>CM053152.1:82491450-83861450 GCA_028571685.1 Heterohyrax brucei
CACTACTATTCTCCCAGTAAACTCAGGTAAGAAATGTCATCACCCTTGAATTATTTCTGTCCAGAAGTCCTATAAAAAAATCAATCATGGGCAACATCTACTAATTTGTTTTTAATTGTAAGGGGTCTGAATAAATAATGTATTTAAACAAAATTTATTGCTTCATAACTAATCTGAGAAAATCTATTTTAAACACTTGAGACATTCAAAGAATATTGTGACAAGCATCCTAATTCAGCTACCTGCGATTAACATTTTGTTGTATTGCTTCTAGAAAGTTTTGAAAAAGTAACAGTACATAAAACTAAACCCATTGCCCTTGAGTCGATTCAAACCCGTAGCAACTCTGTCTATCAGAGTAGAACTGCCCTATAGAGTTTGTAAGGAGTGCCTGGTGGGTTCAAACTGCCAGCCTCTTGGTCAGAAGCCAGAGCATTTCACCACTACACCACTAGGGTTTCCAAATCAGTGTATACCAAACCAAAAACCAAACCCACTGCTGTTAAATTAATTCCAACTCAGAGAGAGCCTGTTAGACAGAGTAGAACTGCACCATAGAGCTCCCAAGGAGTGCCTAGCAGATTTGAACTGCTGGCCTTCTGGTTAGCAGCTGTAGCACTTAGCAATACACCACCAGGTTCCAAAACATCAGTATATAGTAGGCTAAATTCCCCTTGTATTAACATGCACAGTCCCTTCCCCCTTCACTCTCTAGCGACTATATCTCTCATGGGTCTCGATAATCCCATTCCATTTATTATATTATTCAGAAACAATAGCAGTCTATTTTTCATTATGTTTCTTTAAAATTTATATAAATTGTATCATGTTCTCAAAACATACAGTGTCTATTCAGATCATTTTTAGTTATGCCTTATTTTGTATTTATGTAACTATAAGTGACATTAAAATACATTATATTTCTATAATTATATATAAATGTATCATTTATGTATTTTTCACTCATTTTAATGTTTATGTAACTAAATCACTTATGCTATATATGTATATTCTCTTATTGATGGCTGTCTGGGTTGTTTCTTATTTTCTCCTGTTATTGCATAAAATGCTTGTATGAACAATCATGGCATTTTTCATGTTATTTTTTGTACATGTATCTAGGAGAAACAATAGACTTTTAACAAATGATCCATCGTTGAACAAAACAAGTATGCACCAGTGAAAAGACTAGAATGCTTATGACAGAATTGTGGGTAATTCTTTTATCGAAATAATCTTTAGCTCTACTGAATTATCTTCTTTGCGATTGATAATAAAAATTAATAAAGAACACATAGTTGAACATTTGGCTCATCGTCAAAAGTCTACATTTTCTGACCATGCTAAGAACTAAGTGTGTCCTTAAGATTAAGTTTAGGTCAGTGGAATGTGAGAAGAAACCATATATCCCCCTTAAAAGTTCATGCCTTTAAACAGATTGGGTACAAATTCCCTTGACTCCTTTCTGTTTGCCCTGGAGAATGGAGAGACCTGGAGCATCTGTACTGAGGTAAGAGTGGTTAAGCAGCCAAATGCTTAGCCGCTGACACGACCAGGGCTCCACTTTATTTCTAAGAAAGGTAAATTCATAGTGTTTAGAGAAGAGTATGCTTGGATTTCCTCCAACAGTATAGATTTTTTGATTAATCTTTAAATTGCTAACATCTGTGACAGGTATGCAGGGGTAGATTAACCAGTAAGCAAGGTATGTATGCGTTGGTTTATTTTAAGCCAAGTATAAAACTGTTCTTTATAGTTTTGTGAAATTGTTCTCTACAGATTAGTAAGTACACACAAGTAGGCACATGTTTACCTTGCTTATTGGATAATCTGGCCCTGCTGCTAAATTTATGGGTGTGTCACAGTGAGATTTAATACATTTAATCTGGAGCCAACTCCATGGCAATTTTTTAAAAATACAGTTGTTTACTTTCATAAAAGCATGGTTGTTAGATATAAAGCATTATATTAAAATTAAACAATTTTTAATCATTGTGAACAATTTCATATTTGCATTGAAATAGGACTGAAGATTTTCCTGATTTCTGTACTTAAGCCAGCATTCTGTAAAACACTTCTATCCTCCTACTCGGCTTTACTTTTATTCATTGTACTTACATTATTAATATTATCCTAAACATGTTATTTCTTTTTTTTATTATGATTGAATGAAAATGTACATTCCCATGTAAATTTGCATGCTCACCTATATGCAGCTCCCACTGCTCTCCCTGCATGGTGACAGCACACTCTTCCTCTCTGTTCCATACATGTCGTATCCTCCCAACAGTCTCCTGTCTTCTGTTCTCCACCCACTCCCCTTCCTCCAGTATGAGGTCAGCAGGACGACATCCTGTAGATACTTAGAATCGTAAAGTGCCCACAAAATGTGGTCACTCTGTGTTGCAAAGTCCAATCCATTGCTGTCCAAAGACTTGATCATCATTATGATTTAAGGGTAGGGGCAGCATCAGGGCCAGGGGCCATGCTTCCAGGGGAACCCAGAAGCCCCTACACCATCAATTGTGGTCTTTTAGTGGAGATCTCAGGGTGCACCCCTATTTATTCTCTTGTTGCCAGTGAGACTCAACTTTGGGAGCTGCATCGTGGCTATCACTGGTGGTGGCTGGGCACCATCCAGTTCTTCCCGTCACAAGTCGATGTGGACACTCGTGTGGGTCTGTGTGTCTTCTGGGTTCTCTTTCCCCCATGTTGTTTTGGTCCTTTGTGATCATCCATTCCTGCTAAGTTAGGACCATTTGCTATACCCTCAGATGACAGCTTGGCAGCTCTTAAGACCCCAGACGACATTCACCAATGTCGGCTGTGGAGAATCTTCATTAGCAAAATGCTAGTTGTGCCAATTGGCCTCGATTTCCCCTGAGAGCATGGTCCCCAGCCCCCTGCCCCAGCTACTCTGTCCTTGCAATATTTGGTTAAGATAGGAGGAGTAATCATATTATGCTGAGGTACAGTTAATATTGATCTTTGTGATAATGTGTGCTGTCACCGATTTCACCCAACCAAATTTCTAACAGCTATCTAATCTAAACCCTCCCCCCCCACCCTTCTGCCCTCCCCACTCTTGCAGCTGTCAAAGAGTCTTTTCTCTTATGCATGAGTCTGCTTTTAAGTTCCTCTCATAGGAGTCTCATACAGTATTTGCCTTTCTGTCACTGACTACTTTCACTCAGCGTAATGTCCTCCAGTTGAAACAGGTTAACAGATGTTTCCTGCTATCATCGTTGTTCTTTATCATTGCATAGTGTTCCACTGAGTACATATACCATAGTTTACTTATCCATTCCTCTGTTGTTGGGCATCTGGGTTGATTCCATGTTTTTGCTATTGTGGACTGTGCTGTGATGAACATTCGTGTACATGAATCAGTTGGTGTAAATGGCCTTGATTCTGTAGGATATATTTCAAGCAGTGGAATTACTGGGTCAAATAGTAGATCTAGATCCATTTTTTTAAGGGAGTGCCAGATTGCTTTCCAAAGAGGTTGCACCATTTTGCAATCCCACCAACAGTGTAGGAGAGTTCCAATCTCCCCACAGCCTCTCCAGCATTTGTTGTTTTGCATTGTTTGGATCATGGTCAACCTCATTGGGGTGAGATGGTATCTCATTGTCATTTTGATTTGAATTTCTGTAATAGCTAATGATCGTGAGCATATCCCCATGTGTTTTTTGGCTGCCTGGATGTCCTCTTTAGAGAAGTGTCGGTCCATCTCCTTTGCTCATTGCTTAATTGGATGATTTATCTTTTTCTTATTGATATTTGGTAGTACCTTATAGATTATGGAGATCAGGTGTTGGTCTGACATAGAGTTGTCAAATATTTTCTCCCATTCTGTAGGTGGCCTTTTAATTCTATTAATAAAGTCTTTGGATGAGCAAAAGTGATTGATTCTTAGTGGTTCCCATTTATCTATTTTCTCTTCTGATGATTGTGGTTTTTTTGACAGATTTTGAAGCCTGTCTACATTGTATTAAACCTTCCATTGTTGTTCCTACTTTTTCTTGGATGAGCTTTATCGTTTTAGAATTGATATTTAGGTCTTTTATCCAGTTGGAGTTGATTTTTGTATAAGGTATAAGATATGGGTCTTGTTTTAATTTATTGCAGATGGATATCCAGTTTTGCCAGCACCATTGTTGAAGAGATTGTTTTTACCCCAGTTTAATGTCTTCGGGCCTTTGTCAAATATCAACTGTTCATAGGCTGTGTTATTTCTTAATAATCTATAACACAAGCTTACACTAAATGTAAAATCCATGAAGTCAAGTATGCTGTTTTGTTTGCTGTTAGAAACCCAGGGAATAGAACAGTACCTTATACGTAAAAAAGTACCAAGTTAATGTGTTTTGAATAGATTAAAGAAACTTCAACTTTCATTGTTATAGCTTTTTTTTAGAGCAAGATGAGAATGGATTATAATAGGAGATAATGATTATTAGTTTACTGTAACTTTGATGTAATTTGCCAGATATTGTGCTTTGCTAAAATACAGTATCTTTTGAATAACAAACAGGAAGATTTTTGCTGGGATGTGAACAGTATTGAACACTGACTAGTATTTACCAAGGAAAAGAATATAATTCGTACAATAGAAATATGGGTAATTCTTTGATCCAAAATACTATTTAATTCTTTTGATACTGAATATGGCAATACTGAATATTGCAGGGGTATACAATCAAAAAGACTAGAATTGTTATCTTTTTTTTTAAAGATCACTTGTCTGCAATTGTGTGAGTGGCTTAGATTGGTAGTTCCTAAACTTGGCTACCATGTCAGAATCAGCTGGGGAGATTTTAAGCAAAGCAATGACTCAGTTTTAGTACAGACCAATTAAATCAGCATCCCTGGAGAAGCGGTTGAGACATGGGGATTTATTAACTCCCCAGGTGATTTTAATATATAGCTATAGTTGAGAACAACTGGCTTAAAATATTCTCTTTAGCCCCTTTAGCTCAGTTTATGCTAAATAGTAATATACCATATTTATAATGTGTAAGATGCAAAATCCCACAGATTTCATTTTCTCCTAACTGTTATATAAATGTAAAGCAATCACTGAATTCTTAGCAAGGTGTTGGTGATAGGGTGATTTTTTTTTTTATTTTCACATGCTCATTTTAAAATGCATATGGAATATCAAAAAGTCAAATAGACTATTTACTGGAAAAGTGTTTAAATGCCAAAAAGTAAGAATAACAGTCAAAAAAAGAATAGCAAAATAGATTTTTGTTAAACTCGGTGCTATAGTTACCATTTGCACATGAAACATAAATTAGCACAAATGTTTACAGATGAACCAAATAAAAGAATGCTGTCTCACTGCTTCTGTGGTTTCAGGAGTTCTGAAGCAGGTAAGCAGTGGTTCTGTTTCAGGGTCTCTTCAAAGATTACAGTTATTCACTTGGCTAGGGCTGCTGTCATATAAAGGCTGGACCTCACTTGCGGGACTCATTTCCAAGGTGGTTTCCTCATATGACTGCTTTCCCAGTCGTTTACTAATCGGCTTTTCATGTTCCTTTAAACCATTTATCTTATTATTTTTAATGAGAATGTAAGGTAGCACTCAATTTTTTTTTTAATGACATATCAAGTTTCTCCCATTTACTGAATAATTCATTTTTCCTTAGTGATTTAGAATATCTTTTTGTTTTGGGATCTCTTCTCTGTTCTGTTCTAATCGTCCCCTTTTTATAACAGACTGATTTTCTTTTTTTTATAATATTGATAACTGGTTAGGCAATTACTCCTTCATTAAAAGAGAGAGGCGAGCTAAGAGGATGTTTGAAAATCAAGTTCCTTTATTGATTTGGAGAGTTCAGGAGAAAACTTGTGTGGGCTTAAGAAAGCTGTTCTAAAATGATACCACTTCAGCTTGTATGGAAAGATTGACTAATTAAATTTAAAGTGCCTTGAAACCATAATTTAGACGATTCATTTAGAAACTATTAAATTCCAAAGACAGCCAAATTTAAATTTTTATCCTTAGGTGATGGTGAAAGCAGAGTGGCACTCAGTAGACAAAAATATCTCAGCAGTGATTCTATACAGCCAGCAAGTAAATAAATGAAGGAGTGCATGAATGCGTGTATCCACACTTAGAAGAGGCCAGAAGCTGCTTTATGGAAATGTTACCTGCCTTGCTTTCCTATTTCTGTTTGTGAGTTGATTAGCATTCTAATGCAGGTATTCATTAAACCATGATTTGGGGTGAGCAATAAGCATAAAAACAACTGAAGACAAATATTTGCATGGAAGATGTCTGCTTTGTCAGCACTAGGACTCTGGCTGTGTTAATTCAGCAGTAACAATATTACCTGCAGAGACTATCTCAGGATGGTTTGTATATTGAGGTGAATGCCCTTGGAAATGAATTGACATTTACACATTCTACACAGTCAGCATATTGACACCATCCTATAGATAGGAAACATGATTTCATAACATCAGAATTAAAATTACATGAAATGTTATGCCAATCATTATGTTGAACTTTTGTTTCACACAGTACCATAATGAGTTAAAGACAAGGAAATATGAGTGTAAGGAATAATTTACCCAGCCAGCCTTTATTCTTATTTAGACAACATTTTGTAAGAGATTCTGCTTAACATATCCCCACTGGGCCTGGGAAGCTTGACTGTAACATTGAAATAAATTTGACCTTGACCTTGTGTTCATATTCAAAATTACATTCTTTATCCTGTGCCAGTATGATTACAATGATTTTCCAATAACTGAAGCTGAATTCCAGAGAAACTTCTGTATACAATTTAATTTATATTATATTTAGGTTAAATAAATAGTACTGTAACAGAAGGATTCTGATAAACACCTCAGTTAATCATCACTCCAATGTCTGATGTGACTATTTTGTTATAATTAAGCTAAGCCCTGATTTGCTTTGTACTGAAATGTTTCCTCTTACTTCAAGCCCATTATTATCAGTCACATAATATATTTTTTTGATAGTAAGTTTCCTCCAAGCATAGTCAGTAAACACCACATCTTTTATTTTCTGCCAGAGAGTTCCCTTCCATCCAAAGTAGGCTACACAGTGATCATTATCTTTTTCTACAAGAAACAGGTGAGTCAACTTCGGCTGTAATCTTTGTGGAAGCAGACACCAGGTCTTTCTCCCACAGAGCTGCTGAGTGAATTCAAACCACCAGCCTTTCTGTTAGCAGCTAAGTGCTTAACTGTTGTGCCACAAGAGTCCCTTAAGACGTATTACTTGTGGGTAAGGCAAAATCATAGATGATGGAGTTAGGTTTAACAAAAAACCAAACCCACTGCCATCAACTTGATTCTGACTCATAGCAACCCTAAGGCATTAGAACTGCTCCATGGAGTTGCCAAGGAGCACCTGCCAGATTTCAACGGTCAGCTGTTTGGTTAGTGGATGTAGCATCAGGGTTTCCAGAGTTAGATTGGATATTTTAAATTCATAGTTGAAATTATGATTACATGTATGGATTCAGTGAAAGAATCAAAGGCTTTATTTGAATCACTGAAATATTTCTGAGAACTTAAAAAAAGATGTAATATACAATTTATGTTTTGGTTAATATTTAAAAAGGGTTTCACTCTAGTGTATCAAATATTTCAGAGTTGTTCTCTGTGTTAAATGCTCACATATGTATGGCTTCTCTGCTGTTTTTGTTTTGGTTTTCTTTGTGCTGATGTTGGTCTCTAGGGAGGAAAACCTACTATGTCCAGCTCTTTCATCATATACTTCATCTAAGGAAGGGCAGAAAGTATCTCTTATTTATAGCCTTTGGATGTATCAAAGAGGTAATTACAATGGTTTTCTACAAGGTTTAGGGTATAAGACATCAGATTTGTATCAGGCAGAAACAATCTGAAATAAAATATGTAGGTTTTTTGTGCTTATTCTTAAATTTTTGTTGCTGTTGTATACTGTAAACATATTTCCATTTTATTTATTGAACCTCTGCCCCTGGAGTGCTTTTTCTTTGTGTTTATAATTACAAACTCCATCCTATTACATTCGCAAATGTTGGCTGATGCCCTTAATTTTAAAGCACACCTGTCACTTTAATTTTACTCCTCTCCAGAAAGTCTCTTTGGCTAAATTGGGTGCTGCTGAGATTTGGTGTCTGAAAGACACTGAAGAGAACCCTCCAGAGTCATGGCTGTTCTTAAAAGAAACAGGATTATCTTATTCTCTATACCATTGCTTCTTTCAAGGAGGTTGCAAAGACTATTTTGCTTTTTAACAAACAAGTGTCCTTCATTGAAAAAACTTGAACAGCTTAGAGCAATTGTTATGTGGCAACTTCATATATTTTGCTGATTTTGTACAAACAATTTGGATGACTTGTACATTCAATAATGTGTTAGAGCAGACAGATTTTTTTTCACACTTTCAACTTCATATTAATATCTGCTGATGAGGAAATAGATAACTTATCCTAAGAAATAGCATAGCTATGTGGAAGTGAGAATTCATGCAGAAACTTTATATGCAAATATGATTTCTAAAAAAGCAAATATCCAACTGCAATTGAAATGAAAAATTCAAGATGTTACGGGCTCTCAAACACAAAGAAAAAAAAGAGCTAGAAATGTTAGATGTCAATCTCTAGAAGCTTTAGTACCAACTGTGCTTTAAACCAGTAAAATAAAAAGATCAATAAAATCAATATCCCCTGCTGTTGAGTAGATTTTAACACATACTGACCCTATAGGACAAAGTAGAACTGCCCCATAGAGTTTCCAAGGAGCATCTGGTGGATTTGAACTGCTGACCTTTTCTTTAGCAAATGTAACGTTTAACCACTACACCACCAGGGTTTTCAGATGTGCTTTTCTGGATAAAAATTCAGAGAAAAGTATTAATTATATGTTTGAAGGACTGTAATCTGTATGTAAATTAGAAAATAAGTGTATATTTCACTTAGGTCAACTATGGCTATAAGCTGTGATATAGTAGTTATTTATGATTCTCAAATATTATAAAGACATTCAAATGCGATGCATAAGATACGCTCTCTGTTGCTTCCTGGGGCTTTGGTAGCCAAGTATGAAACTAAGAGAAGAGAAAAGTCATTCATGAGACAATACAGAAGGATAAATGTTTTCCAAGGCATGAAGGCAGCACAGGAAGTTTTTTGGAGACACTTCTAATAAAACAACCTACATGTGAGGGCAAGTCCTTTGAACAAGCCAAGTAGCTATAGTTTTCTCTGTTCCTCTTCCTACTGGTATCCTTAAGACTCAAAACAAACTACTACCCTGCTGAGGCCTGATGTTTACTAGCAAGATTAAAAATATTAATTCCGGTCTAACCACCCCAACTCAGGAAGTTGAGGGTCATGATGTAGTAGGATGTTAGCAAAGTTAAAAAGATATAATTAGTCACACTGGCTAGGGGTATAAGTAGTTAGGAGAGAGTTTTCTGAGTTTTCTCAGCTGTAGTGCAAGTAGGACACACATAATATAAGCTTCCATTCCACCTAAGTAGACTTACCTGGCCAGGAAACTAGTAGTAGGTAGGGGCCCATTTAAACCCCTCGCCTCTGATACAAAATGGGGTATGCGAGGTTGAGTGGTCATCTCTGCGCAGCCAGGTTTTGAGGGACCACTCATTATGGAACTTTTATGATGGTATACTATGTGGTTTTTGTAAATCATAAAAACTACTTTCCATGTACTGACCTGTGTTGAGGCTCTGATCAAAAGGACATGATGTTTATGGAGAAATCTATCAGTTCTTGGAACCCTCTTACTAATGGCTTCCTGGATATCTAGAAATCCGCTACAACCTGTGAATGGCACCCAGGTGTGGAATGTTATCTGGTAAGGCACAGGAGAGCAGGATATATTGTCCTGCACTACACCTGCAGGTGGGCATGTATCAGGTTATAAATGAACAGGTTAAGTAATGAGTGCAGTGCCAGGATACAACAGGACATTTTAAGTGCTAGAGATCAGAGTAGCTTACAGTGGAAATGAGAGGTAAAAATGGCCTTGAATGATGAAATAACTAGATTTGCAGAGATGGGAGAGGGCTAGGGAGCTGTGTGAGACAGGGCACCCAGGGTGAACGTGGGAGTGCTATGGAATAGCAACAGTAAAAGGAGGCTAAACTGAATGATTTTAAAGAGAAATAATAAGACAAAAGTTTAAAGAAATATTGGAGACAAATCATATAATGTCAAACTAAGAGGTGAAAAATTTTCCACTTTATTGCAAAAACAAAATTGAGGATACTGGAAAGATTTCCAAGGTGAAACTAGTATCACATCAGTAGGGTATAAAATTGGGTGAAATGGGGAAGGTGCCAGAAGGAATGCAAAGGATAAATGACTACATGTTTTTCAGATATTTTTCTTTGAATATGTATCTGTTTTATATTAATAATAGAAAATAAAAAGGAAATGTCTGTTTTATATTAATAATAGAAAATAAAAAGGAAATGTCTGATACCAGTCCTAAAATGTAAACAGGAATATTATAAAAATCTGTAACACCCATTTATGAATGCCAAATTCAAACCTGTATCTTTTTCACATATGAAACCAATATGCAAAACAAATTATAGTGGTACTGGAAACACTTTCAGTAGTTCAAAGATTAAAAGTAGATCAAATTACCTATAGTACACTATGACTCCTCAACTGAGATGAATAGTCACAGTCTAAAATGAAGAGCTGTCTAGTTGCTGTACTGTGATGGCTTGCCTGTCAGCATGCAACCAGGATTTCAAATACCAGCAGACTACGTCTGTGGAAAGAGACTATGGTGAAGCTCCATGCCATCAACTTCGTCAGAAGGAGGCCAGGGGCCGAATGCAGAACAGACCATCAATAGAATAGCTTTTGTGCAGTTCAAACTGAAGGTGAAGAATATCATAACAGTGCCCAAGAGCCAAAATATGACTTTGAATATATCCCAACGAAATTTAGAGACCATGTCAAGAAGAGATTTGACATACTGTGTCTTCATGGGTAGTGTCCTTGATGCTATCCCATAACAGAACACCTGAGGAGTTGTGGGGTAACATCAAGGATACCATACCTGAAGCAAGCAAACTATCATTACAAAGACAGGAAAGAAGGAAAAGATCAAACTGGATGTCTGAAGAGACTCTGAAACTTTCTTTTGAACTAGAGTAGCTAAAGTGAATGAAAGAAATGATGAAGTAAAAGAGCTAGACAGAAGGTTTCAAGGCACAGTTTGACAAGCCAAAGTAAGATATTAAAATGAAATGAGCAAATATCTGGAGTTAGAAAACCAAATGGGGAAAAGTATACCTCAGCTGAAAGAACTGAAGAAAAATATTGAAGTCTGGAGTTGCAATTTTGAAGGATTCTATGGGCAAAATACTGAGTGACACAGGAAGTATCATACAGACGTGGAAAGAATACACAGTCACTGTATCAAAAACAGTTGTCTGACATTCATCTGTTTCAGGAGGTAGCATGTCATCATGAAACCGGGAATGCCATTTGTTTCAAACAACCGAGAAAATTGATGTAGAACAGTGAGGACTAACTCTACCTGTTTTTGTTTTGTTTTGTTTTACAGAACTGACTCTGGTTTTTCTTAAAATTCCTGGCTTCCTAGCACTGCCTGGCCCAGGAAATAAGACCGTAACTTGCAGGAAACACTGAGATGAAATCTCTGCAGCCTTTTACATCTTCTTTAGGAACATCAGACAGCAGAGGCACCAGTTCAAGGACCCTCTGCTCAGTGACTACCGAAAGCTTCTTCAATTTCAGTTTTGATGCATATGCTGCCACCTGGCCTGCCCCTGGACTGATGCCCCTCCCCAAATTGCACTCATTAGTTCTCCCTGAACACCTGCCTCTGTACTGGCATGTAGCCTCTCCCTTAAAAACCCCAAGCTTGCCTGGTAGCTTCAGACAGGCTTTGAGACTAAAAATGCTACCTGTTCCCTATGTACTGGCAACACAGAAATAAAACCTTTGACCTCTTACCCAAAGCACCTGTCTCGTGATTGGCTTTAGAGGCAGGTAGTGAGAACCCAGAGCTTTGGCCATAACAATCATGAACTTGGAAGCCCAAGCAATACTTACGGCATCAGCAAAAGACAAGGCTTCAGAAATTGACAGAATATTAATATCTTTCAACAAGTGTCTGCAACATTGGAAGAGTTGAATCATCTGTGCCAAAAAAATTGGAAGATGGTTACCTGGCCAGTCAACTGGAAGAGATCCATATTTATACCCATTCCAAAGAAAGATGATGCAATAGAATGTGGAAATTATTGAACAATATTAACACACACTTAAGCAAAATTTTGCTGAACATAATTCTAGAACATTGCAGCAGCACATTGATGGGGAGCTTCCAGAAATTTAAGCTGAATTCAGAAGATGATGTGGAATAAGGATGGCACTGAGGTCATCAGATGGATCTTGAAGAAAGCAGAGAATACCAGAAAGATGTTTACCTGTGTTTTACTGACTGCAGAAGCATCAACTCTGTAGATTGTAACAAATTATGGATAACGTTGAGGAATGGGAATTCCAGAGCACTTAGTTGTGTCACACAGAACCTATGCATAGACAAAGAGGCAATCATCTGAACAGAACAAGGAGATACTGACATAGTTTAAAATCTGGAAAGGTATAGAGTATGTTAGAGTTATACACTTTCACCTTAATTAATCTACATGCTGAGCAAATAAGTGACATCATGATTAGCAGAAGACTAATAAATAACCTGTGATACAGAAATGACATAATCTTCCCGGCTGAAAGTCAAGTGGGCTTGATACATTTAGTGAATATCAAAGATTACAGATTTCAATACAGATTATACCTTAACTGGACCAATAAGCAACATCATGATAAACAGAGAAAAGACTGAAGCTGTCAAAAATTTTATTTTGCTTGGGACCACAACCAACAGCCAGGGAAACAGCAGTCAGAATATCAGATAAAGTATTACATTTGGCAAATCTGCAGCAAATGACCTCTTTAAGTGTTAAAAAGTAAAGATGTCCCTTTGAGGTCTAAAGTACACCTAACCCAAGTCGTGGTATTTTCCATCACCTCGTGTGCATCTGAAAGCTGGACAATGGATGAGGAAGGCAGAAGAAGTATTGATACCTTTGAATTATGGTATTGGCAAAAATACTGAATATTGGACATGGATTGCCAGAAGAATGAACAAGTCTGTCTAGAAAGAAGTACAGAATGCTCATTAGAAGCTAGGATGGTGAGACTTCATCTCATGTACTTTAGACATATGATCAGAGGACCAGTCCCTGGTGAAAGACATCATGCTTAATAAAGAAGAGGATCAGTGAAAAAGAAGACAACTCTCAGATGAAATGACATAGTGGCTACAACAGTAGCCTTAAACACAGCAACAGCTGTGAGAATGAGGCAGGACTGAGCATCATTTCCCTGTGTTGCACACGCAACTCACTGGATGGCACCTAACAGCACTTAGTAAAGAGAAAAGGAAATATTATCAAAAGATAGCACTTCATTTTTGAGTTTTAAAATTCTTTTTTTTTTTTTTTGACTTATTGATTGATTTTGAGGGGTGAAAGCACTGATAGGGATTGGTAGATGCTTGTTTATAAAAACATAGGCATTTGTGAAGCATGAGAAAGGAAATCAATAAACACTGATAGGCTGTAGAACTTCGAACCTTTATTAAATCTGTAAGCAGATGTTTGTTTTAGCATATTTTCTGCAGTTAATGATGCTTCTTGGCAATTTGCTATTTCTGAATTATACTGAATTATTCTTAACCATTCAGAAAGCTCAAAAATGGTCCTAACCCACCTGGAGCAAAGGAAAGTGAAGAACACCAAAGACGCAAGGAAAATATGAGCCCAAGAGACAGAAAGAGGCACATAAACCAGAGATTTTATCAGCCTGAGACCAAAGAACTAGATGGTGTCTGGCTACCGCCGCTGACTGCCCTGACACAAAACACAACAGACAGTCCCTACCAGAGAAAGAGAAAAGTGGAGTACAGAACTCAAATTCTAGTAAAAACACCAGGCTTGATGATCTAACTGAGAATGGAGGGACCCCAGAAGACCTGGCCTCCAGAATCTCTATTAGGCCCAAACTAAAACCATTCCTGAAGCCAACCTTTCAGATAAAGATTACACTGCACTATAAGACACAAAGGAATACTTAGGAAGAGTGTGCGTGTTAGTTCAAGTGGGTACCTGGACTAAAAGGGCAGCATCATCCAGAGGTAAAATAAGGAGGCAGAAAACAACAGTAGCTGATGGAATGGACAGCGGAAATCCAAGGTGGAAAGGAAGAGTACACTCTCACCTCACAGGGAGAGCAATCAGAGTCATGTTTAACAGTGTGTGCGTAAATTGTTGTGTAAGAAACTAACTTCAACTATGAACTCGCACTTAAGCACAATTCAAAAAAAAAAGCTTCAACAATTGCCATCTGCGAACTTATTAGAATAATGGCTTAAAAGAATGTGAGGCTGATTTTTGTCATAATTGGCCCATATTTACAGAAGGAACTGAATGGCATAAAGCCACATAAATATCAACTCAGGTTATTAATCTTTAAAGTATTTTATTGTGCTTTGAAAGTTTACGATCCAAGTCAATTTGTCAAACAAAAACTTGTACATACACATACTATGTAGCTCTATCTGTTCCCCCCACTACCCTGTGACAGCACACTCCTCCTTTCTACACTGTATTTCCTGTGTCCATTCAACTAGCTCCTGGCCCCCTCCACCTCATCTCATCTCACCTCTGTCTGAATAGGAGCTTCTCAGTTAGCCTCATGTATATTCTTCCGCCAAGAAGCACACTCTTCACCAGTGCTATTTTATTTTGTATAGATCAGTCCAGTCCAGTCTGAAGAGTTGCCTTAGAGAATGGTTTTACCTCTGGGCTGACAGAGTCTGTGGGCCATGTCTCCTGAGGACCCCCCAGTCCGTCAGACCTTCAAAGACTGGTCTGTCTAATGGAGTTCTAGTTCTACACACCCAGTTTTCTCCTGCCACTTCAAGGACACTATGTTATATTCCCTGTCTGGGCAGTCACCAATGGTTGCCAGAAACCATTTAGTTCTTCTGGTCTCCTGCTGATATAGGCTCTGGATCATATGGCCCTTTCTATCTCTTGGGCTCATATTTTCCTTATGTCTTTGATGTCTCTCACTGTCCTCTGTTTCAGGCAGATTGGGACAAATTAGTGCTGCTTAGATGACCACTTGCTAGCTTTTAAGGCCCCAGATATCACTCACCAAAGTGGGTAGACTATTAATTATTTTGATCCAATGAAAACTGTTTCAAAAATAAATAGCTGTTAAGGAAATGTAAGTTATACTACCTAGCTTGCAATCTGCTGACACAGTCTAAAGACCATATGCCTCTGTGTTCAGAGTATTTAAAACTTTACAAAGGCAGCTGGCTTTATTTCACAATCTAATTACACATACAAATATTCAGCTAACTATTGCAACACTTGCCAAAAATTACTTTAAGTGGCTTTATTCTCCTTAAGCTCCATTTTATTGAAGTAGCATGTTTCATAATTTTCGCCCTTATACTCTTTTGCTTATTTATTATTCAATAATAATAGTTTTTCATGAAACATTATTTATTTCACTAATAGATTTTGTTCTGCTGAATAAGGGTAGATGTCATATGAATGATAAAACAAACTAATTTTGTATAGGTAGAATATTAGGGTCTTAGTCTCTAGAAAACCCACAAGTGGGTGGCTTTAGCAAAGAGAAATTTATCGCACCACAGTCCAGTAGGCTAAAGCCCAAATTCAGGGCTCCAGCTCGAGGGGAAGGCTCTGGAGGAACATCTTTGTCATCAGTCTCACCATGAACAGGGCACTTCTGAGGCACAGTGACCCGGGGTCAAAGGACATGCTCTGCTTGTGCTCTGCTTCTTTCCAGATGGTGTGAGGTATCCAACTGTGTTTGCTTCCCTTTCGTTTATATCCCAAGAGACTGCCTCAAGGTACAATATGATCTTCTTGAATGACTCCACCTTGCCAACACAACTGCCACCTATCCTTCCTCATTAACATCACAGAGGCAGTATTTACAGCATATCTGGAACACTATACAATGCCTGAAATCATGGCCCAGCCAACTTGATACACACATGGGGGTGGGGGGCACAATTCGATCTATGGTAATTGCATATGAAAAAGAGGTAGTTCTGCATTCCAACATCTGCCATGGCAATGTAAAGATATAATGTGCATTCAGCAACCCAAAACCCCAAACCAAACCCATGGAGTTGATTCTGACTCGTAACAACCCTATATGACACAGCAGAATTGTCCCATAGAGTTTCCACTGAATGCCTGGAGATTCGAACTGCTTACGTGTTGGTTAGCAGATGTAGCACTTAATCACTATGCCACCAGGATTTCCAGACTCTTGTTTGACAGTAAGTGTGAAAATATTAATGGGATATACTCATCAGAATTGTTTATTAATGTGTATTTTCCTCACAGTACTTGTGAAGCATAGCTGTGTCTTCAATAGACATGTCTCTCAGCCAGTCATTTCCACTCAGGAAATAATTTGTTTTCACTGAAATTTATTCTCAGTATGACATTATGCCTCACTTCTTTAAAAATTGTAAAAGTCAACAATTTTCTGCCAATATTCTGTGACTTTTTGAATTTACTTTAAAAAGGGTTTTGGCCATGAGGAGGAAATGTAGTGTGTTAATAGCAGAATGAATCCTTTTCTTTTATTTTCTTAAACGCTCGAACACATTTTCACTTTTTTCACAACATTGTATTATAAGAGAACTCTGAATCCTTATCATTGTCACACCACATTGTTATTGCTGACAGTTACCATCAAGTCAATGCCGATTCACGTCACCCCCTATATGCAGGGTAGAACTGCTGCATAGGGTTTTCAAGTCTGTGACCTTTCACAAGCAGATTGCTAGGCCTATCTATTAAAGCACTTCTAGGTGGTTTCAAACTGTCAACCTTTGTCAATAGTCAACCATTTAACTGTTGGTGTCACCTGGGATACACTAAAATAATGACTAATTCATTTATGCTAGAGAAGAGGACCATAAACATCACATAAAACATAAATGGAAAATGTTTCAGTGGGAACATGAAAATATTTGCCTCATTAAAAGTGAAACTATAAATTTGTATCATCATTATTTTAGGATTAACATTTTTAAATAAATCCATTGAAGAGACTTGAATAGGCTCCTTCTTTTTGAGTCCACTTTCCATCTTTTTTTTTATCTGAAAATAAATGTTTAATTCATAAAGGAACTTTAAAATTTCAGAATTTAGAGAAAAAGTTTCACTCTGCACTTTTAGAATATTTCTCTAAAATCCTCACACTTCTTTCATTGCTTGAATATCTAAAACTAAAAATGTCTCTAAGTTACCAAAATTTCTAATTCTAAGTCCAGCCAATTAAGATATATGACTTAACACTCAACTTCAACCAACCTTTTAAGCCATCTCTACAATTATTCAACCTTTCTCAGACCTCAGTCAGGTACAGCTGGGCTATTCACCAGTTTTAGAGCATAACTTTTCCATCTATACTTTCCTTTAGACCTTGGATGCTTTCTGTTCTTCTTTTTCTATTTTTTTCCTCAAAAACATTATGCATCTATTTAAATCTGGTTTACACCATTTCTTGTTTAGAAAGCATTTTCCATGCCATTTCACATCCAAAAATCTCTCACTTTTCTGAATTCAGCTTTTTGTCTTTACCACTCTTTTGGCAATTGATAAACCAAAATATTCTGCTTGAGCATTGCAGACTAATGACAGATTTTACTATTTTGTTCAGCTTCCAAATGTGTACTTGCTATTGGCCAGGCACTCTAGTGGGCAATCAGGACAAAGGCATAAAAACCACTGCCTCTTTCCTTCATGTGTCTCTCTTTCTGGAAAGAAGGGGCCCATCAAAAAATTATGGTGTAATTAGCAAGGACAGAGTAGCTGAGGCGGGGGGCCAGGGACCATGCTCTCAGGGGAAATTGAGGCCAACTGGCACAACTAGTGTTTTGCTAAAAGAGCCTTCTGCACCCCACATTGGTGAGTGGCATCTGGGGTCTTAAAAGCTGCCAGGCTACCATCTGAGAGTACAGCAAATTGTCCCAACTCAGCAGGAAGGGATGATCACCAGGGACCAAAACAACATGGGGGAAAGAGAATCCAGAAGACAGAGAGACCCACATGAGTGGGTGAGTACATCAACTTGTGACTGGAAGAACCAGATGGTGTCCAGCCACCACCAGTGATAGCTGTGATGGACCTCACAAAAGTTGAGTCTCACTGGCAACACAAGAATAAAAAGGGGTGCACCCTTAGATATCCATTAGAAGACCACAACTGATGGTCCAGGGGCCTCAGAGTTCCCCTGGGAGCATGGCCCCTAGCCCTGATGCTGCCCCTGTCCATAAACCATGGTGGAGTTCAACTTTTCAGACAGGAATGGATTGGACTTGGCAACACAGAGTGACCATATCATATGTGCACTTTATGGCTCTATGCATCTATAGGATGCTGTCCTGCTGACTTCTTACTGGAGGTCGGGGAGCAGGTGGAGAGGAGGGGATAGGAGATTGTTGGGAGGGTAAAACGTGTATGGAGCACAGAGAAAGACTGTGCTGTCACTGGGCAGGGAGATCAGTGGGAGGTGTGTATAGGTGGGCATGCAAATTTACAGGGGAATGTACATTTTCATTCAATCACAACAAAAAAATTACTGTATAATTATAAATACTGTCTTAGAGATGAAAACCCTGGTGATGTAGTGTTTAAGTACTATGGCTGCTAACCAAAAGGTCGGCAGTTTGAATTCACCAGGCTCTCTTTCAAGCTCTATAAGGCAATCCTACTTTGTCCTACATGGTTTCTATGAGTTAGAATTGACGGCAATGGGTAACAGGTCTTAGAAGTGTAGAGACTATACCATGAGACACAGAAGAAGGAAAAAGCACATGCTATGACTTGGGTGGAGAAGAAGATGGAGAAGTTGATGTTTAAAGACCACAACTGTCAACTGGCCAAGGAGGAGTTGAAGCGTTCCCCATGCAATCTTGACATAGTACCAGTAGGATAGGAAGCTTCTCAACTACAAGTTGTTTAAATGATAATCTAAAAGACAGTTTTAAAATAATAATGCAATGTGAAATATTGATAACATCTAATCCAGAGTAATTGTGATTTAAATCAAGAGTTTAAAGTGGTTTAACAAAATGATATGAAATACTCTTTTCTTTGATTCTTCATGTAAGAAAAAATTATAAATCTATATTAACTCCCTATACTAGCAATGCAGCATAAGTATACATATCCATATAATTTTAGCATTTGGTAAGTAATTAAAGCATCTCTTTCTAAAACATTAAGTCTTACAGTGTGTGTGAGTATATGAATATATTTATAAAGTAATGAAAGCTATCTGAAAACAAATTTTCTACATACAAGTTTATTGTCACAGAAGGAAGTGTGGGGACACACACACACGCATTTATTTCTTCTGTCTGATCAGAATTCCTATACCTGACTCTCTTAAAATCACTTATCCTCTGTTCTGGATTTGTATATATAATTCTCCTAACCCTAACCCTATTGCTGGGGTTATTGTTACTGCACACCCTTGAATTGATTCTGACTAATGACTCACTGTAGGGGATACAGTAGAACTGTCTAGTAGGGTTTCCTAGGCTGTAATCTTTATAGGAGCAGATCACCAGGTCTTTTCTCCTACAGAACTTCTGAGTAAATTTGAACCACCAAACTTTATTAACTTTTTGGTTAGTAGCCAAGTGCTCTAACCATTCCACCACCGATAACCTATTCTGTTAATAGCTAACTACTTTTCGTCCCTGGTGGTGCAGTGGTTAGAAGCTCAGCTGATAGCCAAAAGGTCATCAGTTCAAATCCACCAGCCACTCTGTGGAAACCTTACGGAGTAGTTCTATCTACTTTGTCCTCTAGGATTGCTTTGAGTTGAAATGCACTCAGTGGCAATGGATTTGGTTGTGGCTTGGTTATTTTTTCACCCTTTCATCAGATATTTATATTTATAGATCACTTACTAATTAATATGCCAGGCAGTGAGTGAAATGTTGAAGAAGGTGAAGATGGATGACTCAGTATAGAGGGGTTAAAGCAATTGCCTAAAAATTACAAAGCAAATCAGAGCATTAGAAGTAGAATCAAGGAAGTGAAAGGGGTTTAGAGGATGGCACTATCATCTGAATGGAAAAGTAATTTTGCCTGACATTTCTTCTACTTTTTCTGCTCAGAGTATATCTATATAAATGAAAAATGTACAAGTGAAATCATTTTAAAAATTGCCCCCCTTCACAATTTTTCCTAACATGATTCAGTGAGAGAGTGGACCTTCAGCGGTTCTACATTCTTGGCAGCAAACACTGTACGTTATAGGTTGGATGGCAGCTGTGGTTTTGCTTCTACCTTATTGAGAATGGAGACCACATAGGTGTTATGATCCCCCTTTCTGACAGGGAGCTGTTGTCACCAGAGTGAGAGGAACCTTTCCAACATGTTTACCCGATACCTTTTGTCAGCTAAGCAGATGGCACAGCTCATCAGTGATGCTGACAGTTTGCAGATAAACGGAAGTCTTGTGAGGACTTGGCCAATCGATATGCTGCTGGGAAGTAGGAAAGGAGTAAAAATACAGAAAAATCTCCAAGTCACAAAAAGCTGATGAATGTTCATATTTAGAAATAGAATGGGGTCTTTTTATCAGTGTTGACAGGACTTAACTCATGAAATCTAAAGAAAAGCAATACTATTAGTGATCAGACTGATGGATGTTTTCAGTCTCCTGAGATGAAAACTAGAGGGCTCATACATAGCAGTGAGTGCGAGCCTGGTGCCAGACCAGGAAGTGTTTCATTCTGATGTACACTGAGTTGCTATGAGTAACAACCGACTCAACAGGACCTAACAACAACAACAAAATTGAAAAAAAAAAATTATTATTCAAATAGGAGAGCTTAGCAATGCCAATCAGTTGAAGGAAAACATACTCATTTAAAATTTAAAAAAGACTTTCTTTTCTTGCCCCACAAGTTAATTGGAGGACTCATTTTTTTTCAGGCATTTCCATTAGAATCATTTTAAAAATTCTGATTTTGCTTTTGTGATTTTTGTAGTTTGGGTAACATTACTAGTCCATGTGAGGTAAACAGAGGTAAGCAGATTTTTAAATTTCTTTTATTATTTTGAGACTTTTTTTAAACAAAAAAAGTATTTTCTGTGACCTTAAGCTAATACCTTTCATTTTCTTCCCTCTTATCTCTTTAATAATTTTAAAGATGTCTCCATTGTTCAGATAGTTTCACAATATCATCTTCTTTTCAAACATACTAATGCCTTAATAGCATCAGTAGCTATTAACTGAAGGTTGTAGAATTCTACATTCAGTAGAACGCAGAATCTACGAGAGCAGCAAGTGTCTGCCGGCTTCCTTGCTTTTTCCCAACTCCTGGCACAGGGTCCTACAAGCACAGATCTTTTCCTCCTCTTCCTCCTCCCTCTAGAAATGAAATCACATATTAATACCAAGCTATGCCTTCAGGGTTTAATGAATGCTGGGTTTTACGCTCAAACTAAGTATCTAATTCCAAATTCTGTCTCCATCTGTTCACCTACATGGTACCCAGGGGAGAACTTCTGCATTTCTTTTATCTTTCACATCTTTTAGGCAGCAAAGATTAATGAACCTAACACCTCTCTTTCACACAGAGGTGAAATGGACTGTTATAAAACCTTAGTGGGAGCCTCTCTGATTTATGAGAAAAAGGAAAATCCTCTCCATTAAAGGTACAAGCCTTAGCATGTTCTGCCCCAAATCGCTTCACCTTTGGATTCTCCCTGACATGCAGACCTGGGAAGAATCTCAGGCAGGACCCACATGCAGACGTTCGTCCAAGGTAACTGGCGGGGTCACTCGCTGGCATCTGCTCCCCTGGCCTTGTTACAATTAGAGAAGGACCACAGCTGTCAACACGGTGCTGTTCAAAGAAAACCAAAGGTCCTGCTGACCAAAAGCCACTTCATCAAGGGCCTCCCTTTGTTTTCACAGATCCCGGCATCACTAGCCCCGTTAGGACCCTTAAAGGCTTCTTTAGCTAACTGAAAACATCATTTATGTTTAAAAGGATGATGGATTTTCTATCAAATTAGCTGAGACTGGTTTATTTAATTATCCATCACTACCATCTGCCAAAGAATGTTAGAGAAATAAGATAAATACAAGACAACTTAGGTGATAGGAAAGATAAGTTTCCAAGGGTCTGAAATGTCATCTGATGGGCATGTGTTCTAATTTCTACTCATGGGAAAGTTCAGGTGGGAGACGAAGTCTGGAAGTTATCACGAGAGATGGAATACTGAACTTTGTGCAGAAGGACAGGGGTTTCAGTCACTCAACAGCGGCTTAGGACTTCAGCCGTTTTAAAAAGGAAGTGAGTGACTATCAGAGAGCCCTGGTGGTCCAGTGGTTATGCACTCAGCGGGTAACTGAAAGGGGAGAGTTCAAACCCACCAACCACTCCTCAGGTGAAGGATAAGGCAGTCTGCTTCTGTAGAAATGTACAGACTTGGAAACCAGGGCTCCAAACTGGTTCTTTTCTCTTGAAGCCCCAGCTGCGGATTTGCACTTCCATCCCAGATGTACTGAATCACAATCTACAGCTTAACAAGTTCCCCAGGTGATTCTTATGTAGAACTTGAAAGAATTGCAAATTCTCAGCAGGGAACTCGTTAGAAATGCAAATTATCGGCAGGAATTGGCAGCATCAGAAGACAAAGTTTTATAACGAAACGTGCAAACATGTACAGCTGACATAGCTTGTTCGCTGAAAGTGAAGAGGACTTGAAGCACTTGCCGATGAAGATCAAAGACCACAGCCTTCAGGGTGGGTTAGACTTCAACATAAAGGAAACAAAGATCCTTGCAACTCGGCTAATACGCAACAGCATGATAAACAGAGAAAAGACTGATATTGTCAAGGACTTCATCACCTGGACCAGAGGTGTTTGTGTGGAACTCACCTTCCTGGCTTAAAGCCAAAAAAAAAAAAAACCAAACCCTTGCTGTCGAGTCCACTCTGACTGACAGCTACCCTGTAAGACAGAGTAGAACTGCTCCAGAGAGTTTCCAAGGATGGTATGGTAGATTCAAACTGCCGACCTTTTGGGCAGCAGCTGCAGCTCTTAATCACTGTACACCAGGGTTTCCTTCCTGACTGAGGGGCTCAATAAATATGTGAATGGACGCAGAGTGCCATCCCTGTTTCATTAGAAGATTTCTGCTTCTCACTCCTTAGGGCTGCCCAGCAGTGTCACTAGAGGGGTGCAGGGAGTATGATCACACTGGGTGACACTGTTATGGGTGGGAAGAGGAGACACCCCACTGACTGTCTATTGAATTTTTGTACAGTTTTAGCAGAAATGTATAATGTTATTTTTTAAAAAATTCCTGTAGTTAGTTATAACAACAAAAACATTTTTTGTAAGCCCAGTTTACATATATCAGCATAAGTACAAGGCTAAAACTCCATGCTAATTTACTTTTTGAACCTTTTAATGAGCTGTGGTCAGTGCTGTCATTTTTACCCAGTTACAGGCTGCTTTGAATAACGTTGTTTCCTCTGCTTGTGATGCAAGCACATGCTATTGTTTTTTGTTACTGTCAGTGTTTTTGTAGTTGATTTTGTCAAATTTTCTGGTGTTTAAAGTACAATATTTTGTAATAAGTATTTGTGAGCCTTATCATTAACTTTTGAAAATGAAGTGGTATGAAAGGAAGAAGGAAACCAAACCAACCAGCCAGCCAGTTCCCACTCACAGAGACCGGTGGATTCAAATTGTCAACCTTTTGGTCAGCAGCTGAGCTCTTAACTACTGTGCCACCAGGACTGTCATTAAAGGAAACAAAGTGATGATTTACAGGGATTTTGATTTAAGAGTTGCATTAGTATGAAAAAACATTACTTGTATGGTCTGATACACAAGGAGGTCCATGGGGGAGTCATAGCAAGAGTTAACTACACTGGTGACAACAACCCTAGTGATCCTACCGGAACTACCGCTTTCTCTCCAGCTCATTCTGTCTCCCTGGAGTCCCCCTTCATCAGGAAGACATCCTAGATTACCAGGGCTGGGTGGGTCTTCCTAATCCATGAAGCCATTTCACCCTGCTCTCCCATGCACCAGGGTCTTTCTTCACACTAATGGAGTTAACTTGCCTGGGTGTGCCTTCTTTCCTGGACTGTGAATGCTTTGAAAGCACCAACTCAGCCTTGGACATTTTTGACTCTCTCGTATTTGCGTAGGAGCCCGGTAGCAGAGCAGTTGAGTGATAGGCTGCTGTAGTGTGATGGATCACTTTTATGCCACCCTTCCTGCCATGATCTCAAGACTCTCACCCAGATGATTGGGTAAGACTGTGCAGATAGGGCAACTGTAGCCCACATAGGGGATTGGTTGGAAACTCTGGTGGCATAGTGGTTAAGTGCTACATCTGCTAACTAAATGGTTGGCAGTTCGCATTGGCCAGGTGCTCCTTGGAAACTCTATGGAACAGTTCTACTCTGACCTCTAGGGTCACTGTGAGTCGGACTCGACTCGACAGCAGTGGTTGGTTTGTTTGTTTTTTGTTTTTTATGAGGATTAGTCAGTTTTACCATCCTGCTGGGCTTGAAATGAGCAGAGGCAAAAGAGAGATCCCAGCACCACCATCATGAAGGAACAGCATAAATCCAGCATCTCCTTTAGACCCAGCGCACCCTGTGCTGAGAGGCTCCTAGAAGCAGGAGACTGAGAGGAGGGAGCTGTTACCCTGAAGACAGTGAGAAGCAGCGGCAGGAGAGACATGGCAGCAGGGGATGGCATTGTGAGCGTCCCTTTCCGTGGAGGAACACAGCTGAGTGATTTTGGGCAGAGGCTCCCAGCCAAGGAGAGGCATACTTGTGCATCACTGGGAAGAAGCTGTCCTGATGGAAGGCCTGAATCCTAAGTGTTCCTAAGCCCAAACTGTAACCTGTTACTTCCCTTATAAATTCCATAATAGTGAGTAAGGTCTATGATTTCTGTGTGGTCATTGCAATGAATTGAATTATCAAACCCAGCAGAGTAGACTGCTGTGGGAGGGATGGTTGGTGTCAGAATAGATAAAGATTGTTGAGAGAGAAGACCTGTCTGACCTCTGACTCATGGGGATCAGCCTTGGGCTGTTGATCTGGATTTTCCTTCCCTCTTCCAGGAGGTCAAATGCTGCCCTCATGCTATTTTTACAGTGCTGCTAACCAAAAAGTCAGCAGTTTAAACTGAACAGCTGCTCAATGGGAGAAAAACATGTCCATTTGCTTCCACCAAGATTTATAGCCTTGGAACCCTATAGGGGAAGTTCTAGTCTGTTCTCTAGGGTTGCTATGAGTTGAAGTGAACTTGATAGCAATGGGTTTGAGTTTTGGTTTAAGGATTAGTCTGTTTTCAGTACATGTTATTGTGTTTCTTGGAGTCAATTCTAACTCACAGCAACCCCATATGACACAGTAGAATTGCCCATAGGTTTTCTATCAGCAGTTTTTATGTGAGAAGATCACCAAGTCTTTCTTCTTCAGAGTAGCTGGTAGGTTCCAACAACCAGGCTCTCAGTTAACAGCTGAGTACTTAACCACTGTGCAACAGGGCACCTTTCTCTGTATCTTAGGAACCCCAGTGGCATAGCAGTTAAACAGCTATGTCTGCTAGTCAAAGATCAGCAGTTTGTATCTTATAAGTGCTCCTCGGAAACTCTATGGGGCAATTCTACTCTGTCCTATGGGGTCACTATGAGTCAGAATCAACAGTAATGGGTTTTGTTGGGTTAAGAGCCCAGATGGCTCACTGGTTAAGAGCTACGGCTGGTAACCAAAAGGTTAGCAGCTTAAAAACACTTGCTGTTCCCTGGAATCCCTATGGGAATGTTCTACTCTGCCATATATGGGTTGATATAAGTCAATTTATTTGACAGCAATTTATTTATTTATTCATTCTCTCATTCAGTATTATTATTATTATTTGGTTTAGTGGTGTGTGAGTACACTCTTTTCAATAAGAGGATGAAGGCTGAATTGATGAAGCTTGTGTAACCACGTTTGTAGGCATGATTCATGACAGGCTGGAATGAGACCTCTATTGTATGATTTAAGCTACTGAAAGGTAAATAGTAGCATGATAAAAATATCCCAATGTTAAGGATATATATATACATCCACCACACCAAGTCCATTGTCAGTGAGTCATTTCTGACTCCTAGTAACCCTACAGGACAGAAAAGAACTGCCCCATAAAGTCTCTACCAATGTTAATCTTTACAGAAGTAGATTGCCACTTCTTTCTTCTACAGAACAGCTGGTGGATTTGAACAGATGACCTTTTGGTTAGCAGTCAAGTTCTCAACCATTATGCTACCTGTGCTCCATATACTATGTGTATATGTATGTATGTGTATATGTGGTCCTCCTAATGTAGTGAAATATTATTATTAAATATTTTTTAAGGACAAGCCCAGTGATCAATTGTCAGAGACACTGAGAAAGGGATTACGTAAATGGGTATAAAATAGTTTGATTATATTACCTCTAATATACCTTTCTATTCCAAATATGTCTTGTAATTCTATTGAATAAGTAAAGAGACAAGAAGAGGCCTTTGCAGATTTACATTACTAAGAAAAACCTTGGAAAACATCTCCACAGGGGAGACACAGCCTTCTGTGCCATATCAACCAAATCATAGAATCTGGGATAAGACCAGGGTCCATGGTTTGCCGTGTACCAGTGTGCAGTGAGGACGGTCAAATGAAGAGCAGAGGTAGGAGGAGAGAGGACATGTTTATTTTTATAAAGGTGCAAGTGTCCACCCCTGAAGGTGACAAACAAACAAGGGATAAGCATCAGGAGCTTCCTGTGACGGCAAGGCTGCTGAAAGAGAATTGTCCAAAAGTCTCTAAAGAAAAACTTATTCACTGATTGAATGGAAAGATTCGTTTCCAAGACCTCTATGAATACCAGTAGCATTACTGCTGAAAATGGCAACTCTGACCCAAACTGGCTACAAAATAAGAAATTTCCAAAAGTAGAGAGACTCAGTGATGAAAATATACAGGAAAGGGGATATTTATGAGTCTGGCTGACATAAACAATAACTCTTCAGAACAGTCATTAGCTAGGAGTTAGTCCTAATTGGGACAGAGCAAGATGGATTGGAGTAGCAAGGGAAAGCAGGTAGCATTTGGGAGTTCAGGACACAGTTATTTTCCACCAATAAATATTTCAACAAGGAACACTGGTGGTGCAACAGTTAAGCACTCAGCTTCTAATCAAAAGGTTGGCAGTTCAAAGCCACCCAGCAGCTCCATAAGAGACAGACCGAGTGAGACTCTTACAAAGATTACAGCTTAGAAACCCATGCACAGCAGTTCTATACTCTGTCACATAGAGTCATTATAAGTCAAGATCAAATCGATGGCACCCAACAGTAGCAACATATTTTAACAACCAGTACTTCCTATTCTGGTAAGTATAGGCTCACGTTTAAGCATGTAGTTTACAGAACGGAGCTCTGATGTGAATGTCCAGTTCTTCCTCACCAAGAAACAGATTGGATTCCGTAGCTGATCTGTTTCCTGAAAGAGCCAAGATTTTCTTTCTTCTGCATTCAGCTGGTCTTCAGATTCTGCTCTGTGGACGGGCTGACTTGCAGTTCTGCTGATGCTCATATTTCTTAAGTTCAAAGTGTACAAGCACTCGACAGTGGAACCTGGACTACAGCATAGCTGGGGAAGCTTTGCTGTGAATAAGCTTTGCTACCCACCAGCTTCCTTCTAAGCAGGTTACTGGAAAATGACTCCTCTTGCTTTGTTTTTTACCTGTGGCTTTCTGTTTATACATATCGGGCTGGCACTCTTCTTGACTGCCAAGTGGGGACATTTTCATTCTCATCCTTTGGCAGGCTAGGATGGACTTAGGTTGGGGGAAGGATAACTCCTCGTGTATCAAACAGCCAAAACCCACTGCCATCAAGTCAATTCTGACTCATAGCAACCCTAGAGGAAAGAGTAGAACTGCCACAGAGTGTTTCCAAGAAGTGCCCGGTGGATTTGAACTGCCAACCTTTTGGTTAGCAGATACTAACACTTAACCACTATACCACCAGCGTTTCTGCCTGTACACAGTAGAATCTAAAAAACAATTCCCTTTATTACACAGAAACATGATGAGCACAACGCTTCCTCTGTCACAGCTAAACACACCAGCTGCCCCCACATTTGCAGCAGCTCAGGGGTTTTCAATTCAAACTAATCAGTTCCCTCCCACTCGGCTGTGTTCCACAATAGCACACATTTTGTAGGACTAAGCTGTCCTCTCCCACAGCAGCCCAACAACTTCCAGGTTTACACGTTTCTCCTACACGATTCACCATAACAGTCCCGTGGTCCACCTCTACAATGGAATATTCTGAATTCTCATTCCAGTGCTACGGTGATTTAATTTCACTTTCTTGTTTCCTAAATGCTCATTTAGACCTACAATACAAGTACCCAACTTTTTGGGGTTTTGTCTGGTTTGGGGCCAGTTTTATCTCTGTTTTTTGTCTTCTTTTCCTGTCAGTAGTTGCTAACCAGCATTTTCTTTTTTTACCTTCTTCACCTTGGATCTTCTCTTTGGGGTCCCCTTTGTGTTCTCTCCCTCTTTTGCCTTTATTCTGTTTACTTTTTGTTTTTAACATTTGCTGTTTTGACAGCCATGCACTCTTGGTCTCTCAGGATCTGTGCCTGCTGACATTTCATGCAACTCTCAGGAATTTGCAGTACTGATTTCATTACTTTCTTACTTAAACATGTATTTAGAATCTCTTATTGGTATCTAACACAGTACTATCAACTCTTTCAGTCTGGGATTGGGCCACAAAAGCCACCAACTTGTTTGGGGCAGAACTTTTCTTTTGTTTAATCCAGAATTAGTTGGACAGAAATTTGGCTCCATTGTGGGGCACCAGGCCAGTCTCAAGGAGAAAAAGCAGACAGGTGATATTTCTCACTGTATCCAAAAGCCCTGGTAGCACTATGGTTAAGCACTTGGCCGCTAACCGAAAGGCTGGCAGTTTTAACTCAGCCAGTAGCTCCATGGGAGAAAGAGCTGACACTCTGCTGCCATACAGAACACAGCCCAGAAAGTGCTATGGGGCAGTTCTGCTCTGTCGTGTGAGGTCACTATGAGTTGGCATCTACTCAATGGCACTTGACAAAAACACTCACTCAGAATCAGCACATTTTGGAAGAATGTCTATATTCTGTCACCTATAGGATTTTAGGAGGCTTATAGGAACTACTTGTGTATTGGGGTTCACTCTTCTATAAAGGCCAGTTTATTCCCACTAAGCTGCCTGCTGATGAGAGCACAGCGTGGAAACAGCTGTGTGCAGAACAGCACTTCCTATCACTTCTTCCAACGTCCCTCCAACAAAGGCCCCTGCAGGACCACATCTTCCTGATAAACACAGTATTTCCAAACTTTTTGTCTTAGGTTCTATAATTGAATCCTCAACAGGGCCTCACTCCAAAAAAGTTATATCTTAACACATGAGAACAGTTTCGAAAGTTTCAAAGGCATTGAAGTTTTCTAGAACACTCACAGAGCCAGGAGGTTATAAAATACTTACTATGACATCTGACCTTAGATTTGACCAGAGGAAAGACAATGACAGCTTGCTTTCTAAGAGACAGTTCTTTGGCCAGCAGGACAGAAATCTTCCTCCCACTTCTCTTCTGCTGACTGTAATAAATGTTATACCAATTGGGAGGCTACCACCTCCCACATGGTTGCAGGACAGATGAAAAAAGAGGTGGCAGGAAGGAGACAAAAAGCTGTCCTAGCCCAGTCATCAGTTCTGTGTGTCCCGGGGGCAGCTCACTCAGCCGGCTGGGGCTGCGGGAGGCTAGGATCAGGACCCACAGCGCGGGCAGTGGGGCTGAAGGCGCTAAAGGAGAATGTCTCAGCTCTCAGCGTTTGCATCCAGCCTCTTTCTCCCCGAGCCACTGGGGTTTATTTCAGCAGCATGGCATGCCTGTGGAACCTAAGGAAACCACTGTCACTGTCACTGTCACTGTGTGCTACTCAAGGTAGTCATGCTCTGAAGAGTTAACACCCAGGAGATGGTGGTTTTGCTGGTTTGTTGTTCAGAGTAGCTCTGGGACTCCCGGTAGATAACAGCAGCCATTGGCCATTGAGACAAAATCCTGGAACTGAAAACATCTTTGGAATATGAATTTCTATGTCAGTCAGGACTTTCTTGGGTGTCTCCTTGACAACTCTCAGGGCACTGTCATCCCACTAAAAGGAGGCACCATGTATGATCCATGTTGCTCTTGGTCTGATGCCAAGTATCTGGCAGAAACTTAATAAAGCTAACAGTAAATAAAATCCAACCTAACCAAATTATGACTAATAAATGCAATGCCTATGTAACTATATCATAAGAATCTCAAAATTTTAACAAATGCAAGGCAGTCTCACTTCAAAAGAGGATGCATAATAGAAAGTAATAAAAATATAAACATCTTCATTTATACCTCCCCTATAGTTATTTTCAATTTATGGGCACTGGTACATTCCAGTTATTAAAAGCTTTTATGAAAATTGAACAAAAAAATCTATTAACTTTAATAAAGTGTCAGTCAAAATTTTAAAAATCAAATACAATTATAATAGTATTTTTTTCGAATATGTTACTGATAAATCATGATTATAAAACTGAAAAATTGCACAGATTTTAAGGAATTTCATGACACATGGGGAAAACATTTAAATTGAACTAGAAAGGGAAGATCTTCGAGAAATGAAAGTCAGTAAATGATTTTATGTTAAATGTAATAATCTAAACAAGTGTACTTTTGAGTGACAGTGCATGATTTTTGGCTCAATGTGATTCTGCTTCTGTGAAAAACTACATAATAAATCTCATTCTTGCCCATGATGTCTAATACAAGGCTTGGAAGCCACTTCAAGCTTGGTGATGGTCTTTTTATTGATCATTTAAATGGTACTGTTTTAGTCATTTAATGCTGCTGTAACAGAAATACCACAAGTGGATGGCTTTAACAGAGAAAAGTTTTACTCTTACACAGTCCAGTAGGTTGCAAGTCCACATTCAGGGTGTCTGGTCCAGGGAAAGGCTTTCCTCTGGTCAGCTCTGGCGGAAAGTTGCAAAAGTGTTGCATCAGTTCTTTGGCTGGGAAGCATCTTGGTGCAGGAACGCCAGGCCTGAAGGACATGCTGTACTCCCGGTGGTACTTTCTTGGTGGTGTGAGGTTCCCAATTCTCTGCTTGTTTCCTTCTCTTTTTAACTCGCATAGGATGAAAGGATACAAGGTGGTGCCAGCCACACTCCAGGGAAACTCCCTTAGCAAGGGTGTTGCAGTCTCACCCTAATCCTCCTTTAACAAAATCATCTCATCTATTAGCCTGAGACCAGGATATATAGCATGGGACAATCACAAAATATTGGGAATGATGGCCCAGCCAAGTGGCTACACACATTTTGGGGGAGGGACACTGTTCAATCCATGATGCGTACGTCTGTGAATTGTGACTCCTTCTATGCCTTTTGACATATACTCCACAGATACTGCAAGAAAAGATCTACATTTCCTCAATGATAACTAAAATGTCCTTGTCATCTAATTTTCTTGTTAGAACACATCTTTTTAATGTTCTTATTAACTTTATCTAATGTTTAACACATACTATTAAAATGTTCAGATGCTATCTTCTGTATATAATTTTTCTCTTCAATTTCAATCCTAATGGTCATGATTAGCATAAATAATTACCAGAAAAAGAAAACTGAGCACTTTATGGGTTGGATGGGAGAGAGTGGCATTTTCCATCACAATTAATGCTGAATTGAAGACATATATTTCCCCTCAAGTACAAAACCTAGTTTTTGTGAAAAGACATAAACTCTACAGAATAATTAGCAAAGGAAAGCTGAACACTCTGTAAGAAATTTTATAGAAAACTTGCTTCCTACCTCATTTTAAGAATGCAGTTTTACATTAAAAACACAGATTGTTAGCACCTGCTGCATTTTTCTCCTGGATCTCTCTATGGATTCCTTTAGAAAGTATTCTCTGTGATAATAAACATGCCTTTGAATGCACAGGCTATAGTCTTGCACAGTCTCTTACCACTTGTCGTGGGGTGAATTGTGTCCCCCCAAAAATGCCAGTGTTGATTTGATTTGGCTGTGAGTCCCAATATGGTGTCCTTCCTCCCATGTGTTGTGAATCCTGCCTATGTGATATTGATGATGGAGAATGGTTTGCAGTTGTGTTAATGAGGCAGGACCCAAGCTAAAAGCTTGTGGAATATAAGGGAGAGAAGTGAGCTGAGGAAGTTGGGAATCTCATACTACCAAAAGAGAAGCACTGAGAGCAGAGCTGGCTTTGGGTTTATCCTACCAAACTGTGATGATCTCTCTTATTGATTGGACTTGTAAGTTGTTAATGGATTTGCAGCTTACTGGACGGTGTCAATAAAGCTTCTCTTCATGAAACCTTCCACTTGTGGTATTTCCTGTTGGAGCAGTATCAAGTGACTAAGACACCACTCTTTCTAGTTTTTGTAATCATAAAAAAGTCAAGTTTTAAAAAAAACTAAACCTGTGCCTATCAGTCAATTCTGACTCTGTAGTGACCCTATAGGACAGGGTAAAACTGCCTCAAAGAATTTCCAAGGAGTGTCTGGCAGATTTGAACTGCTGATGTTTTGGTTAGCAGCTGTAGCTCTTAACCACCACACCATTAAAGTTTCCAAGTTCAGTTTAGCAAACATTGAGAGTCACTTGCATTCTAGGATCAGCAAAAGTTGTTGAGGATACAAGCCAGAAGGCGCAATCATCCAACCCAAATGTCTTTCTGTGGAAATCCTGGAGCATAGTGGCTAAGTGCTACAGCTGCTAATCAGAAGGTCAGTGGTTCAAATTCACCAACCCTATGGGACAGTTCATCTGTTTCCCATAGGGTTGCTATAGAGTCAAAATTCACTTGATGACAGTGGGTTTGGTTTCTTTTTTTTGGTTTTCTTGTAGGCAGCATATGGATGGGTTGTGTCTTTTGATCCAAGATGTCACTCAATGTCTCTTTAATGGAGTGTTCAGTTCATTCACATTCAATGTAATTATTGATAGGTATGTATTCAGTACTGTCATTTTCATCTGTTTATTTTTGTGTGGATGTTTTCTCTGTTGTTCTTATTAATCTGTTCTTGCACATTCTTCTTTGGGAGTTGATTTTTCACCTTTTTCAGGGATTGGTTTTGTAGTTGTTGAGACTCTTGTATTACCTTTCTTGATTTGATATGTTGCATCTTTATTGTGCTTTATGGCTGCCCTTATAATCCCCCTTAATAAACTATGTGTAAACCCAATTTTAATTCCTACCAGTCTTATTAACTTCCTCTCCATCTGGAAGGACTATGACGACTGTAGTACATCCCACCTTCTAATATGATGACATCATAGTTTTCATGATATGATCACTGGATCATTTCTTTCACTATTACAGGTCTGATTGAGTTTGGCACCTTCCCTAACTGAGTAGGTTTCTGGGTGATGTGTCCTGAATTTGCTTCTAAAATATAAAGTTAGTGGTTTTGTTCTTCTAAGCCAAGAGATTCCTTCAGTATTTCTTGCAGCTTTGGTTTGGTTTTTACAAAGTCTCTGAGTTTCTGTTTATCTGTGAATGTGTTAATTTCATTTTCATATTTGAAAGATAGTTTTGCAGGATATGTAATTCTTGGTTGATAGTTCTTCTCCTTCAAGACTTTGAATATGTCATGCCACTGTCTCTGTGCCAGCATCATTTCTGCTGAGAAATCTGACAAAACCCTACAGGGTTTCCCTCTGAATGTTAGCTTTGCTTTGAGTCTTGCTGCCTTTAAGAGTTTCTGTTTCTGTTTAATTTTGTTGAGCTTGATTACAATATGTCTGGGAGTCTTTCTATTGAGATCTATATTGAGTGGCTTTCGATATGTGTCTTGGATATCTATATTCTCTTCTTTCATAATTTCTGGGAAGTTTTCTGTCAGAAGCTCAGCCACAATACTCTCCGTGTTCTCAGGTGTCTTGCCCAGTTCAGGAACTCCAATTAATCATAGGTTGTTCCTCTTAACAGAGTCCCACATGCTTCTTAATGCTTCTTCATTTTTCTTGTTTCTTTTTGCTGATTTCTCTGCATAGATGCTGGAGTCAGTAGTTCTGTCTTACAGGTCAGAAAGTCTATTTTCCATTTGTTCCATTCTGTTTCCTTGGCTTTGAATTGAAGTCTCTATGTTTTTTATTTTGTTCTTGATCTGCTGGATTTCCAAGCACTGATGTTCCATCAGATTGGACAGCTTGTTTAATTTTTCATTTTGCTCTGCTGCATTTTGTATAAGGTCTAGGAGGACTCTATATATAATCCTTTTGTATTCACCTTCTGATAGTTTCAAAAAGGTTTCTTCATCTGGGAAATTCTTTGATTGTTTCTTTTGGGGGCCCTCTGAAGCCATGGTGATTTGTGTGTTATGGTTTTCTCCAGAGTTTGCTGCTTTGGGGGCATCATGTGAGTCAGTAAAGGCTGGGAGAGATGCTGTGAGGATAGCCCACAGTTGTTTCTCTAGGCCTTCTTAAAATGAAAGGTAAAAGCTATCTGACAACTTCCAAAGTCAATCAAGTTTTCAGGTGTACTGGTCCCTCTTCCCAACTGGCAAAGTAAGCACCTCTATATCCAACCCTAGATGTTATAAACTAGTTCAAAATACAGAAAAGCTACTGCCCTGCTGGCCTCTGCTGCTGGGCCCGAGCCGTAGGTAACACAGTGTAAAATAACTGCTTTTTTCCAGAAAAGTGCTCTCCTCCAGGCAGGCACTGCCTCCCAGCCGAAGAATTCAGTCCCACTGAGGCCTCCATATGGGTATCTCTGCCTCCCAGTGGAGCAAGATGGTGTCCTGCACAAGCTCCCCATCTGCTTCAGTACAGGCTACTCAATGGCACAGGCAGAGAGGCCAAATGTGCCGAGACACACAGAGTCCAAAGCCGGGCTCTCAAAATGTGGCAATTTTCCCCACCAATCCCACCAGCTGTGTGTCTGAGATTAGCTGCTAGTCAAGTCCCAGTTCCGCCCACTGGTTCAGACAGAGGAAAAAAAGTTAAAATGGTGAGTTGCTTTTGGTCCATGAAAGCCATCACTCACCAAGAGCAGGGATGGCAAAAGAGAGGAGGTTTTCCATTTACTAGTGTGAAGTACAAATTGACAGCCCTATGCCGTGTCCTAGGGCTCACTAGGTGTCCAGAAAGCTCTGTTTAATTGTCAGTTCAGGTCTTGGTTTCCAGAGGGATTTAGGGAGGTGTGTGTTTAGTCTACCATCTTGACCGCACCCCATTATCTTGGTTTTCAACTTCCAAAACAAATCATTTCAATATAATGAGGAAAATTTCATGATGACATTTGTCTAGGAAATGATGGGGGCCGAATGCCTCCCACACTTCAGCAAGCCTGGGAGATATCAGGAGATGCTGATGCCTATTCTATGTTCTGCAGGAATCAGACACTTTGTGTTTGTTGACGAAAGTAACTGAATGTCCTTATTTGCTGCAGTAATGATATCAATAAAGAACTAAAGGAAAAAAATAATAAACACAGAAGCATGCCCTTTAAAAGGAGTTCTTAGTGAAATTAAATTCTACAGTTCATCTAAGCTGAAATCTACCTAATAGATCATGGCTATAATAAGGCTTGTATTCAAGAGAAAAGAGAAGCCCGAGATAACTGAGCCTACAAGACCTCACTCTGCACCCTGACCGGGCTAGAACAAAGTCACAGGGGATAGAAAATAGACCCACACTCAGGTACGTCATTGTCTAATGAAGAGCATTGTTGGTCACCACTTTCCTGCCTTTGAGTTACTGGGTTAATTTTTCCATTCAGATATTTTCTAACTATACCACCTTTAAGAGATCTCTTGCTTTCCTAGATCTGTGTCTATACTACTTCATGGTGTCTACCATTTTTAGCTGATTTCTTGTTTATTGTGAAATGCTATTATGAAGTGTCCAGTTGTGTTAGCATTTCTAATGGATTATCAGGTTCTACTTGCCGACTGTGAGCTCCAAGAATACTTCATGAGACTTCCTGTCACTCTGCAAGTCTGTGATTGTTAAGATTGTGTGTCAACTTGGCTGGGCCATGATTCTCAGTGGTTTGGGAGCTATGACATCATTTAGAAGTTGTATAATGATGTGATCACTTCCATGATGAGATTTAATATAATAAGATCACTTCCATGATGGGATCTGCTATGAGTAGCCAATCAGTTGAAAGGGAGTTTCCTTGGAGTTGTGGCCTGTATTGAATATTAGCAGACTTTCTAGGAAGGCTTTGCAGACTTTTGCTTGATGTGAATCCTGCAGCTGGCTCCTGGTGGCTTATCTGCTATCTCAGGATTAGTAGATCTTTACAGCTTATGAGGAAGAGCCCTTCTTTAACTAGCACCTGGAATTCCCTACCTGTTCTCAGATGGATTATGCTTTACTTCCCTATTTCAAACCTTGTAACTATGCTGGAATCCCCAGCTTTGAGGAGCTTGATTTGAGACTTAGTCTCTGAACTCCTTGATTGATCAGCTTGCAATATAGTCTACTTTCTCTTTCTCAAACACTCAACATCCCTCAGCTGACTTGAGGGGTTGCACTGGGAAGGATATACCCTAATCAGGTTGCAGGTTCACCACCTCCTGTGACTCTGAGAATCAGGAGAAGCCTCCGGGCTGACCTATGGACTTACCTGTGGACCAGCCACTACAACCACGTGAGTCATTTGCTTGATGTCAGTCTCTCTCTCTCTCTCTCTCTCTCTCTGTCCACTTGACTGGCTTTGCTTCTCTACAAAATCCAGCCTAAGACAGAGTCAAAGCTGAGTCTAGCATTCCACTTCTTCGTTTCAACCTGCCTGCCCTACAACTGATGTTATGCATTTTGATAGCCCTTTGATGTTCTAACAGTAGCTGCCTTGCTTCTCTCAATATGTCAGAAAGCCAGGGAGTTAAGTACAGTAAATAAATAGCATAAAATGCTGCTACTTTACAAGAGTTAAGGCTCTTTCTTTCATCTTAAATTCAGTTCTCAATGTGAAAGTGTTGTGTTATTCCTTTAGAGCAAGTTGATTGAATAATTAAATCCTAAAACATGCATAGTCTATAGCAAATATTTCCATCCTGTGAATCAACCAAATCCAATTTCTTGGTACTGTCAAAAAAAAAGTTCTATCTAAATAAGTAAAATACTGTTGTACTGAAAAGACTGATTTACAGTTTTATGCTGGTCCCCAACTGCCTGTTCTGTGAAATGCAATTTGGGCCACTACTTAGATCAGAAATTTACTGTCTAAGGAGTATTTCTGGCTACACTTGAGCAGCCATAAGCAGAAAGATTCTCTCCAATGAGTTGAATTTCAATATATTTGAATTTATGGAACAACTTCCTCATTTTTAAAACAAAATGTAGAACTAGATTGTATTTATCTTCCAGAAATAAAATTCTGTAATCATCTGATTCTGTGATTCAGTTGGACATCTCTTTTTCAAACAAAAGGATGCCAGCCTAACTAAAATTTAAATTTGTTGAGAAAGGGTCACTTTTATCCTCAGATACCTGTCATATTTCCTTCTCTACTTTCCCTGGAGCTTATCTTAGGCTCACAGAGCTGTTAGTGATCCTCTCTCTAAGGCTATAGGTTATTGTTTCCCTCAGAGTTATTCATTTGTTAAGAGGAGCTTTAAGACAGGAAAGCCTTCAAGACACCAAGTGATCAATTATTAAATGTGATAATGCAGGAAATGATGAGTGGTCCTTTGGTGGCATAGTGTATCTTACCTACTCACCCCTGCTGGGCTATAGCCTTGAAGTTTAGGTTTTAAGGAAAGCTCAAGTGGCTTTTAAAACTAGATGTATTCAAATATTCTAAGTGACAACAGCTGAGAAAACAAGTCAAAGATTGACTTAACTCATGTTTTGATTCACTTATTTATTTCATCTTTGGTAAAAATTTATTCCTGTTTCTTATCTAATTGAGAGCAAACTAAAAACCAAAACCAAACCCACTGCTGTTGAGTTGATTCCGACTCATAGTGATCCCATAGGACAGATTAGAACTGCCCTATAAGATTTCTAAGGAGTGCCTTGTAGATTTGAACTGCTGATGTTTTGGTTAGCAGACATAGCACTTAATCACTGTGCCAAAAAGCAGACTATATAAAAATAATTATAAAAATATATTAAATGCTTATTGTGGCATGTACTATGTCAGTGTGCCAATGTAAAGAATGACCTCAAATTCAGTTTTTCCAATAATTTTTTTAAACCCAGAGTAACTTTGGCAATCTATGGCACCTTGGCCAAGTCTGGCCCACCATCTATTTTGTAAATAAAGTTTTATCAGAACACAGGCATTGTTATTGATATGTTGTCTAAGACTGCTTTTATACCACAACTACAGAGCTGAGTAGGTACAACAAATGTTATACTTTATTATAAAGCCCCAAATATTTACTCTCTGGCCCCTTACAGAAAAGGCTTGCCGACCCACAACTGCAGTAACACTAATTTCAGTTTTAAAAATAACTGAATATATGTCCATTTCAAGAGAGAAAGGAAACCCTGATGGCATAGTGGTTGAGAGCTACAACTGCTGATCAAAAGGTCAATAGTTAAAATCCCCCATCGGATCCCTGGAAACACTATGGGGAGTTCTACACCATCCTATAGGGTCACTACAAGTCAGAATTCAATCAGTGGCAACAGGTTTATTTTTTGTTTTGAAGAGAGAAAGCTACCTCAACTGAAGTAAAATATACCATTTATAACAAATGGTATGTCAAGTTTGTTTCATTCACTGCACACACCTTGTTCAACAGACTATTGTTAACCTCTCACCAGACACAGATGCCTAAAAAAAGGTTGCTGCTGTTGTTTGCCATCAAGTCAACTCTGACCCATCACAACCTTAGACAACAAAGTAGAACTGTCCAATAGGAATTTGAAGATTTCTTTCAATTGGAAACTGATTTCTAGAGTGCCAAGCCGTCAAGTCGAGCATTTTATTTATTATTTGGAAAACAGTGTAGTAGGTTCCATACAAAGGTAGGTCCATAGTGAGAAATCACACGGTAGTTAGAATAATGCAAAATTTCTGATTGTCAGAATGTACTAATAATTCAAAGAATACAGATAATTACAAGACAGAAACAAAGCATGCAAAGTCTGAAACCATCACCGTAGCTTACTCAGTCTTTTCTTACCATGGTAGGATGCACTTTGATTCAAGTTTAGCGTGTGAGTTGTGAGCTATGCATATAGGGTATTGTTTTGACAAAAAGAGCCGTTGTGGTTATAATACATTTCCAATTTATGCCACATTGATTAGAAGGCAGAGATGACATTTTCTAAGACTTCCGTGATGAGTTTAAATATTCCAGGTTTGCTTACAAAAGGCTTCTAGATAAACTACATTACCTAGCTAAAAGAATTTTAAGATGAGGACTTTGATTTTTGATAATGAACACCATTCGTGTCTCTTCCAGAAAATTCTATGAACATGTTTATAAGGAGGTTTGATTGAGTCACTATTTTTCTCTCCTCTCTGCATCCCCAGGGTAGAGGAAAGAGACTAAAATTTCTACTGTAACCTTTTCCTTCACAATGATCATATGAGTTTCCAAACTGGGGAACACTGTTGAAAATGGAATTGACATTTTTAATAATCATCCAATTCCAACTAGTAAAAACTAGAACTTCTCTGAGGCAAACCAAGGTATGGTCATTCTCAGAAAATTGTGACTGTAGCACTAAGTTTACACTACAGCACAAGAGAGAACAAGGGAGATGATTAAACAACAATACTATAATCAAGTAATAAATAGTAACCTCTAAAGTTAACAAATAATAACTTCAAACAAAATCACACTTAAAAGTACAGACCCCAATCCTCTGTTAGTCTACAGCAGGAAATTGACATAAATGTAAATATTAAAAATTAGACATCAAACATAAAAACCACAAGCTTATAGAATCCCACATATTGCCTCTAGGCAAAAACAATGCTGGCAGTGTCATCTCTTTCCCTCAACACTGGCATGACTCAGGATCTTTCAGATCACTAATTTCTTAACTCCTACACTTCTGAAGAAACTCTCACGGCATAGTGGTTAAGTGCTATGTGTGTTAACCAAAAGGTTGGTAATTCACTTCCACCAGATGCTCCTTGGAAACTCTATGGAGCCATTTTACTCTGTTCTGTAGAGTCATCATGAGTCAGAATCATAGTGGCATTGGGTTTACTCTGTCCAAGGACTCTGTCACTATCAGTCAGAGTCATTGATGGCATTGGGTGTACTCTGTCCAAGGACTGCCTAAAATACCCTCACCCAGTTCATATTTTGGAGATGCCAGGAAACCTATTGTCTTGCCTCAATGTAAGACAAAGCTCTGGAAGCATTATAAAGAATGTTCCCAAACCATTGGAAAGAACACTTTTAAATTTCGGTAGCCTTACCAAACAGAAGAATTTGTGCAACTCATAGGAGTCCTCTTCACCTTGTTAAAGAGAAGAACCTTCCTAAGTGAAGGCTGCTTTATTTGAATTAATTCCTTGAGTTACTAAACTTTATTTTTGAGAACTTGGAAAAAGCTAAAAATAGAGAAACTGTCCATTATGTAAGCCTAGTTTGATTAAGATCAAAGTGTGAAGGAATTATTTGTATTTGAAATAATGTATATTAATCAAGAAGCACTGAATAAAAAATAAACTAAAATAAGTACTTAAACTAAAACTAGGTTTTAACATCTGAGGTGATTTTTTACATATTAAAAATTTCTTGTGTCCACAGAGAACTTGGGAATGTTGTGATTCATGCCAACGTTGTTTATTAAATTAATATATATATTAATAACTTCAAACAAAATCACACTTAAAAGTACAGACCCCAATCCTCTGTTAGTCTACAGCAGGAAATTGACATAAATGTAAATATTAAAAATTAGACATCAAACATAAAAACCACAAGCTTATAGAATCCCACATATTGCCTCTAGGCAAAAGCAATACTGGCAATATATATATATAATATATATATTATTATAATTATACATATTATATATATAATAATATTATTATATATTATATATATAATTATATATAATACATTATATATTATAATATATTATATGCCAAGTGCCATCAAGTCGGAATATATATAAATATATATTATAATATATATGTATTATATTATATATATTATATATATAAATATATATATATTTAAGAGAACTCAGATCTCAAGAGTGAACTTTTAGAAAGAGTCCTGGAGCAGCCAGAAACCCAACTGATAGAGGTGTTACAATCATATTAGCATAACTGCAAGAGGTTTTAATAAAGGTAATATTTCACAGAGGAAGGAGCCCTTGTGGCGCAGCAGTTAAGTGCTCAGCAGCTAACTGAAAGGTTGGTAGCTGGAACCCATCAGCCATTCCATGTGTCAAAGATGTGGCAGTCTGTTTCCCTGAGACTACAGCTTTGGAAACCCTGTGGGGCAGTTCCACTCTGTCCTACAAGGTTGCTCTGAGTTAGCATCAACAGGACAACAATGCTTTCATTTGTTAGTTTATTTGGGGGATGCTGTGGTTAGGAACTTGGCTGCTGAACAAAACAGCCATGATTCCAACCCACCAGCCACTCCAAGGGAAAAAGAGGCGGCAGTCTGCTTGCATCAAGATTACAGCCTTGGAAACCCAACGCGGCATTTCTACTCCATCTGACAGGGTCGCTATGAGTTGGAGGTGACTGGACAGCAACGGGGTTGGAGATTTTACTTACAAAGGTAGGTCACAGTATAGGAGGCCAACAGACAGAGTACTGGAACCCTGAGCCAGCAACGGTAGTGCTACCACAAGGAGCCGGCCCCAGAACAGGACGGAGGATGTTGTGGAGAAAAGATTTCAAGAGACATCAGCAGCCAGAGGTGACTTGAAAAGGAGGGATCCAGAAATAAACAGCCTCATCTCACTGTTCCCCCTTTTATGTCACCATCTGCTGGAGCAGCCACTGGCCAATAAAAAGTGAGAGGACTCCGACCCCTGTTGAAGCAGTTCACTGAGGTCAGCTTCCTGGGGTGAGACAAGATGGAGCAGGGAAGAACAGATAGGAAATGCTGGACCAAGAATATTGGCCAACACAGCTGTTTCCAAAAACACAGTTTAAAAAAAAAAATGAAAACATGACATTCTGTTGGTAAAAATATGCAGATCTGTGTTTACCTTCTTTTCTTAAATGTGTGTTTCTAGTTAAAAAGACAGAATGACTGTGAACCGTTTTTAAGAAGCTAAAATTGATAGGAATTGAATCAATTAAACTAATAATTCTCTCTATTTTTAAAAAAGGTCTCTTATATTTAGAAAGAAACTTAACTAATGGGCTGATAAGGGCAGGCCAGATGCCAAAGAAGAGATAAAAGGATTAACTAACCCAAGGCTGCAAGGTCTTCATTTTTCCAAGAGTCGATTTTAAATCTTTTAACAGCAAAAGCCCAGAATCTAAATAAAATTGAAAAACCACAGCCAAAGTCTCTCCCCACATTTTGGTTAAAAAATTATTTATGAATCTTTGTTTTTTGTAATTTTATTCTTATTACTTTGAAGGTTCATATTAAATGCTCTTCAAATTTTTAAATGTGATTATGAGTACATAAGGCTTGATGAAACATAAAAATTTAATGCTTTCCCTCAACTGGCTTCGAAGAACATTATGCTTTTCTCCATGGAAATGACTACACTTACTATTAATATGAAATTGGGAACTTGGGACAGAGCAAATTCTGGTTTCTTGTAAGAATTTGCATTTCTTCATTAAAAGTAAATAAAACCCAAACCAGTTGCTGTCAAATCAATTCAAACTCATAGTGCCCTTGTTGCGCAGGGTAGAAGTGCCCCATAGAGTTTCCTAGGAGTACCTGCTGGATTTGAACTGCCTATCTTTTGGTTACTACCTGTAGCTCTTAACCACTACACCACCAGGGTTTCCTCAGCACCATCAGGGCTCCAAAAATAAAATCTGATTTAAATGTGATAAGTACTTAAGGTTGCCACTGAAATGTTTTAGGATTTAAGTAAGTTAGAATTTTATAAGCTGATTAAAAAAAAAAAATGGCATCAGGTTGATGCCTACTCAGTCACCTTAATACTCTGAAAAATAAGAATACAATCTATACAGTCTATACAATTAGTTACTATTTTAATATTTTGTTAATATTTCTTACCATTTTTATTAGTTTTTAGAAGTATGAATTTATCAAGGAAATTGATACGTATATTTTTCCAGTTTTGAAATTTTGAATTTCACACTAGGAATTCCTATAGTCAAAATAAAAATTCTTAAATTAAAAAGACACATGAATTAAATTTGGATTTTGACACATTATTCAAAAGGAGACTTTTGACAAAACCTACATGTTTTTGTGATACAGAATTACAGTCAATTTTAAAAGCTTTTCCATAAAGACTTTTTGCTGTCGTTAGGTGCCATCAAGTTGGTTCCAACGCATAGTGACTCTGTGAACAGCAGAACAAAACACTGGCCAGTCTTGCGCCATCTCTTCAGTCTCTTCTGTGCTTAAGCCTGTGTTCCATCCGCTGTGCCAATCCATCTTGTGGAGGGTCTTCCTTTTTTAGCTGACCCTCCACTCTACCAAGCATAATGTCTTCCTTCAGGGACTGATCCCTCCTGACAAAGTATATAAGTATATAAGACACAGTCTTGCCATCTTTGCTTCCAAGGAGCACTCTGGTTGTACTTCTTCTAGAACAAATCTATTTGTTCTTTTGGCAATCTGTGGTACTTTCAACATTCCTTGCCAACACTGCAATTCAAAGGCATCATTTCTTGTTCGGTCCTCTTTGTTCATTGTCCATCTTTCCCATGCATGTTGTGCAACTCAAAATACCACGACTTGGTCAGGCTCACTTTAGTCTTCAAGGTGACATCTTCACTTTTCAATATAAAGACTTAGTGAAGTTAACATTTAATTTAATATGCAAAATTTTGCACATTTTTATATTACTAGAAATTAAAGAGTACGAGGCAGAAGTGGCTTGCTCAGCCAGAACTCTTATTCCCAGAACATGATAATTACAGGTATTTTTTTAAAAAAGGTAGTGTGGATTGACCTTAGCAGGAACAAAAACTGTTGTTTAGAAATTTGTTTATATTTTTTTCAGTTGTCTCAAGAATAACTGGCAGAGAGACCTGCTCTTCTCCTCCGATAATTCCGTGTATTTACAAAAGAAAAACAGAGAGAGAGAGAAAGAGAGAAAAAGAAAGAGGAAGAAAGGAAGGAGGGAAGGGAGGAAAGGGACAAGTAGCTGAAGGGTGTCATCATACAAGAACTTAGAAGTGGACTCTTAAAATGTTGATATCCTCAAATTGAAAGGGAACAGACAAAACAGAACAAAAGTAAAGATAGTGAAGACGCATATTGACTGCAACTAGAGAAAAAGTTAACTGTTCATATCTTGTATGTTCTAAGGCAATAAGAACTTTAGAGAAAATTGCAAACTTCATTAAGTGAGTTATTTTCTCATATTAATGTTACTCTGAAATATATAACAGAAATATGCTCATTTTTAATATGAAAAAACAAGCTTCACTTACACAGTCACAACATTTTAAGAGGGAGACTCTTATACTAGAACTGAACTGGTGATATCAATGGGAACTCAAGTCTTCGAAAGAGAACACAATTCCTGTATGTGTTCCCTTCTGAAATGGCACAGGGACAACATCATACCGAGGGTCAATACCATTTTCGATGAAAAAGAACAAGAGTTCCTCGAAGGTACAGATAATTCTATCTGTTCAAGGTGAGCCTAGAACACACTCTTGTGCCCCGAAATAGGAAATGTTTACAAGTTTAATGGAATCCCATCAAACAGACATGAAAAGGGGCTACAATTTAACCAAGTGGGGACAATTTGATCAGCCAAAACAAAGAAATATTTTGGGTCATTGAGGAAAAAAAGTCAAATCTGTGAAGCTATGAGTTCCTAATGATAAACACAAAAAAGAAAAGGTCATATGAACTTTTCTAAATAACTACAGATTGTATAATTATGGGGCTTTTACTCAATCATATACTATAGACTCATTTAATGAACCTCTTAAGAATAGAGACATTACTTTCATAGCTAATAAAAACTGGAAAACATTTCCTGACTCAAGGGAGGATGTAATTAGATTTGAGTATGTAAGTGATGACTACCGGGCAGTTAGGGCCATTTGTAACAGCCAAAATCCAATTTTAGTATTACTGCAGATTTACATAATACTTCTACAGCCCTATGAGATTTTTTGAATTCAAAATTCCCAAAATGAATGCAAAATAAAGTCATATTAGAAACTCGTTACATTAAAAGGTTTTTGGAATTAGGAAACACATTTATAGACCTTAAATGGACAAATGCAAAGTCCATTCAAGCTGTTGACCTAGCTTAGAATTATAAAAGTCTGTAAGAGAACAGAAATGAAATAGAATAAAATAAAATAAAAAGATGGATAGTTAATCATGATCTACGAATACTCACACACACACTGTCACTCTGACATATACAAGGTCAGGCAATTGCATTCACGAACTCATTCTAGGAAAAGTGGTACATAACTCATTGTTGAATATTACTATGGTCACCTTTGAAATATGCCCATTGGGAAGCTATACACTGATGTTAGAGGCTAGTCTACACTTCAAAGTAATTTTGAAACTCTTCTGGAAAGGCCATCAGGCCTGTCGTAGTACCTTTGATGTTCTGAATGTCATCAACATGTCTTCACTTAAATGTTTTCTATATGTTTGGGTAAAGAAAAAGTCATTAGGGGCCAGATCAGCTGAGTAGCGAGGGTGCTCCAATACAGTTATTTGTTTACTGACTAAAAACTCCCTAGCAGACAGTGCCATGTGAGCTGGCGCGCTGTCGTGATACAAGAGCCATGAGTTAGTGGTGAAAAGCTTAGGTCATTTTCATCTAACTTTTTCACACAAACTTTTCAGCACTTCCAAATAGTAAACTAGGTTAACTGTTTGTCCAGTTGGTACTAATTCATAATGAACAATCCCTCTGATGTCAAAAAAGTTCAGCAACATTATTTTGACTCTATTTGGACTGATGGAATGGTTTTGGTTGCAGAGAACTGGTAGACTTCTGTTGTGCACCTTGATGCTTTGTTTCAAGATTGTATTGGTTTACCTACCTATGTTTCATCACCTATGATAACATTCCCCGAATCATTGTTTTGCCTCTCCAAAAGGTCTTGGAAAACCTTTATTCATCTTTGCTTTTATTCATTGGTAAGCTCCTTTGGGACCATTTTTGCACATACATTTTTCATGCCAAGATTTTTAGGTAAGATTTTTCTGTTTTTCTGCTGATTATTTACTTGGTCTGCTGTGCTTCTCAGTCAGCTGATGAGTTTGACACACAATTCAAAGAATCTTTGCAATGTTTTAATCAGTTCTGCTTGTCACTGGCCTGCCTGACCTCTCTTCATCAGTGATGCTTTCTCTCCCCTAAAACATCTAATGCACTTGTACCCTGTTGTTTTCTTCAAGACATTATCCTCATCAATTTGTCCTAATTTCACTTCCACTCTTGCCAAGTTGAACAAGAAATTTATTGTCTGTTCATTGCTCTGTTTCAAGCTCCAATATTCTCATGACAGCACATAAAAACACACAACAACAATAGCAAATGCCACTCAGCAAGACACCACCACATATTGACATGAACACAGCTGAGACACTAAAATGCCAAGATTATGAAACATTACTGAATTGTTTGTACAGTGCTGCCAACATACATGCATGGTGATAAGTTCACGAACTTAATTGTCATCATACCTCGTGCATGTGTGTGTGTGTTTATGAGGACTGCCAATTAGGTTCACAAACTCATCCTAGAGAAGGTGCTACAGACCTCACTGACTAATGTGGCTACAGCCATTTGGGAAGTACTACTCCCCTTAGGAAGTTAGGCATTGATGCTAGTGACTAGTCCATCCTTCAAAGCAATTTTGGAACTCTTTTTCTGGAATGGCCATCAGAACTGTAGTCTTATTGCCCCTAATGTCCTGAATGTCATCAAAATATCTTCCTTTCAGTATCTCGTTTATCTTCAGGTAAAAAAAAAAAAAAAAGAGGTGAGAAGGAAGGCTGTTACAATACAGTTGTTTACTGACTAAAAATTCTCTCACCAATAACTATACAATTAAGTTTGTGAACTTGCCACGGTGCTACAGTGTGCAATGGCTGTTTGAAAAAGAGTTCTGAAATTGCTTTGAAGGGTGAACTAGGCATTGGCATTGGTGCATAGCATCCCCAGGGGAGTACTTCAAAGGTGACCATAGTGATATTCAACAATGAGGTATGTAGCACTTACAACAGTGAAGTTTGTGGACTTAATTGTCAGACTTCGGGTGTGTGTATGTACATATGCATATATAGTATGTCAAAGAATGTGACAGCCACTGCAAAATAAACTTTGGGGATTCCTATCAGCATCACAAATAAGAATCTCATCAGAGTCCTAGGCAAACTCTGTGGTGATAAATAACCTCAGCCAACAGCAGTGGTTACTCTTTCACCTTGAGTCAGCATGCATTCAGCACTCTTTAGAATTAGTATAAAAAATGTTTAAGAGAATCAAATCAGTAGTGTTAATAATTCTGACTTTAAAAAGAATTCTGACAGTAATTATAAACAGATGCTAGTAGATTGATATTTTTATGTGGCAACATTTTAAGAAATTTGGCCTTTTAAGGAAACAGCTTTTTTACTCTTATATAAAATCTAAAGTGAGTAATTGATTTAAATTTTTGTCCTGAAATTTTAGAACTTGTAAACAGTATTACAGCATTTGCAAACCCTGGTGTCTAGTTATTAGTACTATAGCTACTAACCAAAAGGTCGGCAATGTGACTCAACCTGGTACTCCTTTGGAAACTCTATACTGCTGTTCTGCTCTGCCCTATAGGGTCGCTATGAGTTTGAATACACTCAACAGCAATTGGTTTGGTGTGGTATTGTGACATTTAAGAGAACTTAGATTCACCATGTTCACCTGTACTCACACATTGAAGTGGGCTCCATTCCTACTCATCGACCCCACAGGACAGAGCAGAACTACCTCATAGGGTTTCCAAGGAGCAGCCCCGTGGATTCCAGCCTCTGAAATTTTTGGCTAGCAGCCCAATGTTTAACTATTGCACCACCGGATCTCCTTGTACACACATATAAATTATTAAATTCTTAGAAATCGTTTAGAAATGAAGGAAAGATTTGTCTTGAAAAGCAGAAAACTAATATAAATATGGTCAATGCTCATTGTTCACAGATTTCGTATTTTAGATTTGCCTACTTGGGGACATCATTTATTTGTAACCCCGAATGAAACTTAGCAGAGCTTTCGAGGTCCTTGATGGCAGCTCATCCCCCACCACAGGCTGGCTGGCAGCTGAGGTCTATCAAGCCTGCTGTTTGAGAATTCTTTGTTCAAGGGAAGTTTCTAGATCACAACCACGATGACTATGTAGACCCACTGACCTTTAAACAGTAATGTAATTTCTAAAATACAGTTTGATATATATAAAGATAATGAATTACATTTACAAATGCCACCAAAGGCAATTTAAAAGTGATAACCAGACGTTTTACCAGCGTATACACCACATAATAAAATTTGCAAGTGAAATTAAAATGATTACAGGACGTGTATTCTTCGCCACCCTGTGGCCCTTGTAAGGAACCTGGCGGCACAGTGGAGAATTGCTGGGCTGCTAACCATCAAGCAGGTAGTTGGAACCCACCAGTGCCTGCTTGAGAAAAACATGTGGCCGTCTGCTTCCACGAAGATGCACAGCCTTAGAAACCTTGTTACGGAGGCAGTTCTAACTCTCTCCTACAGGTCTGTCAGAACTCATTGCCAGTAACTCATAACCACAAGACAACAGCATGGCCCTTGTAGCTGGTTGATGGAGAAAGGGCTAACCAAGCCCCATCACAGGAGACTTTCAAGAAGGCGGGAGGCCGCAGAAATGGAGTGGCCTGGAGCCAGTGGGACCCTCCTCCTTCTCCCTGGTGCCCCGCCCTCACCCCTACAGTTGTGCTGATTGGTGGGGAGATTAGCAGCTGGCCAACAGAGGTGAACAAACACGTGACTTGTAGAGCGGCAAAATAACTGAGCATGAGGGAGAAATAACAGGGCCATCTACAAGTCATAGAGCGTGTGATGGGAAAAAAGCTAACAGCTGCTACTGTAGTGTGACTTCCTGGACAAACACAGAGTGTGCGTCTCCAAATATGTTAGCAGAACTTTTCAAAAGTTCCTCATGGCTCCAGGTCTGCTCTCCGCTTCACTCAATGTCATAAATCTTTGTACTTGAGGGGGCACAGGTCTCTGTTCTAAAATCAGGTGATTTCTGGGGAGTTTTTGGTTTACTAAGAATATGAAGGCTACTGTTTATCCAGCTGTTGGCATCTGTCTCCTTCCAGTGTGCAGTCAGCGTCAACAGTACAGTGTAATTTCGTTTCTGAGTCTGTGAACCTAGTTTTTCTCCTCACAAGAGTGTGTCAGGCACTCAGAACAACCTAGACTCCAGACCTTGCTTTGTCACTTGCAAGCCATGCGTCCACAAGCAAATGTATTGATTTCTATAAATGTGTTTTTGTAGCTGATAAATGGTGCTAATAGAACTTCCAATTTCACAAAGTCAAATGAGATAATAGATGAAAATTACATCCCATACTGCTGAAATATAATCAACTGAATATGCAATTTGTTACAATTATCACGTTATTGCAATTTTTTGACTTGTTTGCCTCCCCACAGATAAGATCTTTAAGACTAAAAATGTCTGTACTTTTTATCTCTAAATGCCCAGTGCTTATTGCTGGGGCACTTACTATTGGTGATAACTGAATGAATTAGTAAACTAATTAAATAATAAGTTGATAAAAAAAATTAAATTGATTCTAGTTATGGAACTCTACGACTAAATGGTGAGATGATTAATTTGGACAAATGAAAGTTTCAACAGTATAAGAAAGAGCTCAGACATCTTTGAATGCAATGTGGTCGGAAGTTTGCAGCTGTTCTTCAGGAGAAGGGATTCAAGGCAAGATAGTTCTAGTTTTCTAACACAGTCAGTTATTTTTGAACAATGAGAGAAAGTAACCAACAAATAACCCACTGCCGTCAAGTCAGGTCCTATTCCTAGTGACCCTAGAAGTCAGAGGTGAACTGCCCCATAGAGTTTCAGAGGAGCACCTGGCGGATTTGAACCGCTGACCCTTTGGTTAGCAGACATGGCACTTAAGCCACTACACCAAGACAGTTTCCTAACTCACAAACGGTTACATCGTTTTTGTGTGACAAAATGAGCCAATTAGTGTGGAAAACTGTCATAAAGTGCTCCAGAGATGTAGGACATTATCAATAACTAAAAACACACATACACATACGCACACACAAATATTTAACACTGTGTTCTAAATAGTAAATGAAAGGATGCTCTAAATATCCAATGCTATTCTTAGTTTTAAAAACAATTTCATTCTCACAGGAAATATAATTGAGTTTAAAAGGTGTAGGGTTAAAAGGTAGTAATGTGTTTACAGTGCTTAAGTGAAGCGTGGTTTTTCAGTAGGTAAAAATCTGACTCGTCAGTGACAGAGCATTCTACCTAGGGGGCGCTATAAGACTCACAAATAACAGAGATGTCAGAGGGCATGTATCAACCGGAAACTGCCCTGGGTTAAGGTAGACACCTCCAAAGTAGTAGTTGAAGGAAATAAGTTGAATCTGGATGTGGGTGACCACTGGAATTTAGTTCCAACTGAAGGATGTTGGAGCCAAGACACATTCTTCACATTTTCCTCATAGCTGCCTTGTCGCTATAAAATCACTGCTTTTCCTCCAACATCACCTACTCATCTGAGTCACAGAAAAGAGAGAGACTGAAGGCCTTGAAAGAACCAAACAAAGCAACAGACAAAACAAAAGCCAGGCTTGTTGAGTTAGTCCCATTTTGAGGAGGTTTCCTTGAACTCTATCCACGAACTTGTACTTTCCAGATCTCAGTGGATTCAAACTGCCAACCTTAAGCCCACAAAAGTATCACAAATAGTTGTGTATTCAGTTAGCAGCCAGACATTTAACCACTTTACCACGCAAGGACTTTTTATATGGTGGAGACATTCTTTTTATCTACTCACCAATGGTCAGCCTTGTTGGGTTATTCCTCATTCCTCACGGGATGTGTTGCCCAACTTGATTTGTCTAGCTCTTTGGAAGTAGCGGTGCTTCTCCACTGGTGTTCCTTGGGATATGTTACTGTCTCCTGACTAAGTAGACTTCGTGAGAAATTGAATGCGTTTTCCTCAGTAAACACTGTACCTCCAGTTCCCTAACAAACTGATGTGATGTCTAGGCAGTAACTAAATGTTTGCTAAGTGAATGAAGCTTTCAAGATATTTGCCTTAGGGCTTCTTTGTTGCTGTTTTAACATACCCTAATTGCAGTCTTCATTTCCTGCTTGAACAGACCTGTATTTTGATTTGATTTGGTTTGGGAATTTATTGATAATAGTAACATTTAACTTGTACTTTTCCCCCATAAATACCTTGCAATTGACTCTTCAGTGCTGAGAGATGCAGTCTTCAATAAGCGCTCCATTCATTCCCCTGCCAACAAATCCCCAATTCAGATGTCAGCCTTTGTTAATAGTGAATGAAGCATGCATGAGCGTGGAGCCAAAAGCAAATAAGACAAATTTTAGCACAATTGTTCTCTAAACATTGTATTCCAAACTTTACCTTGAATGGGTAAACCTTGGATTGGGTTCACATATGAATCTGGGCAGTGCCTTACTATGGCAGGAAACCCCAGTGGTGTGGTGGTTAAGTTGTACGGCTGCTAACCAGAAGGTCGGCAGTTTAAATACACCAGGTGCTCCTTGGAAACTCCATGGGGCAGGTCTACTCTGTCTATAGAGCTGCCATGAGTTGGAACCGACTTTACTGAAGTGAGTTTTTTTTGGTTTGCTTTCTATGGCAAGAGCCCTAATATGAAGGAAAAACCCCAGAAAGAAACTTTCCCCAACTGTAATGTGCACCTCCGCCCTGGTTGCACGTGGCACCCTCTCCTTCCCCTGCCCAGTTCTGCCCACGACCCCCTGCCTTGAACCGTTCCTTCCAGTTTTCTTATCCTGACTCATACACCATCTCTAAATTATCCTGTCTTGCACACCATCGCTAACCATGCCCTTCCCTGCTTCGGCCGTAAAAGCCTGCTCTGCTTCCCCACCGGGGCCAGTCGCTGGCAGTCTGTAAGCCTAGCGTTACTTCGATAAACAGCTGCTACATCTCTTCTTGGGTGTCGATTGATTTCCTGTAACACCAACATCCGCAGATCACTTCACATTAAAAATTGTTTGAAAATAAAAGGAAATATCTATTCTCAAATACGTCTCCACCCCACCTTGATCATGAACTATACTGGAGTATATGTTCATATCTTGATATTATCTCACGTATCCACTACTGTTCTTAATTGATCCTCGTGTGACATTGTACACAAGTAAAAACTTTTGGGAAGAGGTACTTCGTTGATCTTTTTTGTTTCTTTCTATTTAAAATGAAGATGGCATTTGTTGAAAACATCATTCTAATAAGACCTTTCTGTCTGAAATTCATTATTCACAAAGGGAGCAATCATACTTCCCTGGTGTGAAGAATACACATAGCAATGGCGTTTTCTTTTATTTCTTGAATCTGTTCTGTCTACGGCATACACTTCAGGCAACTTCAGGAATACAAAATACTGTTATTTGGGGGTGGAAATGTTAAATCCATTTACATGCCTTTTATGCTTCATTTTATCTGTAGTTACAAAGGCGTTTCTAAAATGTTCATGTTTTAATAAATGCATTTCTTACAAGTATGGAGGTTTTACTTTCTAGATAATATGGAAAGAACAAACAAAAAAATAAACCAAAACAAATAAAACACAAGAAATTTTAATGCCAAGGAAAAAATAAAGTATGTGTGTATTTCCTTTTAAAATGAATGTAAGTTGACAATATGCTTTTTGAAAGACCAACAATGATGGGGGAAAAAATAAGGACTTAAAATTGTATTACATTGTTTTATTCTCAATCCTTTCTGCTTCCTTCTTGGCTTAAAAGGCAAGATTGAATAAAAATTTAAATCATTCATAAAGCATTAAACACCCAAGTACCTAACATTGCCATTTTTGGCCATTAACACACATTTCTTTCATAATGCTTGTACGTATATCATGATAAATTGGAAAACCAGTCATAAAATAGGCATGAATATGTTCATTCTTTTCTAGTAGTAAGATAAGGAATTTCAAGGAAGAATTCTCATTTTTAGCATTTAATAGTTCAAGTCCTGTGAGCCAACTCAGTGTGTTTATGTACACTGAGATTTCTTTAAGATAAAATTTGATTATCACTTATCAGTTTCCTTGGCCTAGTAATATACAACCTTTCAAAGTATGTCAAGTGATTTTAATTAATGTGGAGTTACCTGTAATATGAGAATGAAGATACTACTTCATTTTCCTCTCCAGTTCAAGAGGCACTCAATAATTTAAAACCAGATGAAAACATACAAAACCTGTCACACTCTCATTCCCTGCTGAAATTATTATCTTCTGAAGCTCCTATCTGATTTGCATTTGGCCTCTGCTAGCACTTACAAAGAATAATTTGTAATTTCTTTCATTTAATTATCCCCTTAAGGAAAAGGAATAAAAGTATGCTTTTTCCATTGGTGGAAGTAGTAATTGCAAATACATTTGGACTCAGTGATTAGTGTTTTTGACTCATTTAGCCATTTTTATTAATAGAATAATAGACTGTGTTCTGCAATTGAAACCAAATTAATTATTTGGAGGTTGACAGCAGACTGTGTATGTGTATGTGTTTTGAATCCATGATTTTGTGCAGATTAAGTTAAAATTAGTTTAAGTTTATTGACGTACAAGTTTCTGAGATCCATCACATTAGTTGTAGTGACTCTGCATTGTAGGTTTGTCTTTACTAAACTAGCAAGTATGGTGGTATCTGTTACGGTCTCCTTCCACCCGAAAGGTGTTGAAATCCTAACTCATGGCACTGATGACTGTGACTTTGTTTGGATATCATCTTTGGTAATGTAATAAGTTAAATTAGCATGAAATAATACCCAAGTGCTAGCTTTACCTTAAAAAAATATTTTTTTTTTCCCCAATGGGAGAAAAATAAAATAAGTGAGCCACAAATACATATATTCTATTGAAATAAAAAATAATTACAATTGAAACTAAGATGCTTTGTAAAAGAAAATATCACTAGGTGGAGATTTTATGAGTTTTTTAAAAAATGTTCTCAGTCAAATTTTAGGTAAGCCAAGTATGTGGAGCTTTCCCATCTTATGGCTCAATACAATGTCTCCTGAACTAATTAAAAATTTGTTATCAGAAAGATTGCTTTTGTACAATAGTTTTTAAAAAAATCATGTAATTAATTTATATTTTCTTTAGTTATCTCAAATTCTGGTAGTGTAATGGTTAAGTGCTATGGTTGCTATTCAAAAGGGCAACAGTTCAAATCCACCAGGTATTCTTGGAAACTCTATGGGACAGTTCTGCTCTGTCTATAGGTCACTGTGAGTTGGAATCAACTTGACAGCAGTGGGTTTGATTTTTGGGAAGTTAACTATTCCTCTGTTATTAGAAAATATTTCCTATAAGAGATATGAAAAAGTTTGATATAGCTATATATTCCATTAATTAAAATTTCCAAATATATATTTATAAATTCTAAATTTTTATGTTCTATTCCATCATAATCAGTACTTTTAAAGAAGACAAATGACAAATAAAAATATCAAAATAATTTGCTTACAAAAATTATAATTTCAATGTTCGCTCAGGTATATACTGAAACACACACACACACTCACACAATGACTTCTTGGTGATCTGCTCCCATTAAAATTATAGCCTAGGATATGCTACACTGGAGGCAGTTCTACTCTGTCTTATGGGGTCCCTATCAGTCAGAATTGACTCAAAGCTAGTGGGTTTGATTTGCAGTGTATATACACTTTGTTTTTGTTTGGGGGGGTCAAGGGAAACACCCTGAGATGACACATTGGTAAGATTTTTGGCAGGTTGAAGTTAACATTTTACAGTAAGAAATCACTGGAAGCCTAATAGAAAAAGGGACCACTTTGGGACAAGTATGACATAAAAACAAATAAACCTACCGCTGTCAGGTAGACTCTGACTCATTGTGAACCCACAGGGTTTCCAAGGCTGTAAATCTCTAGGGAAGCAGACTGCTGTATTTTTCACTCATGGAGCCTCAGGTGGTTTTGCACCACTGACCTTTCAATTAGCAGTCTGTTGCTTTACCCACTGCACCAGCAGAGCTGCTTAGGTATGACTTGCACAAGTGCAAGTATTTGAAAAGCACATAACCCCTACCTCACACTCTTTCCCAAGGTTGGCAGTCCAGGTTATGTCATTACAAGGAAAGACAGCAAACTGTTATTTTCAATTCTCCATGTGATAAAATCTCTTCCAGTGTGGATAGTGAGTGTATGAACATGCCTCATTTCTTCTTGCATTGAGTTTCCCTAGCTCTTTTCAGGGTGTCTGCCTGAGCTTCCCTAGTTATTTTCTGGCTAAGTGCTATAAGCTAACTATTCATTTACTTTTTAATATGTCTCAGAAGTTTTGGACTTTTTTTTACTAATTGTACTGTGAATTTATGAGAAATTTATGAGAATGAAACAATGGCTGCTGAGAGGAATAACCATAGATAATTTTACCTTGTGAAACTTGGAGGTGCAACTAACTTATAAATGAAGAGTCAATTGAACAACAAGGAATTGCTTAACTTCTGCTTACTTTTATTTAGTTTGAATAATACCATAAATTTTAGTGAAAAGTATAAGTAAAGTTGACATCAGTTTCGGGTCTGACAAAGAGCTTGATCCTTCCCAGAAGTTGCTTCTAATTCTTGCTTCATGGAGGGGATACACAATATTACCTGTCTACTTTGCCATTGATCTGAATGCTTAGACTGTCTCAAGGCACCATAATCCAAGGCTAAGGAGATCCAGCACCGTTTAACATTCATCAGTCTCTAACAAAGCTGGCTAGTCTACCTCCCTCAGGAGTCCTTCATTATGGAAATACACCCTACAGCTCATACTCACATTTCAACTGTATGCCATTTATTATGATGGGGTTGGAGATTCCTCTCTGAGACCTATCTCTTCTTCATCTACATACAGTCTGGAACACACAGAACTATTTCTACTACTTTTAGGTTTCCAAATACCTAAAGGTTCATATTATATATCTCTTAATGCCAAGATTCAGTTCAGGACTTGGTGTACAGGATGAAACTGAACACCAATATCTCTCATTTCAATATAAACATCTCTCCCTCTGTTTTTTAAGGAGGCCTTGAGGTGCAGTGCTTAAGAGCTCTGATGGGAACCTAAAGGCCAGCAGCTATGGGAAGAAACAACCTTACATCTCCTTATAACCTTTGTTATACCCTCAGTTGCTAAGAATGTGTTACATAATTGATGATATGTCTGACAATTCCTTCAGGGTAAATGATGCTCCCACTTTGGCAGATATAAAAGGTGTATTTATAGGATGTAAAACAGTAACATGGAAACCCTAGTGGCATAGTGGGTTAAGTGCTATGTCTGCTAACTCAAAATTCGGCACTTCATATCTGTTAGGCGCTCTTTGGAAACTCTATGGGGCAATTCTACTCTTACTTCTAGGGTCACTATGAGTCAGAGCTGACAGCAATGGTCTTGTTTTTTTTTTAAAAAAAATAATAACACAATAAAATATGAAGTCATCATTGTACTTCATCTGTACAAGTTCAAGTTAGACTCTTGAGTTGAAAGGAAATTATCATAACTCTTATGTGTTTATTATAAGGAGACTTTTTTAAAAGTATGAAATCATAAGATAACATCTCATGAATTATACATTTCACAGGCCAACCAAAAAGTACTGACTTTAATGGCTTGGTCCTGTCTTCAGAAGGTTATCCTTGTCTCATGCATTCATATGCATTCCTGTTAGTCTAGCAATTGTTTCAGAATATTCCAGTTACAGGCTACATGTCTGTGTAACAGGACAGAAGCAAGAGTTTATGAATAACCAAGAGACACAGTACTGTTGCCGTTACCTTGGAGGCAGGTATCTGCTGCATGCCAAAGTCAGTACCTCTTTCTAGTCTTTCCAAGTCTCTTCAGCCTCATTTTGGAAACTTCCCAGTGGTCAATATAATTCCTGACTGCACACTGGCCCACCTTCTATCGTGGTTTGAATTGCTGTCCCCCCGAAGTTTGTAGCAATTCGGCTGGCCCGTGATTCCTGGAATTGTATGATATCTTTCCTGTTGTAAATCCTGCCTCTGTGGTGTTCATGAGCGTGGATGGGCTACAGTTGAGTTGGTGAGGCAGGACTTAATGTGTGGGATTGTCCTGTGGCTTGGGGCAGCCCCTTGGGATATAAAAGAGAAGGAGCCAAGCTGGGATTTGGGGAACCTCATACTGTCGCAAAGGAAGCAGTGCCTGGAGCTGACTGCACCCTTTGGAAAGGACCAGGTCCCTGATTCTAAGAAGTTTCCAGTCCAGGGAAAAATTGACAACAAGGACCATCCTCTAGATCCAGCAAAGAAAGCCTTCCGCTGGAGCTGAAGCCCTGAATTTGGACTTTTAGCCTACTGGACTGTGATGAAATAACATTTCTCTTTTCAAAGCCATCCACTCATGCTATCTCTGTTAGAGCAGTACCAGATGACTAAAACACCTTCCAAGCAGAGAAGACAATCAACTCTCTGCTCAAATTTCTATTCAGGATATCTTTTCCAAGTTCACTCATAGGAATATCCAACATACTAAAGACTTTTTTGGTAAAGAAGTCTATAAGCAAGGTTAAAGCATTCTTGTTTTATGTTGGATGTTCATAAGAAACTCCCTTTTAAACTACAGAATTCTTTAGTGCCTCTTAGAAAGGCTCATTATTAGAATCAAAGGTTTATTTTACAGGGACGAGGGGGTCTAAGGAATCTGTTAATTTAAGCAATTTGTGTTTTTAGTGACCCTTGGTATCCAGTGTCTTTATATTGTATGTACTTAATCAGAAAATGTCATGGGTAGGGGGCATATATAACTTTACCAGGCCACATCAGCTTAATTGCAAGATACGTAATTTAGCTGCCAGTCTGATGTCACGGTTAGTAACCTGTTGTCATGTCTTTAGGCTCCAAGTTCTCTTCTTCAAAATGAGAATTATGTATGTATTGAAGAAAGTATGTGTTTGTCCCAAACCCCCAGGAAACATTTCTTTAATTATCTTATTAATCTTGTCACAGGCCTCTAATTATATGTCCTCAATTTCAGGCACTTCAAGCACTGTTTAACTTATCAAATGTCTCTTTATTGGAAAAGGCATCTTTTCTGGTCATTGAATAAATGACTTGAGTTAGGTCACACATTTGGTGTTTCTACGCTTCTAAAATCTAAAAAACATATATACTGGCCCTTCTACTGCCTAGTCAGTGGTATGTTTTCAAGACGCACTGTCTCATCCTTCACTTTAATGAGGTTAGGCCTGGGTGCCCTGAGTCGCTGGATCACAGAAAGTTCAAAAGTGTGATAGAACTTTGTGAGGTTTAGCTCCCATTCTCTTTCACACATAAAGGACTTGTCACTTCTTGCTTGACATTATAAATTTAGCAAAAAGGGACAAGACAGTAAATCCATCAAATTGTCAGCGAACTACTTTGTAGTACAGGCTTAGAAACTTTAACCTTGAAGCGGAATCACAGAAGCATGTTACCATTATTTTGGGTAAAAACGAAATACCTTTGGTCTGTCAAATGAAAAAGAAAAAAAAAAGGTTTCTCTATATCAATAACCCTGAACTAATTATTAGAGGATATGTCGATGACATTCAGAGGGGTAGGGATAACTGGAGCCAATACTGGCTAGGTCTGGGACTATGAGTAGGCATCCGTCAGAGACCAGAGAAATCACCTTGTTGTATTTCACACATCTTTAATAGTGGTCATTATTGAGACAAACTTGGGGGTGGGTAACTATTTCATAACAGTGAACTGAGTGTTCGAGGACTTTTTTCAATTAGTTTGATTTTTTCCTACTTTAAAATAATATGAAGCCATTTCTGCAGAGGTAAAATTTTAAGGATATTTCAAAGAAAAGGAAAGAAAAAAATTGTTAATACGCCCACTATATACCTACTAAAATGGCCCTCATTATTCTGGTGAGATGGAGCTATTTATAGTGATGACTGGTAGTGGAATTAAGAGAATATCAGAGAAGCTTATAATATTGTCCTCCCTACAATTCTCGTCATATTTTCTTTTCAGAACTAGAGCACAATTTACGGAAAATAATGCACAGAACCAGTGGGATAAAGATAGACTGGTCAAAAATGGTAACTACATAATTATTTCACCTTCTAGAAAATATTGTCAAGTTAGTTTCACCTCATTTGATAGACCAAAAGAAATTCCAGATGAAGTGAAGAATTAAGAATAAAAGTTAGATGGCCTGGGGGGTCCCCTGGCAACACAGCCCCTAGACCTGCTGCTGCCCCCGACCAGAAAACATTACTGAAGTCAACTCTTTAGACAAAAACGGATGGCATACACCACTCCAATGTGACCATATGGTGTGTATACTTTATGGTTCTATGCATTTATAGGATGCTCTGATGACATGGTGGGTTAAGTGCCACATCTGTTAACCAAAAGGTCGGCAGTTCAAGTCTTCCAGGTGCTCCTTGGATACTCTATGGGGCAGTCTACTCTGACCTCTCAGGTCACTATGACTCAGATCCAACTCAGTAGCAATGGGTTGGTCCTACTCGTCTCTTTGTAGATGAGAGAGAAGAGGGTGGACAGAAGGGGGCAAGAGCTTGTTAAGAGTTTATAGCAAGTGCAGAATGAAAAGAAGGAGTGTGCTGTCACTGGGCAAGGAAAGCAGAAGGAGCTGCTGACAGGCAGGCATGTAAAATTAATTTGGATTGTATACTTTCACTTAACCACACAAACACACACAAAAAAGAATAAAAGTTAGAAACTACAAACTGGAATTCATTTAGTGCTATCTAAACTGCCTTGGAAGGAGACCTGGTAGCACAGCAGCTGAGCCTCTGACTGCTAACATTAAGGCTGGCAGTTCAAAAATCATTCAGCTGTCCACGAGAAAAAAAAGAGCTGGTGGTCTGCCTCTGTAAGGATCACAGTACCGAAAACCCTGTGTAGCAGTTCTTCTACTCTGCCACATGGGGTAACTGTGAATCAGAAACCAACTCAACAACACCTAACAACAACAAACTACCTTGTGACATTAACATTTTAAGATGTAATGATAGTTCTTCCCTGTGTTGGTCATCTGGTACTCCTCAAACAAAAATACCATGAGTGGATGTCTTTAACAAAGAACTGTTTATTCTTACATAGTCCAGTAGGCTACATGTCCAAATGCAAGGTGTCTGCTTCAGCGGAAGGCTTTCCCTCTTTGTCAGCTCTGAAGGAAGATCCTTGTATCGCATCAGTCATTGGTCAGGGAGCATCTTCATGTGCTCTATTCCTGGTGCTACTTTCTTGATAGTGTGAGATTCTCAGCTCTCTGCTTGATTCTCTTTCCTTTTATCTCTTGTCAGATGAAAGGATAAAAGGTGGTTCAAGCCACACTCCAGGGAAACTCTCTTTACATTAGAGTAGGGAGGTGATCTTAAGAAGGGCTTCACAGTCCCACCCTACTCCCTTTTAACATAAATCCAATCTATTAGCCATAGGCAGTGATGAGGATTTATAGCATCAGAAAATTATAAAATAGAGGGCAGTCACACAATACTGGGTATCACAGCCCCAGCCAAATTACTACACACATTTCTGTGGGGACACATTTCACTTTTTGGCAGTCCCCAACTCAGATTATGCAAGTCTAAGCAGAGCCCTGGTGATGAAGTGGTTAAGAGGTACAGCAGTTAACCAAAATGTCAGTAGTTTGAATCCACCAGCTGTGCCTTGGAAGCCCCATAGGGTGGTTTTCTTCTTTCCTGGAGGGTCACTATGAACTGGGATTGACAGCAGTTAGTTTTGTTTATGGTTTTGTTGGATTTCTTTTTTAAGAACCACTTTATCTTCCGTTTAATGTAAGTAGAAGTGGTCACAATTTGATCAGCCTTGTTCCGCTTGATGTCATTTTCCTAAAGACTCAGATTATAAAGGTAAAAAGATTATTTTTTTCAAAAGAACAATTAACTCAGTATTACAAGGTCTGACAGTTATATTCATGAACTGAAACTAGATAAAATATTACATACCTCATAGCTGAATATTACTATGGTTACTGTTTTAGTCAGCTAGGCTGCTCTAACAGAAATACCACAGAGTGGATGGCTTTAACAAAGGAAGGTTTATTCTTACACAGTCCGGTAGGCTGCAAGTCCATATTCAGGGTACCGCTCCAGGGGAAGGCTTTCCCCTTGTCGGCTCTGGAGGAAAGTCCGGTATCGCATTAGTCTTTGTCCAGGGAACGTCTTGGCGCAAGAACCTCTGGTCTGAAGGATGCACTCTTCTCCTGGTGCTGCTTGCTTGATGGTAGGGAGGTTCTCAATTGTCCTTTGTTTCTCTTTCCCTTTTATCTCTTGCAAACTGAAAGCATCAAGGGTGGGGCAAGCCATGCTCCAGGGAAACTCCCCCTACAGCAAGGCAGGGAAGTAATTCTATGAGGAAATCTACATCCCCACCCTAATCCTTTAACATACAGTTTATCGAAACCACACAATGGAGGAGAGTCCCAAGATACTGGGAATCATATCCCAGCCATGTGGCTACACATATTTTTGTGGGGACACCATTCAAACCATGACATCCCACCCTTTGACAAACCAAAAATCACATCACAAAAACATTTAACACATTCATCTCGCCATAGCAAAATCATGTCCATCCCATACAACAGAAGTCTTAAATCAGTTCCAAGTCCAAAATACAAAAATTCTTCTAAATCTGTGAAACTTAGAAGGTAAGCTATCGGCTTCTAAAGGCACAATGGCAGAACAGGCACAAGTTAAACATCCCATTACAAATGGGAGAAATTGCAGGGAAAGAAGGCATTAACAGGCAACAGGTGAGTCAACAGAACACATTACATTAGCCCAAATCTTTGGAAATACTCTTACATTTTCTGAGACATTGACAGCAGTTAGTTTGGTTTATGGTTTTGTTGGATTTCTTTTTTAAGAACCACTTTATCTTCTGTTTAATGTAAGTAGTAGTAGTCACAATTTGATCAGCCTTGTTCCGCTTGATGTCATTTTCCTAAATACTCAGATTATAAAGGTAAAAAGATTATTTTTTTCAAAAGAACAATTAACTCAGTATTACAAGTTCTGACAGTTATGTTCATGAACTGAAACTAGATAAAATGTTACATACCTCATAGCTGAATATTACTATGGTTACCATCAAAGTACTCCCCTTGAGAAACTATGCATTGATGTCAGCATCTAGCCCACCCTTCAAAAATGTTGGAACTCTTTTTCTGGAATGTCCATCAGAGCTATCGTTGTATTACCCCTGATATCCTGGATGTCTTCAAAATGTCTTCCTTTCAATATTTCATTGATCTTTAGGTACAGAAAAAAGTCATTGGGGGCCAAATCAGGTGAGTAGGTACAGTATTCCAATACAGTTATTTACTGGCTAAAAGCTCCCTCACAGACAGTGTCACGTGAGCCAGTGCATTGTTGTGATACTAGAGTCATGAGTTGTTGGAGAAAAGTTCAGATCATTTCTGTGTAACTTTTTATGCAGCCTTTCAGTGCTTCCAAATACTAGACTTGGTTAACTGTTTATCCAGTTGGTACAAATTCATAATGAACAAATCCCTCTGATATCAAAAAAGGTTAGCAACATCATTTTAACTTGATTTGGACTGATGGAACTTTTTCGTCTTGGAGAATTGACTGACCTCCATTGTGTACTTTTTTCCTTTGTTTCAGAGTCGTATTGGTACACCCGTGTTTCATCACTAGGGATAACACAGCCCAAAGCATCACCTTGCCTCTCCAAAAGGTCTTGGCAAACTGAATTTCCTTTGCTTTTGTTCCTCAGTGAACTCCTTTGAGACCAGTTTTGCAGACAGCTTTCTCATGCCAAGATTTTCAGTTCAGACTTTCCTGTTTCTCTATAGATGTTTACTTGGTCTGCTATGCTTTTGTTCATTGGTGAACTCCTTCAGGACCATTTTTACACACGCCTTTCTCATGCCAAGATTTTCAGTTCAGATTTTCCTGTCTTTCTACCTATCTTTACTGCGTCTGCTATGCTTCTCATGATGATTCTGATGCACAATTTGATGAATTCTTGCAATGCTTTCATCAGTTCTGCTCGTTACTGGCCATCCTGACCTCCCTTCATTAGTGACGTTTCTCTCTGCTCAGAAAAAACATTTAATCCGTTTGTACACTGCCATTTTCTTCAAGGCATTATCCCCATCTGCTTGGACTAACTTGTCACTAATTTCACTTCCACTCTTGCCAAGTTTAGCAGGAATTTTAATGTTTGTTCATTGCTCTAATTCAAGTCTGACATTCTAGTGAAAGTACACAAAAACATGCAACAATCATAATCTTGCCACTCGGCAAAATACTACCACAGGTCAATATAGACACAGCTGTGAGACTCTGATATACCAAGGTTATGAAACCTTACCAAGTTGTTGGTACGGTGCTGCCAATGTAAGTGCATGGTGGCAAGTTTGTGAACCCAGCTGTCAGACCTCATAATTTCCAAAGAATTATATTTCTAATTATTATACATGCTCCCTTAGTTAAGCAATTTCTGATTCTCATTTTCAAACTCTCAAAAGAAGAGAGACAAGTCATACAAGCAACATATATTACTGATGAGCAGCTGAAAGACTACAGATGAAGAAAACACAGTGGCCTGGCTACATTCCCAATGACACCGTATTGATCTCCAAACACTGATTCCACCAATGTAGTAGCTGTAGCAACAAGATGATGGATGTGCTGTTGACTTTCTCCAGCTTAAAACTTATCCTAAGCCAGAAATTCCTCAGCTCTTTTGAGAGATGGAGCCTATAACATCTGCATTGACTAAATAAACTTTCCTCCAGTTCACTGTCAGAAGAGCCAACAGTTAATTAATTAATTAATTAATTTCTCTCTCCTGGCTTTTAAAGTGTATCTTTGGGTTTCCAATTTTGACTTTTAGTTGCCTTTACTCTTGTAAGTTTAGTTGCCATAACTTATTCTGATGGAAATTAAAGAGGCTAGAGAGGGACATATGAGAAATAAAAACTGTATTTTTGGAATAATTTATATAACTTGCATACTTATTTTCAGCAAGTATTTTTTGTGTGTACCTGTACTATCCCAAATGAAACCAAACCCACTGCCATTGAGTCAATTCCAACTCATTGCGACCATAGAGGTCAGAGTAGAACTGTCCCATAGAGTTTCCAAGAAGTACCTGGTAGATTTGAACTGCTGTGGCACTAAATCACTGTGTCACTGGCGTTGGCACTAAGGAAGCAGAAATTTCTCACTTCTACAATACTTACCTCCAGTGAGATTTAGGAATTAGTTCTATGTTAATACATTCAGTTACCTCTTCAGTTTATTACATATGATCTGATATTTAGACTATAGTTTCTTAAATTTAGATTAAATTTAAGATGGGTGCAAACTATGTTCCTCTTAATAATTTGGGGGGATCATTTAATGTAGAGCTGCTGACTTCAACACATATTCTGTAAACCATTCTATACAAAAAAATAAACCCAATATGTTGAAATTGAGATGCATTGCTAAACTAATCTCTAGCTTTATTACATTTAAACAACCTTTCCCAATAGACTTACATAAAATTGACAACACAAAGAAATCTAGAGCTACTTTTTCATAGCAAAAACCATCAAATAATTTCTGGGAATAAACAACTCATCGTACTATATTTGAACTTCTTGCCCTAGGTTAAGAGTCCACTTTTCTACCTGTTTCATGTCCACACCTATCCGACGGCACCTCCCTTAGCAATTAGACTCTCTGATGTACAGCCTACTTAAATTTGTTTTGGAAAATGGAAGTACAGCTCCATCACTTGAACTTCCCTTATTTTTCACGACAATATTTAAAGGGTGCCATCAGGCTGGTTAAGCATGACCTCCGTGCACCCCAAACTTCCCATGCTTGCCTATCTCAAAATGTCCTGTACGTTGTTTTCTCACTCATCTTTCAGCGTTTCACTGCCAACTGACAGAAGTTGTCTCTGTGCATCACGGAAAATGTCTAATGGGTTCTACAATTTTCTGATGATACAATAATCCTGTACCAGCTTTTAAATTTCCCTAAGTAAAAGTGAACTTGAAAGCTTTGATATTGTGTGTTTCTAATATCCAGCACTTTTCCAGGGCATCACTGTGTAACTGGGCTTTCCAGTGATGATCTACAAAGATGAAATTAGAGAAAGTAGAAAGAACTTTGTATAAAGCGATGTATTCATCATAATAACAAAGATTTATAGGCCAAAGTAAAATATTGATCCATTTAACTGTTACAGTTTTTCATAGTTATCTTGTAATAACTGAAGACCACTGTGGATGGTCATCTTTACTTAACATATATTTCAAGCATGGTGTTTATTAGTGGAAACTGTAAAGGAAGCTAATTGGAAGAAATTGCCCCTGTCATCAAAACTCACTAGGGAAATATGGTAGCTAATAAACTCAAGCATTTGAATGTCTTCATTTTGTTCATGTCCTAAAAAGATGGAGGTGTATTCTATCATTATGACTCACACTAGCCAACCGTAATGGGTGAAACAGGTCTGTTTACTTCTCCATTAGGCTTAAAATTATGGATTACTGTTTTGTCTTTAAGGAGCCCTAATGACACTTGGCTAGTGACACAGTGGTTATGCACTCAACTGCTAATGAAAGGTAGGCAGTTCAAACCCACGAGCCTCTCCATGGGAGAAAGATGAGACAGATTCCGTAACGATTTTCAGTCTTCACAACCTTATGAGGAACATCTATGGCATAGTAGTTAAGTGCGACAGCTGCTAACCAAAACATTGACAGTTCAAATCCGTCAGGTGCACCTTGGAAACTCTAGGGGCAATTCTACTCTATCTATAGGGTCGCTATGAGTCAGAATTGACTCGATGGCAGTGGGTTTGCTTTTTTCATAGGGTCTCTGTAAGTTGGAATTTGACTTGATGGCTGTGGATTTGGGGTTTTTACTTTGACTTTGGAATCAATTTTAGCAAGTTTACTTCAAATAGCCAGTAGATTCTTTTTTTCACTAACAATAAAACCAGTACCATTGAATAGTTTCTAATTCATAGAGACCATATAGGACAGAATAGAACTGTCCCATAGAGTTTCCAGGGAGTGCTTATTGGATTTGAACTACTGACCTTTCAGTTAGGAGCTGTGGCATTTAACTACTATGCCACCAGGGTTTCCTCAAAAACAACAGTAAGTAGAAATAACTTATAATTTCATAGCTAATCTTAGTAAATTTTAAACGAGTTTTCTAAATAACAGAAAATTACTGGAGAAAGTATTAAGTAACGTGGAGATTTTGCCTATTGGATACAGCTAATTCTTATCTTAGGCAGTGCATCATGACTGGCAAAGAACAGTATAGAAACTGAAAATTTGAAAAATGACAAAACATTAGAGCAGAGAATCATGAAATTAAGTGAAGTGGCAAATCTAGAGTGAACTCACTTCAATCTACATGACAGACAGTATTTGAGGAGAAAAGGCAGACCCAGCACCAGGGAGAGCAGGTGTGCATTAATTCTGAAGAAGTGCTCTGTTCAGCTGTTCACTAGGCTTAATTTTTATGGCATGCATTTTAAAATTGCTTTCTTTCGTGAATTAATTCCATGTATTTGCATTATTCTTTTACAAAGCATGTAATAACCCCTCCACCTCTTCTCTTTAAATATCAGAAGCACATTTTTCTACTTTGTAATAGTCCAGAGGAAACAGTGGTGCCATAATGGTTAAGTGCTAGGCTGCTAAGCACAAGTTTGTCAGTTCAAATCCACCAGGTGCTCCTTGGAAATTCTACGGGCAATTCTTCTCTATTCTCTGGGGTCACTATGAGTCAAAATTAACTCGATAGCCATGGATTCTTTTTTTTAATATTCTAGAAAAAGACAAGCAATGGAAAATATTTATTAAGTATTATTCTTAAAAACTCTCAAAATACTCTAAAATATATCAATCAGCTCCCTGTTTTAGGGTCAACTGATTAGCCATGATACAGTTTCATCGGCAAGCTTAGTCCTCTGCCATCTTATCTAGTACATTCCCAAATTTTAGGGATTTGGACGGGAATACTTTTGGGGGGCTATTATTCTGCCTAAGAAGGCTCAGTAACATAGTCGTTAAACACTTGGCTTAACCAAGGTTGGTGGATTGGAACCCAGAAGCAACTCTGCAGGAGAAAGATATGGCAGTCTGCTCTGTAAAGTTTATAGCCTAGGAAACCCAGTGGGGCCTTTCTGCTTTGTTCCAGAGGATCACTGTGAGTTGGAATTCTACTCCACAGCAATGGATTTTATTATTCTACACACTACAGGTGCAAAGAAAGAAATAGAGATATAAAATGATTATAATGAGCTTCACAGTGATTAGTTCTGAAATATGGTTTGAAAAACAGAGCTGTGGGAGTTCTGAGGAAGGAGAGATCAAGCAGTGTATTAACATATTGATGTGGTGAAGACAGCAATATATTGTAACTGACAAACACTTCCTGAAAGTCAATCCTCACACACTCCTAAATCATTTCCCATTATATTTAACTAATTCAATTAAATGCAATTTGGTCCAAAAAGCAAAATGCTCATGGACATACTAAAGGAAAACCTAGAAGGCCATTTAAAGATAAGTGCTCTGCCTTTCACAAACTTATATTTAACTTGAGCCAGCAGCAACTAACACATTCAAAAAGTAGTGAAATGTTTTTTAGGAACTTGTCAACAAAATTTAACATAATTATAAATTATACATGCTTGAATTGTTCTCTCAAACCCTCAAAAGGCAGTAAGTTGGGACTTCTAGTTTCCACTCCAACGTGTAAATAAGTAATATTCGTTCTTATTCAGATATCCATGAACATGGAATGTCTGTTTTATTTAGATCTTCTTTAATCTTTCATCAGAACTTCATACTTTCCCCCATGTAGATCCTGTATTTTTGTTAGTTTTATAGCTAAGTATTTCTCTTTTTGTGTCTGTGTGCTAACACAGATGGTGTTGCTGTTTGATTAAATGCATTTTTGTAGTTCTATCAAGGTCAACCCTGGTAACGTAGTGGTTAGGAGCTCAGGCTAGTAACCAAAAGGTGGGCCGTTCTAATTCAACAGGAACTTCTTGGGAACTATGGGACAGTTAGACTCTGTCCTACAGGACTGCTATGGCTTGAAATTGGTAGCTAGTTTTATCAAAATAAAAACTGAAAGTAACCTCACAATTTACCGCACAAGCACATCATTGCCATCCACTGATCGTCCATCGAGGAGCTCACGGAGCAACATGGAAAAATCATATAATTCACGCCACAGTAAGTGACAAAAATAAAAACAGTAATGACTCTCTGAAGGTTGCCCTTGGAATTCTCCTCCCAGTCATTTTATACCTTCCTGCTACTTTCTGCTCTTAAATGATTTGAAATGTCCGCCTACTATTCGTTCTCTTCCGGTTTCCCGGGGTGAGGTTTTTTATATATACATTTAGAGTTCAGAGTATGTACTATAAAGCTTTCTCTATCTAACTCACTAATTTCTGAATTTAGTTTCCAAGTTACATAATTTTAACAGATACTGGCTGTAGTTCAAGAGGTTGGCTTACATTGGAAGGCTGAATCCTGTCAGAAAAAAATATGTGTAAGTTTGGCTGGCACTTGTATGTGGTGGCTGAAAATCAGAATTGACTCAGTGACAGTAGGTATGATTTTGTCTTTTTGGTATTTCCACCTTTAATCTAAGTGATTTTCCTTTTCTCTTAGAAATATGCACTTAACATATTAAACCATAATTACAATCGAATCCTATTATGATAAAATATTTTAGAAGTCTACACTAATAGTGGAATGCCCTCTCTTGCAAGTTATTATTTTTAAGGATACAGAATAGAGTTTTTGGTTTCATTCCATGTTTTTCACTTGTCTTTACAAATTATAGCTCTTCCTTCCAATTGTTGTTTTTTCTCAAAAGTGTGTAAATATGGAGTATCTTTTTCCAAGAAATAAAAGTTTTATATAAATCATAATATAACATTTAACTTACACCCTTCTTTAACTCTGCTTCTTTTTCCTTCCATGTTTTTTGTATGGATGTGTTTCCATGTCATTCATAGCTAAAACTAAATGTCAGTTATTTGGTATTTTTTGACACTACAATAATTTTTAAAGGGGAAATATTTATTTTTCTATGTGAACTATAATCGTCATACCAGATCATGAGTTCATATATGTAAAACACTTGTCAATTATAAATGGATTTTGTCTTTTAGAACAGTTTTGGATCTATAGAAAAGATGAGGAAATAGTGTAGAGTCCCCATATATCCTATGCCCAGTTTTCCCTGTATTAAACATTCCATATTAGTACAAAAATTTTGTTACAATTAATGAAATCATATTGACTCCTTATAATTCACTAACGGAAAAAAAAAGAGTCCGGTATCATCCAGTCTATTCCAACTCATAGTGACCCTATAGGACAGAGTAGGACTACCCTATAGAGTTTCTAAAGAGCACCTGGCAGATTTGAACGGCCAACCTTTCGGTTAGCAGCCATAGCACTTAACCCACTGCACCACTAAGGTTTATAATTAACTAAGACACATTATTTATTCAGATATCCTTAGGTTCATCTAATGCAGTTTTCTATTCCAGGCTACAATCCAGGTCAGGGTATCACATTCATTTAGTTATTAGGTATTTTCAGCCAGGGCCCTGTGGCTATTATCATTCTTTTTTACCTGATAATCTTGACAGTTTTCAGGTGTGTTGATGAAATGTTTTGTAGATGACTTTCACTGGTTTTTATCTTCTCTTGTTCTCATGATTAGGCTCTTGGAAGACCACAGAGGTAAAGGGCTGTTTTCCTCACTTCCTGTCAAGAGTCCACGCTGTCAACATGATGGATAGCTGTTGTTATTAACCTTGATCACCTGGCTAGGGTAGTGTTTGTCAGGTTTCTCCCTTGTAAAATTACTCCCCTTCCCCTGGTTTAATGCTGTGCTTTGGGAAAGGAAGTCGCCCTGTGCAGTGGAGCCCTCAGCAGTGGGGAGTTATACTCCCCTTACTTGAGGCAGAGCAACTGTATAAATTATTTGAAAAGCTTCTTCATGGGAGATTTGTCTTACCCCTCCATTTATTTATTCCTTCATTTATTTATTTCAGTATAAACCCAACCCACTACCATATATACAGACATGCATTCTTATTGTATACTTAGAATTATAATCCAATACTGCTTCATTTATTTTGTTGCTAAGATTGCTTGAGCTTATATTAGGAGATAATGCTACTTAAACTATTTTTATTAAATCACACAGGTGTTGCAAACATTTAATTTCATAAATATGATTAGATAGTTGATGTAAGTCCTTTAGCTATAATTATAGTAGTTATGATGACAAACTTACTATTTTTGAATCAAAGGAAAATACATTTCTCTAACAATAACATAGATACTTTATATGGGTCACTTGTTTTAATAATAGCAAACTGCATGCTACTTATTATTTGACAGTTGAATTGACTAAATGGATTTAGTTAGAGAAGTGTCTTTTATGTTTGAACTAAAATATAAGATACCAAGAGCAAATAATAACAGGATAATTGCTTATTGAATTCAAAATTCCTGCAAACTTATTTTGCAGAATTCAAATGGTATCAAATAAAATTACTTTACCAGGGTGAAATTCAGGGCCTACATTCCTAGTTCAGGAGCACTCTGAATGTATTACGTATACAGATTATTGTGAGCTGAGATGCATTTATCTCTCTGCCCATCTCATTGGTCAAATGTCTGATTTAATATTCTGTGCAGCTTGTGTAAAAGGGAATGAATTCTCACTGCTTAATTACTTTAGCTAGTTTCCATCTGTTCGTTGATTTCAGCCTTTTCTCCAACTTCACACTACAAAGAAAGTCTGTAAGCAGGTCGACTGCATAGGGAATGTTTCATGCTGACAGTTCTACAGACAGTACTCACCTGCAAATTTGTGGAACCAGCACATTGGCCTTATGTGACCTCCATGTGTAGGAAACAAGCCCTGACAGCTGCACTTCTCCTATTCCTTTCATAATGGCAAGCCCAGCATCAAAAATTACAGTCCTAAATTGCTTTCTTCTGAGTCATACGTTTGATAAATCAAATGGTTTACTTACAAATCATTTACTACACCGAAAACAAATTGAGGTTTGACAAAACTCACACTGTAAAAATGCAGCACCAGTTTGATGAAGAGCATATTTGCGTTTGCTGCCTGCCCCTGTGCAAACGATCAGCCAGAACCATGGCAGTGACATCGAATGGAAAAGCCACCAGCATCCTGGAGCATGCCTCCAGCGAGCTGAAATCTTGACACCTTAGCAGCCTCAGCTGAGACCAAAATCCAAAAGTGGAGAAGACTGAGTAAAAGAAATTATTTCCGTGAACTTGCATGCTGGGTCAGCATTATAAAATTTTACATTAAACAAGTTAAGGAGTCAGTTGAAGAAGACATTTCATGCATTCTCTTGCTTTCCAACAGGAATGGCCATGTCCCCATTTGATTTTGTCAAAAGAACAGAGAATGTTGAAAAGTTTTCTTCAAAGAAATTACTTAGGGTTTCTTGCTGACCTGCTCTAGTATTTAACAATTCTTAGGCAAGTAAGAATTTTATTGGTTTTGGTCAGAGGCCATTGTCTGACTTCCAAGGCAAGGGGTAGAGGCAGTGTCATCTCTGAAAAAGATTACAAAGAGAAAAACCAACAGAACTGAATGATTTTCTTAGTGTAGAAATAACCCTCATTTCTCCAGGCAAACCTGTTTCTTGTGGATAAGTCTGATTGACTCAGAGTGTCAGCTGCTATAGGTTTGTAGCATCACCCTGACCCTGGATTCCCAGGGTAGGGCAAATTGTTAGTGGACTTAGATGCTAACTGAAAGCTGGGAGCTTTGAGTTTACTCAGAGGTACCTTGGAAGAAAGGCCTGGCTATCTCCTTCCAAAAGATCAAAACTGTTGAAAATCCTAATGAGCACAGTTCTACCCTAACATACCTGGGATCGTATTGAGAATATCGTCAATATCACACTCAAATGAAATTTGGCTAAAGATCATTCAAAAACGGCTAAAGCAGTAAGGCAACAGGAAAATGCCAGAAATTTAAGCCAGATTCAGAAGAGGGCGTGGAACAAGGGATATCAGTACTGACATCAGATCAGTTTGAGCTGAAAGCAAAGAATACCAGAAATATGCTCACCTGTGCTTTATTGACTATGCAAAGGCATTCAGCTCTGTGTGGATCATAAAGAATTATGGATAACATTTCGAAGAACAGCAATTTCAGATCGCTTAATTGCGCTCGTGATGAACCTGTCCTTAGACCAAAGAGGTGGTCTTTTGAACAGAACAAGGGGATAGTGTATGTTTTAAGGTCAGGAAAGGTATGTGTCAGGGTTGTATTGTTTCACCATATTTATTTATTCTGTATACTGAGCAAATGACCCAAGAAGTAGGGCTGTATGAATAAAACTGTGGCATCGAGATTGGAGGAAGACTCATTAACAACTTGTATTACGTGGATGGCACAGCTTTGCTTGCAGAATGGGAAGAGGACTTGAAACACTTACTGATGAAGATGAAAGACCACAGCCCTCAGTGTGGATTATACCTCAACCTATGAAAACAAAAATCTTCACAAATGGACCGATAAGCTGTATCATGGTAAATGGAAAAAAGATTGACATTGTAAAAGTTTTCATTTTATTTGGATATACAACCAAGCAAGCAATCAAGTAATCAAAAGACTCATTGCATTGGGTGAACTTGCTGCAAAAGATCTCTTTTAAGTGCTAAAAAACAAAGATGTCACTTTAAGGACTTAGATGTGTCTGACCCAAGTCATGGTATTTTCAATCCCCTCACATGTGTATGAACGCTGAAAAACGAATGATGAAGACCCCACAAGAACAACTGATGCCTGTGAATTATGGTGTTGGCGAAGAATGCCAAATGTACCATGGCCTTCCAGAAGAATGAACAGATCTGTCTTCAATGAAGTACAGCCAGAGTGCCCCTTAGAAGCAAAGATGGCATGACCACATCTCAAGCACTTTGGATGTGTTATCAAGAAGGAGCAGTCCCCAGAGAAGGACACATACTTGGTAACGTAGAAGGCCGTCAAGAAAGAGGAAGACCCTGAAAGAGACAGACTGATGCCACAGCTGCACCAATGGGGTCAAGCATAACCAAGACTGTGAGATGGCCCAGGATCTGGCAGTGTTTAGTTTGGTTGTACATGAAGTCAGTTGAGGAGAAACTGATAGGACAGCACCTAATAACATCACATGCGGTCATCATGAGTCAGAGGCCACTCAACAGCAACTGGATCCCCATCCTACCCACCCCTACATACCTGTGCACCCACTCACCATGTACTTGTGAGACTCCCATGAGTGGCCACAAGGCCTTGCACTGATGGTGGGCATTTTCACAAGACCATCAAGTCTCACACTGGTTTTCAACCACTTCTATTGCATGTCCTCTCTCATCACAGTCCTTCAAAGGTGGTTGGCAGTGACTTGCCAGATGCAACAGATGTTGACACCTAACACAGTCTTCAGTAGTCATTTTCTACTCACTGACCCTATAGTGTAACCTCAGGTGTCCTGATATGGCCCCAAAGGGCCCCCAGCTTCTGTTATTTCTCCAGAAGGGCCTCAGCCCATAGTTCTGTTACATGTTGTTACATGTTTCATGTTCCGATTGATCTAAATCAAACTGGAAATCCCTATAAAATATGTGAGTTTACTATAAATGTCAAAAAAAAAGAACAGAGATCAATATGTAACTGTCCTTCATAAAGAATAGTCAGACTAGAATAGCACTGAAAGAACCTGAAGTACTTGTGAATTTGACAGCTCTGTAGTTAGATAGAGTGATAATGGCATATGATGTCATGGGAAACTTCTGGTCTCTTTATACTTTTCTTCTCACTATTTTCAGACAGAGAAATTTTAATTGAGAAGAGAACACAATCTTGCTTTAATTTTATCTACAGGGGTCTACCAGACAGATGTTCGTGCATTTGCCCACATGCTTGCTAAAACACACGTACAGCCAATTTCTTCCTTTCCTCCACTTCAGTTATATTTCACTGTGGATTTTATCTTTACAGACTGCCTAGGATGCAGCTGCCTCTCTTGTCCATTCTCACTTTGTGTCAGAGTATTTTCACAGAAACCTTCCAAGTTAGTCACTTGCTTTGATGACTGCCCATACTTATCATGGGAATATTCAGATACAAGGGCTTTCTAGACAGGGAGCTTCTGGCATATACTCTCCCAGACAAACTGAATATTTGCTGTTTTCAGAATGTGACTAGTTTCTCTACCTGGTTGCTTTCTATCCCTAACTGTCCTTCCAACTTCTGCTGGGCCCTGTGTGTCTCCTATTAGCCGTTCTAAATCTATTTAAGCAGTCACACTTTCTTTGTATTGTATGCTGAGCCTCTTCCGGTCCTATCCAAACTCTTTCCTGTTTGGCCTTTTATAACTACCATAACAGTAACATTTAGTAAAGTCTTGCAGAGTATTTATTAACCTTTCTTACTTTACTCAGAGAGCAAACATTCTCAGATTGAAACAGTCTGAAATTTTGGGGGCAAAACCTGGTTAATAATGTTTAAGTGCTCTGTCTGTAACCAAAAGGTCAGCAGTTCAAATGTGCCAGGAGCCCCTGGGAAAATCTATGGGCAGTTCTACTCTGAGCTATAGGATTACTCTGAGTTGCCCTTGACTGCACAACAGTGGCAAACCTAGCACAGTAAAAGCTTAGAAACAGCAAGTGCCAGCGGTTGTACAATGTGGTAATCATGGGGTCACTGGATGCAAAAATGGCAAGTGTTTTGTTGTATTATTTCTCCACAACCAAAAAAAGGAAAAAAAGAACACAGTACCTGGCATACTAAATTGTTCAAAAGAACAGTGTATGGATAATAGAAGAATTTTAAATGCATAATCTGTGCTATGTGTTTTCCAACTCTGCTTATCCATGTGGTAAATATGGGTCAGTCACATGTAGGCTTTAGTCTGCAAAATGCAAGTGCCCCCTAGGGCTGGCATGTTTCTGTATGGATGTTTCTGTATGGTAGTATCATTTTATTTCCTTTCACCAGTAACATATCAGTGTGCTACAATTTTGTGGACTTTTTTTTCAATGTTCACATTAGAACTTAAGCCCGTTTCTGTGTATTTTGGTCCAGAAGGAAATAAAACTTCAGTGTTTTAGGAATAGAAATGCTTTCCTCTTGTCCAAGACTTCCTTGCATCTTTTTACTCTAAATTAATCAAGTTGAACTCAATGTTCTTCCTCTTTACTCACTGAGAATCATCATCATTTCTATTTAAACCTTTATCTATAAAAATTCTTCAAAACTATGAAAAATACATAACGGTGTTATGTTCTCAGTAAACACGGGCAAGGAAACATAGACACAGAAATTTAACTATTAATAGGACTTCATGAATATGAAGTCCCATCGTCACTAATTTGCGGATTTTAAGTAGTAAAAGATTATTTTAAATTTTTTTTCTTATAATTTCAGTGGTGATTAAAATACTATAAGTTCTTTGTCTACAGCTTCTTGGAGAACATGTTGTAATTCCATTGTTTATACATATGAATCAATAGATTTAGAGCTCTTTAAAGAAGTCATTGTTATACATATAAGTTTGGGTATAGTACAAAGTATGGCAAATATACTAGTAAATGCATAATACATAAAGTGATCTGTCATTTGATTAACAAGTAACAAACATTAGCCCCTAAGCTTTTGTCATTTCTTGTCGCATGGAAGCTCTGGTGACATAGAGGTTAGCTAGAAAGCTGGCAGTTCCAATATACCAAGTGCTCCTTGGGAACTCTAGGGGACAATTCTGCTCTGTCCTATAGGGTTGCTATGGGTTGGAAACAACTTGACGACAGTGGGTTTGGTTTTTTGGTCATTAGAAACAGTTTTAAGGAATCTATTACAAGGAGCATTCTTGGCTGAGGAACGCAATTGTAGTGATGAGAAAAGGAAAGAAAATCTGAAAATCTTATCTAATGCCCTAGTTCATAATTTGGCAATGATATTAAGGGGGACATAGATTATTTGGCCTTATGAAACCCTCATTATTTTGAAGAGATATGAAATAAAATATTTGTATTACTTCAAGGAGCTCTTGTGTGCATGAGGTTTCATACTTATTAGAGATTATTGTGCAGAGTAATGAAATCTGGCTCCTAAAACTCATCTAAAACTAAATTTAAGTTAACAAAATTCTTGTTATAAGTCTAATATGACCACTGAAAGGCAGACTATATTATGTGACACTGTTCCTGTGCTCTCAGACCAGCAGTACATGGAAACATAGGGAATCTCAAAACCATCTCCACTTGGTTTCCTGTCCCCAAAAGGTGAACCATACTCCTGATGACCTGCTGTCTATTAAGGCAGAGGAATTCCTTCTTATGTCTGCCCAGCTCTGAGATCTTACATCATGAGCCCTGCCCTTGTTGGAGCCCTAGTGGCACACAGGTAAAGAGCTCAGCTGCTAACTAAATATCAACAGCTCAAATCCAACAACCACTCTTTGGAAACCTTACGGGATAGTTCTAGTCTGTCCTATAGGACAGACTATAGGGCTGCTATGAGTCAGAAGTGACTTGGCAGTAACTGGTTTGATTTTCTTGATTGACATTTGAGCCCACAGACCTTACCTACTTCATCTCTGGGCAGACAGAAACCTGAAGCAAACCTAATGTTTTTCTAAGGGCTCACAACGAAACACATTCTTTGGTATACACCTTAGCTCCTATCAGACCAGGGGCTGTGTGTCCCTGGTCTAATAAGAAAAATATTAGGTGTCATTTCAGTTTCACTGTGGTCCAGGCTTGGCTCTTGTAAAGTTGGCGTGTATGCATTACAGCCTCCTTGCATGGAACATTTCTTTTTTTTTATCATGACTGAGTGAAAATGTACATTCCCGTATAAATTTATGTGTCCGCCTATATGCAGCTTCCACTGCTCTCCCTACCCAGTGACAGCACACAATTCCTCTCTGCTCCATACATGTCTCATCCTCCCAACAGTCTCCTTTCCCCTCCTCTCCACCCACTCTCCTTTGGACACGAATGGATTGGACTTGACAATGCAGAGTGATCATATATTGGATGCACCTTATCGTTTTATGCATCTATAGGATATCATCCTGCTGACCTCTGGCTGGAACATTTCTAATGTGAATTTACTTAAGAAAAGACTTTGGAATGTAGACCGATGGCTTTTTATTACCTAAGTGTGAGAATCATATTCTCCTTTTAACTTTTTCTTAATTATTCTTACTATATATATGCTATACATATGTATATGAAAATTACGTATCTATATATAAAACAAAATTTTGCCAGTTCAAACATCTTTTAGTGTACAATTAAATGGCATTAAATTCACAATGATGTGCAACCGTCATCATGACTATTTCCAACACATTTTCTTCACCACAAATAGAATCTTTGTACCCACTGAGCAACACCTCCCCACTAACTCCTCCTTCAGCCCTCAGTCACCTCAAATCTACAATATTTTGTCTTTATGAATCTGTGCCTATTCCAAATACATAGGTAAAAATCATAAAATATTTGCCCTTTTGTGTCCTTATTGCATTTATTTCAATAAATGCCAACTAACCAAAAATGAAAAAACATTGCCATCAAGTGAAATCCAATTGATAACAACTAGAATGGTCATAATTAAAAAAAAATAGGAACTATCAAGTATTGGATACCAGATGTGAAGAAACTGGAAGACTCATACATTGCTGGTGGGAATGGAAAATCATGGACCGACCACTTTGCAGACCTTCAGTTAGGTCGTCCGTCAGCATGTTAAGCATAGAATTATCAGGTGACTCAGAAATCCCACTCCTGACTATATACCCAACACAATTAAAAACAGCGACTCGAATGTACTTGTACACAACTGTTTTATATAGCAGCATTATCCACAATAGCCAAAAGGTGGAAACAACCCAAGTGTCCATCCACTGAAGCATTGATGAACAAAATATGGCATATGCATACAATGGAGTATCATCCAGCCACAAAAATGAGGGTATTTCTAGTGAATGAACGTTCAACTTTTGAACCACCTTACAAATAATCCTTACAGCTTGTGCAGAAAATATCATAATTAGTTACCCTCTGCTTGGATGCATCATCCTAGTCCCATAACACTGAAAACAAATTAAAAAATTGGACGTATGGAGTTTTTGTTAAACTATTTTAACCTTTTAATACCCAAACATCATAGACATTAACTTCAGTTTTGGCCATTAAAAACTCTCTTGTGGACCACAACTCTACCAGACTGAGCCCAGAACAATTAGATGGGGCCCGGTTACCAATACTGACTGCTCGGACAGGGATCAGAACAGAGGGTCCAGAACACAGCAGAAGAAAATGTAGGACAAAATTCCAGTTCACACGCATGCATGAGACTAGCCTTGCTGGTCTAGCAGAGACTGGAGAAACCCTGAGAGCATGTCCCTCCCGATGTACTCTTAACTCAGGACTGAAGTAATTCTTGAAGTTCAGCCTTCAGCCAAAGATTATACAGGTCTATAGGTCCAACAATAAAACATGTGAGGAAAGCAGACACACTAGAGCAGAAACAAAGACGAAAATTCTTCTGAGGTCAAGGTAATATGGAAGTGGGACAGTATATCATGATGTGGTTTTGTGAAGAGAGATGTACTGGCATTCTAAAAAATTTGGGTGTGATTTGGGGCCAGTTGCTGCGGTTCTTTGAAACTCAGTTATCATGATTTGTAAAATGGAGATCAGGACGGGTAATTATTGGTAATTGATTGTGAAGTGATAATTAATAAAGGAAAATGCTGTAAAAATTAATGCAGTGTCTGGCAATAAGAGGTTCTCTAAACATTTACTGTACTTATAGTAATGTCAGTGAATGCCACAGTACTGGTAGAAGTTTTGGTGGTGCATTAGAAGTCCACAATAAGAGTTGAAATCAGCTGGATGACACACAGCATGTTTGGAATATAAGATGCTTATTAAGGTTGTTTAGGGCAGCATTTGAAAAGTCAGCCCTTCAAATCTGCCAGATGCTCTGTAGAAAGATATAATAGTTTGCTTCTGTAAAGATTACAGCCCAGAAAACCCAGTGGGCATTTCTACTGTGTCCTATAGGGTCACAATGATTGGAATCAACTCACTGGCAATGGGTTTATGAGCTCCACCAGAGTTGTGATTTGGGATGGTCCCTCTGGTAAAAACCTGGAGGTGTCTACTTGTAAATGCACATTTCAGCAATGAAATGTCTTCATTTTCTGTCATCAGATAATTTATGTGGCTTTAATTCTAATACTTGAATTGCATTTTTCACTGCCAGTCATCCCTGAAATGTGAGACCCTTGAATAAGCATTCCTGATGCTTATTCAGGGAAGTCCTATGCTCTGAAATAAAGTCCTTATCTTTCCACTTCCCCAAGGATGCTTTGGAAGTTAATATACCAACTCTAGTAGTCTTTGCTATGTTTATAGAACTGAGTTTTCAGCAGTAGCTGAAGATACTTAAATATCTATCACAAAAATAAATAAAAACTAAGAAACTCTGGTGGTGCAATGGTGAAGTGTTCAGCTGCTAAGCTAAAAGTTGGAAGTTCAAATCTATGAAGCAGCTCTCTGGAAGAAAGACCTAATGATCTGCTCCATTAAAGGTTCCATCCTGGAAAACCCTAAAGGGCAATTCTATTCTGTCCTACAGCGTCACAGTGAGATGGCATCAACTCGATGGCACAAAACAACATTACAACATCACAAAAATACATTTAAACTTCTAGGATTTATTTTTGGAGAGGAAAAGACAATGAAGAAAAAAATTTACACCTGTTTTTATGACCAATTTGATCAAGTTTTTAAAATTTGTAATGTGGAATGGTAATCTGGAGCTACAACACTCTGATGAAATGAAGTCAGTTAATAAACATTTGCTCCATATTGAACGGAAAGTTTAAAAGCTGAATTAAAGCAAAAAAAAAAAAAAATCAATGAAGTACAAATATGAATAGTACTTCTATAACATACAAGCCAAAAAAATCCTATGGCCATCATATCAATTTCATCTAATAGAGACCCTATAGGATAGAGAAGAGCTGCCTTGTAGAGTTTCCAAGGAGCACCTGTTGGCTTTGAACTGCTGACCTTTTGGTTAACAGCCACAGCACTTAACCACCACGCATCCAGGGTTTCCTTGATAGCACATAAAGCCTTGAATATTGTGAATATTCACTTTGGTAAAGAGAAATAGAGTAATGCTGGATTTGCAAATCAGAAAGAACTCACCTTGACTAAGAGAAACCGTAGACAATGTTGAATGTGTGCTCGCAGACACATGTACACACACACAGACAGACAAGCTTATTGATTAGTAAAACTCTGATTTTCTGTCAAAATCAGAAGTACGGCTCCCACTGTCTCTCACAGTCTTTGAAATGCTGCATCACTGCTATTGCTGTAAGAAAGCTTTCGGAAAAGTTCCTCTAACAGATTGCCGTAGAAAACACATGCGGTATCTGTAGTGGGATTTCTCAGGGTTCTCTGTGAAACAGTTAAGTAGCTTGGCTCTCTGCAAGAATAGGTAACTAAATAACCATTCATATTTTGGCAGGATTTTATATAAAATGTAGGTTTCAGGCACACATTTAAATAGATGGAAAATATTAGATCTCTAGCATTATTTTACTCTCTTAAGGAATTATTATATTTATCAGCCTAAGAAAGATGTGTTTCTCTGCAAAATCTTTAACTAATTTGACCCTTAGATAAAACAGGAACATTTTGCATTTGTATAGTGTTCCTCATAAAGGGCACAGAGAAGGAATTATTAAAAAATATTTTAGAATGTCCACCTGGAGTTAAACAAAAGTTGATAAGACAAGTCCCAACTGATTTTGCACAAGAAATACCACAAGTGGATGTCCTTAACAAAGAAAAATTTATTTTGTCACAGTTCATTAGGCTGGCTACTAGTCCACATTCAGGGCATCAGCTCTAGGGGAAGGCTTTCTCTGTTGGTTCTGGAGGAAATTCTTTGTCATCAATCTTTGCAGTCAGTTCAGACTGGGAGCTTCACAGGCACAGGGACCCTGCATCCAAAGGACAGGCTCTGCTCCCAGAATTGCCTTCTTGGTGCCCTGGGGTCCCCAAATCTCTCCTTGCTTCCCTTTCCTTTGTATGCCAAAAGATTGCCTCAAGGCACAATGCAATCTCACACACTGAGTCCTGCCCCCCTACACAACTGCCACCAATCCTCCCTCATTAACATCACAGAGGCAGGCTTTACAACACAAAGGAACAAGATACTGTACTAGAAATCATGGCCTAGCCAAACCGCTACGCTTATGTTTCTGGAGGACACAATTCAATCTATGATGCACAGAATACTGTAAAATTTGACAAAATAATAAATACTGTATTCTGCAGTGATATGATTAGTATTTTAACAGTTGTATATGGTTACCAAAGAAAAAATATACATTTTTATTATAACAGATTTCTTTAAACATGAGAAATTATGTACTATTTCATTTATTTTAAAATACATAAAGAATATCCTGCAAAATGTGGCATACTAAAAACTGACTTCCAGGAAATAAAACTATTTAAATAATTTCCAAGAAATTTTATTTCATAACCCATATTTTACTAGCCAGCCAGCCAAGTGCCGTCGAGTCGGATCCGACTCATGGATGTAAATCAAGAAAAGCAGTAACTGAGAATGTAGTTGCTTTCAAGTGGGCGCACTCATCCATTGTTCTTTATATGGTATATTTACCGAGGCATATCTGCCAATTTTCTTTCTGCAATCAAAATATTTATGCCAAGTCTCCTCAGTTATGCTTGGGCATTTCTGAGGTCATCATTCTGTCATCTTTTACTTAGTCTATAATAATATACAAAGCTGGTGCTGAACTTAGAACTGCACAGTTTGAGGCAGGGGTCAAGTTTTTAAATTTTTCTCAAGCTTCCATACTATCTGCGTATACACTGAACCAGGTACCTCAGACTTAGGCCCTCTGTTACGTTTATATAATAATTCAGTCAAAAGAATCTAGGCAAGTGCATCTATCATAAATGATGTTTGAAGTAGAAACCAAAATTAAAAAGCAAATATTTCAATAGGGTAAAAAATGGTAGTGGAAGGAATATATTCTTTTCAGCAGGGCTGCTCCTCTGCAATCCCACATCTCTGGAAGCTGGTGGTAGTGTGTTCTGAGGTGGATGGGACCCATCGGCATGGACTGAATCTTTTTGCTCACAGGTTGAAACACTAATCCTTCACTTTCACATTTGTGGTAGATAACCAAACAAAATACCCAAATTGATCTCTTCCTGCTTATACATCATAATAACAGAGGACTGTTCTTTTCTCTACAAAGGACATTTCAGTATGTCATATCTCTTGAAACCCTTCATCACGCCATCTTCTCACTCCTTGTTCTTACCAGAAGATCTTCGTAATTTGTAAATATAAGTTGTCACCGGGATGCTGTTAACAATCTCTAACCAAACCTACAAGACTGTATTTTTTGTGCCTATTTCTTCTTATCCTCCAGCTTTCTCCTCTTCCTCTTCTCCTTCGTCCTCCACCTCTGCCCTCTGTCCTCCTCCTCTTTCTCATTCTTCTTTTTTTAGGATGAATCCATCCCACCTTACTCTGGCTCCCAGAGCTTTCGTGCCGTCTCATGTTCCTGCCGTCTCATGTTCCTGCCGTCTCATATATATATTATATATCTCTTCTTAACTTGGCTTGGCTATTCACTTTTACCGCTATCTTTAACATCTCTGTCATTCTATCTTTTTCATATTCAAATTTTATGTGTCTAGATTTCTCCTGTTAAAAATGTTTCTTAGCTAGCATGCTCCCATCTGTGTCAGTCATGTTTCTGTCTCAATACAAAATTATTTTAAAAGATGTCTACATTTTCTACCTATATTTTTTTCTCTATATTATTTCTGGTTATTACCCATTTGTCATCTACTTGATAATGAAATCTCATCAAATCTCAAATCTATTGTTTTCTTAGTACTATCCACCTTTGACAGGCTTGCTTAAAACACACACACATATAATTTGAGTAAATTATAAGGATGTTGTCTGTTATTGTTATTGTGTATATTATATTTATGTTATATGTAATATATATAATTATATATATAAATATTATTAATTAATAATAAAATATATTATATATAAATATGTATATAATATATATTATATACATTATATTTTACAAAAAAATACAAAAAATATATATTATATATGTAAAATATATATAATATATATAATAATATATAATATATAAAATATATATAATATATAATATATATAACAATATATATAATATATATATGCCAAACCAAGCCAAGTGCCGTCGAGTCAGATATTTTATATATATATATATATTTTATATTTTATATATATATACACACATATATATGTATGCAGAAGACCTGGTGGTGTAGTGGGCTAAGTGCTACAGCTGCTAACCAAAAGGTCAGCAGTTCAAATCTGCCAAGTGCTCCTTGGAAGCTCTATGGGGAAGTTCTATTCTCACCTCTAAGGTTGCTGTGCATTGGACACAGTTCAACAGCAGTGGGTTCAGGGATATATTATATATACCATATATAATATATATATATTACATATATGGAATATATAATATGTAAGTTTTATAGGTATATTTGAAGTGACCTAAGACATTGCTAGCATTCTTTTCATGGTAAGCGTCATTAATTTTTGTAAGACTATAATCCATCTGAGTGCATAAAATTCCCATAAAGTTTCAATTCTTGATACTCAAAAAATACAATAGTAAAACCAACTCTAAACTGAAATGTAAAGATAATTAGAAGGAATCTTCAATTTGTTAGCCTTAAAAAAAAATGTTTGAAACTCTAAATGCCAAATTTAATCCATTTCTAATTTGACAGCCACACATGTATGGTCTCCTAAACAAAGAGTTTTAAATTTGTTACACAATAATCATTCCACCTTAGCAGCTACAGGTATCAGTATACACTTTCTCTTTTTTCAACCTCCTCTCCTTATCTGTCTTTTTCACTCCTTCCTTTCCCTCTCTCCTTTCAAAACATACCTTCCTACCAATGCTTTTGGAATTTTGCTTTCTACCAATTGAAAATTTTCAACAAATAGATACACTGCTAGATGTGCTCACTTGTCTATGCCAAGAAATTTGGAAAACAGGTAGCTGGCCAACCAACTGAAAGAAATCTGTATTTGTGTTCATTCCAAAGGAAGATGATCCAACTGAATGCAACAATTATCGAACAATATCATTAATATGCACACAAGTAGAATGTGACTGAAGATCATTCAAGAGCAACTGAAGCAGTACATTGACCAGGAACTGCCAGAAATTCAAGCCAGATTTAGAAGAGGATGTGAAATCAGGGGTGTCGTTTTTGATGTCAGATGCATCCTGTCTGAAAGTAGAGAATACCGGAAAGATGTTTACTTACGTTTCACTGACAATGCAAGGGCATTCGAATGTGTGTGAATCATAACAAATTATGGATAACATTGCACAGGATGGGAGTTCCAGAGCACTTAATAGTGCTCATGAAGAATCTGGACATAGATCAAGAAGCAGTCATTTGAATAGCACAAGGAAATCCTGCATGCTTTAAAGTCAGGGAAGAAGTCTATCCGGGTTGTATCCTTCTACCGTACATATTCAGTCTGTGTGCTGAGCAAATAATCTGAGAAGCTACAGGAAATAAAGAAGAATGAGGCATCAGGATTAGAGGGAAAATTCATTTACAACCTGCGTTACACAGGTGACACAACCATGCTTGCTGAAAGTGACAGGGACTTGATGTACTTACCTGATTTAAATCAAAGACCACAGCATTCAGTATGGACCACACTTCAATATAAAGAACAACAGTCTTTCCAACCCAAGCAATAAGTAATATGACAAACGGAGAAAAGGCAAACATTGTCAGGGATTTCTTTCTACTTGAATCTGCAATCGCAGCCACAGAAGCAGCAATCAAGAAATCAAAGGACCCATTAAAGCCAAGTGCCATCGAGTCAGATCTGACTCATGGCGACCCTAAGCGCCAGGGTAGAACTGACATTACACTGGATAAATTTGCTGCAAAAGACCTCTTTAAAGTGTTAAAATGCAAAGATGTCACTTGAAGGAATAAGGTGCTCCTGACCCAAGCCGTGGTGTTTTCAATCACCTAATCTGTGTCTGAAAGCTGGGGATGAGTTAGGAAGATCAATGAAGAATTGATACCATTGAGCTATGGTGTTGACAACGAATGTTGAATATACCACGGACTGGCAAAAGAATGAACAAATCTGTCTTGGAAGAAGTTCAGTCAGGACATACCTGAGAAGTGAGGATGAGAAGACTTCATCTCACGTACTTTGGATATGTTATTGGGATGGAGAAGGACATCATGCTTCGTAAAGCAGAAGATCTGCAAAAAAGACAAAGAGCACTACTGATGTGGATTGACACGATGACTTGCAAGAGTGAGCTCAAGCATAGCAAGGATCATAGGGTAGCGCAAGACTGGGCAGCGTTAAGTTCTGTTGTACGCAGAGCTGTTACATGTTTGAACTGACTCAACAGCACCTAACAACAATCATGGTTTTGAGCCATCAAAAAAAGCTAGATTCCAGTTATAGAGGCTCCCCTCTGAGTAATATTCCCTCATGAACTGCCACCTCAAAGTATTTTCCCTCTTCACCCATCTCAGTCCCTTACCTAAAATGTCCTCTATCCCATAATTTGCTGAGGTATATTTTTCTTCCTCCTCGGCTAGTGCACGTTTACTCACTCCAGAATCATAGGAACCTTAGATATTTATGATGAAAGAGAGCTGACAGAACCCATGCAAGGGTGAAGAAAGGTGAGATTCATAGCTCCCCCTCAAACTCCACTATTGCCACAGCCCCCCAAGCATGAAGCCCACCAGGGCACCTCAATACATTCACCCCTTATTTGTGAGTTCACTTTAGAGCAGCTTAAATCGTTATAAAAATGCAACTTGTGTATGCTTGTAACTTCTGAAGGACCCCTGGTGCTTAGTGGTTAAGTGTTGGACTGCTCACAGAAAGGTAGGCGATTTGAACTCACCACCTACTCCTCAGGGAAAGATTACAGCCTCGGAAGCCCACGGGATAGTTGTACTTAGTTCTGTAAAGTCACTCTGGGTCAGAACTGATTTGATGATGGGTAAGCGACTTCCAATTCTTCACTCCAAATGAAAGAGAGGAAATTTTGTGCTTTTTTCATCCGTTTTATTACAAGAGGGATAAAGTCATAATTTAAAAAAATAGCACATATGTAGTGAAAAAAATAATGAGAAGGAAGTCTAGTGATAAAGAATCCTCTACTATCTCCTCTAACCAGGCCTTCTGAAACTTATTTAAACATGAAGTTATTTTTCTGTAGTAGCCTCCTTCTTGCAGTTCTGTGGTTCATGAACCACAGTTTGGGAACAGTTGTTCTAAACAGCTGAAAAAACAAGCAAATATAGAAAACAGATTTTTTTTTTTTTCCGTGCAGACTAGCAGTGGGCAAGTTAAGGACATTTCCCATTTCTTCCAGTGGACCAGCCACCTCCTTTGTAGTAGATGACATTTGTATCCCTAGGATTAGTGTATCTGTCTACCAGTGCACATAATTGCAGTGTAGCCTTCCCAAAGTTTCTGCCTTCTGACCCTCCTTGTGTCCAGGAGGGCGTCCCAGGCACACATACATGTTCTGGCAATTGGGTCTGTTCTGTTTATGTACCCTTTGAATCTTGCTGGAAACCCTGGTGGCATAGTGGTTCAGTACTGTCTGTTAACCAAAGGGTTGACAGTTCAAACCTGCCAGATGCTCCTTGGAAACTCTATGAAGTAGTTCTACCCTGGTCTATAGAGTGGTCATGAGTCAGAATTGACTTGACAGCAGTGGGATATTTTTGTCTGATTATTTGTTTTGAATCTTGGTATTCTTTTGTGTTTTTAATAAATTTATTACAAAGAATACAAAAGGGAATCTCTCCACATCTGGAAGAAGTGGAAGAGAAGTAACTTGATAATAGAGAAATCTGAGAAACTCTACTTCAGCTAGGTGATCAAGGTCAACATCAAAACTCAACAGTCGTGTTAATAGCACGTGCCCTGGATTATAATGTGATAAGAAAGGCTTTTACCTCTTATGGTCTTTCCTCCAAGAGCACATAACCCTAGCCTAACCATGAGAAAACATCAGATAAACCCAAACTGAACAGCATTCTACAAAATGCATGACACCCCCCCCAAAAAAACATTGTCATTAATTTGATTATAACTCATATCAACCCTTTAAGACAGAGGAGAACTGCCCCATAGGGTTTCCTAAGAGTTCCTGGAAGATTTGAACTGCTAACATTTTGGTTAGCAGCCAAAGTCTTAACCACCATGCCACTGGGATTTCCAATGTAGTCCTCAAAATTGTCAAGGCCATCAAAAACAAGGAAAATTCAAAAAATTCTCATAGAGTGGAGGAACCTAAGAAGACATGACAACTAAATATAACAGGGTATCCTGAGTGGAATCATGGAACATAAAAACAACTTTAGGTAACAACAAAGAAAATCTAAATAAGTTATGAATATAGTCGATAGTGCTATGTGTTCCTTGCTGTGAAAAATGGATGATAGTAGTGCAATGTGTTAGTGCTAGGGGACACTGGATGAGAGTTATAGGGTGATTCCGGATCCGACTCGACGGCACTGGGCTGGGTACTATTTCTTCAACTTTTCTGTAAATCTAAAGGTATTCTAAAATAAAAACCAAACTTGTTGTTGTCAAGTTTTTTCTGCTCATAGCCACCCAATAGGACTGAGTACAACTGCCCCACAGAGTTTGCAAGGAGCACCTGGAGAATTTGAAATCCCAACCTTTTAGTTAGCAGCCACAGCACTTAGCCACTATGCTGCCAAGGTATCTATTCTAAAGTAAAGAGGTTGTTTATTTTTTAAAATCTCATTCCTTCAAGTAAGCACCTCAATAGTCCCTCTAGAAATAAATGTATTTTTGAGAAATGTTTGATTCTTTGACGTTCATGGAGAAAACAGTGTTCCAAAGTTTCTTCTTAACTAACATTTTTTTCAGCTTGTCTGAAATAGCTGGGATTTCATAATTTTTTGAAGAGTGGGCAAGAGAAGCATCAGCTGCCGTGTCTTCATTTTCCTACTGCTTTTATCTAAAGGTGTCTTCTCAGAATTGCATCTGCTCTTGTCATGGAAAATACATTGTGCACTGGCTTCCTTCCTGACAAACTGACACCAAGTGAGTAATTGCCTCATGTTTTCTGGCAAATTGTGAGACCAACACCAAGGAAGGATATACATCATAAAAAATGGAAGGAGCAAGTGTACTTTAGTAGAGTAACCTGAACAAACGGAGAGAAATTGGGAGACGTAAACAGTGATCCCCCTTATCTCTGACATAGCAGAGGTTATCTTGATATTTTGCACAGCAACATCTGTGACTGATTCCAGCATGCTGGTTGTACATTTAAAAAGTGTGCTGGTAAACAGTTTAACATGAGAGCACAGACGATTTCTCAAAAATGGATAGCTTTGATTTCTATAACCACAATAAAAATCTTGCTTACTTTTATAAATGGTGTCTTCATTATCTAATTTTGTTGAATTTAGCAGGAAGGAAATGGTCATATAAATTTATCAGTTTCATATAACCTACGTAATATTCAGTAGTAGTTATAAAATTTTAAGATACGTATTTTTGTAACACTACCGTATGAGTGAGGGTAAGCCCTGCTTGGCAAAAACAACGAAGCACTCCGCTACTAGCTGAAAGCGTGCCGCTTCAAACTCACCCAGAGGCATCTCGGGAGACAAGACCTGGTGATCTGCTTCTGGAAGGTTACAGCCTTGAAAACCATGTAGAACTGCTCCTCTCTGCACATGTAGGGTCACCATGAGTTAGAACTGACTCCATGGCAGCCAGCAACAAACTATGAACAAGATAGTATGTTCTTATCAAACCAACAATCACAAGGACTGGGCTTTGGATCTAGTTCCTTCAGTTATTAGCTGAAATATGCTTACAACTTGGATCTCTCAGGCTGTCTCCTTGAAAACTTGTTTATACTGCTGTATTCTGAGTGTATTCAGGGCATCTGTGAGGGTCAAGTATTAAATAATAATATTTATGGGGTATGAAGGTTATTCCACTCTTTCTTTTTTCATCCTTCATTTCACTGCAAATGTCTACGTTATCACAATCTCTCACCTCAGTTATTGGCACAGCCTTCTGGGTGGCTGAGCTACCAGGCTCCAAAATTCCGTCAGCCGGAGCCGACCCTATGCAGTTAGATGCTTCACTGGTATGCCCGCAGGAGCAAGTGGAGACATCTGTAAGGCTCTCTGAGATCTAGTCTGTCAGACTGCCTCAGGCAGCCCCTTGCCCAGTTCCCAAGTAAGAGAAACAAAAATGCTTCTAATACCACTGAAGCACTGGTGGAGCTCAGCCTCTAACCAAAAAATGAGCAATTTAAGTCCACCAGCCACACCTTCCGGCCTCTATGATGCAGTTCAACTCTGTCCTATAGAGACACTGTAGAGCTGGAATTGTTTTGACAGCAGTGGGTTTGGTTTGCATATAATAATCACTACTTCATAACTCTGTGACTTTGTTCACATTTTGTTTTGTTTTGTTTTTTTCCCAGTTGCTAGGTACAAATTTTTTGAGTGTTGTGATTTTGCCTCATTCCAACCCTAAGAATTTGGCTGAGAGTCCAGCTTTTGTGCTTGAGTAATACATTGTAGCTATCATTTTAAATTTGTATTTAATAGCCTTTTCTCCTACTGAACTCATAGCCTGGCACAGGAACATCTTACCATTTTTTGAACACCTAATATTGGAACCCTGTTGCCTTCAACTCTTAGCAACCCTGTACAGACTCGTTATACAAACCCGGGTAACGTAGTGGTTGAGAGCTAAGGCTGCTAACCAAATGGACACCAGTTCAAATCCACCAGGAGCTCCTTAGGAACTCTGTGAGACAGTTGTATTCTATCCTCTAGAGTTGCTCTGAGTCAGGATCAACTTGATGGCAACAGATTTTTAATGTAATATTAAAGAGAATCTTGTTCAATAAAGGTTGTAAACTATGGTTAGTATTTGGCATTTGTATTGTAAGAAATAAGCATACATATGTACATGTTGCACACACACCTAAGTGCTATTACTGGGTGCTCTCTAGTCTGTTCTGCTTTATCGTAACCCCAGTTTGCAGAGTAGAGCTGCCCCAATAGGGTTTTCTGGGCTGTAGACTTTAGGGCAGCAGACATCCAGGTCTTTCTCCCACAGAGCCACTTAAACATTTCATCACCAGGACAGACAGACAGACGGACCGATGGATGGATGTTGTTGTTAAGTGCCATTGAATCAATTCACACTCATGTCTACTGTTTGTACTACTGAGCAGAACAATGCCTTATCCTGTGCCAGCCTCACAATCATTGCTGTGTTTGAGCCCATTGTTGCAGCCACTGTGTCAATCAATCTCATTAAGGATCTTCTTCTCTTGCTGACTCTGTACTTTGACAAACATGACGTCCTTCTCTGGGAAGTGGTGCCTCCTGATAATGTGTCCAAAGTATGTAAGACAAAGCCTCATCTGGCTTTGCTTCTTACAAACAGATCTGTATAAATACATAAATGTAGATTATACAGTGTGTTAAACACGCACACACGTATCTTTTACGCCTGGTTGAAAATTTCTCTTGTATATTGGAGCCTGTGTTATAGACCATGTTTTTGAAGAAACAGTGCCATTAGAATGTTAGAATTATCTTTTAATGGGATTCTTCTATTTTTCTATAATAAAATTCTAATATTGGATCAATGGATTATAACCACCACCCACTGCCATTGTGTCAGTTCCAGCTCATAACAACCATCTAGGATGGAGTAGAACTGCTCCACAGAGTTTCCAAGGAGTGGCTGGTGGATTCAAACTGCCAACCTTTTGGTTAGCATTCATAGCACTTAACCACTATACCACCAGGGTTTCCACACACTTATGCTATATAGATCGCATTACATATTGTTTAAGAATAAACTTATATTTATACATTAATTTACTCTGTGTAGACTACCAAAAGTGTAATCATCAGTTAATAAATAAATGTATCTTACAGTTATTTCAAGAGTTGAAATGTAGATTAAAAGAGCACACTTGATTAGCATGAAAGAGTTTATGACCTAACAACATTCCATACTATTAAACTATTTCAAATAATTATTTTCTTTAAAAAAAAAATCCAAACAAAAACTAACAAGTGGGGGAGAACATAAAATTAGGGGACCCATATGACGAGTATGAGCTGCAAAATTGCAATTTGTAATTTAGCAAACTGGAATGGTTCTTCCTTCTATGCACTAGAATTTTATTTTTATGAGAAAAAAAATTAAGTATGAAGACAGCTACTTAGCTCTATGATGGCCATAAAAAAAAGTTTAATAATAAAGCATTAATGCACATTGTTTTTCACTGTTCTGATATTGCAAATGGAGTTTTGCAACCAGAATTGAAATTTCACAATAATTAAACATGGACGTTGCTTGGATCTAATAAAATAAATAAAAAGTCCTCATATGTCTGCAGATAAGAGGAGTCAATAATGTCTCTTTTTTAATTAAGTCAAATTATCCAAAATAGTTCTTGGCTAACAGGGATGAATCACTAAATCTCAGGATACAGTCTCTCAAGGTCATGCCACATTTCCGCTTAGTGCTGAGCAAGAACAGACACAGAAAAACTGCAGAGCAGATGGAAGGTAAACAACAAAAGCATCTCAGATTGCTCTCAAACTATCACAAGAAACTCTAGTTCCACCCTCAGCCTCAAAAGATTTAAAAAATGTATCTAAGTAGATCATGTATGCCAAGGGATAAGGGGTAAAACCTTCAACTTGGTGTGACTCAAAGGGGCATTTCTGAGGTTTGAAGAGGACCTCTGAAATGCTTACTTTTGGAGGAGAAACAAACCAAAGAAAAGGAAACTGTCCTTTGGCAATTTGGCCATTAAGAGGAAAAAAAGAAACGGGAGACTTTAAATCTGAGGAATCTGCAAGACAAAACCAAAAAATAAAAACAAAAAACCCTCATTGCCATGGAGTCAGTGCTGACTCAAAGGGATCCTATGGGACTAAGTAGAACTGCTCCTCCGAGCTTCCAAGGAAGCCTGGGGGATTTGAACTGCCAGTCTTTTTTGGTTAATAGCCTTAATTCTTAACCACTATGCCACCTGGGTTTCCTGGCAAGACAAAAGGGACCATAAAACCAGGGGACTCGTAACCCCCACCACAGCTATAATTATACCAAACAAACAAAAAGATTCTGAAATGCAGAGCTCCAGCAAAAATGAGGAAACCCTCGTGGCTTGGTGGTTAAGTGCTACATCTGCTAACCAAAAGGTCAGCAGTTCAAATCCACCAGGTGCTCCTTGGAAACTCTATAGGGCAGTTCTACTCTGACCGGTAGGGGCATTATGAGTCAGAATTGACTCAATAGCTGTGGCCTTAGCCAGCAAAAGTGTTCAGGGGAGATAAGAAATGATTGTCGTTGTTAGGTGCCCTCCTGTCAGTTCCAACTCAACTACCTTATAGGACAGAGTAGAACTGCCTCACAGTGTTTCCCAGGAGCAACTGGTGGATTTGAACTGCTAACTTTTTGGTTGGCAGCTGCAGCTCTTAATAACTGAGATAATTTCTCCTAATGAAATGGTTTAATTACTGTTATAGGCATAGTCAAAACTATCACCCTGGGAGTAGGAGATGGAGCCAGGGCACAAAAAATATGTCAGATGTTTGGAGGTAAAGAAACCAGGAAGCAAAGTTTGTGTTGTAGACACTTCCGTGTGTGTGTGTGTGTGTGTCCCCGCGCACGTGCGAGTGTGCGCCTGTGCGCGCGCATGTATGTGTGTGTGCATGTAAAATGTGTACGTTTTCTCCATTGTTTGCTTCCTTCCTTCCTGTCTTCTTTCTTTCTACTCTCCCTTCCTTCATTCCTATCTTTCCTCTAATTGTTTTTAAAGTTTTTAGACAGAAAACACATTTAAACAGGAAGTGTAAAGTATTCTTAAATTGAGTTATTAACATCTATCATACTTGAAAAATGGTCTTCCAGTTTGGTTCCCATTGACTTCTTCCTTCATGTTAAGGGAGGCATTTTTCAGTAAGAGTAATTATAGACATTGTGAAATAGGAAATGTCTAGTTAGTACCTAAGTACTAAAAGCATACTGTTCCCGTAAGTCATTATGTTGATGCATGGCTTTTGTTATCATTATATCACACATAAGAGCTTTATTCCAAAACAAAGCACTGTTGTTGTTGTCAGGTGCTGTTGAGTCGGTTCCGACTCATAGCAACCCTGTGATCAACAGAGTGAAACACTGCCCAGTCTTGGGCCATGTCCACAGTTGCTTTTATGCTTAAACCCACTGTGGCGGCCACTGTGTCAATCCATCTTGTCCAGGGTCTTCCTGTTTTTCACTGACTTTCCACTCTACCAAGCATGATGTCCTCCAGGGACTATCCCTCCCGACAACATGTCCAAAGCATGTTAAGATGCAGTCTTGCCATCTTTGCTTTCAAAGGAGCACTCTGGTTGTACTTCTTCTAGAGCAGATCTGTTTGTTTTTTGGCAGTCCATGGTACCTTCAACATTCCTCTCCAACACTACAATTCAAAGGCATCAATTCTGTCTTCTTTGTTCATTGTCTGCCTTTCACATGCATATGCTGCAGATTGAAATACCCCAGCTTGGGTCAGATGCACTGCTGGCTTCAAGGTGACTTCTTTACTTTTTAGTACTTTAAAGAGGTCCTTTGCGTGCCTATGTCAACTTGATGGTAGTATAGTTGCACAACTGAGGATATTTAACTTTGCCTGTAAACATCATTTCCTACAGAACTGCCTGAAATGAATGCATGTAACTAGGAAAAACAGCCTGCCTCCTAGGAGGAAAGAACAGCCTGGGGACAAGCAGCCCTCACATAAGACATGACTCATTTCTCTAGTCCCGTATCCTTTAAATGCCTTGATACTTAATGGTGAGACTATCATACATCAAGATACAACAAGCATCTAGGGACCAAAACACCATTTTAAGGAGACATGATTTCTTAGTTCATATTAAGACATTAAATTCTTTGTATTACTCCTTTTTCTTAAATAGAGACATTATTGATATCATAGAGAATGATATTTTAGAGTAGCACTCTACTATGAAATTAAGCTCTAACCTTCAGGGATAAATTCCATGATTCTCTAAAATTAATTTATTTTCAAAACTATAATTAAAAGTACACTAAAATCTCTAGCACCATTACAGCAACAGAACAGCTCCTAAAGTTCCAACTACATGCTCATAAAATTTTGATTACTTCTTGTAATCATGCCATCTGGTAGCTGGGTTACAGCTCCATCTTAAAACTTAGTGGGGACTGGCTGATTTTTGAATTTTTCTTTTTTAAAAACAATCTAATAGTTAAATATTTTCAGAATTTAAATCAAGTTTTTTTTAATTTTTCACAAATCAGTTTATCATGGGTAAAAATTATCATGTATCATGACAATATAGTTAATTTTGTATATCAAATATGATAAGTACTGTCATTAGTTTACAAAACCAATATTTAATCTAAACTTAAGATGAAATTATGTATGCAAGGTTCAAATAAACATTTCCAACAGTACTGTATCCATTTCTTTTTAAATAATGTTATTCTATTTTTGTTTATTGTTGTATTTTTAAGCTTACTTTATTGTCTATTTTTAAGCTTAAATGTCTTATTTTTTAACTTATAAAGGCTTTAAAAATAAATTTCTCCTATCAGTTTAAATTGGAAACCAATTAGCAGGACAGAAAACACTGCCTTTGGTAGAGAACCTGGGCTCCATCCAACACTCCTATGCCGGGCTGTTGGTGGAGCCAGTGGGCAGTGGTCTCCGGAGACAGGATGGCAGATAAAATGCCTCTGCGGAGGCACAGGTGTGCCTTGGGTCTAGAGAGGATCTAGGGGAAAGCTCAGGTAAGTCTGGGGCAAGAAATCATGTCAGAACTAAAGACGGAGTTTGTATAGGTGATGTTTTGCTTAATGGGGCACCGAGTTCAATAGATGCCCAAAATTCATTTGATTAAAGTATTATCACAGAAAATCTGGTGGTCCAAAGGTTGCATACTGTCTTGCTAATTGAGAGGTTAGAGGCCTGGACCCACCCAGTAGCTCCACAGGAGAAGATCTGGTGATCTGCTCCTTTAAAGATTACAGTCTAGGACGTATGACATAGCTCTGCTGTGCCAGCTGAGGTTGCTTTGAGTTGACTGTCTAGCATGTAACTCTTAACAATTTATTTCAGCCCCTCTCTCATGGGCTGAAACATATCTTTGCTGGCCCTGCAAGAAATATAAGGTACAGCTGATGAGGCTAGTCTGCAGAGATCCATGGGCATGTGGCCAATACCACAGCCCCAGAGAGAAGGCTGACATTGTGGGCTGTACACTTGGCTTTTCTCTGCTGCAGGCCAGCCAGTCTTGCCCTCCATGTGATCTTGAGCTAGAGAGTTAACCTCAGATTGTTCCAACCTGCACGTGGCTAAACTGTGAGCACACAGGTCAGCTAAATTGGCACACAGTATGGAAGAACTGGACCTCAGCTCCAGAGAGCACATGAAGGAAAACGGCCCATCTGTGATCCCGTCCCCAGAGAACACTAGACCAGTACTCCGTTCAGGTCCTGTCTTACTCATCTAGAGCTGCTTCAACAAAAACACTACCAGTGGATGGCTTCAAAAAAGACAAATTTTATTTTGTCGCAGTTCAGTAGGCTAAAAGTCTAAATTCAGGGTGTCAGCTCAAGGAGAAGGCTTTCTTTGCTCATCTGGAGGAAGGTCCTTGTCATCAATCTTCACCTGGACTGGAAGCTTCTCAGGTGCGAGGACCCTGATCCTTTTCAAAGGACACACTCAGCTTCTGGCACAGCTTCTAGGTGGTATGAAGTTCCCAAACCTCTCTGCTAGCTTCTTTCCTTTATAGCTCAAGAGATTGCCTCAAGGCACAAAGCAATCTTACACAATGAGTCCTGCCCTACCAACACAACTGCTGCCTCTCCTCCCTCATTAACACCATCGATTTACAACAGGAGGACATCACACAATACCAGGAATCATGGCCTAGCCAAACTGCTTGTTTTAGTCAGCTAATGTTGCTCTAACAGAAACATCACAGAGAGGATAGGTTCAACAATGGACAGTTTACTCTTACACAGTCTGATAGGCTACAAGTCCAAATTCAGGATGTCCTCTCCAGGGGAGGGCTTTCTCCCTTGTAAGCTCTGGAGGAAAGTCCAGTATTGCATCAAATCAGCCTTTGTCCAGGGAGCATCTTGGCACAAGAACCTCAGGTATGAAGGCCTCGCTCTTCCCCCAGTGCTGCTTTCTTAATGGTGTGAGGTTCCCAATTCTCTGCTTACTTCTCTTTCCTTGTTTCTCTTGTAGGATGAAAGGATTAAGGGTGGGGCAAGCCATACTCCAGGAAAACTCCCTTTACAGTGGAGCAGGGAGTGATCTTATGAAGGGATGTACAGTCACACTGTAATCCCTTAACCCCACAGCATAGGAAAGTCACAGAATGGAGAACAATCACAAAATATTGGGAATCATGCCACTGGCACGAGGCTATACATATTTTGTGGGGGACAGAATTCAATCCAAACTTTTTGGGCAACACAATTCCACCCATGAAAGGCCCCTACTAGTCAGAAAAGGAAAGAGTAAATTCTTGAACAATATCATGAATATAATATAAAAGTAAAATTTGGCTGAAGATCATTCACAAGTGTTTGGATCAGTACATCAGCCTGGAACTGTCAGAAACTGAAGTTGGATTCAGAAGAGGAGATGAAAGAGGGATGTCTTTGCTGATGTCTGATGGATCCTGGCTGAAAGCAGAGAATGCGAGAAAGATGTTTACCTGTGTTTTACTGACTATGCAAACGCTTTGAACTGTTTGGATCATAACAAATTACAAATGGTATTGAGAAGAATGAGATGTGCTAGTGGCAAGATGCAGTTTTTTGAAAAAACAAGGGGACACTTTGTGGTTTAAAGAATAGTGTGCATCAAGGTTCTATCCTTTCACCTTACTTACGCAGTCTGTATGCTGAGGAAGTAATCCAATAAGCTGGACTGTATGAAGAAGAACCTGACATTGGGATTGGAGGAAGAGTCATTAACAACCTGTATTATGCACATGACACAATCTTAGCTGTTGAATGTGAAGAGGACCTGAAGCGTTTACTGGTTTAGATTAAGGCCACAACCTTTACATCAAGAAAACAAAAACGGCATAACTAGATCAAGAAGTACTGTCATGATAAATGGAGAAAGCACTGAAGTTGTAAAGGATTTCATTTTATTTGGATCCACAATCAATAGCCATGAAAGCAGCAATTAAGAAATCCAAGGATGCATTTCGTGGGGCAAATCTGCTGCAAAAGACCTCTTTAAAACAAAGATACCCACCTTAAGGACAACTACATCATATATAACTAATTCCCCATTGGTTGTGCTAATGGGGAATCTGAGATAGCTATATCACTGTACATGTATATATATATATGTATGTATGTATTAGTGCTATGTCACTCATGTAAATGAGGACTGTTTTAGTCAGCTAGGCTGCTCTAACAGAAATACCACAGAGTGGATGGCTTTAACAAAGAAAGATTTATTCTTACACAGTCCGGTAGGTTGCAAGTCCATATTCAGGGTGTCCGCTCCAGGGAAAGACTTTCCCCTTGTCGGCTCTGGAGGAAAGTCCGGTATTGCATCAGTCTCTGTCCAGGGAGCATCCTCAGCAAGAACCTCTGGTCTGAAGGACGCGCTCTGCTCCCGGTGCTGCTTGCTTGATGGTAGGAAGGTTCTCAAATTGTCCTTTGTCTCTTTTTCCTTTTATTCCTTGCAAGCTAAAAGCATTAAGGGTAGGGCAAGCCATACTCCAGGGAAATTCCCCCCACAGCAGGAATTCACAGCCCCACCCTAATCCTTTAACATACAGGTTAGCAAAACCACACAATGGAGGACAGTCCCAGGATACTGGGAACCATATCCCAGCCACGTGGCTGCACACATTTTTGGGGGGACACAATTCCAACCATGACAAGGACTAAGGAGCATCTCACCCCAGCCATAGTGTTTTCAATCACCTCTAAGAAATTAGATGCATGTGATAGCTGGACAATGAATAAGGAAGACCAGAGATGAATTAATGCCTTTGAAATATGATGTCGATGAAGAAAATTGAATATACCATGGACTGCCAGAGGAACAAACAAATCTGTCTTTGAAGAAGTATAGTCAGAATCCTCCTAAGAAGCAGGGATGTCAATACTTCATCTCACATACTTTGAACATGTTAGCTGGAGAGACCACTTCCTGGAGAAGGACATCATGTCTAGTAAAGTAACCAACCCAAACTCACTGATATCAAGTCAATTCTGACTCATAGTAAAGGACAGAGTAGAACTGTCACGTAGAGTTTCCAAAGAGTGTCTGGTGGATCTGAACTGCCAACCCTTCGGTGAGTAGAAGTAGCACTTGACCGCCATACCATCAGGGTTTCCTAGTAAAGAGTTAGCAAAAAAGAGGAAGAATCTTAAGATGGATTGGCACAATGGCTGCAACAATGGGCTCAAGCACATCAACAATTGTGAGGATGGTGCAGAATGAAGCAGTGTTTTCTTCTGTTGCAGATAGGGTTGTTATGAGTCAGAATGGACCCAATAACACCAAGCAACAATACCATGTTTTTAGTAATGAAAGACATTTTGAATGAAGAAGTTTTTCTGGATTTATGTTATGAAATATTAATTTTGATACATATTTAGGGGTCACATAGTACACCCCAATTCAGTAATTTTGTACATAATTTTTCGTGGATAACACCTACTCTAAAAAACATTTAAGATTTCATACATAAACAGCACATTTTGAATGAGAGAGTACATTTAGCTTTTCTAGTTTCCCAAATTTGCACCCCCCCAAAATAAATAATAAACCCAAACCCATGATAACTTCCTAAGTGTCACACAGGAAGCTATAAATATCCTTACAATGATTATCTAGCTGTACAAAAGCCAAAAAAGTAAAAGATTGACCCAGTCACACATCTTGGATGCACAGCCTCACTCACAAACATTCTATCTTAGTGAATTTTCTCCAAAGGATGTTTCTTTCATTTTTCACTGCCTCAGTAAAAAGTACCAAATACTTACTTCTATTAGGGAAAGTAACACCCCAAGAAACCTGAGAGCCCCAAAATGTTTGTGGGCAGATTTTTGTTTCAAGAAACATTAAAGTGCTCAGTGGAAAACTAATTTAAGCTGCATTAGAAGATGTAATAATAGAAAAAGAAACAAAACCACCTGGAAGTAAATATGTATAGCATGACTGCCATTGTTACTAAAATTTTGTGGGCACTTGTATGAACTACAGCAAAAGGAAGTAAAATAGCAGTCAAAAATATCATAAAGGGAGATAACACTATTTTTAATGAAAATATGATTTTATAATTAAAAATTCCAACAGATAAGTAAAATTTATCAATTTCAAAAATCTTATGAAAGTAACTGGAAACAGGCTTAAAATGAGAAAAAATACTCTGTTACATAAATGACAACATGTTACATAATAATTTATATAAAAACATGAATTACATACTTAGAAATACATTTAACCTGCAGCACCCAGAAGTCAATATATTTCAATAAGAGCACACATCCAAAAAGAAGACAGCACCTAAATCAAAGCTTTACCCCTACAACTCAAACAAGTAGAAAGCAAGCATCAAAAGAACACCTTGAGCATGAGAAAAAGCAAATAATAACTATTAGAGCAGAAGTGGATGTGAAAGAGAATAGAAAAATGATTGAAACAGTTAACAAGATGAAAAGCTGGTTCTCAGAAAAGATCAATAAAATCAATGTACAATTGGCCAAATTGACAAAGGCAAAACAGGAGAGGAAGCAAATCACCAGAAAAAGAAATTAGATGAGCAGTCACAAAAGACCCAACCTGAAATTTAAAAAAATCAAATACTAGAAAAAATTGTACTCTAATTTGAAAGCCTAGAGGAAATTGACAGATTTCTGGAAATATAATGCGTACCTAAACTAACACAGAGGTAGAGCAGCTAAATAAGCCCATTACAAAAGAGAAGACTAAAACGGCAATTAAAAAACTCCCAATTAAGCCCTGGCCTTGATGGCTTCACTGGAATATTCTACCAAACTTTTAGAGAAGAGTTAATACCACTATTACTAAAGGCATTTCAGAGGACAGAAAAAGGATAGAATACTGTTGAACACATTCTAAGAAGCTAGCATAATCCTGATATCAGAACGAAGTAAAGACAGCACAAAAAAAGGAAAATTACAAACCAACATCTCTCATGATCCTAGATGCCAAAACCCTCAACAAAATTCTAGCCAATAGAATTCAACAACATAATGAAAAAACAATTCACAATGACCAAGTGAGTTTTATACCAGGGATGGTTCAACATTAGAAAAACAATCAGTGTAATTAACCACAATAATAAAGCAAAACACGAGACCATTTGATTTTATTAGATAACGCAGAAAAGATATTTGACAAATTCCAACATCCATTCATGTTTAAAAGTCTCATCAAAATAGGAATAGAAGTGCAGTTCCTCAACATAATCAGGGACATCTATGATGAAAAGTCAACATCCAACATTATCTGAAATGGAGAGAGTTGAAGGCATTATCTTTGGGAATGGGAACCAGACATTTTATTCAATACTGTGCTGGAGGTTCCAGCCTGAGCTATCTGGTAAAATAAAGAAATAAACGGGATTCACATTGGTAAAGAAGAAGTAAAATTATCTCTGTTTTCAGATGATATGATCTTATGCACAGAAAACCCTAAAGAATACACATACACTAACTACAGAAACTAATAGAAAGAGTTCAGAAAAGTATCAAGTATAAGATAAACATACAAAAATCTGTTGGAGTACTTTTTCACAAACAGACCACCAAAGAGAAAATCACCAAATCAATACAAAAGATAAAATACTTAGAAAGAAATCTAACTGGAGACATAAAAGACCTATACAAAGAAAATTACAAGCCACTACTGCAAGAATCCAAAAGAGACTTAAAGAAGTGGAGAAACCCATCCTCTTCATGGATAGGAAGGCTCAACATTGTGAAAATGTCTATTCTACCCAAAGCAATCTATAGACACAATACAATCCCAATACAAATTCCAATAGCATTTTTTAATGAGATGGAGAAACAAATTACCAACTTCATGTGGAAAGGGAAGAAGCCGCAGATTAGTAAAACACTACTGAAGAAGAAGAACAAAGTGAGACACCTCAGAATACCTGACTTTAGAACCTATTATGCTGTTAGGGTGGTCAAAACATCCTGGTACTGATACAAAAGCAGATGCATAGACCGATGGGATGGGATTGAGAATCCAGACACAAAATCATCCACTTATGAGCCACTGATTTTTGTCAAAGGCCCAAAGTCCATGAACAGGAAAAAATAGTCTCTTTAACAAATAGCATTGGCATAACTAGATATCCATCTACAAAAAGAAAAAAAGAAAAGAAACAAGACCCATATCTCACAGCATGCACAAAACTAACTCAAAATGGATCAAAGATCTAATTATAAAGTCTAAAGCAATAAAGATTGTGGAAGAAAAAATAGGGGCAATGCTAGGAGCCCTAATACACAGCACAAACAGTATAGAAAACATTACTAACAGTGTACAAATTTCAGAAAAGAAAATAGATAACTGTGAACTCCTAAATCTAACACATCTGAAGACTTCACCAAAAGAGTAAAATGACTACAAACTGACTGAGGGGGAGGGAAAAAAGGGCCACAAATCCTATCAGTGTCTAATCTCTACAATCTACAAAATACTACAAAACCTCAACAAGAAAAAGATAACCTCATTAAAAAAATGGGCAAAGGATATGAACAAGCACTTCTCCAAAGAAGACATCCTGGCATCTAACAGAAATGTTGGGAAATGTTCAGGATCCTTAGCCATTAAAGAAATCCAAACCAAAACTGCAACGCATTTTATAATTCTATACATCTATAAGATGTTGTCCTACTGGCCTCTTACTAGAGGGGAGTGGAGAGTGTGGAGAAGAGGAAACAGGATATTATTAAGGGGATATGACATGTATAGAACAGAGAGGAGGAGTGTACTGTCACCAGGCAAGGAGAGCAGTAGGAGCTGCACATAGGTGGGCACATGAATTTAAACTGCATAGTATACTTTCTCTCAATCACATTAAATACATTAAAAAGAAATAAAAAACTACAGTAAGATACTGTTTCACCCCAACAAGTCTGGCGTGAATCCAAAAAACACAAAGTAATAAACGTTACAGAGGAGAGACTGGAACACTTCTACACTGCTAGTGGGAATGTAAAACAGTACAACCGCATTGTAAATTGATTTGGTGCTTTCTTAAAAAGCTAGAAATAGGAATACTGTATGATCCAGCAATCTCACTTCTTGGAATATATGCTAGAGAATAAGAACTGTGTCATGAATAGATACATGCACATGAATGTTCATTGCAGCACTGTCTACAATAACAGAAAGATAGAATCAATCTAGGTGCCCATCAACAGATGGATGGATAAAAAAAACTATGGTATATTCATGCAATGGAATACTATACAATCATAAAGAACAACGATACTCCTAAGAAACATCTCAGAACATGGAGTCACCCGGAACTCATCATGCTGAGTGAAATTAGTCAGTTGCAAAAGGACAAATATTGTACAACCCTGCTACTATAAGGATTCAAAAAAAGGTTTAAACACATAATAAAATAGTTTTTGGTGGTTACAAGAGTGGGGAGGGCAAGGGAGGGATAGTCACTGATTAGATATTAGATAGGAATGGGGTTAGATGAAGGGAAGTACAGTAGAAGAGAGGTCAGTAGAGCTGCACTAAATGAAAAGCTAAGAGGTTTCCTAAGTATAAGCCAACACTCCCAGGATAGAGTAGCAGGGGCAAGGACCTGCAAACCATGGTTTCAAGGGACATCTAGGTCAATTGTCACAATAATATTTTTTTTAAGAAAATATTCTCAAAACCTTCTTTGATGATTGACATCTGGGGTCTTAAAAGCTAGCAAGAGGCTGTTTAAGTAGCATTGTTTGGTCCCAATCCATCTGGGAGCAGAGGAGAATCAAAGACATTAAAGACGTAAGGAAAATATGAGCCCAAGAGACAGAAAAGGCCACGAAATCCAGACCCTACATCAGTATGAGACCAGAAGAAATAGATGGTGCCCAGCCTCCATCAATGACTGCCCTGACAGGGGATACAACATACTGTCAGTGACAAAGTGGGAGAAAAATCAGTGTGAAAAACTGGAACTCTATTAAAAAGACCAGAGATGATGGTCTGACAAACTGGAGGTTTCCTGGAAGACATGGCCCCCGGACTCTCTGTAAGCCCTGAGCAGAAAACATTCCCAAAGCCAACAATTCAGACAAAGATTGAAATAGAATACAAAACATAAAATGATACTGGCAAAGAGTATACTTCTTGGCTTAAGTATACATACGAGGCAAACTGGGTAGTTCCTGTCTGAGGCAAGATGAGAGAACAGAGGGGGACAGGTGCTCATTAAATGGACATGGGAAATACAGAACACAGGAGGGAAAGCAGTAGTGTGCTGTAACAGGGTGAGTAGAGTAGCTAGCGTTACATAGCAGTGTGTGTACAAGTTTTTGAATGACAAATTGACACGGATTGGAAATTTTCACTTTGCAATAAAATATTTTTTTAAAACAACAGGTACATTTAACCTGATGTTTTTGGACCTGTATGAAAGTAAAAACTACTTTAAAAGGCAAACAAATGGAAAAAAAGTTCCATTGATGTAAGAACTTAGTCATGTAAATGTAAATTTCCCCAAACTCTACTGTTAAATTCAGTGTCATTTCAAGTAAAATCCCAAGAGTGTTTCTTTAGAGAGAAAAATAAATAATTTATTCCAAGTAGTTGTTGAATATCCGCACCATGGCTAGAGTTACTCTCATCGCTAAGGACAGAGATGCATACAGAATTCTACTCTCAGTGCTAGAGGTGAAATTGATTTTTAGAATACATAGGTATAAGTACTGTTGTTACTACTGTGTGCTGTTGAGCAGATTCCAACCCATAGTGACTGCATATGGCAGAGAAGAACTGCCCGACAGGGTTTCCTCGATTGTGATCATTACAGATGCAGAATGCCGGGTCTTTCTCTCCCAGATGTGCTGGGCAGGTTCAGTTAGGGACGTTCCTCCAGATAGCGGTTTAGTGCTTAAACAGTGTTATCAAGAAGGCTCTTTAGGGCTAAACGCTAGGATGAAAACAGTAGGAAACAACTCTAAAAATTAGAGAAGTTTTATTTTATACATGATGGTCAAGTAATACCTCTCAAAGTTATAGTAGAAGTTTGGTGTTTGAACCACAGTATGGAGGTCTCCGCGGCTGAAGGAGAGCGAGTGAGGGAAGGATGCAAGATCTAGACTCTGAAGAGAGCCAGGTGGCAGGCCACGTAGGGGCTCGCATGCATGCCAGGATGACAACTTTGTGTTTTTGGCCATGTGTTACAGGAGAGAACCAGTGCATTGAGGGTAAGGGGCTGATATGATCCCATTCACACATTTGATCTTTCTTGTTTGTTAGGGTCTTATTTGGAAATCCTAGTGGCCTAGTGGTTAACCAAAAGATTGCCAGTTCAAACCCACCGTGCACTCCTTGGAAACTCTATGGGGCATTTCTGGCTGCTGTTTGTTAGGGTCTTATTTGGAAACCCTGGTGGCATAGTGGTTAACCAAAAGATTGCCAGTTCAAGCCCACCATGCACTCCTTGGAAACTCTATGGGGTATTTCTACTCTGTTCTATAAGGTCACTGTGAGTCAGAATGGAGTGAGATGACAATGGGTTTGGTTTATTTGGAGATGATCTTATTTTATATCTTTTGAATAATATTTTATTGTATTTTTGGTGAAAGTTGGCACAGCAGTTTGGATTCCTTTTCAACAATTTGAGAATAAGTTTTCCAGTGATACTAGTTACACTCATGAGCATGCATGCCCATTCTCGTCATCTCTGTTCTCATTGTTTTATTTTCATTAATGTAGTTTCCCTGCTCCCTTTTATTTTCATCTTTGTTTTAAAATAATTGTTCACTCTTTGATCTCATATAGGTGATTTTTTAAAAGAACATAGTACTTATGGGCAACATTCATTATTTGTTAGTCAATGTTATTTGTTATGAGGTGACATCAGAAATTTAGGTTTGCTTCAGGATTTGCAGAATATCTTAAGGTAATAGTCTTCAGGAGTCCTCCAGTCTCAACCAATCCACTAGGTCTGTACTTCTCGCTGTTTGCTTTTTGGGGGGAATTTGAGAATCTGTTCCACATTTTTTATCCATTCTGTTAGACCATATCCCGTGGTCCTGATTAGAGCAGTTGGTAGTAATAGCTGGGCACTAGCTATTTATTCTGGTCTCAGAATAGATGAAATCACAGTTTATATGGTCTGTGTTCTATAGACTATTTTCTTCTTTGAGTCTTTGGTTTCCTTTTCGCTCTAGCATTCTAGAGAAGAGTAGTTACATCTTACTGGCCTTATCTTGCGGGTGGGCAGAGAATGACACAGAAGGACAAAGGTGAACACAGAGAACCCATTGAGGACACCAGTGAGTAAATCAAGCCAAAGATGGTTGTGGTGGTGACAGAAACAGTGAAAACTAGTTGAGTTGGGAAATATTTTGAGGATAAAAAGCCAGCCGAGTTTATGGGTGACCGTGTTTTTCATGATGTGAGCATCTAACTGGTTAAGTCTATATTGTATTTGAAAGTATGAAAACTGGGGAATATCCTGGGGGAAAACCTGATGAGTGATATCTTTAGCAACCCAGATATGAGTATGCATTGAAAAAATACAGTAAAGTAAGCATTGTATTGGGATGCTAATAAACAGAGCAATCATAATACAATCATAACATCCAGGAATAGGAAAACAAAAACCAAACCCATTGGCCTGCAGTCAATTCTGACTCATTGTGACCCTGTAGGACAGGGTGGAACTGCTCCATACAATTTCCAAGAAGCACTTGGCAGATTCAAACTGCTGATCTTTTGGTTATCAGCTAAATTCTTAACCAGTACTCCACAGGGAGCACTTATTATAAACGAGAATTAACTATATGTCAAACGTGGTATTCTAAGAGTGAAAAGAATGGTACATTTAATAAAATGTGTTGGCACAATCAGATATCCATCTGGGAAGTACAATTTGGACTCCTTTCCCAAATACTATTAAAAATATAAATTCCAGATGGTTTACAGTTTTAACTGTAAAAAGTACAAATTATAGTAATGTAAAAAAAAATTTGAAAACTCCATGCGCACTATAGAGGCAGCAGAGATCTTGACCCCAACTGAAAACTTAAAATTATATGCCAGGAGAGATAGTTTTATTTCACTACAACAGCTGTGCAAACACACAATATTACAAAGGAGATTGTAAAGAAAAAAAGAAAATTAAATTTATCAGGACAATTATTTTAAATTCATATGATCAAGCAATATGATTATTATTTGCATAATTCATTGCTGTGGTATCAATTCATATTCACTGAGATCCTATAGGAGGACAGAGTAAAACTGCCTCATAGGGTTTCCAAGTAACAGCTGGTAGATTCAAACTGCTTATCTTTTAGTTAGCAGCTGTAGCTCTTAACCATTCCATAATCAGAGTATCATTATTCACATAGCATTTGATAAAATTTATTTTAAAAGTATCTGTATCCTAATGAAAGTATGGACAAAAGATATTCATTAGAATTTATAGAAAAGCATATTTTAAAACTAACTATACATACATTTTACTCTTTAACCCAGAAATTGTATTTCTTTCAATTCATTTTACAGTGGGGATAAAAGTGGACAGAATGAAAAATATGTATATCTGTTGGTAAGATATGTTAAGTGTCATGCATTGCCCTAATTTGGTAAATCTACTGTGAAATATCATGCAGCTAATATGAATTATATAGTAATCACTCAAACAGAACAAGGGGATACTGTGTGGTTTGAAGTTAAAAAAGTTGTGCATTGGGGTTGTATCCTTTTGCCATGTTTATTCAATCTGTATTCTGAGCAAATTAATTTGAAAAGCGGGACTATATGGAAGAATGGGGCATCAGGATCAGAGGAAGAACCATTAACAACTGTGATAGGCAGATGACACAACCTTGCTTGCTGAAAGTAAAGAGGATTTGAAGCACTTACCTGTTTAGATCGACAACCATAGCCTACAGTGTGAAGTGTAGCTCAACATAAAACAAAAACTCTCACAGCTGGACCAGTAGGCAACGTCATGATAAACAGAAAAGGTTGAGGTTGTCAAAGATTTAATTTTATCTGGATCCACAGTCAATATCCAGGAAAGCACAGTCAAGAAATCAAGTGATTCACAGCATTAGGAAATCTGCTGCAAAAGATCTCTTTAGAGTTTTAAAAGCAAAGAAGTCACTTTAGGGTCCAAGGTGTACTTGACCCAAGCCCTGATATTTCGCGGATCTGACTCGACAGCACTTGGCTTGGCTTGGCCTATAAGGTCTGACAACTAAGTTTGCTAACTCATCCTAAAAAAAGTGCTACAGAGTCATTGGTGAATATCATCACATTCATCTTTAAAGAAGTCCACTTCAGAATCTATGCACCAATGCCAGTGCTTAGTCCATCCTTCAAAGCAATTTTGGAACTTTCTCTGGTATGGCCATCAGAGCTATTGTCATACTATCCTTGATGTCTTGAATGTCATGAAAATGTCTTTGTTTCAATATTTCCTTTATCTTTGGGTAAATAAAAAGTCACTGGTGGCCAGACCAGGTGAGTAGGGAGGGTGTTGCAATACAGTTAATTGTTCACTGGCTAAAAACTCCCTCATGAATAACTATACAATTAAGTTTGCAAACTCGCCACTGGGTCACCACAGGCAATGGCCATTCCAGAAAGAGTTCTACAATTGCTCTGAAGGGCACACTAGGTGCTGGCATCAGTGCATAGCTTCCCAAAGGGACTACTTCAAAGGTGACCATAGTGCTATTCAGCAGTGAGGTCTGTAGCACTTTTTCTAGGATGAGTTTGTGAACTTAACTGTCAGATCTCGCATGTAAGCTGGTACATCAACAAGGAAGACTGAAGAACTCATTCCTTTGAATTTTTGAGTTGCAAATATACTATGGACTACCAGAAGAACAAACTAACCTGTTTTGGAAGCAGTCTAATGAGAATGCTCCTTACAGGCAAACATGGTGAGACTTTATCTAACACACTCTGAGCCTGTTATCAGAAGGGACCAGTCTTGGTAAAAGACATCATGTTTGGTAAAGTAGAGGAGTCAATGAAAAAGAGGAAGACCATCAACAACATGGATTAACACAGCAACTGCAACAATGAGTTCAAGCATAACAACAATCATGAGGATGGCACCTAACTGGGTGATGTTAGAATTAATTTGATTGTACTGAGCAACAACAAAAACAGAATTAAAAACCAGGCCAAATAAATCCATATGCTGCTTAAGAATACAGGCATGATAAAATACAAAGGAAAGGAAATGGTTATCACAAAAGTTGAGCTAGTAGCTACATACAAGAAGGAGGGAAAATAATGTGATAGTGAAGTCACAGGTACTGTCTAAGGTACTGAAAACCCCCCAAACCCAAACCCAGTGGCACAGAGTTGATTCCAACTCATGGTGACCCTATAGGACAGAGTAAAACTGCCCTGGGGGATTTCTTAGAAGCTCCTGATGGGTCGGAACTGCCAACCTTCGGGTTAGCAGCCGAGCTCTTAACCTCTGTGTCACCAGGGCTCTTTCAAGGTGTAGGGCATGTTTTATTTCTTAACCTGTGAGGTTGTTAAGTGTTTGAATTACAGGTATTATTCTGCACTTCACTTAGAAGACTTAGACTGTCTTCTCTGGGGTTATACGAATTAAGAAAAAAGAAAAAAAGAAAAATATTGATTATCTAATCCTACATAGTAAACTACCCCAGGACTTTGTGGCTAAAAATCTCATACATAATTGATTCTCCTCAAACTGTCAAGAACTTTGGATCAACTTGGCTGTGTTTCTAGCCGAGAGTGTCTCATAAGGTTGCAGTCAGAATGTTGTCAGGGACTATGTAGGCCAAAGGCTTGACTGTGTAGAAAGGGCAGGTTCTCCTTTCCAGCTGCCCCCTTCTCATGAGGCCTCAGCTCCTCACAGTGTATGCTTCTCTGAGGCTCCCTGACTGACCTCATGGCATGGTGGCTGGCTTTCCCCAGAGAAAGCAACACAAAAGAGAATATTAACAGTGGTCAGGTGCTTAACCACCACTAGGGTAACAAGTGAGTGTAATAAGCACCCAGGGACAATGTTGTATCCTGTGCTCCCAAATTTCAAGTTAAATGGATATTGATAGTGGATACGCGCCAGCAGAAACAACTTACCTGCCTCTTGTCCAGCTGCTTTAGCAGGGCACCTCTCATATTTGTGACACCCCAGAATGTCATTCCACCACTGGTCTGCCACCTCTTGGACTTAGGTCCAAGAGGAGGTGCCCCACCAGCCCCTTCCCAATGCTCCTGACCACCACCGCCACCTTTGTCTCACTCTGCTGGTTGAAAGTGAGTCGCTAACTCTGGTCCACATTCAAGTGGAGGACAATTGAGTTCCATTATTCAAAGTTGAAGGTGAGAAGAATACAGGAAGACCTTCAGTGAGATAGAGTAACACAGGGGCTTCAACAATGGGCTGAAACATAGCAATGATTGTGAAGATCTCACAGGTCCAGGATCACATTTCATTCTGTGCTACATAGAGTTGCCGTGACTCAGAACTTGATCAATGAACATCTAACAACATTGGAAAAAAGAAATGTCCCAAATTTTGAAAACATACTTTCAAACCACTACAAGAAGTAGCACCAGATTTGATACCGCTGGAGACAACATAAAATATTCTTCTACTTCTGTAGATTGTAGAATTATTGTTATTAATATGTTTTTCAGAAAAAGCCTATCTACCTCAAAATATCTTCCCTAATACTCTATCTTAATATTCTGATTTGTCCTAACATGTGATGACTTTGAGGAAAAGTGTTACAGTCCCTATAATGAAATAAAATAAATCAATTACGTTGAACACATTCATTGAACCTTTCTAACTAATCATATTATTGATTAGCATATGAGTTACTTAGAAAGGGTATATAACAGGACAAGTTTGAATACCTTTTCCTTTCCCCCCAAGGATAAGAAAATGCACTATCCTTTTATCGGAATGTTGTTGGTAATGTACTTGCAGGTGAGAACTTGAAGATGAATTCCAAAGTTGTATATTCCGTCTGTGATAAATTACATCAAATCCTCCTTCACCTAGATTTGCATCAGAGAAGTGAAAAAAATAATTCATATCTAATTTTACTTATCCCCATTCATTTTCAAATCTTTCCAATAGCAATGAATGAGTTTGAAACACTGTATGGATGACATGTATGAAAAGTGTACTCTGTGGTGATTCTTCTCAGTTTAGAAGAAAACTCATTGACTATAATAAAGTTATTAACACTATCATGGTAATTTTGCAAGTTGGAGCTGTATGGAAAAAGCAACAAAAGAGAAAAACCCTGAAGAAAACCCACATACACACAAAAGAACTGAAAATTTAATGTACCTAATTGTCCCTTTTGATTTAATTTTGTCCCCTATGAAAATTTCTAGTAGATAGGGTTCTGCCTGGGCATGCAAATGTTAGTCAACTGAAGTTATCCAAATAATTAAAGCTCTTGTAGACTAGGCACTGTATTTTGTAAAAATTTATAAGTACATATATTATAAACTCATAGTATCTTTTTAGATGAAAGTTTATAGAGCACTTGTAGTATTATGACATTGATTGCCAACTCCATGACAGGTTGCTGTTCTTCCCTTCCTAGCATTCGGTTCCCTGTTACTAGCTTTCCTGACCTCTCCTGACTTCTTGTCCTTGACTCTGGGCTGGTGTGCCCCTTTAGTCTTGTTTTATCCTATAGGCCTGTCTAATCTTTGTTGGAAGGGTGAGCCTCAGGGAGTTTGGATTTTTCTATGTAGCTTCCATGATCTTGCCTTTAGCAAGTTGTGCTGACATCCCCAGTATTGCTAGTTCTTAGGAGGGAATTCAGCACTGAATTAGAAGTATCCAGGGGCCATACTTTCAGGGTTTCTCCAGTCTATCAGACCAGGAAGTCTGGTCTCTTCTTTCTTCTCTCCTTCTCTCCTTCTTTCCTTCCTCCCTCCCTCTCTCCCTCCTTTCCTTCCTTCCTTCCTTGTGTGAGTTAGAATTTTCTTCTACATTTTTCTCCAGCTCAGAGACTCTCTGTTGTGATCCCTGTCAGAGCAGTTGGTGGTGGCACTCAGGCACCATCTAGTTGTGCTGGATTCAGACTGATAAAGATTATGGCAGTTGTGGTCCATTTGTTCCTTGGACTATTCCTTCCTTGCATCTTTGATTCTCTTCATTCCCCCTTGTTGTAGAAGAAACTGGACTATCAGAGTGTCTTAGATGGCTGCTCACAAGCTTTTAAGACCCCAGACCCTACTCACTAAAGTAGGATGTAGAACACTTTCTTTATAAACTATGTTATGCCAATTGGGCTGTATATCCTCTGAGGCCATGTTCCCCAGCTGCAGCCCAGTAATTCGGTCCCTCAGGGAGTTTGGATTTTTCTATGTAGCTTCCGTGATTTTGCCTTTATCAAGTCGTGCTGACATCCCTGGTACTGTGTGCTGTCTTACACTTCACCGAAGTTACCACTTTATTATCTAGTTACTGCTTTTCCCTCTTCTTCCATCCCTTCACTCCTAACCATCAAAGATTATTTGTGTGTAATCTTTTCATGATTTTTTCTAACAGTGGCCTCACACAGTATTTGTCTCTGTGATTAACTTATTTCACTCAGCATAATGCCGTCTAGAATCATCCATGTTGTGAGATGAGTTGCAGACTCATTAGTATTTCTTATTGTTGCACAGTATTCAATTGTGTGTATATATCATAGTTTGTTTATCCATTCGTCTACTGACAGGCACTTAGCTGGTTTCCATCTTTTTGCTCTTGTGAATAATGCTGCCGTGAACATAAATGTGCGTATGTCTATCTATGTGATGGTTGTTATTCTCTAGGATGTGTTCCTAGGAGTGGGATTTCTGGAGTGTGTGGTATTTCTATTTCTAGCTTTTAAAGGAAGCACTATATCATTTGGTTGTAACATTTTGTGTTCCCACCAGCATTGCCTAAGGGTACCAATCTCCCTGAAGCCTCTCTAACAATTGTTATTTTCTAGGGTTTTTTTTTTTTTTTTTTTTTTTTTCAGTTCATGCCTATAATATTGGAGTTAGGTGGTATCTTATTGCACTTTTGATTTGGATTTCTCTAAGGGCTAGTGATGGCACTTGCTTCCTCAGGAGTTTGTTAAGTGCCTGCGTCTCTCCTTCGGTGGACTGTTTTTTGATATCCTTTGCCCATTTTTAAAACTGGATTACTTGTCTTGTTGTTGCAGAGACTTGGGATTTTGCTATAGATTTTGGAGATTAGAATTTTGTCAGATTTGCCATAGCCAATTTTTTTTCCCACTATGTAGGCTCTCTTTATACTCTTTTGTGAAGTCCTTTGATGAGCAAAATGTTTAATTTTTCGAAGATTTCATTTATCTAGTTTATCTTCTTATGTTTGTGTCTTGTCAGTTATGCTTTGTATACTATTTATGCCATGTGCTAGGGCATCTAGCATTGACTCTTTTTATTCCTACAATCTTGATAGTTTTTAGCTTTATCATATATAGATCTTTGGTCCATTTTAAATTAATATTTGTGTATGGTGTGAGGAATCGATCTTGTTTCTTTCTTTTTTTTCCTTTTTTTTGCAGATGGATGTCCAGTTTTGCCACCACCATTTGTTAAAAAGACTTTCTTTTCCCCAGTTTAATAGACTTTGGGCCTTTTAAAAGAACACATGGCCTTAGGTGTCGGAGTTTACACCTGAGTCCTGAATTCTGTTCCATTGGTCAGTGTGTTCTTCATCATATGAGTACCATGGGGTTTTGAGTGCTACAGTGTATGGTAGGTTCTAGGTCAGGTAGTGTGAGTTCTCCTACTTTATTTCTTTTTTCAGTAACAAACCCACAATATCTTGTTATAATTTTTACTTTAATAATATGCTTTTAAAGAAATTAAGAGGAAAGCATTACATGTATATATTTATGTAAACAGATATGTGTAAATATGCACATTTTGTCTGAGTTACCTGGTGTTGCTATAACAAAAATACCAAAAGTGAATGGCTTTAACAAAAAGAAATTTATTCTCTCACAGTTTAAGAGGTTAGAAGTCTGAATTCAGGGTGCCAGCTCCAGGACAAGGTTTTCTCTCTGTCAGATCTTGGGGGAAAGTCCTTGTCATCAATCTTCCGTGGTCTAGGAGAATCTTGGTCCAGGGATTTGGGGTCCAAGGGATGTATTCCCCTCCTGGTTCTTTACTGCTCATGGCATAAGGTTTCATCTATCTCTCTGCTCACCTCTCTCTTTTATATCTCAAAAGACATTGACTCCAGATTCTGTCTAATCCTGTAGATTGACTCCTGCCTTATTAATGTAACTGCCTGTAATCCTGTCTTATTAATATTATAGAGGTAGAATTCACAACACAAAGGAAAAATCACATCAGATAACAAAATGGTGGACAACTACACAATATTAGGAATCATTGCCTAGCCAAGTTCACACACATTTTGGGGAGACAGAATATATAACATATATATGTATTTTTACATGTGTACACGTGTGTATACATATGTAAGTTTTTATCTGATGTTCATTTTGGTAAAATAAAAATTCATTTCTTTAGCATTTGTTGTATTTCCTTTCTGCTGCTGATGAAGTCTCTCAGTTCCTGTTTGTCTGAAAATGTCTGCATTTCACTGTTTATTTTTGTAGGATATTTTGTCTGGATCTAGAAATCTGGATTGACAGGTCTTTTTGAATTTCAGCATTTTAAAAGTGTTGAACCATTTCAGCCTACATTGTTTCAGATGTAAACCACTTATAATTCCAATCATTGCTTCCCTGTACATAATATGTTTGTTCCCTTCATGAGTTGAATCCGACTCACCAGCACTTGGCTGACTCTGGCTATTTCATGATTTTTACCTTTATCAGTGGCTTTCAGAACTTCTTGTATGATGTACTTAAATATGGTTCTCTTTGTATTTATTCAGGTTAGCAATTATTGAGATTCTTGGATCTGTAAGTTTATGTTTCACAAAATTTGAGAAATTTTCAGACACTATTTCTCTAAATAGATTTTTTTCTGTCCAAATCGCTTCTCTCTTCTCCTCACAGGTGTCAGTTTCTACATGTGTCAGGCAGTATTTTAGTCAGCTAATGCTGCTCCAACAAAAATACCACAGGAGGATGACTTTAACAAAGGAAGGTTTATTCTTACACAGTCTGGTACGCTACAAGTCCAAATTCAGGATGTCCGCTCCAGGGGAATGCTTTTCCCCTTGTCGGTGCTGGAGGAAATTCCAGTATTGTATGAGTCTTTGCCCAGGAAGTGTCTTGGCCCAAGAACTTCAGGTCTGAAGGACATACTTTTCTCCCGGTGTTGCTTTCTTGATGTTCTGAGGTTCCAAACTGTCTACTTGCTTCTCTTTCCTTTTTATCTCCTGTGGGACAAAAGGATTAAGAATCAGCCAAGCCATATTCCAGGGAAACTCCTTTTACAGTGGAGCAGGGAGGTGATCTTATGAAGGAATTTACAGTCCCTCCCTAATCCTTTAACGTACAGCACAGCAAAATCGCAAAATGGAAGACAATCACAAAATAATCGGAATCATGGCCCAGCCACATGGCTACACTTATTTTTTGAGGGACACGATTTAATCCATGACAGGCAGGTTGCTATTTTCTGTTTCAGGGTTGCTGGGTGTCCATCATTTTTCAAATGAGCCAACCTCTAATGATCTATCATCAAGTGCGTTTACACTTTCTGCTGCTTGAAACAACCAGTGAAATGTTTATTTGGGATAGTCTGATTTTCCATTTTGAACTGTTTTTGTATTTTTCATTGCTTTGCTGAGGGTTCCCTTTCTTTGTTCATTATTACAGTACTTTCCTGTAAGTCCTTGAGCATATTTATAACAAATTATTTAAAACCTTTCACTGCTAATTTCAATATCTGGATCATTTTGTTGTTAATTTCCATTAATCATGTATCCCACCCCGTATCACCCTAGTTATGCAGCTGGATAAGTAGAATTTCAACCCAGTCAAGCCTTCAGATAACTGACCTCTCTGACAATATCTCGGCTTGTATGGTCAACATTATAAGTTGGGCATGGTGAACACTACATTTTTAAAATTTAGGTTTTCTTCTACCCGTTGGACTGCATCGGGTTTGGTTCTGGTAGACAGCTAACTTCTTGTTGTATTAAAAGGAGCCCTGGTGGTACAATGATTAAAAAGTTTGGAGGTTAACCAAAAGATCGATGGTTTGAACCCACCGGCCACTCTGTGGGAGAAATATGAAGCAATTTGCTTCTGTAAAAATTTACAGCTTTAGAGGCCCTACAGGGCACTCTGCGCTGTCCTTCAGGATTACTGTAAGTCAGAATAAATTTGACAACAGTGGATTTATTAGTTAATAAATTCCATTATTTCAGTTTTTTTGTTGTTGTTGTTTTGTTTTAAATAGCTCTTTTAGAGAAAGTCTAGAGTAGCCATTACTCTACATATGGTTTTTCAGAGTTGTTACTAGTTCTTGTAGCTGACTTCTTGGAATTCTTGTTTTTTAATGTACTATGTAACCCCTGGCTTCTCGGTCCAGCTCATAGCTCCCTAGAAACTGTTTTACACCAGGCCGTGTGGAGTCTTGTCCTGAGCATGTACAGGTTAGTGTCAACCAACGACTCACGAGGACTTGTATGCAAATTGTTAAAAAGTATTCCATGTTCCTGTTCTTCCTCGTTATTCTTTCCTGGAAGGATCTCTGGTGTCTTAGTGGTAAAATGCTCAGCTGCTGACTGAAAGGTCAGTGGTGCAAACCCACCAGCCACACCATGGGAAAAATATATAGCAGTCTGCTTTCATCAAGACTACAGACTTAGAAGTCCTGGAACATGGGTTCCTGTACATTTGCTATAAATTAGAATTCCAATTTGACAGCAACAGGTATTCTTTCTTGGAAATTACAATTCCCTTAAATCATCCCTCAATGTAAACTGTTTCCTAAGCTCAGTGTGAGCTCTGTGATCTGTTCAGACCCTCCTTCTCTGTGACATGATGTAGAACGCGTCCATCAGGCAAAATCTGGGGTACTGTAGGTCTTATTCTGTGTGCTTTCACTTGTCAGGGGTCCAAGTCTTGCACTGTTTTTTGCTTACCTGAAAATACTGCCTCATGTATTTTGGCCAGTTTTTAAACCGTTTATGATGGGAGGGTTTGTGTGGTGTAGCAGTTATTTCATGACAGCCTAAAATTAAGCCATCAAGAAAATTTTTGCTAAGCCACTTTTCTCTCCTTCTCAAGTCCAGTTTGTGAATAAATTAATTTCATAAGGACACACATAGTATACACAAAGTAATACGATAATAATTAATTACCGATTCAGTGTGTCTTTATTTGAAGGAAGTAGGCCCTTGGGAACTCATGTTAATTAATAAATAGTGCCCAGTATCCTAAGGACTGAATATACTCCCCATGAAATAGACTTAAAATTCAGAACAGGTGTAGGTACTGGCATGAATGCAGCTCACATTGTTTTCAAATTCAAGATTGTCATTTTCCCCTATCAAGACTGCTCAGAGAGACTATTGACCATAGTTCATGTAAGTTAACAGTGCTCTTAAAAGTGTTAAGTCATTAGATAATGTACTATTAGAGTAAGTATAGAACGTCTTCTTTAGTTTTAAAAGACAATTTAGAGAAGAAAGGACCACATCAACCATTTTTAAAGTTAAAATTCCTGTGTGTGTAATGAAAATTAGTTCATAAGTTTTTTTGATTTCTTATTAAAACCTCAAGATAATTAAAGATATTATGTAGCAGAAAAGTAGAAGCAAATATATATTCAACTGATGACAGTTCCATGCATAGTAAACTGTTTTCTTTTTCATGGCTGGGAATGTGTACTAAATTTGTAAATAATACTTTTACTTCTTCCTTTCGAAACAATAAAAGCACATACTTTTTGTCAAAAAGTTATAGTTTTAGAAGGTTGACTAAACTAGTGGAAATAAGTGATAAATCATGGTGACAAAAGACTATCATCATAGAACACTCTAATACATCATTCTACATTAATCATCTACTTAAATATGAATGCCCAAAGCAGTCACCATTTATTATGGTGTTTCAGACTAAAAATAAATATCAGCATTAAGGACTGCATTTGTTAGACAACACAAAGTGGATTTAGAAACTATCCTGTACCCCAAAATGGTAAGCCTAGTTTACCAATGGTAACTTATATTCAAAGCAAAGCTCATATATTAAATGGGTAAATCATATTGTTCCAATCATTGGGTTAGTTATGGTCAATCACATGGACTAAATGTTAAACATAAATCAACTCTCCATGGCAACATGGGCTTAGCCTAAATTACACACACACACACACACACACACACACACACACTTAGTTGTTCTAAGTGTGCCGTACCTCATTGCTGAATATCTCTAGAGTCATCTTCTCAATATTTGCCTCAGAAAGCTACGCACCAGTGCCAGCACCTAGTCCACCCTTCAAAGAAATTTTGGAACTCTTTTTGGAATGGTCATTGAGCACAGTAGCAAGATGGCAAGTTTGCAAACTTACTTGTGTAATTGTCTGTGAGGGAGATTTTAGCCAGTAAACGAATAAATTTTTTTTAATTTTAAAATTTTTGCTGTATTGGAAAACCCACCCTATTCATGTGATCTAGCCCCCAGGGACTTTTTTCTTTACCTGTAGATATAGGAAATATCAAAGGAAGACATTTTGATGACAGTCAGGACATCAAGGGTAATATGACAGCTCTGATGGCCGTGCGTGCCACCCAGATTTTAGGGTCTTGGTAAATATGCTAGGACAAATTCATTCGCTAACAATATTTCAGCTGTGTTTTCTAGAGTTCTGGTATCGGCTGCTATAGAGGATGTCTTGTGGATGAGAATAGAAGTATGTCCCTTCTCTCTATAGTGAAAGTAATTCTACTTTTTATTTCTCTTATATGCAAAGGATTAATGTGAGGTGTAATTTAAAAGTACAGCGTTGCCGTGAAAATAAACAAAATACGTACATTTCCTTACACATTTCTGTTGTGATTTTTATAAATAAAAACAGTTAATAAATAAATTACAATTTTAAGTATAAACTATGTGTTAAAGTCAGTGATCAAGCAAGAGATTATCTAAGTGAGTTTTTTTTTGTTTTTAAATAAGTACCCTACCTCTATAAGCTCCTAGGATAAAAAATAGTAAAAAAAAAGAAGAAGAAGAAGAAGTTTGAGCCAGAATTAAGAAAAATAGTGCTTCTTAGATGAAATAAGTAGATTGGTAGTAGAAATGATAAATGGCAACTGGAAAAATAGATTTGGGCCAGTGCAAAACAAGAATAAAAATGAAATTAACAAGTGGTCTCTTAAATATATATATATATATATATATATATACACACCCAATTTCCATTGAATAAAATCCAAAATTATGTCCAGATATGGCCACTGAAGGTATTACAATGTACTCAAACTTTTAGTCTGAGTAGTGTTCATACTTCCTGAAACTCAGTTCTGTTACGTGTAAGTACAGTATATCAAATGGAACATTTAAATATCCCCTATGTCAATAAAAGTGTTAGATTAAAGACAGGATAAGAAGAGAATGAACACACATTTAATAAGGGGAAACTTCCTACAGTGGTTGCTGTCTTAGTTATCTGATTATAACAGAAATATCACAAACAAGCAGAAATTTATTCTCTTGCAGTTTAGCAGCCTAGAAGTCTGAATTCAGCAAACAGCTCCAGGAGAAGCCTTTCTGTCTCTGTTGATGCTGGGGAAAGGTTCTTGTCATCAAACTCTTCCCGGTCTAGGACCTTCTCAGCACAGGGACCTTGGGTCCAAAGCATATGCTCTGTTCCTGACTTCGTTCTTGATGGTAATGAAGTTCTTCTCTCTACTAGATTCTGTCTTTATGCCTCAAATGTGACTGATTCAAGATACAACTTAATTCTATAGATTGAACTCTGCCTCATTAATACAACTGCTTCTAATCCTGCCTTATTAATATCATAGAAGTTAGGATTTACAACACCTAATCAGACTACAAAATGATGGACCACCACACACAACACTGAGAATCATGGCCTAGCTGAGCTGATACACAAAAATACCCAAAAAAATTGTATCAATGTGGCTAGGCCATGATTCTTAGTATTGTATGATTTTCTAAGTGTTGTAATTCCTACCTCTATGATGTTATTGATGCAGGACTGCGTTAAGACTCAAATTACAAGATTAGATTGTTTTAAATCAATCTCTTTTGAGATATAAAAGAGAAAAGCAACCAGAGAAACATGGCAAATGCATACCAGCAAGAGAGTAGTGCCAGGAGAAGAGTGTATCCCTTGGAACCACAGTCCTTGGGCTGAAAAGCTTCCCAGCTAAGGAAGATTGGCAACAAGGACATTTCAGAGCTGACAAGGAGGGGAGACTTCCCCATTGAACTGACACTAGAAATCAAACTGTGAGACTCCTAAACTGTCAATGAATAAACTTATGTTAAAGCCATTCTACTTGTGATATTTTTGTTACAGCATTAGATGATTAAGACAAACCGATAACACTAACTTAGAACCAAAATCATATTTACTATTTGTCTGTGTTTTCTAGAAAAGCAAAACTAGTAAGTCATATAAATGCATATGTACAGAGATTTAGATCAAGGAAACTGCTCATGTAGTTGTAGAGGCTGTAATGTCCCAAGTCCAAGGATCAGGATAGAGGCCTCTCTCAGTTCACGCAACCATGAATCCAAGATTAATAGGTCAGAGAGCAGGGCTTCTACTCATAGGCTGTGAAGATCAATGAATCACAGGATGGCAGGTAAGATCTCAAGGCTTTTCCTGATTTATGTAGTTACAGGGACTGGTGAGCCCAAGATTGGCAGGTTGGTGAGCAGAACTTCTGTTCACAGGCTGTGAAGATCCGTGAATCCTGAGATTGACTCGTAAGCTGTTGCTTGCCCTTCTGTAAATCCAGTTAAATCTGTGTTACCCACCATGCCCAAAAAAAGCTGGTTACCATCAAGTCAGTTACAACTATGATCACTCTATAGGACTGGGCAGAACTGCTCCATAGGGTTTCCAAGGCTATAAATCATTATGAAAGCAAACAGCCATATCTTCCTCCCATGGTACTGCTGATGGGTTCAAACTGCCAAACTTTCAATTAGCAGCAAGGCACTTAACCATTGTACCATCATTGTCCCAAAGATTACAGGACGTTTGTGTTCTGGCTTTATTCTTCCCTGCTTCATTTTGGCTGATTTATGTTATTTTGTCTTCAAATTAATAATCTTTTTTTTTTTTTTTTCCTGCAGTGTCCTACCTAATGTTTCTCTTGTATTTTTAATTACTGGAAGTTCCACTTAGATCTTTTTATATATTTCCTGTATCTATCCTTACTATGATAATGTTTACTTTCCATTGCTTGAACATGTATTAAATAGCTACTCATCTTTGCAAATTCTGTCATCTCTTGTTTCTGAGTTTGCTTCTATTGACTGACTTTTTTAATGCTCATGGTCTTTTCCCAATTCTCAGCACTTTTAGTAGTTCTTTATGGCTTCTAGAAATTGTTGTCTTTACATTGTTGTACGTAAAAATGATATTTTCTTCTTTAAAGAGTGTATGGTTTGTTGTGCTAAGCAATCAGATTATTTCTGATTAACTTTGATCATTTTGAAAATTTAAAAAAATCTTTGAGCGGATTTAGGGTAGTCTTTATCATAGGAAGACTATAGCCTCATTATTAAGGAACGGCTCTTCTGGGGTGTCTAATACATGCTGCAAGTGATCAGTGATGACTTTCCAGTATGGCTAGTTGGAATTCAAATGCCCCTTAGCTGTCTTTTAGGTCTGAGAAATATTAAGCTCACAGCTTTCTGTGTGTTCTTCTGTCAGTCCAATGCTGTTGTACCTCAGGTATATAAATCTTAATATTCAACCAAGAGTCAATGTGGTAACTGTAGGTATATCATTAGCTTCTTTCTGCACATGAATTCAAGCTGCATCAGTCTTCCTGAACAACAATTTCTGTCTTCTCAATTAAATGACTCTGATGTACTCTAACTGGGATACTTCTTTTGGTTAGGAGTCCAGAATGTACCTCCAGGCAGAAAGTCAAGTTAACAGTAACTGTTTCTATTGAATTTCCAAACATCCCTAGTGGTATAGTGGTTATGAGTGCTAACACAAAGATCACAGCCAAAAAACCCTACGGAATGCTTCTACTCTGTCCCATGGAGTCACTATGAACTGAATAGTTTACAACACCCAACAACAAGATTCCACTTCTCTTTTCTCAGTGATCATACTCCTGAAAGACTTTTCATTCAGTATCTGAGATAAGTAGTTTAATCATGAATTAGTACACAGTCTTTGGTTGTTTGTGGTCGAATCCTGAACCCTATCTCTGTTATTGCATCATGACCAGAAGTGCAAGTAAAAGTAAATATCCATATGCACATTTTTTCAAGCACTATACTGTAGGGTTGACAGAGTTTATAAGACGAACCAAATATTACCAAAATAGAACAGACTCCTGACATGTGTAGTCATAAGAAAAATATACAGAACAATAAATAATGTTACAACATCTGATTCTGGGTCAGAAAATAGATTCTAAATCAGCCCCTGTAATTAGTATTCCATGAGACTTTTGTAAAAGCCCTTCATCTCTCTGTGTTTTGTAATATCATTAAAATATGAATAATTTACACATTCCCATGGAAGATTTGTATTATGAAATTCTTAGAGATGGCATAAATATTCCATAGACTTTAATAGCTTGGAAGTATTTTTATACAAAGATAATCCACACACTCTTAACTCATATTTCAAAATATGCTAGGGAACACATGTTTAATACAAATTGGTTAGGTAGTAAAAATACCTAATGAGGTACTGAATTATAATCCTCACTATCAAGTCTCACTTTGATTCCTCTTGGGACTAGGCCATACTCAGATTGCACAAGTTGTTCATTCATATTCTTGCTTATACTAGTTGCAAAAAGGAGCCCGGGAAGCACAGTAGTGAAGCACTTGGCTGCTAACCTAAAGGTATGAGAGCAGCTCTGTGGGAGAAAAGACCTGACAATCTGCTTCTGTAAAGATTATAACCCAGGAAACCCTGTGGCTGCTCTACTGTGTCCTGTGGGATCACTATGTGTCAGAAATGACAGCAAACAATAGCAACAACAGCAATAGGAATTGCAAATAAGGCAGTGTAAAATTCACCAAATTTCCTTATATCTTCAGGTAATTTCTAGTGTGAGAATATACAGGCTCCTTAGGAAATCCTGGTTGTGCAGTGATTAAGTGCTCTGTCAGATAACCAAAAAGTCAGCAGTTTGAGTCTGCCGGGTGCTCCTTGTAACCTCTATGGGGCAGGTCTACCCTCTCCTACAAGATGGCTATGAGCAGGAATCGACTCAGCAGTTGAGTTTGGTTTGGTTTTTATATGTGAAATACCTAAGAGATGGAAACCCTGGTGGCCTAGCTGGTAAATGCTACGTCTGTAGACCAAACAGTCGGCAGTTCAAATCCATCAGGTACTCCTCGGAAACTCTATGGAACAATTCTACTTTGTCTTTTAGGGTCACTATGAGTTGAAATTGACTCTACAGAAGTAGATTTTTCGGTTTATTTTTATGAAATATCACTACCATCCAGTCTTCTAATGTATGCAAGCCATGAAGCACAAAAACGTGAAATGCATGATAACTTGCTCTCTCATCCGACTTGACGGCACTTGGCTTGGCTTGGCTCATCAGAGAAGAAAAATAGCATTTCAAAACATACAGTTCAAAACAGGGGTATACTGGGGAAGATGTTGTACAGTTCAGTGTAACTTTGCCCAGAGAGAAAAGGCTGTTTTGATTTAGAGGTTGGTGAATGGCTTTATTCACAGGAGACATATAGCTTCTAAATCTTATGAGTATGATTTACAATGAGGGAGAAATATTTCACAGTTTTAAGAGATTTTTTTTTAATGGTACAGATAATATACAGGGGAATAATTTAGATTTAGTGTTTTATGAAAGAATAGGGAAAATAGCTGTGAGATGTTAATTTGACTCCTGATTTGGGTCATATTTAAGGTTAATATTACTTTTTTTTCCTTTCCAAGATTATTGTTAATTCATATAACACTCTAATTAAAAATGGTGCATGGATAGATTATTGTGCACTTAGTAAAATATGACTCATCATAAGGAAGAGGACTGTGAATTTGGGGATTACCGATGGCTCAGTCACTATGAGTTAGACCTGACTCAACGGCAGTGGGTGTGATTACTCAGTGGTTAAAGTGCTTGACTGCCAGCCGGTAGTCTGTGGTTTAAACCCAACACCCACTCCAAGGGAGAAAGATGTGGCTGTCTGCTTCTATAAAGACTTATGCCCTTGGGAGCCCCACGGGAAAGTCCTACTTTGTTCTATAGGGTCTCTATGAGTTGGAATCAACTCAACGGGCAGTGAGTGGTTTTCTGTTTGCTTGTTTGTTTATGTTCACTCATGAGAGAATCATCAGGGCCTCTTGACTGTCTGAGACTCATCTCCTCACAGTGACAGTGCTGATCCAAATCCAAAGCATTTTCTGTTGAATTGATTCTGACTATTAGAGAACCTATAGCACAGAGTATGATTGCCCCATATGGTTTCCAATGAATGGCTGGTGAATTCAAACTGCTGACCTGTTGGTTCTCTGTGGAGCTCTTAATCACTGTGCCATCCAGGCTTCTGCGGTGTTGGTAAACCAAACCAAACCCACTGCTGTCAAGCTGGATGCAACTCACAGCAAGCTTATAGGTCAGAGAAGAACTGCCCCATAGAGTTTCCAAGGAGTGCCTAGAGGATTTGAACTGCCTACCTTTTGGTTAGGAGATGTAGCACTTAACCCACTACGCCACCAGTGTTTCCAGTTGGTAGCTGGAGTTTATTCAGGATTTGTTCCTATCAGCGAGTAAGCTGATCTATTTTGTGCTTATTGCTGTGTTAATTAATGTTCAGGTAAAGCAGATTATAAAATGGCTGAGGCTACATATGATAAATATATTGGAATATCAAGGTTCATTTATTATCTTGATAGCAAGAATGGTCTTTTGCCCAGCTGAAACTGGACAAAAGTATTCCAGGCTACTGAAATGGACTTGAAGTTTGCCTTCCATTGTTACGAGTTCATACCCATGGCTGTCCGGTCCATTCTGTTTGTGACCATTTTCCTTCTCACTTTGACATTTTTAAAGAGCTTGGCTGTGATTAATGTAGAGATCTCCTGTTTTCAGTGGTGGTATGGTGGCGGTGGGAAGTCGCTGGGAATTTCTTTAGTCCCTCACGTATGATTTATCTACTAATAAAGCAAGTACAGCAGCTCTGTAGTTCTGGGTTTCATTTGTTTTATTTGATAAAGAAGGGAAGAAAGAGCTGTTAAATTATGAGCTATTCAGTTACATTCTGATGGAGTTCACACCAATTAAGGAAAAATAAAGGTCAGAAAATGAGCCATCAAGTAAAGTCACGATAGATGATTGTGACAGTTTATCTGGTAGTCACATATTAAACTGTGTCCCAGAAATGGTTTCAATTTTGTTTTCTAAAGCCAAGCTTTGGTTAAATTACCTTCCAGCTCAACAGTCAGCTGATTTGTTACTGTTTTTGAATAAAGTAGAAGTCTCTAAGAAGTCTTCAAGAAAACCAAGTTTTTCCATAATCTGGTTCCTAATTAGTTTACCAGACTTTTGTTCTTTATTCTACATTTTTTTAATGAGAGTGATCTATTGTCTGCTGCCTATACATACATTGGTTTATTTTCTATTTTCCCCAAAACTTTGATGATATGTTATTTTTAGCGTACTTTAGCATAGTGTCTCTTTACCACTTTGAAAAGCTGAACATCATATTCCTGAAGATTTTATTGACTTGCCATCAAACTCACTTGTTTTTCTGATTTTTTGTGGAACTTTAGTAATAGGCCTTCTACGAAACACCACTTTTGAACTTGTAACTTAACACAACCAAAACCGTTCTAAGAATAGAGTTTATGTTTGTTTTTCTATACATATTCTCCATCACCCAACATTATAAACATGTCATGTTTAGACGTCATTGAATTGGCTCCAACTCATAGTGACTGTGTGTACAATATAAGGAAACACTGCCTGGTCCTGCACCAGCCTCACAGTTGTTACATTTGAACCCATTTTTGCAGCTGCTGTACCAGTCCATCTGGTTGTTGTCCTCTTTTTCGCTGACTCTTTACAAAGCATGATGTCCTTCTTTAGGGACTGGTCCTTCCTAATATCATGTCCAAAATACATGAGATGAAGTCTCCTTATCCGCACTTCCAAAGAGCACTCTGGCCGTATTTCTTCAAAGACAGACTTGTTTGTTCTTCTGGTAGCTTATGGTATATTCAGTATTCTTCACCAATACTATATTTCAAAGGTGTCAGTTCTACTTTGGTCTTCCTTATTCATTGTCAATCTAATAAAGTTGAGACATTTTTGTTACTTTTTTAGCCATCAATCTTCAAGGCAGGCATATTGAGAATTTTTTTTGTTTTCCTTAATTGCAAACTCTGTAGTTAGGTATAGCAACCCCTGTTTTTGTTACATGATTTGGCTTTTCTTGTGTTTTGAAATAAATTATGTGATAATTTATTGTAAGTTTCTATTCACATGGTCAACTGTAGTACCTCTTACTGCTCTTGCTTTAAAACTCTAGGTGTTTTCTATACTTGAAGTTGGTCTTCAACTCTCTTCAGGGTCACTTTAAAAGGATGTATTTCTGAACACTTAAAAAATTCAATAAAAGGTTGTAAAAGAACAATGAAAATGTCATGTGAATATTAAAAACAATAGTAGGCCTTCTCTCACAGTAATTCTTGTTTCTAAGATTGCCAAACCAAAATATAGCATAGTAAAATGTATGAAAACATACAATTTCACAAAGCAAGCATTTTGAAAAAAAACTTACACAAGGATGATTTGATAATTTGAAGTCAGATTCTTTGACTAACAATGACCTATTAAGCAGGTTGAGACAAACACCATGTTGGCAAACACACATTATAACAAAAGGTTTATGGATGCAGTCTGGCGTTTACTAAAAACTGTAGAGAAGAAAAGGTAGCTAATTCTTCTTGAAGGGCCTTAGAAACATTGTTTTAGTCATATCAAGAAATTAATTAAAAGACTATTATTTCATGCATATAAAAAATATCAGACTCCACACCAAAAAGTACATGTATGGGTTTATACATGGAAGCGAATGTCTCTAAATGAGATTATTTAGGAATACATAAACAGAGTTGCACTCTTTTAGTCAGTGACAGAGTAATAACATTTTGATTAAGATTATAAGTTAATATTAATTGAAAACTCATTAGTATGCAGCACTATAAATAAGAACAAAGCAAACAAAATCCACTGTCAGCATTACATCTTCCTCAGACATCTTAATCTTTTTTGTCAAAAACACTTCCCTCATTTACATCCCTAGGGTAGTTTTCTCTAAGTTCCTCTGGCTGCTTCTGAAATGGCACAATGATGGTATTCTCACAATCAGCTATTCCTCCCAGTTCTTTTCATGTTCCACTTGAATTTCCCTTTCAGTGTCATCACTTTTCACTTGTTGCTTCATTTCCACCTCTGTTGGCCAGTTCTCTCTTTTTGGTTATTCATTTTTTATAAAATATCATCCGAGTGCATCTTGGAGAGACACAAGAATGTCACAAATATACATTTTGCTGTCGGCATGAACTGGGTAACAAATGCACAGTGACCAATGACTGACAGAATTGGAAAGAATTGGCGTTGTTTCCCATTGATTATGATTGCATCTGTTCTTTACATAGTGATTTGTGGACTAAAGAGCTAGAGATGAAATTTATACCTTATGCAGCTACTCACAGGCAACACAATCTTGGTAACTGAAATTTTAGTTTCTGAGAGATTTGTGTTATCTAACTAAGCCATGGTAACTGAAATCCATACAAATTGACAACATCTTTAAAATACTGGAATAAACTGTCAACCTAGAGTTTTTCACTAGTGAAAATATCATTTGAAAACATACGTGAAATAAAAATCCTTAATATAGACAAAGGTGAAAGAATTCAACACCAGCAAACTTCAAGACAACAGACTTTAAAACAAGGCCATGAAAGAAAATGATGCTGGAGAGACACCTGGATATAAACAAAGGAATGATGGCAGATATTTGTTTATAAGTCTTGTAGGCTAGAAGGCAACGGAAAAATATACTTAAAGCACATGAGAACTCCATAATCTATGAAAATATCTTTAAAAAAATAAAATAATGACTCTTTTTTTGAAAACCAGTAACTGAGAGAATTTATCACCAGTGTACTTGGCTACATGTAATGTTAAGGAAATTTCGTCAGGCAACAGAAGATGATGCCAGATGGAAATCTGTATCTAATAAAGAAATGAAGAGTAGCAAAAAAGGTCATTGTGTAGGTAAATGTATAAGATGGCTTTTTTTTTTCCTTGATAGTAAGAAAACTGGAATTCATCAACAAGAATGATAGAACAGAAGGACTTATCTGAGATAGAAACACTGAAAAGCTAGGAGACAGAAAATAGGAAACCAAAGTAAGAGAAGATATGAATAACAGGATTCCTGAAAACAAATGGAGAAAAAAGATGGTTAGAAGGAAAAAAAAAATGAGACTCATGGCCTAAGATTTCCAAAAGTAATGAAAAAAAATTATAAACATTCAAAAATTACAACAGGTAAAAATGTGTGAATGAGACCAAAGAAAAAATTGATAAACTAAAAAACATACGGAAAAATTGAACAAATATCAAACTTGTTACAAAGTATACACGTAGAACCTGCCCGCCAAAGCTTTGTAATACAAAACATTCTGAAGCATACTGTAAATAGCTGCAAAATTTGACTAGATGAGATTTTAAGCAAGTCTTGAGAAAATGAAAAACACTGAAATAATGTAAAACATGCTGCCTCATCAGAATTTAGTTAGACTATGCTATAAGTTGAGTTCTCAACAGGAAGCATGTGCCACACTCTAAGCAGCTTAAATGAAAAGAATTTAAAGAATAGGATTTCAAGCAGGATCCGTAAACTTTCTCTATAAAAGGGCCAGATAGTACCAAGTCTAGCAATGAACTTCGAGAACTCATCCCAGAAAAAGGGCTACATCCCTCCTAGCTAAATATCACTACAGTCACCTCCAAAGTACTCAGTTTGGGAAGCTATACACCGATACCAGTGTCTAGTCCACCCTTTAAAACAATTTTGGAACTCTTTTTCTGGAATGGCCATGAGGACTGTTGTTGTATTACCCTTGATATTCTGAATGTCATCAAAATGTCTTCCTTTCAATATTTCCTTTACCTTTAGGTACAGAAAGTAGTCATTAGGGACCAGACCAGGTGAGTAGGGAGGGTGCTCCAATTCAGTTATTTGTTTACTAGCTAAAAATTTCCTCACAGGCTGTGCTGTGTGAGCTGGTGCATTGTTGTGATGCTATAGCCATGAGTTGTTGGCAAAAAGTTCTGATCATTTTTTCTAACTTTTCACACAGCCTTTTCAGTACCTCCAGATAATAGACTTGGTTAACTGTTTGTCTGGTTGATATGAGTTCATGATGAACAATCCCTCTGACATCAAAAAACTCAGCAACATTGTTTTGACTCTTGATTTCGAACGATGGAACTTTGTTGGTTGTGGAGAACTGGCTGACTTCCACTGTGCACTTTGATACTCTGTGATTCATATTGGTACACACATGCTTCATCTCCAGTGATAACATGGCCCCAAACATCGTTTTGCCTCTCAGAAGGTCTTAGAAAACTTCAGCTGTCATTTGTTTTTATTCTTTGGTGAACTCTTCAGGACCGTTTTGAACATGCCTTTCTCATGCCAAGATTTTCAGATCAGATCGTACTGTTTCTCTACTGATGTTTACTTCGTTTGCTATGCTTCTCACAGTTAGCTGATGATTTTAATACACAATCTGATGAATTTTTCTAATGTTTCATCAGTTCTGCTTGTTACTAACTGCCCTAACCTATCTTCATCAGTGACAATTTCTCTTCCCTCAGAAAAATACTTAATCCATATGTACATTGTCATCTTCTAAGTGGCATTATCCGCACAAACTAGAACTAACATATGCCTGATTATCACTTCCCCTCTTGCCAAGTTTAACAAGAATTTGAATGTTTGTTCATTGCTCTAATTCAAGCTCTTGTGTTCTCATGATGGCACACAAAAACATGCAACAACAATAATGAATGCCACTCAGCAAGATACCACCACATACCGACAAGAACAAAGCTGTTAGACATTGATATACCAGCGTAATGAAACCTTACTGAGTTGTTTGTACAGTGTTGCCAATGTAAGCATGTGGTAGCAAGTTCAAGAACCTAATTGTCAGACCTTATATATATTTTAGTTGTAGAGAACCATGCAGTCTCTCTTGCAACTACTCAACCCTGCAGTTATAGGACAAGAGAAGCTATAAACAATGAGTAAATGAATAAATATGGCTGTGTTCCAATAAAACTTTATTTAAACAAAAAAATAGTGGACTATCTTTGGTCTGCCAGCCGTAGTTTTTCAACCCCTGGTTTAGAACATACTTTTATTCAATCTTTGCTCCCTTTACTTAGTAGGAGAGTTTCAAACCAGTTCTGTCTGGTTCAGTCATGGCTGATAAAATGAAACTCAAACAGGACCTGAATTTTTTTTTAATGATTGAGTGAAAATATACAATCCTGTGCAAATTTGTATACCCACCAGTGAGCAACTCCCACTGCTCTCCCTGTCTGGTAACAGCACATTCCTCTTCTCCATTCTGAACATGTCGTATCCTCCTAACAATCTTCTATCCCCACCTCCCCACCCTCTCCCCTGCGTCCAATAAGAGGTCAGCTGGATGACATCCTATAGATGTATAGAACTGTAAAGTGCACATGATGTGGTTGCTCTGTGTCACCAAGTCCAATTTCTGCCCAAAGAGTTGATTTCCATTATGATTTATGGACAAGGGCAGCATTAGGGCCAGGGGCCATGCTCTCAGGGGGACCCCAAGGCCCCTGGACCATTAATTGCAGTCTTTTAGTGAAGATCTCAAGGTACACCCCTTTTTATTTTTGTGTTGCCTATGAAACTCAACTTTGTGAGCCCCATCATGGCTACCACTGGTGGTGGCCTGGCACCATCCAGTTCTTCCAGTCATATGTCATATAATTATCTGCTCATAAGGGTCTCTCTGTCTTCTGGGTTCTCTTTGTACCATGTCATTTTGATCCTTGGAGATCATCCATTCCTGCTCAGTTGTGACCATTTGGTGTACCTCAGATGGCAGCTTTGCAGCTTTTAAGACCCCAGACACCACTCACCAATTTGGGGTGCAGAAGACTCTTAGCGAAACACTAGTTGTGCCAGTTAGCCTTGACTTCCTCTGAAAGCATGGGACCCCTGCCCAGCTACTCCATGCTTGCAATATTGGGTTAAGATGGGAGAAGTAATCATGTTATGTTGAAGTCCAGTTAAAATTGATCTTCTTTCTAATGTGTGCTGTCACTGATTTCACCCAAAGAAATTTCTGTCAACTATCTGTACTCCAACCTCTTCTTCCCTCCCTCCCCACCCTTGCAGCCATCAAAGAGTTTTTTCTTCTATGCATGAGCCTGTAAGTTCTTATCGTAGGGATCTCACACAGTATTTGTCCTTTTGTCACCGACTACTTTCACTAAACATAATGTCTTCCAGCTGAAACCAAGTTATGTTTCCTAAAATTGTCATTGTGCTTTATCATTGCACAATGTTTCACTGAGTATATATACCATAGTTTACCTATTCATTCCTCTGTTGTTGGGCATCTAAGTTGATTCTATCTTTTTGCTATTGTGGACTGTGCTGTGATGAACATTTGTGCACATGTATCAGTTGGTGTGAATGGCCTTGATTCCGCAGGATATATTCCAAGCAGTGGAATTATTGGGTCAAATGGTATATCTATTTCCAGCTTTTTAAGGAAGCACCAGATTGCTTTCCAAAGAACTAGCACTGTTTTGCAGTCCCACCAACAGTGTAGGAGAGTTCCATTTTCTCCACAGTCTCTCCAGCATTTGTTGTTTTGCATTTTTTGGATCATAGCCAACCTTGTTGAGGTCAGATGGTATCTCATTGTAGTTGTGATTTGAATTTCTTTAATAGCTAATGATCAGAAGCATGTCTGCATGTGTTTTTTGGCTGCCTGGATCTCCTCTTTAGAGAAGTGTCTGTCCAGCTCCTTTGCCCATCACTTAATTGGATGATTTATCTTTTTCTTGTTGATATTTTATAGTACCTTACAGGTACTACAGGTGTCAGTCTGACATACAGTTGCCAAATATTTTTTCCTGTTCTGTAGGTGGCCTTTTAATTCTATTAATAAAATCTTTGGATGAGCAGAAGTATTTGATTCTCTTATGTCTTATGTCTCTTATGTCGATTGTGGTTTGTCAGATTTTGACAAACTTCCATTGTTGATACTAATTTTTCTTGAATGAGCTTTATTGTTTTAGATTTGATGTTTAGATTTTTCATCTAGTTTGAGTTGGTTTTTGTATAAGGTGTGAGATGTGGGTCTTGTTTCAATTTATTGCAGATGGATATCCAGTTTTGCCAGAACCATTTGTTGAAGAGGTTGCTTTTACCCCAGTTTAATGTCTTATAGCCTTTGTCAAATATCAACTGTTCATAGGAGGATGGTGTCATCTCTGGGGTCTTTATTCTGTTCCATTGATCTATCTCTCTCTTTTTGTACCAGTACTGGGCTGTTTTGACTATTGTGTCAGTGTAATAAGTTCTAAAGTCAGGTAGTGAGAGGCCTCCCAGTGTGTTCTTCTTCAGTAGTGCTTTACTTATCTGGGGCTATTCCCTTTCCAAACAAAGTTGGTGATTTTTTTCACCATCTCGTTAAAAAAAATGTCACTGGAATTTGCATTGGGATTACATTATATAAGTAAATTGAGGACCTGAATTTTTAAAATGTGAGTGAAGTGGATTGATAAGTGGAGCAGTAAAAATTATGTGTTGAAGCCCTGGTAGAAATTTAATGTACCTCTTAGAAAACAAGAGCAGCATCTGCACAGCACAGCCAACAGATCTCTTGACTGGCAGAGTTAGAAAGAATTGTGCCTTGCTCAAAGACCGTGGCTGACTGCATCACTTTGAATGCCTGTCACTCCATAGCCCTGGCAAGAGCCCCATCTCCCTCATCAAGTTTCTGAAAGTGCTCACTACCTATGCTTCTTCCAAGTCTCCTATTTCAGGGCTTTGACCTGCAATTTTTCCCATTCCATATTACTTATATTTTTAAAAAATTGGATCTTCTCTGATTTCACTTTGTCTGTCATGATTAAACTGATTTGAACCAGTTCAAAGTCCTGATTAGTAGCTGTGTGACCTTAACTGAGTGAATCAATACTTCTTTGCCTAAGTTTTCTCACCTGTAAAATGGGACTAATAACCTTTCTTACATTATGGTTTTGTAGTAAGATTTAAGAAGTTGTAACTGAGAACAACACTGCATTTAATAAAATAGAAGTGGTTTTGTTAGGTTATTTAATCAAATGTGTACATGCAGTTTGACTTCAATGGGGGTAAAAAGCTCATTTCTAAATGTCTATTTAAAAACAAAGTGTATAAAATAGTGTAGTGATTATTTTTTTCTGTACAACCTCAATCCAAACTCTTCTCACCCACTGTAAGGAAAGTATTATTTTACTACTTGATTTCAATTACCCAAGTTATTCGTTTGAATCTATATGTTCATTTGACTGTTCTTAATGTAAGATCATCTTTATGCAGATGTATCACTTATCTCGTTACAGAAAACAAAGTGATAATTACATTTGCCAGCAGTAATAGTACTTTATTCTCTCCAAAGCAACAATTCTGTGCTCATTGATAAGTGAAATCCTCACAGTTTGGGGAAGATAAAACAGAGATTTATCTTGTTTATTTAATTTAAAAACTTTGGATTCCATCTGTGTCAAGGAAAACAGTAGCATTTATTAGAATGCAACTGTGGCTGGTTTTATGAAATCCTGTTTAAAAGAGAACCATGACTAAATCCAATTCTGACAGGGAAAAAAATGTACATGTTCAGTACATAACAAAACCATGACCTAAAATGTGCTATTCCAGTACTTTAGAGGAATGAAGAAGGCAGTTACAGTAGTTTTAGAAAAAAAAGTGTGGTGTTTTAGGAGAATGTTTACAATCCAAGTCAATGTTTCAGACAAAGCCTTATACAACCACTGCCATGTAACTATAGCTGTTCTCCCCATGCTGACAGCACACTTCTTTCCACACTTCTTGTCCATTCAACCAGCTCCTGTCCCTCTCCACTCTCTCATCTGACCTCTGAACAGGAGTTGCTCAATTAGCCTCACGTATCTACTTAATCTAAGAAGCACACTCTTCACCAGTATCATTTTGTGTCTGATAGTCCAGTTCAAGTTTTGTCTCAGGAGTGGTCTTCAGTAATGGTTTAAGTTCTGGGATAACAGAGAGCCCAGGGGCTGTGTTTTCCAGTGACCCTCCAGTGTGTCAGACCATCAAGTCTGGTCTTTTAACAGAGTTCTAGTTCTGCACAACCATTTTTCTCCTGCTACATGAGAAATCGTATGTTGTATTCCCTGTCAGGGCAGTTACTGTTGGTGGCTGGGGACCACGTAGTTCTTCCAGTCTCGTGCTGATGTAGTCTCTGGATTATATGGCCTTTTCTATCTCTTGGTCTGATACTTTCCTATGTCCTTGAAGGCTTCCATTCTCTTCTATTCCACATAGTTTAGGGCCAATTGAACCTATTTAGATAGTTGCTTACTAGCCTTTAAGACCCCAATACCACTCACCAACGTGGGATGCAGAACATTTTCTTAAAAAGAAAAACAGCAGAAGATACAAATAACCCAATTAAGAAATTGATGGAAGATGTTGCAACAGACCCAGGTGAAATACAAAATAACATAACAGAATTCTATGAAAGGCTGTACTCTAACAGGCTTGAAAACCTTGAATAAATGGACAAATTTCCAGATTCATATTACCCACCAAGATTATCACAAAGAGAAGCATATCAACTTAATAAATCTATCACAAAGGAAGAGATTGAAAAAGTTATCAAAAATCTGCCAACCAGAAAAAGTCCTGGACCAGATAACTTCACCAGAGAATTCTACAAAACTTTTAGAGAAGAGTTAACTCTGATACTATTCAGGCTATTCCACACTATAGAAAGGGATGGAATACTCTCAAATTCATTCTATGCAGTCAGCATAACCTTGATACCAAAGCCAGGGAAAGATTCCATGAAAAAAGGAAACTATTGACCAACATTATTCATGAATCTAGATGCTAAAATTTTCAACAAAATCCTAACCAATAAAATTCAACAGCATATGAAAAAAAATAATTCATCATGATCAAGTTGGTTTCATTCCTAGGATGCAAGGCTGGTTCAATATCAGAAAAACAATTAGTGTAGTCAACCACTTAAACAGCATGAAAGATAAGAATCACCTGATTTTGTCAACTGATGCAGAAAAGGCGTCTGAAAAAGTCCAACACCGATTCATGCCGAAAACTCTCAGAAAAATAGGAATAGAGGGGAAATTCCTTGATGCAATTAGTGGCATCTATGCAAAGCCAACTGCCTTCATCCTTAATGGTGAAAGATTGAAAGAATTCCCCTTGAGAACAGGAACTAGACAAGGGTGCCCACTCTCACCACTTCTATTCAACATTGTGCTAGAAGTTCTAGCCAGAGCAATTAGACAAGACAGAGAAATAAAGGACATGTGTATTGGCAATGAAGCACTAAAAATCTCCCTGTTCACAGGTGATATGATTGTAAATATAGAGAATCCTAAGGAGTCTGTGAGTAAACTACTGGAACTAACAGAGGAGTTCAGCAAAGTTTCAGGATAGAGGATAAACATAAGTAAATCAGCAGTTTATCAAAGAAGAAATTGCGAACTCAATACCATTTACTATAGCCCCCCAAAAGATAAAATATCTAGGAATAAATCTAACTAGAGAAATAAGAGACATATACAGAGAGAACTATAAGACCTTGCAAGAAACTGAAAAAGACTTACAAAATTGGAGAAACTACTCTGATCATGGATAGGTAGACTTATTATTGTGAAGATATCTATTTCACCTAAAGTGATCTACTTATACAATGCAATCCCAGTACAAATTCCAGTGTCATTTTTTAATGAGATGAAGAAACATATCACCAACTTTGGAAAGGGAAGAAATCCTGGCTTAGTGAAGAACTACCTGACCTTGGAAACTATTACACTGCCACAGTTGTCAAAACAGCGTGGTACTGGTACAGAAAGAGACATATAGACCAACAGAACAGAGTGGAGACCCCAGAGATGCCACCATCCTCTTACGAACAGTTGATATTTGACAAAGTCCTTAAGATTGTAAACTGGGGTAAAAACAGTGTCTTTAGCAAATTGTGCTGGCAAAATTGGATATCTGTCTGCAAAAAAACTGAAACAAGACCCATATTTCACACCTTACACAAAAACTAACTCTAAATGGATCAAAGACCTGAATATCAAACCTAAAGTGATAAAAGCCATGCTGGAAAAAATAGGATCAATGATGGATGCTCTAATACACAGCTTAGATAGACTTCAAAATCTAACAACAAAAAAAACCCCACAATCAACAGAAGAGAAAATAGATAAATGGGAACCACTAAGAAGCAAACACTTTTGTTCATCTGAAGACTTTATCAGAAGAGTTAAAAGGCCATCTATAGAATGGGAAAAAAATATTGGCAACTACATATCAGACCGTTGTCTGATCTCCATAATCCACAAGGTTCTGCAAAATATTGACAAGAGAAAGGTAAATAACCCATTTAAGCGATGGGCAAAAGAGATGGGCAAACATTTCACTAGAGACGATATCCAGGCAGCAAAAAGATATATGCGAATATGCACATGATCATTAGCTATCAGAGAAATCCAAATCAAAACTACAATGAGATATCATCTCACCCCAACAAGGTTGGCTGTGATCCAAAAAACACAAAACAACAGATGTTGGAGAGACTGTGGAGAGATTGGAACTCTCCTGTACTGCTGATGGGATTGCAAATTGGTACAACCTCTTTGGAAAACAATCTGGCGCTTCCTTAAAAGGTTGGAAGTAGATACACCATTTGATCCTGTAATTCCACTGCCTGAGATTTATCCTTCAGAAACAGATGTTGTCACATGAACAGACATGTGTACATGAATGTTTATTGAAACACAGTCCAAAATAGCTAAAACATGGAATCAACCCAGTTGCCCATCAACAGATAAATGGATAAACAAACTATGGTACATACACTCAGTGGAACAATTTGCTATGATAAAAAACAATGTAGATCTTAGAAAACATAACATGGTTTCAATTGGAAGATATTATACTGGTAAAATCAGTATCAAAAGGACTTAAAAATAGAATTATCTACAGAAGAAAATAACTTTGTTGGCTACAAGGGCGGGGGAGTGAGGATTTATCATAGATGAGATAATTGATAGATGTTAGAAATTTTATTCATTTACTATAGCCAATTGACCTAGATGTCCCCTGAAACCATGGTCCCCAGACCCGTATCCCTTCTACTCTGTCCTTCAGCATGTTGGGTTATGTTTAGGAAAGCTCTTAGCTTTTGGTTTAGTCCAGCTGTACTGACCTCTTCTCTACCGTGCATCGTCCCTCACAGCACCTATCTGCTATCTAATCACTGCATAACCCTCTCCATCCTTTCCATAGAAACCCTGGAGGCATAGTAATTAAATCCTATGTCTGCTAACCAGAGATTTGACAGTTCAGATCTGCCAGGTACTCCTAGGAAAGTGTATGGAACAGTTCTGCTCTGTTCTATGAGTTGGAATCAACTTCACAGAAATGGTTTTGTTTTTGTTGTTGTTTCCTCTCCACACTTGCAACCATCAAAGACTGTTACTCTGTGTTTAAATCTTAAGTACTGATAATAATGGTCTCACTCAACATCTTTCCTTTTGCAAGTGACTAATTTCACTAAGCATAGCATCTTTCAGATTCTTTCACATTATGAGATTTTTACTAAGATCATCATTGTTCTTCATCATTGCGTAGTATTTTCTTGTACGAATATACCATAGTTTGTTTACCCATTCGTCCACTGATGGACACCTAGGTTGATTACATCTTTCTGCTATTGTAGACATGCTACAGTGAACATTGGTGTGCGTGTATCTAGTCATGTGATAGCCCTGATTTCTCTAAGATATATTCCAAAAAGTGGGATTGCTTGATCATAGTGATTTCTATGTCTAGCTTTTTAAGAAAATGTCAAATCATTTTTCAAACGTGATTGTACAATTTTACTTTTCCATCAGCAGTGTAAAAGTGTCCCGGTCTCTTCACAGCCTCTGCAACTTTTATTACTTTGTGTTTTTTGCATCTATGTCAGTCTTGTTGGAGTGAGATGGTATCACATCATAGTTTTGATTTCGATTTCTCTGATGGCTAATGACTGTGAGCATTTCTTCAAATGCCTGGGTGTTTTCTTTGGTAAAGTATGTTCATATCCCTCATCCATTGTTTAACTGGGTTATTTGACTTTTTGTTGTTGAGGTTTTGTAGGATCTTGTAGATTATGAAGACCAGATGCTGATCTGATGTGTTGTGGTCAATTTTTTTTCTAAGTCTATAGTTTATCTTTTTATTCTTTTGGTGAAGTGTTTGGATGGGTAGAAGTACTTGATTTTTTAGGAGTTCCTAGTTACCTATGTTCCTTTCTGGTATTTGTACATTGTTAGTAATGTTTTGTAGTATGTTTATGCTGTGTATTAGGGCTCCTGGCTTTGTCCCTATGATTTCTTCCATGATCTTTATACTTTTAGATTTGGTATTTAGGTCTCTGATCCATTTTCAGTTAGTTTTCATGCATAGTATGAGATATGGGTCTTGTTTCATTTTTTAACATATGGATATTCAGTTATACCAACACCATTTGTTAAAAAGACTGTTTTCCAGTATAGGGACTTTGGGCCTTTGTTGAATATCAGCTGCTCATGGGTAGATGATTTTGTGTCTGGATTCCCAATTCTGTTCCATTGGTCTGTGTATCTGTTTGTGTACTAGTACCAGGCTATTTTAACTGCCATGGGTTCTAAACAGGTAGTGTAAGGCTTTCCCATTTTATTCTTTTTCTTCAGTAATGCTTTACTGACCCAGGGCTTCTTACCTTTCTATATGAAGTTGGTGACTGGTTTTGCCATCACATTATTTTTTAAAAATGCCATTGGAATTTGTATGAGGATTGTATTGTGTCTAGGGATCACTTTCAATAGAATAGACATTTTCACAGTGGAAAACAGTTTCGGTAAGTGGCTTAGTCATCTGGTACTGCTTTAACAGCAAAGAGAAATTTATTCTTACACAGTCCAGTAGGCTACAAGTGTGAACTCAAGGTGTCCACTCCAAGGGAAGTTCTTCTCCCTTTGTCGGCTCTGGAAGAAGATCCTTGCATATTGCATCAATCTTCGGTCAAGGAGCATCTTGGTGCAAGAAACGCAGGTCTGAAGGATGTACTGTACCCAGTACAGTTTTCTTAATAGTACGAGGTTCCCAATTCTCTCTTTGCTTGCCTTTCCTTTTATCTCTTCTAGGATAAAAGGTTGTGCGAGCCACTCTCCAGGGAACTCCCTTAGTAAGGGTGTTGCAGTCCTACCCCAATCCTTTTTTAACACAATCACATCTGTTACCCCCATGCAGAGATTAGGTTTACAGCATAGGAAAATCATTAAACTGAGGACAGTCACATAATACTGAGAATCATGACCCTGTCAAATTGGTATACACATTTTGGGGGGACACAATTCAATCCATGACAGTAAGAAACATTGAAGTGGTCCATATTCTACTGGACAATAATATAACTGAAAATCAGTTGCATGAAAATTTGAATTTTACAAATCATTTGTTCGACTCTTACATTTTACACAAAAATACTGCCATTGTTACATTATTACAGCACTGAATAATGTTTAATTGATCTTATGGAAACACTGTTACTACGAATCATAAATATATGGATATATATCATATGTATATTATATATTATGTTTAATAATTTGCTTGGAAACATGAGTGTAGTAAAGTATGTTTGCTATCAATAATAATCATAGTGACGACATTGATGATCACTGTAGTGATAGCAGCATGGTGCTGAATTCCACAGAGGTCTGCTTGGTAAAAAAATAACACAGCCTAACAATTATAATACAGAAACACTACTTCTGTTTTCACTTTACTAGGGGAACGGTTTATCTTTTATGTAATAAATCAAAGGAGAAACTTACTGCTAAAAAAACTTGATTTCATAGGGCCCAGTAGGTTCACTGGAAAACCCTGGTGGCATAATAGTTAACAGCTACAACTGCTAACCAAAATTTCAGCTGTTCAAATCTGCAAGATGCTCCTTGGAAACTCTGTGGGCAGTTCTGCCTTGCCCAGTAGGGTCATTATGAGTCGGCATTGACTTGCTGGCAATGAATTTTTTTTTTTTTAAGAGTTGGACTAGACAGCAATGACTAATGTGTTTTTTTTGGGAAACCAAGGCTCAGAAAGGCGGATGAGGTGCCTTAATGACACAGTGAAGACTTGCGCTTCTTCCCAGATCATTGCTCTTCACCATGCCTTCCTTCACTTTATTAAAAAAATGGACTCAATTGTCTATAAGTGTATATTTAGAAGGTATTCACCCCTCCTCTGACAATGATATAAAAGTCTTGAAAAAATAAGTAAAAATCTACAAACTGTGGCACATACAGCATTCTAACCTGAATGCACATCTCAATTTTTTTCCTTAGGAATACTCATCAGTACACAGTTTTATAGAATAAACTAAAATGCATTACCATTAAGAATTAATAATTATCTTAAGTTTCAAAGTATTCAGTTTAACATTTAGTACCAAGGGTAACAGCATGGATTTACATATTACTGATGAAAATGTTTTAAATTACATTAGCATTGAAATTTAACCTATTTATAGGTTACAATATTAGTGATTATTAATCTCAATCAAAATGAATTTGTTAGATAGCACTGTTTAAATAGGCCAATGATGATCCTCTCTTATTTATGGCCTAGGGTACCTTTCACTTGTGATTTAACACAGCAAATTAAGAGTTTTGTTAAGCTTTATGGTATTTAAATAATATGAATTATTTTGAAAGTTTTTATTAGACCCAGTAAGTATGAATAAATGTGGTGTATAATTATTAATACCGACCAACATTTGATGACAAATCATTCCAAATTAGTGCTTCACTTCACTGCCTATTTTTTTTGTTCTTAACTCCAGCTTCAAAATTTAGTACTCATTAACAAGGGATGAGCAAGGAAATATGCATTTATCAAAACAGTTTTACAGCAGTCGATGCCTCAGTAAGTTTAAAAGGTAGTAGCCAGCAGAAAATTCAGTGTGAAAAAGAGATTGTAATTTTATATATGAAAATTTCAGTGGATGTCTTCAAGGCGTTCTCAGTGTACTATAAATAACTTCCCGTTGCTCCAGTTGGCATAGTAGTGAGGTGAGAAGTCCAGCTTGTCATCTAGAGATGAAACACAGGCGAGGATTGGATTTCACTTTCTTTGCCGGGGAGATTGGGAGGTGAGTATTTTTCATTTTATGTATTTACTGTGATTGCGTGAAAGTGTACCATTCAGTTTAAATTTGCATGCCCGCCTATGTGCAGCTCCTACTGCTCTCCTTGGCCGGTGACAACACACTCCTCCTTTCTGTTCTATGCATGTCACTGGATTGCACTTTCTAACCCCAGCCCCAGGAGTGGACGAGAAAGTGGCCGTGGTAGCATTGCATCATTGCTGCAAGCAGAGGAATGCCATGGCTGGGTGGCACTGCCATCTGAATTCACGATGGGGACCTCATCCTTGGCTGCTTAGAGTCTTAGAAGATGACTTTTTTCCAAATTTAAAGATCATAGACTCCAAGCTAGAAATAAATTGATTAGTATGATTACGTCAACATTCCCTATGGATGGAAAATGTGTTGAATAATCTTAGTTGCTACTGTTCGCCACCGAGTTGGTTTGGACTTGCAGCAAGCCTGTATGACACAACAGAAACGCTCCATAGTGTTGCCAAGGCTGTGTGTAACCTCTAGGAAGGAGCCCCGGTGGGTGCCGTGTTGAGGGGCGCTCAGCCACTAACTCCAAGTTTGACCGTTTCAAAGTAGAAGATGCAGCAGTGGGCTTCAGTCAAGATTAGCAAAAGCCAGCCCCCCCCCCCAAAGAAACACCCACTCACACTAAGTCGATTCCAGTGTATAGTGACCTTATAGGACAGAGTAGAATAGCCCCCCTAGAGTTTCCGAGGAGTACGTGGTGGATTTGAACTGCCGACCGCTTGCTTAGCAGCCATAGTGCTTGCCGTCAGGGTTTCCTCAGCAAAGCTTACAACCTAGGAAATGTTCTGCTCTGTCCGATAGGGGCACTATGAATCAGAATCGACTCCTGACCAAGCAATGAGAAGCGTCACTGGCAGGGGTGGATTAAACTGTAATTACGGTACCTACCACTTTATTTGTTTTCATTCGCTGATCTATAGTAAACAATTTCACAAATGAAAAAACTAAGTGACTTGTGCGTTGCAGATAAAGGAGCATCGTTAAGCCCGTGTGTACCTTGCTTATTCGGAAATCTGTCCCGCTGCTGGAGCAGATTGGTGGATGTTTCCATCACGTCACTGGTGGGCTCAGATTGCCCACCATTCTATTAGCAGTCGCTGTGCCACCAGGGTTTCTAAATAATCTTTGCTTCTCAGTCTGTCTGGGCCATAAGTTTTCCTGGAGCACGGTGTGGACAGAGAGAAGGATTAGGATCAAGGACCATGGGATGCTGTGAGCCAGATTCTGCAGGAATTGGACTTTCATTCAGAGTGAAATAGGGAACAATCGGGGAGTTTGGACCAAAAGAATGACCTGATGTTAACTGCAGCCTAGCTTGTTATGGACCATTTCTATGCAGCAATGTGTTTCTTTTTCATCCACCTTCCCAAATCCACCATCCTATCTATAGCTACTCAAGGCATTTCTTCTTCACTTTCCTTTTTGATAATCGACTTTGCTATCACCTTGACAAGAGATGATGGTTTGGCTCAGACAATTCATTTTTTAGTTGTAAAATACTAATACTCTAAGAAAATACATCTCCTTTTTGTTATTTCCCAAGTTATAAAAATCAAATACCTAAGCAATAGCCAACTGCAACATTTGTGGACTATATCCAGGACCTGGTGATATAGTGGGGAGAATCCACATACCTCAGAATAGATACAGAACCAGTACTCATAAAAGCTGTGATAGTGATTCTGGCTTCTGGGTGCAATACCTAAGCAGAGTTCAGACTACATCATCTCCTAGATTTGACAGTTGCTAAAGTATCTACCAGAAACCCTTGTGGTATATCGGTTACTAATTACAGCAGCTAACCAAAGTGTCAGCAGTTCAAATCCAGCAGATACTCTTTGGAAACTGTATGCAGCTGTTCTGCTCCATGCTCTAGGGTATACTTATGAGTCAGAATCAACTTGACAGCAATAGGCTTTTTGTTTTGTAAAGTACCTACTGATTTGTCCCCAGGCTTTTGTAAAAAGGTTTCTTGTTGCTCTGAGTTTTATTTCATCTACATTCACTTAAAACCACAAATAAATAAATGCATTTCAATGCACTATATAATGACACTCATCTTTATTTTGACATTTTGACATGCATTTAGAGATAGGGTAAGGTAAATGTTAAAACTCTCAGCAATTAATAAATGCTTTTCTTGTTTCAGTGCCACCTTCTCACAATAGGGATAATTTATCAGCAGCAGTTTTCAGTCAGTTCTTCTGAACTCACTAACAAAAGCATGGGATAAGCCCTCCAGGTAAAAGATCTTACAAATTTAACTGTTAAGAGGCAGAGAATGTCTATTACAGTCTTTTATCATGTATGTTTTGAAAATTCTTTGTTTCTTTATGTGAATTCTTATTGGGGTAAAATTATGCATTCCTTTTTTTGCCATATTTGTAGTTTCTTCACTGACATTAGGTAAAACAGCATTTAAGTCTGCAGATTTTCCAAATAAAGAATAAAAATCTTTCAAAAATGTAAGTATAAGTCATGAATCTGGACATATTATTTAATTCTTCATATAAGTAAATTTTATATAAAGTCCCTGGGTGGTGCAAACAGTAGCAAGTTCAACCACTAATACAAAGGTTGAAGGTTCAAGTAAAACGAGAGACACCTCGCAAGAAAGGCTTGGTGATCTACTTCGGAAAACTCAGCTATTGAAACCACATGGAGCACAGTTCCACTCTGACACACACAGAGTTGCCACGAGTCAGAATTGACTTGTCAGCAACGGTTTAGGAGCCCTAGTGGTTCAGTGGTTAAGTAGTGGGCTGCAAACCAAAAGATCTGAACCCACCAGGAGCTTCAAAGAAGAAAGATGTGGCAATTGGCTTCTGTACAGATTCACAGCCTCGGAAACCCTACGGGACAGTTCTGCTCCAACTTACAGTGTATCTGTGAGTGAGAATCTATGGCAGTGGATTTGGTTTTTTGGATAGGTAAATACTAGTATAGTTAAGATTTTCTAATTCACACTAAATGAACAGATAAAAACTATAGCAAATGTTATTTAATCAATTATAAAATTTTCATTCAGTATGTCTTTTTACCACTGCAGCTATTTATAAATTATAAAGATCTATACAAATGTTAACCATTGATTTGTTTTAAGAATGCTGAAAAGAGAGTTTTCTAAGGCAGTTTTAAAATACATTTTATTTAAGGTGAATGTATTTTAAATGTTTGTTAGTGGCAAACATTATTACATTTAAATATAAGTGGAATGTCTCCACTGGAACAAAATCTCAGTTGTGGTGGACATTGTAAAATGCAGACAAAAATTTGTGAGGATAAATAAAATTGGTATGCATTCTCTTGAGAGTCCGAGTACAGTGGTGGTTTCTGAGAGTTTTGCTGTGCTGTTGTAGAAGGATTAATTATGTTGAGGACAAAATATATATACGTCATAAAATCCAGAGACATTTATGCTGTGCTGCTGTCTTAAAAGTTCAATCAAATTCTACCCTTGACTAGCTATGCTCATACAAAGGACTGAAATATCAAATCCAGCTCATATCAGAAATCCTACCTATATCAAGCTTTTAAAATAAATACAAGTATATAATCAAGAGGCCGGGGTGGATTAGGGAGGTGTCTGAGGTTTACAGGATGCTGCTTCATCTGCCCTCCTCCTGCTGTCCCATCTTTTCCACATGGGACAAACACTCTCTAGAGCCAAAACAGAGATGAGACTTTGAAGCGAACTATTACTTCGGACACCAGGAAACATGTTGGTTGCAAAGCATCTTCATTTTATCCCAAGATACATGCTTATCCTATGAGAATTTTATCCAGGAACTGTGGCTCATAAATCCATATATTACAGTTTTGTTTGCCATAAGCCATTCTAAACTAAGGACATCTTGATAAAAGCATTATATAAGTAGGGATATCCACTTGTTAGTGAACGCAAGAGATGTTAAGGTCAGTGAACCAGCTTTCTTTCTTTCCCCAGAATCACCTCATCCTTAGCCAATAACGAGAGAAAGATATTATTGGTCAGTTGCTTCAGCTTTACCCTGTCTACCAGTTGTATAAATGTAAACAATTTACAAAGCCTCGATGAATATCTGTTTTCTCATCTCTAATATGTCCATGGACTACCAGAAAAATAAACAAATATGTCTTCTAAGATGCACAGTGAGACTTTGTCTTCCATACTGCCATACTCTCAAAAATGACATCACGCTTGGTAAAGTAGAGGGGTAGCGAAAAAGAAGAATATCCTGGTGGGGATGGGCTGACACAGTGACTACGACAGCGGGCTCAAACAATAGTGAGGATGGCACGGGACCTGGCAGTATGTTTTCTTTTGTGCATTGTCACTGGGAGCTGGAATCACCTCAACAGCATCTAACAAAAGCCACAACTGCCTATTTGTGACTGATCTACTAAGCCTATACCTGTTCTCTTCTTTATAATATGGAAATAAAGGAAACTATAAGGAAATGTCTTGTTAAATGAGCTACCATATGCAACTTGCTGCACACAGTGCCTGGCACGCAACAAATACTCAGTGAACACTAACTATCATTACATTTGCTTTTCATTTTTTCTTTTTCTGCATGAAAGATGTTTCTCCTTTATCAGCAAAGATAATTTAAATCAGCGAAGAACAATTATGAAGAGAGTTAGTATTAAATAGTGTTAACTATATGAGATACTTTATACACATTTGCATAATGGGAAGAAATAAGAAAATTTCACACCCAGCTGCTTGGCAAACCCAAACACTGCTACTTGAAAAGAAGAGCAATAAGATTCATAAACTTACAAAATGTTATTAATATTTCTATTTCACTACTGAAAAAATAGCAGAAATACAGCTCAATTCTTGGTAACTTCAGGGTTTACTGATGTAAAAATATATTTCCCTATATGTAGACCTTACCTCCCTTTGAACCTTGTACCTTGAAATGCAACTAATGGAAAAAAGCTGACAAAAATTAAGCTTTTTATGAATCAAAAGTTTTTCTTCCATTTTGTTACTAACTGTAAGAACTCAGGCTGCTAACCAAAATGTCAGTAGTTCGAATCTGCCAGCCCTTCATTCCTTGGAAGTCCTGTGGTTCAGTCCTACCCTGTGCTGTAGGATCATTAGGGATTAGACTCTATTTGACAGCACGCAACGACACAATCCTTCTATTTAAGCAGCCCTGGTAGCACAATGGCTAAGCAGTCACTGCTAGCCAAGAAGGTCAGCAGTTCAAATTCTGCTAATAACTCTGAAAGAGAAAAGACCTAGTAATCTACTCTCTTAAAGTTTACAGCCAGGAAAACCCTGTCGGGCAGTTATACTCTGTCATATGGACAAAATAGAATTGTCCCAGAGGGTTTTCAATGAGCGAATGGTGGATTCCAACTGCTCATCTTTTGGTTAGCAGCCAAGCCCTTAATCACTGTGCCACTAACTCTTTGTTACAGCAGCAGTAGGTAATCAAGACAGAATTTGGTACCGAGAGTTGGGGGCTGCTCTGACATACACCTAAAATGTGGAAGCTGTTTTGAAACTGTGAATCGAAAGAAGCTGGATGAGTTTTAAAATGCCTGAAAGTAAAAGTCTAGATTATCTTGAAGAGACTGTCAGTGGAATTATGGATATCAAAGACAATTTTGTGAGGACTCGTAGGAAACAAGGACAGCTGTAACCTTGGAGATGGCACAGATGGCAAGAGGAAGCAGCAGCGTAATGGCATCAGAAGAGAAACAGCAGCAACAGAGCAACTGAACAGCAGGAGACAGTGCTGAAGCCCACCCACAGAACAAGAGAACTGAGAGCCTGACACCCAGAATTTGAACATCTAGACTCCTAGACAGTGAAAGAATACTTCTGCTTTGTTATAGCCATCCATTTGTATTATTTCTATTATATAACACTAGGAAACCAAGACAACCAGTAACCTTTGGGTTAGGAGCTGAGCACATTAATCATTTGCATCACCCAGGGTACAAGGTTGGGCTAAAGTGGACTGAAATATGAGGAGTGATGACATTTTAACAATGGAGGCAGGAACTGCTAAACCACATGAGCCAGGATTTTCTTTCTTTCTTTTTTTTTTTTATAATTATTTCTTTTTGCTTGTTTGTTTTTGGTGGAGGACAGTCATTTTTGTTTGTTGCTATTGCTGATTCAGAGTTTATCTTCCACATTGTTGTTAGGTGCCATTGAGACAGATCTAACTCATAGGGACCTGATGTATAACAGAGTAAAGCACTGTTTAGTCTTCTATTATCTTTAGAATCATTGCTATGTTGAGCCCACTACTGCAGCCATTCAGTCAGTCCATCTCACTGAAGGCCTTCCTCTTTTTCTCTGACCTTCTACTTTTCCAAGCACGATGTCCTTCTCCAGGAGTGATGCCTCCTGACAAACTGCCTGAAGTACGTGCGACAAAAATCTGGCTATTCTTTCTCCTAAGGAGCATTCTGATATTTCTTCAAAGACTGACTTATTTATTCTTTGGCAGTCCATGGTATATTCAGTATTGTTTGCCAACACCACAATTCAATGACATCAGTTCTTCAGCCTTCCTTTATTCATTGTTCAGTTTTCACACAACTGAAAACACCTTGGCTTTGTCCTTAGTCCTCAAAGTGGCATCTTTGCTTCTTGACATTTTATTTTGCAGCAGATTTGCCTAATATAAGATATTGTTTGATTTCTTGACCACTGCTTCCACAGATATTGAATGTGCATCCAAGTAAAATGAAATCCTTGACAACTTTCATATTTTCTCTATTCATCATAATGTTGCTTCCCCCATACGTCTGACAGCCTGTTGTCTTGTAGAGGCTTCTATGTTCCTGTGATGCTGGAAGCTACACCACCAGCATTCAAATACCAGCAGAATCATCCATGGTAGAGAGGTTTGAGCTGAGCTTCCAGACTAGGAAGAAGGACCTGGCAGTCTACTTCTGAAAAGAACTAGCCAATGAAAATGTTATGAATAGCAGCAGAACATTGTATGATATAGCACCAGAAGATGAGCCCCTCAGGTTGGAAGGCATTCGAAACACAACTGAGAAAGAGCTACCTCCTCACAATAGAGTCATCCTTAATGATGTGGATGGAATCCAGCTTTGGGAACCTTCATTTGCTTATGTGGCAAGATTCAAAATGAGAAGAAACAGCTGTAAACATCCATTAATAATCAGAACCTGTAATGTATGAAGTACTTAGGAAACTTGGAAAGTGTGAAAAATGAAATGGAATACATAAAGATTGATATCCTAGGTGTAGTAGCCTTAAAATGGACTGGTACTGGTCATTTGAAATCAGACAATCATATGGTCCACTATACTGAGAATGGCAATTTGAAGAATGACATTGCATTCATCATGAAAAGGAACATTTCAAGATCTATCCTAAAGTACAATGCTGTCAATGACAGGAAAATATCTACATGACTGCAAGGCAGACCAGTTAATAGGAATATTACTCAAATTGACATACTGTTTCGGTTAGCTAGTGCTGCTCTAACACAAATATCACAAAGTGGATGGCTTTAAAGAAAGAAAGTTTATTCTTACACAGTCTGGTAGGCTGCAAGTCTGAATTCAGGATTTATGCTCCAGAGGAAGCCTTTCCCTTTACCAGCTCTGGAGGAAATCCTTTGTGTTGTATCAGTCTTTGGTCAGGGAGCATCTTGGCGCAGGAACCTCAGGGGTAAAGGACCTGCTTTCTCCGGGTGCTGCTTTCTTGATGGTGCAAGGTTCCCAATTCTCCGCTTGCTTGTCTTTCCTTTTATCTCTTGTAGGATGAAAGAATAAGGAGTGGTACAAGCCATAGTCCAGGGAAAATTCCTTTACAGTGGAGCAGGAAGGTGATCCTACAAAGGGATTTACAGTCCCACCCTAATCATTTAACATACAGCATAGGAAAATCAAAGAATGGAAGACAATCATAAAATATTAGGAATCATGACCCAACTACATGGCTACACATATCTGGAGTGGGGGGAAGGAGGGACAAAATTCAATCCATGACACACAAACGTTGTAAAGGCAAAGGTGTAGAAATTGTAGATTTTTTACCAACTTTTGCAGTTTGAAATTGACTGAATATGCAATCTGGATGCATTGAGAATTAGTGGTGATTGAAATGCAAAAGCTGGAAACAAGAAAGGATTGGTAGCTGGAAAATATGGCCTTGGTGATAGAAATGATGCCAAAGATTGCATGACCGAGTTTTGCAAAACCAATGACTTCTTCATTGAAAATATCTTTTGTTCACTAGCATAAACAGCGACTATACATGTAGGTCTCTCCAGATAAATACATAGGAATCAAACTGACTACATTTGTAGAAAGAGATGATGGAAAAGCTCAATATCATCAGTTAGAACAAGGCCAGGGGCTGACTGTGGAATAGACCATCAATTGCTCCTGTGAAAGTTCAAGCTGAAACTGAAGAAAATTAGAACAAGTCAACAAGAGTCAAAATCCATCCTTTATTATACTTCACATGAATTTAGAGACCATCTCAAGAATCAACTTGATGTGTGGAACATTAATGACCAAAGAAATGACTGAGTTGTGGAATGACGTCAAGGACGTCATATCCGCAGAAAGCAGAAGGTCATTAAGAAGACAGGAGACAAAGAAAAGACCTAAATAGATGTCAGAAGAGACTCTGAAAATTATTCTTGAATGTTAAAAAGCTAAAGCAAAAGGTAAAAATGGTGAAGTAAAAGAGCTGAACAGAAGATTACAAAGAGTGGCTCAGGAAGATGAAGTAAAAGTATTGTGATGATACATGCGAGGACCTGGAGATAGAACAGCAAAAGAGAAAAATGTCCACAGCATTTCCAAAGTCTCCATACTGAGGAATCTGTATGTGGATCAATAGGTAGTTGTTTCGACATAACAAGGGAATACTGTATGGTATAAAGTCAGGAAAGGTATGTGTCAGTGTTGTATTCTTTCACCATACCCATTCAGTCTGTATGTTGAAAAAATAATCCAAGAACCTAGATTACATGAGCAAGGCATCAGGATTGAAGGAAGGCTTATTAAGAACCTACACTATGCAGGTGATACAACCTTGCTTGTTAGAGGACTGGAAACCCTTGTTGATGAAGATCAAGGACTGCAGACTTCAGTGTGGGCAAAACTTCAACATTAAGAAATGAAAAATCCTCCCAACTGGACCAACATGCAACATCATGGTAAATGGAGAAAAGACCAAAGTTGTCAAAAATTTTATTTTACTTGGATCCACAATCAATACGCAAGGAAGCAGCAGTCAAGAAATCAAATGACACATTGTTTTGGGCAAATCAGCCGCAAAAGATGTTTTTCAAGTGTCAAGAAGCAAAGAAGTTACTATGCAAACTAATTGGAACCTGACCCAAGCCACAGTGTTCTCAATGACCTCAAGCACATGCAAAAATGGGAGAATGACTAGTGAAGACCAAAGAATTGATGCCTTTGAATTGTGATATTGGTGAAGAATATTTAATATGCCATGGACTGTCGAAGAACAAAATCTGTCTTCCAAGAAATACAGCAATGCTGCTTAGAAGCAAGGATGGCGAGATTATGTCTCACATACTTTGGACATGTTGTCAGGAGGGATCAGTTCCTGGAGAAGGACATCACGCTTGGTAAAACAGAGAGTCAGAGAAAAAGAGGAAGAGAGTCAGCTAGCTGGGCTGACATATCAGCTGCGACATTGGGCTCAAACAAGGCAGCAACTGGCAGGATGGTGCAGGACTCAGCTGTGTATGTTCTTTTTTCCGTAGGGTCATTATGAGTGGGAATTGACTTGACAGCACCTAACAACAACCCAGTGTCGCTTATTGGTGCAGTTGTTGTGACTTTTTTTCTTTATGTTAAGGTATAATCCATAATGAAGGCTATGATCCTGCTTCAGTAAATGCTTCAAGCTGTTGTCGCTTTCATCAACGAAGCTTGTGTCACCTGCACACTGCAGGCTGTTAATGAGTTCTCATCCAATTCTGTCAAGATTAGTAGCCTCATGAAATAATTTAGGAGTCTTCCTATCTTTTTTTTTTTTTTTTAAATCAGTGAAGGATTGACACATTTGAACTATGGTGTTGGCAAAAAATATTGAAAAGTACCATGTGCTGCCAGAAGAACCAACAAATCTGTCTTGGAAGAAGTACAGCCAGAGTACTCCTTAGCAGCGAGGATGGGGAGACTTCACTTCATGTGGGCATGTTATCAAAAGGGATCAATCTTTGAAGAAGGACGTTGTCTTAGCCAGGATTCTCTAGAGGAGGAAAACCAGTGGAGCATGTATATAAATACACATAGAGGGAATTGTTTCAAGGAAATGTCTCACACAGTTTTGAAGCTGTAAAATTCCAAATCCACAGGTCAGGTGCCAGGACAGAGGCCTTTCCTGATTCATGTGGTTGCAAGGGCTAACAAACCCACAACTGTTAGCTTAGGTAGAAAGCTGCTGGCTCACAGATTGCAGGTGCTGGCAGATCCTGAAATCTGTGATCAGGAAGCAGCATGCTGGCTCACATCCCAAGAACTGGAAGTCAGAGGATGAGTCAGATGCACGAGGGAGGGAGTTTGCTAGCGACGTCCACATATTGGATGCAGGCCACACCTTCAGTGAAAATCCCATTTCAACTAACTGGCTGCTCACATCAGATCACAAAGTGGAGGATAATCACTCAGTATCTGCCAAACCACTGAGAATCATGGCCTACCTGAGTTAACACAGACCTCATGCTTGGTAAAGAAACAGGGTCAGAGACAAAGAGGAAGACCTTGGACAGGATGGATTGACACAGTGTCTGCAGTAATGGGCTCAGATATAGCAATGACTGAGGCAGGCATGGGATGAGGCAGTATTTCATTCTGTTGTACATAGAGCAGCTGTCAGTCAGAACATACTTGACAGTACCTAACAACAACCATAACACAAGGTTCTTGAAACTGTCAAAATTCAGCCTGTTACAATGATTGTTCTGATGTCTTTTTGGAGACTAAAACTCATCTCATCTCTTCAGATCATTCTTTGTTTTCTGTTGATCCAATAAATTCTCTGCCTCCTCTTAAATCTGTTTGCTAATTTTTTGCTTTTCCAGATTAACCATCCTTTTCAGCTATAATTTCCATTTAACTGGTATAAACTTAATCAAAGGGATATATTGTGAACATGGTAGGTCTTATTTGTACCTGTCATCTTGTCTTCTTTCTTATTCTTAAGATTTGCTTAACTTTTTCACTTTAATTATCCCTGGATCAGACTGGCCAAAATTGGTACTGTCAAGAAAAAATTTTGTGTTTGTATGCTCAAGTATAATTATTTTGTTATGATTTTATTTTCATAATTCATTAAAATTGTTTTTATTCATTTTCAATCCTTTGTTCTTTTATACTTAGCATTTAGCTTTCAAATTCTTGTCCAAGGCCCCTAGTTTTGATGCTTAGTGCTTTCACTTACATTTTTTAATAGTATTTAATTTCATTTTTAAAAATATAACAAAATTTGTAGATTTTATTTTAACTTTCAAATCTAAAGTTCTGAGAACAGTTTGTACTATGTTCTTTGACACATTTTTTCTCATGTTCAGAGAATAAAATCTGTATGATTTCAGCTCTGTAAGATTTATTTTTTCTATATTCTTAGTAATGGCCAATTGCCTTAAATGTTTTATGAGTTCTGTATCCGACTCAACGGCACTTGGCTGGCATGTACCACTAGGTTATTTCTGGATGGAGATAATAAATTTATGTATTTGTCCATATCCTATCTATCTTACAATAAATCTTATCTGTCTATCCATATGTCTATATCTATGTACATATGTGTGTATATATTTTTAATAAAATATTATATGCTATATTATGTTATATAAGATTATTACTATGACATAATAGTTAAGCATTCAACTGTTATCTACCAGCCACCACTTAGAAATTCTTTGGGGAAGTTGCACTCTCTCTATGGGTGTTGCTATGGGTCAGAATCACTTTGACAGAAATGCATGTTTTTTTATGATATAATTAATGTATAATAGATACTCAAGCTCACTTAACGTGTCATTTGAATCCTGACAGTCTTTCTTTGTCTATTTGATCCCTCAATTTCAGTTGAATATAGGCTCAGTGCTATCCTTCTTGGTGGATTATAATATTCATCTGTAGCAGTATCCTCACTTTTTTCTTTTAATAAAGTCACAGAATTATATTTCATAAGGTAACATCTTCATTATTGCTTTAATTTTATACAATCTTATTGCTATTATTTTGTCTGTTCCTCCTACCAAATATCCCATGTCAGTTTAAACAACATATAGTTGTTATTATTATTACTGTATTTTATATTTTTAAACAAAGCTGATAGTATCTCATGTCCCCCTACCAAGAAAAAATTAAAAATCCACCACTGTCATTGGTTGTGATTCCTAAGTGTAACATATTTGCTTTTTCTGTTTCTGTCTTGTTTAAATTTTTCATTGTTTTGTTTGCATCAAATTGAAAAGTTGCCTTTCAGTAATACTTTGTATTTCCTTATGTGATTTCCTGTTTTTCTTATATAATGGTTTCTTTTCTCTTAGCTTATTGTCCATGTTTATGTAATACGCTCTGTGTCACTTTTTTTAGAAATAGTACATGGTGGAAACTCTCTTGGCCTTGTATGTAGGAACAAGTCATGTCCCCGCACATCCAGATGCTTCTTTGGATAGTGGTATGGTGATAGATTCTACATCCTTTTCTCTTGGAAATGTTAATATTTTCCTGTATTTTCTTCTAGCATTCTGTATTGTTAATAAGCATTCTTTTGTTTATCTAATTTGTATTCTTAGATAGGTTACCTCTATTTCCTCCCCCAAATCTTTTACTTCTTCCTCCTTTGAGCATGAAAAGTAAGTATTTATATGTAGATTTTCTTTTGCACTAGAAATTATCTTACTGCTGTCCTCATTTCCCCCCTCTTCTTTCCCTTTGGAAATCTTTGTTAGATGTTAAGGTTTCTGGATCTCTGATAGCTCTGAATTTGCCTTTCATTAAAAAAAAATGAATTTTGTCATTTTCACTAGGCATTTGAGAGACTCCCTCAGTTCAGTTATTCAGTGGAAATGTGTCTGCTAGGCTATTCAGCCCATTCATGGAACAATTTAGTTCAGAAGTTTTGTTACTAATTTTCGAGAAAGCAGTGTTTCATTTTCATGGCACCTATCCTCTTCCTTAATGTGATACTCCCTTTATTTGTTGAAAGATACTGATTGTATTTGCTACAAAGCCATCTTTTTTTCCTAAAAATTAACTCTAATATCCATTGAGTTTATTTTCTTTGTCAAAGTAGATACCTTTTCTTTGTGCATCTACTTTCTTAAATGTTTCTGTGGTTTTTACTTAATTCTTCTCCATTGATAAAGCTCAGACTAATTAGTGATAAGTGACTATCTCCTAGTCCATGTCAGATCCTGGTGAAAACCCAGATGGTTTAGTGGTTAAGAGCTACATCTGCTAACCAAAACCTAAGCAGTTCAAATCCATCAGGCACTTCTTGAAAACTCTATGGGGCAGTTCTGCTCTGTCTTATAAGGTTGCCATGAGTTGACATTGACTCAGTGGCAGTGGGTTTGGTTTTTGGTTTGGGTCAAATCCTTGTGCTCCAGTCCCCCATGCCAAATAAAGACTCTACTTCACGGATCCCAGATTCCAGTGATTGAAAGAGCCCATGGACATATAGTCAGCCTTCCTGCAAAAGTTTTCTGTGAAGTCCACAGTAAGCTTCAGTGGGAGGTGGGACTAAAGCTGGCAGTTCCCAACAAAAAACAAGGCTTCGAAGGTCAATTCCTTCATTTTCTGACAGTGAAAATAGAATTGCCCTTCTGTTTAAATAACTCCTCTGGCTGACTTTTTTTTTAGCATTGTTGCTTCTATCTTCTACAGACTCAGCTTTTGTAATTATCCCAAGGTGAGTTACAAGGAGATTGTAAACTCCTCCCATTATTGCCGTTGCTACCAGTCTGATTCCAGAAGTTTTATTTGTAAATAGATTTTTCTAACCTATAGATCTGCTTCTTACGTTGATCTTGGCTTTCTAGCACAGCTATTTATGTTTATTAGTTGTTGTTTCTTTTAGTAGAGCCATGGAAAAAGGGATTTATAATTAAGTTTAGAAAAGGCATGTTGAACTAGAGGTCAAAACACAAATTTAAAGAATTGCACTCGATTTCAAAATACAGCCTGTAAGCCTGTCATGAGGTGATTCCAAAACATAACCCAAAGAATATTGCTAATACTTTGGGACTCTGCTGCAGTGTGGCACATCCCTGCAAGAGCTTACAAATCAGTAAGATGGACTTTTAGGCATTAAATCACAAAATAAAATCAATGTTAACAAACGGGGACAGGTAAAGTTGGTCAAATATAAGATAATGGCCTAAGGAGTAACTTTTAAATTAGCTTTCTTGCACAGGGAGACCTGGTGGCACAGTGGTTAAGCATTCAGTCCCCAACCAAAAGGTGGACAGTTCAAATCCACCAGCCACTCCTTGGAAACCCTGTGGGGCAGTTGTACTCTGTCCCATAGAGTTGCTGACAGTTGGAATCAACTTGACAGCAAAGGGTTTGGTTGGTTTTGGTTTTACGAAGATATCAGTGTGCATTAAGACATTATAGCTGTTGCACAAGTTTTTGTCCTCTTCATGAACTTTATAAAATGGTGCACTCAGAGAACAGTCACTATACGTTCCTGCAATGCGGGGACTGGTAAAAGGTACTGCTCCATGTGCCTCTGACACAGAGCAGAAGAGGAAACAATATGCCTAAGATATTTCAACTATTTCAGTTATATTGGAAAAACTAGTGGAGACATTCTTAAGATTTTTTCTCAAGAACTGTCGTAAAATCATTGAAAGCTTTTGACTCTGTGTGTCAAAGCAACTATTTTCATATAAATTGCACAGATTTACCAGTTTGTCAAATTATATTCTTATTGGTACCCACTGATCGTGTTTGTTATAATTTGTCTTCTTCAGGAGTAAAGTGGCAAACAGCTCTGTGGATGGCACAAATGGTTAAGTTATCCGCCGAAAGGCTGAGAGTTGGAACTGACTCAGACAGACCTTGGAAGACAAGGCTGGTGATCTCCTTCTGAAAGGTCATAGCTTTGAAAACTCCATGGAGAAGTTCTGTTCTACACACATAAGATCACCAGGAATCTGAATCAACTCTATAGCAAGTCACAATAACAAAGAGATAAAAGAATATAAATGAAGACGTTTTGTTTCAGATATCAAATAAAAAGGTATCTCATTTGTTTCCTTTACGTATTTCAAATGTAAGTGATGTACTCAGTAAAAAGAAAAATATATACATACTTATATGCAAAAAGAGTAATATATTGCCCTAACCTAGTAATGTGAGCTAAATTTTACACTAGTATTAGCTATTATAAGGAACACTGGTAGCATGGTGGTTAAGTGCTTGGCTGCTGGTTGACAGGTCAGAGGTTTGAACACTTTGGTTCAAACAAAAGAAGAAAAGATGTAGCAATCTGTTCTTGTAAAGATTTCAGGCTAGGAAACCTTACGGAGTAGTTCTACTTGTCCTATAGCATTGCTAAGAGTCAAATTGACTCACTGGCACACGACCATGCTAGATATAATTTGTTTAAAAATCAATTGCTATTCAAAAATCCCTCGGACTTCAATCATAATGCTGATAATCTAGACTAATCTGTCCAGATTTGTTTTAAAGCCAGGATTAGAAATATAATGGAATGGTGAAATGCTGTTCAATATTTCACTATTTTTTAAAACTATGCCTATGAAAATTGTATTGTGAACTCAAGCCACTTTATTTTTTAAAAAAATGACATAATTTTAATGAATGCAATTTATATAATACTATGTGCCTTAAAGTTAACTAACTCCCCCAAAATTCACTACCATTGAGTTGATTCTGTCTCATAGCAACCTTACAGATGGAGCAGAACTGCCCCATAGAGTTTCCAAGGAACATTTGATTTGAACATTGGTTTGAACTGCCAACTTTCTGGTTAGCAATTGTGGCTATTTTGTACCTGGAAACCCTTGGATCATCAAGTTTTTGCTCCCATAAAGTGGCTGGTGTGTTTTAACTACTGACTTTTTGATTAGCCAGGGATCATTCTCATCAGCTCATATATCATCAAAATGTCTTAGGAGAGTCCATGAAGTCCATGGAGCAGGTGTGAAAACTAAAACCCCAACAGGGGTAATATTTCATGTACATGTTAGCTACTCACAGCATAGACAGTTGCCAGCTGAAGCCCAGATGCTGACCCCCAAATGAGGTGTTGTTACATAAAACACCTGAGTGCCACCTGGGGTAAAAGGACAAATAGACTGACTTCTCTGATTTTAAAATAGCTTTTCTGTTTACAAGCAATAATTTGTTCTGATGTATTTGTACATAATGTTGCATTAATACTAGCCTCCCCAACAGATTCTTGAAATTCCTAAGATAGTGATGACAATGATGACTATTTCCTAGTATTTTGTGTCCCTGTAGCATCGTGGGAGCCCAGAAAACATCCATTGGCTTCAATCAAATAAACAAAATTGTACATTCTGTGAATGTTTACTCACAGAAAACATGACAGCACTGAGGAGACAAAGTTCCGTGACTCAAGCAAAAAATCTCCTAAACCACTGAGTAAATGCAATGGCTAGAAAAGTACTTCAGTTAGACAAATTACTGATTTGTTTATCAGCACAACAAAAGCCAGAAGTAGGCTCTCATTTGTAAAGTGAAATCTGATCAAGTTATATGACTAGCTAAAGATTTTAGGGGCACTCCTCACCGTGGGGTGGTGAGGAGAAGGGCTAAGGGAGAAGTCCAGGCATTTCAGTAATACCTGCAGAGTTAACCCCTGTGAATGATACTGAGGACTTCATCCCTGAGCTAGCATCCTACCTCCAGTACAAGTTTTTCCATCATTACCTTCTGTTACTTTCCTCCCGTAAGTAAAGATCACGTGATTTAGACATTTTAAAAAATAATAATAATAGAAGCCCTGGTCGTGCAATGGTTAAGCTGTTAGCTGCTTACCAAGAGGTAAGTAGTTCTAACCCATCAGGGGCTCCAAGGGAGAAAAGACCTGGCAATCTGCTGTCGTCAAGATTACAGCCTAGAAAACCCTGTGGGGAAGTTTTCCTTTGTTTTGTGGGGTTGCTATGAATTGAAATGGATGGCACACAGCAACAGCAACAACAAGTCATGACTTCAGGTTACCAAGGTCTGTGTCAATCAGAACAGGTTAAGTTATGTGTTGTGACAGTCACTGGATCTCAGTGGCTTAGAACAACAGAGGTTTATTTCTTCCCCACTGCTTGCTCAATACCAGGCATTTGAGGAATCTACCCCAACTAAATCTAGCTGGTGGAGTAGACTGCAACTCAATGTTGACAGTTATATTGGCAAAGGGACTGTGCACTGTCTCTAAGAGATTCAACCCAGGAAAGTCACATAATACGTACTACCTGTGTGTTAGTAAAGTGGACGCCTTTGACATTCCACCCACATCCTTTCAATACTTAACCATGCCCAACTCACACATCAGCATCTTTCTGCTCCTCTGCTGGCAGGAGAGCTTGCTCAGCTCATATACAGGTAGTCCCAGAACTACCAGGTGGTAACTGTCCCCATCACCTAGGGAGCAACCCTCAGCCATTGAGATGACACCAGATGTGCCGCAGACTACTGGATCCTGGGGGAACAATTCTGAGGCATGTTCTTCATGGTTCTTCAGAGGCCGCCAGGAGTGATCTCCAGTTCCCATAGGAATAACAAACTCATCACCATACCCTTGGTTTCCCCTCACTTTCCTTCCTTCCAAGTCCACTGCCAAACCCAAACTCATTGCCATCCAGTCTATCCTGAATCTCAGTGACACTCCTGCAGAGCTCCTAGTGGGTTTGAATAGCTTACCTTTCAACTAGCAGCTGGTATCTTAACCACTGTGCCTCTAGGTTTCCTCCAAAATCCAGTACATCAAATCTTAAATTCAAATCTGCTTTTCAAAGAACTCAAAGTAAAACAAATCTCAAGGTTAATAATGTGCATACATAAACCAAACCCAATTCCACAAAGGTAGTGTTATGTAATAAAGTCTAACCAGTTATTCTTCATTTAAGCTCTAGATTACATCATTACTTTCCTTTGTGTTTCTTTTTTTATTTTTAACTATACAAAGGTATTACATGTGTGTGTGTCTGTGTGCAAGCAGCAGTCAAGAAATCAAGAGATATGTTGTATTGGGTAAATCTGCTGCAGAAGACCTCTTTAAAGTATTAAAAAGCAAAAATGTCACTTTAAAGGCTAAGGTAGCGCCATGGTCTTTAAAGGCCCAAGACGTGGCGTGGTGTTTTCATTCACATCATATGGGTGCAAATGTTGGGCAATGGCTAAGGAAGACCCAGGAAAAGTTCATGTCTTTGAATTCCAGTGTTGGTGAAGAACACTGAACATAAGCCAAAAGAAAAAACAAATCTGTCGTGGAAGGAGAGCCAGAATGCTTCTTGAAGTAAGGATGGCAAGTCTTCTCTCACATACTTTGGACATGTTAGCAGGAGAGACCAGTCCTTGGAGGAGGATATCATGCGAGGTAGAGGGTCAGCAAAAATGAAGAAGACCCTCAAGAAGATAGACTGACACAGCAGCTGTAACACGGGACTCAAGCCTACCAGTCATCACGCAGATGGTGCAGGACAGACAGTGTTCCACTCTGTTGTACACAGGGAGACTCTGAGTCAGAGCTGACTAGACAGGATCCAGCAAAAGCGACATATGTATGTCTATGTGTATATATATATGTATGGATGTATATGAGGTCTGCCATGAAGTTTGTGAACTCACTAGAAAAAGTGCTACATACCTCATTGCTGAATATCACTACAGTCACCTTTGAGGTACTCCCCTTGGGAAGTTATGCAACAATGCCAGCACCTAGTCCACCCTTTAAAGCAATTTTAGAACACTCTTTTTCTGGAATGGCCATCAAAGCTGTTGTCGTAGTACCCTTGATGTCCTGAATGTCATCAAAATGTCTTGCTTTCAAAATTTCCTTCATTTTCAGGTAAAGAAAGAAGTCACTGGGGGCTAGATCTGGTGAGTGGGGGGTAGGGGATGTTCTAATATAGTTGTTTGTTTACTGGCTAAAAACTCCCTCACAGACAGTGCCATCAAGCTGGTACCTTGTCTTGATCGAAGAGTGATGAGTTGGAGAGAATTCAGGTTGTTTCTGTCTAGCCTTTTCACACAGCGTTTTCAGCACTTCCAAATAGTAAACTTGGTCACCTGTTTATCCAGTTCTTACAAACTCGTGATGAACAATCCCTCTGACATCAAAAAAGGTTAGCAACATTGTTTTAACTCTTGATTTGGACAGATGGAACTTTTTTGGTCATGGAGAAATTGGCTGATTCCTATTGTGCACTTTGATGCTTTGTTTCAGGGTCATATTGGTATACTCAGCTTTCCTTACTGGTGAAAACATGGCCTAAAACATCTCTAAAAGGTCTTGGCAGATTTCAACTTCCCTTTGCTTTTGTTCATTGGTGACCTCAGTCATGACTATTTTTTGCACACACCTTTCTCATGCCAAGATTTTTGTTAAGACTTTCCTGTTTCTCTGTTGATGTTTACTTGATCTGTTACGCTTCTCACAGTCAGCTAATGATTTTGATGCGCAGTTCAATGAAATTCTGTAATGTTTCATCAGTTCTCGTTACTGGCCTCCCTGACATCTCTTCTACAGTGATGATTTTCTCTCCTCAGAAAAATATTTAATCCATTTACATGCTGCAATTTTCTTCATAGCATCAACCCCATAAACTTGGACTAACACATCCCTGATTTCACTTCTGCTCTTGCCAAGTTTAACAAGAAACTGAATGTTTGTTGCTCTAATTCAAACTCTGGCATTCTTGTGACATCACACAAAAACTGTCAACAATAATGAAAGTCATTCAGCAAGACACTGCCACATGTTGACTTTAGCACAGCTGTAAGACACTGATATACCAAGATTACAAAACCTTGATGAGGTGCTTGTACAGTGCTGCCAACATTATGGCAAGGTTACAAACTTAATTGTCACAACTGGTAGCTATCAATTCTCTTCAATATTTTTGCTCTGTGCTTTAAAATAATGATTGCACATAATGTCTCTAGTCCCTGCTATGGGAAAGAATAGTGACTATACCCGAATTCATCAACCAAATTTTAGTAGGAAAATATTTTTTCGCTCTAGAAATTCTTTTCCTAAGTGAGTGTGAGAATAGGGGCTTTGAAGCTGCTGTTGGGTGCCATTGATTAAATGCAGACTCACAGTGAGCACATGTGACAGAGTAGAACTGCCCGTAGTGTCTTCTTTGCTATAATTTCTATGGAGGATTATTGCCAGGTCTTTGTCCCCAGTAGTCACTGAGTGGGTTCAAAACACAAACCTTTCAGTTAGCAGCTGAGTGTTTAGCCATCTGTGTCATCAAGGCTCCTTTTTAAACTTGCTTGGGAAACCCTGGTAGCCTAGTGGGTTAAGTGTTATGTCTGCTAACCAAAGAGTTGAGAGTTCAAATCCGCCAGGCGCTCCTTGGAAACTCTATGAGACAGTCTACTCTGACCTCTAGAGTTGCTATGAGTCAGAAATGACTCAACGGCAGTGGGCTTGGGGCTAGGTACTCCTATATTTCTTCTCAAGTTGCATATTTCTTTCAACAGCTATACGTCACCATTTACGGTTTCCATGTGTTCTGCCCTCAGGATATCTCAGAGAATTTGCATTTCTCTGTAGGCTCTTCAAGACTGCAATCTATAGAGCACCTGAGGTTGCAACATTCCCTCAGTGATAGCTGCACAGGGTTTGGGGCCGTGTCAACGAGCTATCATTATCAGAAGACCAAATTTCTTGTTGTTGAGTGCCATGTAGTCATTTCAGACTCGTAGCAACATTGTCCACGAAAGAATGAAACACTGCCTAGTTCTGCACCATTCTCTAATTGCTGCTATGTTTGAGTCCAGTTTTGAAGCCATTGTGACAGTTCATCTCTTTGAGGGTCTTTCTCTTTTCCCCTGACCCGGATGTCCTATTCCAGAAACTAGTCCGTCTTGTTACAAAAGTAAGAAGAAGAAGAAGAAGAAGAAACCCACTGTCGTAGAATCAGTTCAGACTCATAGTCCACCCTATAGGACAGAGTATAACTGCCCCACATGGCTTCGAAGGAACGCCTGGCAGATCTGAACTTCTGGCCTATTGGTTAGCAGACAAGGCACTTAACCAATATGTCACCAGGGTTTCCATCTGTTAACATGTCCAAAATATATGCAATGAAGTCTTACTGTCCTCCTTTCTGAGGAGCATTCTGGCTATGTATTTCAAGACAAGTCTATTCATTCTTCTGGCAATCCATGGTATTTATTCAGTATTCTTCGCCAACACTATAATTCAAAAGCATCAATTCTTTTTTGTTTTTCTTACTAATTGTGTAGCTTTTGCATGAGGTAATTGAAAGTATCATGTCATCAGTCAGATGCACCTTAGCAGTCAAGGTGACATCTCTGCTTTTAAACACTTCAAAGAGATCTTTGGTGACAGATTTGCCCAATAGAGTGTGCCCTTTGATTTCTTGACTGCTGCTTTTGGATTGTGGATCCAAGTAAAATAAAATTCTTGATAACTTCAATCTTTTCTCTGTTTATCATGATGTTCTTTCCTGCTCCAGCTGTATGTATTTTTGTTTTCTATTATGTTGCGGTTTAATCCATACTGAAGGTTATGGTCTTGGATCTAAATCAATAAGTGCTTCAACTCGTCTTCAACAAACAAGGTTGTGTCATCTGCATATTGCAGGTTGTTAATGAGTCTTCCTCCAATCCTGATGCCCATTCTTCTTTATTTAGTTCAGCTTCTTGGATTATTTGCTCAGCATACAAACTGAATAAGTATGGTGAAAGATAGGACCCCGACACCCACCTTTCCTGATTTTAAACCACACAGTATCCTCTTGTTATGTTTGAATGACTACTTCTTGGGTCTGTACACGGGTTCCATATGAGTACAATTAAATGTTCTGGAATCTTATTCTTCACAACATTACCTATCATTTGTTATGATCTACATAGATGAATGCCTTTGCATAGTAACTAAAACATAGGTATTCTGTGCCTTCAGCGAAGATCCAGCTGACATCAGCAATGGTCTCCCTTATTCCGTGTCTTCTTTTGAATCTGGCTTGAATTTTTGGCAGTTCCCTGTCAATATACTGCTACAATCATTTCTGAATTATCTTCAGCAAAATTTTCCTTGCTTGTAATATTAACAACGCTATTCGATAATTTCCATATTCTGTTGAATCACCTTTCTTTGGAATGGACACAAATATGGATGTCTTCCAGTAGGTTGGCCAGGTAGCTGTCTTCCAGATTTCCTGGCATAAATGAGTGTGTTATCTATGCTTTTTGTGAAGCACTTCCCCATTTCATGGCTCTATATTTACTGAGCTCAGCTCCCATAAGCTCTGTCTTAGTTACCTAGTGATGCTCTATGACGGAAATACCATAATTTTGTACCTTGAACAAACAGATTAGTTTTCTCACATTTTAGGAGGCTAGAAGTTTGAATTTGGCATACCGACTCTAGGAGAAAAATTTCTTTCGACTCTGGTAAGAAGGGCCTTGTCTCCTCATTTTCTGCCCTTGGCTCATCAGTGATCTTCACGTGATATGGAATCTCTTTTCTCCCATCTGTGCTTGTTTCTCTCTACCTCATTTGCTCATTTCTACATCTCAAAGGTAATTAGATTAAATCACACCCTATACTTCTATGGCCTCTTGACACAATGAAGAAAACTCATTCTCAAATGGGATTATAAGTGTACCTCTCAAAATAACCCATTGCCAGTGAGTTAATTCTGACCACAGTGACCTTAGCAGTGACAGAGTAAGACTGACCCATAGAGTTTCTAAGGAGCACCTGTTTGATTGGGATTGCTGACCTTTTGCCAGCTGTAGCTCTTAATAGCTGTGCAACTCAGGTTTCCAACTATGGGCATAAAGGCCTGGGTTTATACAACACGTATTTCTGGGAGACAAAATTCAGCCTATAAGTAGCAGCTTCTCAGTTATCATATGGACCAGAAATATCAGGCATACAGGGATTGACTTGAACTACCGTTTTGCAAATAGATCTGTGTGAGCAAAAATTCTCCCAAGATCCATAAATTTCTCTTTCTTCCACAGTGCTTCAGACACTTAACAGTTCTCCAGAGGAAGAAAAAAGTCCAAATCCAGTTCCCTTCAAGTAATTCAATGAAAGGAACTCAAAGCTTCTTTTCCACCCAGCAGCCTCCTAAGCTGTGGCCAGAGTTTAGCTCATTAGATGACAAGAGATAGAAGTTGAGGGTGAAAAGGATGGAAGTCTCAGTCAAGTCAGCATAGTCCCATAACACCACTCTAGAGCAGCCTGGACTTTTATCTCGTTATCTCATTATCTTTTTTTGTGCTGTGACTACTCCAATGTGTTTGTGAGAAAAGGTTTTGTTAAATTACTAGAAACTAAACTTTTGACATTAAGGGTTGCACCTCAACATCAAGAAAACAAACATCATCACAAAGGGATCAGGGAGCAACATCATGATGAATGGAAAAGAGTGAGACGGTCAAGGGTTTCATTTTACTTGGTTCCACAATCAACACCCATGGAAACAGTAGTCAAGATATCAAAAGATACATTGCATTGGAAAAACATGCTGCAAAAGATCTCTTTAAAGTGTTGAAAAGTAGAGCTGTCACCTTGAAAACTAAGATGTGCACGACCCAAGCCATGACATTTTCAATGGCATCATATACTTACTAAAGCTGGACAGTGAATGTGGAAGACAGAAGAATTGACACCTTTGAACTGTGGTGTTGGAGAAGAACATTGAACATACCATGAACTGCCAAAAGAACAAGAAAATCTGTTCTGGAAGAGATACAGTCAGGATATTCCTCGGAACAAGGATGGCCAGACTGCATCTTACATACTTTGGACATGTTGTCAGGAGGGATTCTGTCCCTAGAGAAGAACGTCATGCCAGATGAAGCAGAAGATTAGGAAAAAGAAGAAGACCGTCAAGGAGATAGATTGGCGCAGTGGCTGAAATGGTGGGCTTAAGCATAAAAACAATTGTGGACATGGAGCAGGATAGGGCAGTGTTTAATTCTGTTGTACACAGGGTTACTATGAGGAGAAAGCAACTCAACTGCACCTAACAACAACAACAAACTTTTCACTGGCCCCGATGAAGCAGTAGTTGACCACTCTGCTGATAACCAGAAGGTCAGAGGTTCAAACTCACCAGTCGCTAGGTGGAAGAAATTTGCAATGCTCCACTTACGGGAAGATTACAGCCTTGGAAACACTATAGGACAATTCTACTCTGTTCTGTAGGGTACCTGTGAGTCAAAATTGACTCCATAGCAATGGATTTGGTTTGAGGTTTTTCAGATTAAACTTTTCACTGGGGCAATGTTAGAAATGCAGTTTCAAGAGGGGCATTAACCAGATTGTCAATCCTATTGCTTTCAAGTCGATTTCAACTCAGAACCAAACCCAAACCCACTGCTATCAAGTTGATTCTCACTCATAGTAACCCTATAGGACAGAGTAGAACTGCCTTACAGAGTTTCTGAGAAGTTTCCAGTGGATTCAAACTGCTGACCTTTTGTTTAGCAGATACAGCACTTAACCAGTATGCTAGTAGGGTTTCTGTTTCAACGCAGAGTGACCCTAAAGGACATCATAGAACTGTCCCATAGAGTTTCCAAGGCTGTAATGTTTACAGAGGCAGATTGCCTCATCTTTCTCCCCTTGAATGGCTGGTGGGTTCAAACCACTAGCCTCTCAGCAGCAGAGGGCTTAAGAAATGTACCCTTTGGGCTCCCGAGGGCACACAACAACATGTATGACAAAACATCAACTTAGAAGGTGAACTGTAGAATGCATCTTGGTAAAAAGAAAAAAAAAAAAGTCAAATACAGAATTAGGTGTGTATCACATATTTGCAAGCAAAATAAAGTATATGCTCATTGTGGGCTGCTTGTTCCTAAGAGAGAGAGTGAGAGCAGAGCTGAGATCTGCATTCCTTATTATTTTCCCCCCAAAAAGTTTGTCAACTTTTCTGATGAAAAGGATGTTGGGGTGTAGGGTCTCTGAGTCACTGAGTGAAAACTCTTCTCACAGAAAGAAGGGAAAACAGGAACAGATCTTCAGATAGAAAACAGTCTCCCTTTTTTGTTTTTTCCTGAGAACTCTTTGTTCTTTCCTTCTTCTGTTTTACCAAACATGATTCTAGGGACTGGTCTTTCCTAATGACGTGTCCAAAGTGAGCCAGAGGAAGTTTCACAGTCTTTGTTTTTAATCTTCTTTCCAAATTTACCTGTTGAGTGAGCACTAGACAGAGAGGAGCTCTCTGTGCCTACTCACAGTCACCTCTTAGAGATGCGGAGAAAGGATGCTAACTGTCCAAACCCACCTGACACGGTGATGAGGACCAAATATACTGAAACACACAGTGAATTTATTTACCGAATTTCCCAGCAAATACTCCATGCTTAAGAAAGTCTAACCATTGTTATTTCTGTTTGTTTCTCTGTACTTCACATAACATAGAACTATCTGTTATTGAAAAGTTTTGAACTACTTAAGGTAAAAAGGCTTTTGCTGTGGTTTTCAAGTCCATCTGTGATACTCTTTTAATTTCCTTAACGGATAGTATCTCTTCAAGATTTTCCCTTTACTTGAAGTAAACTGGCCGTTTCCTAAACAATCTATTCTTGCACAGTCTCAATTAGAACCATCAGAAGTTTCACTGTTTAATGTGGGGAGAGACTCGACAAAGAACTGACGTTGGGTCTTGTCAGTTTTGTGTTTTCTGTTGTGAATTGCTGTTTTCTTTACTGACACCTACCCTTGTTTTTATTGATTACTTCTTTTCACTTCTTTATGGATTTGCTTTAGCGTTCTTTTCCATAGTTCTGAAGCTGAATGCTCATTGGTGTTTTATACTTTCTACAAGGGAAACCCTGGTGGTGTAGTGGATACGTGCTGAGGCTGCTAACCAGAAGGTGGGCAGGTTAACTCTTCCAGGTACTCCTTGGAAACTCTATGGGCCAGTTCTACCCTGTCTATAGGGTCACTATGAATTGGAATCAATTCAGCAGCAGTGGGTTTGGTCTTAGTTTTATTTTCTACAAGCATGCATTAATGCAACATATTGTCCTCCAAAGATTGTTTCTCTCCCATACAAATTAACTGTATACATGTAGATATACATGTATGTGTGTGTATACATATATATGCATACATATGGTATATATAGGTATACAAATACTGTAAATAGACACACACACACATATACACTCTCATTTTGTAATTTCCATTGAAAGAGCAAAGCCTGTCCAAAACTAGAGGAGGATATATAAGACAAATCCAAAAGCAAATTTAACTGGCCCACCAGCAGCTAGAAAAAGTTGGAACTCATATAGTGACTATGTGGTCTATACATGATGCCCCAGACTCACTTGGATCTTCCTGTTTATTACCAGAGACTCCCACTCGTTACAGATTGAATTCTGTTCCCCCAGATTGTATGTCAATTTGGCTAGGCCACAATTTCTAGTATTGTGTGATTGTCCACTATTTTGTCATCTGATGTGATTTATCTGTATGTTGCAAATCCTGATACTATGATGTTAACAAGGCAGAGTTAGAGGGAATTGTGTTAATGAGGCAGCACCCAACCTACAAGATTAGGGTGTATTAACTTAGTCTCTTTTGAGATACAAAAGGGAGAACCCAGCTGAGTTCAAAGGATACAGGCTTTCTGCAGGGCGTGGAAAGCTCCTAGAGAAGAGGAAAACTGTTGGCAAGGCCTTCCCCCAGAGCAAACACAGAGAGAAAGCCTTCCTCTGGAGCTGGCACCCTGAAATTCGGAATTCTAGCCTCCTAGAGTGTAATCGAATATATTTCTCTTTGTTAGAGTGATCCACTTCTGATATTCCTGTTATAGCAGCTCTAGATATCTAAGACACCAACTGAGTAGAATTTCCCTCAGATATATTATGCTCTGTTTTTACCTTCATACAATTGTCTTCTCTAAGGATTTCTTTGTTAAAAAACAAATCCTAAATCACATTTGTGACTCAAAAAATCTAGTTCCAGAATGGAGACTGTCATTGCTGTTGGGTGCCATCAAGTCAGTTCTGACTCTCCAGCAACTCTGCCTGGTCCTAGGCCATCCTCACAGTCATTCTGCTTGAGCCTGTTTTTGCAGACACCACGTCAGTCCGTCTTGTCAAGGTTCTTCTTAACTGATCCTGTTTAATTTGTTTTGACTATATGCATAGCACTCAGGGTTAAAAACGATGAATTTTTTCAACATTCCTAATTTAAAAAAAGAAAAAGAAATTGAATCTTTTCAACTCTTACCTCAATACTCTGGAAAATAGTCTTGAGTGGAATGGCTATTTCTCAACCATTGCACTGAACCCAATTGTAAAATTAAAAAAGTGGAGCTGTAAGCACAGACAAAGCTGACTTTTGGAAAATCTAGAGAGACTTGAGCTTTTCCAGCTTAAAAATCAGCTGAAGCCTTAGAAAATTGTCAGAACAAATATTGCCAGCGGCCTCTCCTAGCTTTCAAACAAAGCTGACAGAGAACTAGATTGCAGAAATCTGTCTCTCGGAGCCGCAAGACTGACCTGACATTTGAAACACTGTGTCAAACCCACAAAATAAGGCCCTGGCTTCCTCCACCTTTTATCTCTTCAGGGTGGCTACAATAATGGTCCAAACTCTAATTTTCATCCTTGTGTGGCCCTTGAGTGGCACATACAGTTTGCTCTCAGCTACTAACCGAGAGGTTGGGGATATACTTCTGTAAGATTACAGCCACTGAATACCCCAAGCAGCACAGTTCTAATCCGTAACACACGGGGCTGCCATGAGTTAGAAATGACTGCATGGCAACAAGACTTAGTCAGCCGCTGTACAGGTGATCGAATTTGCGGTTAAGTTCATGGAGATAAGAAGAAGTTGGCTAGTAATACAGGTAATATCTGGACTAATTCTACATCAATGCATAATTTACTCCCATTCTAAACTGTAATTATGGCTTTCTTTTTTAATTCCTGATTTGCCACATAAAGAATTTTCAACTGTTTCTGATTTTCCTCCATCCATTTGAGTTTCTTAGTAAATGACGTAACTTTAAATTACTTTGTACCTCTATCTGTATTTTGTTCTTGTTCAGTCAGTGTTCTTTCTCTGACTTCGGGTTATTTCTCTTCGTTTCTCTCCTCCTTTTCTCTTCTTTCCCTCTACTCCTTTGTCCCCCTTGTCCGAGGACCTCGGTGATGACCAGCACCGTTTGTCCTGGGTGGATCTGAGAGTGCTGGCGCCTGGATGGAATCTACTGTCTCTGTTCACTCAAACTCAGCTTGGCTAGCAGGACGCTCTGGGGACGTGATGGAGGAAAATTCCAGTGTCCCCATGGTATGGCTCAGCCAGAGACACATTTTGTCATCTCCGTTGTGACAACTCCATCCCACTCACCACCAACAGGACTTCACCCTGACACGCTCATTCCCAGTACATGTAAAAATGCAGTCAAAAATCAATATCCAGTACTCTTTAGGACTTGGCAACAATGGCCTCCTTTGAATAACCTTCCAAAGTCTTTCACACACTGATGAACATTGAGATTGTTTTCAAGTTTTCTTTTGTTTTCTTGATGGACCTTATTTTTTAAGGCAACAAAGAATGTTTCACATTAAATATCCTTGTCTACAATCCTTTATTACCAGTGTCATTATTTATATATTTTCAGAAATGGAATGATGGGCCAAAGTGACTGTGGATTTGTGACACATGCTGCCAGATGGCTTTCTCCAAATGCTGGAGTTAATCACATTTCCTCCAGAATGTGAGACAGGAATCAGGTGGTGTGGTTAGAGGCAGAGATGGACGCAAATCAAACAAGAGATCTTGTGTCCGCAAAGAAGAAACTTGGGTTTTATTCCAAGTTTTTAACCATGCATTGGAGGCCTTTAAGCAGAGGAATGACATGAGTCTTAAAATATTACAAAAATACTGTGGTTTGACTTGTGGGGAATGACTTGGGAAGGCAAAAGTAGATGCAGAAAGAAGAACACAGCAGGAAATAATATATAAGATTTGCTTCAATTAGTTGGATAGCCAAGTGCCGTCGAGTGGGATCCGACTCTTGGTGACTGAAAATATTTTTAAATAAGTTCGTAATACTACAGATATGCTCTGGTGTTTATTGTTTGAAGCAGTTACACTAAAAACGTCTGATTTAACCCATGTAAAATATATTCCTATGCTTGTTTCTAATATGTGGATTCTCAAATAAATGTCTATAGAATATAAGCATGCTAAATAAAAAGAAAAATGAATAAAATGAGCTATCTATGACACAGCTGTTGGTGCCATTCCATCTGAAGCAAAGAAGAGTGAAGAAAACCAAAGATACAAGGGAAATATTAGAGTAAAGAACTAATGGACCACATAAACCACAGCTACTGCCTGTCTGGGCCCAGAAGAAACAGACGACGATTAGCTACCACCAATGACAGCTGTGACAGGGATCACACTAGAGGGTCTTAGACAGACTGGGAGAAAAATATAGAGTCAAATTCAAATTCACAATAAAAGACTGGTCTAACCCAGACTGGTGGAACCCTGGGAAGAATGGCCTTGGACACCCTGCTGAGAACTGAAGCCACTCCCTGCAGCCCACCTTTCAGCCAAGGATTAGACAGACCTATGAAACAAACAAGAACAAATGTGAGGAGCATACCTCTTGGTTCAATCAAGTATACGAGATAAAATGGGCAACATCTGCCTAAAGGCAAAGATAACAAGGTTGGGAGGGACAGAAAAACTGGATGGACAGACATGGGAAACTTGGGGTATAAAGGGAAAGGGGGAGAGTGCTGACACACTGCCGGGACTGAAACCAATGTCATAAAACAATTTGTGTATAAATTTTTTAGGATGATAAACTAATTCTGTTGTAAACTTTCACCTAAGACACAATAAGATTAAAGAAATGAGATGTATTTATGCATTTAACAGTATTTTCTCCAGGAAGTCAGACGTAATACTTCAGTCTGAAATTGATCGTACACTCTGTTGTACTTTTTCTTGGTAATCATCATTTTATCATGGTACGTATCTGATTTTGTACTTTTGCATCCGTGGTTTCATTTGCTTAATGTTCACCTTTCCTTTAAACCCTATCTCTGTGGTTGTTTTTCCTAGTTACACTGAAACAAAAACCCTTGCGGCCTAGTGTTTAAGAGCTATGGCTGCTAGCCAAAAGGTTGGTAGTACAGCAAATCTGCCAGGTGCTCTGAGGAAACCCTATTGGGGGGGGGGGGCAGTTCTACCCTGTTGCTATCAGAATTGACTCGATGGCAATGGGTTTTTTTTTGTTGTTTGTTTGTTTCTTCTATGGCTGTCTGTTCTATTACATTAAAACAAGATGTAACACAGAACCAGAGCAGAGCAGACAGTACCCACAAGTAAACATTTGTTAAATCAATAATTAATATTTATGTCTAAAAGACCAAAGAGTAAAACTTAAGTCTCTTGATTCCCATAGCTCCAAGAAGCTGACATTAGTCTGATGCTCCTAGGATCTAAATTACAGATTCCATAGATTTAAGTATAAATTTTATGCATCTTGATGTATCTTGCTTCTATTTCATAGGTTTCAATATCAAGCCTGAGGAAATTACCACTGCATACTTATCTTAAAATGACAACACATTTATGTTATGTAAGCATTCCTTGATTATTATTTGAATATACTTTATCTATCAAAAACATAATTTATTTTCTAAATGACTTGTGCCTACCAGTGAGCATTCTTTAAAACAGCTTGTCCAAGTGGTTATAGGGAGATAGGAAATTATTAATGCAGTAGAGAACTAATTAGAAATTACATTATGTTGGACTTGACATATGACTGAATATTACGGTGAGAGAGGAGTCTAAGTGAATCTGATAAATCGAGATAGAACAGGGAATTGGGGAGCAGAAACTTCTCACTATAAAAGCCTATAGCAAATGTGTCGAAAAAGTTCATAACATGTGTGTTGGTTGCTTATTGGTAGCTTTTAACAAGGTACCATAATTGTAAGCTGAGGGGAGACTTGGCCAGGTATCAAGGAAAAGGAAAAGGAATATTTAGCTAAGGGAGGCTCTGTCTGCTGTGGACTACTGCTAAAAATGTCTGAGAGTCTAGTTATTTGCTGCTTCATGGAATTGCAAAAACCAGTAGTTTGTGTAAACCAAGGAATAGGAGATCTGATTTTCTCAGGGCCAGCCTAGCTGCACGGATCTAATGAACAGCAATAGCTATTCTGCCGTTTCTTATTTCGTGTTAGAAGTCTGGGTGTAACAGTTTAGCACACAGCCGCTAACCGGAAGGTCCTCGCTTCAAACCCACCAGCCAGTCTGTAGCAATCTGCCGCCCTAAAGACTTACGACCTCGAAACCTTAAGGGACACTTCTACTCTGTCCTGTAGATGGAACTGAATCACAACAACGGGAGTTTGGGATTGTTTCACATTCCCTCAAGGTAATGGCAATTAAATTGAACGAGAGAAGGAGGTGGAAAAGCAAGTAGCGCTGAACAAAAGAGAAAACTCGTCAGGTGTAAGAACCACCGGTGTGATTCATGTCATGTGGAGTTTACTGAACACGGGGAGCCATTAAGCCTGTGAGTGCTTGAGGAAGTTACATTGCCTTGGAAATTACAAATCTTTACAAAAGACTCTGATTGTTTAATTCTTAAAGTTTCTCTCGGCCTCCTGCCTGCCTGTGCCAGGCCCCATGAGGCATCATGGTATGAACTTCATACGTGACCACTGAGGATAAAACGTGGTGGATCACCTTTGTGTGGCCTTTCTCGTTGTGATCTTGTAACTCTCACTCAAGTAATTGGGTGGGACTCTGCTAATGTGATAACTGTGGCCCACCAAGGGGATTGGTCAGTGTTTTCTTCCTTCTGGGCTTAAAGGAGAGCCAGTTCTAGAGCACAGAGATGGTCCCACCTCCACTAAGTAAGAGGGGTCAGAAGGAGAGGGCATTTTTTTAGACCTGGGATATCTATGCCAGGAAGCTTCTGGAACCAGGAGATGGAGAGAGCAAGAGCTCTAACACTGAAGGCAGCAAGAAGCACTGGCAGAGAAATAGCAGGAGACCCTGCAGCAGGCTTCCTGTACCACAGAGTAAGGAAGGTGAGTGCCTTTGGGCTGGAGGCTTACTGGAAGAAGAGGGTGTCTTTGGGTATTTGATAGAGCTATGTTTGTAGACCTGCGAACTAGACGTGAGTGCCTTTGGGCTGAGACTTACTAGAGGAGTGGGGTGCCTTGGAGTGCTTATTGGCAAAAGCTGAAAGGTAACACTTGCCTGAGCAGGGCAGAGGCCAAGGGGTCAGCGAAAGGCATGGTTATGGGCATAGATGAAAACAGGCTGTCTTGATGGATTAACTGTACCCCAAGTTTTTGTGAACCTGAATTGTAAACTATTACTTTCCTAATAAGCTCCATAATTCTGAGTATTGTCTCTGAGTTCTGCATGACTGATTGTCAGAATGGTCTGTTGAACCCAGTAGAGAAGTAGAGAGCACTGTGAGAGGAAGATTTGGTGTCAGAATTGACAAAGATGGTGAAGAAAAGAGGTCTGTCTGACCACACCTCACAGGAACCAGCCTTGGCCTTCTGGTCTCCATTCTCTCCTGACCCCAGCTTGTGATATCACACACCAGCACCATATCATTACTTCAGAGGACAGTGGATAAAGATGAAGCTCCCAAGTCCAAGGAAGACAACGAAGGGGTTTCTTCCAGATCACGAAAGAAGACAAGGAAAACCAAGGATTCTTGACCATTGCTCCTATTTCTTGACTCAGTGTTTACTTGTTTCTTTTCCAACACTGTAGATCAGATGCCAATGGCCAATTCTAACATAAATGGTATCACAATGGGTATTGAAACTATACTCAACAGAATAAGATTTTAGTTTGGACTTGGGGTGTGAGAAAGAACCAAACCAAACCCACTGCCATCGAGTCAATTCTGACTCATAGTGACCCTATAGGACAGGGTAGAACTGCCCCATGGAGTTTCCAAAAACCACCTGGTGGCTTCGAACTGCTGACCTTTTGGTTAGTAGCATCACACTTAACTACTACACCACCAAGAAGAGGTAGGGTTTTTTTTTTTTTTTATCTGAATCAGGATTTTGAAGCAATTTGTCCCAGTTTGACCCCTTACTTAGAATTTGCATCTCAAGGTACTGAATCAGAATATACATTTTTAACAACATCCCTCAGGTGATTCTTCAGTATACCTAAAAATCACCTGGAGCTCTTGCTAAAGACTAAGGGGGATACAGGTGTGTGGGACTCAGTGATTAACTCTGACATACTTACTAGATGGTCAAATAAAGTAAAGTGACAGGGCCAGGCTGGAAATATCTCAAGTCATGTGAAGAGATGAGAAAGCCAGGGAAATGCATATAGATAGAAAAACACTCCCTAGAGCATTCCAACATTTAAATTTTGAGAGACAATAACAGTTGCAAACACTGATAATAATGACATGAACAGTGCCAACCATTGTTTCAAGTCCTTTATATTCATGTGTAAACTCATAAACTCAGAACAACATTATGCAATAGACATTACCATTTATTTTTACAAAAATAATGGGTGCCTTCTGCTTGCTTGGAAACCCTGGGTGCACAATGGTTAAATGCTATGTCTGCTAACCAAACCAAAAGGTCGGTAGCCGAAGTAGGCCAGATGCTCCTTGGAAACTATAGAGCAGTTTTACTCTATCCTGTAGGTCATTAGGAGGGGGAATCTACTCGAAGGCAGCGGGTTTGTTTCTTTGTTTTTTTGTTTTGTCTGTTTGTTTGCCAATCACATCTACCCTCCTGTGAGATACATTCATTAGTGCAGTTATGTTGTTAGGGTCTAGATTTCAAGACACGACACAGTTTCTTTTTGAAAGTTAAGTATTATTAAAAACGTGGCCAATAGGAAAATGGCTGGTGCACCAGGGACACACTCCAAACTACACAGAGCAGGAGGCGACCCCAAGCTTCTCTAGCACGCAGTATTTAAGCCATAAAACCCAAAAAGCAGGGAGGGGGAGCTGTCCTCTGCATTGACTGGCTGAGGCCACCTGGAATTTACGTAGGTTGTAAATAGTTGTCAGTGGATGTTTTTGTAGATTATGGTCAAGGGCCTAGGGGTTATCTGCAAGGCTGTTTCCAGGCTTCAAGGCTGTCTCCAGCCTCTGTCTTGTGACAGATATTTTCTTAAGGGTGAAATCACTCTGTGGTATTTTCTGTTATTTTCTGCTAAGTTGCTTCCTGGGGCCTTCTAACTGGACCAACCCTCAAAATGGAGTCACTTATGTCTCATTTCAACAATGTCCCTTTTTTTTTACATGTTTCCTTAAAAAATTGAGTAGCACTGCAGGCTTACAAAAACCCCAGGGGTAGGGGGTGTGGTTGGAAAACAAACAGAAGTGTTGCGTTATTTGTATGACAATGATGGTATTACTATCTCACCTACCTACCAACAGAGAGACTCAAGCACAGAAGAGTTAAGTAATTTGTCAAGGTCTCACAGCTAAGCAGATAAAATTGAACTTAGAGCAGTGTCTTATCATCTTTTTATAAGAAAACACTGGCAAAGGTTGCTGGTAAGCATCATCAACAGAAGAAAAAGTGAGATAGACATGGTGTCTAAGAAGCTGAATCAGGGAAGAAATGAGGAGTAACCTCAAATGTTCTTGGTAGGTCAAGAGAGAGATGAAAACTGAGCATTAGATTAGCCAGATGGAGTCACTGGTTACCTGATACCGACAGTTTCTCTAGAAATGTAGCTAGGGAAGATTGAGGCAGGCGTTTGCCCTTGGCCATAAGTCCAATACCAAGGGAGTGCCAGATAAGGCCAGTCTGGCAAATCAGTACCCCCTCACTCCCCTCACCCACACAGACACACTGTCAAGGGTGTGAGTAGCCAACTTAGTGGTTGTCTCTAGGCACTGTTACCCAGTAGGCACTGCTACACCTCTTGAGTGTCTCCCGAAAAGCCTATGGGAGTGAGTGCAAGAGAGAACGTGAAACCAGAACATAGATCTCACTCTCAAGAGCAGAGCAAAGAGTATACAGTTTAGGGGCCTATGAGTGTGAGGAAGACCTTCTACAGACAAAGTCTGTTGCTGTCTCTGTGTTGATGGAAATTATGCCATTGGACATTTAATTTAGAATAGGCATGTATTTTTGAGTACTGTTGTGGGCATAAACATCTACCTCACAAATTTGCCCAGATCTGAATCAATCTTTCTAGCAAAGAGTACTGGTGGTGCAGTGGATAAGCGCTCAGCTGCTACCTGAAGAGTGAGTGGTTGGAACCCACTAGTGGTTTCACAAGAGGAAAGATGTGTAAATCTGCTCCTGGGAAGGGTACTGCCTAGGAAACCTTATGGGGTGGTTCTGCTCTATCCTATAGGAGAGCTGTGAGTTGGAACTGACTTGCTGACACACAGCTACAGCCTTTACCTCAAGACTTCTCCTAAACCTGCAGTTCAGTAACCCACCAGGTGTACTGCTCTCTCCCCTCATCCATGTTTCGGTGATCTTTATCTTAACAAGACATCTATTTCTTAGAGTCAGGCTTAACAAGAGAAAGTATACTGTAGCGCAAGTTAAAAAAAGAAAAAGCAAGAGGACAGTTTGAATTTGTTTCGCACACTGACTCAAGCCAAATGACAAAGCCTTATCTTCATTTTAAAACGGAATACCTTATTCCTTATTATCACATTTCCTTTGGAAGAACAAGAAGGCTAAATGTGTTCACAATTTACTGCTCTTTTAAAGAAAGCAGTAATGGGCTTTCTGAAACAACCTTCAGAACACACTTAAATATTTAGCAACATTAAACCACTTTGCTATTTCCTCCAGAATTTAATGCTTCTGATGTAAGAAGTATCCACCTACAAAAGTTTAGATGTTGAACACCTCTATAACTACACCTTGAATATAGGTTCAGTGAAATAAATGTTTATGAAATCTCTTATTACATAACAATATATCCCAGGTAGCTTTAAGTCAGTGGTTCAAATCCACTAGCAGCAACTTGGGAGAAAAGACCCAGATACCTGCTCCCATAAAGAATGCAACCTGAGAAATCCTATGGGGAGCTTATACTCTCTGCTACACGGACACTTTAGGTGGCACTGTATTGAATGCACACAAACAATAACAACAACAAGAATTCAAATGCATGGAATTCATTTATGAATACTGAAATTCAAGAAAGACAATCAAAAATTCAACAGGAAAAAGGGATGCCAAGTCCCTCCTACCCCCACCCCCTCCACCAGACTTTTCATTTCTTGTTCTCCTAGTTGGTTGATGCTCTATTCCACACCAGGGATTCTATCTTGATACCTGACAACCTGAAATAGTATTTTCAGTCTCTGCTCTGATAAGATAACCTCAACCTATGACAATCATTGGCACACCCACTTCTCTGCAGTTTTCCCAGATATGCAATGATTGATGCATTCTCTTTTATGTTCAGTTTCAGATATTTGTGTTATACTTACATTGCTTTTCTCATTAACATTTTAATGTGTTTCAACCAATAAAGTATTGCTGGGAAGTCATATTATGTGAGATTAAGAAAGCATTGAACTTGCTGATCCCTCATAAGAATTAAAGATGCTGGTGAGCACAACAGCAAAGTTAAGTATACTACAGAGGAGGTAGGTGGAAGTGCTACTCGTGTGTGCACCAGGAATCTTGTGGGCTCAGGTGTCTTGGTTCATTACAGAAGGTAGGGAACAAAAAGAACCTATGAAGCCTCTCTTAGTCTACCTGCACCACAATCTGCAGAGCTGTAGACTACATTAAGACACATGAGAAGGCCCCATAGAGACTGCCTCTCCTCCAGAATCAGTATACTTAGGAAGATAATACGACATAAAGGAAATCTTATCACACGAAGTGAGACTGTCAGTGGGGATCTTGGCCCAGCAACTCAAATGACTTCAGTTTTCTTACCAGTTAGTTTTCCACACAGTCTCCACTGGTTAATTCTTTTTCAGAAATAGATTGCCAGGTCCTTCCTCCGAGTGTGTTTTAGTCTATCAGCTCCAGTGAGACCTGTTCACCAAGGCTGACTTTGTTGCTATTTGGAATGCCAGCGGCAGAGTTTCCGGAATCAAAACAACATGTAAGCCACCACAGTAACAACCAACTGACAGACAAATACGCTCCTTAGAAGCCAAGATGGCAAGACTTTGTCTTGCTTACTTAAGACATGTTATTGGGAAGGCCTAGTCCCTGAAGAAGGACATCATTTTTGGTGATAAGTGAAAGGACGAAGAAAGGAAGACCTCAACATGATGGATGGACACAGCGGCTCAAACAATGGGTTCAAACACAATTACTTTTGTGGGGCTGGCACAGACCCATGGGAACTTACTAGATGGCACCTAATAACAACAACAATCAGCTAGTTTAGAATAACATACTGTTGTTATACTTGAAGGAGACTTAAATGAGCAGGTATGTGTGAAGTATCTAGAAAAAGAAGGCACTCAGTGGATTGTTTTTGTTTCTGTTTCTCATTTCCTCCTCCTCTCCCTTCTTTCACCTGGCTTTTTCATTAATGCACAAAATAGTGGAACAGTAGATTTTTTTTAGTATGGCCATGTTGCCATGAGTTGGATCCGACTCAACGGCACTTGGCTTGGCTTGGCAAAATGTTGGATAACAATATAGTTGATAATTGAGGAGCATAGTGGCACTGATAAAAATACCTGGGGAGGGACGAGTGTCCAAGTGGAAAACAAACATAGATGGTACATGTTATTCATGTATTACAACACATTATATTCACAAAAGGCATTCTGACCCTAAAGCAGAGTCTATGTTACTCTATGTTACGTTATATACTAGAAACCAAATGTTACTGTTCACTTTAGAGCCAAAACCTTGTCAGGTAACAACTTCACCTGGAAATATTACATTAGAATGTAATATTTATCCTTGGATCTCTCAACTCTTATTCAGAATGTTATAGTCTCATTTGATTTTTTTTAAATCACTTGACTATAAAGATTTTTCCCACACTGAATCATTTTATAAATTTTATTGAGTATTTATTCTAGCCAAGTCACTGTGCTAAACTAGATATATAAAAAAGCAAATTAGACATTGTCTTTATTCTAATGGAGTGCTCAGTTTAGTGTTCACCTAGATATATAAGCCAATGATTATACTACAAAATATCAAACTTATACATTTCTCAATAACCATGGTTATTATACAGTGTACAGAAATTATTGATTTTGCCTGACATGATAGAGCTGTCAGACAGCCTCAAGAAAACACATCATCTTAGCTGAGGCCCCAGGAAGGTGCATTAGTTAGATTTTTAATAACACTATAGATCTTCCATCTCGGAAGAAAGCATGTCTTAGAGTTGGACATGATATATTGACACCCAACCACCTTCTATTCTTCAATAATCACTCTTCAACTATTGCTATGTACAGTATGTCATAACCCTATAGAAATAAGCCAATTTCCCTCATAGTTCTTAAGATCATTTGCTCCTCCTCATCCTGTGAACCTTAAGATTTTCCCTAGGACAATGCAAATTCACTCAGCATGGGAAATTACTGAGTCTGATATAATAAGAATATTGTATAGTTTAGATTTTGCCTTCAAACGCTTTTGAGCCCCAAATTACCTTATTGCTGACCAGTTTGTGTTCCTTAGTAGCTACTTAATCTCTTCATAAAGGAGACCTGGTAGTACAGTGATTAAGCACTTGGCTTCTAGCCAAAAGCTTGATGTTTCAAGCTTACTGACAACTCCGAAGGAGGAAGATGTGGCAATGTTGTTTTATAAAGATTATAGCCTAAGAAACCCTATAAGGCATTTTGATATGGTCCTTGTAGAGTTGTGCTGACGCAGAATCAACTTGATGACAACAGGTAATCTTTTCATAATAACACATATTTCATTTCTCCTACAAGAACAAAGCAGCACATCCTATAAAGATGTTGCAGGAAGTGTTTTCAATATCTTTGTCCCTTGTGTTTAGAGTTAAATTTAAGGTTTTTTACATCTATCCAAGTTTATTTATAACTTAGTTCCTTTTTGTTACTGAATCAGAATTTTACTGAGACATATTCTTGGGTTTATTAGAGATAAACTGTTTTCCTGTTTAGGAGTTCTTAATTTGATGTCACAATCTGTTTTCCTTAAAAAGTTTTTCAGTTTGGGGGGGCAGAGTCAAGATGGCGGACTAAGCCCACGTCTCCTTCTATCCCTCTGGAAACCAAGACCTGAACTGACAATCAAACAGAGCCTTCTGAGCACCTAATCAGCCTCAGGACACGGCACAGAGCTGTTAATTGGGACTTTATACGACTCAGCGAAAAATTTCCTCTCTTTCGTTGACTCCCGCTCCTGGCTAGCCCCGGCTCTCACGGACGGAAGGTAAACGCACCATTTTGACTTTTTTTTCCCTCGGTCTGGGCTGGCGGGTGGAGCTGGGCCTTGCCTGGCAGCTGGACTCAGACACGCTGCTGGGGGGATAGGCAGGCGAAATTCCCATATTCTGAGAGCGAGGCTTGGGACTCTGTTAATCTAGACACTTTGAGCCTTTCGTTTTGTAGCTGCCTCAGTGGGGTTTGTGCGGAACTCCGCGGTCAGGGTGCGGGACGCCATGTTGGTACCGAGATTTTAGCGGGACCTCGTTCTTAGCCTGGGAGCCAGCGCCTGCAAACGGGACAGTGCTTCTCTGGCAGAAAAGTAGTGATTTTGCATAGTGCTGCCTACATTGGGGGCCCTGCAACAGAAGCAGAGGAATCGCTGCCTCTGGGCACCTTTAGCCCCCCTGTCTGCTGCCTGTGTGGAGGACGCCGTCTTGGGTACGGTGGCCGCAGCTGGACCTAATTCTTAGCTTGTGAGCCAGAGCCTGCCCACAGAGAGTGCTTTTCTATCACAAAACCAGTACTCTACACAGTGTTGGCTAAGGCTAGGCCCTGTCAGCAGAGGCCACCAGGGCACTAGCAGTGCTGCATTCTGAACTAGTTTGTTATCATCTGGGGTTGGATACAGTGGCATTTACTTTGTCAGATGGGAAGAGGGACCGCTACACCTGAAAACCTAACTGACTTGTGAACTGGTCAGATACCTTTTGCTTTACATTTGAAGAAGCCTAGAGAAACACTTGCAATCCATCCTCACAGTACCTCTTCCAGCCTCTATATACTCACATGGGACCCAAAAAGCAACAGACAATTGTGGCATACAAGCAATCACTCATAGCTTCAGAAGGGTCCCAAACAAAGCAACCAAGGAGTTTTCCAGATGAAGAAACTTTTATAAAAGCATCAGGAAGTGAATACAAATTGATTATATACAGGGCCCTTCTAGACCTTATACAAAATGCAGCAGAACAAAATGAAAAATTAAGCAAGTTGTTCGATCTGAGGGAACACCAGTACTCTGAAATCCAACAGATCAAGAAGAAAATCAAAGACATAGAAACTTCCATGCAAACCCAAGAAAACAGAATGGAACAAATGGAATAAAGAATTTCTGACTTGGAAGACAGAGCTACTGATGCCAGTGTCTATGAGCAGAAATCAGAAAAAAGAAACAAGAAAAATGAAGAAACATTAAGAAGCATGTGGGACTCTATTAAGAGGAACAACCTTCGATTAATTGGAGTCCCTGAACAGGGTGAGACATCTGAGAACAAAGAGAGCATTGTTGCTGAGCTGCTGAAAGAAAACTTCCCAGAAATCATGAAGGAAGAGAATATACACATCTCAGATGCATATCGTACGCCACCCAATATAGATCTCAAAAGAAATACTCCAAGACATATTATAATCAAGCTTAACAAAATGAAACATAAGCAGCAACTCTTAAAGGCAGCAAGACTCAAGGCAAAGCTAACATTCAGAGGGAAACTCTGTAGGCTCTCGTCAGATTTCTCAGCAGAAACCGTGCTGGCACGGAGACAGTGGCACGACACATTCAAAGTCTTGAAGGAGAAGAACTTCCAACCAAGAATTATATATCCTGCAAAACTGTCTTTCAAACACGAAAATGAAATTAAGACATTTCCAGATAAACAGAAACTCAGAGACTTTGTAAAAACCAAACCCAAACTACAAGAAATACTGAAAGAAGTTCTTGGCTTTGGCTTAGAAGAACAAAACCACTAACTTTATATTTTAGAATGACACACTACTCAATAATCATTTAGGGAAGGCTCCAAAGTAAATCACAGCTTTGATTTGGAAAGAAGCAATCCAGTGATCATCATGAAAACTATGGTGTCATCATAATAAAAGAGGGATGTACTACAGTCGTTATAGTCCTTCCGGATGGAGAGGAAGATGACCAGACTGGTAGTAATTAAAATTGGGTTTATAAATAGTGTATTAAGGGGGTTCATAGGGGCAGCTGTAAAGCACAACAAAGATGTATCATACCATTTCAAGAAATCTAACACATGAGTCTCAACAACTATAAAACCAGCTCTGAAAAAGATGAAAAATCAACTCACAAAAAAGAGTGTCTCAGAACAGACTAATAAGAACAACAGAGAAAACATCAACATAAAAATAAACATATCACAATGGCAGCAGTGAACACATACCTATCAATAATTACATTGAATGTGAATGGACTGAATGCTCCAGTAAAGAGATACCGAGTGTCATCTTGGATCAAAAGACACGACCCATCCATATGTTGTCTACAAGAAACTCACTTGAGACCTAAAGACAGGAACAAACTGCAAATTAAAGGATGGAAAAATATATATCAAGCTAACAATGAACAAAGAAGAGCAGGGATGGCAACTCTAATCTCAGACAAAATCAACTTTAATGTCAAATCCACCATCGTGGACAAAGATGGACACTATTTATTGCTGAAAGGTTCAGTACACAAGCAAGACTTAACTATATTAAACATTTATGCACCTAATGTCAGAGCACCTAAATATGTCGAAGAAACACTGACTACGCTCAAAAGAGAGATAGATGACTCCACAATAACAGTGGGAGACTGTAACACTCCACTCCCATTACTAGACAGATCATCTAGAAAAAAGCTCAGTAAAGATACAGAAGACCTCATTGACACAATTAACCAACTAAACCTCATTGATATATACAGAACTTTCCACCCCTCAGCAGACAACTACACCTTCTCCAGTGCACATGGAACATTCTCCAGAATTGACCACGTGATAGGCCATAATGCAATGCTCAACAAAATCCATACCATTGAATTATTGCAAAGCATATTCTCAGATCATAAAGCCATCAAAGTTGAAATGAATAGCAGAAAAAACAGAGATAGAAAGTGGAACTCTTGGAAACTGAACAACATCTTGCTCAAAAAAACATGGGTTATAGAGGAAATCAGGGATCAATTAAAGAAATTCATGGATTCCAACGAGAATGAAAACACTTCCTACCAGAACCTATGGGATACAGCCAAAGCAGTGCTCAGAGGTCTGTTTATCTCCATAAATGCACACATCAGGAAGGAAGAAAGAAACCAAATCAAGGAACTAACTCTACAGCTTGAACAAGTAGAAAGAGAACAACAGAGGAACACCTCGGGCACCGGAAGAAAGGAGATCATAAAGATTAGAGCAGAGCTAAATGAATTAGAGAATAGAAAAACAATTGAAAAAATTGAAAAGACCAAAAGCTGCTTTTTTGAAAAGATCAACAAAATTGATAAACCACTGGCTAAACTTACTAAAGAAAAGCAGGAAAGGAAACAAATAACCCAAATTAGAAATGAGAAGGGAGTTGTCACCACAGATGCAACAGAAATCAAAAACATCATAACAGAATACTATGAAAGACTGTACTCTAACAAATTTGAAAACCTAGGGGAAATGGACAAATTCCTTGACTCATACCACCTACCCAAATTATCACAACGTGAAGCAGAACAACTTGATAAACCCATCACAAAGGAAGAGATTGAAAAGGTCATCAAAACACTGCCAACCAAAAAAGTCCGGGCCCAGATGGCTTCACGGCAGAATTCTACCAAGCATTTAGAGAAGAGTTATCCTCAATACTATTGAAACTATTTCACAGTATAGAAAGGGATGAAGTACTCCCAAACTCATTCTATGAAGCCAGCATAACACTGATACCTAAGCCCGGGAAAGATTCAACAAAGACAGAGAACTACAGACCGATATCACTCATGAACTTAGATGCAAAAATCTTCAACAAAATTCTTGCCAACAGAATACAACAATATATCAAGAAAATAATCTATCATGACCAAGTGGGATTCATACCAGGGATGCAAGGCTGGTTCAACATCAGGAAAACAATTAATGTGATTAACCACATAAATAACACAAAAGACAAAGATCACCTGATTTTGTCCATTGATGCCAAAAAGGCATTTGATAAAGTCCAACACCCATTCATGCTAAAAACTCTTAGCAAAATGGGCATAGACGGCAAATTCCTCAACACAATAAGCGCCATTTATACAAAGCCAATTGCCCACACCGTCCTGAATGGAGAGAGACTGAAAGACTTTCCCCTGAGATCAGGAACTAGACAAGGATGCCCACTGTCACCTTTCCTATTCCACATTGTGCTAGAAGTTCTAGTCAGAGCAATTAGACAAGACGAAGAAATAAAGGGCATCTGCATCGGCAAAGAGGAAGTTAAAATCTCCCTGTTCGCAGATGATATGATTGTATATGCAGAGAACCCCAAGGAATCTATAAGTAAGTTACTCAAACTGATAGAAGAGTTCAGCAAAGTCTCAGGATACAAGATAAACATAAGTAAATCAGTAGGATTCCTTTATACCAACAACGAGACTGTTAAGGAGGAAATTATCAAATCTATACCATTTGTGATAGCCCCTAAGAAGATAAAGTACCTAGGAATTAATCTAACCAGAGAAACAACAGACCTTTACAAAGAGAACTACAAGCCCTTACTACAAGAAACTAAGAGAGACTTAGATAAATGGAAAAACCTACCCTGCTCATGGATAGGAAGACTTAACATTGTGAAAATGTCTATTTTACCCAAAGCAATTTATTTATATAATGCAATCCCAATAAAAGTTCCAGCATCATTTTTTAATGAGATGGAGAAACAAATCACCAATTTTGTTTGGAAAGGGAAGAAGCCCCGGATAAGTAAGGTAGTACTAAAGAAGAAGAACACACTGGGAGGCCTTTCATTACCCGACCTTAGAACATACTACACTGCCACAGTGGTCAAAACAGCCTGGTACTGGTACAAGAACAGACAGATTGATCAATGGAACAGAATTGAGACCCCAGAGATGACACCATCTGCCTATGAACAGTTGATATTCGACAAAGGCCCTAAGACATTAAACTGGGGTAAAAACAGTCTCTTCAACAAATGGTGCTGGCCAAATTGGTTATCCATCTGCAATAAACCGAATCAAGATCCATATCTTACACCTTATGCAAAAACCAATTCCAACTGGATAAAAGACCTAAATATCAAACCTAAAACGATAAAGCTCATCCAAGAAAAGGTAGGAACAACAATGGAAGTTTTAATACACAAGACAGACTCCAAAATCTGTCAAAGAAACCTCAATCAACAGAAGAGAAAGTAGGTAAATGGGAACTATTAAGAATCAAACACTTTTGCTCATCCAAAGACTTTATTAATAGAATTAAAAGAACACCCACAGAGTGGGAAAAAATATTTGGCAACTCTATGTCAGACCAACGCCTGATCTCCATAATCTATAAGATACTACAAAATATCAATAAGAAGATAAACCATCCAATTAAGCGATGGGCAAAGGAGATGGACAGACACTTCACTAAAGAGGAGATCCAGGCAGCCAAAAAACACATGCGGACATGTTCACGATCTTTAGTTATTAAAGAAATTCAAATCAAGACAACAATGAGATACCATCTCACCCCAACAAGATTGGCCATGATCCAGAAAACACAAAACAAAAAATGCTGGAGAGGCTGTGGAGAAAGTGGAACCCTCCTACACTGTTGGTTGGGTTGCAAAATGGTCCAGCCTCTTTGGAAGGCAATCTGGCCCTTCCTTAAAAAAATGGATATTGATATACCGTTTGACCCAGTAATTCCACTACTTGGAATATATCCTACAGATTCAAGGCCTTTCACACCAACGGACACATGCACCAGAATGTTTATCGCGGCACAGTCCACAATAGCAAAAAGGTGGAATCAACCCAGATGCCCAACAGTAGAAGAATGGATAGGTAAACTGTGGTACATATACTCAATGGAGCATTATGCAATGATAAAGAATAACGATGATTCCAGGAAACATCTCCTAACCTGGTTTCAACTGGAAGACATTATGTTGAGTGAGAGTAGTCAGCGACAAAAGGACAAATACTGTATGAGACCTCTACGATAAGTTCTCAAAAACAGACTTGTGTATAGAAGAAAAGACTCTTTGACAGCTGCAAGGGAGGGGAGGGAAGGAGGGAGGGCGAGGGGTGGAGGGTTTAGTTTAGGTAGTTACTAGAAATCTAGTTGGGAGAAAGCGGTGACAGCACACATTGTGAACAAGAACAACATTAAGTGGACTTCAGCATAACTTGAATACTCCTTCCATTTTAACTCAATACTGCAAGGATAGAGTAGCTGGGGAGGGGGGCGGGGGACCATTCTCTTAGGTGAATTCCAGGCCAATTGGCACAACTAGCATTTTGCTAAGAGAGCTCTCTGCACCCCACATTGGTGAGTGGCGTCTGGGGTCTTAAAACCTGCCAAGCTGCCATCCGAGGACACAGCAAATGGTCCCAACTCAGCAGGAACGGATGCTCATCGAGGACCAAAATGGCATGAGGTAAAGTCAACCCAGAAGACAGAGAGACCCACAAGAGTGGGTACCTACATCGACCTGGGACCAGAAGAACCGGATGGTGCCCCGGCCACCACCAGTGATAGCCATGATGGAGCTCACAGAGAGGAGCCTCACTGGCAACACAAGAATAAAAAGAGGTGCATCATGAGATCTCCACTAAAAGACCTCAATTGATGGTCCAGCGGTTTTGGGGTTCCTCTGAGAGCATGGCTCCTGGCCCTGATGCTGCCCGTTCCCATAAATTATAACAAAGGTCCACTCTTTGGACAGGAATGGATTGGACTTGGCAATGCAGAGTAACCATATATTGGAAGCACTTTATGGTTCTGTACATCTATAGGATATCATCTTGCTGACCTCTGGCTGGAGGAAGGGGAGTGGATGGAGAGGAGGAGAAAGGAGACTGTTGGGAGGATGAGACATGTATGGAGCAGAGAGGAATAGTGTGCAGTCACCAGACAGGGAGAGCAGTGGAAGCTGCATATGGGGGGGCATGTAAATTTACATGTGAATGTACATTTCACTCAGTTATGTTAAATAAAAATTAAAAAAAAAGTTTTTCAGTTTGAGTAATTAATTTACTTCTACTCTTGAGAGGAAAAAAAATTACAACATTTAAAATTGCAAAGCCAGACAGATCCATTATATTGAAACTATGTATTTGGAGGTAGGTTACTTAACCCCTCTGTATCTCTCTTTCTCAGTCAACCACTGTAGAGTTGACTCTGGCTAGTGGCAAACCCATATGTATCAGAGTACAGCCAAACTCCACAAGGTTTTCAGTAGCTGATTATTTTTGGAGGTAAGTCACCAGGGCTTTCTTTCTACGCACCCCAGGGCTGGGTGTGGGGTTGGAGTTGAGCCTCCAATCTTTCAGTTAGCAGCTGTGTTGAGTTACCTAGAGATTCCTCTTCATCTGTAGGATGGTATTATTAACATTGTGCAAGGTTTCTACAAAGATTAAATCAGTTAAAAGCTCTAAAATGTTTATATGACACACAGGGCCAAAAACAAAAACAGGTTTGGTCACTACATGACAGAGTAGAACTGTCCCATATGGTTTCCAAAGAGTGGTTGGTGGATTCAAATTGTCAACCTTCTGGTTAGCAGCTGATCCCTTAACTAGAGTTAGAACATTCAGTATATTATACATTACTTATTATTTTCTTTAAAAATAATATCACTTCTTATAAAAAACATTATAGTTTTAAACATGGCCTATATTATTTTTATGTAGTTGTCCTTTACTATGCATTTTAAATAGCCTGCTGAAATTTAATTGGCTATTTCTTTGACCAAAACAATTCTTTGATTAAAAAGATGACTGTAAAAACCGGATTTGGGAGTTTGTTTAGTATTTCGCTATCAATTTATAGTTTTGTTGCTGATTATTATAAATGCTGTTTATCTGCATTCCTTTGCAAAGCTTCTTGAAATTTTTATTTGACTGCATATATTTTTACTCATATAATTTTCCAATACCTTTTTGCTGTTTTGAATATAGTGAGACAGTTAATGTAATATAGGCTATAATCACATTCAGCTTTATAAATGTCTCAGTGGACACATTGTAGGTTTGTAAAATATGAAGTATGACATATATTTAATGAAACAGTCCAAATTTACACTTCAAAAGCCATCATTCATGTGTTTTGACATTAATTCGTTCACCTTTGTAATCCTTTGTCTTTTATTTTATCCTCTATGTGCTAGCTGTATAGACTAATTTTAACCTCCTATCATTTTCACAGAACTGCTGTGAGCCCTAAAATTAATCGTAAGGAGATCTAATATTCAAATAGCACTGAGATGAACTCAAAAAATCAGAGGAAATTGAACTTGTACTTTCTCTAATTATCTGCAGTGGATCTGATAAGTTCAGGGTATTTTTGAATACCGTGGATCTTCTGTAGGCATTTCCCAACCATCAATTTTTCTTCCCCTTTTCTAAAATTAATTGTTACTCAACAAACTCAGTATTACCCTGTTTTCTGAGAGGAAACCTTTTCCAACTGATAAATCAGAGTAAGGGACCAAGAGCAAGATAAGCCCTAAAAATTCATTTTCTGAGTCTCTTTTAGTGGAACGAGCTGCAAGTGGCAGTGAGAGTAGGTTGAAGAGGGGAGGCATTGACAAGTCACTGGGTTTGTGAAACCTTGCAGAGAAATTGCCCCTCCAACTCAGGACCAATGAGGGCCTTCTATGGCCCCCCTGACATAAGCTATAAAATCTCTGATGACTCCTTTAAGCCAGAGAGATCGTGCTGTTCAGCATCTCATATTTTGGGAGTGTAGGCTTCTTGTTGTTAGTAGCTGAGAAGTCTGTTTCTAGTCATACAGACTCTACTCAGAGTAGAACTGCCCCACAGAGTTTCCAAGGAGCACCTGGTGGATCTGAATTGCCGACCTCCTGGTTAGCACCCATAGAGAGGTAGGCAGAGGGAAAGAAATTCTTTTCCTATTCACTCATAGAGGTCCTCAAGTATAAACGTCATATCGTTATTTAGTTTTCTGCTTGAAGGACTCTAACTTTCACTCTTTCCAAAGATTTTGAGCTACCGTCTTGTTTCAATATATTTGTTCTCTAATTTATCTAGTTCTATTTTAATACAATAGATTTTGTCTTTCATTAAAATCGATATTTCCTTTATTTAAAAAAAAGTTATAAATACTTTTATAATTTGCTTTTTTAATTCTTGCAGTAACTATTTCTGCTTGTTTGTATAGCTATCTATGTTCAGGGCTCTAAGCTGTGTTGATCTGTTTCTCCACATAAACAGGGAGATATCTATATTTATCTGAGTCTGCTATTTAGAGAATTTAACGCAGTCTTTAGTAAAGTAAGCCTTCTCTGTCTTGCATCACCAAAATATCTTTCAAGTAATGTGTTATAATTGATGGTATAGGTACCAGAACATATTTAGAATGTGATTGCAGGTTATAAAAACCCTAGTGGAGTAGTAGCTAAGAGCAATGGCTGCTAACCTCAAGATTGGCAGTTCAAATCTACCAGGTCCTCCTTGGAAACTATGTGGAGCAGTTCTGCTCTGTCCTATAGGGTCCCTATGAGTCAGAATTGACTCGATGGCAGTGTTTTTGTTTTGTTTTTAAGGTTACAGTGCTTTCATTTAAATATTATTTTATTAACATATCAATTGTGTGGAATATTTTGTTTGTATTGAATACTCACTTGAATTTTGCCAAAGAAAATTGAGATTAGGAAAGATAAATGACTTTCCAAACCTTCCCCATTTGTAGACCTTGCAGGTTGAATAAATAAGATCCTCAGTGACAGCATGTGACCCCAAACTCTGTAGTCTCTGTTCAGTTTCAAGCTCTGTCTCTGTCATTTAAACCATAATATAGCTCTATAAAATTAAAAGCTGTGCTTATTATACTGATGGTGATTTTTATTTTATTTTTACTGAATAGCATTAAAAGATCTAAATATACAACAGTTTGGCCTCAACTAGAAGAACCATTTTGACTATAATTAATAACTAATTGTTTAATTAGTAAACTATACAGTTTTCCTATCCAAAAATAACAACAAAAAAATTTCTTAAGTTTGTCATTAGATTAAAATAACAAAGCTACTTAAACAGAACAGTTTATCTGCCACTCTGAGTTGAAAACTACTGAGCAGACTTGTGACTTCATGGGTATGAGAGGGTTTATCCGTGATCCATGATAGAATATGGCCAGAAATTTGGAGAACGTAAACTCTTATGCCAAGAAAGAAAATCTTTAATATAGAAGCAGGTAACTGATATTTGCTTGATGAGCACTGTTCTTAGCATATCATCCACCTAATATTAATAGACTTCTTTGATTCATTAATATCTATCTGCATTAGTTGGGGGAAAACAGAGGTTCCTGAACGTTTGGTTGTGTGTTGCTCTGATGCTCATGCTGTTTCTACATCAGACAAGGTTTCAGAGATGAGACATGATGGCAGAGATTAATGATGCCTTTGAGAAACGAAGAAGCAGCTGAATGTCTTATATAAGAGTAAGCACCACAGATTTTTTAAATAAGCCATTAAAGACAGAGCAGGAGTGTTACAAAGTTTATCACGGGAGAGACAGATCTGCAAATACAGTGTCTACAATGTCCTAATAGGCAGGCAGCAGTCAGGCGTGGTGGGACTCCCATGTAGAAGGTTCCCCATCTATCATTCTCTGTCGGTGTCTTCTGTTCAAACGGATTATGCGTGTCCTGCTTCCTAATAGAAAAAAGACTTTTTTCCTGATTTTTGGTTCCCTTGTATCTGCTACGGAGCCCTGGTGGTGCAGTAGTTAAGAGCTCGGCTTCTGACCGAAAGGTTGGCAGTTCAAATCTATTAACTGCTTCTTGGAAAAGCTATGGGGAATTGTACTTCATCCTATACAGTCCCTATACGTCTTAATTGATTCAACGGCAATTTTTTTTAATGGACTTTAAAATATTCCATTATTGAAAAAGAGCTCTGGATGAAAATAAAAGCCACTATAAAATTGTAAGCAAACTTACTGGCTTCATAAAATTGGACATTTCTTTCTAAAAACAAAGGACAAATCTTTGCTAGTCCAGCTGGCTAAATAGTATCTATGTTTCTTAAATAGTGTCTTGCAAGCATGCCTATTAGTACTACATCTTAATGATTATACCAATTAATAACCAGAGTTTTGAAATTCTAAACTGTTTTATAATGAAACATTTCCATTTAGTACCTATCAATCAATAGAATAAGCAGCAAATATTTAATCTTAATAAAAGTAACTTTTTAAATTAAACTAAACAGCAAAGTTAGAGCTGATAAAAGATGACAAGCGTGGGTGCTTGGGGAGCAGAGCGGCCAGGAAGGCCAACAGCGGCAATACAGCCCTAAGGATAATAAAAGGCTCCCTTATAGCAGCACAGTTTAAGTGCGGGGCTGCCAACCGAACGCACAGCGTTAATACCTGCCAGCGGCTCTACGGGAACCAAGACCTGGGGATCAGCTCCCGTAAAGATTAAACTCAAATTGTTGCCATCGAGTTGATTCTGACTCACAGTGACTCTATAGGTCAGGGCAGAACTGCCCCATAGCGTTTCCAAGGAGTGCCTGCTTCGATTCAAACAGCCGACCCTTTGGTGAGCAGCCACAGCTCTTAACCACTGCACCACCTGTGTTTCCTTATAAATATTAAACAAACAAGCAAACAAACAAAAAACCCCACTGCTGTTGAGTCAGTGCCTACCCTTAGCAACTTGACTCTCTTTCCTCTTGTATTTTACTAATCAGAAAGGAGAAATAGACTGCACTGCTGATATTTTATGTGGGAAACTTATCTAGATCATGAGGTGTATTTTCTGGCTTCTACATAGTTGCAGGCAATGGTATTGCAAAGCTTCCTGCTGCTATAAAAGCAGAATACTCCTTTCACTATGTTCCAATAAGATTTTCCTTAATTCATTGCTACATCTCACAGTGTCCTGAAGTCTAAAATTTGTTAAACTGTGTTCAAAGGTACTTTGGCTTTTAAGTTAACTTCCTCCTCCAGACCCATTGACGGATTTCAGAAAGAGTAGAACTGCCCCACAGAGTTTCCAAGGGGTGCTTGGTGGATGTGAACTGCTGACCTTCTGGTTAGCAGCTGTAGCCCCTAACCAATACAGTGTTTCCTCATGAAGAGCACAGCCTAGGAAATCTTACCAGGAAGTTCTACTCTGACCTGTAGGATCACTATGAGTCTGAATTGACTTGTCGCTGTATAAAAACAATAGCAAGTAGGAAGACAACAATATGAAATTATAGTAAATACTGGAATAACACAGAACAAGAATGGAAATAATGAAGGAAGTGTTAGTAGGAGGGACAAGAGTGTTGTTGGGGTGTGGTGTAACTGAGCCAAATGCTCATTTATTTTCGAACAAAATCAATACAAAGTAAACTCAAGTTAAAAAAAAATTAAGAAGCAGTATTACAAACATGTAATTTGACAGTATTGAGAAACTAATAACAAAAGATAAATAAAACATTTATCAGTGTGGCTGACTCTAGGGAGTGGGACGAAGTTTCTTAAAGTTACAACAGGAAACGACTGCTTTTAAAAACCTGTACAGCTTTTTAAGCTATATGTATGTGTGAAAGATAAACAAGAAAATAAAAGCAGTTAATATTTCTTTCCTCTTGCATTTTACTAATCAGGAAGAGGAAACAAACTGCACTGTTAATATTTTATGTGGAAAACTTACCTAGATCATTATGTATGTATTCTGGTTTCCACATAGTTGCAAGCCACAGTATTGCTAAGCATCCTGCCACTATATAACCAATTCCTTTCACTACATTCCAATAACATTTTCCTCACTTTCCTGCTGTGTCTCACAGTGTTCTGAAGTCTAAAATTTTACAAACCATGTTCAGAGGTACTTTGGATTTCAGTAAAGTCCTTCTCAAGGCCCATTGATGGATTCCAAAGATGTTCCCACATTTCAGAATTTTGTTAAGCTAATGTCATCCTGCTGGATACCAGCATCTCTTTTGGTTATCCACTTCTGAGTGGATCAGCTTAGCTGAGGAGTTCCAGCTTAGGGAGCTCTGATCCCAGGGCTTAACTGGAGATGATTCCAGTCTAGATCCATCCAGACGTCAAAAGGCCTCAGTAGATCATAGGCCTCATGTTCTGTGATTTGACTTTCCCCAGAGAAAGTGATCCAGTGGAGTTTGCTCTAAATGGAAGCCACATGTTCTTTTTCATAACCTAACATGTTCTACTCACTACAAGTTTGTCCAGCAATCCAGCCCTCACTCAGAAGGCATAATACTACAAGTTATGGCTCTTTGGAGCCCACTTCAGAGGCTACCTGATAAAGATTATAATGCTTTGTTTCTTACTTGAATGTGTTTGAGGGCAATCAATTAATTAGTGAGAGAAAGTGGTTTTTGATTTTGTTTTAAGGAAAGTAACAGCAAATACATGCAGGAAGGAAGTCAAATTGTAAAACTGTATGACTTCAATCCCTAATGAAATAATGCATCTACTCATGCATGGATGCAATGGTCATGGATGGATGCAAAAATCATTAGTGTGAGGTTGATGGAGAACTTTATAATGGATGGATCAAGCTGACAGGACTTGAAGTCTCTAGTTAGTGGAACAAGCAGATATTTTGCTCCTTTTGATATGATGCAATAGGATATAAATTTCTTTATAAACTATTCTGGTCTGGTTGGGAAGAAGAATGCAATCCAACTTTCAAGTTACAGTAGAAGTTAATCAAGAAATGTGAGGCGTAAGTGCACTCAGTAAATGATACCATACTGATATAATCAGCCAAATCCAGCACTGTGAAACTTTATAGAACAAATAACATAATGCTTTATAATGGCAAACAAATGGTCTAAGAAAGAGGGAGAACTTGTTCTAGAAAAAAAGATATTTAACAATTTAAAAATGAACAGTAAATATGAATGAACATTCATTTAAATTACTTTAGGGTGTTGTAGACCTTCACACACATACAAGAAAATCCACAGCTTTACATAATCTTTAAAAGTCATAGTTGCCACTTTATCTGTGTGGTATGTAAGCATCAAGGTTGTTGCTGAGGCAAAAAGAATTCCTGCCTTAAAGACCTTACAACTGTCTTGTGGAAACAGAGTATTATACAAAAAAGGGTAGAAATGAATGAATGAATACGGAAATTATTGTAGACCCAAAGCCAGTCTTGAAGTTGTGAATTTACATCCGAACTTTTAACTCTGAGCTGCAGTTTCCTCATCTCTTAAATGGCAAGGGGTTTAGCTTGACATATAGGATTGCAAAGAAGTCTAAATGAAATCACACAGCTAAAGCACCTTATAAATCTAAAACATCCATCATATTAAAAGAGTGAAATAAATATAAGCCATGTAAGATATGGAGAAGTAACAAGTGGAAGAGACAACAAGCTGCCGGCATTTGGAAGAGGTGAGTCAAGTTGGGGTACTGTGGAATTTATGTAAGTTTCCTGGAAAGGACAGAGTTTGAGCTCCTGCCAGAAGGAAAGTCTAAGGACCTTGTCCTGTTATTCTAAATATCTGTCCCAGCCTTTGGTGCTGGAGACCCACACACACACACACACACACACAGTGTTTGCTACATGCATGAATGAAGAGGAAAAGTGTGCAGGTTAAGTACAGCTTCCATTGTGTCTTACGGGCTCTAGGTGGAGACTCTTGCCAATAGTGGCGCAATGGGATGCACATCTAACTGGTAGAGGCGACTTGCTACTTTGGCCCTCAGTTTTTTGTTTTTCTTCTCTCAGTCATCTTCAGTTTCTTCTTAATATTACTACAGTCCCAATGGAGGCTGGGGGGAACAGAAGAAATTTGGAAGACTCTGAAAAATACTGCTTGCTACAACAAGCAGAAATAAATATGAACTCTTGAACTTACTGAATAAAAGCTTTTATGAATAAGGGAATCACTTATAAAATCTTATATCTTTGCAGTTTTCTTAATTACAGATATCCTTAGATAAATGTTCTTGCCTGTAGTAAAAATCTATATGTTACCTCTAGCCAAAATTCGAAATTCTCCATTTTCCCTTAACTGGTATATAAATGACACCTCTTTTTAAAAAGACAAAACTCGTTTACAAAAAGAAAAATGCCTCGCTTTCCTACATTAGGAGGATAAAGTTGTTCCTTCTTTTGTTTTTGCAAGTTGCATGGCTCCAGAAATCATGTGCAGGAACCAGTAATAACTATGGTTTCCCTTTCTCCAGAATATGAAAAGTCACGAGGCACTTTTCGTCGTAGTGAACGAGAACGGACGCATAATTCAGTCCCCTTGGGTCTTGGCTGCTTCTCCGGAGGCAAGGGGCTCCAAGCTGCCTTGTCTGACGCTTGCTCTCCGGCAGCAGAGGGATTGGACACATGCGCACCGTCGGTCTCTTTGTGTGCGCCGGCCAGGGTCGGCTTCGAAGCACACAGTTCCTAACGGGGCAGAGCCTGGAGCGGCTCTGCGTTTGGAAATAAAATGCAATGTGCGTACGGTCACTGAAATAAACAGCTGTCTCCTCGTGGATGTGTCCCCTCCGCCCTTGCCCTGGGGTCCAGCTGGGAGTGGAGATGGGCGCCCGGAATGAGGCGCGGCGTCTCCTCGGAAAGCCTGTCCGGGCGCGCCGAGGCCAAGATGGTTGGAGCGGTCCGGGAAGGCGGCGAGGGAGGGCTGGCGTGCGCCTCGGAGCATCCCCCAGCCCGTCGGCCGCCGGCCGAAGGCGGGGGGCGGGGGGGAACCGCCGCCGCTCGGCCCGCCCCGCCCCTCCCGCGCCCGGCGCCGCGCGGTGCGCTCGGGCCAGCTGTGCGCCGCGAGCCAAGAGCCGCCGGGGGTGCTGGTGCGGGCGGTGGGGCGAGGGCCGCGGCGCTCAGCGCGCGGGGGCGAAGGTGCGGACCGGCTGGGAAGGCGGCGCTGCTCGCGGCCCGGCTCGTACTCCGCCCGCTTGGCCCTGCCACCCGCGGCCCCGGCGGCTGTGCTCGCGGAGCACGGGCGGCGACGGTGGCGCGAGCTCCGCGGGCCGGCCGGCGGACGCGGTCCTCGCTCGGGGACGCCGCTCGGGGCGCAGCAGCCTGCACGCACTAGCTATGGCCTCCAACTTTAACGACATAGTCAAGCAGGGCTACGTGAAGCTCCGCAGCAGGAAGCTGGGGGTGAGTGGCACCCGCCTGTCTCCTTCTCTTGGAGCCTTGGCGCGGCGGGCGGCGGGCGGCGGGGAGAGGTGGCACACGCGGGGCCAGGGCCAGAGGAAGCGGCCGCCCATAGCAGCGCGCTTGTTGCTCGGCTGGGGATGGGGGCGCCGCACCTGCCCTGGGGCCCCACGGCCGGGGATGAGGACCCTGCGCCTGCCTGGGAGCTCCAGGGCTAAGAATGGAGGCACCGCACTTGCCTCAGGGATACGGGGCCAGGCTGGGACGCCGCACCTGCGTTTTGAGGCTCCAGAGCCGGGTGGGGTTGCCGCGAGTGCTTGGGTCCTCCGCGTGCGCTGCCTGCTCTGGACTGGGACTGGGAAGTCCAGTGGACGAGGGGAACTGTCAGTGCCAGAGATGAATGCGCCTCGGAGATTGACAGACATGCCATCTACCTTGGTCTGTTATGGAAAGTGGGCGCCTGTCGGGGGAGACTCCGCGGCAGGAGCGGGCAGCCGCTCACCGGGATGTCTTTAGACGCACCATTTTCTGCTCCTCGCTTCTCAAGCCCGTTTGGAAATTCCTGTTTGCTGCCCTCTCAGCGCGGCGTGTCCCCGCCGGCAGTGTTGAGCAAGTTTGCTGAGCCCTAAGCCCTGAGCCTTGCCAGCTCGCCAGCCTCTCGCCATGAGTATGCCCTCAGACGTACGTGCGTGCGCCCATGTGCCCGCAGGTGTGTACAGGCAGGTGTGCCTGCCGACGCGGAGAATGCGCGGCGGCAAAGTTTATGGGTCTGTGCTCATAGTTTCTTTTTGACAGCTGCTTGGCCTGACTTGGGAGATAGGCAGTGTAGACCTTGGAGGCTCCGCAGTTGTTTAGTGATCAGGCCAGCAGGTAAGAGGGGGTGTGCTGAGGGTCTCCGAGGACCTGGGCGCCTGCCAGAAAATGGGACTAGAGTCCCCGGGGCAGGCGACCTAAGGTGGACATCAGAGACCCACTGGGCAGGTGGATTTACAAGCGGGAAGAGAGATGCGATCCTGGGAGAAAGTGCCCGTTTTCCAGATTCCCTGATTGTCTCCATGTCACTATTCTCAAAGTTCCTAGTTCTGCAAAGCTCTGGAATCTTGGGGCACAGTGGACCCTTGCATCCCCTGCTGAAAGGATAGACACCATCACTTAGAGAGGAGAAGACAGGAAGGAAGAATGTCGTAATTTTTTTTTCTTTCAGTAAATAAAAATAGCTGTATCATTAAAGAACTGAAAAGGTGCATCAGGGTCCTCCAAAAGAGGCGACCATGCCCCCATGCCCCCAGGAAGTCGCTTTGCTCAGAGTTGAGATTCGTGAAGGCGAGTGTGGGGGAGGAGGAAAGGAAACCAGCCGACATGGCTCTTGGAGCTTCCTGAACTCGTTTATATGTTGAGGGTCCAGACTGAGCCCCAAGGACGCCAGAGATTCCTTCTTGAACTTCACTAATTTATAGAGGGCTGGGAGGCTTTAAGAGCTAGGAGGGCGAAAGTGGATGGCAACATGGCCATTAGCCTAGAGCCCTGGTGATTTCCCTGAGACAAGAGGGTGCAGGCACTGGGCTCTGACCCTGAGCCGGGCTATTTAGGGCTTTCCTTGGGGAGAAGAAATCATCTTGTTCGTTTCCAGGGAGTTAAGGAACAACCACGTGCAAAACGGCGGTTATCCGGAAGTTGATTGCATCCCTGGGCCACTTGGGATGCAGTGCTCAAATTTGTCACCCAACAGCTGTCAGTCAAGCAAGAGGGTAGGTACAGCAGGAATCCCGGCTAGATGTCTTCACAAGTTGCCCTTTGATGCCCTTTGTTCTGGGCAGTGTGCTTGCTCATCTTCCTCGCCCTCTGCCTTTTTGAAATCCCACTGGCCTCTAACACTTTAGACAATTATAAGCTAATGGATGATTTAGCCCACAGAAGGATGAATGTGTGCTTCCAGACAAAGCATACCTGGCCAGGAGACCAAGACATCCAACCATGAGAAGTACCTTTCTGTGCACTCGGCTTTAGGAGCCCATTGGATTATACCCCCATCCAAACTTTCCAGGATTTTGTAAAATACAAACTGAATATACAAACTGATTACAAGATGGGAACCTATGAAAAAGCATTGAGTGCCTCTTGGGATACTGTGGCGCTGACTGCCTTTGAAATGTCATTTTAGTATACCATTTCTGCCTACTATAGGTGCAAAAGTATGTTTACACTTTCGATGAATCTTTTTCTATTTTCATTGTTTAGAGCTAAACCTTTTTAAAGGATAGCTTTGATATACATGAGAGAAACATGTTTATATATTAATTGCTAAGATTTCTGCTTGAGGAATGTAGACTTGCAAGTGTAATCCTTGAAACAGGTTTGCTTTCCTTTAACAGTAGATAAAAATATTAAATCCATCCAGACTATTTTAGAGACTATAATTCCTTTAAAAAAAACTGTAGAGACTTTGTTTAGAATATTCTAATATTCAGAATGATGAATTTACATGACAAAACTTCACATTAATGTTTCTGTGAAGCTTAAGAAGTGGGTCCCTTTAAAATGCTACAGCAATAAGCAAGTAGTACTTTCTGTAACTGTGTGCCTTAAAAAAATACTATGATAATTATGAAATATTTTGGGATGAAACATTCTACTGTATCTTTTCTCCTTCACAAATCAGTGCTTCATATAGGGCTGCATCAGGGCCTTATAGCATGTATTGCCTTGCAGGCACTGGGCCAACCCCTTGCAAGGGTGCTTCCAAGTTAAATGGTTAGAAAGGGCTTTTGCCAGGTGTTTCACAAGACAGTCTAGTACAGCCTATTGAATGTAGTCAGTAAGTCACCCATTTAGGAAAGTTAAAGTAGTCATTCTGACTCAGGGCAACTCTGTAGGACAGAGGAGAACTCCCCTTTAGGGTTTCCAAGGCTGTGATCTTTGTGGGAGCTGACTGCTCCATCTTTCTCCAGCAAAGTGGCTAGTGGGTTCAAACCACCAGCCACTTGATTATCAGCCTAGTGCTTAACCATTGCTCCACCAGGTCTCTTTAAAGAACCATTTAGCAAGTGTTCAAGAAATTTTGAATGTCAGCTTTGCAGTTTCTCTTGACTTGGTGATCAGCTTTTCTTCCATTTAGGAAAATAATCTTAAGAAACAGATGGAATCATTTTCATGCATTTTATTCTTGTTCTATAAAAATATGCCTTATTGAGTCATTAAAAGTATAGCAACATGATTCTCACAAAGATTTGTTTCTTGAAATTCTGTCTTTTTTATTATTGTATCACTGTTTCTGTGAACATTTTCATTTTTGCAAAATTTAAAGTAGTCTAGTTCTGCTTACAACAGTCTGGTTCCTCTTGTCATCTTATCTCTGTATGGCAGGTAAATTTATTATATTTACAAGATACCATGGATTCTAGTTTTTTTAAAGGAAGGGGGACTTAGAAACACTATTAAAAATAAAGCAAAACAAAAGTGCTTTGATTAACATTGTTTATCGCTTACCCTATGTTCCTATTCTGGCTTATGATTGGTTAAATCTAGACATCAAGACAGGTGTTAGAAAATATCCAGCCTGGTCTGGTTAAGTCAAACTAAGGATTCAGTCATTCGAATCATTAATGACCTAATACATTGCTTATTGACTCTATAAATGTAGCAAAGGTCAAAGCAAAGGTGATATCATTATTATCATCACAATCAGAATCATCACCATCACCATTGTTGTATGAGTGCCAGACTGCCTTTAAGTGCTTCAGCTGCTAACTGAATTGAAGGTTGGAACTCACCTGTGGCTCAGCAGAAGAAGACTTGGTGAACTGCTTCTGTACTGAATACAACCCAGAAGACCCTAAGGGGCAGTCCCACTCTGTCACCTGGGATTACTATGAGTTGGAAATCAACTCAAGGGCACCCAACAACCATAACAACAACAACGATTCCAATAAATACTAGACTCAGCCCTTCACATCACTGTTTCAGGAAGTCAGGTACAATGTATCAGTGTGACTATGAGGTGCAACAGTTATGTCTATGAACTTAATTGTTCTAAGTACTACTCACCTCATTGCTTCCACCTGTGAAGTACTCCCCTTGGGAAGCTGTGACCCAAATGCTAGCACCTAGTCTATTCTTTAAAGCATTCATAGAACTCTTTCTGGAATGGCCATTGTGCACAGTGGCAAAGAGGCAAGTTTGCAAACAAGTTGTTATTGTATCGTTGTCTGTGAGGGAGTTTTTAGCCAGTAACAAATAACTGTGTTGGGCCACCCTCTCTACTCACCTGATCTGGTCCCCTGATGACTTTCTTACTTACCTGAGGATAAAGGAAATATTGAAAGGAAGATGTTTTGATGACATTTGGGACATCAAGGGTGCTACAAAGATGATAGCTCTGATGGCCATTCCAGAAAAAGAGTTCAAAAGTTGCTTTTAATGATGGACTAGGCACTGGCGTCATCACACGGCTTCCCAAGGGGACTGCTTGGACGATGACAGTAGAGATATTCAGCAATGATTAGGTAGCACTTTTTCTAAGATGAGTTCACAAACTTAATTGGCAGCTTTTGTATCCACAGGAACAGAAAAGTATTTTACACAGGTTTTCTTAATGTTACTCAAATTCAAGATGAGGTTTTGGTAAGTGTGGGTGTTAAAAGAGTGCTGTCAAGGGAGTTGTGACACACAGTGAGCCTAGTACAGCAGAATGAAACACTGCTTGGTCCTGCCACAACTTCTCTATCCTTATGCCTGAGTCCGTTGTTGCAGCCTCTGGGTCAGTCCACCTCGTTGAGGGTCTTCCTCTTTTTCCTTAACCCTGCATTTTACCACAGATGGTGACCCTTTCCAAAAACTGATCTCCCCTGATGACACGTCCAAAGCATATGAGAGTCACCATCCTTGCTTGTAAGAATCATTCTGGCCGTCCTTCTTCCAAGATAGATTTGTTTGTTCCTCTGATATGTTAGTATTCTTCACAACACCATAATTCAAAGGTGCTAATTCTTCTTCAGTCTTCCTTATTCATTATCCAGCTTTCACAAGCATACAAGGCAATTAAGAACACCATGGCTTAGGTCAGGCACACCTTTAATCCTTAAAGTGACATCTTTGCTTTTTAACACTTTCAAGAGGTCTTTTACAGCACATTTGCCCAATGCAGTGTGTCTTCATTTACTTGTAGCAGCAAAAAGATAAGTTTGGCCCACAGAGCAGAAAGCACCTCAAACACCACTTTGTTTGTAGAGGCAGAGGCTTTTATTAGCCAGCTGTGCGGCAGATCGACTCAAGTCTGAAAAATAGCCGTGCACCCCATTCCATTATCAGATATACCTATATATACATTTCCCCATGAAACCAGACAAAGGAATTTCCATATATCCTCCTTATTGGCAACTACAGGTATACAGATTTTCAGATTGCATTCCTATTGGCACATTATACTTAAAGAGGTACTAGGTAAGCAGTTAGCATTAAGTCACATGGGAAGAAGCTACCATTTCCTTAGAAACTGGGCTTATCTCTAGGACTTCTATGAGGGAGGAGGGAGTGTTCTCGGGCTGGCCCCAGAGAGAGGCATGTCGACTTCTGGAATTTAAGTGGTATCATCTTAAAAGCTTTTTCTCCCTCTCTCATGCTGATGGCTACTTCCATGAGTATTGATTGTGGATCCAAGTAAAATGAAATCTTTGACAATTTCAGTCTTTTCTCCATTCGTCATGATGCTGCTTATTGGTCCAGTTATGAGGACTTTTGTTTTCTTTATGTTGAGGTATATCCTGTACTGAAGGCTGTGGTCTTTGATCTTCATCAGTAAGGGCTTCAGGTCCTCATCAGGTTTTTTTTTATCTGCTTATTGTAGGTTGTTAGTGATGAAAGGATACAACAGTGAAGAACACCTGTTCTGACTTTAAAACACACGGTATCCCCTTGTCCTCTTCAAATGACTGTCTCTTGATCTGCATACAGGTTCCAAATGAGCACAGTTATGTATGCTGGAGTTCCCATTCATTGCAACATTAATCATAATTTGTTATGATCCACACAGTCGGATGCCTTTGCATAGTCGATAAAACACAGTTAAACATCTTTCTGGTATTCTCTGTTTTCAACCAGGATCCATCTGATATCGGCAGTGATATCCCTGGTTCCATATCTTCTTCTGAATTCAGCTTGAATTTCTGGTAGTTCTCTGTCGGTACACTGCTGCAACTGCTTTTGAATGATCATCAGTAATATTCTACTTTCACGTGATGTTAATGATATTGTTCAGTAATTTCCATATTCGATTGGATCACCTTTCTTGGGAATAGGCATAAATATGGATCTTTTCTAACCAGTTGACTAGATGACTGTTTTGTAAATTTCTTGGCATAGGGGGGTCAACACTTCCCATACATGAAGACAATTAAGTCTGTGAACTTAGTTGTTCTAAATGCTACATACCTCACTGCTGAATATCACTATGGTCACCTTTGAAACATTCCCCTTGGGAAGCTATGCACTCATGCTAGCACCCAGTCCACCCATCAAGGCAATTTTCAAACTCTCTGAAATGACCACTGTGCACGGTGGCATGGTGGCAAGTTTGTGAACTTAACTGTATAGTTGTCTGTGAGGGAATTTTTAGCCAGTAAATGAATAACTATATTGAACACCCTACCTACTCATCTGTTCTCACCCCTAATGGCTTTTTTTCTTTACCTGAAGATAAAATACTGAAAGGAAGACATTTTGATGAAATTTGGGCCATCAAGGGTAGTATAATGATAGCTCTGATGGGTATTCCAGTAAGAGTTCCAAAATTTTAAGAATAACAACAAAAAAACAAACCTATCACTGTCCAGTGGATTCCAACTCATAATGACGTATAACACAGACAAAAAATGCCCAGTAGGGTTTCTAAGGAGCAGCTGGTGAATCTGAACTGCCGTATGCAGTAGTAACAGTAAGTCTGTCCTAAATCACTCCTCCTCATACTATACTGGGCCTGTTAGTCACTGGGCCCTAAATTTGCTGCAGTGGAAACAGGGAAATATGGAGAAATACAGCAAGTATTTGATAAGCAATGACTTTATAAAGCTGAATGTTTCAGATATTTCCCATATGCACGATTCTGCATTTGTTTTAACAACTTACTGTGGATTCATCTATCTCTTCTTTTCTTCCCTTTCCTGGTGAAAACCTCAAGGTACCTCCATTGCTGGCTGGATTGTTGAAATCTTCTTGGAGCTTTCCTGTCCTGTTAAAAGCAGCTCCCCTATGATGAAAAATAGAAGAGTAGATGTTTATGAAAGTGTATCCCCTTACAGTAGCTCAGTCATTAATAGGAGTATGTGTGTGCATGTGTGTTTTATTTTTGTTGTTGTTTGTTAAAGCCTTTAAGTAGTTATCTGGTCTCCTGACTTTCTGGAAACTGATCTGTGAATAGAGATGATATCTTGCTTGTTATGCGTTACCAGTTTTCCAAGAATTAAATGTATTTAAGACAAAATTTGTAAGTAATAATTTTTACCATCCAAAAGACACACTAAGAATTTTCAAAACCATTATTTCAGATATGAATTCCCAGTTGCTGGGCTTGAGTTGCAGAAGTGATACTGGGTATATTTAGGTCTTTAGTCATTCTAGAATGTTATAAGTTGTAGGGAGTATTCTCTGAAATGGATCAATGGTATCTGTGTTTATTTGACATCTCTCGCCTTCCCATTAACTTTGGATGGAGAATATACGAAAATCTTTGATCTTTCTAATTATTTTTATTTTGGCTTTTTATTCATGGTGACTGTTATACATACGTATAACACTATCTGTATATATACCAACTGCTTATCTGTGTCTGTGTCTATGAATTTCACAGTTTCCTATAATTTTAAAGTAGGAAAAAGTCCTATATGACTTCTCTTTTATCACTGTATATTGTGTAATTTGCGTTTTCATGTTTGTGTGTTTGATGTGTCAGGTATACTTAGAAACTAATATGTATTTAGTAACGATTTTTTCATTCCTATGTATAAATATAGCCTGCCCGACATTCTTAAAGGAAAAAACAAAGAAAACAAAACCTCCCTGTGAAAATGAAACTCAGACATTTTGCTGGATTTTGATATTAAATGATTATGCCTGTGCAATACCTGGGGGAAGCTGTTAAATCAAGGATGAGGTGGAAGAGTTCACATCTCAATTTTTATCTTGATAGATTTACAGATGACTGTTGGCAAGGTGAATCTTAAAAGATGGCATTCCTTTTCTTAGAGAGCAAAGGTTATACCTAGTACTTAGACAACATTTTCAAAGGTAGCTAAGCAACCAAAGTTAATGCATTTTGAACAAGGAAGTCCTACGATGGTCAAACACGTCTGTGAAGTCAACATCTTCAATTTCCATAAACGTCTGTCAGAGTAGCATGGTCATGGTTGATATTTAGATCAGCATAAAATAACATAAAGAAAATGGTTTAATCTGGCCCCAGGGGTTTGACATCAGTAGTTTGAAGCAATGTTGATGGTAATGCAAGCTGTGTTTGGATCACAGTAAGTTGAATAGGCCAATTAAATTTTGTTGAACTATCCCTAAGTATGTCAAATTAAAATATTTTACACCACAGTGTGTGAGTATGTGAAATCTTCTACATTCTGTGTGAGACATTTTAGTTCCTGTTTGGTCTTTTATGTGAATTGATTTCATTCTTTTATGTAAAAATAACATTTTGCATTATATGGTGAACACAATTTTACTTTGACAAGATAAAAATAAACAATAAAAACAAAATAAAACAAAATTATAACCAACTATAGATAATCTCTAGATTTCATACATTTTGAAGTAATGGTTTTACAGAACATATTGATTTTTAGCAAATGAGGCAAACTAATGAAAAAGGAATGTAGTATAATGTTTTAGACTTGGTGTCATAAGGTAGGTTCTCTAGAGAAGCAAAACCAGTGAAGTATCTATGTGTATGTATACATCTATATATATGCATAGAGAGAGAAAGACACCTATACATACATACATATATATATTTTATATATACATAACATATATATGTATATCTATCTCAAGGAAATGGTTCATGCAGTTGTAGAGACTGGAAAGTCTCAAGTTGGTGGGTCAGGCTGGAGGATTCTCCTGACTCAAGTAACTGCAGGGCCTGTTGAACCCAAGATCGACAAGTCAGACAATAGGCCTCCGGTTTACAGGCTTCGGAGGCTGATAAATCCTAAGATCAGCAGTTAAGCTGGTAAGTCACTCACTCACAGACTCAAGAGGACAATGCATCCCAAGATCAGCACTTAAGCTGCCAGCTCAAATCTCAGTTTTTTTTTCTTTGAGAGCCTAAGAACCAGAGGTCAGATAAACAGGAGCTAGCTTCAGGATCCAGAGTAAACAAAAGCATGAGAGCCTGACCAGAAAGCCCACCTATATTGGATGCAGACCACACCCTCAGGGAAACTACCACTCACCTGATTGGCTATTCCCAACAGATCTGATCATAGAGATGATCACATTATTATACTACTGCCATACTACATCATAACTGGGAAACCACTGAGAATCATGGCCCAGCCAGGTTGACGACCTTAACAATGATACTCAGTGTTATAGTTTTTGCATTACTTTACTTGCAGTGTGTTTTGTCCTTCAAGCTTTGTAATGACTTTGGCCAGAGAGCTAATGCATTCCTGATAGAGAACATTTTCATTAACTTCCTGCATAAATCCCTATTAGTTTTAAGATACAGAATAGGATTATTCTCAGTAACTTATTTTTGTGTTATTATACTAATCCACAGAATATTGAACCTGTCAGTGAGTGAAATAAAATATGTTTTGTTATTAGAAGACAGCAGAAACTCATTTAGCAAAGACAACTGTTCCTTTCATGTTGTTGAAATCATTACTGGTGGTTACAATCTATGAACATGTGAAAAGTATTTTCCCTGGTATTTTACTGGAGTTTTTTGTAAAAGGCTTAACTAATTTGGGGGGAGGGGTTTAACAATAAATGTTGGGAACAAAACACATTGAAGCTTAGTTAAATTTTAGACTTCATAATAGTAACAGTCATACTGCATTTTGTGTATACCATGCATTTTATAGTTTTTTAGAAATGTCACCCATATTATCTAAAATATTTCTCCTAGGGTGTTTGTGAAAGTCTGTTTAATTTTTACCCCCCTTTACACATCAAGAAGCTAAAAATCACAAGAGGTAAAATGAATCACTTGTAGACAGAGAGCCACAGTATTTGTGTGCGTGTGAATGTGCCCACTAAATATGTTTTATGATTTTTTGTTAACTTATATTTATTGTGTGACAGCTCCTACTTTGCAATATGTGTAGACAAGTAGAACATGATTACATGTACTGTTGAAAGTGATCTTTTTTTAACAGTAGGCTATAATGCTAATGTGGTCATTCACTGTCTCAACTTTAAATCAGCTGGATTACTAATAAAAGTACTATTTGGTGAATGGAATTATGTTCACAATGGGGGAATTTTATTTTTTAATAAGACAAAGTCCTACTCTTTCCAATAATGATCTCCAACTCTGGACACCATTACAATCACTGCACAAAGTTTTGGAAAATTTTTGAAGTTTATTTTAATAAATAGGATAGATTAGACTCATTTCAAGAGACTCTAATTGATGTCAGCAGTTTTTGTTTTTTATTTTGTTTGGTTTTAATGACTACCCAAATAGTTTTAAAGTAACTGAAGTACTTTTCACCAGAAACATTTTAAAAGCAAACTGCGTATCCTCATCCTTCTAGAATAATTGATTTTTTTCACCAGAACAATTTTCAAAACAAGCTGATTATCACCACGTATTACCATGGAAGGAAACCCATAGTAATGGCTTAAATGTAGTGGTTAAGTGCTACAGCTGCTAACCAAAAGGTCAGCAAGTTTGATTCCACCAGGTGTTCCTTGGAAACTCTATGGGGCAGTTCTACTCTCTTTCACAGGGTCACTATGAGTTGGAATCAACGGCAGTTGGCTTGGTTTGGGCTTACTGCCATAGAAACCTGCTGGAGTAGGATAAACAGGCTACAAGATACCTATATACGTGATTAAACAAGTTAGCAATAAAAATCAGAACACCAAACCCATTGCTGCTGAGTTGATTCTGACTCATAGTGACCCTATGGAACAGAGTAGACCTGCTTCATAGTTTCCAAGGAGCACCTGGCAGATTTGAACTGCTGACCTTTTGGTTAGCAGAGTTAGCGCTTACCCATTACACCATCAAGGTTTCCAAATTACCAGTATGAATGGTTATATCAGACATTTACCATTTATCTGTTAACCAAGAATTTGACTCTTTCTTCAGTATTTGGTGAGTACACCCATACTATGAGTTCTGAGGGTAGCAAGTAATGCCACCTTTTATCCAAAAACCAAACCTACTGCCATCAAGTCAATTCTGACTTATAACAACCTTACAGACAGAGTAGAACTACCCCATAGAGTTTCTAAGGTGAGTCTGGTGGATTTGAACTCCCAGACTTCTGGTGAGCAGCTGTAGCATTTAACCACTATGCCACCAGGGTTTTCCCACCTATAAGAGAAGATGAAAGGAACATAGATATTATTTCCTATTCTTTGCAGTTGATGCGTAAGAGATTTTTGCTAATTACAACATGCTAGGACCAAGTTTCTGACTCATGGGCACTTGGCCGGCTGGCTAGGACCAACTTTGTATTAGTGACAAAAGAGGAAGCCAACTAGAGGAATCATCACAGGGGATTATCCAGTAGTAGTTTCTTTTAGGTCAACTTACTGATGTAAAAGTAGAAGCAATGTATGTGTTTTGCTTACTGTCCGGAGACAGTGGCAGCAATACTCTCATGAAGCCACTTCCATGATTTTAGGGATCATTTGTGGCTGCTTGGTCTTGAGTCTGGTTCTCCAGCTCTAATGTATTTTAACAAATTGAAAATAACAGTAATTGTAACGTAAGATGAGTAGCCTTGGTGGCGTAATGGTTATGTACTGGGCTGTAACTGCCATGGCTGTGGTTCGCATCTGGGCTTGGTTAGAACCCCTGCCGAAAATTTGCAATTCTAGCCAGTTCCCAGGTGATGCTAATACTGTTGGTTAGGAAACAATTCTGAGAACACTTTAGTGAGCAGTGGTTATCAAAATTTGTTATACGTAAAAATCACCACAGGAGCTTGTTAAAATGTAGAGTTTATTCTGATTCACTTTCTCTGGAGTCAAAATAAACAAATTTTCAGCAGGGGTTCAAACTGGACTGATCTGGCTCACAGCTCTGGTCCACATCCATCTACTAGCTCCTTGGGAGAAAGACCTGAGTTCTCTGTGTCACATGGGGTCACTGTGAGTTGAAATAGAATCAGCAGCACCTAGCAACAACAGCAATGTAAGTTGGCTTTATTGGAGATAACAACACTTCAGAAGCAGTATACTTAGTTACTAATTTTTTTGTAGAGTTGTGAGTATTCAGTTCTTCCTAAAAACATGTAGATGCTCAACCTCATCTTCTATTGTGGTTCCTCTAGCTAGGACACTAAGCGCCTAATTAGTGAACCCTTCTGTTCACCCCTGGGGAAGGGCAGTAGCTTTGCTGGAAGCATACATTGACATCAGTGCAGTTTAACAATTTTTAAAAGTTTAATTTAAAAGTAAGAAGGGTTTACTCAAATATACCAACAGATTTCTGGTAAAGTGACAAAAATATTTCAGTGGAGGAAGAAAGAGCTTTCAACCAACAGTGCCAGATCGGTGGGCCTCCGCTGCAAAAGAAATGAATCTCTGCCTAAACGTGACACTGTGCAAAGGTGAAATAAATTGCGGACTTGCATGTAAAATGTAGAACTATGCAAGTTTTAGCAAAAACCTAGGAGAAAATCTTTGCAATGTAGGGAAAGAGATTTTAGAGTCAACACCTGAAGCATGGCCCATGCAGGGAAACCTAAATTGGATGTCATCAAAATTAAAAGCTTTTACCCATGCAGGTTATGTGAAGGTTATGTGAAGAGGTTGGGCAGACAGGCTATAGAATGGGAGAAAATATTTGCAAGCCATGAATCTCACAAAGGCCTAATTTCTAGAATATATTTAAAAAACCCTCAAAGCTCAGTAATAAACAACTTGATTAGAAAATGGGCAAATGATATGAACAGACATTTCACTGAAGTTGATATGCAGATGGCAAATCAGCATAGGAACAGATGTTTGACATCATTAGCCATTAGGGAAATGCAAATTAAAACTACAATGAGGTATCGCTACATACCTGTCAGAATGTCTAAAATAAAAAGTAGTGACAATACTAGATACTGGTGAGAAAGCAGAGAAACTGGATCACTCATGCATTGGTAGGAGAAAGGTAAAGTGATTCAGGTGCTGTGGAAAACAATTTCCCAGTTTTGTAGACGAACTAAATATGCCAGTGCCATATGACCCAGCAGTTGGACTCATGGGCATGTTTCCCAGAGAAATTAAAATGTATGTTCACACAAAAAACCTGTATATGAAAGTTGCTGCCAGATTTAGGAGTCCCCAGGGGTGCAAATGGCTGAGTCCTGGGCTTCTGGATGAAAGGTTGACAATTCTAACTCAACCAGAGGCACCTTGGAAGACAAGCCTGGCGATGCCTTTCCAGAAGGTCACAGCTTAGAAAAAAGCTCGATAGAGTGCATTTCTACTGTGTTTACATAGTATTGCTATGAATTAGAATCGACACAATGGCAGCTAACAGCAACAAACACAGCACGGTTCATAATAGCCCCCAAGATGTCTCTCCTTGAGAAACAGCTAAATTAACTGTGGTGCACGTATACCACATAATACTACCCAATAATACAAAGGACCCAAACTGTTGATAGCAGCAACAACATGAATAAATTTGGAGGGCATTATGCTGAGTGAAAAAAGCCAGCCCCAAAAAGTTATATACTGTGTGATTTAATGTACAGAACGTTCTTGAAATAACAAAATTACAGAAAGGGAGACCTGATTAGAGGAGCGCAGGGGCTGTGGATGGAGGAGGATGTGGGGTTTCTGTATGAACGTGGTATGGTTGTAAAAGGACAACGTGATAGATGGTCAAGGTAGAGTTGGACCAGTGGGTTACATTTGATTGCTGCTCAAAAACTTTTAAGGCCCCAGAGGCCATTCACCAAAACATTTTCTTTGTAGAGTGTGTTATGCCACTTGAGCTGGATGTCTCCCAAGACCATGGTCCGTAGACCTCAGCCCGGTAATTAGGTCACTTAGAGAGAATGTGTCTATGTAGCTTCCATAACTTTGCCTTGGTCAAGTTGCGTTAGCTTCTCTAGTATTGTGTACTGTCTTACTGTCTTAACTTTGGTGAACCAAAGTCACCATTTATATGTTGTCTAGTTAATGTTTTTTGTCCACCTCCCCCCTTGTAACCATCAGAGGTTGTTTATTTCTTTGTGTAAACCTTTTCATGAATATTTATAGTACCCTCCAGGTTCATTCATGTCATGAGATGTTTTCACAGATTCAGCACTGTTCTTTATTGTTGTCTGGTATTCTACTGTGTGTATATACCGTAGTTGGCTTATCTGTTCATCTGCTGATAGACACTTAGGTGATTTCTATCTTTTTTGCTATTGTGAATAATGGTGCAGTGAACATGGGTGTGCTTATGTGTATTTCCATGGGCTCTTATCTCTCCTGGGTGTAATACTAAGAGTGGAGTAGCTGGATCACGTGATATTTCTATTTCTGGCTTTCTAAGGAAGCACTGTATCATTTTCCAAAATGGTTGTCCTATTTTGCATTCTCACCAGTAATGCATAAGGTACTTGGGATTTTCTGTTTTGTTTTTTTTAACTTGTTCTTTGATTTTCAGGATTAGAGGGTAATATCATGTCGTTTTGATTCACATTTGTCAAGTGGCTAGTATATATATTTCATTTTTGTATTCGAGTTATTTGCTTCCTCTCCTCTCTCTGTTTTGTCATTTTGACCAGAAATTTGTTAGTTTTGTTGACTATTTCAAACAACCAACTTTTGGTTTTACTGATTCTTTGTATTGTTTTTCCATTCCCTATTTCAGTTACTTCTGCTCTGATCTTTATTATTTTCTTTTTTTGGCTTCTGTTGCTGTTTTCTTTCTATTTGTTTGAGTTTTATAGCTAATATTTTGATTTGGTTCCTTCTTTTTTGATACGTGCATCTATTCCAGACCAGTTCCTAAACTGACCTCTGAGCACGGTATTTGCTGCATCCTAGAGATTTTGATAATATGTTTTTGTTCTCATTTGATTCTAGGGATTTTTTATTCTGTATTTCCTTTCTTCTGTTATTTAGTGGTTTTCAATTAAGGTGTTATTCAATTTCCTTGTGTTTGATTTTTTTTTAATGCCCTTCCAGTTATTAATTCTGCTTTGATAATGTTGTGATCAGAGAAGTTGTTTTGTATAGTTTCAGTGCTTTATATTTGGTTGAAGGTTGCTTTGTGGCATAAGATGTTGTCTATTCTGGAGAACATTCTATGTGTGTTGGAAAAGAATGCATACAGCTGTTGGCTGGAGTGTTCTATATAGGTCTGTGATTTCAGGTTGTTTGACTATGGCCTTTAGATCTTCATTCTAGGTGCTCTGTCCTACACTGAGGGTGGTGTGTTGAAGTCTCCTAGTATTCTGGAATTGTCAGTTTCTCTTTACAGTTCTCATGGAGCTCATTTCATGCATTGTTCAGCCCTGTCATTGAAAGCATAGATATTTGTTATGATTATGTCATCATGGTAGAGTGCCACTTTAAGCATTATGTAATGTCTTTCCTTATTGTTTACTTCGAATTTTTCCTTACAGTCTGTTATATTTGAGATCAGTATTACCCTTCCTGTTCTTTTTTGGTTGTTATTTGTTTGAAATACATTTTTCTATCCTTTGATTTTTTAAAAAACTTATGTCTAAGGTATGTTTCTTGTAGATGGCATATTAATGGGTCCTTTTTTAAAAAAAATTCTTTTGTTCTGTCTCTTTATGGATACATATCAGCCATTTATGTTCTGTGTGATTATTGATAAGTATAAGTTTATTGCTGTCATTTTATAAATTTTTTTTTAACGTGGTTCCTGATGTTTTCTTTGTCTTACTCTGCTTTGTTCAATTCATTTTACTTGTGGATTTTTCATTTCTTTTTTTGTAGGTTTTATAGTTGAGACTTTATGTTTTTCTACTTTATGTTGGTGAGTAAGATTGTTAACTTTCTTTGTGGTTACCCTGAATCTTATCTCTAACTTCCTAAGTTTAAACCTGACTACCTCTCCATTTGAAAGTTTTATACCTACACTGTTTATCCCTCCTTCTATTGTTCTGATATTGTTTTTATTCACATTTTGCCCTCCCTAGTTCTCTTGTTATGAATCTTTTAGTTTCATCTTTCTCTTGACAGTTCTCCACCCCACCTCGGTTGATAATCTGGCTGAAGCTGTCTTGTGTCCTACCTTCATGTTGTTGCCTAATGTTGTTGGTTTTCTAATTAAAAGACTCCCTTTAATAGTCCTTTTAGGTTTGGTCTGAGAAGATGCTTTGCAATAATTCAGTGGTTTGGATTTTGTTGAGATTTGCTTTGTGTCCTAATACATGGTCTATTCTGGAAAATGTTCCATGTGCTTTGGAGAAGAAGGTGTACTTATCTGTTGATGCATAAAAAGTTCTGTATATGCTGATGAGGTCTAATTGGTTAATTGTCTCAATAGGATCTTCTGTATCTTTACTGGGCATTTTTTCTGGATGACCTGTCCATTATTGAAAGTGCAGTGTTGAAGTCTCCAGCTATTACTGTGGAGTGACCCATCTCATTTTTCAGTGTTGTCAGTGCTTGTTTGGTATATTTAGATGCTCTGGTATTGGGTGCATAAATATTTAATATTATTAAGACCTGCTTGTATCTTGAACCTTCAGCAACAAATAGTGACCGTTCTTGTCCATAATGGTGGATTTTAAATTAAAATCTATTTTATCTGAGGTTAGTGTTGGCCAACCTGCTCTTCTTTGTATTATTAGCTTGGTATATATTTTTCCATCCTTCAATTTTCAGTTTGTTCCTGTCTTTAAGTCTAAAGTATGTTTCTTGTAAGCAATGTATAGATGGGTCCTATCTTTTGATCCAAGATGTCACTCACTGTCTCTTTATTGGAATGTTCAGTCTGTTTACATTCAGTGTAATTTTTGATAGGTATGTGTTTAGTGCTGTCATTTTGATATATTTATTTTTGTGTTGGTGTTTTCTATGTTGCTTTTAATATTCTGCTTTGTGTCATTCTTTAGGGGTTGACTTTTCATCTTTTTCAGTATTGGTTTTGTATTTGTTGAGACTTCTATATTATGTTTCTTGTTTTGATGTGTTGCATTGTTATTGTGCTTTGTAGCTACCAGTATGATTCTCCTTAATATTCTAAGTTTAAACCCAATTTAAATTCTTCACATCTTATTAACTTCCCCTCCATTTGAAAGGACTATAACTACTGTAATATATCCCTTTTTTTAATAAGATGGTATCTTAGTTTTTGTGATATGATCACAGGAATCCCTTCTTCTAATATAGCTTTGGTTGAGTTTTGTGCCTTCTCTAACTGAGTAGGCTTCTGGATGTTGTGTCCTGCACTGCCTCCTTAAACATACACTTAACAGATTAGTTTTTCTAAGCAAAGAGCTTCTTTCAGTATTTCTCATAGCTTTGGTTTGTTTTTTACAGAGTCTCTGAGATTTTTCTGTTTATCTGTGAATGTCTTGATATCATCTTCAATTTGAAAGACAGTTTTACAGGATATATAATTCTTGGCTGGAAGTTTTTCTCCTTCAAGGCTTTGAATGTGTCACCCCACTGCCTCTGTGCCAACATTGTTTCTCTTGAGAAGTCAGATGAAACCTTACAGGGCTTTCCTCTGAATGTTAGCTTTACTTTGAGTCTCACTGTCTTGAAGACGTTCTGCTTATGTTTCATTTTATTAAGCTTGATTATGTCTTGGTGTCTTTCTTTTGGGGTCAGCTTTTTTGGCATTTGATATACATCTTGGATATCTATTTTACCTTTCATAATTTCAGGGAAGTTTTCTGTCAGTAACTCAACAGCAATGCTCTCTGTGTTTTCAGCCACCCTCCCTGTTCAAGAGCTCCAGTTTATCTAAGATTATTCTTCTTGATAGAGTCCCACATCTTTCTTAGTGCTTCTTCATTTTTCTTATTTCTTTTCTCTAATTTTGCCTCATAAATGTTGGTGTCAGTTGTTCTGTCTTCAGGGTCACTAAGTCTGACTTCCAGTTGCTCAGTTCTGTTTGTTTAGCTTTGAATTGAATTGTCTAATTCTGTAATTCTGTTATTGATATGTTGGATTTCAGAACATTGGCATTGCATTGGTTCAGATAGCTTGCTTAATTTTTCATTTTGCTCTGCTGCATTTTGTTTAATCTCTAGGAGGGCTGTCTATATAATTCTTTTGTACTCGACCTCTGTTAGTTTCAGAAAGACTTCGTCATCTGGGCAGTTCTTTGATTCTTTCTTTTGGGAGTTTCCTGGAGCCATGATAAAATCTTTGTTTAAATGCTTGGCAGTGGTCTATTGCTTTTGGGACATGTAGAAGCTGTTTAGTTCCTCTGGTGTTGCCTCAACAGGAGCTGAGGCATAGTTCTGAGGAAGGAGTTGGTCACCAGCCACCTCTGTGTACTCTAGTGGTTGGTCCCAGTGGATTCTCTGGGGTGGCAGGCTCTGCTTCCTAGTTAGCAAGGACACTGCCCTACTTGTGGAGTCTCTGGGGGGCTGTCAACTGACCCTATGATGTGGGTAAGTAAAGGCTGTAAGAGATGCTGTCAGACTGCCCAGCAGTTATTTCGCCACATACTCTCATTTTGAAAAATTAAAAACTATCTGACAGTTTCCTAAATCAGTCAGGCTATGAGGTATGGTGGGACCCTCCTTCTGACTGACAACAGAGACACCTCTTTGGCTGTCCCCAAATCCTGTGATGTAGTTCAAAGTAGGGAGGGACTACTACCCTGCTGATACTGCCTGCCTGGCCCTTGAGGCAACACTGTGCTAAGCATAGCCTTTCTGCTGTGAAAGTGCTCCCTGCACTGGTATTGCCTCCCAGCCTGGGAATTAGGCCCTGCTGAGGCCTCTGGTTGGATAATTCCATGTACCATCAGATCAAGATGGCATCCTGGTCAAGCTACCCCTCCTGCCACACAACAGCTGATTCTATGGTGGAGCTCTGGAAAGAGAGAGTGGAGGGGCTGTAGTGCCCTCGGTCTGCTACCAGACTCTAAAACATGGCTATTCCACACAGTGTGTCTCTGCTGTGGCACACACTGTTCACTTCAACACTGCAGCTCAACATATCTGCTGGCTGATGTCCACCCCCCACTTCCCAGACAACAAAAAGAAAAAAGTTAAAAGCACCAGTACCTTCAGTCCATGCGAGTGGCCATTCAGCAGGAGTGGGGCTCAGCAAGAGAGAGAAGATTTCCTGTTTAGTGGTATGTAGTCCAAACTGACAGCCCTTTGCTGTGTTCTAGGGCTCACTGGGTGTCCAGAAAGCTCTGTTCAATTATCATTCCAGGCCTTAGTTTTCAGAAGGAGTTAAGGAGACATGTGTCTGGTCCTCCATCTTGACTCTGCCCCCGAGTCCTTTTAAGTTTGGTTGTTACATAATCTGTCAATATCTGTTTATCTGGAAATGTCATATTATTGTCACCATATTTGAGCAAGAACTTTGCAGGATGTAGTATGCTTAGTTGACAGTTTTTTTTTTTTTCTTTCTTTCAAGGTTTTATACATGTCATCTCATTGCCTTCTTGCCTGCATGGTTTCTATCAAGTAGTCAGAGCTTAGTGTTATTGTGTGTGATTTTCATTTTTGTTGAACTGGTATCAAGATTCCTTATTGTTTGTTTTAGCAAGTGGGATTGTGGTATGGCTTAATCACTTTGTTTTGGGATCTATCCTAATTGGATTTCTTGAGCTTCTTGAATGGTCAGCTTTTCATCTGTCATGATACTAGGGATATTTTCTTCTCAACAATTATTCTGTGGTGCTTTCTGTGATTTCCTTTTTTTCCCCCTGTGCTGGAACTTCAGTCACAGGAAAATTTATGCTTTTGATTGTATCCCACATTGTTGTTAGACTTCCTTCATTGTTTTCTGATTTTTCCTCAGATAAAGTGGTATATAGGGATTTGACTTCAATTTCTCTGATCCTGGCTCCCATTGTTTCAAATTTACTCTAAAACCTTCTGTTGCACTGTCCATTTCTGAGGTCTTGTTGTTTATCTTTGGATTCCTAATTCCTATTCTTGGCTTGCTTGGCTTTCTCTGATCCTGTCTCCCATTGTTTCAAATTTACTCTAAAACCTTCTGTTGCACTGTCCGTTTCTGAGATCTTGTTGTTTATCTTTTGGATTCCTAATTCCTGTTTTTGTGTGACTTCTAATTTATTATCTTGGCATTTTGTTCCTGTTTCTGAGTTCTTCCATTGCTTTCTATGGGTTCCGCCTGATTTTGTCTGCATTTTTCATTATTTTGTCTATTTTTTCTTTCATCTCTTGGAAAGCCCTTGTTATTAGAGTTTTGAAATCCATATGAGGTAGTTCCGGTGACATTTCTTTTACTGAAAGTTTACCTGGTATTTTATTTTGGACACTTTCTGGAACTGTGTTTCTCTTTTTTGGCGAGGTGGGAGGTGTTTTAATATTGTTTGCTGTAAGTAATTTCTTTCTTTCTTTATTGACTGTAGATTTATTTTTTGGTCTATTTTTTAATTTGGTTATGTTTAGGCAGGCATACTGGATGTGATTTGTTGCTTGTTCCTCTATGGATGCAATGTTTCTTAACACCTTGTTTAGAAAAGCAGGGCTAGTTGCTCAGCTGTGCTGAAGTATGGACAGGTACAGTGGGGGGGGGGCAAGGAGATGCAGAGATGATACATTTGTGGCATGTACTGTGTCAAATGGGACAGGACAAGGGGGAAGTTCAGGGTGGGGTCCAGTGGTGATGCTTCGTGCACGGTGTAGACAGGAAGGGAAGGGAGAGGATGTGCTATGTGGAGCAAAGTGGGTGTGAGAAAGAAACAGAAATAAAAAGTGAAGGGAAAAAGTAATAAAATCATTGTAGGGTAACATTTGGCAGGTAGGTGCATCCAAGACCCAGCAAGGCCACATGCCCATGCCTGTTTAGCTAAGTGGTACATTTTATCCAGCTGGGAAGAGGTTGAGTGGAAGATAGGGCTAGATGAGAAGGAGAAAGGAAAAGAAAGAAGAAAAAGAGAATAAATAACAACAATAAAAGAAAAAGGGTTAAAAAAAACAACAACTACAACAATAATAAATATGCTGAGAAATCTAGCTGGTGGATGTAGTGGTGGTGAGCTGATATGCTCACTGGGAAGCATAGCATGGCTCATCAGAAGGCAGAGGCAGCACAAAACTCAGGTGGAAGAGAGAAGGAAAAAAGGAGAGGGAGAAAGAAAAAGAAAAAATTTAAATTAAAAAAATGGTGCTGAGTTAGCCAGCCAGTCGTTGATACAGATGAGGGAAGCCATATGCATGTATCTAGTGGCACAGCTTGTCAAGAAGGGGTGGAGATGGCACACTGGGCTAGCTGGGTAGAAGAAAGGAAACGACAGAAGGAAGAGAGAGAAGGTCAAAAAACAAAACAAAAAGCCAAATGAACAAGCAAAAAAATGGCACTGAAGGAGCTGACTGGTGAATAAAAGCCAGATTTGTGTGGCAGTGAGCTAGTGTGTCTCCAGCTGACCAACTACATACAGTCCGTTGGAAAGTGGCAGAGGCTGCCTAGAAGGAAATGCAAGGAGTGGGAAAGTATATCCCTTGTTACTAGGTGCTCTGTCTCCTGTTGGGAGTGCTGTGAAATTACCTTCCTACATTTGCTCTCAACCATTCTTGGTGGCTGAGGTCCAAGATGATGAATCTGAGCTGCATTAACTAGCAGGAGACCTATGCTCCTTAGCTCCTTAACTTCCATTATTGTCTGTCAGTTTCTTAATCCATTTGGTGCTTGATAGAGTTCTGTGTCCCTTCATTTGATGCTTATGCTTCCAGGATTTGCTCTTCACATCAGTTTTACTTAGTTTTTTGGGTCTTTACTGGAGAGGGACTGCATAGTGTATCTCCTTGTAGTGTTATGTTGGCTCCACCTCCTATTTCTTCTTGTTAAATTGAAGTGAGAAAACAGGCTAAAATTAAAGTTGGTGTTGAAGGTAGAAGAACCAGAAATTACCTAATTCTTTTGTAGCAACATATGAGAAATTTCAAATTTTTAAACTTGATATTTTACATATGGGAAAGGAACTTTATAATTATGAAATAGCATATTAATCAACCTTCAAATAGAATTGGCCACCCTAGAGCAATCTGACATTGTCAACATCTTATAGAACAGTGTGCATTTACAGAATTTGTAAATGAAGAACTATAGCAACCCCATAACACTGAAATGATCTCTTCTCTTGCAGGAGTGAAGAACATACTGACATTTTTGTTAATCAAAGGAAAACTGCAATTCAATTTTTTTGTTATTGCATATTAAGTGAAACTTTATAATTTTAGTTAATTTCTCATACAGAAACTTGCAGACACTTTGTAATGTGACCCTAGCTGTTCTCCCCACACTGGGACACATACTCTTTACCTCTACCCTGAATTTCCCATGTCCATTCAGCCAGCTCTTGTCTCCTTGTTTCTTCTCATCTCATCTCTGGACAGGAGCTTCCCAGTTAGTCTCATGTATCTACTACCTAAGCCAAGAAGCACACTCATTACCAGTATCATTTATGTCTTACAGATCAGTTAAATTTTCATATGAGGAGTCGGATTCTGGAATAGATTCATTTCTGGAGAGAGAGAGAATCTGGAGGTCATGTCTTCCATAGACCCTCCAGTTTCTGGGATCATTAGGTATTGTGTTTTTGCTAGAATTCAATTTCAGCACATCAGATTTCTCCCACTCCTTCAAGGACTCTGAGTTCCCTGTCAAGGGAGTCGTTAGTGGTAGCCAGGCACCATCTAGTTCTTCTAGCTTCATGTTGAAGTAATCTTTGATTTATGTGGCCCTTTCTGTCTCTAGGACTCATATTTTCCTTATGTCTTTGATGTTCTTCATTGTCGTTTGCTCCAGGTAGGTTGAAACCAGTTGATGCTCCTTAGATGACCAGTTGCTAGCTTTTAAGACCACAGATGCCACTCATATGAGTGGGATGCAGAAAAATTTTTTAATGAACTTTATTATGTCAGTTGATGTAGATGTTCCCTGAAATCATGGTCCCTGGGCCCCTGCTCCTGATTCTCTGTACCTCAGAATGTTTGCTTATATGTAGAAAACTTGCTGTCTTTCACTTTAATCTAGTTGTGCTGACTTCTCCTTTATGGTGTCTTTGCCCTCCCTTCACCTAAAATAATTCTTGTCTAGTATCAAATTAGTGAATGCATCTCTCCCTCCCTCCCCAATCTTAAAACTATCAAAGACCCTTTTCTTCTGTGTTTAAACCTATTCTTGAGTCCTTATGATGGTGATCTCATACAATATTTTGTGATTAATTTCACTCAGCATAATACTTCCCAGATTCCTCCATGTTGTAAGAAGTTTCCCAAATTTGTGATTGTTCTTTATCATTGTCTAATATTCCATTCTGTGAACATACTATAGTTGGTTTATCCAGTGATCTGTTGGTGGGCAGCTAGGTTGATTCCATATGTTTGCTGTTGTGGACAGTGCTGCAGGAAACGTTGGTGTGCATGTCACTGTTTGTGTGGCAGCTCTTAAGCTTCTAGGATATTTTCCAAAAAGTACAATTGCTGGATCATATGGTATTTCTATTTCAAGCTTTTTAAGAAAGTGCCAAATGGATTTCTAAAGTGCCTCTGCCATTTTACATTCCCATCAGTAATGCAGAAGAGTTCCAATCCCTGTACAACCTCTCCAACATTTATTATTTTGCATTTTTTGGATTCATGCCAGCCTTCTTGGGGTGAGATGGTATCTCATTGTAACTTTGATTTGGATTTCTTTAACGGCTAATGATTATATTTTCTTGTGTATCTGTTAGCCACCTGGATGTCTTCTTTGGTGAAATGCCTGTTCTTGTCATTTGACTATTTTTTTTTAATTGGGTTATCAGTCATTTGTTGTTAAAGGTTTTGCAGTATCTTGTAGATTATGGAGATTGGACACCAATCAGATTTGTGGTTGCTTCAAACCTTTTTTTCCCTACTCTTAGGTTGTCTTTTGACTCCTGGTAGGGTCTTTAGATAAGCATAAGTGTTTGTTTTTTAGGGATTCCCCATAGTCTGTTTTTTCTACTGGTGTTTGTGCATTGTTGATAATGTTCTGTATTCTGTTTATGCCATGTATTAAGGCTCCCATAGCTGTCTCTATTTTTGTTCAATGATGTTTATAGTTTTTCATTTGATATTTTGGTCTTTGATCTATTTTGAGTTAGTTTTTGTTCATGGTGTAAAGTACGGGTCTTGCCTTCCCCTCCCCCCCAATATTCAGTTATGCTAACATCATTTGTTAAAGAGATTGTCTTTTCTCCAGTTTATGGACTTTGGGCCTTTGTCAAATATCAGCTTCTCATAAGTGGATAATTTTATGTCCAAATTCTCAGTTCTGCTCTATTGATCTATACATCTGTTGTTGTGTTAGGCTGCTTTGCCTACAGTGGCAGTGTAATAGATTCTAAAGTTGAGTAGTGCGAGCCTCCTACTTTGTTATTCTTTTATAGTAATGCTTTGCTTTTCCAAGGCTTTTTCTCTTTCTATATGAAGTTAGTAATTCCTTTCTCTGTCTCATTAAAAAATGCCTTTGGAATCTGGATAGGGATTGCACTGCATCTACAGATTGCTTTGAGTGGAACAGTCATTTTCATAATGGTGAGTCTTCCTATCCATGAGCAAGGTAGGTTTCTCCACTTATAAAGGTCTGCTTAGATTTCTTGTGATAGTGTCTTGTGGTTTTCTTTCTATAGATCTTTTACATCTTTGATTAAATTGTTTCCTAAGTATTATATCTTCTTGGAGGCTGTTGTAAGTGGTATTGATTTGGTGATTTCATCTTTGATATTCTCTTTGTTAGTGTAGAGGAATCTAACTGATTTTTGTCTTTCTGAGATTTTTGTCTGAGACTTTGGTGAACTCTTCTATCAGTTCCAGTAATTTTCTTATGAATTCTTTAGGATATTCTGTAAGGAAACCTGTAAGCAGCAATACTTTCACTTCTTCCATACCAATTTGAATGCCTTTGTTTCTTTTTCTAGCCTGATTGCTCTGTTTAGAAGCTCCAGTACAAATGTTGAATAAAAGTGCTGACAGAGGATGTCCTTGTCTGGTTCCTGTTCTCAAGGGGAATGCCTTCAGACGACTCTCTTCATTTGGGATGATGCTGGCTATTGGCTTTATATACAAAAATAAAAGACACTTCTGTTTAGTCAATTCCAATTCATAGTGATCTATAGGTTAGAGTAGAACTGCCCCATAGTTTCCAAGGAGCACCTGGTGGATTTGAACTGCCAACCTCTTGGTTAACAGATGTAGCAGTTAACCACTATGTAACCAGAGTTTCTGTTGGCTTTATATGATATAAGTGCCCTTTATTATGTTGAGGGTTTTCCCTTCTAATTTTGCTGAAAGTGTTTAACATGAATGAATGTTGAACTTTGTCAAATGCCTTTTCCGCATTAATTGGTAAAATCATGTGGTTCTCGTCTTTTATTTCTGTGATTAATTACATTGATTGTTTTTCTGATATTGACCCATCCTTGTGTCCCTGGTATGAATGCCACTTGTCTGTAGTAAATTATTATTTTTTATATACATCATTGAATTCTGTTGGCTAGAATTTTGTTGAGGATTTTTGTATGCTTTGAAATACCATTAGTAATGGTGGTGTTAACTCGTCTCTGAACTTGTGGTAGAATTCTCCAGTGAAGTTATAAGGGCTAGAGTTTATTTTTGTTGGGAGTTTTTAAATTCCCTTTCACTGTCTCCTTTTGCTATAGGTTTGTTTAGTTGTTCTACCTCTGTCTGTGTTAAGTAGGCAGTGTGTTTCTAGAAATCTGTTTCCTCAAGTTTTTCAAATTTATAGTTTTCATAGTATTCTGTTATGATTTTTAAAATTTTGGTTTTGTGTCTTGTGATATTACCAATCTCATTTCTTATTCAGGTTATTCTCCTGTTTTCGTTTTGCCAGTTTGGACAGTGATTTTTCTATTTTGTTGATCTTTTCAAGAAACCAACTTTTCATCTTGCTAATGTTATCGTTTTTCTGTCCTCTAATTCCTTTAGTTCTGCCATTATATTCGCTTTCTTCTAGTGCCTGAGGGATGTTTTTGTTTCTTTCTACTTGTTTGGGTTGTAGTGTTAATGCTTTGATTTGACAGCCCTTTTTTGGGGGGGATGTGTGAGTTTATTTAAATAAATTGACCCGTTAACATTGCCTTTGCTGTATTCCAAAGATTCTGATAGGATGTGTTTTCATTTTCAATTGCTTGTGTGTATTTCTTTATTCTAGCCCTTATATCTTGTATGAGCCAGTAGTTTTTGAGCAGACTGTTCAGTTTCCATGTGTTTCATTTTGTTTATTTCCTTACTGTTTATGTGACTTGATTTCTACTTTCATCATCTGAAAAAATAACTTGCAATGTTTTGATACTTTGGATTTTATTAAGTCTTGCTTGGTGGCCTAATATGTGGTCTAATCTCAGGAATTATTTGTGTGTGTTGGCCAGCCAGCCAGCCAAGGGCCATCGAGTCAGACCTGACTCATGGTGACCCTAGGGTGTGTTGGAGAAGAAAGTATACTTGGCTCTTGTTGAGCAGAGTGTTCTATATATGGCTATGAGGTCAAATTGGTAGCATTTAGATATTCTGTCACTTTATTGAGTTTCTTTCTGGATATTCTATTCTTCACTGAAAGTGGTGTGTTGAAATCTTCTACTATATTTGTGGAGCTATTACTATTTTCAGTGTATTTGAGTTTGTTTTGTATGTTTAGGAGCTCTGTCAGTAGGTGCATAAATATTTAATATGATTATGTCCTCTTGGTGTGTTAACTCTTTAATCACGTAGTGTCATTCCATATCCATTGTGGTGGATTCTCTTTTAAAGTTTTTCATCAGAAAATAATGTTGCCACTCCTGGTATTTTTTGAATGTTGTTTGCTTTTTATATTTTTCCCATCCTTCAAGTTTTTTTTTTTTTGGTGACTAAGTGAAGCTATACAATCCAAATTCATTTTGTATGCCCACTTATCTGCAGCTCCTTGTGTTCTCCTTGCTCAGTGACAGCACAGTCCTCCTTTTTATTCTATACTTGCCATATCTTCTTAACAAGCTTCTGTCCCTCCTCTCCATCGTCTTCTCTCCCATCTAGAAAGAGACAAGTAGGACAGCATCCTCTAAATGCATAGAACCGTAAAGTACAAACACCACATGGTCACATTGTGTCGCCGAGTCCCATCCATTTTTGTCCAAAGAGTTGACTTCAGTAGTGTTTTCTGGTCAGGGGCAGCAGCAGGTCTAGGGGCCATTCTCCCAGAGGTTCCCCCAGGCTGTTGAACCATCAACTGTCTTTTAGTAAAGTTCTTGATCTGCACCCCTCTTTTTCTCATGTTGCCAAAGGGACTGAACACTATATGCCCCATCGTGGCTATCTTTGGTGGTGGCTGGGCACTGTCTGGTTCTTCTGGTCACATGATGATACAGTTAGCCATTCACATGGGTCCTTCTGTCTCCTGGGTTCTTTTTTTCTCACGTCTTTGTTGTTCTTGTGATCATCTGTTCTGGCTGAGTTAGGAACATTTAGCGTACTTCAGATGGCAGCTTGCTAGCTTTATAGACCCCAGACACCACTCAGCAATATAGGGTGCAGAAGGGTCTCTTAGCAGTAGACTGATTATGCCAGCTGGCTTCAGTGTCCCCTGAGAGCATGGTCCCCAGTGCCTGCCCCTACTCTATCCTTGCAGTATTGGGTTAAGATGAGAAGAATTTTCAGTTTATGTTGAAGTCCAGTTAAGTTGGTCTACTTTCTGTTGTGTGCTGTCGCTGCTTTCACCCAACCAAATTTCTGTTGAATATCTAATCTATGACCAACCATCTCCCTCTCTGCCCACTCTTATAGCCATCAAAGAGTCTTTTTCTTTTGTACATAAGTCTGTTTTTCAGTCCTTATAGTAGGGGTCTCATACAGTATTTGTTCTTGTGCTGCTGACTGATTTCACTAAGCATAATGTCTTCCAGTTGAAACCAGGTTATGAGATGCTTCCTAAAAAAATAATTTTTCTTTATTATTACATATTGTTCCATTGAATATATGTTTCACAGTTTGTTTATACATTCATCTGTTGATGGGCATCTAGGTCGATTCCAACTTTTTGTAGATTGTGCTGCAATGAACATTCGTGTGCAAGTGACTGTTCATGTGACAGCCTTTATTTCTGTAGGATATATTCTGAGCAATGAGATTACTGGATCAAATGGTATATTTATTTCCAGCTTTATAAGAAAGTGTCAGATTGCTTTCCAAAGAGGTTGTACTATTTTGCAATCCCACCAGCACTGTAGGAGAGTTCAGCTCTTGCCACAGGCTCTGCAGCATTTGTTGCTTTGTGTTTTTTGTATCATGGCCAACCTTGTTGGGGTGAGATGGTGTCTCATTGTAGTTTTGCTTTGGATTTCTCTAATAGCTAAGGATCCTGAGCATTTCCCCATGTGTCTTTCGGCTGTCTGGATGTCCTCTCTTGTGAAGTGTCTTCCTGTCTCCTTTACCCACTGCTTATTCAGATTATTTACCTTTTTCTTTTGATATTTTGCAGTACCTTTTAGATTATGGAGATCAGACATTGGTCTGATGTGTAGTTGCCAAATTTTATTTCCCATTCTGTAGGTAGTCTTTTAACACTTTTGATAAAGTCTTTGGATGAGCAAAAGTGTTTGATTCTAATAGTTCCCATCTATGTATTTTCTGTTGCTCTTCTTCAGTAGTGCTTTACTTATCCCAGGTTTCTTCCCATTCCAAACAAAGTTGGTGATTTGTTTCTCCATCTCATTGCAAAATGACACTAGGAGTTGTATTGAGATTGCATTTTATATGTAGATCACTTTGGGTAAAATAGACATTTTCAAGTGTTAAGGCTTCCTATTCATGAACGAGGCAGGTTTCTCCATTTATGCTAGTATCTTGGTTTCTTGCTGTAAGGTCTTATAGTTCTCTCTGTATAGGTTGATGATCTCTTTGTTGGAATAAAGGAATCCTACTGATTTACTTATGTTTATCTTATATCCTGATACTTTGCTGAACTCTTATTAGTTCCAGAAGTTTACTAATGGATTCTTTAGGATTCTCTGTATATTGAATCATATCATCTGCAAATAGGGAGATTTTGACTTCTTCTTTGCTGATGCAGATGCCTTTTATTTCTTTGTTTTATCTAATTGCTCTGGCTGGAACCTCTGGTACAGTGTGGTATAGAAGTGGTGAGAGTGGGCATCCTTATCTGTTTCCCATTCTCAAGGGGAATTCTTTCAGTATCTCTCCATTCAGGGTAATGTAGGTGGTTGGCTTTGCATAGATGCCCCGTCTTACATTGAGAAATTACCCTCTATTCTTATTTTGCTTAGAGTTTTTAGCATGAATGGATGTTGGACTTTGTCAAATGCCTTTTCTGAAGCTATTGATGAAGGTGATTCTTACCCTTTGTGCTTTTATGTGGTTGACCACATTAATTGTTTTTCTGATGTTGAACCAGCCTTGTATGGTATGAATGCAACTTGGTATGAATGCAACTTGGTCATGATGAATTATTTTTTTGGATATGTTGTTGAACTCTGTTGGCTAGAATTTTGTTGAAGATTTTTGCATCTAGGTTCATGAATGATGTTGGTTTGCAAGTTTCTTGTTTTGTAGGATCTTTCCGTGGCATTGGTATCAGTTTTATGTTGGCTTCATAGAATGAACTTGGGAGTATTCCATACCCTATGGTGTGAAATAGCCTCAGTTGTATTGGAGTAAACTCTTTCTGAAAGTTTGGTAGAATTCTCTGGTGAAGCCATCTGGTCCAGGACTTCTTTTGATTGGTAGTTTTTTGATGACTTTTTCAATCTCTTCCTTTGTGATGGGTTTATTTAGTTCTACTTCTCCTTGTGATAATTTTGGTAGGTGATATAAATCTAAAACTTGTCCATTTTCTCTAGGTTTTCACATCTAATAGAATACAGTCTTCCATAGTATTCTGTTATGATACTTTTGATTTCACTTGGGTCTTTTGTGACATCTCCCATCTCATTTCTTATTCAGGTTATTTGTTTCCTCTCCTGTTTTTCTTTTGTAAGTCTACCCAGTGATTTATCAATTTTATTGATCTTTTCAAAGAATCAGCTTTTGGTTCTGTTAATTTTTTTCAAACATTGTTCTATTCTCTAATTCATTTCATTCTGCTCTAATCCTTATTATCTGTTTTCTTCTGGTGCCTCAGGGGTACCTCTGTTGCCCCCTTTCTGCTTGTTCAAGCTGTGGGGTTAATTCTTTGGTTTGGGTCCTTTCTTCCTTTTGGATATGTGTATTTATACAGAGCAATAGACCTCTGAGCACTGCATTTGCTGTATTGCATAGATATTGGTAGGATGTGTTTTCATTCTCATTTGATTCCATAAATTTCTTTGTTTTGTGCTTGATATCTTCTGTAACCCATGGATTTTTGAGCAAGGTGTTGTTCAGTTTCCATGAGTTTGAATTTCTACTCATGTTTTTTTTCTGCTATTGATTTGAACTTTCACGGCTTTATTGTCTATGATGCTTTGCAACAATTCAGTGATTTGGCTTTTGTTGAGACTTGCTTTATGTCCTAACACATAGTTTATTCTGGGAAATGTTCCATGTGCTTTGGACAAGAAGGTGTACTTACCTGTTGATGGGTAAAAGATTCTGTATGTGTTGAAATGGTCTAGTTCATTAATTGTCGCAATAAGATCTTCTGTATCTTTACTGAGCTTTTTTCTGGATGATCTGTCTATTACTGAAAGTGGAGCATTGACATCTCCAGCTATTATTGTGGCATGATCTAACTCGTTTTTTCAGTGTTGCCAGTGTTTGTTCGATATATTTAGATATTCTAGTATTGGGTGTATGAGTATTTAATATTGTTGTGTCCTGCTTATGTATTAAACATTTCAGCAATAAGTAGTGACTATTCTTGTCCACGATGGTGAATCTTTCATTAAAGTCTATTTTATCTGAGATTAGTATTACCACTCCTGTTCTTCTTTGTATGGTGTTGGTTTGGTATTTATTTTTCCATCTTTGATTTTTAGTTTGTTCATATCTTTGAGTCTTAGGTGTGTTTCTTGTAAGCAACATATAGATGGATTGTGTCTTTTGATCCACGATGTCATTCATGTCTTTATTGAAGCATTCAGTCTGTTTATATTCAATGTAATTATTGATAGGTCTGTGTTTAGTGCTGTCATTTTGATGCATCTATTTTTGTGTTAATGTTTTGTATGTTTTTCTTAATATTCTATTCTGGGTCATTCTTCTTTATGGGTTGACTTTTCATCTTTTTCAGTGTTGGTTTTGTGTTTGAGATTCCTGTATTTTGATACCACTATAATCCTCCTTACTATTCTAAATTTAAACCAGACTTTAACTTCTGCATATCTTTTTTTAACTTCCTCTCCGTCTGAAAGGGTTAGACTACTATAACATATCCCTCTTTTTAGTGTGGTGATTTTGTAGTTTTCATGTTATGATCACTGGTTCCCTTCTTTTAATAATGTGGTTTTGTTTGTGTGTAATGACTTCCCTGAGTGGATAGGATTCTAGATGCTGTGTCCTGCTTTATGTCTTTAAGTATACACTTAATGTTTTTGTTTTTCTAGGCAAAGAACTTGTTTCGGTATTTCTTGTAGTTTTAATTTGGCTTTTACAAAGTCTCTAAATTCTGTTTATCTGCAAATGTATTAATTTTACCTTCATATTTGAGAGACAGTTTTGCAGGATGTATATTTCTTGTTTGGAAGTTTTTCTCTTTCAAGGCTTTGAATGTGTCATCCCACTGCTTTCTTGCCAACATCATTTTTGCAGAGAAGTCATATGAAAGCCTACAAACTTTCCCTCTGAATATTAGCTTTGCTTTGACCCTTGCTGCCTTTAAGAACATCTGTTTATATTTCATTTTATTAAGCTGGATTTATAGAATGTTCCGACTCGACGGCACTTGGTGGCTTGGCTGGTATCTTTCTTTTGGATCTAGTTTCTGTGGCATTTGTTACACATCTTGGAGATCTATGTTCTCTTCCTTCATAACTTCAGGGAAGTTTTCTATCAGCAGCTGTACAACAACGCTCTCTGTATTTTATCTTTCCATCCTATTCTGGAACTCCAATTATTCATAGATTATTCCTCTTAATCGAATCCCACGTTTCTTAATGCTTCTTCATTTTTCTTATTTATTTTTTCTGATTTATCCTTATAAATGCTGATGTCAGTTGCTCTCTCTTCACAGTCACTAAGTCCGACTTCCATCTTCTCAATTCTGCTCTTTTGGCTTTGGACTGAATTGTATAATTCTTCTAACTTTGTTAGTGGTCTGCTGGATGTCAGATCATTGACCTACCTTCAGTTCAGATAGCTTACTTATTTTTTCATTTTCTGCTGCATTTTGTGTAATGTCTAGGATGGTTCTCTATATAATTCTTTTGTACTCAACCTCCAATAGTTTTCAGGAAGGTGTCTTTCTCTAGGAGGCTTTTCAGTGATTTATTTTGGGGGTTTTCTGGAGCCATAGGGGACTGATTCTTTAAATGGTTAGCTGTGTCGGATCTGACTCGACGGCACTTGGCTCATTGGTGGGCTGTTTTCTGTATGCCATCTAGAAGCTGTTTGATTTCTCTGGTGTTACCTCAGCAGGAAATGAGCCATAGTTCTAAGCTATCTCTGTACTCTAATGACTGGCCCCAGGTGGACTCTCTGCTTCCGGGCTGGCAAAGATGGCACCCTACTTATGGAGTCACTGGAGGGCCAACAGCCAACCCTATAATGTGGATCAGGGAAGGTTGGCAGAAATGCTTCGTGTCATCTTGGCAGTAAGTTCTCTAGGTGGTCTTATTTCAAAGGGTATTTTATTTCTGAGTGGGGAGCTGTTGGACAGCTCCCCAAAACAGTCAGGCTCTCAGATGTGTCAGGCCCTGCCTTCCAGCTGACAGTAAAGTACCTCATAGGTTGTGGCCAGATGTGGTGACGTGGTGCCCTTCCTGCCTCCCTCTGCCAAGCCCCACCCCATAAATCCAGACACAAATTGTCTGAAATGCTGCTTTTCCACTGGAGATGCACTTGGCAGATGGGTTGTTGCTGTGCTTGAGATTCATCCTCAGCTAAGACCTCCAGCAGGGTGACTGCCTCACAGCCAACCAACATGGATCCTGGCCAAGCTGCCCCTCCTGTTGTGAAATAGCAGATCTATGGCATAGTTCATAAAAGAGAGGGTAGAGAGGCAGTGGTGCCGTCAGTCAGCAGGGAGTCTCTCAGTATGTGGCTGTCCCATGCACTGTCTCTCTGCTGCATTATACACTGTTTACTTAAGTGCTGTGGTTCAGAATATTTGCCGGCTCATGCCCAGTTCCCCTCTCCTGGATAACAAAGAAGGCATCAGTACCTGCAGTCCTCTGAAATGGTGAGTCACCATTGGTAGAATACAATATTAGATCAGTGCAGTCACCAGGAGCAGGGGTCACTGTCCACTGGCTTATCTTGGAGAAGGGTAGTTTAGTTGGTTACTGGTACATAGTCCAATGAGACAACACTGTGCCAGATCCTAGGGCTTCCCAGATAATCCACAACTCCATTCACTTATCATTCCAGGGCTTAGTTCTCAGAGGGAATTGAAGAAATATGTGTCTAGTCTGCTATCTTGGCCCTGCCTCTGATCTACCTCCAATAATTCCAGAAAGTTGTCTTTATCTGGGAAATGTATTGCTTCTTTGTTCTGGGAGCTTTCTGAAGCCATTGTGTTCTGCCTCTTGAAGTGATAGCATCAGTCTCTGGAACTCGGCACAGTGAAAAGAAGAGAAGGGAGAGCTTTGGAAAAAGGGAGAGAGGTATAACCCAAAGAGAAGATTTAGATCCTCAAGTCTTAGATGAGATACAAGCTAATTATGTTTGACTATTGAATGCCATTCTTCACTGATTCTGGAGGTGTGAGTAGAATCTCCGCTGTGAGATCTCTACCCTTTAGAAGGTGCTTTATGGAAACAACTGCTTCACTCAGCAAGCCCATTGCTGCTGATCCGTCTTCAGGGCTCCAATTGTTGGTGGGTCTCGTCTGACCAGTCTTAGGTATTTTGGGACTGCCTCTCCCTTCCCTGTCACTCGGTCTGATTTTTCTTTGGTGTTCAGTGCTTGTAGAATGTCATATAAAATTGTTTCATTTTTGGCAGTGGTCTTTGTTGTTAGAGGGATCACAGGAGGTACCTAACTGCTTTATCATCTTAGCCCTGCCTCCCAGTTGGATATTTAGACTGAATAAACATATATTCATATAAAATTTTTCAATACATGCAGTCATCATTTTTTGAGTTCTTGTGAAGTTCTGACATAGTCTGTTTCATAGTATAAGATATTACAGTCTAGTGAGTGATTGATGTAATTAATGCATCATAATATGATATGGTCCCATTATGTTGTTCTCTCATGTAGCTCCCCTACCTACTTTTACTCTAAAGATCTCTAGGTAAGCTTGTATCAATTAGAAAGAAATGGAAGGAGGGAGGAAAGAAGAAAAGAAACAAGCATAGCATCATAATGAGTGCATATGCTTTTCATGAAAAATCTTAATGATATAGGAATTACTCTGAAAACAAAACCACAGTGGCATGGAAAAGTTAAATTTTGTGATTGTAAAGCTAAACTTTCTGAATAGATATATGACTAGATAAGTGTGCTTTAATATGCTGACTGTTTGCCTTACCACACTGGAGATAAAAATGACTCTTTTCTTGGGTAAGTTCTCACTTCGTAAAGAAGAAAATTCTTCATTTTTCATCCTTCCTAAGAAAGGTAGCAGGAAGTAGGAGGAGACAGCTGGCTTTTATTCTACCAGTTCAGGGACCCCATTATGTTCTGTTTCAAAAGCTTACCTAATGAAAACAGTGCCCAACTTTTACTCCCGCCGTGATGTCTTATCCCTGCTTACTAACCTAAAAGTTGTCCTCTTCTCTGAGCTCGTAGAGAAATCATTTATAATTGAGGACTACCTCAGAGAACTTCGAGGGTTGTACTCATCATATATCCAAGTTGCTTCATTCAGGCCTTTTAGAGTTACGTAATCTTGTCCCTGTTGTCTTTGGTCTCTTAAACCTCTATAATTTTTTGAAACTTAGGACAATTTCTGCTATTTTTATCTCTAGCTCTCATTGCCAATAGTCATAAAAAAAGATCAGTAAATATTTGCTGAGTATATTTAGCTAAATAAATATTAATAACAACATCACCCTTGTTCTTATTGAGCCTGGATCTTTTTTGATGTTGTGTGTCCTTTTGTAAACTTTATTACCTAAGAGAAATGAGTGTTCTTTTATCATAACTGATAGATGTTATATTTCTAGTCTAAGCCTGACAAATGATGTCAGGTTTTCTTAGTGAGTTCTAATATAATTGGTTATAAATAAAGCAGGATTTGTATTTAAATATTAAAGAGCTTTAAAGTAAACATAATGGGGATAATTTTTTAATCCCAGTTGAGAAATAAAACTTTCTTCAACTTGGTAAGGGTAAGTTAAGCCTCACCTTGCCTTAAGTACAGATAGTGGAGTCATTGATTGGAACATTCTCAGGGCTTCCTCTTTCTTTTTGAATTGTGGAAAATATCAATGTTAATCAGTTTGCAGTTGCAATTTGGTGTTCTCTGTGAAATGAGGTTTATATAAGCTACATTTGCCCACAGAACACCTTAATTACTAGGAGCCGAGTGGTTTGAACACTCCATTGACTCTTGAAACAAACAGCCGTGCAAAGCTTGTCTGCCTTTGATTTTGAGCTCTGAATGAGGCATCTTGGCAAAATTTTAGAAAACATAATTACTTAGAAAGAGATACAGTTCAGCTGCATGCCAATGAAATTGCATTTTGTCTCCTCCATAAAAGATAGATCACTTGGTTACATTCCCATCCAAAAAAAATGTGATTAGCTATCTTAGTACTCAAGGTGATACTTAATCAGAGCCTCTCTTTAAATGATGATAAACTGCAGAATACAAAATAAGTAAAGTCCCAAATAAAGTAACTGAGAGGTTTTAGTTAGGTGCTCTCTACTGGCAGATCAGCTTTGGTCCCTGAAAAGAGAACGAGGGGATAAAAATAAAATTACTTTTACAAAGGTAACAGAATACCTGAAGCATATGGATATCTATGATTCACCTAGGATTTAGAATTAAAGATGCAAGAGATAATTGTTTTTGCAGTTAGAGTTTACAACATATTGAGTATACATTTTCAATTAAAATACTATAAATACACAGCTTTATTTATATACCTCTCTATGTTTTGCTGTCTCTATCTATGTGGAAACCCTGGTGGTATAATGGTTAAGTGCCATGGCTGCTAACCAGAAGGTCAGTGGTTTGAATTCACCAGGTTCTCCTTGGAAACTCTATGGAGCAGTTCTCCTGTGTCCTCTAGAGCTGGGATTGACTCAGTTGTAATGGGTTTGGTTTATGTGTGTATGTGTGTGTATGTGGAGCCCTGGAGGCACAGTCATCCACAGCTTGGCTGCTAACCAAAAGGTTGGCAGTTTGAAGCCACCAGCTACTCCTTAGAAGTGTTATAAGGCAGTTCTCCTGTACCCTGTAGGGTTGCTGTGAGTTGGAATCAACTGCGTGGGGACGGAGAGAAAAAGAAGAAATGCCAAAAACCAAACCCAGTGCCATAGAGTTGATTCTAGCTCACAGGTCCCTATAGGGGAGAGAGTACAACTGCCTCATAGAATTTGCAAGTGTTTTGTTACGTGCCTTCAAGTCTGTTCTGACTCAAAGCAACCTGTTGTGCAACAGAATGAAACAATGCTAGGTCCTACCCCATCCTCACAATCCATGCTGTGTTTCAGCCTATTTGACATCCTTAATGGCCTTAACTTTCTTGTATTGTTAATGACCTTTTGCTTTTTTTACGTGTGATGTACCTAATGTCATCCTACAACTCGACTAGTCTTCATTCAGTCGTGTTCAGTGCGTCAAATCTGTTCTTGAGATGATTTCTAAATTCGATTGGGTTATACTTTGGCTTTCATGGGATTGTTTTAATTTCTTCAGCTTCAGCTTGAATTTGCACATAAGTAATTGATGATCTGTTCCATCATCTGCCTCTGGCCTTGTTCTAACTGATAATATGAGCTTCTCCATTGTCTGGCTCCACCAGTGTTGTCAGATTCTTGTGTATTTTGTCTGGCAAGGTCCATATGGATAGTTGCCATTTATGTTGTTGAAAAAAGATGTTTCCAATGGATAAGTCATTAGTCTTGGAAAATTCTGTTACGCAATGACCCATGTCAGTGCTATCACCAAGACTATATTTTCCAGCTGTGAATCCTTCATCTTTGTTTCTGGTTTTCCTCTTTAAGTCACCGGTAATAAATAATGAATCTTGATTGCATGTTTGATCAATTTTAGACTGTAAAAGGTGGTAAACATCTTCAGTTTCCTCATCTTTGGTGTTAGTGGTTGTTGCACAAATTTGAATAAATTGTGTTAACTAGTCTCCTTTGTGAGTGTATGGATATTACCCTATTACTGACAGTGTTACTTTTCAGAATAAATCTTGAAATGTTCTTTGTGATGATGAGTTCCCAGCATAGTAGATTATATGTTTATCTGACCAAAAAAAATCTCAATTCTAATCTGTTTATGTGTCCAAGAATTCCTAGGATATTGATGTTCATTTGTTGCATTTCATCTTTGACAACTTCCAGTTTTCCTTGATTCATACTTGGTGCATTCTATATTTCAATTATTAATGAATGTTTCTAGCTGTTTTGTCTCATTTTGAGTAATGCCACATCAGAAAATAAAAATCCAAAAAGCTTTTTCATCTACTTTGCTAAAGTTGACTTATTATAGGGAGGCAGCTCTTCCACAGTTATATTTTGTGTACCTTTCAACTTGAGAGGCTCATCTGGCATTGTATCAGACAATGTTCTTTTGTTATCCATAATGTTTTACTCAGGCCAATTTTTTCAGAAGATTGCCAAGTCCTTCTTACTATTCTTGTTTTTTTTCTTGTCTTTTTTTCCTCCACCCTTCTTATTATTCTTCATCTGGAAGGTCTCATAAAACCTGTCCATAGTGGGTCACCCTGCAGGTATTTCAAATACCAGAGGCATAGGTTCCAACATCACAGCAACATGCAAGCCACCATAATATGTCAGATTGACAGAGGAGTGATAGTTTAATATGTATACAGACATATATGTATATATAGATATGTATATATGGAAAACCTTCAATGGGATGGATTGACCCAGTAGCTTCAGTAGTGGGTGCAAACATACCAATGATCCTGAAGATGGCATAGCACCAAGCAATGTTAAAGGTCACGATGAGTTGAGGCTGACTGGATGGGTAACTAACAAGTGTGTATATGTATGTGCATATATATATAAAGGTGTGTGTGTGTGTGTGTGTATAAAGTATGTGTATATATATACACACAAAGGTATATATATATATATATAAAGTAAGGAGCAGTAATGAGAAATAAAAGATAGCATTAATAGCAACAAGCATAGTATGTACTCTGTATGGAGGGATACAGTGATAAATAAGACCCAACTCTAGATTAGTTCAGCTAGGCATGAAAAAGGGCAGTCAGTGAATAGTTGCTAAATTGTGAAATAAATGTGCATTCCAAATTGTGCTAACATGTTTTTGATTGAAATGTATAGGAGTATTGGTACTGCCCTTGTGTAGTCACTTTGTAATTTCCACTTTTGTAATTAGTTTTTGCAATATCAATAGACTTGCAATGCAAAGGCTATAACTGGGAATATATCTGGAAGAAAATGTCTTATATCTAACCTAAAACATGTTTTTCAGTGTTTAATTTTTGCAAAATATATTTTATGATTTCAACTAAAAACCACTTGAAAATTATGCAATGAAGCACTAAATTTAGTTCTACTATAAAATGTTCACAAAAATTTAAAAACAACCCACAAGTTTATGTGGTTTGTTGAGGGGTATTGTATTTGATTTAAAGGTTACCTAACATGAGTCGGACCCGACTTGATGGCACTTGGCTTGGCAACTAAAAAAAAAAATTAAGCACTGCAACATTTTTAGAAGGATTTTGTATATAACGTTTTATTTTTTTTCAGTTGATGTTTTGACTGTTGGTTATGTACATATTTATTTTTAACATTTATTTTGATATTTCACATAGCAGCTGAATTAGAATCTTATGATATATTCCAGCAACCTGAAGTTTCTGCTAAGAATTATACCAACAGTGTGTATTTTGAAGCATTTTACAGTTTGAAACATGCTTTTACATATGAGGACTGTCAGTTAAGTTCCTGAGCTGTCCTGGAAAAAGTGGTATGCACCTCATTACTGAATATCACTATGGTCACCTTCAAAGCACTCCTATTGGAAAGCTGTGCAGTGACGCCAGTGCCTAGTCCACCCTTCAAAGCAATTGGGGAACTCTTTTTCTTGAAATGGCCATCAGGACTGTCATGTTACCTTTGATATCCTGAATATCATAAAAATGTCTTCGTTTCAATATTTCCTTTATTTCTCAATAAAGAAAAAGTCTTTGGGGGCCAGATCAGGTGAGTAGGGCAGGTATTCCAATACAGTTATTTGTTTGCTGGCTTAAAACTCCCTCACAGATAACTGTACAATTAATTTTAAGAACTTGCCACCATGCCGCTGTGTACAATGCCTATTCCAGAAAGAGTTCCAAAATGGCTTTGAAAGGTAGGCTAGGCACTGGCATTGATGCATAGTTTCCCAGGGTATGCATAATCCCATAATGATAATCAGTAATTAGGTATGTAACACTTAGAACAGTTAAGTTTGTGGACTTAATAGTTCCCCGTTAACACAGCAACACTGTTTAGTGAGTAGAGCTACTTTGTTTTTCATGTATAGAAGGACTTTGATCTTAAAGGAGATGAACTCACATGTCTTGAATCAAAGCTGAATTCCTTTACACTTACTTCCAGTGCCTTTTCAGAATACCTCTTTTAGCTACTGCACACATTTTCATGGCATTGTACTCTAGCCTTGCCCTAATAGAGGCTGTCATCCTCTGTCATCCTCCAGTATAGCACCCTAGATTAGGGCATGGTATGCTTTTTCTTGATAACCTGTCACAGTTGAACCACAGCTTACATCATGTTTGTTGTTAGGTGCCACTGAGTTTGTTCTGACTCACAGCAACCCTGTGGAACAAAGTGGAACTGCCTCATAGGGTTCTTTAGGCTATGATCTTTACAGAAGCAAGTTGCCAGGTCTTTCTTTCTGAGCCACTGGTTGGGTTTGAGCTCCCAACTTTTTAGTTAGCAGCTGAGCTCATAACATTTACTCTTAACCCAAAACACACTGCTCCTTAAATTGTGTTTTGTGCACTGATTGATGTCTCTTTTATAACACTTAACTGACAGAGTTTGTAACTCTGGTTGATTTTCACAGCTGTAATTTCTAAGCCTTAGCGTAACAATTAAAAACATGTTAAGGAGAGATAAGCTATATTATTTCCATTAAAATGTAAAGTATGAAAGGTATTGTTCTTGTGTTAGAATGTGCCCAGTTAACAAACAGTTTCAAGGATTGATTGCATGAAACACTGAAACACGGACCACTTTAATGAAATTTCCTTATTTTTAAAAAAGAAACAGTAAAGCAATCTCAGCTCACAGAGAGCTATGCAACAGCTTCTGATGGAAATCTGTACATCGTTGATCTTAGTCTGCAGAAGGACAATTGCAACTATTAGCTCTACGTTGTGTGGGAAGATCTGTGATTGATTTGATTACGAGAGAGAAGAAAAAAATCTTTTATGTCCCAAAAGTCTTAGATTACCTATATATATATAAAGCATATGTAATATATACCTATACATACATATATTGCGTAAGCCCACTGTTGTCGAGTCATACAATATATACATATATACAATATGTATTGTGTGTATGATAGAAACCTTGGTGGTATAGTGAGTTACGTGCTATGTCTGCCAGTCAAAAGGTCAACAGTTCAAATCCACCAGGCGCTCCTTGGAAACTCTGTGGGGCAGTTCTACTCTGACCTCTAGGGTCGCTATGAGTCAGACCCAGTTTGACAATGGTGGATTTATTTGTATGTGTGTGTGTGCGTGTGTATGTGTGTGTGTGTGTATTCCCTGTGGAACATCCAAATTTGGAATATTCATAAGCCTGGATTCTCAGTCCAGTAGTTAATGACATGCAATGCTAATCATTACTGGTTTATTCCGATTCAAGTCACAGGAGAATTCTTTCTACTTGTACATAATTTTTTTTTGAGAGCAAGGACTCATTTTCTTTCATTATAGGAGTTTCTCATTGTTTTTTAAAAATTCAGACAACATAAACTAAAAAGAAATGAGACTCATCCATGATTTCCTCTGCCTCCAAATAACAAGCATATCACCATCATTTTCATGTTTGGCAAGGATCTTTCCAGGTGTTTTCTTGGCCTAAAAGGGACACATATATTTTTTGTTTTATAAAAATAGCACCTAGTATATGCATTTTCCCACTTAAAAACAAATCATTAGTGTTTTCTTAATAGTTTTAGCTCAGTCAGCATACAGTGACCAATGGCCAGTTTATAATTTGATGAAATCGGTTTTACTGACTCACTGCAACTAGGCACCACCACTGCTCTGTCAGTGGGTCACATTGTAGTGGGGCTTGTGTGTGGCTGTGATGCTGAAAGCTGTGCCACCAGTATTTCAGATAGCAGTCAGGGCCCTCCTGATGGAGAGGTTTCAGTGGGGATTCTAGAGTAAGACTAGGAAGAAACACTTGGTGATCTCCTTCTGAAAATCAGTCCGTGAGAGCCCTATGAATCACAGAGTATTCTCTGAGACTTCGAATTGTCTCCTTTGGTCGTCTCATCAGGAGGGGCTGCTCACTGGAGACGGACATCATGTTGGAAGTAGGGCCCGTGAAGGCAAGAAAAACCCGTGATCAGGTGGCTTGAGACAACGGCTGTAGCAGTGGGCTCCAGTGTACCACTGAGCTGGAAGATGGTGCAGGACTGAGCAGTGTTGCATTTTGTTGTATGTGGAGTCATCGTGAGCTGACAGCAGCAGTGATGGAGACCCCACACCAGAGAAACTGAGGTCCCAGACTCAAGAAAAAGACTTACTACAGGATTTTATGGAGGATTCTAGTTTAGATGAAATTCAAGTGGAATGTGTTTTGAGAGACTCAACCCTGAAGTAGGACTTCTTAGAGGACTGATATAACATCTGGATTGCAAGGAGGACTTGAGGTTATTTTTCCTGGGAAACTGTGGGTTCACACAGTGATGGGCTGCCATGTTTAGAAGCTCCTTGTCTGAAGAAGCAGTGCACCTGAGGTGGGAATTGAGACTGCTTCTCTGAGTCAAAGCCACTGGCTCTTCAGGCAGAAGGCAGTTGTTTCATCCATATTCACATAATTTCTAACAGCGGAGTTTCTGAAGGCAAACATGGTTTCTCCAAGAGTAGAAATGCAGTCGTGGGCATGCCTAAAAGGTGGTGCTTATGCTACTTTCATTTGTAGCATTTCCTTGGGAGATTGTTTCCAGTTAACCTCGCCTTGGGTTTTGTCAGAGTCTCTTATTCTAGACCAGTGAATGGCAGAGAGAATTTTTACAGTCCACCTTAATTTTTGTTTTCTCACAATGAACACATCTCCCTGACTTTTAGTTATTACGGGTAATGGATGCTGTGTCATTTATGGAGCCCTGGTGGTGTAGTGGTTGAGTGCCACGTCTGTTAGCCAAAAGTTCAGCAGTTCAAATCCTCCAGGCACTCCTTGGGAACTCTATGGGGCAGTTCCACTCTGTCTTATAAGGTTGCTATGAGTTGGAATCAATTTGACAGCAGTACATTTGGTTTTTGTTTCTTTGGGTGTCATTTATGTAACTAACCTGCTACTGTTGGCCTTTTTCCCCTTGGATAATGTCTTAGAAGTAAAAGTGTTATGTCAGAGTTACATTAAAAAAAAAAAGGAGATAATTTTAGACTTCTAGAAAAGTTTAAAAATAGTATGGAAGATTGTTTATACTCTCCATCCTGGTTTTCCTTAGCATATAATACTTAATTATTTATTTTATACAGACATTAAAAATAGCTAGCATACTGCATTTAAACACTGTATTTCTTAAAAACTGCAGCCCTTAAAATATAGGCACCTACAAGATCTCTAGGAAACACTGATAGTGTAGTGGTTAAGTGCTACATCAGGTAACCAAGAGGTCGACAATTCAAATCCATCAAGTACTCCTTGGAAACTCTATGGGGGCAGTTCTACTCTGACCTGTAGAGTCGCAGTGAGTAGGAATCCGTTTGATGGCAGCAGGTTTGGTTTTGGTTATAAGGTTGCTATGAGAAAGAATCGACTCAGTGGCAATGGATTGAATTTTTCTGTGTGTGTGTAAGGTGGGGAGTTTCTTTTGTTGTAATAACCTGAGAAAAATAAAACAAAAGAAGAGATAATTTTAAAGGAAATTTAGACACTTTGATACTCCATGCTATAGTTTACAATTAATAAAATTTTTGTCTTCAAATAAATGTTTAATTCTAGTTTATTTAAATATGTTCAATTCTAATTCTTTGGACATGGGCAAAAAAATAACAAGTCCACAGATAAACTGAGCAAAGAGTTGAAATATGCTTAATTGCTTGTAAGGAACACAATGCTATTTTGAGGAGAAGAGGAAATAGATTATGCACGATTCTATGATTCAAAAAGATTCGAATATGTGAAACTGATCTTATTCAAAGTTTTCTAATTATATAGTGACTGCTGATGATAGTAATATATTTGATGGTATTAATTCTTTGAAATTAGTGTTCAACGCTTACAAAACATTTTAAGATTGCCAATTTTAAAAAAGAAATAGAAGAAAGTATTAGTGGAAGAAAACAGTCTTCAAAATGTAGTTTACTACAATTTTTTAAACATTTCACTAAGGCATACTTACTTGTGTTGTGCTTGGAGCATATGAAATGAATTATGTAAGCTAAAGGGTAGCCCCCTAGGACTTCACAATTAGAGATAAAGTTTCGCTGTGCGTTACACTTTGGGACCAATTCACTGTTATTAAACCATGGCTTTCAGGCTACAGACATGTCTGCTTGGCCCCAAAGCCCAGCAGTTTACTTGTTTTAATGGTTTTGATTATTGCAGAGTCATGAAAATAGCAGTTGGTGACAAATGTGGTATAAATGAAAACGTAGGTGCTGTTGTCAATCTTATTTCCCTTATTTAAGTAGCCTGTATCTTTGTGTTCTTAGGGGTTAACATCTAGTCTAAGTTGATACATCAGTGTGGTTTGAACTGTTTTAAATTTAAATAGAGCGCACCGATTCCCAGGCAATCTGTCCGCACTGCGCATGTATGTGCCTAGCCAGCACCACTGCTGCTTGAGAAACAGTGGTAACATACTCTCAGAAAACAGGTTTGAGTTTTCTTCTTTAGGAATTTCTCTCTTTTTTGATAATCAGTTAAGTATTTTAAAATGTTTTCTTGTTTACCTCAATGGCAAATATACATATTTATTGTTTCTGGAAAGCTTTTGCTCAGAGATGTTTCAAGAACCACTAGGCCACTGGAATAGAGGCGAGGACATTTACCCAACCCAGTGCCATTGAGTGGATTCCAACTCATTGCGACCCTATAGGACAGAGTAGAACTGCCCCATAGAATTTCCAGAGAGCGCCTGGTGGATTTCAACTGCTGACGTCTTGGTTAGCAGCAGTAGCATGTAACCTCTATGCCACCATGTTTTCTCGAGGACATTTAGAGATGTCTTTTAAGTAAGCAACATTTTTTATTGCATCAAATTTGTGTGAGTCAGTTATCATATAAAAAAAATATATGTATATTTTAACACACATTAGGAGCCACTGGCTAGGAATGCTCCGTCCTGGCTTCTTATTCTGCCATGAGACTAAGGCTGTGTGTGTGTGTGTGTGCGCGTGCGTGTTCACATGCATGCACGCACACAGTTTCAGAGTTGTTGCTGTCTGTGTATCTGTACAGATGGCAGAACAGAGGAAAATCCAGGTACGTTGGCATTTGTAAAGATATGGCAATAACTAGTTTGTGAAGAAATGTGGAGTATTTCTTTTCAAGAACTGGTTAAATATATAGTTGTGTGTATGGCATTAAAATCACTAGAAAGAGCACAACATTTGGAAAGAACTGCATATGGGTTTCATGTTTGTAATTTTCTCATAGATGTTTCTACATATTTTTTCATGTACTGTAAAGTTTTTTATGTACTCTGAAGTTTTTCCAAAGCATAGCCAATAAAGGAAGAGTAATTTAGGCAGTGATTTTATAATCCTCAATATAGCAAGATTTTCTATCCCCACATGAATTTTTCACAGGAGACAATCAGCAGTGTTTTAATTTTACCTTTGAACTGTTTCTTGCTTTGTCCGTATGTGCTTTTCTTTCGAAAGACAGTGATATTTAGGATAACTTAAGATTTGTTTGTTCTCTGCTAGGAATATGAGTAACCATACAATTCTCCTTTTCTTTTTCTAATTTTTTCATGCTTAAATTTTTAACTTCATATGGTTTTTAATACTGTGTTTTTAAATGTAGTCCTAAGAACTTTTAAAATCTCAGTTTTATATTTCAGTTCATGTGATGTTTGGTGCTCCTTCAACAGGATAGCTTCCCCATTCTTGGTTTCTGTATTTTGGTGTATATCTGAATTACCTGGATTTCATCCTGAAATAGTTGATTACAGGACAAAATTAAGGGTAATCATGAGTATGTTCTCTGAGTTATTTCCCACTTGGAAATGTCTGCCTAGTGGTGTTTTACTTGAAGGAGGACTGAAGCTTGAACATATTTCTTGGATGAGTCTTTTTACTGTGATCCTTGTAGTCATAGTTTCATTGTCTTTCAGCATCTCCTGTTTCTGTGAAAAGTTTTAGTCTCTCAACCTTTCTTTTTCTATTCAATTTCTGTGCTTGGATTTCTAGTCTTTTAAATACATTTGCATATATGTGGGCTTACGCACACACGAGGACTGCCAGTTAAGTTTGAGAACTCATCCTAGAAAAAGTGCTACATACCTCATGGCCGACTATCACTATGGCTGCCTTTGAAGCACTTGCCTTGGGAAGCTATGTACCAGTGCCAGTGCCTAGTCCACCCTTCAAAGCAGTTTTGGAACTCTTTTACTAGAATGGCCATCAGAGCTGTTGTATTACCCTTGATGTCCTGAATGCCATAATAATGTCTTCCTTTCAATATTTCCTTTATCTTTAGTAAAGAAAAAAGTCATTAGGGGACCATATCAGGTGAGTAGGGAGGGTGTTCCGATACAGTTATTTGTTTACTGGATAAAAACTCCCACACAGACAGCTATACAGTCAAGTTCACAAACTTGCCACCGTGCCATCAGGTGCAGCAGCCATTCCAGAAAAAGTTCCAGAATTGCTTTGAAGGGTGGACTAGTCACTGGCATCTGTGCATAGTTTCCCAAGGAGGGAACTTTGAGGGGGCCATAGTGATAGCCAGCAATGAGCTATGTAGCATTTAGAACAATTAAGTTCATGGACTTAATTGTCAGACCTCATATATATCTATATATGACTATATGTATATATCTGACTATATATATTCATATATATATATATGAGGTCTGACAATTATGTATGTGTACATATGATTGACATATATGAAGTATATTTATATACATATATGTATATAAATGTATATATATATGTATATATACACACGTACTCATATACATGCTGAAAAGCTTGGTGGCATAATGGGTTAAGTGCTACATCTGCTGACCAAAAGGTAGCAGTTCCAATCCACCAGGTGCTCCTTGGAAACTCTATGGGGCAGTTCTACCCTGACTTCTAGGGTTGCTATGAGTTGAACCCGACTCCATGGCAGTGGTTTTTTTTTTTTTATTTTCATATACATACTCATTTTAGCCTTGACCATAAGTAGCATTCATCATAGAACAAAATTTGGGAAAAGATAGACTTTATGTACAATTGTGAGCTTTGAAGAGAAAAACAACTGTACATTGTCTAACTGAAGCTTTAATATATGCAGAATGAACTGAGTGAGTGGGTAGTGGATTTCAGCAGCTTCTTGAAGTATTTCAGATCCCAGTATTTGATTCTCAATAGGCTAATTAAGAAATTAGCTGACTACTTTAACCTTTTGAAATTACAGTAGAAGGAAGACACTAAAACTTTTAAGGTTAATTCTGTATGCTTCCTTATTCCTGGTAAATTTTGGATTCTTTTGTGATTCGCATTAAATCCTATAATTTGTATTATTCTTATAGCCAACAGGAACCTACTCTTATATGAATACCAGATGAAATTAAAGTAACATTCCATTATAGTTATTATTGAATTATTGTTGAAAATGGTGTTAAGTCTAAAACTATGATAAACATCCTAATACAATAATGCTTAATTTTTTGAAGTTCAGTAATAAGGTTGCTCCTTTCCTGTCCACTTTTAAGACAAAGATTGCTTGTGTTTCGTGGTAGGCGTTTTCCCTTTAAGGATCTCAGTAGTTATTTTTTTTTCTTCCATTTTGTCAACAACAATTTTGCAGTCAAAGACGTCGGTAGACAAGAGAAACATCTTTGCAAATAACAGCTATTGCCATTCATCTTAACATGAATTACTTATTTTGAACTAAATTTCTTTTAAAGGAAATATTTTCAAAGCCATACCCAACGTACCTAGAATGAGTCATCAGACATAGGTGGTGGTTGCTGGTCGTTGGTGTCACATGTGTGCCAACTTCTGGCGACTGTATGTGCAACAGAACACAATACTGCTAAACCTGCACTTTGTTGGTGATCATTGGTCTATTTAGGTAGCACAGATCAGTTTACAAGGTATTTTTTGAATGAGATCTACCAGACTCTTCAGATCTGAAAATGTAGCAATAGACATAGCGAAATATACATAGTTTTTTTTTTGTTTTATAATTGATAAATATCAGCATACAGGAAATGTCTAGAGCAGCCGTTACATTGTGAAAAGCAGTGCAAGTGTTAATAAAATAACGAGGTGGCTCTTATGGAAGCCCTGGTGATATAGTGGTTAACTGTATGGGGCAGCTCTACTCTGAACTATGGGTAGGGTCTCTGTGAGTTGGAGTCAACTTGATGTCAGTGATTTTTTGACCTCTGTGGCGGAGGTAATGTGCCAGTATAAATAATGCAGTATAACCCCTTTGCTGTCAAGTTGCTTCCAACTCGTAGCGACCCTGTAGGACAGAGTAGAACTGCCCTGTAGGGCTTTGAAGGGGTGGCTGCTGAATTCAGACTGCCCACCTATCATTTAGAATCTGAGCTCTTCACACTGCAGCCCCGTGATTGCTAATGCAGCGTAGGAAGGCACAATAAAAGTATTCTGAACATTGAGAGAAAAAACCAAATGCTCTGGCTGGAAGAGAGCAGAGTTCAGAGAAATACTTTGGAAAAGAGAGAACATTTAAATGGGACATTAAAATATGACTGTTCTGGGACATGCAGAGATGCAGTTAAGAGAAGAAAATAAAAGACTCAAGAGGATTTGGGTAATCCTAAATTGCGTATAGAACCTGCTTAATTAACTGGTCTTTTTTTTTTTTTTAGGTTTTCTTTTTTTTCGATTACTTTTATTTTTTAATTGCACCATGAATGTGACTTTTGACTTGGCTTATTCTTTTACAGTTGGGTCAATTTGTGCATCTTATGAGCATTAAAAAAGATTTGAAATTATCTTCTATGTGGCTTTAAAGATTCTTAATATACTCAAGTTTTCGTTGCTAATTCTCACACAGCACTTAGTGTCGTGAAGCCTTTTCCCCTTGTGACCTATAGGGAGTCTTGAATCATGTGTTTGTGTGATATGTTACTAGTGTCTCTCGTCCCTCCTCACTCTGAGTTCCATGAGTGCATGGACCTTTTCTGTGAGTTCACACCAAACATTGCAGGCACTGAATCAATGCTTATTGAATTAATGCACGAATAAATGGGGAAAAATTAGTGTTCTCTCTTACTCATTTAATATAAAAATAATGAACATGGCTTAGCTTTTTCATTCATTGTCAAGAGGATACAGTGAAGGAGATTTACCTCACAATTCAATGCATCAGTAGATCCAGCAGTGGAATGAGTTTCTTTCAAAGCCCAAAATTCTGTTGATGCAGACTCCATAGGTTTCTGAACATAATTTTTCCCATGGTGTTGATTTTTAAAAGACGTCTCTGTGTGCAGAAAGACTTCAGTGTCTACACATGGAGCTTTGATGATCTGCTGAATGCAGGGTTTCTCCTCCTAGGAGGCACTGAGGGCAGGCTGTCTAAGAGATCTTTTGGGAATCCCACAGGTTGAACCTTTGGACACCAGAGCCAGACTGTCTCAGCTTGAAGCCCAGCGGCAGCCTTTACTACTATGGTGTGACCGAACAGACAATTTACCTCCTTTGGTATTCAGAAGGAGCCCTGGTGGTGACATATTGAAGCTCTTGGAGGCTAACTGAGCCATCAGCAGTCCAAACCCACCAGCTGCTGCCTGGGAGAAAGATGAAGCAATCTATTTCTATGAAGGTTTTGCAGCTTTAGAAACCCTGTGGGATGCTTCTTTGTTCTTTAGAGTCTCTGAGGGTTGGAATCAACTCAGTGGCAACTGGTTTGATCTGGTAGTCAGCTTTCTCCTTTGCAAAATGGTACTGGGGTAAAGATTAAATTAGTTTAAACATGTAGGTTACATAGAACAATGACCTAAGTAAGGAGCAAATAGTAATGTATTATTATTATTACTATTATTATTGGTCCAGGTGATCCTGTCGTCTGGCTACAGATGGTTAGGACAGGTATTGCTCTTTCTAAATTGAAGAAACCTGAACCTGTATATTGCTTGAAGCCTCCAAGAAAATTAGTAAGAAAGTTCCATATCTGTTCTTTTACTGAACTCTGACATTGGCTGTGCTTTAGATAAAGTCTAAACTCCCAAGCATGACTTTGAGGCTGATCAAGTTCTGGCCCTGCCTGGCCTCTGCAGCAAGCTCCTGTGCTGCTTTCTTCACCTTGTGCCATTTACTGTGGCTACACGCAGTCGCTTGGTGTTGACATTTTCTTGCTTGAAGGAGTTTCTGATATTGTTCCCCAGACGAATACCCACAGTGTTCTCACTACTACATTTTGTCCAGGCTAAATCCTCATGTACCGTCTCCTCCAGAAAGTTTCTTCTGGTTCTCCAGATCACTTCCATGTCCTCCCTTAACTTCCTGTATTTTTGTGCTTATTCATACAACAATCCATGTAGAGCCCTGCTTTGTACATCCTGGCTGTCTCTCTTTGCTTCTTGTCTGCGTCTCTCTGTCTCTGTATCTCTCTCTCTGTATATACACACACTCGTACATATATATGCATATAGCTATTGAATGTATACATATATGTGAATAATAATAATAAAAATACAGTACCATCAAGTCAATTCTGACAGCAACTGTATAGGACAGAGTAGAATTGCCCCAAAGAATTTCCAAGGAGTGAATGGCAGACTTGAACTGCTGACCTTTTGGTTAGCAGCCATGGCACTTCACTGTTACACCACCAAGGTTTCAATACATATGACTAGGTAGATGATATAAAGGTAGATAAAGAATTGATCTCAGAAAGGTGTAAAACAGGGTATAAAAATGTGGAATTTGAAAATGGATTTCTATGACTTCAAAGAGGTCCCTGAGGTAATGGACAATCAAGATCCTAAGGAAATTTGGGAGTTTTCAAATCGGTTAATGTTTCAGAGGTCATGGCAATCATCACTGTTTATTCCTACTGGTTTACTCACAGTGACTGAGGGGAGGGCAAGATAGCATGGTGGGTGGTACAGCGTGACGGCTGGACAGGAGAACCAAAGACCAGTCACCAACAGGAAGTCGTCAGCATACAGTGCTGGTAGCTCATTGCCGTAAACTGTGCCGCAGGACACTGTGTGCAGTTGGGTCACTCTGTGACCATTTTCTAAGAATGCATTTCTCAAGCCCTAAGCCCTCCACATGGGCTGTGCTTATTTTGTAATGGTATCACTGGGGCTGAAAAACTCAGAGGGAAGAATTTGTCATCTTGATTGCCTCCTCCATGCTCTACATCATATTGGTTCTCGTTTGCTCCCAGTTTTGGTAGGCTGCTTTCTCCTTTGCAGAATAATGCTGAGGTCAAGATTAAATTCAAAAGCCTTTACATCCCTGTTGTAGAAGTGTAGTTTAATACTCAGGCAAAAGGAATTAAGCGTTTTCCTGCTTCTTAGTAGTGACCTCTGACAAAAGTTGGTAGAAAAAAGATGAAATATAAAAAAACTAGACAACAAATTTTTATTTCAAATATCACAGTAGATTGCAATACTGTAGCAATTGAAATAAGACTTTTTATCAGTAACTGTTAGTATCAAAGTTTGTTTCTAAGATACTGTGTAACTACAGTGATTCTAGTCGTGGAACATTTTCAGGTGTGTTTAAAGCTCTTCTTTAGCTACCTGTGCAGAGCAGCCCTGCAAAAGCAAAACAAGAGCACAGGCAAGGTTCATTAATATATAAAGACTTAGAACATGGCAGAGGGAAGAACAGTAACCAGAAGGTGTACCTCTGACAATAATTCTAAACCTCCTAGGATTTCTGCTGATCACTGCCACCATTCTCGCAGATCAAAAAACCTAATGTCCTTGTATCTCAGCCTATCAGAAAACCTTTGCTACGTGAGGGCCTGGAAATTTTTTGTTTATTTATACAAGATCAACGTGCCTTCCACTATTTTATTAGGTATGTGTATAAATGAATAGTTTATCCTGTAAAATAGCTCAATGAATTCTTTTTTCTAAGAGTTCGTCTTTTCTCCATATGTGATATATGCATTAGAATTCTCTATAGTCTATCAATATGATTGTTTTTACATAGGATGTGAATCAAGTAAGCTCCATAGAGACTTGGGATTTTAACTGACAGCAAATGAGAAGCATGGAACACTTTGGGGTAAATGCCACAGAGTAGCCTGTAAAATATTGGCAGTCTTCCTCTTTCAGTAAAATTACCTGCAGCTGTATTGGCAAATGACTTGTCATTTATATTCAAAAACTAAATTATGGGCAATTTGAACTCATTTATCTTTTTTAAATCCTTGCAAATAATGGCAGCATTAATCTTTTCTTTTTTTCCAGAAGAATGAACAACTACTTTGAAATACCAATCCCCTAAGGAGACTTTACTGACTATAATGTATTAAGATGAAAAACCAGAATTTAAAGGATGGCTTCAGGTTTCTACAAAATACAGGAGATGCAACATTTCAAATTTGTTTCTACCATGTACAGATAAACATTTGTCATTCAAAGGTTATCATCAAGAGAGAGACCTGACACATATCAAAGTGCTTCAAAGTGCTTCTTTGGGAATGATACTAAACATTGTTTTTATTCAGAGATGTGTTTTCAAAGACCATTCTTTTGTTAAGGTACCACTTGCTTTATCACAATGCAGCTCAACAACTTAAACTTTAGCAATGACTAAAATTTCTCTTTTACACCTGCTAGAGTGTGTCAGCTTTTGTGAATGGTTTGCATGTTTTGCCATGTAAAATCGCTCTCTTTGTTGTCCTTGTGCCCTTGTGGTGATAACAGCAAATACTAATTAATGGCTAGCTTTACTAAATATTTAAAAGATGTCAATACTCCTAACATATTACTTGCTAAATAATTTAATCCTCATATGAACTGCCCTTTATTTGAGGAAAGTCAGACTTCTTGTTAGTGACTAGCCTGTTCTAAAACAAGATGAAAGCCCACTTGCTTTGTCCCCAGAACCGGTATTCTGAATTCATCAGCTTATTGCTTTTGATGGTGATTATTGTAGAAAGCACTGTCTTCTGTTTCTGTATTTATATTCTCCATGACCAAGCTTCTGCCACTGCAGTTAGAATTTTACTATAATTGAGCCCAATGGATAGTATTTCATAATTTACATTCAAGGGAAAAAAATAAAAATAAAAAACCTCAAAAAGAAAACTGAAAGCAGTATACTGATTATATCTAGTAATTTTGTCTTGCATATAAATAATTGATATAAAAATATACATTCCAGGTAACTTTTTACTTAAGAAGGTAATGAAAGTTTTGTTCTGTAAATGTGAATACAAATAATTAAGAAGCTTCTTTAATATTAGTATCTTGTGTTTAAAACTGAATTTTTTCATATTTACTATTTTTTATGGACTCTAAAAATTCAGTGTATAATTCAGTTCTGTCGTGATTTATTTTTATGCTTAGCCAAGCCAAGTGCCGTCGAGTCGGATCCACTGTCCCAAATGTGGCCAGTGAGAGCCTCTTCTAGCTAGCTTCTGTAATCTTTTTTGATGTTCCCATCAGTTTTTAGGTATGTTCTTATTTTCCAGCAAAATACATGAGGCTTTGAGGGAGAACAGAAAATATTCTTTACTGAAGAATGCTGAATAAAAATGTGAAGCGAGTGATAGAAATGGAAAACTATTATTTTGCAACCCCTGCTCTGCACACGTGGGCTGCTGTGAGTCAGAGTTGAATAGATAGCAGGTTGACAATAGCAGTAACAATGTTTGCTGTGCTTGAGCCCGTTGTTGCAGTCACTGTGTCAGTCCATCTTGTTGAGGACCTACCTCTTTTTCTCTGATCCTCTGCTTTTACCAAGTGTGATGTCCTTCTCCAGGGACTAATCCCTCCTGGCAACATGTCCAAAGCATGTGGTAGTCTTGCCATCCTTGCTTCTAAGGAACATTCTGAGTACTCCCCCCGAGACAGATTTGTTTGGTCTTTGGGTGGTCTGGGGCTAGGTAGCTCTCTTCCAAATTTCCGCATAGATGAGTCTGTGCTTCCAGTATTACATTTGTTTGTTGAAACATCTCTGTAGGTATTCCATCAGTTCCTGGAGGCTTCTTTTCTCTCTCTCTCTGTCTCTCTCTCTCTGTCTCAATCTCTCTGTCTGTCCCTCTCTTTTGTTGCCAGAGCCTTCAGTGCAGCTTGGACTTCTTCTTTCAGTATCTTTGGTTCTTGATCGGACTTCCTCCTGAAATGGTTGAATACTGACCAATTCTTTTTGTTATGGTGACTCCGTATGTTCCTTCTATCTTCTGCTGATGCTTTGTTATTTTCCCCCAGAGAATCCTTCAGGCTTGAATTTCTGCTTCGTTCTTTAAGCTTGAGAAATGCCAAGCCTACTCTTCCCATTTGGGTTTCTGTGTCCAGATCCTTGCACCTGCCATTACAACACTGTATTTGTCTTTGATCTAAAACCCTCCCCACTTTCTCCTGGATAACATCACCTCTTAGAGGTTCTATTTTGTCCAACTGGCATGCTTCTATCCAATCTTCAAAATGTCTCTCTCTCCCAACTTTAGTTTCCCGTGGCACAGACATCTTTTCAAGACTCTCTTTAAAAGCAAAACAAACACAAAATTATAACCTCATATTCCCCTCCATCTGTGACCCTGTCTCTTCTTTAATAAGCCGACTTTTCGAATGTACCACATGTTTGTCCATCTGTAGGAATGCGTGGTCCCAAGACAAAGATTTTGAAATAAAAAGAACAAGGCAGTCACTTTTTCAGTCCGTTCGTGTTCACCTTCCGTCTTGCAGGCTTGGTCATCCTTGGAAATACTGTCCCTTATAAGTCCTTTAATGGGCCTTGATTGCCTTTGTGAAGAGCCCCAAAACCTTAACCCACAAAGCAGTGGCATCTCATGCTTTTACTGGTCTGCCTCCCATCGTTAAGTCTGTGCTCCAGCCACAGTGGACTGACCTTTACTCCTGTGATTCCTTGTTGTCTGCTCTTCTTCCCTCATCTCTAGCAATCTACCGCTGTTCTTACTTCTGTCTAGGATGCTTTTTTCCCGGCGCTGCCTCTTTTCTTGTCTGGCTTGCAGCTAATCAGTTTTCATGTAGAGAGGGCATCTCCTCTCCCAAAGCAGAACATATCCTTGACATTCCAACATTTACCCTATATGCTTCTGTACCACTGATCGTATTGTATTAGAATTGTCTGTGTTCTCCCTAAACATGGGGTTTGTGCAGTCAAACACCATGTTTTTGTTTCTTTTAAGCCGTGTGCTCTCAGGTTTTAGCACAGTGGTTAGTACATGCAGGTAACTCACTAACCATTTATTAAAGGAAATGTTAGTTTGTTACTCCTTTTACAGAGATTAATGTGTGTGTGTGACCTCAGAGTTCCCTGCACACTGTGATAGTTAGGAGCATTTATGAAACATGTCCTCAACCCCAGCTTCCATGAATATTGTGATTATGTGATTGCTTCTTTCCAACTCGGTATTAAAAATTCTAAATGTCATGGGTCTTTAAAGATATATTTATTCAAGCCCATTCTTGTTTGTGCCGGATGGTTTTAGTCTTTATTAAAGGCTTCAGTAAATTGCTTTGGCTTTAAAAAATGTTTTTATGGAGCATTCATGGAGAGTATTAACCGATTAATCCCCCTGCTAGAAGATTATGAAACACTCAAATCTGTGCCGAATTCGACAAATCCAGATTAAGAGCAGTTAAGCTCTGGAAAGGTAGTGTCTCATGGGAGCTTGAGCAGTTATTTTAACTCTGTGCTCAAGTAACCCAACCTATTTAGAGTTTCCCTGGCTTTTCAATTCTTTGATCCAGGAGCGCTAACTGGCAGCTCAGCCTGTCGCTTATTTCCTTCACCAGTGGTTTCTGTTCAGCCTGTTACTTAAACTTGGATCTGTGGCTAAGCCTTCTGGAATATGTTTAGCGACTCCTGTTTTCCTTTGGCCTTCCTCTTCTCCGCTGGAGAGCTCTTCAGCCACAGTGAACACGTGGAGATGGGCCGCATCGTGTACCGCATTGCTGTTGTTATTGGCCTCTCTCTGTCCCCCTTAGGAATCTGTCCTGTTAATGAAAAACTAAAGTTTTGTCATTAAACTCATCCGAAACGCGGGTAATCTTGAATGACATTTGATAAAGCAGACACCACCGGGTAATTTCCAGTTGTCTGTGCCACGAGTAGTGAGCTTTTCAGGGTTTCTTGCCTTGTTTATGTATATGTGTGTGCATGCATGTGTGTTAATCTTCATTGTGTCCTCTCATTTAGATTTCACGCCACTGTGTCTGTCTCGTGTGCATAGTACTTAGCATCGTACAGACACTAAATAAAGCTTACGCTGTTCTGGGTGTAATTACTGCTGCTTTTGTTGGAAAATAATTGTTATGATAGACATTTGACAATATTTTTGTCATTGTCACTGTTTCCTCTTGTGTTTTTGACATTCTGAACTCTGAACCTAAAACTGTGAAGAGCTGCGCTGTCTAAAGATTTGACAGTTTTTAAAAGTGCATGTAGTTGTTACTGGTTTTAAACATAACTGTAAATTATAGCACGCTTAATGAGTATAATGCCCCAGCAAAGGAAATGTTGTTTTCATAAGCATGTTTGCATAATGATAGGCTCCCATCCTAAAAGGAATCATCTAATCAATGTAAATGTTAGTAATTTGTCACATATCCTGATGTGGGATTGACATGTCTGAAAACCTATGTAGTTGAAAGCGTGTCTGAAGAGGTTTTAGACAAAGATGTTTATCACAGCGGTGAGGACTGTATTTTGTTTGGCTCTTTAAAATACTTGGGCATTGTGTTCTACTTTCCTACTCCTTAAGGAGAGACATATTTCCAGTGTTGTCCATGTCTTCATCCTCACATGTGCTGACAGTTTAATGACAGCAGTTTCATATTTAAGGGGAGGGATTTCATCTTAGATTAGTGAGAACAAGCAGCGAATACAAAATGTTTTTATTTCATCATCTTCAGTCTAGGATACAGATGCTCAGTGAAGAATTTTCAAGAATAATTCATACAATACTGTAGATATATAGTCTGTCAAATTCTGTAGCTAAAATACCAAGGATGTCTTATAATTTTCAATAAAAGCTTTGCAGTGTCAGCAGAACCAGTCAGAATTGGTGAGGAATTCGAACTAAATATTTCTAAAGACATAAAACATTGTGACATAAGGTTAGATGGGGCACCTCCAATTAGCGTATTGGCAGTTGAAGTACTTAAGAGATCGGCTTCCAAAAACAGCCACAGCAAAAGCAGAAACAACCTCTGCTTTTAAATTTCGGATTGCGATCATAAGAAGTCAGTGTTCCTCAAGTGTACTTCAAGTTTTATTTCAAATTGTTTAAATTTCCTTATAGCACCTTTATATAACATGGTTGACCATTAAATACTTTCACTCACAATGAAAGTTAGCCTTTATTTAAACCTGCTCCAGGTTATCAAGGTCTAGTGGAACTCAATTACTAATGCAAAAAAAGATTGTGCACACGTGCATGTGTGCATGTACACACACAAAAAAACTGGGAACTGTTTCCTTGCTTTTGTTTTGAATTGTGTTTGGTTTATTTCCTAGATTGGAGGACATTTTAGTTTTCATAAAATTAGAGTAATGGGAAGCAGGTATTGCTGTGTGTGTGTGTTCATTTAAGACAAAAGAAATTGAATGTCTTTTGTATTGTTGTGACATAACTGTAAAAGAATAATTAAACTTCCTAATAAAAATGATGCTATTGTACACAAATTTAAACCCAATATAAAATTTTGCATATAATTTGTGCCTTTGGAAAAGCTTTCAAAAACAGAAGGATAAAAAACAAAATAGAAAATTTAACTTACTCTGTGATTAGCTGACCACTTTGTATGATCTCAAGAGAGCAAAATGAATACTGATCTCAACAAAAGAAAGAAAGAGATAAAGGGAATGGAGAGAGTGAGGATGGGAGGGAGGAAGGAAGGAGAAAGGGAAATAACACCTTTTTTTTCTCTATCCATTATGAATTTTTTTTTTAATTTTATTTTGATGAGTAAGGTATTCATGCGAGTTACTTTTATAGTAACTGGAGGAAAAGGGAAATTTTTCTTTTCATCTTCTTTTTTTGCTTTCCTTTTATTTAAAACCCAGACCAAACCCACTGACACTGAGTTGAATCCGACTCATGCACGTGTGTATACATATATGTACGTATGTGCATATATACACACATATACCTACGCACATACACACTCGTCTGACAGGTAAGTTTGTAAATTAATCCTTGAAAAAGTGCTACATACCTCATTGTTGAATATCACTATGGTCGCCTTCGAAGTACTCCCTTTGGGAAACTGTGCACTGATGCCAGCACCTAGTCTAACCTTCCAAGCAACTGTGAAACTCTTTTTCTTGAATGGCCATCAAGAGCTGTGATTGTATTACCATTGATGTCCTGAATGTCATTAAAATACCTTCCTTTCAGTATTTCCTTTATATTTGAATAAAGCAAAAAGTCACTGGGGGCCGGATCAGGTGAGTGGGGAGGGTATTCCAATACAGTGTTTTGTTTATTGGCTAAATAACCCCTCACAGAGAGTGCCGTGTGAGCTGGTGCATTGTCATGATGCAGGAACTGTAAACTGTTGGTTAAAAGTTCAGGTCCTTTTTGCCTAACTTTTTCACACAGCCTTTCCAACACTTCCAAATAGTAAACTTGATTAACTGACCAGTTGCTCATAATGAACAATCCCTCTGATATCAAAAAATCCCTCTGACTATCAATTAGCACTGTTGTTTTGACTCTTGATTGGACTGATGGAAACTTTTTGTTCCTGGAGAATTGGCAGACTTCCATTGTGCACTTTGACACTTTGCTTCAGGGATGTGTTGGTACACCTGTTTTTCAACAGCAGTGATAATATGGCCCAAAACATTGGCAAACTTGGTTTCTTTCTTCCTTCCACATGTGTTCATTTATGGAGATAAAGTGACTTCTGAGCACTGCTTTGGCTGTGTCCCATAGGTTCTGGTAGGAAGTGTTTTTGTTCTCGTTGGAATACAGAAATTTCTTTATTTCATCCTTGATTTCTTCTATAACCCATGGTTTTTTGATGAAAGTGTTGTTCAGTTTCCATGAGTTTCACTTTCTGTGTTTCTTCTGCTATTGATTTCAACTTTTATGGCTTTATGACCTGTTTTGCATTAATTCAATGGCATGGATTTTGTTGAGAATTGCTTTATGTCCTAACACATGGTCTATTCTTGAGAATGTTCTATGTGCACTAGAGAAGAAGGTGTAGTTGTCCGCTGATGGATAGAAAGTTCTGTATATGTCGATGAGGTCTAGTTGGTTAATTATGGCAATAAGGTCTTCTGTGTCTTTACTGAGCTTTTTTCTAGGTGATCTGTCCAATATTGAGAGTGGAGTGTTGAGGTCTCCGACTATTATTGTGGAGTGATCTATCTCCTTTTTAAGTGTAGTCAGTGTTTCTTTGACATATTTAGGTGCTCTAATATGAGATGCATAAATATTTAATATTATTAAGTCCTGCTTGTATATTGAACCTTTCAGCAGTGGTGTTTATCCTTGTCCATGGTGGTGGATTTTACATTAAAATCGATTTTATCTGAGATTAGAATTGCCACACCTGCTCTTCTTTGTTCGTTGTTAGCTTGATATATATTCTTCCATCCTTTAATTTTCAGTTTGTTCCTATCTTTAAGTCTAAGGTGAGTTTCTTGTGGGCAACATATAGATGGGTCTTGTCTTTTGATCCAAGATGTCACTCAATGTCTCTTTACTGGAGCATTCAGTCTATTCACATTCAATGTAATTACTGATAGGTATGTGTTCAGTGCTGCCATTGTGATACGTTTATTTTTGAGTTGCTGTTTTCTGTTGTTCTTATTAATCTGTTCTGTGACCTTCTTCTTTATGAGTTGATTTTTCACTTTTTTCAAGGTTGGTTTTGTGGTTGTTGAGACTCCTGCATTACACTTCTTGATAAAATATATTGCTTTTTTATTATACTTTATAGCTTCCTCTATGGTCTTGCTTTATAAAGTATACATAAACCCAATTTTGATTGCTATCAGTCTTGTCAACTTCCTCTCCATCTGGAAGGACTATAACGACTGTAGTACATCCCTCTTTTTAATATGATGATATCATACTTTACATGATATGATCACTAGATATTTTCTTTCACTGTTATACCTTTGATTGTGTTTGGAGCCTTCCCTAACTGAGTAGGATTCTGGATAATGTGTCCTCCTAAAATATAAAGTTAGTGGCTTTGTTTTTACAAGCCAAGAGATTTTTTCGGTATTTCTTGTAGCTTTGGTTTGGTTTTTACAAAGTCTCTGAGTTTCTCTTTATCTGGGAATGTCTTCATTTCATTTTCATATTTGAAAGATAGTTTTGTAGGATTTATAATTCTTGGTTGGGAGTTCTTCTCCTTCAAGGCTCTGAATATGTCACGCCACTGTCTCCTTACCAGCATCGTTTCTGCAGAGAAATCTGACAAAAGCCTACAGGGTCTCCCTCTGAATGTTAGCTTTGCTTTGAGTATTGCTGCCTTTAAGATTTTCTGCTTATGTTTCATACTCTGGGGGGCGGGGTTCAGTTCTACCGTGGCCCCTAGGGTCACCATGAGTCGGATCCAACTTGGTGGCACTTGGCTGGCAGGCTTATGTTTCATTTTGTTAAGCTTGATTATAATAGGTCTCGGAGTCTTTCTGTTGAGATCTGTATTGAGTGGTGTTTGACACATATCTTGGATATCTGTATTCTCTTCTTTCATAATTTCTGGGAAGTTTTCTGTCAGCAGCTCACCAACAATACTCTCTGTGTTCTCAGCTGTCTTGCCCTGTTCAGGAACTCCAGTTAATCACAGATTGTTCTTCTTAAGAGAGTCCCACATGCCTCTAATGCTTCGTCATTTTTCTTGTTTCTTTTTTCTGGTTTCTCCTTATAGATGCTGGAGTCAGTAGCTGTGTCTTCCAAATCAGAAATTCTCTTTTCCATTTGTTCCTTTCTGTTTTCTTGGCTTTGAATTGAAGTGCCTATGTCTTTGATTTTGTTCTTGATCTGTTGATTTCCAAGTACTGATGTTCCATCAGGTCGAACAGCTTGCTTAATTTTTTATTTTGCTCTGATGCATTTTGTATAAGGTCTAGGAGGGCTCTGTATATATAATCCTTTTGTATTCACCTTCTGATAGTTTCAGAAAAGCTTCTTCACCTGGAAAGTTCTAAGGTGGTTTCTTTTGGGGGCCTTCTGATGCCATGGGTGATTTCTGGGTTACTGTCTTCTCCAAAGTTTGCTGCTTTTTGGGCTTCATGTGGGTCCGTAGAGGCTGGGAGAGATGTTGTGTTGATGAACCACAGTTGTTTCTCTAGGCCATCTTAAAATGAGAAGTAAAAAGTATTTGACAACTTCCAAAGTCAGTCAGATTTTCAGGTGTATATGTCCCTCTTCCCAGCTAGCAAAGTAAGCACCAGTATATTGAACCCCAGATGTTATAAACCAGCTCAAAATACAGAAAGACTACTGGCCTGCTGGCCTCTGCTGTCAGGCCCCAGCTGTAGGTGATACTGTGTAGAGTTCTGCTTTTCTGCTGGAAAAGCAGTCTCTTCTGGGTAGGCCCTGTCTCCCAGCCCAGGAATTAGATCCAGCTGAGGCTTCTGTATGGATGACTGTGCCTCCCAGCAAAACAAGATGGTGTCCCACACAAGCTTGCCAGCCGGCCAGGACCAGGCTACTGGCAGAAAGGGTGGCCAAGCATGCCGAAATGGCCAGAGTCCACCTGTTTCTGCTGCTGGGACCCAGCCCCAGGTGACACTGTGCAAACACCACCTGCCTGCTGGAAAAGCACTCTCCCCACAACAGGCACCACATCCCAGCCTAGGAACCAAGTCCAGCCAGGGCCTTTGCCTGGGCTTCTTTGTTTCCCCGTGGATCAAGATGGTGTCCCGCACAAGTGCATCTGTACGGCTAGCACATGGCGGAGGCAGAAAGATAGGCCAGAGGAGCCGAGGCGTATAGAGTCCAGAGCCAAGTTCTCAGAACATGGCGATTACGCTTGCTGGTCCCACCAGCAGTGTGTCTAAGACCAGCAGCTAGTCAAGTCCAAGCTCTGCCCACCAGCCAAGACAGACGAAGCCTGTGCTTGCCAAGAGTGGCATCAGTGAAAGACAGGAGGTTTTGCATTCAGTGATATGAAGTCCAAAGTAACAGCCCTATGCTGCGTCCTAGGGCTCACTAGATATTGAGAAGGCTCTGTTTAATTAACATTTCAGGTCTTGGTTTCCAGAGGGATTTAGGGAGATGTGCATTTAGTCCGACATCTTGACTCTGTCCCCCTCTTAGCAAACTTGGACTGTCCTTTACTATTATTCATTGGTGAGCTCCTTCAGGACATTTTTGCACACAGCTTTCTCATGTCAAGATTTTCAGTTAAGATTTGTTTCTCTATCGATCTTTACTTGGCTTGATATGCTTCTCACAGCTGGCCAATGATTTTGATGCACAATTTGATGATGTTTTGCAATATTTTCATTAGTTCTGCTCGTTACTGGACACCCTGACATCTCTTCATCGTGATGTTTTCTCTCCCCTCAGAAAAATGTCACTCTATGTGTACACTCTGTTTTCTTCATGGCATTATCCTGTAAACTTAGACTAACATGTCCCCAATTTCACTTCAACTTTTGCCATGTTTAACAAGAAATTTAATGTTTGTTGCTGTAATTCAAGCTCCAGCATTCTTATGATGGCACATAAAACCCTGCAACAATGATAATGAATGCCACTCAGCAAGACACTGACACACATTGACATGAACACAGCTGTGAGACACTGATATACCAAGGTTATGAAATCCTATTGAGTTGTTTGTACAGTGCTGCCAGTGTAAGCAAACTGTGGCAAGTTCATAAATTTAATTGTCAGACCTCATGTGCACACACATACACATACACATGCACAGACACACACACACATTTTAAGTGGAAAAGTGGAAAAATTATGATAGCACTAGATGCCCAGGAGCATATGAATTTGGATCAACAACAAAAAGTTTGTAGTGTATAATTTTAACCTGAAATTTTTCTTGTCTACATACTATAACCAAACACAAACCAGAAAAAACCCCCAAAACCTAGCAAACCTAGTGCCATGGAGTCCATGCCAAGTCATAGCAACCCTGTAGGACTAAGCAGAACTGCCCCATAGAGTTTCCAAGGAGCACCCAGCAAATTTAAACTACTGATGTTTTGGTTGGCAACTGTAGCATTTAACCCACTATGCCACCAGGGTTTCCTACTATTGTACAGGTAGGAATCCATATCTCATTTAATAATGTTATGTGGCAGAGAAGAGGCTAAGATGAAGAAATATTGAAAAGAATGATAAAAATATATCCTTTTATAGCTGCTAAGAGAAATAACATGGCAGATGCAGAAAATTCTAGTTATTGATTATTCGTTTATGAGATCATAGAACTATTTTCAAATGACAAAATGCAAATGAAATAAAAAACCAAGTGCTTAATTTAACATGAATACACAATTGATGAGGAAGTTAATAAGATTTGCTTTGAATTATGAAGAGATCTGATCCTATACCATCAGAGGTAAAATGAAATTAAAAAATGAGTTGTTTCAAATGCTGTCTCATAATTACCCAAGGAAATGCAGAGTTGTTTTTCCTACTCTGTATTCAGCTAATCTATATTCATCTCATAATGTTGTATAATTACTAATTTAGCTTGTTTCCTGTAAAGCTATGTAGATATTATCAAATCATGTAATTTCTTATTTTTCTTATCCAATGGGAAACGGCACTTGAAAAGAAAACATTCTTACATGTGCCACCAGATAATCAAACACCGTATCTGTTTTATCCAGAACTCCATGGTAAATATGCAGTTTTCTGCAACATTTTTATTATTATGAGGTGCACGTTAACTGTTATTTTCAGTATTCACAACTATTATTGCTGTGATGAGGGTTTCTTTAATATATATACACACACACACACACACACACACATATATACATACCTACATATATATATACATATATGTCAGCGACAAGGAAAAGTTGCTTTCAAGTGGATTCCAACTTATAGTGACCCTATAGGACAGAGTAGAACTGCCCCATAGAGTTTCCAGGGAGCAGCTTAACATGTTGGTTAGTTAAGCTCTAGTAACTGTGCCACCAGGGCTCCCTGATATGTATGTGTGTGTGTGTGTGTGTGTATGCAAATGTGTGTGTGTATTTATATAGAATATAAATAGTTATCAAAGGGATTAAGAGAGAGTATGATAGCTCCCTAGTTGTGCTGTGAGTAATAGCATGGAAAAGGACCTGCAATTTTGTTAAGCACTGTGCTGTGCAATAGGCAGTGATTTAATTTTGTGGTTATTTTATTATATTTTCAAATGAAATGAAAATTCTCATTGTTTCTTACTGTAGACCTCATTATTAATTTGTATTTCATCCTCCTTAGGTGATTATTATGATTCATGTATCATTCCCTGGCTTATGTTATATACACAGTTGCCATTATATAATGGTGCCTAATTTGATATTTCTCATTACCATAGAATTACTCTCCTTGTGTACAGTTAAGGAGGCTTCTGTATTTCAGGAAGCAAATTATGGATACTTGTTTAACAAATAGAAATATGTCACTGAGCAGATTCTCACATTAACTTCTGCTGTACTTGAAATTTGAAACAGACTGTGTTAAGCTTGTCAGCAGCAGTACACCCAGCACACACAATAAATTTGATGTCCTACTGTGCATAGGTCCTAGAAGAGGTAGTAGGCAGGGTCTGTATTCTTGAAGTCTGGCATGGGAGGCTCCCATCGTCTCAAAGAACTTGGACCTTCCTCCTAAGAGCTGCTTGTCAAGGTTAAGAAGCCCAGTGCTCAGACCTACTCCAGACCTGCCCTGGACATCTTGTGATTTGAACCTTAATGGAAACACAGATGCTCTCTATGAATTCTGTGTGTTTTTACAGGGAATTAACAGGCAGTAAGAGCCAACAGAGGCTGACATTTTTGCCTGTTTGGCAGTCTGAAGGACTGTGTGTGTCTTTTTAAGTTGTGTGTTCTGCCCTAGCTCCCTGTGTTAGAATCAGAAAGGGGGGGTTGGCTAGTCTGAAGTGGAAGAACATATGAACCCTGGTGCTTGCAGCTGACACTGTCTGCCCTGACCCTAGGTGGCTGCAGATGAATGTCCCTTGGAGTGACTGGGAAGGTGAGGGATGGATCCATTTCCAGATGGCAGTTGATTCATGCCAGTCCTTACCATGCAGTTAGCAACTAAGGTGGCAGTTGCCCACTCTGCTCCTGGTGGTGCAGTGTTTAGGTGCTTGGCTGCTAACTGGAAGTTTTGTGGTTTGAAACGACCCAGTGACTCCATGGGAGAAAGACCTGGTGATCTTTTCCCAAGATTACAGCCTAAGAAATCCTGTGGGGGCAGTCCTACTGTGTCACTGAGTGAGTGACTGTCACTGAGGGACTGAGATGTAATTGACTTGATAGCATTTAGCACCAACGTCACTTGCTTAGTGAAGTTACACCCTCATTTGACATGTAAGGAAACAGTAGTATAACCTCACCTGGGCAATGATTCTACCAATCTCTCTTAGGAGAAGCTAGAAGCACGTGTCCGAAATCTGGTGTGTAGTGTAAAATACTGCTTCATATGAGGTTAAAGAGTTGTATCAAAAGCAGGTGGACTGGACCCTACCTAATTATTGCAGCCCAGATGCTAACTCAGTATGAGCGTGCAGACCAAGTGAGTGCTCCTGCTCACACGGTGCCTAGTGCTTTGCTGTCTCCAGTATCTTCTTCCTGAAAATACCATTAGGGACTGCAGCCCGTGGAAGAAAGGAGGCAGATAATGTCCCTGTTTGGGAGTCTACAAAGTCTGTGGAGCAATGCGCTACCTGGGCTTTCCTTAGCTATTTAATGCCTTAGAAGTTACAGTCATCTCTTGAAGCCAGTCAGCCGTGTACCCTGTGCCTTCTGCGCAGCCACCAATTATCTGTGATGGCTCTATCCTGGAACCTACTTAGACCCAAGAGCAAGAAGTTTCCTCGTTTCTAGAACCATCTGCTCTGTCTCCTACTCCTCCTGCTACTCTTTCTCCTTGTCTGCCTCTTCCTTGTCTCTTTCTCCTCTTCTTCCTCCTTTTTTATTTCCCATTTTTAATCAAGAAAAAGATTTGAAGGAAAGTACTGCAAGTCTGATCCCACTGTTCTTTCAAATATATATTTTTTTCATTTGTCTACAAAGTCTGTCCTAGAGACAGATAAATGTATCCAATTCAGGAGTGCCTTTCTAAGAAACAATTTCAACCATAGTTTATTCATAGCATGGTATTGTCTGCCTTATTCTTATCTGTGTTGAAAAGATCTCACCCTGTTAAAAACACTTCAAGGACAACTTTTGGCATTTGCTTCTTTTGTCTCCAGCAGTGCTAATATACAAATCAGAAGGAAAAGCATACTTTTTGTTGACCTCATTTTCCTTACATTTTCTAATTATTTTCAAGACAGTTATTAATGTAGCAGGATAAAAGCTTAACAAATACCAACAGGTGGGAAAGTTAATCTTATATTATGTGTTTAATATAAGTATGCTTTCCAAAGACGGGGGGGGGTGCACAGAAATTGAGACTTGTTACTCATTTATAACCTGGTTTTCGAAATAAAATACATGATAAAAACAAACAACCACAACAACAACAAAAAGAAAACACTGCCATCAAGTCAATTCCAACTCCTAGTGACCCTATAGGCCAGAGTAAAACTGCCCATAGAGTTTCCAAGGAGCACCTGGCAGTCTTGAACTGCTGACCTTTTGGTTAGCAAATGTAGCAGTAACTACAGCACCAGGGTTTCCACTAAAATACATGACATTCAGTTTAATTTAAATTTTAGATAAACAATAAATACTTTTTTTCCTAATGTAAGTATGTCACATGCAATATTTGCTTTTTAATCTGGGAATCCTAATTACAACCCTAGTAATATGACTATTTGTAGTTAAAGTTTAGGCAAAATAAGTTGAAGACAGTGTTATGATTTCTCAAACTGATTTATATAATCATGAAAATAGAATGATATTACCTGTACCTGACATAATTTATGTCTGAAGGTAGGTGCACAATCAATATTTGACTCCTGGTTGCACAGTGATTAAGAGGTCTCAGTAGTTCAAGTTCAAGTCCACCAGCTGGTAATTGGACTCAAAGGACCAGTTTTACTCTGTCCCATGGGTGTCTATGAGCCAGAATCAGCTTGACACAGCAACAAGTTTTTTTTGTTGTTGTTCTTGGTTTGCTCTCCAGAAGCTCCCATTCTAAGGGATGTGGTATGGAATGAGCAAGTAACAGCAGTGAAATATAAGATATATTCAGTCTCTCTTCTGTATCCCCATAACAATGCATGCCTCACTTATTTTTGGCATGTGTTTTATGCACATGTATGTCGCCTTCCTTAGTTTGAAGCTCCTTAAGATGGAAAACTATGTCTTAGTCACCTTTATATCTTTCCCAAATAACTTTAAACATATTAAAAAAAACAGAAAAGAAACCCATTACCATGGAGTCACTTACTACGCCTGGTGACCGTGTATTTCACCAAGTAGAATTCCTCTATAGGGTTTTCTTGGCCGTGACCTTTATGAAAATGTATCTCCAGGGCTTCCTTTCCATGGCTCTGCTTAGGGGTTTGAACCAGCAACTTTTACATTAGTAGATGGCAAACAGTTTATGGCACTCAGGCACCTTTAACAGTTGCTGTGAGTCACTTCCTATTCATGGTGACCTATGTGTGCAGAGTAGATCTGCTCCATAGAGTTTTCATGGCTTTGGCCTTTTAGAGGTAGACTTTTCTTCTGAGCTACCTCTGGGTGGGTTCAAACTGCCAACCTTTTAATTTAGTAGCCAAACACTTAACCTTGAGTCAACAAAGTAATTGATGTTGCCTCATCTCTTATGATTTTAGCCAACTTGCCTTCTATTGTGGCTGCGATAGACTGCTGCTCTCTTTTTTCTTTGAATCTATGTAATTATGTGTACATAATTATGTATGTACTATGTAATAGGTACATGGTTACGTATGTAATATGAAAGCAATACAACCACCTGAAAATTTGGGAAACTGAAAAACTATTTGAAAGATAGAACAACCCTGATGCTGAACATTAAATTATTTATAAGGCAAATACTAGGCTTTTTTTTTTTTTGAATATGAATAAAAGTAGGTCATTCTGTGTAGGCTCATTTAGAAAATATGTCTTTGGGTCTTTAAAATAAAATTTTTACCTACAACGAATTTGACTCTTGATGTGGTTCTACCCTACATAGTTTAATGTATTTCAAGAGCTTATTCATTGGAAAATGTGTCAAATAATGTTTTTCATGCCGTTTTTCATTTTTGAACCAATTTATATACAATCCGCTGGGGAATTCTCTAAGGTTCCCTCATTGTAAAATAATTTTGGCCAAAGCATAACTAAAGTAGTTCCAATGGCTTTCCAATGCAGTTTTTTTTTTTTTTTTTAATCAGTGTATTTATAACTGGGGAAATTCTTCCCAAAACAAAAATTGGTGCAGTCTTATAATTCTTATTCATACCTACATTATCTTTTAAAATTATACAGCTAATAGTATTTGTTATCTATAAGCACTCAACCCAAATAAAAAACCTCTGATGGAATATAAATTACTAAACAATAATAGACATGTTCTAGATGCTGAAAGAGAAAATATTTACCTTGGATAAGACTTGAATGTTATAAAAGTCACCAAACAAACCTTAAACCAGATACAAGTTTCAGCTAGGTTGGGATATTTGCATTGATTTTAACATATTAAGAACACTTTCACTAAGTCCACCTTGAAGTTTTAATATAATTAATAAAAAGCAATTTTGTATCTCAGTTCTCCATCAGTTTCAGAAGAATTGAAATTGCCCGCTTACAGCATTCAACTAACTTGGGGAAAAAAGACAGAAAATATGATTGAGTAGATCATATTATAAGTTTGTTTTTCCTAGGCAAGTTGGAAAAATGAAACCATTGATCTTACTAAAAACAACTCATTTGCAAGTGAAGGAAAGTAAAACCCAGCATTAAGAGGAGAACTTACAGTAATACGTATTCATGTTGATTATAATGCCCACTTATTATTTTATAAATTGCCCATAGTGGAATAGTAAAAAAAAAAAAAGGTTTAAAATCAAAAGAATTCTAAGACAAACAGGAAAAATATACTAGAGTTGGCAAATAGCTTTATATTTTGAAGAAATTCAAAGCTTTTTGTACTGCTAAATATTGTCTTTGCATATATATATGTTTTTAATGTAAGCTCTCATTTACAGTATCCCAGCTTTACCTCAGATTGTGTTCATGAAAATAAGAACACTTGATTCTTAGTAGCACTGCACTGAGCTATTTAATCTTGATGGAAACTTAATGGTTTACATTTTGGTATATCAATTCTTCCAATAAATATGGATCTCTGAGTGGTGCAAATGGTTTAGGTTTAACTGCTAATGTTGGGAAAGGGTAGTAGCATAGCGGTTAGGAGCTATGTCTGCTAACCAAAAGGTCAGCAGTTCAAATCCACCAGGTACTCCTTAGAAACTCTATTGAGCAGTTTTGCTCTGTCCTGTGAGGTCACTCTGAGTTAGAATCGACTCAAAGGGCAGTAGGTTTGTTTTTTGGTGTTAGTAACCTTTAGCTATGGCTGCTAACCAAAAGGTCAGGAGTTTGAGTCCACTAGCCACTCCTGGGAAACCCTCTGGAACAGTTCTACTGTCTCCTCTAGGGTCACTACCAGTGGGAATTGACAGCAACATTTTTTTTTTTAAACTAACCTAAAGGCTGGAGGTTCAGACATGACCAGAGATACCCAAGTGAAGAATACCTGGCAATCTGCTTCTTTAAGGATTACAGCCTAGAAAACCCTGTGGAGCTGTTCCACTTGGTCACACCTGGATTGCCAGGAGTCAGAACCAACTCAGCAGCTATTATAAACAGCAGTAATTCTTATGTTGCTTTATACTTGAAAAACTTTACTTTTCTCAGTTCTCTTTTGTATGTATTGATCTTCCAGTTTTATTAAAGGGAAATTAAACAGAGTAAGTTATCCATTGTAATTACCTAACATTTTAAATGTAGTTCTCCACAATAGCTTTGTGACTTTGGTATTATTGATTTGGTTGGTTGTTAATTATAGAAGGAAGTTAGTATCTTTTTAACTATTTTTATTTAAGATACAGGAATATATTTTCTTTCTAGATATTAATAATATATGAAAAATATATGTAAGTGCACAAATTTTTCTAGATATCACTGAACTCTTTGTCTTCAATTAAGTGTAAAAAACTTCATCATTGTTGAGTCTATTCCAATGCATGAGATAGAGCAGAACTTCTCTCATGTGCTTTCTCATGCTATAAATCTTGACAGAAGCAGATTCTGCTACATCTTTCCGCTGCATAGCAGCTGGTGAGTTCAAACTGCTGACTTTGCAGCTAGCAGCTGAGTGCTTAACCACTGCACCGCCAGCACTCCTTTCTATTATTAATACAAAAAAAAAAGTTGGCGTTAAGTTGATTCTGACTCATAGTGACCCTATAGGACAGAGTAGAACTGCCCCATGGCATTCCCAAGTTGCTGTTGGTGAATTCGTACTGCTCATCTTTTCCTTAGCAGCCCAGCTCTTAACCACGGTGCCACCAGGGTTCCTCATTAAGTCTAAGTACCTGGAAATTCATGGTTTAAAGAGTATACATATTTCAAGAGTGGAACAGAAATTCAGAGGGAATCCTTGGAAGAGAGGCAAACATTAAAGCAGCTTAGGCAGGGTCTCTGGAAATGAGAAAGGTATCAGTGACCATAGAGGGGCCATAGAGGGAACAAGCCATTCAGTCTTTCCCCTGTACCCCTGCAGTCATTGCTGGACTTTCACTTTGTCAAAAGCCGGCTGGGAGCCAAAGGGCAAAGGAACTTGCAGTCCACAAAGACAGCCTCCTAGGGCACAGAGCCCATTGGAGATAAAAGGAGGGTGGTGAACAGGGGTTGGATGGGGCGGGTGGCAGAGGGAACCTGTTCCATGATCATCATCTTTATAAGTAAACATGATTGGAGATTACTTGACTTAGTCCGTTGGTATACATTATAAATCAAGTGTGGAGTATGTGAGTTTCGTTAAAGATCCCATCACTAACTGTTTTCATAGCAGCTTCCTAATAGGCTACACTCAGCACAGCAATAGTGTTTTAAAGTTGGATTTCGTATAGGGGCAAATCTGTTGTGTGTTTTGTAGAGTGCACAGTATCCCTAAGGTGCCAGTGCCTTTGGAAATAAAAAGTTTGAAATACAGTTTTGAAGAGCTTTCTAATTTGGGGATATCCTACCTATCCTGAAGCATGACAACAGAATTTGTAGAGCTAGTCCAGGCTGTAAACTTCAGTTCCAAGGTTTGCTGAAGCTTCTTCCCACTGGCAGCTAGGGTGGAAGTAGGCCACAACAGACAGTGAAGAACAGAAAGGTGCTTTAACAGTAGGGGGTGGTTTACAATTTGTATGTGTCTGTAAGTGTCTTTTGGAGTCCCTGGGCAGTACCAATGGGTAAGCACCTGGCCACTAACTGAAAGAGTGGTGGTGCAGCGCCACTCAGAGGTGCCTTGGAAGAAAGACCTGCTGATCTGCTTCTGAAAGATGACAGCCATTGCAAAGTTTGGAGCACAGTTCTGCTCTGAAATGAATGGAGTCACCATGAGTCAGAATCAACTGAATTAGGTAGCTGGGTTTGGGTTCAGGTGTCTCCTAGATTTCACATTCTGTGTTCTATGTTCCTTCTTTTCAAATAAGACTGATAGGGTGTTTCTTAGTTTGCTGTAGCTAAAGAAAGCTTACAGCAAGAGAGTGCGTAGCTGTATCCATCTGTTTTACTTGACGTACATTTGTTGAGTTCTAAGTGTTTTGGATGCTGTTTTAGTCATCTAGTGCTGCGCTAACAGAACTATCACAGAATGGATGGCTTTAGCAGAGGAAGGTTTCTTCTTACACAGTTCGGTAGACTACAAGTCCAAATTCGGGATGTCTCCCCTGGAGAAAGGCTTTCCCCCTTGTGGCTTCTGGAGAAAAATCTGGTATTGCATCAGTCTTTGTCCAGGGAGCATCTTGGCACAGGAATCTCAGGTCTGAAGGACGTGATCTTCTCACAGGGCTGCTTGCTTGATGGTGTGAGGTTTCCTTTCCTTTTATCTCTTGTAGGATGAAAGGCTTAAGGGTGGGGCAAGCCATGCTACAGGAAAACTCCCTTTACAGTGAAACAGGGAGGTGATTCTGTTAAGGGATTTATAGTCCCACCCTAATCCTTTAATATGCAGCACAGGAACATCACAAAATGGAGGATAATCACAAAATATTGGGAACCATGGCCCAGCCACACGGCAACGTATATGTTGGGGGGACACCATTTAATCCATGACACCCCACCCCTTGGCACCCCAAAAATCACATTGTTGAAACCTGTAACACATTCATCTCATCATAGCAAAATCATGTCCATGCCTTGTGATAGAAAGTCTTAAATCAGTTCCAAGTCTAAAGTTCAAAAATTATTTCACATCTATGAAACCTAGAACACATCCACTTCCAAAGGTACAATGGCAGAACAGGCCCAAGTTAGACATTACATTACAAATGGAGGAAACTACAGGAAAAGAAGACAGTAACTGGCAACAAGCAAGTCAGCCGAACTCATTACATGAGACCCCAAAGCTTTGAAAATAATCTTCCATTTTCTGAGACATGTAACACAACAGCTTTGCCCTCCAGACTCTAGGAATTGGCCAGACTCTCTGGATTCTGAGTGGGGATCCCAGCCCTATACTACAGCTCTGCCTTCAAGCCCACTTGGACAGAAGCTCTGCCTCATCAGCCTTATGTGCACCCTAAGCCCAACTGAGTGGTAGTTACACCCTTGCAAACACGGGACGTGATGGTTCCACCCTTTCAAACCTTTTGAGGCTGAAGCAACTCAGCTTCTCACGCTGTTTGTCCCTTCAGCTTCTGCTTCCTATGGCTGCATGGCCTGGGCCTCAGGTCCACATCTGCCCTGCCAGGGCAAGGGTTCCAAAGCTCTGTGGACTGATTCAAGTGCCCAGAGGCACCCCACGCTTGCTGGAAAGTGTCCCACACTAAGGCTCTCAGCTCTCTTGCTCTGTGGGTCAGCAAAGCTAGGTCCAGTGCTTCAACTGCCCAGAGGCAGCCTGTTCCATGAGGAACACTTTATGCATGGGCACTTAGCTCTCTTGCTCCATGGGTCGGCTCCAGGGCTGCCTCTGGTTTTGTTGCTGCCACTGCTGCTGCCACCAGTACTCTGTTGTTTCACATCATCTGCGCCTTCTTCGTTCCTTCTGAATCTTCTATCCATTCACAGTTTTAAAATGGCTCCCACATTTTAGGTATTTGCTAGAGCAGCACCCTGCTCTTGGTACCAAATTCTGTTTTAGTCAGCTACACCCTCTCTAAGAGGAATACCGCAGAGTGGATGGCTTTAACAAAGGAAGGTTTATTCTTACACAGTCCGGTAGGATACAAGCCCAAACTCAGGATGTCCCCTCCAGAGGAAGGCTTTCCCCCTTGTTGACTCTGGAGGAAAGTCTGGTATTGCATCAGTCTTTGTCCAGGGAGCATCTTGGCGCAGGAACCTTAGATCTGAAGGACATGCTCTTCTCCCGGTGCTGTTTGCTTGATGGTGTGATGTTCCCAATTCTCTGCTTGCTTCCCTTTCCTTTTATCTCTTGCAGGATGAATGGATTAAGGGTGGAACAAGCCCTACTCCAGGGATACCCCCTTTGCAGTGGAGCACGGAGGTAATCCTAGGAAGGGATTTACAGCCCCAGTGTAATCCTTTAACATACAGCATAGGAAAATCACAAAATGGAGGATAATCGCAAGAAATTGAGAATCACGGTCCAGCCACATGGCTGCACATATCTTTGGGGGGCACAATTCAATCTATGACAGCTGCTAACCAAGAAGTTGGCAGTCCAAATCCACCAGATGCTCCTTAGAAACTATGGGGCAGTTCTACTGTGTCCTATAAAGTCACTGTGAGTGAGAATCGACTTGACAGCAGTATGTTTGTTTTCTCAGGGTATTTTTTTGTGCCCAAAATATGTTAAGACCAGAGGATGCAATGCATGATGTCCATCTCTCTGTTCATCTAAATTATTACTTGTTTTATAGTTGAATTTGACTGATACAGATGTTTTTAAAATTCAAAAACTGAGTTTCTGTTTTTAGTTAGGTATAATGAGAGTGTGTAAAATTTCAAAGAAAATGTTTGGCACTTTGTGAACTTCTGAGGTGGTTTCGGCACTTCTTGAGCAGTCAGTGTGTTCACTCCCCTGTGACAGCTCTACTGCCAAGGCGATAATTTTGCCTAGAACCGTGAATTTTACCTAAAAAACTACATTTCCGTCCCTCTTATACTCCTCCTACATTTGATTTTCTTAAACAAAACTATGAGAAAGCATACTGCTTTAACATGTGACACTTTTGCCTTGATTTTGTTTAGGTTATGCTGGCCACAAAAATTTTCAATAGGGTGCACAAGTAAAACATGTTATCACTAGGAAATGATTTTTTAAAAACCTTACATCTTCTTTCTTTTGAAGTACAGAAAATTTCACTAGTACCAGCTGAAATTACATTTTCCAGTAAACATGCTCATCATGTATGTCAAGTACCTATGGCTTGCGAAGTATGTATGTTGCTGTGGTTTTCCTCTGTGTTTCCACCAGCTTGGTGAGATAGAGGAAAGAAAAGAGTTCCTGAATCAGGGCCACTTCAGGCATTATATTCAGCGATATTTCCTGTGTATTAAATAAAATCAGACTATGTTATATTGGCATGGAACATTTTCTGGGAAAATCCTATCAGCCCTCTTGAATGCCCAGGAATTTCCTTGCACCTTACACATAAATCCGTGTTTTAGGACCCCACCTTCTATTTTCATCCCTCATCTTAGTCTCCCTCTGCCTCCTCTTCCTAATTTTCTTCCAAAATTTATGGGAAAGCAATCACTTAGAAATTTTTTTCTTTTTTTTTTGTGGCGTAGCGGGTTAGGTGCCAAGTCGGCTAACCAAAAGATTGGCAGTTCAAATCCACCAGACACTGCTTGGAAACTGTATGGGGCAGTTTTACTCTGACATTTAGGATCACCATGCGTCTGACCTGACTTGACAGCAGTGTTTTTTTTTTTCTTAAATCTGATAAAAGGAATTAATATTTTTCTGATTATGTCTGTCAATTCCTCATTTTCTTTGAGAAACAGATTCATTGTGTGCAACTGTAAGATGAATGCTTTTTTTCTAATCCTACATGTAGGTACATATTTATTCATGTAACAACTACTGCCATCACTGTATTTCTGGTTTATCAGTTGTGTATCAGTTTTGGAGTATCACAGCCAGTATTATGTGTAAGAATGCTGGCATATATTTTTCTCCCTTTTTTACCCAAATATTTATGTTTTGGAACTTAAAAAAAAAATTGCGGAAGAACAACTGTATAGTGCAGAGAATTTCCAGACAACTTTCTTCCGAAATACCAACACCCAAACCCATTGCCATCAAGTTGATTCCCACTCATAGCAACCCCATAGGATGGAGTACAGCTGCCCCACAGAGTTTCCGAGGAGCTCATGGCAGACTTGAACTGCCAACCCTTAGGTTAGCAGCCGTAGCGCTTAACCACCACACCAACTTTCTTCCAGTTCTCTTTATGTTAACGTCTTACATTAACGTAGTGTATTAGTCAAGATGAAGAAGCCAACATCTGTATATTATTAACTGAACTACATACGTTATTTGGATTTCATGGGCTTTCCCACCAATATCCCTTTTCTGTTCTAGAATCCAGTCCAAGGTACTACATTGCAGTTACAAATGCTTAAGTCTGGTACTGCTTTTTCAGTTATAGAAAAAGATTTCTCCTACACAGTATGGAATCTGATTAAGATTCAAACCAAACAAAAGCCACTACTGTCAGGTCAATTCTGACTCATACAACCCTATAGACAGAGTAGAACTGCACCATAGATTTTTTTAAGGAGTTGACCGGTGGATTTGAACGCCAACCTTTTGGTGAGCAGCCATGACGAATTTCTGGTACATACACATTTTAAATATTTTGTCAGCTTCGTTTTTGGTAAGCCATTTCTTAAACATTCAGCATACTGATTCTTATACTGATATAACTAACAAAGATTATGGAGACTTGGTGGCCCAGTGGTCACATGTTTGGTTTCTAACGAAAAGGCCTACAGTTTGAATCCTATCAGCCACTCCTTGGAAACCCTATAGGGCTATTATTCTCTGTCCTGTAGGGTCAGTGTGAGTCAGAATAGACTCAACAGAGGTAGATTATAAGAAACAGTGTAACTAAAAAACAAATACTTTTTTTCTGTTCTGGAACCTGGTTGCTTAGCCAAGCCAAACAAAAATAAAATAAGGAAGGTGAGATTAGACAGATGTGGGGAGAAGTGAGCATGTTACGTTCATTGTGGACAGTTGGGCCAGAAGGGTCCTAGTCAAAACATGAAAAATATGAGAATGCAAATCAAAAAAGAGGTCTAGGGTGCCCTACCCAGTTTTTAAATAATAGATTATGGGTATATTGACAATTTAAATATGCTTATTGATGAGGTGTAAAACCTGCAACATGTAGGACATCAACAGTACAGAGATATGGACCCACTGGTGGCTGACCATAATTACAGGAGCAAGTTTTGCAGGATTCTGAGATGGGAGCAATACAGTCATTTTCTCCACTTATATTTTGTTCCAGATTCTTTTTCTATAATGTAGTCATCACCATAAAGTTTAGAAATTTAGTTGCTGGTTCTGTGGAAGGAAAACCATGCAGTAATACTAGTTAGTATTACGGACGTTAAAGCGTTCGTCTCTAGGTAATTTCTTCACTAACTGGCACATTTTCACACACACACACACACACACACACACACACACAAATTGCTCTTTGTTATCTCTGATCTCAGTTAGAATGAAATAACTTCCTTTTTTGAGGAAGAAAGGTATTTAACACTCTTAAGTACAGTTATTAAACTAATCCACGGAAGGCTTAAAGTCCCATAAAGAATTCTGAATTAAGCATGACACTAACATGATGAAATATTTCTTTTGCATCTCTTCAGTCTCTTGTGAATATGTGGTGGTGACCTGATTTTAATTTCATTATCAGGACCACTAATAAATTTGGACATAAATCACCAGGGAGCAGGTCAATTAAAAAAGTTATTAATAAATTTACACCCTCAAAACTTTTTTAATTCCTCAGCATCTAAACTAATGAGATGTTACAGTTTATTTGCCAGGTTATTAATGTAGATGGATGCACTTCTGTTAATCAGCTGTGCAACCCTTGAAATGGTAGAATAGTCTATTTAAATAGTATTAATAGCTTATCCCACAGTAATTCTATTTTTAAAATAAATTATACAGTTCAGTTTTTAAATAATAGCTTATGGAATATATTGGCAATTTAAGTAGGCTTATTGATGAGTAATTATAAGATTAAAGCACAAATGAAATGATTATAAACATTTTCCCATTGCCAAAACCCATTACTGCTGAGTTGATTCTGCCTCATAGCAACCACATGAGACGGAGCAGAACTACCCCTGCGGCCTCCTAATGTTTAGGAAGCGCCTGGTGAGTATCAGCCCGCAACCTTTTGTTCAGCCGTAGAGTGCTTAACTTCTGTGTCTTGTAAACATTTTACCTGATGACACAACATTACCATGTGGGTATATAGAAAATTTGGAGAGTTTTTATTAGAAAAATCATGATTTATAGTAAATCACATTGGAATCAAATATATAGATACATTTTTCATAAATACAGTGGATGTGTACCTCATTTAAAAACAGGTAAGTGTAATTACTGCTTTAATACACTTTGGATATGGGAAGTGAGGAATTCATTCTTTGATGGTGAATGGGATAATTCTGTGAATACTGGATCTTACTGCCCTTTTTTTGCCTTTAAAAAAGACACTGAATATCATAGACATTTTGAATTTATTTAAATGTTGCCGAGTTCCATAATTAAAATATGTAAACCTGTAGCCATGAAAAAAACTTGTTGAAATCAAATCCAAACTAAACCTATTGTGGTTGAGTTGATTCTGACTCATAAGCACTCTGTGGGGTGTGCAGAACTGCCCCATGGGATTTCCAAGGCTGTAAATCTTTACAAGAACCAGCTGCCACATCTCTCTCCTGGGGGTGGAGCCACCAGTGTGTTTGAACCACCAACTGTTCCATTAGCAACCGAGAGCTTAATAGCTGTACCACCAGGACTCTTCCTGCTTATATACCACTACCAAGTTATTCCATTCAGACATATTTCACACATCACTTTAAACACTTGCTCATATATATATACACACACACACATATGAAATATTATTTAAAATTGCATTTACCAGGTGACCTTCAAAATGGTCTTTACCGATTTCCCACCCCATAAAACAGCATGGAGGCTATGCCTATCCCCTAACTTTGCAAGAGGAAAGGAAAGCTAAGATAAAGCCCAAGGATGCTTCCCTTGAGGTAAAGACCAGGTACACCTCTTTTCTCCTCTATCTCTACCTATTCTGACACCAGCTTCCCTTCCATGGCGTGGTCTACAGGGTTTATGATTCATTGCAATGGCCACACAGAACTAAAAGATCACACTCACAACTATGGGGTTTATTAAGGAAGTAACAGTTACAGTTTAGGCTCAAGAACACTCAGGATATAGTTCTTCCATCTGGACAGCCTCTTCCCAGCTGTGCTTGTAAGCATCTTCTATGGCCAGGACTCTACTGCTGGGCCTCTCTACTGGTCTTGCCGTCCATAGTGCTGGGGACTCCTCCCTTCTGTCTGGAATTGGCTGTTTTTTAAGGCAAAACTGACCAATCTCTTTGGTAGGCCACATAATCACTTGGGTGGAAGTCACAAGACCACGGCTGAGAAGGCCACATGCCAAGCCAAGTGCTGTCCAGTTGGATCCGACTCATGACAACCCTAGAGGCCAGAGTAGAACTGCCCTCTAGAGTATTCAAGGAGGGCCTGGTGGATGTGAACAGCCAGCGTTGTGGTTAGCAGTGGTAGCACTTAACCCACTACAGCACCAGGGTTTCCCGGAAAGGCCACATACGAAAGTCATTAATGGCACTGTAGCACTGAGCACTTAAGAAGTCAACAAGACAATAACAAAAATTAAGCAAATGTTTTAGTTTTTGTTAAAATAGGCACATTGTAGTAGGCACATTGCCCAAATTTGGGAGGAACAAAAACTTACTGAATGTTTGTTAACTGAGGCCTAGTTTCTAAAAGAAACTCCAGTGGAGCAGTGGTTAGGCACTTGGCTCATAGCCTTGAGAGGCTGTAGTTCTAACCTACTCAATGGCAATGTAGGAGAAAGACCTCTCATATCTGCTAGTATAAAGATTAAATCACTGTGTAAAGATTAGAGCCTAGAAAACCCTATGGTTCTCTTCTCTTCTGTCACACAGTCACTGTGAGTCTGAACTGATGCCTCAGCATCCAGTAACAATGATACAGTGCAGTGAAGGGGTCCTGAGACCCCTTCTGTCTTAAGAGACGCAATCTACATACAAAACAGCATCTTAGGAAGGCCACTCACCCAGAGCTGTCACAGGGTGACTGGAGGGGAGTGGGTTGCCGTCTTCCCACAGGCTTTGAACAGATTGTGGAAGTCCCTTTCTTGCTAATTCATTCTTCTCATCTCTGTTTCTTTGACCCTTGTAAAGAGAGAGTCCTTGCAACCGCTGTCTCTTTAGTAATTGAGAATGTCATTTAAATCTCAAGAAGCCCTTCCCTCTAGACTATGATAATCAGTGGTGTAACACAGACTTGTTTTATTGAAGCAGTGCCTCGGCATGCTGCAGACCTTAGTTGTGCTCCACTTAATGAAACTAGGAAAGGCATTAGAAAGACACCAGTCTTCCTGTTCTATCCATATTTCTTGCAGAACCCAGTTTTTGGAGTTACATTCTTTTAATGATGAAAATAAAATTCTGGCCCCAAATCTGCATGCCATATTGGTTTTTTTCATTTGATAAAGTATTTAAGTCTTTTTTTCCCCCATATTGTCAAGCATATTTAACTACTTAGAAAATAATCTCAGTGGTTTTTCTTTTTTACTGTATCAGAAAGCAACAGATGGAAAGCTTCCTGCTGTTTGTTGAGACCCTTGTCATCCTAATATATGTTGAATTGTTTGCTGAATTTTTACCGCTGTGGCCTGAGCCTTTCCTCGAAGGATAAGCTAAATTCCCAGTAACCCAAGCCTACTGCTGTCAAGTCGATTCTGACTCATAGCAACTGTATAGTACAGAGGAGGACTACCCCATAGAGTTTCCAAGGAGTGCTGATCTTTTTGGTTAGCCATGGTAGCACTTAACTACTTCTCCACCAAGGTTTCCAAATAGATCTATAAAAAACCAAGGCTGGCTTAAACATTCTTATAAAGCACTTTGATCTACTGATTTTTATGTAATATGTGTGTGTGTATGTGTGTGTTTGCATAAAGAAGTTGGGTACTCTACATGTGATAGGCCACTGAAACAGTCATTTTATAGAAGAGATAAAAAAAAAAATTCCCTCAGCTTTGTAATGCATACATACACTCAGTTGATTTATTTTTGGTGATGGGAACAAAGCCTAAATTTAGAAGCTATCTTTCTTTTACAGCACAGCCCTAAAATACTTCCAGACACTCAGTTTTTGTATTTTATAGTTTCTTCAGTGAATTCAAGCATTGGCATCATGAAATATAAAAGAATTTTAACCATGTCTGTTATTAAATAGTATATGGAAATGAAATAGATGTAATATTTTTATACTGAGCCTTTAGAAAATAAACATATAAGGATTTTATTTTTTAAAATGCGTTTTGTTCTACAAGTTTCTAGAATCTGAAGGAGCCCTTCCCTCCAAATTGATGACCAGTGGTGTAATCAGTGGCAAAACAAACCAGGGCTACAGTATACATTGAGGAAAAAGCTGTGGATGTTATACAACAAATCCTTTGTGCTCGTCAGTGCCACTCTGGTTATTTGTTGTTGTCAGGTGTCTTCCAGTTGATTCTGATGTAGTGACTCCGTCTGACAGAGTAAAACTGCCCCACAGAGTCCTCTAGGCTGTAGTCTTTATGGAAGCAGATCACCAGATCTATCTCCAGGGATCTGCTGCTGGGATCAAACTGCTGACCTTGCAGTTAGCTGCGGAGCACAGTCCACAAAGAGCAAAGTGCTAAGTGAGAGTATGTGCTTAAAGATGTGAGTAGCAACTTCCAGCGTGATTTTAGATTGGTTGAATCTAATTAGAACATGGATTTTTATACTGTGTCGTCATATTTTTAGAAATCCACTTTGATGTACTTCATACAGGTAAAGGTGCATGACAGATACCCAACCCACTGCCGTCTAGTCGTAGCAACCCTGGAGGTCAGAGTAGAACTGCCCTGTAGGGCTTCCAAGGAGCACCTGGTGGATTTGAACTGTTGACCTTTTAGTTAGCAGACATAGCACTTAACCTACTATGCCACCAGAGTTTCCTCATAACAGATAGGAGCTAAAAAAGAAAATGAATTAAAACCAGCTCTTTACCTCCAGAGAGTCAGAAGCCCTGCATCAGTGGTCATTTACCTCGTGGGTGCAGAATTTAAGGTGCAGAGGGTGTCCATCATCCTGCAGCCTAATTGCCCTGTTATCTTTGGATCCTATGGCATCTCTCTCCCCAGGCTGTGCCTGAAAAACAAGGACCTAACCCTTTGCATCATTTTACACCAAGATTCCTTCAGAGAGTGAAGAAATGTCTGGCTGACCACAAGCTCTTCAGCTTTCATCTTTTTAGGAGATGGAATTAGTGTTGCTCTAGGAGAGAAAACATTTTTCTTCTCTGGTTTGAGACCAGACAAACTGTTCTCTGGTTCAAGTGGATACTTTAGACCCAAACTTACTGTATACAAGACTCTGAACATAGGCTGATATTTATTATATTGTTTTTCTTTTTTCCCATCTCCCACTTCCTCTACCACTAAAGAAAAATAATCCCAACAACATGATTTTTGGAAATATTCTTGTGTATGGTCTCACACTTGGTTTTGAGTCTTCACTTCTAAAAATAATAATAATGCCATCTAGTTGATTCTGGCTTATAGTGACCTTATTAAGACTGAGTAGAACTGCTTTGTAGAGTTTCCAAGAAACACCTGGTGGATTCAAACTGCTGACCTTTTGGTCGACAGCTGTACCTTTTAGCCACTACACCACAGTGTTTCTTCACTAGTAGATTAAAATAACTAAAAAATCATATGTGTGTGAATATATATATACATATATATATACACATACAGTTTAAAGAAGTTGCAGATTAATTGATTCTGGCACACAGTGGCCCTATAAGATAGGGTAGAAGTGCCCCATATGGTTTCAAAAGCTGTAATTTGTATGGACGCTAACTGCTACATCTTTCTCCCATAAAGTGATTGGTAGGTTCAAAACACTGACCTTTCCGTTAGCAGCTAAGTGCTCAACTATGATGCTACCAGGTATATATGTGTGTGGAACAGAAAAAAAATCTATATAATGCATATTATATGTATTTACTGTATATACTGCATATCTAAAATCAAACCATTGCCTCTGAGTCAATTCCGACTCATATGACCCTATAGGATAGAGGAGAACTGCCTCACTGGGCTTCCAGGAAGTAGCTGGTGGATTCAGACAGCTGACCTTTTGGTTAGTGGCCGATCTCGTCACTACTGAGCCACCACGGCGTCTGTACTAAGGGTGAAAACCAAAACCGTTGACATCAAATCGATCAAATAATGAGCCTACAGGGTCCAATAATGCCTTTGTGTAGTTAATGTAACACAGGTAAACATCCTTCTGGCATTCTCTGTCTCCAGCCAGGATCTATCTGACATCAGCACTGCTATCTCTCATTCTGTGTCCTCTTCTGAATCCAGCTTGAATTTCTGCTGATTCTCTGTTGATGAACTGCTGCACTGTTTTGAGTTATCTTCACCCAAATTTTACTTGTATTAACGATATTGTGGGATAATTTCTACATTCTGTTGGATCCCCTTTCTTTGGAATGTGCACAAATATGGCTTTCTTCCAGTTGGTTAGCCAGATAGCTGTGTTTGAATTTCTTGGCATAGATGAGTGAGCACCTAGTGCTGCCTCTGTGTGTTGGAACATCTAAACTGGCATTCCCCTGATTGCTGGAGCCTTGCCTTTTACCAGTGTCTTCAGTTCAGCTTGGGTTTCTTTCATGAGTAATACTGGCTTTGATCATATACTACCTTCTGAAATATTTGAAAGTCCACCAATTCTTTTTGGTACCGTGACTATGTATTCCTTCTGCCTTCTTTTGATGCTTCCTACATCATTTAATATTCTCCCTGTAGAATCCTTTAAAATTGCATCTCAAGACTTGAGTTTTTTCTTCAATTCTTTTGGCTTGAGAAATACTAAATGTGTTTTTTTTTTTTTTTTTTTTTTTTTTTGCCTTTTTGGTTCTCTGACTCTAGTTCTTTGCATATTTTACTTTATTTTCTTGAACTGCTCTTTGAAATTTTCTGTGCAGCTCTTCATCATTTCTTCTGTTTGCTTTAGCTACTCTGCATTCAAGAACAAGTATCATCGTTTCATCAAAACATCCATTTAGGTATTTTCTTTCTTTCCTGTCTTTTTAATGACTTCTTTCTTTCCTCATGTGGGATGGCTTGGGTGTCTTCCCAGAACTCGTCAGATGTTCAGTCATTGGTGTTCAATGCATCAAACCTGTTTTTGAGATGGTCTCCAAATCTGGGTGGAGTTTACTCAACATCATATTTTGGCTTTCATGAGTTTGTTTTAATTTTCTTCAACTTCAACTTGAATTTGCATAGGAGCAACTGGTGTTCTACTCAATAGGCCATATATGTGTCTATGTGTTTATATGTATGTCTCTGTGTGCATGAAAAAATAAGGAATTGTGTAACATTTGGAGGATTCAGTAACCTGAGAAGGTCAGTTGCGTTTTTGAAAAGTTCCGCCAGATAGATAGTTGGCTGATTATCAGTCTGTGCCATATGGTGAAAAAGTGGTTAAAGAGCAGAATAGTATAGTCAAGAGAAAAGATCATTCTTAGTATACAGAGTCCAGGTACATATATAATGTAAACATCTGGGGCTGTTAGGAGCCCTGCTCCATGTGTTCATCTGGGACTCAGCAGATCAAAGTGCTTCCTGAATTGCTGTCCAAGCAGATGAACACCCTGCAGGATCTTACATGGGTTTATCGTTAGCTTAGCTGAAGGTGGTGTAAGTTGACCGTACAGATAAGTACATGGCTCTGCCTAACTACTGAGGCCAGGACGTATGGGCATCAGATGGGTTGGTGGTGACCTGTCTCTGTCGCACCAGATGAGTGGTACTGGGGATAATGCTTTCAACCTGAATATGTTCTACCACAGGGTCTTGGGTCAGTATGCACCCTTGTGACTTGCTTGCAGGCACTGGGCAAGTATGCTTTGGAACAAATTTTATTGAAACCATTTTTCTCTTAGTAAAATGCATTGATTTTGGCAGAGGTGCTAACTGATCTGGTTCAGAGGTTTCTGAGTGGTGTGCCTGGAAACCACACACATCTATGGGGGTGATACAGGAGCGTTCTCAGCAGCAAGAGTGAAGTGAGCTCAGCCTGCAGGAAGGAGCCTAGTGAGTTCCCAGCCCCACCACACACAAAAAACAACATCTTCACTTGTTTCGTTTATTGCTGTTACAAAAACCATCTCTGTCATGGAGGAAACTTTTGAAACCCTCTGATATTTTACAGAACACTTTTGTATTTATTGCTGAATTGCTTAAGATTTGTAATATAAAAAGATAACCTTTGGAGTTCTTGACAACCAGCCTTTTTGAAATTTTAACAGAATACATGTGAATTTGAAAGGCAATTGTTCTTAGCCAGTGAATCCACCTGGTGAATGTTATGTTGTTGACTTGGTGTTTGAGTATTTTAATCACCTAGTTCTCCTCAAAATAAACTTGATTATTTATGATTTCATACACCTGTATTCAATAGTTGAGCTTTATTTAATGAAATAAATGATAAAGCTTTAATCACAGAGAGCATACCTTTCTCATATTTTAATAATTTCATAGTAATATTTATATTAATGTAGTAAACACAGGAAATATAAAATTTCACATATATAAAAAAGAGTAAATAAGTATAGTCTTAGGCAGAAAAATATCTGCTGGAAAATAGAAATGCTTTGCAGCAACATGGATCAAAAGAGTTACAATAATGAAATCTTATGACAACATCTATAATAGATTTTGAACAAGCTCCTAAAGAGAATTGTCCTTTAGAAAACACCACTTCATTCATACTGAATGCATGGTTATACTTTCCTTTAAACTATGTTATGCAAATATTTGACAGTAAAATCTAAATCACTGGTAGAAATTACTGTAGGTTTTTTAAGCCTTTGGCGTTTATTTCCATTATGCAATACATTTGTTTTCATTGTTTAATATTTGAGATACACTGTGGTTTAAAAGTCTAAATATGCATGAAAATCAACTGATAAATAAACATGCCTCTGACCTTTGAGAAAAATACTTTCCTGTTCAATAACTATTTGAATTTTCTTATTTTTCTCAAGTGCTCAAGTATGAATTTAGTATATACTGTCACAAGGATATTTTATAAGTAAACTCAACATCTATTAGTATAAACAGAAATTATGTGTAGGAGGCTAGAATTAATAGTTTGAAACAAGATAAAGATTCAGCTAAACTAAAACTCAACTCACTGCTGTCGAGTCAATTCTGGCTCATAGGGACCCTATAGACAGGGTATAACTGCACCATAATCTTTCCAAGGAGCACCTGGCAAATTTGAACTGCTGACTTTCTGGTTAGCAGCTATAGCACTTAACCACTGTGCTACCAGGCTTTCTAAAATATTTAACCGTATTTCTTGCTTTCTTCATCTACATATTGGCTAACAAACAGGTCCACAATGTTCACTTACTATGGTAAGCTCCTTTTAATTTCAGTGACAACTGTTCTGCAACTTGGAAAGAGGCATCTGGTTGCTAGGCAGTGTGCCTTGAAAAACTAATCCATATGAAATTGTTTTTTAAGTGTTTTGTATCTGGACAATCCACTTGCTACCGAGTCAGTTTCAACTCATGGCAACTTGATGTGTATGAACTGTGAACTGATGTGTGAACTGTGAACTGATGTGTAAACTGATGATGTGTGAACTGTTGCATACGGTTTTATTGGCTGGAATCCTTATGGAAGCAAGTCGTCAATCTCTCTTCCTTAGAGCTGCTGGGTGGCATCACACATTTATTTATGTATATGTTATAGTGTGTAAATCCATAATACATGTATGTAGGTATCTAGGTTTTGAGAGAAAATGCTTGTTGAAATATAAAATCACCATGAATGGATCATACTTTCTTTCAACTCAGATAGGAGCTGTCCACGGTGTCCATTTGGATGATAGAGGAAAATATACTTAATCTACTCTTTGTGTTGATTATCCTTCTGCAGGTAGTTACTGATTCATTAAACCTAATTATTCAAGTATGAGAGAAACAATACAGTATAGCACCTTATAATAGCCTCAAATAGTATCTCTGTAGCTACTAGCTATGTAATGAGTTATTTGCCACTACTACCAAAACTCAATTGTAAGTACCACTAAATTGGTTAACCTTTATTATGCCCATAAAAGGAATATGGCATACTGTAAACTCTCGATCAGTGTTGATCTATTGGAAACCCTGGTGATATAGTGATTAAGTGCTATGGTTGCTGACTGAAAGATCAGCAGTTCAAGTCCACCAGATGCTGCTTGGAAATTCTATGGGGTAGTTCTGTTCTGTTTATAGGGTCACTGTGAGTCAGATTTGGATTCAACTCAACAGCAGTGGAGATTTTTTGTTTTAATGATAGCTACTAATAGTAACGACTCGATGGCACTTGGCTTGGCACTAATAGTAAGAATAAGCACAGTGAAATGGAAGTTGTTTGCATTAATTAAACAATGTTATCAGTACAGGGCAACTATTGAGTTTATTTAAATCATTAATGAATACTTTTCTTGTCTGGCTTTTTTAGAGGGAATTCATCATTTTTGTGCTTTGCTATTTTGATTAGCACACATGCTCTTCACAGCAGAAAGCAAGCTGCTGAAGAATTATATTGCTCATCATTTCATGGCACAATATTAATGCATGTTTTGTGTACATAATAAAACAGTTCCCCCCTCCCATTATTCTTCTTGGAAAAATAGCTTTAGTCATAGAAAGAATATGTTCTAAAATTTCAATAGAAATACATGTGGCCAAATTTGAGACCTCGAAATGTCATCACACTGATCACATTATCATCATAGATGTGCTTTGAGTGATATAATTCTGATGATATATTGGCAAGATGTTAACTTGTTATCAGTGCATATCCAAAAGAAGCAGGGAAGAATACAAGAATCTGGGCTGACTGTTAATTCCAACCACAACTGAGGGTTTTCCGTATTGCAGTAGTCATTTAGCAGGCTGGTATTTTGCATAAGAATATGACCTTGGAAGTCTTTTATTCTGCTTAGTGATTTTGAGTTTGTTTACAGTAGGTTGCTAAGATACCTTTCTGAAATTTAAGCTGCTCTCTAAATATGTAAGTCATCCTTTTTTGTCAACTGGCTCCATATTCCCACTGCTGTCCAGTTGATTGCAACTCATAGCAACCCCGCAGCAAAGACTAGAACTGCCTCACAGAGTTTCCTAGGAGTGTCTGGTGGTTTCGAACTGTTCGGTGGTTAAGCCATTGCTCTTAACCGCTATCCCACCAGCCATATTACCACTGGGCAAATGGCAGTCAGTGTGCAGAGAGCCAGAAGTGTGGTAAGTCTAGGCCTCTGCAACTTGAGAACTCAGCTCCTGCTGCTCTGGCTACCTTTGTTAGAAGTGCTTCCTCCCAAATCTGTCTTTTTATAGAGCTGATCAGATGCCAGCAGCATGTAGAAAACCGAATGAGTGGTATGAATCTGTAACTCTAATTATTATCTTTTTTGGAGAAATAGGGAATGTCAGAAAAATTATACGTTGCTTTTACTGAACATTCAAAACACAAACTATTGAAATTACAGTGCTTTTTACACAAGGGTACATTGACAGACAACTATTGATTTTAAACTTATTAATATCATACACAACTGAAAACAGTTTTATATGGGTCACTTTCTGAAACAGCCAAGAGGAATATTGCTCTGGTAGGAAACCTAGACTACTCTGCTACTGTGAGTTCATATTGTAATAAAGACCTCAATTAATTATTATCTTCATTATGATTAAGTAAAAGCATACAACCTAAACCAATTTTGCATGCCAACTTTTCTGCAGCTCCTTCTGTTCTCCTTGCTTAGTGACAGCACCCTCCTCCTTTTCATCCAATACTTGTTGTATACTCCTCGCAGTCTGCTGTCCCTCCTCCCCAACCTGTTCTCTCCCATCTAGAAAGAGACCAGTAGGATAGCATCCTGTAAATGCACAGAACCGTAAAATACACAAACCATATGGTCACATTGTATCCCTGAGTCCAGTCCATTTTTGTCCAAAGAATTGACCTCAGTAGTGTTTTCTGGTCAGGGCCAACAAAGGTCTAGGGGCCATGCTCCTAGGGGAGCACCCAGGCCATTGGACCATCAATTTGGTAGAGTTCTTGAAGTGTACCGCTCTTTTTCTTGTGTAGCGACAAGGACTCAACATCATATACCCATCACAGCTGTCTTTGGTGGTGGCCGGGCACCATCTGGTTCTTCTGGTCACAAGTTGGTACAGTCTCCCGTTCACGTGGGTCCTTCTGTCTCCTGAGCTCTTTTTCCTTCTGTCTGTTGTTCTCAGTGATCATCTGTTTCAGGGGAGTTGGGACCAATCAGTGTACCCCAGATGGTAGCTTGCTAGATTTTAAGACCCCAGATGCCACTCACCAGTATGGGGTGCAGAAGACTCTCTTAACAATAAGCTAGTTATACAGTTGGCCTCGATTTTTCTTAAGAGCATGGTCCCCAGACCTCACCCCTGCTACACAATCCTTGCAGTATTCGATTGAGATTAGTTTTCAATTTATGGTGAAGTCCAGTTAAGTTGATCTACTGTCTATTGTGTGCTGTCACTGCTTTCACCTAAACAAATTTTTATCAGCTGTCTAATCAATAACCATTCCTTTCTTTCCCTCCTCTCCTTTGTAGCTGTCAAACAGTCTTTTTTTTCTGTGTATGAGTCCATTTTTTAAGTATTTATAGAGGGGTCTCATACAATATTTGTCCTTTTGCTACTGACTGATTTCATTCAGCATATTGTCTTCCAATTGAAACCAGGTTATGAGATGCTTCCAAAAATCATCATTGTTCTTTATCTTTGCATAGTGTTCCATGGAGTATATGTATCATAGTTTGTTTTTCCATTGTCTGTTGATGGGCATCTGGATTAGTTCCATCTTTTTGCTATTGTGGACTGTGCTGTAATAAACATTTGTGTGCATGTATCTGTTCGTGTGGCAGCCTTTGTTTCTGTAGGATATATTCCAAGAAGTGGGATTACTGGATCAAGTGGTATATCTATTTCTATCTTTTTAAGGAAGCACCAGGTTGCTTTCCAAAGAGGCTGTACCATTTTGCAATCCCACCAACAGTGTAGGAGAGTTACAATCTCCCCACAGCCTCTCCAGCATTTGTTGCTTTGTGTTTTCTGGATCATGGCCAAGCTTGTTGGGGTGAGACGGTATTTCATTGTAGTTTTGATTTGGATTTCTCTAATAGCTAATGATCGTGAGCATTTCCTTATGTGTCCTTTGGCTGCCTGAAAGTCTTCTTTGACGTAGTGTCTGTCCATCTCTTTTATCCATCACTTAATTGGAGTATTTACTTTTTTCTTGTTGATATTTTGAGTACCTTGTAGATTATGGAAATCAGATGCTGGTCTGACATGTAGTTGCCAAATGTTTTTCCCATTCTGTGGGTGGTCTTTTTAACTATTGATAAAGTCTTTGGATGAGCAAAAGTGTTTGATCTTAGTACTTCCAATTTATCTATTCTCTCTTCTGTTGATTGTGCTTTGTCAGATTTTGAAGTCTGTCTAAGCTTTGCGTTAGAACTTCCATTGTTGACCTCATTTTTTCTTGCATGATCGCTATCATTTTAGGCTTGATATTTAGGTCTTTGATTCATTTTGAGTTAGTATTTGTGTAAGGTCTGAGATATGAAAACCCTCAATTATTGCTGCAGGCTGCTAGGAGTGTGCTGTCCCACCTATTGTCTCACTGATGTAGGTTCAGGCTTTTCTTGGATATTGCACAGCCTCCAGGAAAGCCTGACCTTTGTCTCTTTCTCCATCCTCTTGTCTCCTACCTTACTAGGCTCTTCTCAGATATGACAGAGCCTCGGGGAAAGCCTGACCTTTGTCTCTTTCTCCTTTCTCTTATCTCCCACGTTATTGATACTTCTGCACAAATGTTTAGGCCTTTCTTGGGTATGGCAGAGCCTCTGAGAAAGCCTGATCATTGCCTCTTTCCCCTACTTCATGCCTTGATGATACTTACACGTATGGATCAGTCAATCATTAGTTGCCCCAATACCATTGTAACCATTTTTGGCAAAATAGACTGCCCTGCCAACCTCCTCCTGATTGTAACCCTATATGTAAAGTTTCCTATTGAGGAATAGTGGCCATTGTTCTACATCAAAGACGTTTGTTCCACCTGGCCTCAGCTTTATCTTGTGTGATGTGTTTCATGTGTGACTGAATATCTCATCCTCTCTCCTGTCTCCCTCAGATATGGGTTTTTCCCAGTGCTGATCACTGGGGTGCTAGATGCAACAAATTCTTACTTAATGTTAAAGCTCTGTATTCTTGTAAGGCCAGTATAAGAGATCCTCAAATGTCTCTCTCTGTTTTTGTAATTTGTATGTGTTTTAAGGCTACTCTTCAAACACTAGTTCTCCTGTTTATTCCCTGTAGTTTCTCTTTTCTGACACGAGACCAGTAACAATATCTACCTGGTAGGGTAGTTATGAGGCTCAGTGAGCACTTCGACTGATTAGCACAATGAAGCGTCGCTACATATGAGCAGAATGATGATGCCATTAGGACTAAGACCACACTAACATCACCAAAGATTTTCCCCAGACTTCTGAGGTAGGCCGTAATCTCTCCCTGTAAACATCACTGCAATACCTCCACTCTGAGGAACTCCTTAAAAGGTTTGAATTGTTTTACATGACATAACTCAACTTACACGCTACTACAGATTTTTAAGAGCTGCTTTATGTGTTTTATTGTGCGCTGTGCACTAACAAGTAAACTGGAGGGCAGATGAACAGCACCGCAGAGCCTACGGGTGGCCTCCTTCCACCGCACTAATGGTTCTTCATGTGGTCCACAAGCTTAAAAGTAGGAGCATCATCTGGAACCTTGTTAGACAGGCAAATTCCCAACCCCTTACCAGACCTACTGCAATAGAAACTTGAGGAGTAGAGTTCAAGATCTGTTTTTTTAATCAGCACTCCAGGTGATTTTAATGCATGCTGAAATATGAGAGCCACTACACTACTCGGTGCATCTGAAGATAGTGGGTGAGTTATATACAACAACCAGTTAGTGATTATCAGTTTTGTCAATCCTGGAGTCTTATATATATGTAATTAGTATTTCAGTCTTATAGAAACACTGCCAGATGTGTCTATCTTAAAAGTATGATTAAACCCACAAATGGAGTCCTGGTGGCCAAGTGACTAAGAGCTTGGCTACCAACCGGAAGGTCACAGTTTGACTCCACCAGCTGCACCTTGGTAACCCTGTGAGGCAGTTCTAGTCTGTCCTGAGTGGGAATCAACTCCACGGCAACAAGTTTGGTTTGGATTTTGGTTTCATACCTACAAACAGAAGAAAATTATGTACAGCAAACTGGAAGTAATCCTCAAAGGCCCTTCATAATCACATGTCCAGCAATTGCTCTCAGATGTGTCTTCTGAAGAGAGTACCCATGGCTTTCTCTTCAGTTTTAGAGTTCTGTAGACAATGACAGAAGTCTGAAGTATGAGGACTTTGTCTTCTGACTGTAAGAAAATCAGACAAATTTTGAAGTGTTGGTTGCCTTAAAAAGTTTTTCCGATCAATACTTCTTCCTTCAGCTCAAATTAAATAAAACCTTCTAGACGAAAAATATTTCCACATGGTGGTTTATATTTTTACAGTTTGTGTGCTAGTTTATGGTCTTTATAGGGTTACTATGGAGTTGAAGTCAATTCCATAGCACATAGTACCAGTCATTAGGTACAGGAAAGAATGGGATATACTATTTTCTGAACTACCAATAAATTATCCCTTCAAATTCCTCATTGGGTTTCTTCTTCATTGTATCATCTTATCATTTTTGCTCATTTTTCTTACTGGTCAGTAGAAATGTAATTATCTTCCATTTCTTATGTGGTCACATATACACTGACTGTTCAGATCTTTGTATCCAGCCCGGTTAATTCCACTAATCTATCCATCTAATTTTCATGTTTGCCTACTCTAGGTTGCCCAGATGGATGATGCTGTCTAATTACTCATGAACACTATTTTCTTGGCTTATATTGCCTGTCCTGTGTCTCTTTTCTTGGTCAATCACCATTTATTCCTCAAAATCCATCTCAGATCATATTTCCATAAAAAATTTTGTGATCACCTGAATTATGACTAAAGTGATATTTTTCTCCGTAGTCACTCAGGGTACCCTGTGATTTGTTCCATCATAAGATTTGCCATGTCATTTTGTAATTAGTTAAATCTGTGTCTCTCCATAAAATGTGATAATCTTGAGGACATCATTGATATATATTAAATTTCAAGTTCAGATTCTTTCTATGGCATGGAATAATTATTGAAGATTTATGTAATGCAATATAATGGATATAACTAGTATGGAATCTGGCATACTCTATTTGCCAGATACTAGATACTCTGAAGTATCTAGTATCATATATTTGTTCTGATAAATAAGAATTAACATTAGTGCATAGGATGTAGCATTGTGTTATAAAATGTTAATTCTCAGGCTACCCTATGAGTGAATATTGTTTTCATGGCTGTGATGTTCACTTTGTATACTATAAACTTAAGTACAGAAAATGCAGGACATTGCCCCAGATATGTAAGATCATAAGCCATAGCTGAGAAAGCCACACAAAACTGCCTCATAAGCATCATAACCATCCACCCATCTGTCAGTTTGTCACACTGATTTGTCCATGTTGCCATGGTGCTGGAAGCGGTGCCACTGGTATTTGAGATGTCACTAGGGTCACCCATAGTAGACAGGTTTCAGCAAAGCCTCCAGATTAAGACAGACTAGGAAGAAAGTCTCATCAATCTACTTTCAAAAATTAGCCAGTGAAAACCCTAGCTAATTTTTGGATCACGACAGAATGTGCTTCAATATAGTGATATAGTGTTGGAAAACAAGTCCCCTAGTCTGGAAGGTATTCAAAATACATAGAAGCCTTGACAATGAAGTTCAGCATACCAATGGCATGTGACCAAGTAGTGTTTCATTCTGTTGTCAGTGGGGTCTCTATGGGTCAGTGATGACTTGATGGCAGCTAACAGCACCAGGTCTGCTAAACTTCATTGGCCTGAAAGACACTTTTCTTAAATTCAAGCTGAGTTATTAAAATGGCAGTTTTAGGCAGTCCACGACAGTCCACAGTACACTGAGAGACAAATGTAGAGACAAGCTTAAGGTTTGTGCTAGAGAAAGGGCCAAGGCTTCCCCAGTGACAGACATGTCATGTCTAGCCCCATTTCTAGAACTTTCCTCAGAGTTTCACATACAGGATCCTTGGGAAGGAAGGGATGATGTGGCGGCTGGAGGCTGATGACTTTGATGACTGTACTTATCCAGATTGTGCCATGAGGACTGCCTAACACCAGTTAATCCGCTGCTCACAAGTAGTCCTCTGAGTAGATGACCACAAGTTTGTAAACTCCATCTGGATAGTAATCACGGCCATCTCAGGCACCAGTGTGGGTGAGTGCCTGTTGAAAATAGTAGATACCAAAGGCTTTTTTGTCAAGTTGTGAACTGTTTACTTTATTGCATTAGTAGCAGATTCTAGAGAAATGTACGTTACACATGAATTTTATTTTGAAAGATTTAATTATATGACAGATAGTGTTAAAATAGGAGGCCTGGTGATGCAGTGGTTAAGTTCTCACCCACTGACTGAAGTTGGTGGTTCAAACCCACTGAGCAGCTGTGCAGCACAAAGACCTGACAATCTGTTCCCATAAAGATTACAGCCTAGAAAACCCTATGAGGACAATTCTGGTCTGTCCTGTAGAGTCACTGCAAGTCAGAATCAACTTGGTGGCACTTGACAACAGTGTGAAAATCATCATTTTGTGGGTATTTATTTTTTCCACAATTTACAGAAACATACTATCAACCTTACCTACATATATTATTAAAGCTTTAATGTGCCTTCTAAGGACTTATGTCATACAGAAGAATCCTGCCTGCTATGTTTGTAGGAGACCGGAATATTGTGAAAATTCACTTTATTTGGGGAAATTCATTAAAAATAGTGTGTAATAACATGATTGTAAATTTTAACTGGTTTCTTACCCTGACCCCTAGGGTTGCCATGAGTCGGATCTGACTCGACAGCACTTGGATTGGCTTCTTTATTTTGAAATAAAACATTCCAGTCTGCTTTGAACCTACAAAGTGTATTTTAATAATGTCCAAAGAGGTAAGATTATACACCCAGTGAATTTTCTTTGAAGAATAGAGGTGGGATGAACCATGGACAGAACCATTTTTGTTTTTTATGTATATAGTTTTATATGATAGAACATATCAAATGATACATTAAAAGCTATAATTTATTCTTTTTTTAAGCAAAGTGCCGTTATATATAATCTTATGAGAATAGAGCCTTGGTGCTACAGTGGTTAAGAACTGCCCCATAGAGCTTCTAAGGAGCGTCTGGTGGATTTGAACTGCTGACCTTTTGGTTAGCAGCCATAGCACTTAACCGCTACACCACCAGGGTTTCTTCCTTCTGATAGTCCTCCACCATTACTGGTCTTTACTCTTAGTTGCCTGTGTGCTTGTTTTTGCTTACATATTTATGATCACAATCCTTAACATAACTGGTTTGCATCTGCAGATTGTATCTTCTTTTCCAGATTGATAATGTGCTAGATAACAGATGAAATGCTATGTTTAGTGTCTCTGTGATCTATGTAACACACCCTAATACATTCACAAATACAGGCTACTAAAATGTTATTAATTAAACAAGTAAGGACATTAGCATTTTATCAGGTAGCAACTGATGTTTGGGATTTTTTTTTCTTTCATCTGCCTTAAATCTGAGAATAAGAGTAGTGACGGTTAGAAGGTCTATAGAAAAAGAGTTGTATTTGTCTTCAGCTTTGTATTATTTAATAGTGTTGGCCAAGTCTGGTGTAAATAAGGACTGGCTAACAGTACTTACATGTTGCCTGTGGGATACACTGTCCCATAGAAACCTAAGATTTCATCTTACTTTGTGGGGAAAACATATGCTGAGAATCATAGCTTTTGAATTAAACATAGAACTGTGTTCAAATACTGCCTGACTCTAAGTCTTCACTTGCCATAGCAAGAAAAACAAAAATAGATAAACAGTACAAATACTATTTGCTAAAAACACAAACAAAAATAAGCAAAATTACAAATAAAATATTAAAATTTCTTAGAAAACTCTGGACATTTATTTATATGTCCCAGATCTTGGTCTTTTTCACATTAAAATGATGATAATTATAGATAAATTATGGAATAAGTGTGAGGATTCCATGAAATAATGAATGTAAAGTTCTTAGTACTGTCATTGGTACATTTTAGCAGCTAATGAGTGTAGCCACTATTTTAAATTAACTTATTGTTTCTTTCAGTAAGCATAATCTTTAAGATTGGCAGCTGTTGACATCCATTCCCTCCAATTTATCTTCCCGTGGGCATACTGAAATTGATGGAAGTTATAAGGGCCTTAAGGAGCCCTGGTAGCATGGTGGTTAAACATTCAGCTGCTAACCAAAAGATCAGTGCTTTGAAAGCAGCAGCTGGTCCACAGGAGAAAGATGTGGTAGTCTGCTTCTGTAAGAATACAGCCTTGGAAACCCCATAGGACAGTTTCACTCTGAGACAGAGTCTCGTTATCTTCTTTTCTACTAAGCAGTCAGGCTGTACTTCTTCCAAGACAGATTTGTTCATTCTTCTGGCAGTCCATGGTGTGTTGAATATTCTTCTCCAACACCGTAAGTCAAAAGCATCGTTTCTTCTTTGGTCTTCCTTATTCACTGTCCAGCTTTCGTACATCATATGTTTAAGAGGCAAAAATGAGAAACAATGAAATAGAGACAGTGATGGAAAGCTGCAGGCCGCTAGGGAAGGTTATGGTGAAAAGGCAGAGATGTATTGTTTGCAAACGAGCTGTGGTTTCTCTGTTGGTGTTTTTAAAATTATTTATCGTGATGCAATTATTTTTATATCATTAATAAACAGAAGAGCACTATGGATTCCCTAGGGTTGCCATGAGTTGGATGCGACTTGACAGCACTTGGCTGGCTATGGATTCCAAATTTTTATAGGTGATATTATATGTAACAGCTCTGTTATGTTTCCAAGGAATCAGTGGCTGGCTCCAACAGTTAAGCACTCAGCTACTAACCAAAAGGTTGGTAGTTTGAGTCTACCTAGAGGTGCTGCGGAAGAAGGACCTGGTGACCTAATTCTCAAAGATTGCAGTCAATGAAAATGGGAGCACAGTTCTGCTCTGACACACAGGGGGTCGCCATGAGTCAGAATCAACTCAGTGGCAACTGGTTTGCATTTTTGCTTGCTTGATTGAATTGCCAACATTTACTCAGGTTTAATCCCAGCCATGCTAAGGCATGTCCCGCCCACCTGGCTGCCTTGATGGGTTCCAGATTTCCCTCTCTTTGAGAGATTTATCCTTATCTTCAAAATCTCTTCAGCTTTTCTCAGGTCATTCTTCTCCCAAAACATAACTCCTTTTTTTTTTTTTGCTTTTTTTCCACCAGGTCTTTGCATATTTTTTCTTCAAACCCACTTATGCACAAAAGTCAACCATCTGCCAAAGTCTTGGCAAAATATTATGTCAGTATTGAAGAAGTTAAGTTAAAAAGTCATGCTATTTATATTTCTGGTGACAGTAAGGTTTAATTTACCTTCCTCCTAGCAACACACTCCCGAATTAATTGTTGACTTAATCTGTAAGATGTGCGTGTGAAGGCTTTTATTTTGGGGTGAATGTGACCCAATTGTTACCGAGCCATTGTTGGGGTGCTGTATATTTAGGTTTTTGAAAATAGATATCAAATGCTTTTGTTATTTCCAGTTTTCAATATAAAAATGGCAGTGGCAGCTGTGGTTTCTTGCTTCTGACATTTGACTTGATTGGATTGCTCTGTCTGGGTGGTAGTTTTATTAAACCAGTGTTGCAGCACACGGGTCTAAGGGAAAGGTGGTGATTAGATATAAATTGTACCCTGCAGTTACTCCCCTAGAGGATTAATACTCTCTATTTCATGGGTTTATTATTATTTTAGAGTTCTTTTGGCTAAAACTGGAAAATTCTTTAAAACAAATAAATCCAAGTATCCTTATTAAGCACAGAAAGCCATAAAATGTAAATTTATTATGTTGACTTGGAGCTGCTGGATATTGCCTTTTAATTCTACATTACCTATATATTTTTTGTTGGTGTTATTGTAATTGTACAATATTGCTTTTATGTAATACCAGCTATTAAGTAAAGAAAACATTTTCAATCACTTGACAGGAGGGCTTACCTCTTTCTGATCATGCCATCATTATGCTTTTATAAATATTGACTACTACTCTATTTATATTAACTTTTGCACTAATTGCTTTTAAAACATTCATGCAAGATGTTTTTTGAAAATAGGAGTGAAATGAATTAAGGTTTTTTTTTTGTTTAGCGTATTAAATTTAAATAACAAACACGAAGCCAATTCCTTTTCAGTTTTCCTGTGGCCTTCTGAATGGCCATTACCAAAAAGTTAATGCTACTGTTTTGTATGCTAGCCCGAATGAGCTGTGTATCTGTATACTGGCCACAGTCCAGTGAGCAACAGTGGAAATGTCTTTGCTGCAACAGAAAAAATTGATATTATTCTAAATTGTATAGGAATGAAAGGAAATCTAATTCTTTACAGTTGGTTTGGTTAGTTATTCTGGATAAATGTGTTTAATAGCCAATTCTAACTAAGGAGTTAACATCTTTATAATGATTTTTCAGTTATTTCTGTTTTATCTTTGCTGGTTTCTTTGGTTGTCTTTGTTTTATTCTCATGTTTTGCCTTCATTTTCCTCTTCCTCTTTATTGTGGTCTTCATTTCAACCATTTCTCTTTCTCCTGTTTTCTCTCTCTTTGGCAAAACTGTATCTAATATAGACACAATTACAAATATTACCAAACCACCAATGAAGTGGAGGAGTTAAAGAAGAAACCAAATAATTTTGGCAACATTATTTTAATTCCAAAGAAACCCACTGCCATTGAGTCAGTTCCAACTCATAGTGGCCCTATAGGACAAAAGAGATTGCCTCATAGAGTTTCCAAGGAGTGTGTGGTGGTTTTGAACTGCCGACCTCTTAGTTAGCACACATAGCTTTTAACCGCTGTACCACAGGGCTTCCAATTCCAAAAGCAGTAATATTACACCAAATAAAACTTAAGAGGAAATGAATGTTAAAAAGAGAGATGACGTGAGTAACAAATCCACCAGGCTCTCTTCAGATAGTCTGTGGGGCAGCTCAACTCTGTCTATAGGGTCGCCATGAGTCGGAATCGACTCACCAGCAATGGGTTTATGATGAGATGACCAGAAGATACATTCTTCTACAATTAATTAACTCTTCACAACCTACAAGCATCCTTCTTCGAGATTAGATGCTGTTTATATATCTTGGCACCCTGGCTGTTGCATGTTATGATAATCAATTTTTGGACAACTATAAATGAGACAGTGGGTACACTGCTGTTTTTGTTATGGCTCGTTGAGTTGATTCCAATTCATAGTGACCCTGTGTGACAGAGTATAACTGCTCCATAGGATTTTCTTGGTGGTAATATCTACAAGAGCAGATTTCCAGATGTTTCTCTGGAGGACTGGATGCCGAGTTCAACCCAACAACCTGTCTTTATCAGCTGAGCACTTAACCATTGTGCCTGTAGGGCTTGTTGATGGTGTGGTTCTTTTCAACTCTCTCTCTAAACCGTAATTTCATTTGGGAGGTAAAATCTAAGAAATGCTTCCTTAAGCATGAAGGACTCAGGCTAAATAAGGAATAAGGAATCTTCAAAATCCACAAAAACTTGCTTTAATTTTAGCATTTAGATGCAAGTGCTTGTTAAAGGAGATGGAGTCTGCGGTGCACATCGGCACAGTGTTCCCCCTCCTTCTGTTAGCAGCCAGAGCACTGAACCACTATTCTACTAGGGTTTCCAATGAGGTTGATACTTTAGTTAATCAAAATTAATTTAAATATTGTCATTAAATAGTAAAAATGTATTGTTCACTTGTCTTTATTAAAAAGTCCTGGGGTCTCCTACAATATTTGTCCTTTGGTCAGTGACTAATTTCACTCAACAACAACAACAAAATCATGGCAGAAAAGTTTTCAGTCTGGTATAAAACAGGGAAAGAAGCTTTTAAGATTTTTAAATTATTGTCTTATTTTAGCCAGCAACTGAACTTCTATCCTTTTCCCAAAAGCTTAAACTAACTTCCAGGTGTGACTGCTGATACGTATGCACACACACACACACACACACACACACACACACACACACACACACACACACACACACACACACACACGCATATGCTCAGTCACTCACTCTCTGGATCTCTGGATATATGTAATCTGGCTATACATAATCCCAGTACACTTTGACACGCTGTCTTTGTGGGAAGTGTCCAGTAACTCTACACCATGGTGATTCTCAGTTTTAAGTGGTCTTCAAGAAAGTGGGGACCTTTTATCTTCCAACTTCTTTGGCAATGGCAGTGAATGCTATAAAATATGTAGAGACTTTTCTGTTATCTGGAAAGCTGGCATAACATGAGAGATTCGAGGCAACATATAACTTAAAGGAAAATTCTTGTGCAGCAAAGCATTGTGGAGGTGGTATGGAGTTCATTTTAGTACATTTTAGTTGGGCTGAAAAGTGTAACAGTAAATAAGTTCTGGTTTGACTTGCAAACCAAAAACTGTTAAGTCCTTTCCAACTCTTAGCGAACTTACAGAACAGAAAAGAACCGCTGCATTGAGTTTCCCAGGAGTGACTGGTAAATTCCAACTGCCGACCTCTTGTTATCAGCCATAGCTCACCATAGCTCTTACCCACTGCTCCACCCAGCCTCCATTACTTGCAAAGTATTCAACATATTGCTTGGTCTTACGAAACCACATCAGAGTTTTGTTAGAAAACAAAACTAAACAAAACAAAAAAAAAGGGAAAACCTGTGAGAACATAATTTATAATTAAAACATTAGTGTATTATCTCCTAAAAACTAAACTCTCTTTAATAAAATATATAGTTCTCAATTCATATTAATACTTGCTGGATTAAAACTTAATAAAATGGAAATCTGTTTTAAGCTTTAAAATCTGTCACTTTTGTTTAGTTTTTATTTTAACTCCTATAAAGACAGACAGTTTTAGAGAAATTTTGTAGCAAATAATTCAAGAATCACTATATGCAAAAAAGAAGTGTAAGAACCTTTTTTATTATTTAGATTATTTCCTTTTGCAATTTTGCAATTATCTGATTACTGCCCTTAAGTAAATGTTTGAAATATATATTTACTTGAATGTATATGCCAGTATTTATTTATGCACTTTTTACTGGCCACTTTGAAATAAAAAATATTGATTCTATCTTGTAATAAGAATATAATAAAGAAAGAAACGGAAGAAGAGATGGAGGAAGGGAGGAAATAAGAAAGAAATGCAGAAAAAAATGAAGGAGCAGAGGAGCAAGCAAGAGGGGAATATTTAAAAACTTTTTTTTCCCTCTTTACCATCATTTTAGAAAACTGGATGCTTAAGAATCCTGTTACTTACTGTATCAGTTTTCACATTTCTGTGCAAAATTTCCAGGATGAAAGAAAGTGACGGTCCTGAAAAATGAAGCAGGCTGTTGTATTATAAAAATGTTTAACCACCACATTGACTGAATGAATCCTAAAGTGTAATTTATTTATTCTAATTTGTTCAGAAACTCTAAATGAAAAACAGTAGTTCCATGTAACTCATATAGATGGCTTGGTTGATAGTAAATAAGTAGAGCATGATTAATTAATTTATATTGTGAATAAAATCATGACTGATGTCATTCAACCAACAAGTATATTAACTTATTCCATATGTCTCATCTCCAAAATGTCATACAGGTTTCTGAAGTCTTTTTTTTTTTTTTTTTTGGTCATTGTTCTTGCAAACAGGAAAGCCAAACTGTCCATGTAACTGTGTGGTTTGTCCCCCACTTTTGTGAACCATTTATGACTTAAGCATCCCAACTTTTTGGAAAGAAACAGACTATCTATGTATGCATTTGGGTTTTGTAGGCAACCCATATATCTTCTGCTCATAACCTTGGGCTAATAAGAGACTCTGCTCGATAAATACAGTGGTACTCTGGATGGTGTTTAAAATGATCAGTGGTAAACCTTTAAGATTTTAGGTTACCATTAGTACGTGGGCTTCTGTTTGTTAAAGTCAGGACCATGCCACTGCTGCTGCTGTTGTTGTCTGATAGCCACCCAGTGTACAAGATAACTCAACACTGCCCAGTCCTGTGCCATCCTCAACAATCTACGCGGTTTGTTCCCGTTATTGGAGTCACAGTGTCAGTAAATCTCATGGGGTGTCTTCCTCTGTTTTGCTGACTTTCTGTCTTACAAAGCGTGGTGGATCCCTACTGATGTCTAAAGTATGTGAGATGAAGCCTTGCCAATCTCGCTTTAAAGGAACTCCGTCTGTTCCTCCAAGAAAGATTGGTTCTCTCTTCTGGTAATCTAAGGTATATTCAGAATTTGTTGCCGGTACCACAATTAAAAGGCATCAATTCTTCAGTGTTCTTTTTTCATTGTCCAGCTTTGCCATGTTTGTGAGGTGATTAAAAAGGTCATGGCTTGGATCTGGTGCACCTTAGTCCACAAAATGACATGCGTTGCTTTCCAGCACTTTGAAGACGTGTTTTTGCAGCGTAGTTACACAATACAGTCCATCTTTTGATTTCTTGACTGCTGTTTCCCTGAGCACTGATTCCAAATAAAGTGAAATGCTTAATGACTTCTTTATTTTCTCTATTTATGATGAGGTTGCTTCTTGGTCCAGTAGTGAGGACTTCTTTTTTTAATCTTGATGTTGAGGTGTAATCCATACTGAAGGCTGGGGTCTTTTCATCTTCATCAGTGTTTCAAGTCCTCTTCTCTTTCAGCAAGCAACATTGTGTCATCTGCATGTCACAGGTCGTTACTAAGTCCTCCACTGATCCTGGGGCTGTATTTTCCTTCTTATTGTCCAGATTCTCAGATTATTTGCTCAAGATAGAGATTGATTAATTAGAGTGAAAAGATACAACCCTGATGCATACTTCTCCTGACTTTAAACCACATAGCATGCCCTTGTTCTGTGCAAACAACTGCTTGTTGCTGTACAGGTTCCTCAGGAGCACAGTGACATGTTCTGGAATTCACACTCTGTGCAGTGTATCCATAACTTGTTATGATCCACACAGTCAGTTGCCCTTGCATAGTCAATAAAACACAGGTAAACATCTCTCTGGTATCTCCTTCTGCGTTCAGCCTAGATCCATCTGACGTAAGCAGTGGTATCCCTGTTTCTACATCTGCTTCTTGATCCGGCTTGAATTTGTGGCACTTCCCTGTTGACAGACTGCTATGTATGATATTAGTAATATTGTTCAAAAGTTTCCACCTTCCATTAGTTCACCTTTGTTTGGAATGGGTGCAGATATGGATCTCTTCTGTTTGGTCGGCCAGGTAGCTGTCTTCTAGGTTTCTTGGCATGGGACTGAGTGAGCACGTCCGGCATTGCATCCATTTGCTGAAACATCACAGTGAACATTTGTGTGCATCTTTTGTGTGAATATCTTATTTCGTGTGCATATAATTTATGTGAATATCTCATTTCTCTCAGCTATATTCCAAGAAATGGGATTGCTAGATTTTATGGCATTCCTGTTTCTACCTCTTAAAGAAAGTGCCAAATGAATTTCCTCTCTCCTATCTTTTTAATGACCCATTGCTTTCTGCAGATGTGATGTCCTAGGTGTTATCCCACAGTTCATCTGGTCTGAGGTCATTAGCGTTCTGTGACTCAAATCTATTCTTAAGATGATCTCCACATTCAGATAATACTCAAGGTCATATTTTTTCTGTGATACTGGAAGCTTTACCCATGGCATAGCTTCTAGTGTCACAGCAAGGTGCAAACTACCACCGCTTGACAAACTGACTGACATGCTAGCGAAGGATCATGCTAGTCTTTCATTTTTTGAAATGTTTAACCTATCTTGTCAGTATTTAAAACATGAGAGGAGACAAATACTTGTACATAAAACTTACCTACGTTGCTTAATGTTTATAATTGGTTGAGTCACTGTCATTTCTTGCTAGACTTTTGGTAGAGCAGAGGAGCAGTAATGCAAAGGAAGTGTTGTGTAAATATGTGTAACTAAAGAGAAACTTGCTTTATGTTACTGGTGAGACAACTTTCTAATGCATTGAAAGTAAAGGGTGATAAGCACTTTTTTTCTGATTCTGAAGTGACCCTGATAATAAATTCAGCAGCCTGTCAGCTTCAGTGTGCTCTAGTATTCACAGATAACTTCCCGTTGTTGCTTGGTCAATTGTTTTTCTTGTTCTCTTTTGTTTCTGGGCCATCTGAATATCATCACCGTGGAACTAGTGACATACTGGAAAATGAGAGGCAGGCATGAACTAAACAATATAAAAGATATTTTTCATAATCTTTGTTTTGGCAGCAGCTCAGATGAGATAATAATAGTATAGATTTGAAAAAGTAAATCTCTACAGAGTGACAGTGGGAAAAAGCAGAGAAGTATACGGAGAAATATCTTGGAAGTGAGAAAGATATGGCTACTAATTATTCATCCTCACTTACTTTGGACCAGTGACTTCACTTATGTCAGCGTTTTGCAAGAAAGAAAGAAAGAAAGAAAGATGGGGAGAACTTTTGTATAAAGCCAGCTTCATAGAACAGCCATAAGACACACATGCTCTCTCTCAACCTATGATCAAGTACGTCTGGGAAGTATTACGGTTAGGGAATATTCCTTTGTTCTTGGACTTCTCTGAGTCCTCAAGTCAGCTAACATGTATGGTACATTCCTTAAGTAGATTATGGTTGATGCATTTTCAACATTCTTTCAACCATAGGTTAACTTTAGGGTACGTACTGTTTTAGATTCATTATTTAGAAAATTGTGATTAATTCTTTTCTGTAATTCCCAATATGAGTTAAGTTTCTTGCAGATGTACTGAGAGCAGAGACTATGTCTTGATATACCCCAAATATTATGCAAACTGGCCCTCATCAACAAAATTTTATGTTTTAGGCAGTATGCTACATACTAGAGAATTAAGAATTTATGTTTTCTGATTAAAAATAAGACCCTAACAAGAAAGGTGAATATATGTACTTGAAAACCATACCTATTGCTATTGAGTCAATTCCTACTCATAGGAACCCTATAGCATAGAGTAGAACTGTCCCATAGAGTTCCTAGTGAGAGGCTAATTAGCAGCCAAGCTGTTAACCACTGTGCCGCCAGGGCTCCGGTACATGTACACATAGGCATAATATAAAGAATTAGTGATGTAACACAGGTGCTGATAAAATCTTATTTGATCAATAAAGAGAGCACACAACTCTGCTGAAAAAGACAAGGCAGAACTTGTACAGTAACAGACAAACTGAGTCATAAAGGATAAATTTATATTCAACCTGGTGAAAACAAGAAGGTACACATACTAGGCTAGGGCAACAACACATGCAAAAAGCATTGAGATATAAATAAAATTGTGCATTTGCAAGAAATGTTGATAAAATTGTTATACTCACCAGGCAAGGGTTTCTTAAGAGACAGAGATTTTTGTATAACAACTTTTAAATTCTGTAACTGAATAAGTTGCCTTACTGTTCTTTGTTAAAAAATATTTTGTGTTTTAAATGAAAATTTACAATCCAGATCAATTTGCCACATAAAACCCTGCACACACAATTATATGCAACTCAGACTGCTCTCCCTACACTGTGGCAGCACTCTCCTCTTTTCCACTCTGTACATCCCCTGTCCATTCAGCTAATCCTGTCCCCCTACACCCTCTCATCCCTCCCCTGGACAACAGCTGCTCAGACAGCATCATGTATATATCTAAACCAAGAAGCACATTCTTTGCTAACATCGCTCTATGTCTTATAGTCCAATACATTATTTGTCTGAAGAGTTGGCTTCAATACTGGTTTCAGCTCTGGGATAACAGAGAGTCTGGGGGATATGTCTTCAAGGGACCCTCCCATTTTTATGGACCATAAACTCTGGTCTTTTAATAGAATTCTAGTTCTGCGCACATGTTTTCTTTTTTTTTTTCCTCACTGTATAGGAACTTTACATTGTGTTCCCTGTGAGGGCAGTCGTTGGTGGTACATGGGCACTATCAAGTTCTTCTGATGTCATGCTGATGTAGTCTTTGGGTCATACAGCACCATCTTTCTGTTGGACCCATGTTTTCCACATGTCTTTGATGTACTTCATTCTCCTCTGTTCCAGGTGAATCTAGAGCAATTCATGGCTACTTGTATGGCCAATTCCTATCTTTCTAAGACACTAGACCCTGCTTACCAAAGTGGTATGCAGAACGTTTTCTTAAAAAAGCTTAGTCATGCCAATTAGCATAGATGCCCCCTGATACCATGGTCCCCAGACCCCTGTTCCTGCTACTCTGTCCTTCAAAATGTTGGATTCTATTTAGAAAACCTTTTAGCTTTTGAGGTACTCCAGTTATTCTAACCTCCCTTCTACTGCATGCTGTCACTCTCTTAACCTAACCCAATTCGTATTTACTATCTAATGTATGAATAACTCTCTCCTTCTCTCCCCACCCTTGTAACCATCAAAGATTATTTTCTTCTGTGTTTAAACCTTTTCTTTAGTCCTTAATATAATGGTCTCATATAATATTTGTGCTTTTGCACCTGGCTAATTTAACTCAGCATAATGTCTTCCAAATGACTCTGCTATGCGATAATTTTATATATATATACATATATGTATCATTGCATAGTCTTCCAGATGACTTTTTGTGTTACATTATGAGATGATTCCCAAGATCATCTTATATACATACATACATATATATGTGTATATATATATACATATATATATATGTATATATATCATTGCATAGTATTTCATTGTGTGGATATACTGTAGTTTCTTTATTTTCTGTTGTGTGCACCTAGGTTGATTCCATTTGCTTGCTATTGTGGAGAGTGCTGCAGTAAACATTGGTGTGCATGTATCTGTTCATGTGACAGCCATTATTTTTCTATGATATATTCCAAGCAGTGGGATTGCTGGATCATATGGTATTTCTATTTTAAGCTTTCTAATAAAGTGCAAAATCTGTTTGTGCTTTTTGTACTCTCAAATTTATTTCCAAAATGGTTGTAACATTTTACATTCCCACCAGCATTGTAGAAGAGTTCCAGTCTCTCCACAATCTCTTTAACATTTATTATTATTATTACTATTTTATAAATGCTAGTCTTGTTGGGGTGAAATAGTATCTCATTCTAGTTTTGATTTAGATTTCTGTAATGGCTAATGGGAAACCCTGGTGGCATAGGAGACCCTGATGCCATTGTGGTTAAGTGATATGACTGCTAACCAAAAGGTTGGCAATTCAAATCCACCAGACATTCTTTGGAAAGTCTATGGGTAAGTTTTACTCTGTTCTGTAGGGTTGCTGTGAGTCAGAATCAGTTCCATGACCATGTTTTTTTTTTTTTTTTAATGGTTACTGATCATGAGCACTTTGTCATTAGCCACTTGGATGTCAACTTTGGTGAAGTGCCTGTTCATATTCTTTGCCCATTGTTTAATTGGATTATTTGTCTTTTTCTTATTGAGATTTTGCAGTACCTTGTAGATTATGGAGATAGACACCAATCAGGTTCATGGAAGCCAAAAATTCTTTCCCCGTTAGTTGGTAATCTTTTCACTGTTTTGGGGAAGTCCTCAGTGAGCGTAATTGTTTGATTTTTAGGTGTTCCTGGTCATCTATTTTCTCTTCTGCTGTTTGTGTTTTTAGTAATATTTTGTATTCTGTTTATGTTGTATTATTAGGGCACTCAATGTTGTCCCTGTTTTTTCTTCCATGATCTTTATTGTTTTAGATTATATATTTACACCTTTGACCCATTCTGAGTTAGTTTTTGTGTGCTATGTGGAATATGGATCTTGTTTCATTTTTTTGCAGAAGGATATCCAGTTAGTAAACCCTGTTTATGAAAGAGACTATCTTTTTCCCAGTTTATGGATTTTGTATCTTTGTCAAGTATCCGCTGCTCATAGGTGGATGATATTGTATCTGGACTCTCAAATCTATTCTGTTCATACATGTATCTGTTTTTGTACCAGCACCAGACTGTTTTGACTACCATGACAGTGCAATAGGTTCTAAAGTCAGGTAGTATCAGGCCTCCCACTTGGTTCTTCTTCAGTAATGCTTTATTTATCCAGGTATTCTTCTCTTTCCATATGAAGTTGGTGATTTGTTCCTCCATTTCATTAAAAAATGCCATTGGAATTTGTATTTGGATTGTGTTGTATCTATAATCGACTCATTTCGACGGCACTTGTCTTCTCTCTCTTTGTATCTATAGATTGCTTAAAGCAGAACAGACATTTTCATGTTGTTAAGTCGTCCTATCTGTAAGCAAGCTAGGTTTCTCCACTTATGTACATCTCTATTGTTCTTGCAGTAGTTTCTTGTAATTTTCTTTGTATGAGTCTTTTACATCTCTGGTTAGATTTATTCCTAAGTATTTGATCTTCTTGGGACTATGGTAAATAGTATTGATTTGGTGATTTCGTCTTTGATGGTCTCTTTGTTGGTATAAAAGAAGTCAGCTAACTCATGTATGTTTATCTTGTATCCTTACACTTTGCTGAACTACTCTTTTAGCTTCAATATGTTTTTGTGAATTCTTTAGAGTTTTCTGTGTGTAAGATCATATCATCTGCAAATAGAGATACTTTTGCTCCTTACTTACCAATTTGAATGCCATTTATTTCTTTATGTTGCCTGATTGCTCTGGCTAAAACCTCCAGGATAATGTCAAATAAAAGCAATAATGATTGACTTTCTTGTCTGGTTCCTGTCCTCAAAGACAATGCTTTCAGATTCTCTCCATTTAGTATGATATTGGCTGTGGGCTTTGCATAGATGTCCCTTATTATGTTGAGAAATTTCCCTTGTATTTCTATTTTGCTGGAATTTGTCAAATGCCTTTTCTGTATCAGTTGGTAAAGTCAGATGGTTCTTTTCTTTTATTTTTGTTGCTGATTATGTTGTTTTTCTAATGTTGGATCATTTCTGCATCTCTAGTATGAATCCCACTGAGTCATGGTGAGTTATTTTTTTGATATGTTGTTGAATTTTATTGGCTAGACTTTTGAGGGGATGCTTTCATCTAAGTTCTTAAGAGATATTGATCTATAATTTTTATTTTTTGTACTGTCTTTACTTGGTTTGTTGTCAGGGTTATACTGGCTTTGGAGAATGAATTTAGGAATATTCCATCCTTTTTTGTGCTCTGGAATTCCTTTAATAGTAGTGGTGTTAACTCCTCTGAAATTCTGGTAGAATTCTCCAGTAAAGCCATCAGGCCTAGGACTTTTATTAGTTGGAAGTTTTTTAAAATTTTCTTTACTATCTTTTATGATGGGTTTATTTAGTTGTTCTGTTTCTGTTTGTGCTAGTTTCGGTAGGTGATGTGTTTCTAGGAATTTGTGCATTTCCCCTAGGTTTTCTAATTTATTAGAGTACAGTTTTTCGTAGTATGCTGTTATGATTCTTTTAATTTCAGTTGGGTCTGTTGTGATATAGTCCATCTCATTTTTTATTTGAGTTATTTGCCTTCTCTCCTGTTTTACTTTGTTCAGATTGACCGGTGGTGTGTCAGTCTGGCCTCTAGGGTCACCATGAGTCAGACCTGACTCGACAGCACTGGTTTTTTTTTTTTTTTTTTTTTAAACCAGCTTTTGGTCTTGTTAGCTCTTTCAGTTGTGTTCTTTGTTGTGGTGGTGGTTGTGGTTGTGGTTGTTGTCTGATTTGGAAGTCCTGGTGGCATAGTGGTTAAGGACTATGTCTACTAACCCAAAAGTCAGCAGTTTGAATCCGCCAGGTGCTTCTTGGAAACTCTATAGGGCAGTTTTACTGTTTCATAGTGTTGCAGTAAGTCGGAATGGACTCAGTGGCAGTGGGTTTGGTTTCTAATTCATTTAATTCTGCTCTAATTTTTATTATTTGCCTTCTTCTGTTGCCTGAAGGGTACTTTTGCTGTTCTATTTCCACTTGGTTTGAGTTGTAGGGTTAATTCTTTGATTTGGGCCTTCTTTTTGGATGTATATGTTTATTGGGATAAATTGACCTCTGAGCACTGTTTTTGCTATGTCCAATAAATTCTAGTAGGATGTATTTTCATTCTCATTTGATTCTAGGAATTTCTCTATCCCATCTTTGATTTCTTCTATTACCTAGTCATTTTTGAGCAAAATGTTGTTCAGTTTCCATGTGTTTCATTTTTTTCTTTCCTTTTATTGATTCTACTTTTATGGTTTTATGGTCTGAAAAGATGTTTTGTAATATTATTTTGAATTTTTTTAAGGATAGCTTTGTGACATAATATGTGATTAATTCTAGAGAATGTGCCATATCCATTGGAAAAGAAAGTACACTTCTGTTGAGTAGAGTGTTCTGTATATGTCTGAGGTCAGGTTAGTTGATTGTGGCATTTAGATCTTCTATGTCATTACTGAGCTTTTTTTTTAGATGTTCTGTCCTTCACTGAAAATGGAGTGTTGAACTATCTTTCTATTATTGTAGAGCTGTCTGTTTCTATTTTTAATGAAGTCAGTGTTCATTTTATGTTTTTTGAAACCTGTCACTGGGGTGTGTATTTAATATGGTTATATCTTCATGAAGTATTGATCCCTTAATTGCTATGTAATGTCCTTCATTATCCAATGTGATGGATTTTACTTTAAAGTCTATTTTATCAGGGATTAATATTGCTACTCTTACTGTTTTCTGAATGTTGTTAGCTTTATATATTTTTGCCAGCTTTTGAGTTTTAGTTTGTTCTTGTGTTTCAGTCTAAGGTTTATGTCCTGTAGGCAGCATATAGCTGGGTTGTGTTTTTTTATCCAATCTGCCACTGTCCATCTCTTTATTGGTGTATTCATTCTGTTTACATTCAGTGTGACTGTTGACAGATGTGACTATTGATAGGTATGAGTTTGTTGCTGGCATTTTGATGCCTTTTTTTCTGTGTTGTAGGCATTCCTTTGTTACCTTTAATTTTTTGAGCTTAGTCTATTTTAAATTTTCATCTTTTTCAGTGTTGGTGGTTTTATATTTGCTGAGATGTCTTTTTTTTTTTTTTTTTGCTTAGTATTTTTATTTTGACGTGATAGATTCCTTTGTGGTTACCTTAATATTTACCCCTGTTTCTAGATTTAAACTAGTCTTTGTGTATCACCTTGACTTCCTCTTCAGATGAAAGATCTATGACTACATTTTATTTTGAATCCCTCTTTTTTAATGTAGTGTTTACATAATGAAATCTGTTTCCCTATTTTCGGTGTTTTGCCTATGATTTATGTTTGTGACTTCCCTATTTGGGTTGATATCCAGTTGCTGTGTTCTGTGTTCTAGCCTTGGGTTGTTCCCTGGTATTACTGGTTTTCTAATCAAAAGACTTCCTTTAGTATTTCTTGCAGTTTGGGTATGGTTTTTGCAAATTCCTTAAATTTCTCTTTATTGGGAAATGTCCTCCTTTCATCATCATATTTCAGAGATAATTTTGCTGGATATGTAATTCTGGACCAGTAATTATTTTCCTTCAAGACTTTCTATATGTCATCCTACTGCCTTTTTGCTAGCACAGTCTTTGCCAAGTAGTCCTAGCTTAGCTTCCTGATTCTCCTTCATAGGTTAGTTTTTGCTTATTCCTAGCTACTTTAAGTATCTCCTGATCTTAAATTTGGCAGGTTTGAATATAATATGCCTTGTTTGCATTCTTTTGGGATCTGACATGTGTGGAGTTTGATGAATGTCTTGGATGGATAGCTTCTTATCTTTTGTCATATCAGAGAAATTCTGTTTCAGCAAATCTTTGACAGTTCTCTGTGTTTTCTGTAATCCCCCCTATTCTGGTACTTCAGTCACTCATAGATCGTACCTCTTCATAAAGTCCCACATAATTCTTAGTGTTTCTTGATATTTTTTAAAATCTTTTATCTGAGTTTTCTTCAGATGTGTTGACGTCATGTGCTTTATCTTCAGTCTCACTAATTCAACCTTCTGTTGCCTAAGTTCTCTTCCTTTGACTTTCTGTTGATTTGTCAAATTCTGTAATTGTATTATTTCCTGGATTTCTAATTCTTGCTGCTCCATGCTTTCTTGTGGCCTCTTTTGTTTGTCATTATGCTCTACTGCATTTTTGCCTTATCTCCACCATCTCTTGAAGAGTTCTACATATTACTCTTTTGTATTCTACCTCTAGTAGTTCCAGGAAGTTCTCTTCTTTTGGAAAATTTCATTTGTTGCTTTGGGAGCTTTCTGAAGAGATCATGATCTGCTCCTTTAAGTGTGTTGGTATGAACTTTTGTTTCTAACCCATCAGTAAATTATATTTGTTTATTTTATGTTCTTGTGCTATGTTCTACCATGTGTTTTCAAGTGTCCAAATAGGCTAGTCATGTGTGATAGCTTGTTTTTTGTTTACTATGAAGCTCCAGTATCCTTTCACCAGTTGGTTAGAGCTGTTACCAAACATGAGAGCCCAAGAGTACCTTTTCTTTTTTCTTTTCTTTTCTTCAGCTCAGGTATTCAGGTAGCCAGTTACCAAGTATGTGGTACAGATTCTCATCTTCTGTTCTAGATGGGCAGTGCTGATCTGTATTGACACAAGTGTCTGACTGTAGCCACTGATAAAGGCAGGGGGCTACCAGCTGTCGCTGAGTGTCTGTAAGGATGGCATATCCCCTTACTGCTGAATCTAGGTGAAGGAACAGTTTCTGCCTTGATTTTATGGTGTAGGAGAGTTGTTGGAATTTCTTATATGCCCCTCCTTCCCTGAGTTTGTTAAATTGTTCCCCCTCTGAATCTCAGAGAATGGGTGAGGGTCGGCTTCAGGAGTCCTACTTCTGGCTTAGTTAATGGCATCAGGCTCAAGCTCCAGGCACAGTGCAAAGGAGGGTGGGAACAGCAGTGGGAGAAGTGTGATAGGCCTATCTCAAAGGAAAGAGTTATATCTGCACCCAGTAGAATACAAAGACTTAGCATTTGAAGATCTGGTGCTGTCTCTCACTGGCTCTGTATGTGAGAATGGATTCTTCAGGCAGTCACCCCTGTTGAGGAGGATACCCACCAACCTCCCCTGCTTGGCCCACCACATGGTGGCTGCCACTGTTTCCCAGCAGGTGAGGTCTGTGGAATTCTATGTACTTTCAGTGCTATTCTCCCTTCCCTGTTGCTCAGTCTAATTTTGCAACTCTCTCTTTGATTTTTAGGGCTGCTAGGATGTCATATATACTGTATACTATTGTTCCGTTCAGTCTTTATTTTAGAGGGGCCATGGGAAGCATCCATCTACTCTGCCATCTTGGCCCCACCTCCCCTTATTAATGTTCTTTGTTAATATAGTAGGTAACCCAGGTAATTTGCATTTTCCTATAAGTTTTAAAGCCAGCTTGTTAACTTTCACATGGTCTTTTGGATCTGCTGTTTTTTCTTCAGCTGCAAAGATGTTGAGGTTACATTGTTTTAAATAGTGAAAAGTTTGATGATTGAGGTTATAACTTTTGAATCTTTTTATTTACCATATTTCTGTTTGGGGATAAGAACACATAGGAGATTCTTTGGAAATAAATGAGAGAAAAAAAAATTCCCCTGGGTAAGCACTGAATCAGTGCAAAGCTTAAACACTATTTTTAAGCTCTCTGTTTATATTCACTGTGTGTATATAATGACTGAGTGAATTGGGTGTCCATATGACCTTGAGAGATCATATGACTTTTGGATAAGGAAAATAGTTATTCTTGCTTCTGCTTTTTGTAGATACCATTCATGTTATTATCCTTTCAATTAACATCCTTGTCTCTGACTTCTGAGCCTAATACTTGACTATGTTAATTAACTTAACAAGTGCCAGTATCTTTGAATAGTTGAATAGATTTAAATAGAACCTTGAATTTTCTTTTGCAAACCATGTCGCAAGATTGATTATTTGTTTGTTTATTTTCTTATTCATTTAAAACGGAAGTCAGGTTGGTTTGTTTTTATGCATTTTTATTGTACACTTACTGCCTGCAAATTCAGAAACTGGATTTTTAAAGCCCTTGTTTCTAATTGTTAGAGTGAATTGTACTAATGTGAACTAGGTAAAACAACTTTCAAATACAGGTTATGTTAAACTCAGTGCCACCTATAATGGAATACAGCACATATTTGAGTTGTTTTATATAGCTCTCATTGTCATTCTCCTTTCTTGTAACCTTGTCTTGTTATTGGGTTTTGGCTATTCATATCAACGCATAGAACCTTATATGAAAGAGTAGATCTGTTCCATAGGGGTTTTTAGGCCCCGAAGGTTCAGTGGTTAAATGGTTGGCTACCAACCAAAAGGTTGGTGGTTTGAACCCATCAACCATTCTGCAGGAGAAGGATGTAACAGTCTGATTCTGTAAAAACTGTTTTTATTGTTAGCTGTTGTCTGATTGGTTCCCATTCATAATGACACTATGATATTACATACAACTGAATAAAACATAGGTTCTGTGCCATCCTCAGAATTGCCTTATTTAAGCCTGTTGCTGCAGCCACTGTGTCAGTCCACCTCATTGATGATATTCCTCTTTCCTGCTGATGTCTACTTTACCAACATGATGCCTTTCTCCAGGGGCTGGTCCCTTGTAATAACATGTCCAAAGTATGTGAGGTGAAGTCTTGCCATTCTTGCTTCTACAGACTTAGAAACAATATGGAGCCCTCTACTGTGTCCTGTAGGGTTGCTGTGAGTTGGAATCAACTTCAGGGCAATAGGTAGGGGCTCTTTACCCCTTTAGGCTAGATTTCTTGTAATGTCAACTTTTCATACAATAAATGTTAGCAACACTGTATCTGCCTTTTGTAGATCATATTACATCTCATTAGTCATCTGGCAGGGCATGACTTTAGCTGTCCTTTGGGTGCACTGCCTGCTAGCAGCTGACAGCAGGATTTCCATCTGTGCACTGGCGAGTCTCTTAATAATTCAGAGTATGATTATTACTTGTTAAAAATATTAGAATTACTTAGAAAGAGTGCTTGTCAGCACTCTTTAATTTGGAGAAAGTATTGCTGCTCTGATAAATGAAGAGCTTGTTTCTATAATATTAAAATTTTGGAAGAATTCACTAGTACAGATAGAGAGCCATGAATACCAGATACTTGAAATGTGGATGATAAGTCACTTTTCCAGATCTCTCCTTCTCTTCTTTCTGCTTTTCTTCATTTTCATCCTTCTCTTTCCTCTTTTTAATGTGTTTTGTCCCTGTCCCTGGTTTGGTTTGACCTTTTCTTCCCTTTGTGCCACTGTTTCTACTTAATGTTCTAGTCTCACTTTTCAGGCAGCCTCCCTTTTATGGTCATTTATGGGAAAACACTGTAGTTACTTATACAATTTTGCATTGTATTTTAAATATTTTGATGTATTGCTCTAATGAGCAGCATTGTTTGTTTTCCCAAGGTTATCATTTCAGTTATTGTGGTTATGGTATATCACTGAGTTTGAAAAATTTGTTTTGAACTTAAATAAGGATTTCAGACCATATAGGACAGAGTAGACCTGCTTCACAGGGTTCCTAAGAAGCAACTGGTGGATTCAAACAGTTGATCTTTTTTGGTTAGCAGCCCTAGCTCTTAACTACTGTGTACCAAGGCTCCAAATACCGATATCCAACCCAACTGGCCAAACCCAAGCTGTCAAGTTGATTTTGACTCACAATAACCCTGTAGGATATAAAGCAAACCAAACCCACTGCTGTTGAGTTGATTCCAACTCATAGCAACCCTGTAGGAAAGAGTAGAACTGCCCCATAGAGTTTCCAAGGAGTACCTGGCAGATTTGAACTGCTGCTATACCACCAGTGATCCCCTGCAGAATATAAACCTATTGCTGTCAAGTAGATTCCAACTCACAGTAACCCTACAGGACAGAGTGGAACTGCTCCGTAGAGTTTCCAGGAAGCACTTGGTGAATTTGAACCACCAACTTTTTGGTTAGGAGAAGTTGCACTTCGCCACTGCAGCACCAGGGATCTAGTGGCAGGAAATTTGCCAATATTTGGCAAGATAATCTGTGCATAATCTGTTTAGAGTTCGGTACTTCTGACTCAGCTTCACAGACCTTTCTGGGACACTAAAGACAAAATATTGTGAAAATATTTATGCTGTGAATGTTTACGTATTCCAGTAGAAAAAGAACTGGAGACTTGAAAACTAACTTGTTCTTTCCAAGAGAAATAAAATTAAAAAGTATTTTTCTACATTCTGCATTTATCAGTTGTAAATTAAGACTAGTAAGAGTAGTGCCCAAACCTGTCTGACTTTATAAAGATAAGAGTGACCATCAGCATAAAGCTAATATTCATGAGATGGAGGTTAGACCTGCCTCCACTCTCCAAACTTTAAACCAGTTCTGATACCAGTCATCCTTTATTTCTCTTCTGGGTTCAGCAATCTCTTGTAGTGGCCACATAGAACCATAAATACAGGTGAGTGGTTTACTAAGGAAGTAGCCGGGTCCAGCGTGGGATCAGGATCAACAAGCAACAACCCAGGCTCAGGATCAGGAAGCCTGCAGGCAGTCTTCCATCCTCAGCACAGGACAGCGCTCTCAGCAGCTCTCAGCCCTGCAGATGTCTCTCCCTGGACAGGTTTCCTCATAGCTCCTGAGGACAGGCATTGTCTCAGCCCTTCAACCACAGCCTTCTTTCAGCTTTCTCTAGATAGGCTCTTGTTGGCCACCTCAGGACAGGCTCGTCTTGGTCCTGCTGTCTGTCACCGCTGGCTCTGCTGCTGGGTATCTTCTGGACCTCTTGCTGTGTACGGTGTTACAAACTTTTACCTGTGTTGTAGCTCTTTCCGGTGTGGCCTTCCTCTGCCGCCCTGCTTCATCTCTCTTTTCATTCTTCCTTCTGCTTCTTCCTGCTTCTGTCTGAACCCCCGCTGTGGGCTGCCTAAATACACAAACTTCTTGTCAGTTCCAAGGCGTGGCACTCCCCCCAGGGCACAGACTGACCAGTCCCCTCTCAGTAGGCCACAGACACTTCATTTGCATAGTTTGTCACTGCCCACCTCATTTGCCTAGTTTGTTGACTATTTCCTGCAAGGTGCATACCGGTTACAGTGCAGGCTGCGGCCCAGGGCCAGAGAAAAGTCATATTGTTTACAGCTTGCCCAGGAAATCCATCAACCTGAACAAAAGCAACAAACCTCTGGGGTAGAAACTAGGACAAAAGATAACCCCTTAGGGCTGAGTGGGAAAAAAAAATCTCTTAAGCTATTTTTCCAAACAACCAAGACATAAGGCTACATAAAGGAATTCATTTCACCACATTCATTTTGGTAAATTCATTGTAATATAAACATTTTTGTATGCAGCTGCCTACTTGGATAAAAGTAATAGTTTTCATGTAATATCTGCAGCTATTCTATGTAGCTTTTATGATATCTTCTTGAGAAGTACAGAGTATTATTTCACATTAGTGAAATTTCTTATATCTTGTAAAAACTTAGTGAATTGCAGATCAAATTGCAAAAGGAGGTGAGGGAATCAACTAATTCCGATTCCCTTGCTCCTTTCTAAGAAGGGTAACGGGGACTTCTCTTGGTTTCTGAGCCTGAGGGTAGGTGTGGTCTGTAAGGATGGCATCACTAAGTCAGGAATAATTGCTCCGCAAGAGAAAAAGAAAATAAAGCTGGGAAGGAAGATCTCAGACTTCGGACTGGAACAAAGCAGAACTGAGAGACTTCACAAAGATCCACAAAGAGCTAGAAAGGGGACTGTGATGATCAAAATCATGTGCCTTATGCTTGATATTATTTCTCTCTCTGTGTGTGTGATACGCTGTGGAAAACTTCTTTTGTTTCCAGCCAGTTATTCAGTGGAGCCTGTGTTTCTCTGAGAATTCAGGCAAATTCTGTATCTTCCACGACTGTCATGCCATGCACAAGAAGCTGCACACAGAGAGAGCCAACACCTTGATCTAAACTAATTATGTTGTGAAATGCATATAAAGAATGGGATAAAGTCACAGTAAATCAAAATCTTTGAAATTTCTTAAATGTCATAGTTTTGTTTCTATCCCATGAGTGGCTCCTAAGCAGTTACCTTTTTTTTTTTTTTTTTTTTTTACAAATTAAACACTCATCATGATGTGTATCTCACTAAGTTTTTACATATCTCACATTACCTGAAGAAACAAGTCAAAATTTAAACTGTACAGTTGGTTTAGTGTCAGACATGTCCTAGAAGTAATCTGTGGGTTTCATCTAAATTTTTCTGTTTTGATTTCATAACGTGTATTTTCTTTAATGGCTAAAGATATCTTCAGTTTAATGGTTTTTGAGACACTGTAGACATTCATCTGCCACCAAAGGAAAGCAATCGATTTTTGTCTGTACAGTTTTATTTTCCTGGTCTCTGGTTTTATTTTGTTTATGTGTTGGTGTAACTGTTTAGATCTAACCCTAATAACAGTGAGCGAAGAAAATACTACTTTGTCAGCACCAGTAACGGTTGTGCAGCTGACGACACTGTGAAATCTCGTTTCCTTACAGTTTTCTGGTGTACAGGGAATGTGTGAACGTAATCCACAAATGCATTAGGTGAATATGATCTAAAAGCTACGTATTGACTGGAAAATTAATGTAAAGCTTTTCCATTTCGTATGTTTACAGCTGCAAAAGTTTTTCTGACCTCCATCTGAGATTTTCAGTGTTAGATAGTGAAGAGATGATCTGTCTAAAACTGTACTGAGTCAGAAGTCTAATTCTGTTAGGAGGTATTTTATCCAAGGTTGTGCATGTGCGTTATGCAATGACGGCTTAGTGTCAGGCATGTCATAGAGATGATATTTCAGTTTCATCTAATTTTTTCTATTTTGACTTCATAACACATGTTTCCTTTAATGGTTAAGAATAGCTTCACTCGAATGGTGTTTGCAGATACTGTAGACATTGATCTGCCACTAAAGGATATCCTAGGATATAGGAGATGGTGGGTATATATTACATGCTGAAGATTCCCACTATTTCAGTCAGATTGGACAATATTCCAATAGAGTCAAAGTTAATGAGTTCAGACATTCCATTAAACGCAGCAGCATACACATGAAAATGAAATAGGCTCTACTTTAAAGATTTGGGGAGTGTGATAATCCCTTTGGAGAAAGTTTGTTTTGTTGAGTGTTCTATTTTCATGTGATATGCTTGTGTAATTTAAAGTTTCTTTCTTTTTTTTTTTTTTTGGTAGTACTTCCGGGTCTGTTGTGAAATTAAAATGTCTGTTTTATTATAACCACCTTCCTTCATAAAGTGGCATGCAAGTGAGTTAATAAACTGCAGATTGTGATGTGGAATGTCTTCTAGTTATCTAAATAAGTCTTAAATATTGTTTACTGTAGACAATTATAATGCCAGTTATACTAACTAAATCTATTAGCTCAGAGCTATTTAGAGAAGTTTTTCTCTTTTTCTTTAATAAACAAAATACTGAGTTCAAATGGAAATGCAATGAAGAACCATTAATTTTGAAATTTTTGTCAGGTGATTAATTGTATAGAAGCTTAAAACTATTAAACTTATTTTTGAAAACTAAAATTAATTCAATTATTTTGGTTAGTTTGCTGTAAAAAAAGTAACTGACAGGTTTTTTTCTCTGTATGAAGTCATGTCGTCTGATTCTTCTCCTCTCAATCATTTGTTCATTCTAATCAGTAGACCAGGCAAGTTTTATTTTCTTGCTGGTGAATTCATTGGAAAGAGAAAAAGAAAACACAATTTTGAATAAATGGATGAGTCGTTTCAGTGGAAAATGGAACTTTAATCTCTTAGTGAAAGCATATAAAACTATTACTGGTGTTGCTGTTGTTTTGAGCGCTTTGAGTCAATTCTGACTCATAGCGACCTTGGTTGCAATAGAATAAAATACTTTCTGTTCCCATATCATCATCACAATCGTTGCTGTGTTTGAACCCATTGTTTTTAGTCTCTGTGTTAATCCATCTCATTAAGAGGCTGCATCTTTTTTGCTGACCCTCTACTTTGCCAAATTAAATTTAGGTTTTAAATCAAATACTGTATTTTACTTTTTTTTTTTGATGGATAGGTAGAAATGTAGGATGCCTCGTGGTACAGTAGTTAAAGTACTTGGCTGCTTACCAAGAGCTCATTGCTTCCAACTCCCTAGTTATTCTATGGGAGAAAGATGTGCCGGTCTTATTTCGTAGCAATTATAGCCTTGAAAACACTATGGTAGAATTCCTCTTTTCCTGTATGGTCTATACGGGTCAGAACTGACTTGATGGTAGTGGAAGGTAGAGATGGCAGTGGCGTTACTAGCGTCGGTATCACCCAATTTGATAATGTCGTGGATTGAATTGTGTTCCCCCAAAATATATGTGGCAGTTTTGCTAGGCCATGATTCCTGGTATTGTGTGATGTTCCTCTGTGTTGTGAATCCTGCCTCTATGTTAAGGAGGGTGGGTGGACAGCAGCTGCGTTGATGTAAGCCGTATTGGTGTAAGATTGTATTGTGCTTTGAGGCAGTCTCTTGAGACATAACAGACCCGGTTGTCTCAAATATTTTGGTTAACCATTGAATTGTTCTTTCAATGGGACCATCATGTGCATTGTAAATTTCAGATAATACATGGAGTGTTTGGTGAGTGGAACACCCATTTTGATAATAACAATAATAATTTCTATATGTTGTGGAATCATGTAACTTTTCATGGCTACTTGTCAAGACTAATCAAAAATGTAAATATGGCCACTGTAGCTTCACAAATATTGCCCCTGTTGGCTGTCAAAAATAATACATCATTATTGTAAGACCCTTTAGTTATACTGATACATGTAAGCTATGCTAACAAAAAATCCACCATCTAGGATATTTTTATGAAAAATAAATTTCTGCTGAAACACTACACAAAATTTTCCTGGACTGTCGTTTTGGTATCACTCTCTCTGACAGCATCACCTGGAGTGGTTTATGTCCCTCTACCCTGCAGTGATACCACTAAATAAATGGTAAATTTTGAAACGTTTTAAAACTGTATACAAAATAGAAAACTCTTAGGTTTTTCAAACTTATCTCCTCTTCATTGACCATTTACATATCATCTCTGGAGAAATGTCTATTCAGATTCTTGGACCATTTTGAATTGGTTTATGTGTCTTGTTGAATTTACAGTTTGTTATGTATTCTACATATAAGTCCCTTACTAGATGTATGAATTGCAAATATATTCTCCATTTGTGGGTTATCTCTTCACTTTCTTGGTGGTATCCTTGGACCTACAACATTTTTTAATTTTGATAAATGCTAATTTTTCTGTTTTTCTTTAATTTCTTATAATTTTAGTGCCACATCTCAAAAATCATTATGTAATACAAGGTTACAAGAACTTATGCATTTTTGTTCTAGGAGTTTTATAGTTTTAGCTCTTCTGTTTATGTCTTTCATGTATTTTGAGTTAATTTTTGTGTATGATATAAGGGAGATATCCAAGAGGTATTTTTCTCATGCTGCTTTCAAGATGTTCTGTTTGTTTTTGGTGTTGAACATTTTACTATATGTCTGAGCGTGAGTCTTTGTGTGCTTCTCTTTCCTGGAGTTCATGAGGATTTTTGGATGAAAAGATTCATGTTTTTCATCAAATTTGGAATGTTTTCAGCCTTTGTTTTTTCACATATTTTTTGTCTACTTTCCTTTAGGTATTTCTGTTTTGCATATGTTGTCACATTTAATGGTGTCCAAAGTCACTTAATTCAGTACTTTACTTCCCCACTCCTTTCAGTGAAGTTGTTTCATACATTTATAATGCATTTAGACTGGTTTGTCACATTCTACATTTCATCATTTTGAATACATACTTTTTCCTGGAAGTCACTTAGTTACTAAGGATATATACAAAAAAAGAAGCCTATTTAAGAAAGACATATACTGAGCTTTTGTTGATTTGAATTTATACTTATAAAAATGAGTGATTTTGACTATTTTACATACTTAAAAACAGTCACCATTTGTGAGCTTTCAGCATGATTAGAAGCATAATCATGAAAGTTGTCTTCCAGGTTCCTCTTATAGATACATAAACTAAAACTCGGATATATAAATTAGTCAGGTCTGACTCGAGTGCACTAGGCTATCATAGTAAGTTAACTAAAGAACTAGATAAGCATTTAGGCCCCTTGTTTCCTAGTAAAGTGTTTTTATAAAACTATTTCTCCTTTGTTCTTTCATATATAATTTTTATAATGAATATAACAGCAGTATTCTCTAATTTTCCCTTCAGAACATAATTTATTTTAAAAAATAAGTGTTTCTATAAGAAGAAGTATCTTTGAAATAAGCAAGGTTTTCACATTAGATTTCTGAATTAAGGTGAGTTAGTCTGGGGGGATGTTTGATTTCTGTGTTTGGCATTTATCCAGAAGGTTCCCTGAAGTAGAGCCTGACTCTCACTGCTGGTAAGAATGCTTCTTCCAAAGAAATCTCTAATCTTGCCAGCTTCTGTAATACCAGGGAACCTTGAGATAGTCTGTGTTCCAGCATGTACTTATTTAGAAATTTTCTTCAAAAGCAAGATTCAAAAAAATTTCATTGCTGTAGATTAAGTATCCGTCATTCCTGTGGTCATTGCCTCTGGGATTATTAATCTTCAGCACATTCATGAAGTATGAATCATTATTCAACATCAGTCGTGGCTGGGAACTGTTAGAACAGCATCGATTTAGAGCACCGGACAGTGCTTACCTTATGTTACTCACTGTCACCTCTTTCGGGGAAAGAAAAAAACAAAAGCTGATTATCCACCCCCAATAGGTCCAAAAAGCAAAATAGTGTGAAGTGGTAGTATTAGAGGGATCAAGAACTGCATATATCACGTGGCTACTATAGCACCTGTATTTCCAGAATTTCTGTACGGTAAAGGAGATCTGGTGTCACAATGGTTAAGCACTCAGCTGCTAAGTGAAAGTGAGCAGTTTGAACCCATTGGCTGCTCATGGGAGAAATGCCTGACAGTCTGCTCCCATAAAGATTACAGCTTAGGAAATCCTACAGAACAGTTCTGCTTTGTCTTACACGGCCATGATAAGCAAGAACTGACTTCGCAGCACCTAGCAACAATATAGCCAGACTTCACTGTGAGTTACTTGTTGGTTTATTCCCCTGTTTTCTGCATGTGTGTATGTTTAATGGAAAGAAATTCTATAGTATATTAGACTGCTGACAACATAGCATGGAGTACAGTGGTTTCCTGGGCATTATTGAAAGGCCTGTAAGTTCCATTCCAGTCTTTAATAAAGGAGTTCATCTTTATCTTATTTCCCCCTCCATTGCTCTGTTCAGCTATTCAGTTTTTTGTTTTTTTTTTTTCATTTATTTATTGATTTTTTTTTTTTTGGTACTGGCTCCTCCTTTTAAATTTATACTCAGTACTGTTCACACCTTCATCTCGTTCCTTGGACTCATTGAGCAAAAGCCTTCAAACTCATTCCTTCACACTGTATTCACTGCCTGCAGCCCCTGCAATCTTTAGTTATGCAATGTTTATTGAATTCATTGTGCCAGCCATTTTCAAAAGACTAAATATTTACTCAGACTAAAAAAAAGAAAAAAAAACCTACTGATGTCCAGTTAATTCTGACTCCTCATAACCTTGTAGAATAGGGTAGAACTGCCCCCCGGAGTTTCCAAGACTGCAATCTTTACAGGAGAAGACCGCCTCATCTTTCTCCCATGAAGCTGCTGGTGGATTTGAGCCATGAACTCTTTGGTTAGCAGCCAAGTACTTAACCACAGTATTACTAGCTCTTGCTGTATAATTCAGGAATTGAAAGAGGGCTTAATGAGCGCATCGTAACATAGTAAGTATGCTCTCTACTGCACATAATCAAAAAGCCACTGATGGGTTCAAATGGAGTGTTCAACCGCTGTGCATCAAAGTTCCTCTTGCCCCACGTACAACTTGTATTTTCTTCCTTTACATTTTTGCTCAAGTTTTTTTTTTTTTTTCTTTAGGGATATAGTGTATAAAAACTCAGATCTACTGCCATCCTGTCATGTGATTATTTTTTACTTTGTGGTTGTTGACAGTATACGTGGCAAAATGGACACCAATTAAAGCATTTCTACATGTACAGTTCAGTGACATTGATTGCATTCTTTGAGTTGGGCGGCCATTCTCACTCTCCTCTGAGTTTTTCCTACGTTGCCCCCTAAGGTTCCTATCAGATCTTTTGAGTTGCTTTTTTCACTTGAATTCCATATAGCTAAGCTGTTGTTTGGTTTTAAGAAGACTGCAGGGGATATTTTTGGCTTAGGTTTTAAAGATTATTTCAGGCCTGTCATTTCAGTAGGTCATCCAGCTTCCATGGCTCCATAAAGTCTGGATTCCATGAGAATTACAAATTCTGTGTTTTCTGTTTTTGATCAGAATTTTGTCTTTTCTGTTTTTGATCAGAACTCTCCTATGGAATCTTCAATCAAATATTCAGTAATAGTAGCCAAGTGCCATCTGCTCCTTCTGGTCTCATGGCAAAGTGAGGCAGTAGTTCGTGGAGGCAGTCAACCACACATTCCATGTCTGCCTCCAGTTTCTGTCTCTCCTTCCCTTGTTGTTCCAGATTAACAGAGGCAAATTGTTGTGCCTTGGATGGATTCTTGCAAATTTTTAAGACTCTAGATAACTACACAATGCACTTGGAGGTAGAACAGAAGCGCAAAATCTATTATTAGGCCAATTAACTGGGATGCTCCATGAAACCATGACCCTAAACCTCCAAACCAAAAAGATTGTACATAACCAGCCTCTTCCCTCAACTTATTATTACTAGAGAGAAAAGACCTTTTTTGTTCCTCAGCTCATTAAAACCCAACATATTTAACCTTTAAGGTTTAGTATTAACATCTTGTTCTCTCGTGAAATCTTCAGTCACAATTCAAACTAGAACAAAATTTCTCATTCTTAGATTTTATTACTGAGATTTGATATCTCTCTATGTCTTCTTTCATAGTTCCCTAAAGTTTTGTCTAATAATGATGAGTTAGGCACTTTATGTACACCATCTTATTTTTGCAGCTGAAGTCTACCAAATTTGGACTCAGCAAAGCTTAAAGCTAAATCTTGTCTGTAGTTTTTTTTTTAGCTGACTGGCTTTCGGCAGGTCTGTTAACCATTACTCATCTGTCAAGCGAGAATTATTACAGTACTTCACAGTGTTATTTTAAGGATAAAACAAGATTATATGTGTGATCATATAAAAAGCACTCCAATTATTATTACCGTTTTACAGAGTACTAAATTGATGTCCCTAAAGTACAACAAATTGAACGAGGTTACACCATTAACAAACAGGAGAACCCAGGCCTCTGTGATTCCAAAGCACACTACTTGTAATCATCATACTGTGTTGCCTGTTATATATCCTTGTTGTCCTAGATGTTGGACAGGTGTCATTCACATTTTATGTACTGGGCAGATGTTACCTTCTACTTGATGCTGAGTTAATTCAAACTCATGGCAATGCTGTAGTACAGAACGGAACTACCCTATATGGTTTCCAGGGCTGTAATCTGTATGGAAACTGACTGCCACATCTTTTTTCCTGCAGTTTGGCTATAGGTACAAACCACCAACTTTTTGGTTAGCAGTTGAGCAAATAACCACCGTACTGCCTGTCCTCGTGGGGCAAACATTGGTTACATTCGAATGGCAAAAGCACTTTGCATAGCCTGTATTCCTTTGTGTAACATTATTGCACCTATACACAGAAAGAAAAAGGTTTTTAAATCCGTTACTGGATGGAAACCCTTGGTTATTATTCGGCCTAACTTTTATTGTCCTATAAAGCAGAGACAGAGATAGCAGAACTAGAAAGGTACCTTGATTTCACCGTACAAGGAATTGGAGCAGTCAGAGCTGTTGCTGCCAAGATTACTGGCCCAGGGCAGGCAGGCAGGTTTAAGAGTAGGAAGGAAACCCTGGGGACATAGTGGGTAAGTGCTCTGGCTTCTAAACAAAAGGTCAGCAGTTCAGATCCACAAGATGCTCCTTGGAAACTCTATGGGGCAGTTCTACTCTGTTCTATAGAGTTGTTATGAGTCAGAATCAACTCGATGGCGGCGTGTTTTTGGAAGAGTAGGGAGTTACCTCAGCAACATTCTTACACTGTGCAGGCACAGTGGGCTTTACATGCGACCTCCAAGCAAAAGCAGGATTCAAATGCAAAACTGGGGTAGAGGAAACCCAGCAAGGGAAACAGCTTTGTGATATAACACTTTGGGGGACCAAGCCAGGTAAAGGACACATTTGTATCTGAAGCTGAGCTTAGATCATGAACAAGTCTGGTTGTTAGCAGGGCATGGGTGCCAGACATCAAACACTGGAGAACCACAAGGAACCAGAAGTCACCCCAGTGTAAAAGTTAGCCTGAAAGCAGTGTAGCACACAACTTTTGTGTGTCTCAGAATCGTGGGAAGGCTTGCTGAAACACAAGTTGCTGTGCCTCCTCTCAGTTTTTTATTCACATTCATGTTCACATGTTTCCAAGTGGTGCTAAAACTGCTAGTCTATGAAACATTCTACCAGAACTGGTACCTGAGATGTTTGGAAGCTATGGGAGCCGTGTTGCTAGCTTGTGCTCATGATCAGGGCTCTCAGAGAGATTCAGCCTAGACTTCTGGACCTAGTGCTAGATATTAGGAGACAGAAAGAAAATTAAGTGTCCAGATCCATGGAAAATATTTTTGCTGGAAGTTAGTGACAGAGTGATAAAAATGCTGAGTTTTTTGGTGAGTTCTTATACATAGCCCTAAATTGATGAAAACAAGTGTGAATCTTAATACATTCTCACCTTTATTTTGACTGAATAGAGTCAGTATTGTACCATTCAGTGATGTTTGTACAAAACCAGTAGTGTTTACATTTTAGTTTTTTTCACTTAAGGAATTATAATTGTCTCGTCTTGAACAGAGCAAACCCGTGAAAACCAGAACTTTATCGGACTGGCTTGTTTTTCCAGGTCTTGCAAGTTTTGTGCTTTTGCCAGTCTTAACACTTTTCTGTGGCTTGTTTTAGTGAAAAATATTTGAGTTTGAGTTTTCCTTCTCTGACATGTTTCTCCATTACACAGGTCCCAGCCTTGCAGGTTTTACTGTATTTTAAAAGTAAGTGGGTTAGTTTGTTGGTTAATTTTCCTATTTGAGCATTTCTTTATTTTTATTATGACTGAGTGAAAATGTACATTCCCTTATAAATTTACACGCCCACCTATATGCAACTTCTGCTGCTCTCCTGAAGGATATCTACAGCCATTAAGTGTCATTAATAAGCGTAGCCTTTTATTTCTTAAGGATGTTTGAATGTTGTAAGTGAATTTTTCACTGAGGGGCCAAGTTTACTCATGCCATGCTTTCATGGTTGAATGATAACTTGCCAGGCATAAACTGCTAATTTCTTAGTTTTCTATTCTTTTAAGGTGTGACCTTTGAAGGGTATCCTGAATTTAGTTTCTTAGGTTTGGTAAGAAAACCAAAGAATATCTTTTCTTATCTGATGTATAAATGCTTGAAAATAAGCTAACTTTCTATGTGATGTTTCATTGGGAGCTGGTATATGTGCCACATTATATAGTTAGACTATGGTATCATTCCTCAAATGTATTTGGTTGATAGGAATTGCACAGAAGTTTATTTTACATTATTTGAGATTAATCAACTTAATCATTTCCATTTCCTTTGATTTATGATAAAATGGAAATGAATGGTATGGAATTTCACCCTTCTTTTGCTTGTCTTAGACACATTTTTATTGCCAGAAGAGGAGATGGTATGAATTGAATTGTGTCCCCCAGAATATGTATTGAAGCCTTGGCTGCTATACCTGTTGATAGATCTTGTTTGTAAATAGGAGTTTTCTTTCATTGTGTTAATAAGGCATACTAGAATAAGGTGGACCCTATACCTTTTCTCTTCTAACTGGTAAAAAGACCTAAATAAACACAGAGACACACAACGGGTAAGATAGTCCAACACGTGAGCATTTTGGCAAAGAAATGCCAGGAACTAGCAGAGAAAGAAAGAAGTGACACACCTAGACCCTGGATTTGGACTTGTAGCCCCAAACAAAATAAATTCTGCTCTTTAATAAGGCCTTATGTATATACCACCCACCTTGTGGTATTTCTGTTACAGCAGCCATAGCAAGTAAGACACGAGAGAATTTCTCATCAAAGTTAAGTCAAGTATTTCTCTCACCCTTCCTTCTACTTATTTATTATATAGTGTGACTTCTTTATTATATATTGTGTAATTCTACTATTTTCTGATTACCAAATACACCTTGCAAAGTCTAGTGCATTGGTCATTTTAGTTGACAGTCTTCCGCCCTCTTCATGTATTCACATTTCTTCCCATGAGGCCCCTCCACTGTGTGAAGATCACGCACATCCCCTATTTCTATCTGTTTTCATTTTACTTGGCTATAGTATTTTCATTCTCAGTGAGTAGTGTCATTATGATGGCAGCATCATGTACTTGTCTGTTTAAAAGACTGTTTCATCAAGTTTCCATGAAAACGTGGCAATACTTAAGAGTCCACCTTGCTCTTTGAACAATGATCTGTGTTCTCTTCTACCACTTAGATAGTCACGACCCTGAGGATAGAAGAGTATCGATCATCAAGTGTCAGCAGTGGTCACAGTATCAGTCCACATAGCAAGATACTCTACCTTTGCGCTTCTGCATGGAAGACATCTGTTAACCATAAAACAGGCTTTTCTTGATTTTATTAAAAAGTGAAAATAAAAGTTTCCCCTGCCAACTCTGGTGAGAATGTACTTACCCTTTCCAATAACTTATTTTTCTTAATAACTTGACTAATATTTTCCTTTCAGTTAATTTCACTGCCTGTAACTTGAAGATATCCATTAAGATGCAATTGCTTAAAACACTCAGACTTTAGTGCTGTTTAAATATTTGTACAAGTACACATTGATTTCTGAGAAAATGGTTTTGTGAGAAATTATCAATTTTGACGGTTGCTATTTGGGAAACACACAAGAAAACAACAATCACTTAGAAAAGTGACAGACACTTTGAAAAGAAATATCCTGAATGAGCTAAGGAGAAATAACTGTAGCAAGTACATTTTTTGAAAAGAGCATCACACGTCTGGTTTTGGTAACCCAGTGTCTTGTGCTCTTCCAGGAAAAAAAAAAAAAGTAGTAGCTGAAAGTGATCATTCACTCTGCTACATTATATGGAAATTCTTCAGATGCATTTTAAGTTGTACACTGCATAATAATGCTTATTAATCACATCATTCTGATGGTAGTTCAAAATTAGTTTTGACTACTTTCCTTCCTTTTCATCCACTTGAGTTGTGCCCTTGTTTTCTTCCTCCTAAAAAAAAATTATTTGTAGTGAGGCTTGTCATGTTTTCGCTGATACAGAATGAACCACGTCTAGCATTATGTCAACAGATTTTCTATTCTGTCTAATTGAATAAAAATATGATACTAGGCATTATCTCACCAGAAAAGTATAAAAATGGAATGGATTCATATTATGCAAATATAACCATTAACTTGACAGCTGCAAGAAAGGAGCCTCAGTAATTGTTTAATTTAAATGACTAATGTGGGAAGCTCCTGTTAGAATTTAATAAAAGTGGATAGAATTATTTGTATTTCAGCAACTGGTACAAGAAGTTAGATTTAAGTTATAATGTGTTTTAAAATGTGTATGTTTAGATTCATAGTGAAGTAGACTGCTTTATTTTCCTTTTTTTCTTAGACCTAACTCGCTTTGAAAATCAAGGAAACTGTCCTTTTTAAAATTCTTCATTTATTGGTTTGTAATCCCCTGAGATATAAACACTTGACTACCAGCAGATACTGAGGTCTGGAGGAGGGTGGGAAGAACTATCAGAAATTCCTCTATATATGTCTGTATATGGATGGGGTCTGACAATTAAATCCACAAAGTTAATTGTTCTAAATGCTACGTACCTCATTGCTGACTATCACTGTATTCACCTTTGAAGTGCTTACCTTGGGAAGCTATACACTCATCCAGCACCTAGTCCACCCTTCAAAGTAATTTTGAAACTCTTTCTGGAATGGCCATTGCACATGGTGGCATGGTGGCATGTTCACGAACTTAATTGAATAGTTATCTGTGAGTGAGTTTTTAGCTGATCAAGAACTGTATTGAAACATCCTCCCTACTCACCTGATCTGGCCCCCAATGACTTTTTTCTTTACCCAGAGATAAAGGAAATATTGAAAGGAAGACATTTTGATGACTTTCAGGACATCAAGGGTAATCCGATGAGAGCTCTGATGGTCCTTTCAGAAAAAGCATTCCAAAATTGCTTTGAAGTGCAGACTAGGTGCTAGTGTGGGTGCATAGGTTGCCAAAGGGAGTACTTGGAAGGTGACTGTAGTGATATTCAGCAGTAAGGTGTGTAGTACTTTGCCTATGATGAGATTGCAAACTTAGTTGATAATCCTTGTATGTGCCTAAGAGTTACTGAGAAAGAATGTACATGAATGTGCATGCCCACAAGTGTGTACATACATGTGTACACATGTGCTTTCAAGTGGCGAGAGATTGAAAAGTACCGCTCATCCAAGCAGCTCAGTTATGTTTATATCTAGCTGTTGAAATTCTCAAAGTTAAGGGAAGTTAACATTTAACATGAATGTAACCTGTGGGTGTATAGAATATGATATGTTATTATGCAAGAAACATGTGGATTGGTGTATGTGGTTTCAGTAATTTGAAATTAAAATAATTGGACATAAATACAGTTGACCAAAATACAGTAGATTCTTTGTGGTTCTGTAGCTTTTTGTGTATACTTATTCTTTTCTGTTTAGTTGAACTAGTCTGCAGAGATGCCACCTTTTTGAGAGTCAAGTCTTTTGTTTTCATTTTTGATGATCGTGTTTTCCAATAAGTAATTGTTTAATATAACCCAATCATATTTATATACTTAAAAATATGTATACCTAGCCCCTTGTGAAAAGCTTTGGGATAGGGTGTGCTACAAGTTTTTAAGACAAGTTTATGGGTGTGGTCACTCACCCTTTCATAATACTGAAGCATACACAGACACAGACTGGTCTTCCCTCACTGGGTTCTCAATTGTCTATAATCTCTAGGAGGAACTGTTCTGTTTAGGAAGATGATTTTAAATAGATAAAACTAAATCGTAGCACTCTCTGTGTAAAACAAACCTGTTGCTTTCAAGTTTATTCCAACTCATAGTGACCATATATGGCAGAGAAGAATTGTATCATAGTTTCCAAGGTGTGCCTGGTGGGTTCAAACCAGTGAGCAGCTGAATATGTAAATGCTGTTTCACCAAGGCTCCATCCACTGTAGGTAATATAGTTATAAAGCGAAGATCCTAAATCCATGATAAAAATAGAGTGCATGTCCCCTAACCACTAGGCTCAGAATAAAACATATATATATAAAAGCTTAGGTGGCCCTATCAGCACACTGTCAAGTTTTGTCATTTCTGCTGCTGGATAAATGGAGAATCTTAACCTCTTTTCTCTACCTCTGTTTGAATTGTGCCTTACCTCTGAGACATCTACTGCAATCATCTATTTATATGTACCCAGAAGAATTACTGGCGATCAGGTATACTTAACTTTCGAAGGGACTTCCAAAGAGTTGTCAAGATTGGTTTTATCATTTTACATGCTCTCCAAGAATGAATTAGAATTTCAGTTCTTTTTAAAAGTTTTTTTTATCTGCTCTAGTTGAACACCAGTGACTGAAGACCAGACAAGTTGTGGAATGACATCAGAGACATCATAGATGAAAAAGTAAGAGATTATTACAAAGACAGGAAGGAAATAAAAGACCAAATTGGGTATCAGAAGGGACTCTGAAAGTTGCACTTGAACATCAAGTAGCTAAAGTAAAAGGAAGAAATGATAAAGTAAAAGAACTGAAGATTTCAAAGGATGGCTAAAGAAGACAAAGTATTATAATGATGTGTGCCGATTGCTGGCAATAGAAACCAAAAGGGGAGACACACTCTGGATTTCTCTAGCTGAGAGAACTGAAGAAAAATTTAAACTTCAAGTTGCAATAGTGAAGGTTCTACAGGGCAAATATTAAATGACTCAGGAAGCATCAAAAAAAAAAAAAAATGAAGGAATACACTGAGTCATTATACCAAAAAGGACTTCTCAACATTCAGCCGCTTTCAAAAGATAGCAGATGACCGGGAACTGATAGTACTGAAGGGATAAGTTGAAGCTCCATTGAAGGCAATAGTGAAAAACAGGTCTCCAAAAGTGATGGAGTATCAATTGAGATGTTTTGACAAACAGATGCAGTGCTTGAAGTGCTCACTCATTTATGCCAAGAAGTTGGGAAGACATCTACCTGGCCAGCTGACTAGAAGAGATCCATATGTATGCCTATTCCTAAGAAAGGTGGTACTACCAAATGCAGAAGTTATTGAACAATATCATTAATATCACATGCAAATAAAATTTTGTGTAAGATTACTCAAAAGTGACTGCAGTAGTATATTGACAGGGAACTGCCAGAAATTCAAGCTGGATTCAGAAGGGGATAAGGAACCAGGGATGTCATCACTTATGTCATATGGATTCTGGATAAAAGCAAATACCACAAAGAGGTTTACCTATATTTTATTGACTATACGAAGACATTAGACTGTGTAGATCGTGATCCATTATGGATAATATTGTGAAGAATGGGAATTCCAGGACACTTAATTTTGCTCATGAGGAATCTCTGCATAGATCAAGAGGCACTCATGTGAAAAGGAAAAGGGGATACTACATGATTTAAAGTCAGGAAAGGTGTACCTCAGTGTCGTATCCTTTCACCATACTTTTCCAGTCTGTGTGCCAAACAAATAGTCTGAGAAGCTGTGCTATATGAAGAAGAATGAGGCATCAGGATTAGAGGATGACTCATTAACAACCTGCATTATGCAGATAACACAACCTTGCTTTCTGCAAGTAAAGAGGATTTGAAATACTGATGATGATCAAAGACCACAGCCTGAAGTATGAATTGCACCTCAATGTCAAGAAACCAAAAATCTTCACAGCTGGACCGGTAGGTAACATCATGATAAATGGAGAAGGGATTGAGATTGTGAGGGGTTTCACTGTACTTGGTTCCACAGTCAGTGCCCGTAGAAGCAAAAAGATATACTGCGTTGGGAAAGTGTGCTGCAAAGACCTCTTATAAATGTTGAAAAGTGAGGATGCCACCTTGAAGATAAGGTGCTTTTGACCTAACTCATGGTATTTTCAGTTACGTCATACATGGAAAATCTGCACAGTGTAAGTCATGATATTTTCAGTTACATCATACATGGAAAATCTGGACAGTGAATAAGGAAGATAGAAGAATTGATGCCTTTGAATTGTGATGTTGCAGAAGAATACTGAATGTACCATGGATTGACAAAAGACCAAACAGATCTGTTCTGGAACAAGTACAGCCAGAGTGTTTCTTGGAAGCAAGGATGGTGAGACTGCATCAGACATACTTTGGATGTGTCAGAAGTGGTCAGTCCCTGGAGAAGGATGTCATGTTTGGTAGAGGGCAGGTTAAGTGAAAAAGAGGAATACCTTCAACAGGATGGAATGACATAGTGGCTACAGCCCGGGCTTAAGCATAAAAACTATTGCAGGCACGTCACAGCACCGGGAGGTATTTCCTTTTGTTGTGCACAGGGTTGCCATGAGTCAAGAGCAACTCTGTAGGACCTAACAACAACAGAGTAATTTGAACTTTTGTATAAATTTTAGAGTCACCTTGTCAATTTCACTAAAACAAGCAAAATGCCCTTCCGGGATTTTGATTATGATGGTGCTGTGTGTATAGATCAGTGCTTCGTCTCTGCACTTATTTGTTGTTGTTAGATGCCACCTAGTCACTTCCAACTTACAGCAACCGTATGTACAGAATGAAACACAACTTGGTCCTGTGCCATCCTCATAATCTTCGCTGTGTTTCATCCTATTATTTCAGCCGCTGAGTCAACTCATCTCATTGAGGGTCTTCCTCTTTTTCAGTGACCCTCTACTTTACCATGCACGATATACTTCTCCAGGGACTAGGCCCTCCTGATAACATGTCCAAGCTTCATGATATGTAGTCTTGCCAACTTTGCTTGTAAGGAGTATTCTGACTGTACTTCTTCCAAGACAGATTTGTTAGGTCTTCTTTAATTTCTCAGAGATGTTTTATAACTTTCAGTAAAGAGATCTTTCCTGGATATTGGTATGTTTTCCCTCCAAAGTATGTTATACTGTGTACTACAGTAACAACTAGTACATAAATCATTGTCCAATTGGAAGTATCATGTTGGGAATTTTGCTTTGATTTTTGTGTTTTAAACTTTTCTGATTTTCTCTATGATTTGTTCTTTAACCCATCTATTATATATAATGGTGTTATTTTATTTGCAAGTACTTGGGAGATTTATAAATATCTTCTATTTCTTTTTTTTTTTGATTGAGTGAAAATATACATTCTCATATAAATTTGCGTGCCCACCTATATGCAGCTCCCACTACTCTTCCTGCCTAGAGACAGCACACTCTTCCTGTCCACTCCATACATGTCTTATCATCCCAACAATCACCTATCCCCTCCTCTCCACCCACTCCCCAACCTCCAGTAAGAGGTCAGCAGGATGACATCCTCTAGATACATAGGACCATAAAGTGCACACATGACATGGTCACTCTGTGTCACCAAGTCTAGTGCATTTCTGTCTGAAGAGTTGACCTCCATTATGATTTATGGGTGAGGGCAGCACCAGGGCAAGGGACCATGCTCCCGGGGGAACTCCGAGGCCCTATACCATCAATTGCGGTCTTTTAGTGGCGATCTCAGGGTGCACCCCTTTTTATTCTTGTGTTGCCAGTGAGACTCAACTGTGTGAGCTCCATCATGGCTGTCGCTGGTGGTGGCCGGGCACTATCCTGTTCTTCTGGTCGTAAGTCCATGTAGTCAGCCACTCACATGGTTTCTCATTCCCCCATGTCATTTTGGTCCTTGGTGATCATCCATATCTGCTGAGCTGGGACCATTTGCTTTACCCTCAGATGGCAGCTTGGCAGCTTTTAAGACCCCAAATGCCACTCACCAATGTGGAGTGCAGAAGGCTCTCTTAGCAAAATGCTAGTTGTGCCAATTGGCCTTGATTTCCCCTGAGAGCATGGCTCCTGGTCCCCTGTCTGAGCTGCTGTGTCTTTGCGATGTTAAGATGGGAGGGGTAATCATGTTATTTACCTTTATTTCTAATTTAATTTTATTGTAGTTGCCAGAGATATTCCATAGGTTTACAGTACTTTGAAATTTACTGAAACTTGTTTTCATGTTCCAGGATATGAACTACCTTAAGGAACATTCCTTGATAACTGAAAAGAATGTGTAATGTGTAACTTTAATATGTAGTGTGCTAGCAAGTAGGTTAAATTATTTGTTTCTTTTTTTTTTTAATTCTGATATCCATACCGATTTTTGCCTACATTTTCTATTAAGTTCTGAGGAAGAATGTTAAAATCTCTAGAAACTGTTGTTGGTTTATTGCTCTTTGAAGTCTGTGTGTATCTTAGTCATCCAGTGCTGCTTCAACAGAAATATTCCAAGTAGATGGCTTTAAAAAGAAAAACACTGTTTTGTCACAGTCAAGTGGGCTAAAAGTCCAAATTCAGGGTGTCAGCTCCAGGGGGAGGCTTTCTGGATTGGCTCTGAAAGAAGGTACCTGTCATCTGTCTTCCCCTGGAATGGGAGATTCTTATGAACAGAGACCCTATTTCCTTTCCAAAGGACATGCTCGTCTCCCACTGCTGCTTCTTGGTGGTATGAGGTCCTCACATCTCTTTGCTAGCTTCTTTCCTTTATATCTCGAGACTGCCTCAAGGCACAAATCAATCTTACACGTTGATTCCTGCCCCACCAACCCAGCTGCCACTCATCCTCCCTCGGTAACATCATGGAGGCAGGAGTTACAAACGGAAGAACATCAGACAGTACCCAGAGTCACCAGCTAGCCAAACAGCCACACATATGTTTTAGGAAACACAGTTCAATCCATGACAGTGCGTTTCAAAGCTTTGTTATTTTCTCACTTTCAAATACTGTAAGGATTTACTAGAAAAACTTTTATCCCTACGCCAAAAGCCAAGTGCCGTCGAGTCGGATCCGACTCATCCCTACACTCAAAGCAAAAATGACAATTATTTTAATAATATGTAGCCATGCCATGAGTCGGATCCGACTTTGACGGCACTTGGCTTTAAATAAATTTTTGGCCACCAACATTTTATCTTATTAAGATAAAGGAAAATGGTAAAATATATTAAAATCTTTGAAAAATGAAAGGTTATATCTGTACAATGTTATGCATATGTTTGCATTTTTTTAAATTATAACTGGATATTTTATCTTCAGTCTCTTGGCAACTTGCATCTACTCAGTTTTAATGAATTGGTTATAAATCCTAACTGTATGAAATGTCTTTTAGCTAGAGTTATGTAGCTGATACTGTGTTAATACTTGTGTTTGAAAAGAGTGTTTTTTGTGTGTTAAAACTTAAAATGTTTGATTTTTGTGCATTTACATAAAGTTCCTGTGTCTCAGAAACAGCAAATTCATGAACAAATTTATTTCCATTAAACAGATCTGATTCTAATTAAAGTCCAAAGCATTCATACCATATAAATTAAATGGAAACTCTGTAGGGCAGTTCTCCTCTGTCCTGTAGGATCACTGTGAGTCAGAATTGATTCAACAACAATGGGATTGGTTTGTTTTTTGAAAATACACAAGATACATTTATATAAACAATAGTTCAAAAGATTTGTCTGATTAGATACAAATAAATCACAAATAATTTTCTTAAAAAACAGGAACTCAGTTCTTCATTGTATCATCAGTATTCCTGTTACGTCTATCAGTTATTGCAATGAAATTGTTTATTTTGCTTCCTTGATTCCCTTGAGGGCACCGACTGTGTGTGGTGGGTGGCTATATACCTGTCAGAGATTGTGGCTTATACAAGACAGCTGTTATGAATCGTAGGAAGCCAGGCTTTGAGGTCAGATATATATGCACAAGACAATGTCTCTTTTTTTATATAAGTAATGTAGGGTCATATTAATTAATATGGAGTTGTTGGGTTATTAGGAATAGCATATAAACCCTCTGGCAAAAGAGTATGCTCAGTATTAGGCAGTTGTTATGAAATCTTCATTATAGAGTTGATCAGTGAATACCTTTGAGTGACAGCTTTTACAAAAGTTATTTTTCAGTTTTGGTGAACATTGTTTCTGTGTTTATGGGAGATAAATAAAAAGATTATGGGCTGCAAAGCATAGTGTGAGTAAGACTTGTTTTTCAGATGCCATCAAGTCAACTTCAACTCATGGTGATCCTATGTGAAAGACTAGACCTGCCGTATGTGATTTTCCAGTTTGTAATCTTTTATGGGGCTAATTGTCAGGTCTTTCTTCCATGGGGTTGCAGGATAGGACTGAAATACCAACCATTTGGATTACAGCTGGGTGCTAATCATTGTGCCACAGGGAACCTATAATTAAGGCTACAATCAGGTCATTTATTTCTGGAGTGGTTGTAATCTCTGAATAGTTGAGCATAGCAGCATGTGATAGTTTTTATACAAAAAATTAAAATCAGTAGTGTTAATCATTAGCACAAATGTTAAATAGCTGGATTTGTTTAGGAAATTTGTTACCTTATGTTACTTTGTCCTCCAAATTGCCTGTCAACTTGGCTAGGCCTTGGTTCCCAGTGTTGTGTGATTGTACACATTTTGTCATCTGATGTGATTTTGTATGTAAATCCTACCTCTATGATGATGTTAATGAGGCAAGATTGGAGGCAGTTATATTAATGAGGCAGAACTCAATGTACGTGATTAGGTATTGTCTTAAGCCAGTCTCTTTTGAGATATAAAGGAAAGAGCAGAGAGATGGGGATTTCATTTTACCAAGAAAAAAGAGTTGGGAGAATAGTGTGAAATTTGGACCTTAGGTCTCAGTGCTGAGAAGCTCCTGAACCAGGGAAGATTGATTTCAAGGATCTTTCCCAAGAGTCAACAACATATTGAAAGCCTTCCTTTGGAGGTGACATTCTGAATTCAGACTTCTAGCCTCCTAGACAATGAGAGAATAAATTTCTCTTTGTTAAAGCCATCCACTTATGCTATTTCTGTGATAGCAGCACTAGATGACTAAGACATCTTATAAAGTTAATTAAATTTTGTGTTACAAAAATTTATGAAGATCAATTGCTTGTCAAACAATTGATCTTTTTTAAACACTACTCAAAAGTGATTAGATTAGGACCCAGACTGCTCTTGTATGACTTTTGGTGATATGAGGTCCCCAAACTTCTTTGCTAGCGTCTCCCAAGAGACTGCCTGAAGGCATACACTGAGTCTTGTCCCACCAACACTTGTTGTATTTCTGTTAAATGACTTTTCTCAAAGCTGTCAGATTCAAAGATAGTCACTGATCAAATCTGTAATGAAGATTTCATAATAGCTGCCTAATACTGAGCATCCTCTCTTGCCAGAGGGTTTATACACTATTCCTAATAACTCAACAACCCAACAATGTAATAACCCAAGCCCAAATGGTAAAATAGGTCTTTTGCCATGTAGACAAGCTTAGCTCTGTCAAGCATGGCCTGACAATATGTGACTTCTGTAGCATAGCCTCCGTGATTCTCCTACCAAAAATGTTTAACATGAGAAGACAACAGTGTAGGTTTTCTACAGTGTATCTGGCTTATTTCCTATAAAGGATTTGTTAACCAAGAAGAACTGAAGAAGCAAGGCTACTGGGAAATTTTCTAGGTCGGAGAAGATTAAAGAGACATATGGCCAACTGTAACCAGGTAAAATTGTTCACTACAAGTTAGTGAGTAAACCCAGGTGAAATTATGTACCACAGTTTAATAAGTAAACACAGTTAAGCCCATGTGTGCTGTGGTTGCTGTAAGTCAGTGCTTACCCTGCTTACTAGTTAATCTGTCCCTGGCTTGAGTTAATTTCACTTGAAGGTTTGAAGAATATTTTAGGGAGGCATCCAGTCTCAACCAGTCAAATAGGTCTGTGTTTCTGTGTGTGTGTGTGTTTTGTTTTTGGTGGTGGTGGTTGGTTGGCAGGTTTTTGTGGAATAATTTGAGGTTCAGTCCCACAATTTTTGCCCATTCCATCAAGGTCCAGCTACTGTGACCCTGCTTAAAATAACCATGGCACTGTCCAGTTCTTGTGGTCTCAGGGTAGATGTTATGGATTGAATTGTGTTCCTCTAAAAATATGTGTAGTAATTTGGCTGGGCCCTGATTCCTGGCATTGTGTGATGTTCCTCTATGCTGTAAAACCTGTCTCTGAGATGTTAATGAGGGAGGATGGGCAGCAGCAGTGTTGGTGGGCAGGACTCAGCGAGTAAGACCGCATCATGCCTTGAGGCAGTCTCTTGAGATATAAAGAGGCTAGCAGGGAGGTTTGGGGACCTCGTACCACCAAGAAGCAGTGCCAGAAGCAGCGTGTGTCCTCTGGAAAGGACCCGAGGTCCCTGTGCATTAGAAGCCCCCAGTTCAGGGGAAGATTGATGACACGGACCTTCATTCAGAGCCAGCAGAGAAAGCCTTCCCTTGGAGCTGACAGCCTGAATTCAGACTTTTTACCGACTGGACTGTGACAGAATAAAATATCTCTTTTTAAAGCCATCCACTTGTGGTATTTCTGTTAAAGCAGGAGCAGATGACTGAGATAGTAGACGAAACCGTGGTTCATGTAGACTTTTTATGTAGACTAATTTCATCCTCAGGTCTTTGGTTTCCTTCCTTCTCTTTTGCTCTAGAAGATAGTTCTTTATAAAATTCAGTTTCTAGCCTGAGAAATGGAGAGTTTAATAACTGAGTTAGTAACCTGTCTGCAGTCCTCTTGCTGTAAAGTTGCAGTTTTACCCCAGTCTCTTGACTGTGCTGCGTCTGCTTCATAGATCGTGGTTTTGTTCTCCCAATCAGCACTTTTTAGCTAAAAGCACTTGTTTAATCCTAGACACAAAGTCAGGGTTATCAGCTTGTAATTACACAATGGACTCAGTGTGTCTTTCAGGTGCTGCCAATTGTGAGTGCCGGTGGTCCTCAGGCGGGCTAGTTTGTAGTGCCCAGCCACAAAGACACAAAGCAGCAGGAGATGTAGCGCTCACGGCAGCGCCTGAGCACTGCGGTGGGCGAGCCTTAGCTCAAGGAAGACAGGCCATACCTTCGTTCTTTTGTAAATATTAAATCATACGGAACTCCAGGCTATGTTGCAAACACTAATGGTTATTTTAAATTGGAAGTTCATTAATTTTTCACTAACCAGTGTGTGTAGGAAAAAAAGTGATTCAGGATACTTGAAAACTTTTAACTGAAGGATTTTGAAGTCATTATATTTATTTCCAGTCTTCCCATTTAGAAATTATGTAGTTGTGTATATTAGGAATCAGTAAGTCACCGTTTTGAAACACAGGAACCAGAACAACTGTGAAATGGATGTGATATTTTATTATACTTAAACACAGTGATAAACAAGTAAGATTATCATGGAATACAATATTTCCTTCTAGGCTGGAAGCTCTCTTATCTTTCCTTGGTTCTGACAGGAGGTTTGACATCAAATAGATTCGTCAAAATAGATGATTGTCTTTTCAGCTGTGGATGAAAAATTACCTAATTTTGTTTATTTGTTCCAGAGTTTCAGTGTGATTTAATACAATTTTTAATCTTAGAGCTGAATTATAGATGTCTTAGTTTTATAGGGGTCTTTTCTTTAGGCAACTTTTTCACTTCATGATTGTTATTGAAGAATCATTATTTTAAGTGTCATGTTTTAAATTTACATTGAAAATTAAACCAGTAAATCGAAAATGCACCTTGCACAAGACATATAAGAAGTGTCTCACTTATTAATGGAAAAGAGTATAGATTGTTAAGGAAAACACTAATCCAAGCATCGGTAGAACTGATTCGAGTCCTAAGAATTCTTCTTACTATCAGCATTTTTAGGTAAATTAATTCTCAAGTATTTCATCTCTGAAATTAAAGCGAGGATCATTTTGATGATTTTGTTAGATATGAGGTCTAGAGAGAAATATCTGGTCTTTCCTTTCATACTAATAAAAACAGCCACAATCATTTTTCATTTTGATATTATTTATATAGGACTCTATTCAGAATGAATCTATTATTAATATATTTTTTCTGGAGAGCTGGTGCGTATGTATGAAGGTGATGGTCTGTGGTCAGACCACTTTGAGCAAAGTTCATGCTCTGAATTACCACGTGTTTAAAAAACACTTGCTGTGAGTATCACGATTTGCGCAGATTAAATAAACGTGATGTGAAATTACTGCTGCATATAAATTAAACATGAGAACTCCAGCCATAGACTTAAGAGTTTTGAGCATGGGTGTCTCAATTGCCAACCTATAGTCTGTCTCTGAAACACCTGTTATTTTTGACCCTTTGTGTTTCTCATTTTGCCTGAGTAACAACCCTTCTCTCCTGTTTTCTTCACAGCAGTCCTTACTCATTGGACATGCGTCAATCGTAATTGGACGCTAATTCAAGCTAACAGAGACTCTTGGTTTTACTTAGGCTAGATGATATAAAATTTCAACCTGATGCATTGAATTTTGCCTCAACCAGTGAACTAAAACCCATACCTTTAGAAATGCAAATTTTCACACAAGCATAGCCTTGTTCTGTTTCTTATTAGAGAAAAACAATATCTTATAAGGAAACCTTGATGGTTTAGTAGTTAAAGGTTGGCAGTTTGAATCTCCCAGGTGCTCCTTGGAAGCTCTATGGAGCAGTTCTGCTCTGTCCTATAGGGTCCCTATGAGTTGGAATTGACTTGATGGCAGTAGGTTTGGTTTGGTTTGGTTTTGTATTTATGAGCAAAGATACTTTGTTATTTCCAAGATTCGAGAGAGAATAAGAATTAGAATGATAAAATGTCCTGATGTGAAAATGAATGAATTAAAAAAAAATTTACTCTCAAAGTGTCCATTCATTATGCAACATTTAAAATATTTAAAGAAAAATAATATATCTTCACCACCGAGCCTAAGAAAAAAATTCTGTGAACACCCTTAAATACCTTTTGTGTATTCTTGCCTAATCACCTCCTGTTCTCTTGCTCACAAGATGAGTTTGGGATTTATCATTCCCAAACATTTTATTATATTTCTACTGATATATATAACTTTCATATATATGTGAGGAGTGTTTTAGTCAGCTAGTGCTGCTCTAACAGAAATACCACAGCGTGGATGGCTTTAACAAAGGAAGGTTTATTCTTACATAGTCCGGTAGGCTACCAGTCCATATTCAGGGTGTCCACTCCAGGGAAAGGCTTTCCCCTTGTGAGCTCTGGAGGAAAGTCCAGTACTGCATCAGTCTTTGTCCAGGGGGCATCTTGGCACAGGAACCTCAGGTCTGAAGGATGCACTCTTCTCCTGGTGCTGCTTTCTTGATGGTGCAAGGTTCCCAAATCTCTGCTAGCTTCTCTTTCCTTTTATCTCTTGCAGAATGAAAGGATTAAGGGTGGGGCAAGCCATACTCCAGGGAAACTCCCTTTACAGTTGAGCAGGGAGGTGATCTTATAAAGGAATTTACAGTCCCACCCTAATCCTTTAACATACAGCATAAGAAAACTACCAAATGGAGGACAGTCACAAGATACTGGGAATCATGGCTCAGCCACATGGCCACACATATTTTTTGGGGGACACAAATGAATCCATGACAGGGAGGGAGCAAGTGAGAGATTTGTCTTGCAAGAAGGTTTTTGCTGTTGCTAGGTTTGAGCAGATTGTTGCAGCCACTGTGTCGATCCAGCTCCTTGAAGTTCTTCTTCTTTTTGATTGACATGCATATCAAGCAGGATGTGCTTCTTCATGGACTGTCCCTCCTAAGAGCCTGTCCATAGTATGTGAGATGAAGTCTCATCATTCTTGGTTCTAAGGGGCATTTAGTTCTACCTCTTCGAAGACAAGTGTGTTCGTTCTTCTGGCGGTTCATACTCAATATTCTTCACTAACAGTTCAGATGCATCTATTCTTCTTCAGTCTTCCTTACTCATTAGCCAGATATCACATGCATAAGAGTCAAATGAGAATACCGTGACTTGGATCAAGTACACCTTAGTCCTCAAAAGTTGACATCTTTACTTTTTAACTCTTTGAAGAAGTGATTTGCAGTGAATTTGCCAAATGCAAAACACTGCTGAATTTCTTGACTGCTGGTTCCACAGGTGTTGATTGTGGATCTGCATAGAGATGTATGTATGTAGATAGATATGTATGCACATATGTAGATATAGACGTATGTGGAGAGGGGTAGGGGAGATCACAACGGAGAGAATAGGAGAAGGTGGGTAGAGAGTTGAGAGATGAAAAGAGATGTAGATACATGTATGTGAATATATACAATGTTATTTGTATTGGAAGATTTATGTTTTATTTCAGTGGTTTTTCACTGGTTTCAGTATTTGTGTATTCATTTTCATTTCACTCAAAATCTGTTGCGTGTGTATGTATTGAAAGATGTAGTTCTAGTTCATCTGTTTTCATTGCTAATGTATTCATCGTATGAACTGACCACAACATCATGTAGAGTCTTCTGTAATTAGGCGTTTAGGTGGTTTCACTTGTTTCGTTGATGTCCCATACAGACTTGAACTGTATCTTAATCTGATATGTGGGAGTTAGGGTGGAGCTTCTTGGTCATTATTTAGGTGCAGCTAAAGTTTTACTGTATTTTTGACATGCTCTTCCAAGTAGTAAAATTATTCTTGGCTCCCATTGCTTCAAACTTTTGATGACTCTTTGTATCATGAGACTATATTTTGGAAAGCTTTCTGGGTGCAAAGTGTCATTTTATCATGGCTTTACTGTGTGATACTTGGTTCCTAATGGGCTGAACATCTGTTCATGTCTTTCTGGCCATTCTTCTTTCTTTTTCAGCAGATTGTCTATTTGTACTTCTTTCTCATTTTAAATAGATTTCTCTCTGTCTCTTTCTCTGTCAACTCTAAAGGAAGATTCTTGTCTTTAGTCTTCCCCTGGTCTAGGAACTTCTCAGCACAGGGACCCTTGGTCCAAAGGATGAGGTATTCTCCCTGGCTATTGTTTCTTGGTGGTATGAGGTCTCCTATTCTCTCTGCTCGCAAGTCTCTTTTATATCTCAAGAGATTGACTTAAAGCAAAACCTAAACTTACAGACTGAGTCTTGTCTCATTAACATAAGTGCCTCTAATCCTGCCTCATTAGTGTCATAGAGGTAGGATTTTAAATGTATAGGAAAATCATATCAGATGACAATATGGTAGATAGTTGCACAGTACTGGAAATTATGTCCTAGTCAAGTTGACTCATATTTTGGGGGGACACAGTTCAGTCAATAACAGATTCTTTTGCTGGCTGTCTATAAGGTGATTGTATGTCCTGGTATACTGTAACTGCCCCAGTTTTCTACTAGCTTTTGCTCTTAAAATATCTGAGTTTATATAATTTTTATGTATGTATGTCACTTATATGTTTCAAATCTCTTCTCCAAGATGTTTCTTTGAATTTTCCAGTGTTATATTTTTATAAATAGCATTATAATCTATAATATATTTATCCTTATCAATCTTGTATGTTAGATATAAGATCTAAGAAATCCTTCTCAAGCTCAGTGTAATACTTTACTATTTTGTATTTGTTTCTAAGTGGCTTTAAACTTTGCCTTTTGTATTTATGAAACTTACCTGCATATATGAATATATCCATGTATATGATTAGAGGAAGGAATAAAATTTGTTTTTGTTTCTTCTGAAGAAATAGCCTGATTTTTCCAGTACGATTTTACTGTGTAGCCCCTTACTCCATGGATGTAAGATGCTAGCTCTGTCGTGTATCAACATCCCATGTATGCTGGTACCAGTTTATGATCTCCATAACAGCTTCCAGCTGTCTCATTATCTGTTTCTGTATCAATACCACACTCTTAATGATTGTAACTCACTGGTAAGTCTTTATATCAGAAAGAGTAGGACCTCTAACCTCATTATTCTTCGGCATCTGTCATGATTTTAACCACACTTTGCAGAGTTGCACAAAGTAACTTGCAATAGTTTTGATTGAAATTGCATTGATAGACTAATATGAGGCAAATCAATGTACATCATTATATTGCTCACATATCTTTTTAGTTCCTTAGGACATTGATGTTTTCAGAAAAGATATTTTTTTCCATAATGGCCTTAATAGCTTTTCTTAGATTTATTTCTAAGCTTTATATTTTTGGTGCAATTATAAATTATATTTCTCTCATATCCTTTGTCTCTGTTGCTGGTGAATAGGAAAACAATTGATTTGTGGATATCGATCTTATGTCCACAGACTTGCTGAGTTTTCCTTAATACTAATAATCTGCTATAGATTCACTCTTTTAAAAAATATAAACAATATGATTTCTACAAATAATGAGAACTTATTTTTTAATGTTTAATTTTTTTAATCCTTACAACCCTTATAAAGTTTTCTTGTTACTGGATACGGTAGGGATTTCCAGTACATCACTAAATATGTGTACTGCTGGTATTCATCATTCTCATTATATTCTTGATTTTAAGGTAATTTCTAATGTTTTGCTATTAAGTAAGATGATTCCTTGTTTTCTTTGGTTAAATTAAAGGATAAAAGCCTAGAGAGTTTTTGTTATTGTTTTAGAGAGGTCATAAGATCAGGCCATAAGATCATTCTCTTCCAAGAGAAGAGAAAATTACTTAGAATAGTACCAATCAAATACAAATTTGATGGTGATTTTTATCGTGAAACTGGATGACAGAAATTTTATCATGAAACATTAGATGTTTCATAACATTTTATCATGAAACTGGTAAAATTTTGTCATGAAATATTAGATAACAAATTTGTAAGGGAGCATCTACAAAGTTTGAGTAATAGCAAATGTTACTCAGAAAAATACTGTAATTAGCCACATTATCAACCAGATATCAATGCAATGGACACACCTTCCTAAACATGAGTGATATTAGGAATTACAATACCTACAAGAGTGTCTTGGAAAAATAATAAAATAAAAAAGGTGGAAAAACAAATGAAAGTGCCATAAGAGTCCAGTAACAAACACTGTGCTGCCATAAGTAGTGCTATGTTTATAAAGTCTGGCACAGTCAACCGTTTACCAAAGAATATAGTACTGTAAAATAGTCTGAGTTCAAAGAAAACATGTGAACATTTTCAGGAATGCATGAACTCAAGAAATAACTGCCTTCAAATCAAGCCCACTAAATGTAAGTGGATACAGTTACCTCAAGAAAACAGAATCTGTAAAATTGTTAAGCATTGACACCATGGATACTTAAATCTAAGGTTAGACAATTATGAATGGAATACAAGGTAAATCTGTAGAACTTGATTGGTAATTGTATGATTAAAAAATTTAAACTGCAAGATATGTATTGTTAAGAAAGTGAAAAGTAAAATTGAAAGCAATGCTTTTATTAAATATGACCTTTATTAAGGATATGTCATCTTTATAATATTAAGTGTGACTGTCCATCCAACCAGGTACCTTAAGAGAAAATTTGTATGAAATATTATCTTAATAATTATGATCATTTCTCATTGATGGAGTACTTGTTTTCCATCTCATCTGTGCTTTTATATTTGACATTTTTAATGTAGACAATGTTTTATAACATGATCACATTATTAAATTTGAACAAGAGAGATACAGCTTACACATTCACATGTATTAGTATATTTTATCTATATAATTTGAAAAGGACTCTCAACGGTGATTTAGTTCAACTCACACTGTGCAGAAAAGAAGAAAGCTCAAGTGGTTCAGCAGTTTCTATAATACCATATTCCTGCTTAGTGATTGTATGCTTAGTGATTGTATCAAGGGATCAATTTGATATATCTTAAATTATTAAAAACTATGATGCAGAACAAAGCATATACACATTATCCTATAAGAATGAAGCATTTGACTCCTATTAAGTAATTACACACCAAATAATTTATAAGGAACATTTGACCTGGATTTTGTAAAGACCTTTGAGCCTTGCACCGCCTTCTCCCACTGACGCTCGCCTGGTCCTCATGGTCAGTCTTTCGTGTACCTTTGATTCCTCCAAGCACTTTCCCTCCATTTGACCTTTCTTTTCCGGGCTAGCCTACTTGCTCAGTGCACCTCAAGAATATCACTATAGTTCTTTCTCCATGACTTGAAATGATTTTGTACGTGCTTGTCTTCTCTGCTAGACTGCAAGTTCCTGAAGTCCACTTCATGGTCATCTTCTCCGTGCCTAGCACGGTGACATCTATTAAGTGCCCTACGGTTACTTATAGAACTATTTTTAATTGGACAAGTGGGACAGCTGGACAGCCCACACTGCACTCAACTCGTTCTTGAGTACTTACTCCTGTAGTACATTGATAAGAGTTGCCTTATTGTCCGTGAAAGAGTATGTGCTTCACCCAAGGGTGCAGACTTCTTTTCCAGTTTTGCTTTTCCCATTTTGAACAAGGAGTAAGTTATCAGTGCTAGCTAGCAAAAACATTTCATAGATATCATCAGTTGTTACTTGGCCAAGAGCCTGATAAAATCTTTTTTGCAGGAAAAATTCTCTCTACTTGATGTGATTTTTCTGACACTATGTCTTAAAAGTGAATTGACAGTATAGTCCAACTTGTCCAAGATATATCAGAGAGATGGATTCCAGTAAAAATAAGCTCCTTAAAAAAGCTTTCAGTATTGTGATTTTTTTTTTCTAGAGGAATGATTGAAAGTGTTTTTTTAAGAACTTGTATCTAAGCAGAGATTTAAAATATAACTGTCATGTTCAACTGGATTTTTTTGACTGACATGTAAAAAATAGTGTAAAGTTACAAAGGCTATCATTTTATTGAAATGTAAGATAAATACACTCTTATGTATCTTCTTGGTTAGAAGAACTGTAGTTTGAAAATAGAAATGGTATTCTGATATATGAGAAGCTACATAGAAGCAAAGAAGAAATATGAGAAGAATGAAGAAACAGATAATGCCTATAGCATTTATGTGATAACAGAGACCACTCTGGACTTAGGGTCTGATTTTCAGCACCATTTCTTATTAGCTGGCTGCACATTGCTCTTTTCCCTATAATAAAGAATTGTTAAAATATTGGAATGACTCAGATTAATTCTCCTTTTCTATCCCATCCTTTCTCTTTCTCCTCCTCTAATCACTGGGCTGTTTCACACTCTAGCTATTCCTGTAAGCACTACGACTTTCCTCCTCAGCATTTTGTCTCTGCATTTCTAGCTAAATATAAACCTTATCCTCTATTGCCCTCAAAACACCCATCCATTCCCCACCCAGCAAAAGGTTGTCCTTGGTCCTCCTAAGCCATTAAGCGTCGGTGATGGTCATTTGTAAAATGGAAATACTAAGTGACACAATGGTTAAGCACTTGACCTCTAACTAAAAGATTGGCAGTTTGACTCCCACCCTGTTGCTTAGTGAAGAAAAAAAAAAGATCTAGCAATCTGCTTCTGTAAAGATTACAGCCTAGTGGGCAGTTCTGCTGTCACCTGGGATCACTGTAAGTTGGAACTGATTGATGGCATCCAACAGCAACAAGGATGTGCAGTTGGTGTGAGGACTGAGTGAGGAGGGTGCTTGACAAGTAAAAGTTCTTTAATAAGTATTAGTTGTTATTAGAAGTAAACCAAATGTCACGGACTGAATTGTGTCTCCCTCAAAATATGTGTGAACTTGGTTAGACCCAGATTGCCAGTATTGTGTGGTTTCTCACCGTTTTGTGATTGTAATTTTATGTTAAAGAAAATTAGGGTGAGATTGAAACCTCCTTACTAAGGTCACGTCCCTGAGACAAGGTGAAAGGAATTTCCTTGCAGTATGACCTGTACCACGTTTTCTCTTACAAGAGATAAAAGGAAAGGGAAGCAAGCAGAGAAAGAGGACTTCATACTACCAAAAAAGCAGCCCTGAGAGCAGAGGGCATCCTTGGGACCTGAGGTTTCCGTGCAGAGAAACTCCTGCTCCAGGGGGAGTTTGATGCCAAGAACCTTTCTGCAGAGCTTATAGAGAACGCCTTCCCCTGGAGCTGAATTTGGACTTCAAGCCCTCCACACTGTGAGAAAACTTTGTTAACAGAAATTTATTTCTGTTATAGCAGCACTGGATGACTAAGACATCAAAGGATCTTCCTGCTTTTTGGTTTTCCTCCTCAAAACTATTCTGCACCTGCCGCCAGAGTTACCAATTCTGAAATACAGTTGTGATTGTGGACCCTTTAGTGGTTGTCCGCTTGAGTTAAAAAAACAAACAAAAAAACCACACACACACAAATAAAGGAAGGGGGAGCAAATACTGGTGTCAGGCATTTGAAGTTTTAACACCTGTTAATCACATTCTAGCATTTGCTGAAGGATGTCTCCTAATGGCACGTAATTGAGAAGTTGAGAAGTCTCTCTCTGAGCCTCCTCTCAGTATGCTTCAATGCCTGCTCCCTGTTATGAAAACCAGTTTTTAAAGTTCCTTTTGTGTAACACAGTATAACCTGCAAAAGCCAAGACCTGGGGAAGGCAAAAACATGTCAGAGAAGGAACACGCAATTATTGTCCATGAATAGAGCGTGATAGAGAAGTTGTAAGCTTCAGTCTGTCAAAGGTGGAAAGCTGTTGAGACCCATTACAACAAGGCAGGTGATTTGAGTTCTGATTCTCTAAGGTGTCACTGTATTAACATTTCTGTAAGGGGATCCACGAAAACGTGGCTGTGTGTGTGTATATATATATATATTCATGCATAAAGCATTTGTTTTTTGTATGTCTTCGCACATGTATCCTGGAGATATTTTCACATCTGTACAGAGACAGATTTCTTATCCCATTATGTGACGTACCACGGTTTAACAAGCTCTTTATTGATAGGTACTGATACTACTTCAGTATTTTGCTATTATCAACCATCCTGCAATATATAACTCATGTATATAACTTTGTTATGAATATAGATATATCTATGATATAAATTCTAGAATGTGGGAATGATGGTTCAAAGTTACATATATGTAATGTTGATAAATATCTTTTCAAAGTAGAAGATTTATTATCCTAAAGTGGTCACTGATCGACATAAATTCGTGTCACTGAACTGTGCTTGTGAAGAATATTTGAAATGGCAGAGGTCTTGCTTGTTATATATTTACGACACACACAAGAATAATTTTTTAGCCTTCTTACATTGATGTGAGTTGTTGCATTTACTGTACATTCTTTCTCTACATTCCATTCTGTTTTATTGGTCTATTGTTCATGTGTTACTACTATAGCCAAGTGCCATCGGGTCAGATCCGACTCATGGCGACCCTAGGGTTATTGAGGTGTTATTGTATGTTTGAATGTCTCCTAGATTTGCTCTTATTTGAATTTTTCTCACTGTTGCTTATTTTACCATGTTAAGTAGCTTGTCTAATTCTGAAGGGGTTAATTAACTGGTATTTTGTTAAACCTATTAACTAATATAGTAGAATTGACTTCTACCCATAATCATGGTGTGTCTTTGCATTGATTCATGATTTATATCTGTTAGAATTTCTTCCTAATGTTCCTTTTGTAGGTCTTGGCATTTCTTTTGAGTAGATTCTGAACTTTCATGTGGTCCCTGTAAATGGAGTCTTCTCTTCCCTTCATACTTTCTAAGCAATTGTTGTTTTTATAATTTAAGGTTATGGACTTCTGATAATTGAGTTTACATTGTTATACCTTAAAACTCGCTTCCACTCAGTTGATTCTGACTCACAGGAACCCAGTAAGACTGAGTAGAACTGTCCCACAGGTTTCCAAGCCTATAATCTTTATGGGAACAGATTGCCACATCTTCTGCGTATGGAACAACTAGTGAATTTGAACTGGTGACCTTCTGGTTAGCTGCTGAGCACTTCACCACTGTGCCACCAGAACTCGTTATATTATGCCTTAGGGAAATGAATTATCTTCTGCCCTGCCGTTGATTTCAGTTGATTTATGTGGGTTTCCCAACATGCAGCCATTTCACCTGCAAATAGTTTCAATTCTTACTTTCTAATGTTGACTTTTTTCTTTCTCTTTAGTAATCATACTGGTTAATCCCTCTAATACTAGGCAAATAGTAGTGCTGCTTGAAGGCATTCCTTTAAGACCTGACTTTATTACTTTGGTTAATACACCAAGTATCATGTATAATAAATCATTCTATTGATGGAGAACTTCCTTCCTGACTTCGGCAGAAATTCCTCCCATATTTCTCCATTTAGTATCAGTGCTGGCTCTTGGGCTTATTCAGCTGTAAGGACATGAGGGGAGGCAAGCAAGGGACTGTATATTTTATCTTGTCAACATATATACATATATTATTACATTTTCATAACTCACCTAATAGTGTATTTGTTTATGCTTTTGCTTGTACAGATTATTTGCCCCTTGAAAGCAAATATGAGTTTTAATTGTCCCTATTATAAGCAGTGTTTATTTACCATATAATCTGACTTACACATTAAACCTCTAAAATCACAGCTTTTTGCAATTTGCTCTCATGCCGTAGAATAATTCCTAAGATAAGAAATATCAACTTGTATACTAGGGGGCAATTGTTGCCCTTCTCAGTCATGATTATGACTTTAGACTTGGGAAGAGGAGGTAGCATTGGGTAGGATGTACGTAAGTAATGTGTATTATCCAAAAATACCACACACATTGTTATATTCGAAACTTAAATGAACACCACTTCCAGTCATTTGTGAAAGACATTTTATTGGGAATAGGTGTTAAAGTGCTATGAAAAGTGCTATTGAAGTGTATAATTACACTTATTTGAGCTTGGAACTGTGATTGATTCATTAGAAATATAAGGAGTTTATGCTTTCAAGCTGTATATACTAAGCCGTTTGGGAATATATTATGCTAACGTCTGTCACAAAAAGTCATAATTTCTTAAACAGAAAAATTAATTTCTCAGTGCTAATTAACAAAACAAAGTGGAATGTGGTAATTTTCATGTTTGTGGTATAGAGACTATCGGATCATGGAGATGGTCATTACCACGAGCAGGCAAATTTGATCCGCTTGAGGTTTTCTCCCTTTAAAAAAGATTATGGTATTAATATCAAAAAAGCACATCAGGTTGACCAGATGTCAGGGCACCAGGAGAGAACAAGAAAAGAGAGAATGTTGTTGAGTGGTTTGTGTGTTGAGGATGTATGTAGGAAAACATAGAACAATTCAACAGTTTCTACACGTATAATTCAGTGACGTTGATTATGTTTTTTGACTGGTGTAACCATTCTTGCCCTCCTTTTCTGAGAGGATTCTTCTCCATTAGCATATACTCACAGCACCCTAAGATGTCTTAGTCTTCTGATACTTCTTTAACAGAAACATCACGAGTGGATGACTTTAGCAAAGAAAAATTTATTCTTACACAGTCCAGTAGGCTGTAAGTTTGAATTCAGGGTGTCACCTCCAGGGGAAGACTTTCCCTCTTTTGTCAGCACCCACCAGTCTGCAGCTCCTTCTGCTCCCCTTACCCAGTGACAGCACACTCACTCTGTATACCTAATATCCTCGTAACAAGCATCTTCCCTCCCCTCTCCACCCTTTTCTCTCCCATCTAGAAAGAGACTAGTAGGACAACCTCCTGTAAATGCAGACTATGACCCTAAATCCAGTCCACTCTTATCTGAAGATAACTTATACTAGTTTCTGGTGATGGACAGCAGCAGGTCTAGGAGCCATATTCCCAGGGGACCCTCCAGGCTGTTGGACCTTCAATTTAGGTCTTTTAGTCAAGTTCTTGGGCTGCATACCTCTTTTTTCTCATGTTGCCACAGGGACACAGCCTAGTATCCCCTGTTATGGCTGTCATAACAGCCATAGCCACCAAAGGGTGGTAGCTGGGCACAGTCCAGTTCTTCTGGTCTCATGTTGATACAGCCTCCCATTCCTATGGGTCTTTCTGTTTTCTGGGCTCTTTTTTCCTCGTATCTTTCTTGTCCTTGGTGATCATCTGTTCCAAATGAGTTGGGACTGTTTGGTGTACTTCAGATGGCAGCTTGCTAGCTTTTAAGACCCCACTTTTAAGACCCCACTCATCAATATGGGATGTGGAAGACTTTCTTACCAATAGACTAGTTATGCCAGCTGGGCGTGATGTCCCCGGTAACATGGTCCCCAGACTACAATCCTGCCACTCTATCTTTTGAAATAATGGATTGAGTTTAGAAAACCTTTCAGTTTATGATGAAGTCCAGTTAATTTGGTCTACTCTCTACTGGGTGCTGTCACTGCTTTCACCTAACCAAATTTTTATCAACTATCTAATTTATGCCCAAACCTCTCCCTACTTCCCTGCCCTTGTCCCTGGCAAAAGTCTTTTCTTCTGTGCATAAGTCTGTTTTTAAGTCCTTAAAGCAGTATATTTGTCCTTTTGCCACTGACAGATTTTACTCAGCATAATATTTTCCAGTTAAAACCAGGTTATGAGATGCTTCCTGAAATTGTCATTGTTCTTTATCATTGCATAGTGTTCCACTGAATGTATGTATCATAGTTTATTTATCCACTTATCTGCTAATGAGCATCTAAGTTGATTCCATCTTTTTGCTATTGTGAACAGTGCTACAATAAACATTCATGTGCATGTATCTGTTTGTGTGACCACCTTTGTTTCTGTAGGATATGTTTTGAGCAGTGGGATTACTGGATCAAATGATATTTCTATTTCTCACTTTTTAAGGATGTGTGAGATTGCTTTCCAAAGAGGTTGTACCATTTTGCAATCCCATCAGCAGTGTAGGAACATTCCACTCTCTCTGTAGCCTCTCCAGCATTTGTTGTTTTGCGGTTTTTGGGTTACGGCCAACCTCGTTGGAGTGAGATGGTATCTGATTGTAGTTTTGATTTGGATTTCTCTAATGGCTAATGATTGTGAGCATTTCTTCATGTGTCTTTTAGCTGCCTGTATGTCTTCCTTGGAAAGGTGTGTACCCATCTCCTTTACCTGTTGTTTAATTGGATTATTTATCTTTTTATTGTTATTTTGTAGTACCTTGCAGATTATGGAAATCAGACATTGATTTGACATGTAGTTGCCAAATATCTTTTCCTATTCTGTAGGTAGTCTTTCAACTCTCTTGATAAAGTCTTTGGATGAGCAAAAGTGTTTGTTTATTAGTAGTTCTCATTTATCTGTTTTCTGTTGTTCATGCTTTGTTTCTCAGATTTTGAACTTCCATTATTGACCCTATTTGTTCTTGCATGATCTTTATCATTTCAGGTTTGATATTTAGGACTTGGATCCATTTTGAGTAAGTTTTTGTGTAAGGTGGGAAATATGGGTCTTATTTCAGGTTTTTACAGATGGATATCCAATTTTGCCAACACCATTTGTTAAAGAGACTATTTTTACCACAGTTTACAATCTTTGGATCTCTGTTGAGTATCAACTATTTATAAGAGGATGGTGATTTTTTTCTGGGGTCTTAATTCTGTTCCATTGGTCCTTATGTCTTTTTGTACCAGTAAGAGACTATTTTGACTATTGTGGCAGTGTAATACGTTCTAAAGTCAGGTAGTGTGAGGCCTCCCACTGTGTTCCTCTTCTTCAGTGGCGTTTTACTTATCCTGGGTTTCTTTCCTTTTCAAACAAAGTTGGTGAGTTGTTTCTCCATCTCGTTAAAGAAAGACACTGAAATTTGTATTGGGATTGCGTTGTACATGTAGATCATCTTGGGTAAATGAGACATTTTCACAATGTTAAGTCTTCCTATCCATGAGCGGGGGTAGGTTTCTCTTTTGGTTTCTTACAGTAAGGTCTTGTAGTTCTCTGTATAGGTCTCTTATTTCTCTGGTTAGATTTATTCCTAGGTATTTTATCTTCTTGAGGGCTGTAGTGAATGCTGTTGATTTGGTGATTTCTTCTTTGATGTTGTCTTTGTTGGTTTAAATGAATGCTACTTTGCTGAGCTCTTCTATTAGTTCCAGTAGTTATGGATTCTTTAGAATTCTCAGTGTATACGATCATATCATCTGCAAATGCAGAGATTTTTACTTCATCTTTGGCAATGTGGATGCCTTTTATTTGTTGTGTCTGATTACTCTGGCTAGAAGCTCTAGAACATTGTTGAATAGAATTGGTGACAGTGAGCATCCTTGTCTAGTTCCCATCCTCAGGGGAAATTCTTTCAGTCTCTCTCCATTCAGGATGATGTAGGTGGTTGGCTTTGCATAGATTCTCTTTATTGCATCAAGGAATTTCCCTTCTATTCCTCTTTTGCTGACAGTTTTTGAAATGAATGGGTGTTGGACTTTGTCAAATGCCTGTTCTGCATCAACTGACAGAATCAGATGATTCTTATCTTTCAGGTTATTTATGAAGTTGGTCACATTAATTGTTTTTCTGACATGAACCACCCTTGCATGCCTGGTATGAATCCAACTTGGTCATGATGAATGGTGTTTTTTCATATGTTGTTAGATTCTGTTGGCTAGCATTTTATTGTAGATTTTTGCATCTAGGTTCATGAGTAATATTGGTCTGTAATTTTCTTTTATTGTAGGATCTTTCCCTGGCTTTGGTATCAGGGTTATGCTGTCTTTATAGAATTAATTGTGAATTTCTGTGCTGTGAAATAGCCTCAGTAGTATTGGAACTAATTTCTCTCTGAAAACTTGGTAGAATTCTCCAGTGAAGTCAGCTGGGCCAGGATTTTTTTTTGATTGGTAGTTTTTGATGACTTTTTCAGTCTCTCTTTTTTTTTTGATGCATTTATTAAGTTGCTTTACTTCTCCTTGTGATAGTTTTTGTAGGTGATGTGAATCTAGAAATTTGTCCATTTCTTCTTGGTTTTCAAATCTGCTAGAGTACAGTCTTTTGTAGTATTCTGTTACAATGCTTTTGATTTTGGTTGGATTTGTTTTGACATCTCACATCTCATTTCTTACTTGGGTTATTCATTTCCTCTCTTTTGTAAGTTTAGCCAGTGATTTATCAACTCATTTGATCTTTTCAAAGAACTTGCTTTTGGTTTTGTTGATTTTTTCAACTGTTCTATTCTTGAATTCATTTAGTTCTGCTCTAATCTTTATTATCTATTTTCTTCTGGTGCCTCAGGGATTCCTTTTTTGCTCTCTTGCTACTTTTTCAATCTATAGGATTAATTATTTGGTTTGGACCCATTCTCTGTTCTGATGTGTGCATTTATAGAGATAAACTGACCTCTGAGCACTGCTTTTGCTATATCCTGTAGGTTCTCGTAGGTTGTGTTTTCATTCTCATTTGATTCCATACATTTCTTGATTTTGTCCTTAATTTCTTCTATAAACCATGGCTTTTTGAGTAAGGTGTTGTTCAGTTTCCATGAGTTCACATTTCTACTTATGTTTTTTTCACTATTGATTTCAGCTTCTATGGTTTATGGTCTCAGAAGATGCTGTGCAATAAATAGCTCAGTGGTTTAGATTTTGTTGAGACTTGCTTTATGTCCTAATATATGGTCTATACTAAAAAATGTTCCATATGTGTTGGGAAAAAAGGTATACTTATCTGTTATGGGTAAAAAGTTACATATATGTCGATGAGGTCCAGTTAGTTGATTGTTACAACAAAATCTTCTGTATTTTTGCTGAACTTTTTTCAGATGATCTGTCCATTACTGAAAGTGCACTGTTGAAGTCTCCTAATAATATTGTGGAGTGATCTATCTCATTTTTCAGTGTTGTCAGCATTTGTTTGATATATTTAAATGCTCTAGTATTGGATGCATTAATATTGTTATATCCTGCTTATGTAGTGAACCTGTCAGTAATAGTGAATCTCCTTGTCCACAATGGTGGATTTTACGTTAAAAAATGTTTGAGATTAGTATTGCCACTCCTGCTTTTCTATGTATGCTGTTATCTTGGCATGTATTCTTTTATCCTTTGGTTTTCCATTTGTTCATAGTCTAAGGTGTTTTTCTTGTAAGCAACATATAGACAGACCGTGACCTTTGATCCAGGCTGTCATTCTCTGCCTCTTTATTGGAGCATTTAGTCCATTTACATTCAGTGTAATTATTGATATGTATGTGTTTTGTGCTGTCATTTTGATTTTATTTTTGTGTTGTTGATGTTTTGTTTGTTTCTCAATATTCTGCTCTGGGTATTTGTTTTTTTTAATGGGTTTACTTTTTGTCTTTTTCAGTGTTGGTTTGTGTTTGTTAAGACTCCTGTATTATGTTTTTTGTTTTGATATGTCACATTGTTAGTTGCTTTGCAGCTACCCCTTTGATTCCCCTTAATGTTCCAAGTTTAAGCCAATCTTTAACTTCTGTGTATCTTCTTAATTTCCTCTCCACCTGAAAGGGTTATATTGTGATGGGGTTGTAGCTTTCATGTTAAATCACTGCTTCCTTTCTTTTAATATTTTAGCATTGATTGGGCTTTGTGACTTCCCTAACTGAATAGGATTCTGGATGTTGTCCTGCACTGCATTCTTAAGTATACATTTGTTGTTTTTTGCTTTTTTAAACAAAGAGCTTCTTTCAGTATTTCTTGTAGTTTTGATTTGGTTTTTACAAAGTCTGTAAGTTTCTGTTTATCTGTGAATGTCTTAATTTTATCTTCATATTTGAGACACAATTTTGCAGTATATACAATTCTAAGTTTGAAGTTTTTCTCCTTCAAGGCTTTGAATGTGTCATCCCACTGCTTTCTTGCTAACATCATTTCTGCAAGAAGTCAGATGAGACAGCCTGCAGGACTTCCATTCATACATTAGTTTTGTTTTAAGTCTTACTGCCTTTAAGAGCCTCTCTTTATGTTTTATTTTATTGCCAAGCCAAGTGCCGTCAAGTCGGATCCGAATAAACTTTGTTATAATGTACTATGTCTTGGTGTCTTCTTTTTGGGATCTGATTTTTTGTGGTGTTCGATAAGCATCTTAGATGTCTATGTTCTCTTTTTTCCATAATTTCAGGGAAGTTTTCTGTCTGCAACTCTTCAGCAATTCTCTCTGTGTTCAGTTATCCCTCTTTGTTCATAAACTCCAAATATTCGTAGATTATACCTCTTGATAGAGTCCCATGTATTTCTTAATACTTCATTTCTGTTATTTCTTTTGTCTGAAGTCTACTCATAAATGCTGGTATCAGTTGTTTCATCTTCCATTCACTAACTCTGCCTTCCATCTCCTCAGCTATGCTCTTTTTGCATTGAATTGTGTAAATCTGTAAGTTTGTTGTTGATCTGCTGGATTTCAGATCATTGATGTTCCAGAAGTTCACATAGCTTATGTAATTTTTTGTTTTGTTCTGTTTCATTTTGCTTAATCTCTAGAAAGGCTGTATACATAATTCTTTTGTATTCTGCCTCTGATAATTTCAGGAAGGCTTCTTCATCTGGGAAGTTTTTTGATTATTTTGGGAGCTCTTCAGAGCTGTGGTGGCCTGCTTCTGTAGATGGTTAGATATTGATTGTTGTCTTCACACCATCAAGAAGCTGTTCAATTTTTCTAGTGTTACACCACTGGGAACTGTGGTGTAGCTCTATGAGGGGAATATGAGCACTGCTAGGTTTGGTTGCCAACCACCTCTGCATTCTCTGGTGGCTGGCTTCAGCTGGGTTCCCAGTGGTGGCAGGCCCCACTTCCTCGCTGCTAAAGGTGGTGAGTTACTTGTGGTGATTCTACATCATTACATCAGTCAAGCCTATGTTGTAGCTCAGGGAGAGGAGGAGAAAAGGATGCCACCACACTTGGCTGCCCAGAACTGCTGTGCTATCTAGATGAGTTTAACTTAAAAACTGCTTTTTTACTTGAGAGGGCACAGTCCAGCAGGCATCCGGAGGACCCAGACCCTCAGGATTGGCAGGCCCTTCCTCTTAGCCAGCAGAGACAGCACTCTGCTTATGGAGTCTCTGGGGGACCATCAGCTGATGCTGTAATGTGTCTCAGTGAAGCATGGCAGAAATGCCACCAACCCACTGAGCCACCTGTCGCTATTGCATGCTCCAGCTAGCCTTATTTTAAAAGGTGCCTTACTGCTGAGAGAGGTAGTACCCACCAGCTGCCGATAGCAGGAGGGCCTTCATGGATGGAAGGCCCCGTCCCTCAGCTGAGAGTGACAGTGCCTCATAGGCTTTCCCCACACTTTATGACATGGCTCAAAGAAGGGAGAGGTTAGGGCACTGCCTCCCTTGGCCACCAGGCTCCAGCATGATCCCTAGATAGGACCATCTCAAAAGCAGTTATTCTTCTGGAGAAGCACTTTCCAGAAAGACACTGTTGCACAGTGTGAGAATTAGCCCCCACTGAGACCTCAGGCGTGGCTGCTTCCACCTCTCAGCCAACCAAGATGGTGCCCCACTTGAGCCCCCTTCCTACTGTGAGTCAGCAGAGTCTATGGAGCAGCACAGAGAAGTGAAAGGGTGGAGGCACTGGCACCTTTGTTCGGCAGCCGGGCTCTCAAGATATGGCTATCACAAGCAGAGGTTCTCCATTGTGGTATACATGTTGCCTTAAGCACTGCAGTTCAGGACATTAGCATGCGAGGCACAGAGTCTTGGCAGACCCAATTCCCACCCCACAGATAACAAAGAAGGCATCTGTACCTGCAGTCCCCTCAAACGATGCATCAGCAGAAACAGGACTCAGTGTGCCTCTGCCTTGCCACTGACAAAGGTACCTTTCACTTTCCAGTTGCTCCGTCCAATCTTACAACCCTCCACCAGATCCTGGGGCTCCTGGAATGTCCACACTCCTCCATTCATTTATTATTTCAGGCCTTAGTTCTCAGAGGGAATCGAGGAGATGTGTGTCTGGAACACCGTCTTGGCTCCACCCCCCTCCTGTTCTGCTTTCTTGATGGTATGAGGTTCTCTACTCTCTGCTCTCTTCTCTTTCCTTTTTTCCCTGTAGGATAAAAGGATAAAAGGTGGTGCAAGCCACCCTCCATGGAAACTACCTTAGTAAGGGTGTTGTAGTCCCACTCTAATCCTCTTAACATAATCCACACTATTACCCACAGGCAGAGATTAGGGTTTACAGCATAGGAAAATCATGAAATGGAAGACATTCTCACAATACTGGCAGTCATGGCCCAGGCATATTTTATACATATTTTTGGGGGGACACAATTCAATCCATGACAGATTCCTGTCTTGTCTTTCCTGTTGCCATTGTCATTTTGATCCCATATAGATAGTTCTTAAATGCACAATACCCGAGCAAGACAACTTTACTAGTTAGGTTATTGTTTGGTTTAAAGAAGGGATCAGGATATTTTGGGTTTAAGGTTTAGGGACTGTCTCAGGGCAGTATTTTCAGGGGTTCATGTCAAGTGGTTTTGAATCCCCAGAGGGCTTAGTTTGAATAAAAGGAGACAAGCTAAGAAGGCAGGATGAGGATGGGGTAACAGTCCATGTATGTTGGGCTTATGTAACAAGAATTTATGTTATGGGCAGCTAGAAGCTGAACTTCAGTGCCTTGGAATTGAGAATATGTTAATGTGATTATTTTGATGGTAGTCTGTAAAATAGGGAGAAACTAGAAGTAGGAAACCAATTTAGCAGAAGAAAAGTAAGAACTTATCACTGTGCTAAACTTTGAATAAGTTACAGACTTTCTTTCCTGCATGTCCCATTCAATGAACAGGGATAATTATATTGGCTGCCTCACTGGGTTTTGGTGAGGCTTGAATAATGTTAATATTTGTAAGTCACTTAGAACAATAGGAAACATAATAAAAACTGAAGATGCTAGTTATGATGATTGAAGTCAACATTGCTACTGCTGCTACCTGATGGAAGCAGGGCCAAAAATTGCTGCAGGAGAAAAAGTCAAGTTAGCTATAAAATCAAAGTGCTGCTACAATACGTATAGAACCCTCGAATCTAATTATGTAGCTCAAAACAGAAAGCCAGGGCATTTTCTAAACAGCAGCCAAAATGAAATTAGGGGAAACAGTAGAAATTAATGTGAAGTAGGCAAGAAATGCTGTGTACCATTTTGCAGAGAAAAGGACTTTCTCCCTGAGATAAAGTGCTTGCTTAAGATCACTCATTGCAAGGTAAAAAGTAGCTCTATCCATTAGACATCAGTTAATTAAGCTCTAAGCTAGCTCTTTCCTGAGTTTTCTGCCCCTGAAGCTTCTGAGCCTTTTTCATACTGTGAGGTGAGAAGTTTCTGTTTCAGTCACTGAGCCTGGCTTAGTGCCTAACAGTATGAGGTGTCTATGCTCCCAACTATCATTTAGTTTAGAATTTGCCATTTTATTTTTCTCTTAATTTAAAAAAAAATTATTTAATACTGCAGAAGCTTGACAGTCTTGAAAAAATATGAAGGTTATATGAAGTGATATTTTCAGAACAGTCATTTTGAACAAGGAGTTATTTTCAATCAAGCAATTCTTCATTGATTTAATCCAGCAAAACCAGAATTGGGGCTAGACAGAGAAAAGTGCAATGCAATGCTTTTTTCTGTTCATAGTTTTCAGTTATCTTTTTTATTTCTCTTTTGCCATTCTGGGTTTCAGAAAGGACATGTTGTAATTGTCTATGAGGTTTTCAGTGTGTCAGAGCAAGTAGATGATTCTTGTCCAATTGCTGATTTTCAGCTTTTGGGTAGCAGGACATTCTTGTAGGTGAAACAAGAGTAAGTAGGAAGGGGTAAGTTTGAGGGACAGTAGAAAGAAAAGATGATTCTCACACATAGTTGACTTAAAAATATATGAGTAGACAAATGTAGGCTACCTCTTCCTTTCAGATCCATTTCTTTGTTTTCAGCGCCTTCTTTTGTTTTCAGCAAGGCCTAGACACTCAACTATGGAGAAAGCAGACTTCTTTCCCTCTCTTAGTTTAAGATTCTTCAACTTCAAAATCAACATGCTAACACCTCACTGGCTTTAAGACTCCAGTGCCATACTGCATGAGAGAGTATGATGCAGTAATCTCTAATATAGACTCTGAAGCTGGTTTACCACTGTTTAATTCCAAGATTTGTTATTGTATTTTTTAAACATCTCTGTGCCTCAGTTTCCTCATGTGTAAAGTGACAGTAATGCAGCATCCCAGTAATGTTATTTTGTGGGTTAAATGAATCAATATATTTAAAACATTCAGAAAAGTGTGTGGCCTAAAAGGGCTTGCCTTGGGCATCATAAAAGACTTCATACCAATGATGTATTGGTTAATTCATCTAACCAGTTCTAAGAAATCACCTTGCTATGAATTAGTCTGGGTATAGCAGGAGATGGGGTAGAGAATAAAATGATGTGTAAGGCTTGGGTCCTTCTCTAAAGATTATAATCTAGCAAAAAAAGTTTAAAAAAATCCCATTAACATCAAGTTAATTTCTGACTCACAACAACCCCTGTAGGTCAGAGTAGAACTGCCTCATGAAGTTTCCAGGGAACACTTGATGGATTTGAACTGCCAGACGGTCTTTTGGTTAGCAGCTATAGCACTTAACCTCTACTCCACTGGGGTTTCCATAATCTAAAAAGGGAGATTTATTTCTGAAAGACGACAAGGAATAACTGACAAGGAAAAACAGGATCAGAAGAAGTCAGCTTTTGTGTGATATACCAAAGTTTTATGGGAGAAATAATATTTGTAGCAAGGATTCTAAAGAGCCACGAAAGAGTGTGACTTGAAAAATATAGGAATTTTAGGTTAAAAAAACACATTTGAAGTAAAGGAATCAGATTTATTCAAGTAAGTAATTAGAGTATATCCAGGTGATCTGAGGATAGAATTTAATGAAGAGAAGTGACAAGCAGTGCTCCACATGACTTTAGGATTTAGTCATAGAGGTTCTTGAATGTTAAACTTCAGAATTAGAAATTTATTTTATAACAGACAATGTTAAAAGAGTGCAAAGGTGTTGTTTGGTGTGTGTGTTGGTACACACTTGTAACATGGTCAGAATTGTGCTTTAGGACATTTAACAGAGGGCTAGTTTATAAATTAACAGAAACCCTGGCTGCATAGCGGTTAGGTGCTGTGTCTACTAACTATGAGACTGGCAATTCAAATCCACCAAGCATTCCTTGGAAACTCTATGGGGCCATTCTGCTCTGACTTATGCTATGAGTTGGAGTCAACTCAGTGGCAGTGGCAGTGGCTGTGGCTGGTTTATAAATTGGATTTGGAGTAGAAAAAATCTTAGTCAGGAGACTGGAAGGGAGGTTATTATTACAGTGTTTCTTGCAAATGAATTGAGATTCCACTTAGTTTTAGCAGTGAAAAGAACAAGAGGGAGAGAGAAATGATAGGTAGTAGGTTAAATGTATTTATCAATTATATGGATATTCTTCCTGGAATGGGAAATAAAAAAGAAATTGGATAACCTGCAATTATTCTAAAATTAGATAATATACCAATAATGTCAAATCTAAGTATTAAAACAGAGGAGGAGCAGGTTTAATTAAAAATATAATCTCCTGGTTTGAGGTATGTTGGATTTTGGTTACTAATGGAAAGAAAACAATTTTTTAATATGGAGGTTTAAGTGAAGAATTAAGATTTTTTAAAGAAAAACTAAGAGTGATCAAAACATAATCAAATATGTTGCTAAACACAATTGATTTATAATTTAGTCTTGCAATATTATGTAGATGAAAAAAAACATAGGCTAAGCCACATGGGTCGAAGATAGGAAACCGTGGGTGGAGGATGACTGAGACCATCCCATTGGTGCTTCACCTTGCCACTGTGTCAGTTTTGTTTGGAAGGACAGTAACTACAGATTCTCGTATAAAAGGAGGATGTCAGTATATACTTTGAAATTTCAAAGAGAATTTATTGAAGCAATCTAGAGCTTCAGAGCCAGCTGAGGAGAAAAATGGAGGCACTCTGAGAAATCTTATGAATCTATTACAAAGAAGGAAATACTCATATTAAAAAGAAAAATAAAGCAAAGATGAAAATTTCAAATATATCAGTAACCATATAAATGTAAACTGTACATATGTTTTTACAATAGCTTAACAAAAGAAAATATTCTGAAATATAAGAAATGTTGCATTTGGCTTAACAATAAGAATTCAACAAATTCATTAGGAAACAGAACATTTCTGAAAGGCTTTACAATTCTCAAAATTTAACCTAGAGGAAGGAGGCTTAATAATGCATTTATGAATACTTTCAAAAAGAAACTCTTTACCAAATTCATAAAAAGATAGCTAATGAAAACATGATCTTAGCACTTAGAAGGATTTGTGTTACAAATTATTGAAAAAAGTTAGAGAAATATACCTGTAAAATTTTTAAAATAATGTAAATTAATATTGTGACATGTGTGCACAATACATATACAAAGTAGAGAATTTAATTATTACAGAAAACTGATCCTACAAACTCTAGGATATCTTTTTAGGTGGTTACAAAATTTCTTGTATAACTGATGCTTTAGTGACCACTTACATTCATTACCGTATCTAGCAGGGTTTTTTTAGTGGCTAATTGAAACGTAACCAGTGACGATGCTGTTAGATTATGTTGAGTCAACTCTGACTCATGGAAATCTTTTGTATAACAGAGTGAAATGTTGCCTGGTCCTTTGCCATTCATGATTGTTGTTTGGAGTGCACTGTTGCAGCTAGCTATTGGGTCAGTCCATCTCATTGAGGGTCTCCCTCTTTTTCACTAACCTTCTGCCTTACCTATGACAACAAGCCCAGAGTACTCCAGACAAGTCTCACTCACCAACCTTGCTTCCAGGGAGTGTTCTAGTCTTACCTCCTCCCCGACAAATTTGTTTAATTTTCTGGCAGTCCATGGTTTATTCGGTATTCTTTTCCAGCACCATGGTTAGTATTAAAAAAAAAAAAAACAAAAAAACACTGCTATCGAGTCAAGTCAGACTTGTAATGGCCCCATAGTACAGACTACAACTGTACCATAGAGTTTCCATGGAGTGCGTGGTAGGTTTGAACTGCTGACTTTTTGGCTAGCAGACATAGCACTTATCCACTATACCACCACGGTTTAGTCCTTTTTATTATCAGAAAACTCACACCAACCAAAATTATAAGATATGTCCCTCATTTGAAACCATTGTCTTGATAGCACATTGTATTTAATGAGAAATGAATTGTTAGAGGCATGGAATAATTTGTGCTTTAGCTTTAAACATTCCATTCAAGACAGTTCATAAAATATGGATACTTAAGCCGAATTGGCATACTAATGTGCAACACAAGTTATAGAAATTTCTTTACTGACGTGGAATTGTATATATATTGAGCTTTCTAGTTTCAGGAGGCAGGAAAACAGTAGCAGAGGAGGAACTGGCATAGGAAGACGGGGCATGCATATGAAAATCTGTATCAAGGAAACAGAAGTAAGAGAATATTTTCAGAAAAAGAGGAGAGTTAATGGTGAGAAGTTGTACTGAGAAGTAAACTATAAAGCTCCATCTGATTTAAGAGGAAGGCTATAATGTATACCTCGATGAGTTCAGTTTTGGCAATGCAGATATTTAAATATCAAACTTAATATTCCTAAAACTAAACTCATTTCTCAAGTTTTCTGACAATTGGAAAAATGGACAAGAGCCTTTGAGGGTCTTCAGATACACCTACACTTAATTGTGTAGGTGTAAAAACCTAGATGTATCTGTAACTCATCTCTCACCTTCAGTCTTACACAGTTTACTTTGAAGTTCTAAATTCTTTTACTATTTGTCATCTTGAGCTCGTCTTGTCTCTCTTTCACTGTACTGTTTATCTTAGTCAGCTAGTGCTACTTTAACAGAAATACTACAAGTAGATTGTTTTAAAAAGAGAAATTTTGTTTCATCAGAGTCCAATAAGCTAAGTCTAAATTCAGGAGGTCAGCTCCAGGGGAAGGCTTTCTTTGCTGGATCTGCAGAAAGAGAGTTGTCATGAAACTTCCCCTGGACTGGAAGCTTCTGAGGTGCAGGGACCCTGGTTCTTTCCATAGGACATTCTCAGCTTTTGGCACAGCTTCTTATTGGTGTGAGTCCCCAGGTCTCTGTGCTAGTTTCTTTGTATTTCAAGAGACTGTCTCAAGGCACGAAACTGCTCCACATTGAGTCCTGTCCCACCAATACAATACAACTGCCACTCTTCCTCCCTTATTAACATCACAGTGGCAGGATTTACAACAAGGAGGAACATCACACAATACCAAGAATCATGGCTTAGCTAAATCCTTTCACAGATTTTGGAGGAAACACAATTCAGTCCATGACACTGTCTTTAACAAAGACTGAGTTGTAAGTCTGTTACTCAGTGTAATGTTTTAATGACCTAATGAAATGTTTCCATTTCTGAAGTCATTATTATCCTAATACTGGACTCATACTCTTTAAATATTAATTCCGTCATATCACTGTCTTAATAAAGCTCATCAGTAACCCTGATTTGGTATGCATCAGAGTAAAAACTGATGGTTGATTCTTATGACTAACTTGGTAATAGATAAACTATTTTAGACTTGTAGGTATGTGAGAAAATACATTTACATACCACAGCCTTAGCAACATGTTCAGCCTTTTATCACTGTGGACTGGTTGGTGCTACCTCTCACAGTTTTATGGTGACAGTGGACTCACCATTTTCAGTTGCTTCTGTATTTTTAAAGATTTCTGAGACAGTCACAAGTGGAGAAAGCCATTTGGGGCTTTACATTTATCAAAGAGCCGTAGCCTCTATTTCAGAGAACTCAGCCAACTGTGAATTGTGTGAGACCAAAAACCAAACTCTCTGCCATTGAGTTGATTCCAACTCATAGTGACCCTATAGGATAGAGTAGAACTAGCTGCCCTATAGTTTCCAAGGAGTGCCGAGTGGCTTCTAACTGCCATGTTTTGGTTAGCAGCTATAGCATTTAACTGCTATACTACCAGGGTTTCCATGAACTGCAGCAGGAGATCCAAATATGTACAAAGTATTACTGAGGGTATCTAAAGACCCTCAAGAATTGCTTGGGGAGACCTGGCTTGTCCACAGGAGAAACCTTTATTGGGAAATGAAAGCGCTTCAAAGTAGCAAGACAGCAGGGTGTCTAGCACTCTTGTAGGTTGTCCTACTGAGCAAGTTCAGGGCAGGATTTTTATAGCCTGTCCATGTCCGGAGTATCGCCAGGGATGACACATCAGCAACTGAGATCATGAAGTACTTGCTGTTTTGTCAGGCTGTGTGTCCCTTGGTTGTGTACTCATGCAGACTTCAAGATGGTTCCTTTCATGGAAGCTGCGGAACTGGCAGCAGGATTTACTGTGGGGTGTTGCACGGGTGCAGTTTCTTGCTCCCTTGGTTCAATTCCCCGATCCTGATTGTAGCTCTCTGGTGGCCCCACTGGAAGGACACACAGGGGTTGAAGTGGGACTTTCTGCACATGTCCTCACTGTTGGTTCCGTCGTGTTCCTTCTGAAAGGCACCTTTGAGGAAACTTACACAATTACTGGGGGGACTTATCGGAGTGTCCCGGATGTACTTAGTCACTGGATCCTTTTATCCCTTACTGCTCCTTGACAGTTTCAGTCACTCTATTTGCAGAGGTTCTCAGGCTCCTTGCCTTGCTCCCAACTGTTGACTGAGAAGAGGTACTGCGTTTTCTGGGAGGTTTCCACTGTATGTTTCTCCACAGCCTGTTCTGCCTGCCTCAAAAAGGAGGACCCCAAATATGGACGTGTCTAATGCTAGCACTCTCAGCTCAGTTCAGCTGAACACACAGAAGCCACAGAACTACGGGAGTCACAGTGACAGCCAAGAGTCTGTCATTGTGCAAGCAACATGTAGCTAGAAAATTCAAGACGTGGAACAGAAGGCAATTTGAAATACCAGGACACCCACCTGATTCGCAATATCCTTGTCCCTGTTCTGACTGTTTTTAAGGATTTATCTTTTTATTCTTATTGTACTTTAGATGACAGTTTACAGAACAATGTATTTTCCCCTTGAACAGTTAGTACACATACAGTTGTATGACATTGGCTAACAACCCCACACTTGGCCCTTCTGGACCTTGGATTCCCTAGTAACAACTTTCCTGTCCCCCTCTGCCTTCCAGCCCTTGCCTGGAGTGCCCCTTAAGCCTTATTTTGTTTTATGAGCCTATCCAGTCTTTGGCTTAAGGGTAAACCGCAAGAATGACTTTGTTACTGAGCTCAGGAAGGGTCCAGGGCTATACTCTCTTGGTTTCTTCAGTCTCTGTCAGGCCAGGAAGTCTAGTCTTTTTTGAGTCAGAATTTTGTTCGGTACTCTTCTGCAGCTCTGTCCAGAGCCCTCTGTTGTGATCCGTGTCTGAGCAGTCAGGGGCAGTGCCAGGCACCATCTCGTTGTCCTGGACTCAGTCTGATGTAGGCTGTTGTAGATGTTTAAGGGTTGATTTCATCTATAATTTGAAATATTTTGTTTATTCTGAAAACTCTATACTATTTAAACTGCAATTTACTTAAGAACTTCTTCTACCTTAATATGCAGGAAGAGTTGATGATATTAGGAATTCTGAATCTGATTGTAAAGAATGACTTGCTTCTTAGATACATTAGCCCAAATATATGAGACTTCCTAGAGGAGAAATGTTACCTAAGGGGAAATATCATTATCATATTTGCAATTCCTCTTGTGAAAATTGCCATGTTTAAGAGCAGTTATGTAAGAAGACCGTACAAATTACAGACCTGCACTGTTTTATTAATGAGAGCATGTGGCATTCCTCCTACCATACTGATTCATATAGTTGAATAGACAGAAGTGAATGGCTTGAGATGTTACAGATATTCTTTTAGTGTTCACCCTATAAATTTGCATGATGAAACTTGTATTTTAAGTTTTATAGTCCAACAGCCTGTTTTCATTCAGTCTGTTTCCTTGTTCTTGACCGTGTATTTAATTTTGAAAAACTAAATAATTTAGAAATACTAAATGGGTTTAATTTGAGCCTAAGTTCTTGCAGCCATCACTCATTTTGCTGACAATTCTGTTCCTCATAATTGCAGTTATGTCTTAAGTAATCAAGTAGTCTATTAATGAAATAAGAATTGATTAGGTATCTTTGTCTGGGACACAATCAGTGACTAGGTACAACAGTCATTCTACCTTAAAGGGTATCAGATTACCAGTCAGTCATTGTATAGCTCAGTGAAACAGAGTTGTTTACTTTTTACTTGAAATAGATTTATGTTTAAGCAAACACAGTAATGAGTACTTTTTTTTTTTTTTTTTTTTGCCTACCTAAGACAACTAATGGAAATACCAGTGGCATAGTGTCAGGTGCTACAGCTACTAATCAAAAGTTAATCGGTTCAAATCTCCTAGGTGCTCTATATGGGGCAATTCTACTCTGACCTATAACGTGGCTGTACTTCGGTATCAACTCAATGGCAGTGGGTGTTTTTGTTTGTTTGTTTGTTTGTTTTGGTTTTAAGGCAACTAACAATCATCTAGATAATTAACACTTTTGTCTACATTTCTAAGGAGCCCTGGTGGTACAGTGGTTAAGTGCTTGGCTACTGACCAAAAGGCTGACAGTTTGAATCTACCAGCCATTCCATGGGAAAAAGATGTGACAGTCCGCTCCTGTAAAGATTACAGTCTTGGAAACCCTATGGGCGTATCTCTCCTGAACTGTAGGGTTGATATGAGTCAAAATCAACTGGATAGCAGTGGATTTGGTGTACATATTTCTTTGACAGAAATGTATTAGCAGCTAAAATAATAAGCGTCTACTTTCAATTTTTTTTCCTATGTGTCTGTGATATTTTGTAGATTTGAAATTTTCTATGTTGATTTCATTAAGCTGATAGGGTATATTCCTCTTGCACATTCACAATATTGGGAAACAACCACTCCAAAATTTTCTAAACTTTTTCTGGACAAAACCCCCAAACTACAGGATTTCCTGGGGTTTCTTATTTCTTTTATGATGCATAATAAAAAATTTTAAGTTTCTGTCACCTATGAAGACTGCCAATTAAGTTTGCAGACTCATCCTGGAAAAAGTGCTACATATGTAATTACTGACTATCACTGGGATCATCTTCAAAGTCCTCCTCTGGGGAGCTGTGCACCTACACTAGTGTCTAGTCTGCTCTTCAAAGCTGTTTTGGAACTCTGAATGTCATCCAAATGTCTTCTTTTCACTATTTCTGTTGGAGTAAAGAAAAAGTCATTGGGGACCAGATCAGATCAGTAGGGAGAGGTTATTTGTTTATTGGTTAAAAACTCACCCACAGACAACTTAAGTTCTCAAATCTACCACCTTGCCACAGTGCACAATGGCCTTTCCAGAAAGAGTTCCAAAATTGCTTTGAAGGGTGGACTACATGCCGGCATTGGTGTATAGCTTCCTAAGGGGAGTACTTCAGAGGTGACCGTAGTGATATTCAGCAATGAGATATATAGCACTTAGAACAATTAAGTTCAGTGACTTCATTGTCATAGCTCTTGTAAGTCTCTGAAATTCTCTTCTTCAGGGATATAGTTATATATATGTGTGTGTGTATATATATGTATGTATATATAGTTAATCTTCCACATACTCATGCTGCCTAAATGAAAATGTTTGTGGAAAATGGTTTGTGAGAAATTGTGATTTCCTTTTAGCACTCAACATCCTTGGAAAAGACAAAATGAAGCAAAATGAAAAACAAAATGCACAATAAAAATAAAGATACTCCGGTTAAATGAATTTGGAAAACAATAATATGTACTTTTCTGTCTCCAGGTATACCCGATGCATATTTTAAAGACTTTCAGAATCCAAGTGAAAAGAAAAAAAAACCCATTTAACTCAGTTTAACATTGCAGAATTGTATATAAATGGAAACTTGATTTCTGTACTCAGCATGTGTATTAGTATCAAATAGGGTCGTAGGCCACTGTGAAGAGTATTTCATGAGTGCTTCTTTAGAAAAATGTGAAGAAAACAATGAGCTAAGTGGAGAACTGTGAGTTCATTTAGTATAAGTGTTAAAAGATGACTACATTCCGTTTTCCCTAGTGCTGTAATTTGGCAGTTTCCTTCAGCAAATTAAAAAACAAAAACTTAGTTACAGGTATTTAGTAAAATCAAACTAAACTTAACAGCTGTAGAGTCAATTCCAACTCATAGCAACTCCACAGGGTTTCAGCAGCTGTCATCTTGATCGAAGCAGACTGCCACATCTTTATTCCATGAAGTAATGGGAGGGTTCAGACTACCCACTGACCTACTGATTAGCAGCCAGGCATTTTATCACTGCACAACCAGTCTCTTTTCCCGGACCTGAGTGAAACGATTGAAAGGACATGGTCTGTATACACTTGAAAAACTCATTGTCTTGTGGCTAAATCTAGCAGAAAGATACAGCATTTTTACATGTTGATCAAGATGTGATGCAATCATGGTATTATATAAATGTTATATACTTAATATTATACTAATTGAATATTATATACTGAATTTATATGACCTGTATTTTATCTCTTACAGTGACAATGTCAAAAACAAAAACACCAAACCCATTGCCATCAAGTCAGTTTTGACTCCTAGCAACCCTACAGGACACAGTAGAACTGCCCCATAGAGTTTCCAAGGAGTACCTGGTGTATTCGAACTTCCAGTCTTTTGGTTAGCAGCTGCAGCACTTAACCAGCACACCCCAGGGCTTTCCCAGTGTGTTGACAGTGTCAAGATAACTCATGTTCATGAATTCATTTCCTGTGGACATAATAGGATATTTAACACATAAGTGGAAATATGTAGCTCATAATTACAGTTATGAATTGCCATAAAAATGATTCTGTGCATGCATTTTCACTGACATGAAATGAATTCCAGAATGTTTGTTGAGTGAAAAGGCCAATTACCTCCTTCTGAATTTCCTATCCTCCTCTTAATTCTTTTCTTGCTGACTATTCTTTATTGTACTCTGTAATCCATTTAATAATAAGCAGTCCACAGGCTGTGAACATCAAACTTACAGACGAGCCATCGTTATGAACCAACCCCAGTAAAGCCTACTGTACTAAAAATTCGAGATGTATACAATGCTTCATAATAACAAAGAAGCACTACTTTTTGATAGGCATGAAAATATTATTAATGTATTATGTGAAAGATGTTACAGTGTATCTGGAAAGTTTCATGTTTTATGAGTAGAAAAGTATACTATATACTAAGAGAAATGTGATTAACTGGCACTAGATAGGATGCATATCTCATTTACATACAAATTTGATTTAAAGCAGATTTATGAATAGAACTTCTTTGTACTCCAGGGACTTGCCTGCATTTTGTATATTATCTTTGCCCGTTTATTAGAAGGCAGACTCCATGAGGACAAGAATGCAGATATTTTTGTTTTGTTCATTGCGTAATATCCATTAATTTGAACTGTACTGGACAACTAGTAGATAAAGAGATCTGTGGATTGAATTACAGAGTGACATATCTATAAAGAGCTATACAGAAAAGTATGTGTGTGAGTGGAGGGAGGAGGGGGTTGGAAGATGTCCAGTACAGTGTTAACAATATTTTTTTCTGTGGATTCGTGGTAGTATTTTAAGTGATTTTTAATTTTCTCCAATATGATTTTCAGTGTAGAGCAGATATACCTTTAAGAAAAAAAAGGAAATAAAACTCTACTTTTAAAATTCTGATTTTACAGTTATCAGCACAGCTATGTATTCATCTGAATCATATTTTTAATGCCTATTTTGCTGTGGGAGGGAGAAAAATTGCTATTTCTACCTTCAAGTCAATTAATAGTTCACTAGAAAAAATAATAAGAGCTAGCTGGAGAACAATGTCAATGTGATAAATCCCAGAAAGGTCATGCAAAGCAGGTGAAATATATTCTAAGGAATGATTGTAGAAAATAATTATTTCACACAAAGATAATATAACATAAATCATGCTTTCCTTTAGATAGCTCTTATTAAGTCACACTTGTAATTCCACCTATGGAACACCACAATTTCTTTTAGAGACTAAATTTGAAGCTAGACATGCATTAGAGGTCGATAGTACACCTGGATTTGGGATCATGGTCAAATTGTTTGAGTTAAATGATGAGGTAATATTGACCTTTCTGGATTATTGCCATAATTACCTGATAATGTGTAATGCTTTTAGCACACTGTCTAGCTCACAGAAGTGTCCTACAAGCACTGCCCGGGTAGAATCCCACCTGCTTTCCCTTCCTGAGAGCCAGAACAACTGCTTCTGTGTTAATGCTCCGGACTCTGAAATTCAAAGTCAGGTGAACTTATTTTTCAGCAGACGAACTCAAACTGTCAGGGCTTTTTAGAAACTCAACAGCACTTCTGGAATAGCTGCATCCTAGCCAAGAAGTTGTTTAATGTCTTCTTGATTCTTTAATGTGTAGAGTTGAATTCAGTTTTTCCTAACACCTTTTCTAGCACATTTAAAAGAGACTGCCTTCTGCTATTCTGACAAATGCTAGAGAGCAATTCTTTTACACTTCTTTCTTGCTCTATCTTTTCTTGTTAGCAATAGAAACAGAAGGAGAGAAAACTAACATGCCCTCCCCCTGCCCCGTCCCTGTAAGACTCAAGTAAACCTGAATATATAGCATGGCATTTTAAAACATTTTTTAATTGTAAATTAGAACGACCATAGAGAATATGGCTTGAAAGCTAAAGGGACAGATTAGAGCCAGTACTGTTGTGTATACCACCCAGACTGAAAAATAGAGCATTGTTAGCTAAGTTGAACTTCCAGTGTGTTCTTTCCTTTTACACTTCCTGTTGTCAGTTGCTGTTGAGGTGGCTTGAACTCATGCTGACATTATGTATAACAGAACAAAACACTGACTGGTCCTCAGCTAGCTTTGTGATCTCTGATATGTTGGAGCCCATTGTTTCATGACTGATATGCCAGTCCATATGGCTTCCTTCATTTTCAGTTGCCCTTTACTTTCTCAAACATGATGTCCTTTGCCAGACATTGGTCTTTCCAGATAATATTTCCATAGTAAGGAAGCCAAAATCTCCTCATCCTCCCTTCTAAAAAGAAAGTCTCTTTTTATTTTTTTCTAAGACTGATTTGTTCACTCCAGAGTCTAGTTAATATTCTTCACTAACACCATAGTTTATAAGCATCAGTTCTTTCTGCCTTTTTCGTTGTCACCATGCATATGTGACGATCGAAAGGACTGACTTAGGTCATGCACACCTTAGTCATCAAAGTGACATCTTTACTTTTTAGAACTTTAAAGAGAATTTTTGTAGCAGATTTGCCCAGTGCTGTATGTTGTTTAATTTCTTAACTGCTACTTTCGTGGATATTGATCCTTATACCACTACTTCGCCCTAAAATGTAGCCACTAGGGTACCAGTCATGGCAGCACCTCCTTGCTCTTCTTTATAGATTCTCCATGTCCATATGCACCCAACAGTCCCCTGACAATACAACTTGATTTTGCTTGTTTAGGGGATTTACATAAGTGAACCTAGATCTGTATTCGTCTGTGCCCAATTCTGCAGTACTAGTTTTTCATGATTCATCTGCATGGTTGGGTTATATACAGCTATACCTTGCTTACTTTCATTGCTGCTTAGTATTCATTCTGTTGTATACATAAACCACAATTATTGCATTTGAGATTTGGGGAGCCGTGGTGTTAGGAACATTCTGGTGCAATGTGTGCACGTTGTTGTTGGGTGCAAAACCTGAAGTGGATTTGCTGGATCATAGGTATGTACGTCTTCTAAAGCTATCCAGCGTCCACTCCACCAGCAAGGTGCAAGACTTCATTGCTCCTCATTCTCACCAATACTTGATATTGTCAGCATTTTTACTTTTCCCTCTTTTATTGTGAGTGAAGTGATTATTTTGTGCTGTTTAACTTCACATTTTTATGAGTGCCGATAAGATGGAGGAACTTTCATAAGCTTTCTGGCCATTTGTGTAGCTCCTGCCACGCCTGTTCAAGTGTCTTGCCTGTTTTTCCTCCTGGATTGTCTTTTTCTTTGGGATTCCTGGAGTTCTTTACATGTTTTGGACATCTGCTCTTTGTAACTTAGCATATTTTGATATGAATAATGCACACCTTCTACATTTGTTTGCCAACCCACTCCCTCACCCCGAGAGGTGTGTTCATAAGTGTGCCGTGCCAATGGTTTTATGGCAATATGTTAAAAAATTAGTGTAGCGGCACTTATGAAAATACCTCACATGGAATGGAATGGTGGGCAAACACACAGAAGATGTGCATTCATTGCATCAAAATAGCATATATGTTTGTATATGTTTTCTAATCTGTGACTTGCTTTTTAATTCTGAATGTTCTTTCTTGATGTAAAAGAAATTTTAAATTCTTTAACTGTTGTTGTTTTTTTTTTTTTTACTTTTATGTTTCTAACCTATTAAAAAAAGTTTCCAAAAATGACAGAGGTCATAAGGAGACAAGTAGCATACCATATATTTTTCTGAAAGCTTTATTATTGGGCCTTTTACATTCGTATCTGCCATCCACCTGAAGTAGATTCTTGTGTCTCATGTGAGGAAGAGATCAGCTTCGGTCTTATTTTTGACATGAATATCCAACTGTCCTAGAGCAATTTATTAAGGGTACTGTCTTTTTCCCATTGTGTTAAAATGGTTGTTTTGTTTCCATATCAAATTTACACATGTGTTGATTTGTTTATAGACTACCTTGTTAGTCTATTTGTCTCTGTCCAGTTCTATGGTGTATTAATTAATGTATACTTAATGAGTCTTTGTATTCCATATAGCACATCCTACCATTTTGTTATCCTTCAACTGTCTTGGCTTTAAATGGTCCTTTGCATTTCATATTTACAAATGTGATGATCAGTCTGTGACAGTGCTACACAGTGAAACATTTTAAAGCGACCAGCATTTAATCTATAGATCATCTGACATTTTGTGATATTTAATCCATGAGTCAGATCTGACTCGACGGCACTTGGCTGACTTTAATCTTAAACTACAGTAAAACCTATGAACTCTGGAACCTGTTAAGGGAGAACCCCATTGGAGAGCCAAGCCAAGTGCTGTCAAGTCGGAATCATGGTGAGTCGGATCCCATTGGAGAAGGAAACACAAATATTTTCCACTAAAAGAGCAATAGAGAAGTGTTAAGACTGCACCCTGTGAAAGGTGGAAAACTTGGCAGACCCAGAAAAAGAAGTCAGTTCCACTGAGTCCTGGCAGTCATGTATTTCGCTGTATAGATGTGGTAACTTTCTTCAATGATTATATCATCTTAAAATTTTTCAGTAAATTTTAAAACAGGTTATAGATTTATTAAGAGTTGTTTTTGTGTGGCTTTATATTCCTCCTGACGAGTTTGTAGAGCTTCTTGAATCATTGTGTTAATACCTTTTGTTCTCAGAAATTATTTCTTCTAATATTGCTTTTATATTCTTTTGAGATTCTAATTACATGTGTGTTATCTTTTTGCCATGCTATAAATGTCTGTCATATTCTTTTCTATATTTTGCTTGCTTTTGTCTCTTTGATCTTCACTCTGAATATTTTCTTCTGACCTTGTTAATTTTTTACATTTTAAAGATTTGTACACCATTTATTAGATTTATTGCTAGGTGTGTGATGTCTAAGGATGCTATTACAAATGTCTATAGTTTTTTTATCTTCTGAGTGTTCATTGATAATATATACAAGTATCATGGAGTTTTCTGTATTTAGCTTATCCAGAGACTTTGCTAAACTCATTCTAATACTAATAATTTATCAAATTATTTGTGATATTCTGTATGCACAATGAATTTATCCAAGAATAATGAGAATTTAATACTTCTTTTCTAATCCTTACACTTTTTACCTGTTTTTCTTGCCTCATTGCCTTGGCTAACTCTGCCAGTGCAATATTAAATGGAAGTGCTGATAGCAGGATAACTTGTCCTTGTTCTTGCTCAGAAGTATTATATTGAATATACATTGAATTTTACTTACTGTATTATCTACTGTTCATGTAATTTACATGAGATTTTTTTACATTTGTTATGCTAATATGGTCAGTTTATTAGTTGATTATGTAACTTTAAATAGTTATTGTGTTACTGAAATAAGTTCATTAATTTTCATAACTTATCTTTGCATGTGATTTTTCTGTCCATGCTTGTTGAAATGTTTAATCTAAGCTATTTTGACTTCATAAAATAAATAAGGAACTATACCCCTATTAATCTCTAGAAAAATTTGATATAGAGCCACTGAGATTTCTTTCTTAAATGTCAGACAGAATGTTATGTTGAAACCTTGTTTGTTTTTTGTTTTTCTGTTGATAGGAAGCTGGTCATTGAGATTCAGTGTTTGAAAAAGTCACAGACATTCTCAGATTCTCTCATTCTTCTTGAGCTAGAAATTGTTTAGTAAATTGCCCTAATTTAAGAATGTTCTATGAACATTTTCAACTTTCTTGACAAAGCTGTTCACAATATTGTGTTGCTATAGTCTTATTGTTTTTTAAGATCTGCATCGAAATTCTTTTTTTCTTCCTAACATTGCCATTTATACCTTCTTTCTTTCTCTGTGACCAGTCTTCAAGCTATCAATTATGGATAATAATAGGACTTCTTAAAACTTAAAAGAAGCATTCAGCAGTGAGGATGAATAAAGACATTTGCTTCTTTTATGAAAATATTATAGCTGATATTTGAATTGTATGATTCCTTTCTATTTTGTTTTCTGTTTGCCTGCTTTTTATTTATTTTTTTATATTCTCTTTGCATTTAGTTTCCTTTATCTTTTATAAGTTCTTGAAATTGGTACTCAGATCATTAATTCTCAGCTTTTTCTCACTTTTCATCCATACATTGAAAACTGTAATTTCTTTCTAAATACTACTTTAGCTATAACTAACAGGGTTTGTTAAATATTTTCATTATTACACAGTATGACATAGCCTCTAAATCCCATTATTATTTGAGCTAAGAACCATTATGATATTCTGTAGATAATACCTAAACATTTGGAAATTTTCTACTTTTAGTTGCTTTTTCTGTTACCATTCTATAGTCGGAAAACTTAATATATGTAATTTCAGTCATCTGAACTTGCTGGTTTGTAACCCAATATGTGATCAATTTCTGTCGTGTTCTTTGTAAGCTTGAAAGTAATGTATGTTATTCATTCACTGGGTGCGATGTTCTGTCTGTTTAATTATGTTAATCTTGTTTCTCAAACATTCTGAGGTTTTTTTTGTTTTTTGTTTTTTAATGTTACTGTGGCCTTATGTAGTTTTAGTTTTGGTCAATTCATTTTTTTTTGAGGCTACCTTAGTGAGTGATTACAAATTCAGAAAATTGTTGAAACTTGTTGAAACTTTCTCCTGAATTAATGTTTGATGATATAGAGTATCTCTGTTGGCGCACTATGGGTTAGAATTGACAGCAACAGGTTTGTTGTTTGTTTGTTCCATTTAGTAATGTATTTTTTGCTTCAGAATGTACTTTATCTGATACTAGTACAGCTGCATTAACTCTTGTTAAAATTTAAGTCACATCATGTTCCCTCGCTGCTCAAAGCCTTCAGTGGCTTCTTCTAGGAAAAGCCAAACTCCTTACCCAACCCAGTTCCACCAGCAATCTCCTCTCATCTCCTACTGTCTAACTCTGGGCTGCTGCCTTCCACACTGGCGGTTTACCGTTGGTGGAGAGGCTCCTACATCAGGGTTTGCACCTTCTGCTCTCTGATGGAGCCCTCTGTCCCCAGACTTAAGCAGTTACTCCCTCACCCCCTCCTTAGTGTGTTGAAGTGTCCCCAGTCCTTAGCATGCCTGGGCTTCCCTCCTCACCTTGTGCCCTAGTTCTCTCCATAGCACTTAGCACTGCGGCTCTTACTATTTACAAAGGCATTTATGTATCCATCCACCTGCTGACATATCTGGTCTGTGAAGGCAGGAATGCTGTTTCCATAAGGACAGAAAATTGTTTGGGTTCCTGTTGATGTGATTCCCGTTGGGTTTTCCTCACTACTGTATCCGCAGAGCCTGGAACATAATAGGCTCTCAAATATGGTGTAGGATGAGTGAATAAAGAATGAATGATACTGGTATTGATATATATTTAACAGCGATTAAATATAAGCCTTTTTTGAGATGATAGCTAACACTCTTATCAGTGTATTGAGTGTAATCACAGTTATTAGCTGCTTTTAAGAAAAACAAAAAAGTCCTTCAGTAGTACCATATGTATTTGTAAGAGGACAAAGACCTGTGACTGAATAATTAAAATTACTCATAGAATAAGCCTGCAGCTACTATTGCTCAGGGAGCTTTGTTGCTTTATTTTTTATCTAAATATTGTTATGAGTAAATAATTAAATCTTATGCCACAAGGTATTATTTATATGTTATCTTGCTTTTAGACAAAATCAAAATATCCATTGGTGTCGAGTCAATGCCAACTCATAGTGACCCTGTACAACAGAGTAGAACTGCCCTGTAGTGTGTCCAAGGAGCCTTTAGTGCATTTCAACTTCCTTTTGGCTGTTAACTACTATGCCACCAGGGTTTCAAGGAACATAAATGTAAAACAGTCCAGGAATGCCACTTCTTACCATATTCTTTAAAATTCGCAGAGAGAGGGGCTGTGTGACACCCTTCAGTGGACCTTTGAGTCTGACAACTCCTATAATCAGGAAAATTTCCAACTTTCTAACCAAAAGTGCAGGGTTCATTAGATCAACAGCTTGTGATAGAACAGGCCCATTAAATCTGACTTTTGGTTAAGTTAAAGCTCATGAACAAGTCCTAGCTAAGTAACATAATTACAGGCATGAGCCTTAGCCAAGAAATTTGCCCTCTACTTCACAGTGAGTCTTAAATAGGAGGAAAACAAGAAGTCGTTTCTATAAAGTCACTTTGGAAAGGAGAAAATGTTCAGGAAAAGAGATTGATTGGAGGCAAAAGGATTTTCATCAGCTGGAAGGGACTTGAGAGGGTATTTAATTCTGATGAGCTAGCTGGCAGGCTAGTGCCATGCAAAACCCAGGACATGTATCAGCTGGAGAGCTTAGGAATTTCTGGAGTCCTGGCAACCATGTAGAATTTTCTGTGAGGAGAATCTTGGGGTCGCCTAGGAGCTGGTGTGGAAAGATGAACTAAACATTTGTGAGTGATGACTCTAAGCAAGGAAGTGAATTCAGTTAATCCACCAGAACCGTGATGGGACTGACAGGGGTGTCACCCACAAAGAGACAGAACACAGAACACAGAACAAGGTGCATCTGCTTGCGAACAGTGCGTTCTGTTACTCTCCAAGCAGATGGCCTCTGCCTCTTTCCAAGCCCTTAAAGAGTCAAGCACTGTCCAAAGAGACTGCACCCTCTTCTCTGACACACCATGGTGAAGGTTAATTCTAGTCTGTGTTCTCATGGGAAACAAAAAAAACAAAATTTTCTAAGAATTCATCTTTGTAAGGAAAATACAACCTACTCCCTCCCCATCCAAGAGGACTGATTTCCTGGCCTCAGTGTTTTTTGTTGTCCTATTCTGGAACTTTTCTAGCATCTTCATGAAAGGCCTCTCTCTGGGGCCTAATGCAGAAGGTATTACAGTAATAAAACCCTATTTGATGAAGAGTACAGAGGGGACATTTTGTCATGCTCCTGATAGTTCCAGACTCCTGGGGTGGAGGCTGCTTTTGGCATGCTGACTCATGCTTCGCTTGATTTCACGTTGACAGGAAATGGCCGTTGCAAACTCTCCACACTGGGGAAATTTTATGTCATTTTATCCCCATTGAAAAGCAAAATAGTTTAGAAAACCTGATCTTAAGATGAACACTCTGCATTTATTAGCTAATTTCTTTGCTATTTCTTTAGAAATTCAACTAGAGATCTGATCAAAATAAAACAAGTCCATAACCAGGGTGAATTCATATTATTATTTTTTTCAAAGAAGGTATTTGTTTTAATCATTTATTGTAAGATTTTTGTTAGACAATTTGAAGATCAAAAATAACTGAGACAACCAAAGTTAAGAGACATTGTACAAAATATCTGGCTAGTGCTCTTCCGAACGGCCAAGTCATGAACAACAAGGAAAGTCTGAAAAAACTGATCAGAGGAAGTTAAGAAGACAGGCTGGCAAGATGCAACGTAGTCTGTTGAATGGGATCCTGGAACAGAAACAAGACATTAATGGGAAATGGGTGAAATCTGGGAGCCTACTAGCACTGTGGTTAACAGCTTGACTACTAAAGAAAACATCAGTGGTTCAAATCCACCAGCTGCTCCTTGGAAACCCCATGGGGCAGTTCTACTCTGTCATATAGCGTCATTGTGACTTGCAGTTGACTTGATAGCAAGAAGTTTGGTTTTTTGTTTGTTTGTTTTGGTTTGGCAAAATCTGAAGAGAGCCTGTAAACCAAAAAACCAAACCAAGTGCTGTATAGTCAGTTCTGACTCATCATGACCCTACAGAACAGAGTAGAATTGCCTCATTGATTTCCAAGACCTTGAAGCAGACTGTTACATCTTTCTCCTGTGGAGCAGCTGGTGGGTGTGAACCAATGACCTTCTCCTTAGCTGCCTAATGCTTAACTACTGTGCCACCAGGGCTCCTTAGAATGTCTACAGTGTAATTAACAATATTTTCAGCTGTTGGGTGCCATTGAGTTGATTACAACTCACGATAACCCTGTAAAACAAGGTAGAATTGCCCTGTAGGGTTTCCAAGGCTATGATCATTATGGGAGCAGATTGTCAGATTTCTTCCACGGAATGACTGGTGGGTTCCAATGACAAGCCTTTTAGTTGGCAGTTCAGCCTTGAACCGTAGTTCTACTAGGACTTCTTTTAAATATATTTTACCACTGTTAATTTCTTAGTTTTGATAAATATACCAGGGTTATATAGGATATTAATATAAGGAGAAACTGGGTGAAGTATGTGTAGGAAATCTCAATATTGCCTTTGCAAAAGGTTTTCTAAATCTTTAATTATGCCAAAATAAAGTTCACTAAAATTTATGGATCTCCACTTGGTAATTAGTTTCTAACAGAGTCTTTAACAGTCAGTCTTCTCTATATGTGGTTGCCTCTGTTAATGTAATAGCGAAAAGCTATTTTTAAAAATACCATATCTGCTTTTTCTTATGTGTAGTCAATTTTATTCTGTAATACCATTCGGACTCTGAATGGAAATACTTGGGCTTTCTGACCCATTTTTAACTTACTACAAAATAACAAAATAATGCAAGATGAGTATTCTAACAGTGTATGTTGTATGCTGCCATGAGCAAGACTTGGACACCACAAAGGTTCCTGAGCTATGAGCCTAACTCTCTAGTGAAGACACTGTATTGCTAGGAATTAGGGTCTCTCTTCTACTTGACAACCTTCATACTTCAACTAGGACTGTGAATACACTACGAAATAACCAGAAGGTTAAGACTGATAATTTAGGTACAACTAAAATTACAAATGATATTTATATTTCTGCTTCCAGTCATTTAAGTTTCCACTCAGATTCATATAATTGTTTTTACTTCTACAATTACCACTACAGTGACTGCCACCACCCCAAATCCACCACCACTAATAAAAAAAAAAACCTAAAAATATCCCATATCCAAGTATTTGAAATAAGATATTCTGGCCTGTATGTCAAGCATGTATGCTAAGTTCTTTCAGCAGGCTCTTACATAATTCTGAAATAACAACCTCATGAAGTGTGTTGTTTTTGATTTATGGATGAGGAAGTTAGGTTTTAAAAACCAAACCCACTGATGTTCAATTCTGACTCATAGCAGTCCTGTAGACAGAGCAGAACTGCCCTGTAGAGTTTCCAAGGAGACCCTGGTGGCTTCAAACTGTCGACCTTTTGATTAGCACATAGCATTTAACCACTACACAACCAAGCTATGCCAAGCCAAGTGCCTTCCTGGCCCCTAGAGTCGCCATGATTCGGAACCAAGCTATAGAAAACCTAAAATAACTTCAGGGAGGCAAGCATTTAATCAGCAGCAGAACCTGCACTGGAAATCACAAACTGTTCTGATTTAAAAACTGTATTCTGGGATACTACACTATAACCCTCTGACTCTGATACAAAAATGTATGAATTACATTGAAGACTGAGTAAAATGATTTATCCTATACAAAAATGACTTCAGGCTGTATTGTGGAGAGAGTAATTTTAAGAAGAGAATGAATCTGATGCAGATTTTTGCTTTCAGCTGTGTATTAATACTGATTAATAATACCCAAATCCCTGAGAAATGGTAGAAACTCATATTTTTATTAAACAAGCTATTTGTACATTTTTCTTCATTGATATTACATATGACTAATGACAGGAATCATTTGAAACCTTTAAGAAATACATCGGTATAAGCAATGATTTTAACAATACACACAAAGATTCATAATGGTTATGGTTATGCTGAAGTAGACTGACTGCTAAGATAATTTTACCCATTTTGTATCATACTACCATCTGCTTATAGACACCTCTGTATGGCACTGTGGCAAAAGTCTTATATGTGATGTTGATCATAACGTAGTCCAATGATATAGGTATAGTTTTCCCCATTCAAGGACACAGCTCCAAAGAGTAACTAACCTTCCCAAAGTTACATGACACCAACAGTCTCAGCTGGAATTCCAATTCTGTCTTTGTAGTTCCACAGGCCACACTGTAGAGATCATTAATTTATTTTCTGCATATTAACTGTTTTATGGCACTCTGGAGCCTGGGTTGCACAGTGGTTAAGAGCTGAACTACTAACGAAAAGCTGGGTAGTTTGAATCCACTGGTTGCTCCTTGAAAACCCTATGGGACAATTCTGCTTTATCCTGTAGGGCTGCTGTGAATAAAGATCGACTTAATGGCAACATGTATCTATGTAGCACTCTCATTGCACTGGTTGAGAAATATTTAAATGCTGTTAGAATTATTTGGCATTGAGAAAAAAAGAATTGTATGTATGTACGGCTTTGCTATATGCAGAAAGCACATCTTCTCTGTAAGAAGACACCCGCTGACCCTTTTGGGAACCTCCTAGGCTCAATAGTTGGGCCTGCCTCAGTTTACCTTTACTCCATCTCAACAGGTATCATTTATTATTCAAAGTGGAAACCAAAGTCAGAAATACTAGTTTGTCTAAGGTTGCACAGTTAGGTAAGTGGCATAGCCCTAATGTAAACCCACATCTGTCTGACACTAAAGCTCTTAATTTTCTACTATAACAAACTGCCTGTACTTTTGTTTGCATTGTCTAGATCTATTATCACTTAAAGTATGTATGTTTTTAAGTTTTAAAGACAGAATTCTACAACTCTAAGTAAATTCCTATAGAGTTAATTAAAGCTGAATAGACCATATATTGGTATGATGTTCTAATCAAGATTTATATTTTTTCAGTTGCAGAAAAATGTTGTACTCCTACTACATTTCAGGTGCTTTTCTATAGATGTCTGGTATTAAAAATGAGATCTGGTCTTACATGGCTCACTTTGGCACTAGAGCTGTCAATATTTCCAGGTGCATGGTTACCAGTCACTTTACAGGGCACATGAACCTGAACCTGAGGTGTGGGCACATTCATGTGCACAGGATGTTCAAGTCTGCACTTCATATGGCTTTCATGACTACAGGAAAGGAGCTTAGAAAGCTTGCATGTTTGGGTTGTTGTTCTGTGCTCTGCTTTTACAATGAGAAACCCTGATGCGATTATCCTGAGACTACCATTTTACCTGGAGAATACTGTCTTCTAGTAAATAATAATGCACACCTTAGAGGAATGATGTTATCTGGCCTATGTTAGTAGTTAAGCACTCCACTGTTAACCACAAGATACCAACAACAACAACAAAAATACCCAGTGCCATCAACTTGATTCTGACTCCTAGCAGCACTACAGGAGAGAGTAGAATTGCTCCATAGAGTTTCCGAGGAGTGCTTAGTGGATTCGAACTGCGGGCTTTTTGGCTAACAGACATAGCATTTAACCACTGTGCCACGTCTGGAGTTTCCCAGCCGCTATGTGGCAGAAACATGACAGTTGGCTTCTGTGAAGATTTACAGCCTTGGAAACCTTGTGGGGCTGTTCTGTTGTGTCCTACAGGGTCATTATAAGTCAGAATCAGCTAGCTGGCAAAAGGTGGCTGTAGAGAATGTGTTGTTGTTAGGTGCTGTTGCGTCAGTTCTGACTCACAGCAACCCTATGAACAATAGAACAAAACACTGCCCAGTCTTGCATCATGTCCACAATTATTTTTATGCCTAAGCCCATTGTTGCGGCCACTGTGTCAGTCCATCTCATCGAGGTTCTCCCTCTTTCTCACTGACCCTCCTCTCTACCTAGCGTGATATCCTTCTCCAGGGACTGATCCTTCCTGATAACAATATATTGTATTGCAAAAAAGAAAAGAAAAAGAAAAAACTTGTTAAATGTTGAAATTTAAAAATTATGGCCAATTTGCATTTCCAGACATTTTAATTTACTTCAGGAGATGACTCATTGTCATTGCTTTGCCTGAAAGTGTAACTGTAGAGACAGAGTGATACTGGTGGGAGTTAGGTGATACATAAATCTAGAGATCCAATAGGAATTAGTTCTGTAAAGTTAACGGAAAGGCCCAGAAAGGATGGCTGGTGTGTGTGTAACTCCTAGTTTTGGCATTTTTACCGAAGCATCAGATAGATGTTTTCACATCTTGACATCGGTGCTGTCTTTATCTTAAAATAATGGTAGTGATGTGTACCTTTTCTAGTAGTTATGAAGATTAAATGTTGATAATAATTTTAAAGTGCGTTGCATATATTAAAAAGTCAAACACATTGCTGTCAGTTTTGACTCACAGTGACCTTATAGAGCAGAGGAGAACTGACTCCACAGGAATCGAAAGGAATGGCTGGTGGATTCACACTGTAGCCCTTTTGCTGGTCAGCTGAGCAGTTAAGGGTGGTACCACCAGGGCTCCCCTGCAAATATTCTTTAATAAACATTAATTACAAAATGGTAAGGCACAGATTTGTCCACTATAAAAACATACTTCTTTCTGTTTTCTAAATTAATATATGAGGAACCCTTGTGGCTCAGTGGTTAAGTGCTCGGCTACTGATCAGAAGTCTGGCAGTTCAAGTCTACCAGCCACTTCTTGGAAACTGTATGGGGCACTGCTATTATGTGCTGTAGGGGCACTACGTATTGGACTTGACTCAGTGGCAACAGGTTTTGGTTTTTTGGTTAAGCTAATCTAGGATCCCTTTTTTGTTTGTTTGTTTTTAAATTCAACAGGATAATTTTTAATGTGATTTTTTTTTTTTTTTTTTTTTTACAGAAAGGGGAACATTTTATAAAAACTTCACCTTGATAAGTCCTCACTTCATTAGTGTGGATAATGGGGACTTGTCTGTTGCTAGATGCTGAAAATAATGTTTTCAACAGTATCAACACTCATGCTGTTTAGTTATATTAAGGATTACTGAAACCAGCACAGTGCAAATCTCTTCATTTAAAGTCTTTCTCCACAAAAATCATTTTTAGGTTAACTATTGTGTTTTTAAATTTGACTGTAATTTTCATAAGTAACATGCTCATGACTTGAAAACAGACCGCTGCTCAGTAAGTGTATTTTTTAAATTTCTTACAGTGTAGTAATGGAGACTGCAAAGTTGTGATGCTACTAAACTCGTTTTGGCAAGATGGGTAATGAAGTGCCTTTTTTGCTTTCAGATATTCAGACGATGCTGGTTGGTCTTCAAGAAAGCTTCCAGCAAAGGACCCAGAAGGCTAGAAAAATTTCCAGATGAAAAGGCAGCTTATTTCAGAAACTTCCATAAGGTAAGTCACTGTCTTTGGAGTCTCTGGGGACCAGCCTTTGACAGGAACTTCTAGAGACATTTCTATTGATCGATGAAATCTGCAGAGGCAAAAATGCATGGCCAGGAGAAAACACTCCTGTGTGGATAAAATGCAAAAGTTCTTCTCCTTTATTTTAATCCTCTGCCATAAATGCCAGTGGTACCTCTGAAAAATGAAAGACTCATTTTTATTGCTACTTTGCAAAATAGGATGACTCATAACTCAACCAGATCATTTCCCAAGGTGCTGAGTAAGCGTTTTCCCTCGGTTCAGGTTAATTGTGCATTTGTTACTTTGATTTAAACTGTGGGTCCTATTTAGAAGCTAAAACTTGGAGACTGGATTCGGCAGTATTGATGACAGTCTGAATGTATATGGCATGTGCTCTTTAGTCAGTTCTTTGAACAAGGAAGGAAGGATATGCCGATGTGTACAGGTGTGGCATAAATTCTGCAAGTGAAATGATCAGTTTCCTAAGAAATAAAATAATGTGAAAAAAAATCCTAAAGTGATCCTAAATGTATTGCTTAAAGTTATCATTGATAATAGTGGCAAAGCACACTGGAATGTCTTAGAGCAATATGCAGGACTACTAATCAGAACTCAGAATAGTAAAACAGTATTGCTTGTTGGTAGAATACCTGAAGAAACTCGGTAAAGATTTTAATTCCTTACTGACAATAATATTGAGTAAATTACCCTGAATAAGGTAGTGAATTTGTAGAATTCTATTTTATGTGGCATCAGCTTTGATTTCTTCTTTTATTTAAGAATTATTTGATGATAATATACTAGCCAGGCCAAGTGCCATCGAGTCAGAGCTGACTCATGGAATCCTATTAAGCAAATAGCTAGTGATTTTTTTTATTTTTATTTAATATGACTGAGTGAAAATGTACATTTCCATATAAATTTACATGCCCACCTATATGCAGCTTCCACTGCTCTCCCTGTCTTGTGACAGCACACTATTCCTCTCTGCTTCATACATGTCTCATCCTCCCAACAGTCTCCTTTCCCCTCCTCTGCACCACTCTCCTTCCTCCAGCCTGAGGTTAGCCGGGTGATATCCTATAGATGTATAGAACCCTAGAGTGCATCCAATATATGGTCACTGTGCATCACCAAGTCCAGTCCATTCGTGTCCGAAGAGTGGACTTTCATTATGATTTATGGGCAAGGGCAGCATCAGGGCCAGGGGCCATGCTCTCAGGGGAACCCTGAAACTGCTGGACCATCAATTGAGGTCTTTTAATGGGGATCTCAGGATGCACCCCTTTTTATTTTTGTGTTGCCAGTGAGACTCAACTTAGTGAGCTCCATCATGGCTATCACTGGTAATGGCCGGGCACCATCCGGTTCTTCTGGTCCCAAGTCGATGAAGGCACCCACTCATGTGGGTCTCTCTATCTTCTGGGTTGTCTTTACTCCATGTCATATTGGTCCTTGGTGAGCATCCGTTCTTGCTGAGTTGGGACCATTTGCTATGTCCTCGGATGGCAACTTGGCAGCTTTTAAGACCCCAGACGCCACTCACCAATGTGGGGTGCAGAGAGCCCTCCTAGCAAAATGCTAGTTGTGCCAATTGGCCTCGATTTTGCCTAAGAGCATGGTCCCTGGCCCCTGCCCCAGCTACTCTATCCTTGCAATATTGGGTTAAGGTGGAAGGAGTACTCAAGTTATGCTGAAGTCCACTTAATATTGTTCTGTTTCTAATGTGTGCTATCACCGATTTCTCCCAACCAGATTTCTAGCAACTACCTAATCTAAGCCCTCCTACCTTTGCCCTCCCTCCTTCCCCACCCTTGCAGCTGTCAAAGGGTCTTTTCTTTTATACACAAGTCTGTTTTTGAGATCTTATCGTAGAGGTCTCATACAATATTTGTCCTTTTGTCGCTGACTACTTTCACTCAACATAATGCCTTGCAGTTGAAACCAGGTTATGAGATGTTTCCTGGAATCATCATTATTCTTTATCATTGCGTAGTGTGCCATTAGTAGATGTATACCATAGTTTACCTATCCATTCTTCTGTTGTTGGGCATCTGGGTTGATTCCATCTTTTTGCTATTGTGGGCTGTGCTGCAATAAACATTCTTGTGCATGTGTCCATTGGTGTGAAAGGCCTTGATTCTGTAGGATATATTCCAAGTAGTGGAATTACTGGGTCAAATGGTATATCAACATCCATCTTTTTAAGGAAGCTCCAGATTGCTTTCCAAAGAGGCTGGGCCATTTTGCAATGCCACCACTTTCTCCACAGCCTCTCCAGCATTTGTTGTTTTGTGTTTTTTGGATCACCTTACTTATCCGGGGCTTCTCTCCTTTCCAAACAAAATTGTTGGGGTGAGATGGTATCTCATTGTCGTCTTGATTTACATTTCTTTAACAACTAAAGATCATGAACATGTCCGCATGTGTTTTTTGGCTGCCTGGATCTCCTCTTTAGTGAAACGTCTGTTCATCTCCTTTGCCCATCACTTAATTGGATTATTTATCTTCTTCTTATTGATATTTTGTAGTATCTTATAGATTATGGAGATCAGGCATCGGTCTGACACAGAGTTGCCAAATATTTTTTCCCATTCTGTAGGTGTTCTTTTAATTCTATTAATAAAGTGTTTGGATGAGCAAAAGTGTTTGATTCTTAATAGTTCCCATTTATCTATTCTCTCTTCTGTTGATTATGGTTTGTTTGACAGATTTTTGAGTCTGTCTACATTGTGTATTAAAATTTCCATTGTTGTTCCTACCTTTTCTTGGATGAGCTTTATTGTTTTAGGTTTGATATTTAGGTCTTTTATCCAGTTGGAGTTGGTTTTTGTATAAGGTGTAAGATATGGATCTTGTTTCAGTTTTTTTGCAGATGGATATCCAATTTTTCCAGCACCATTTGTTGAAGAGACTGTTTTTACCCCAGTTTAATGTCTTAGGGCCTTTGTTGAAACTGTTCATAGGCAGATGGTGTCATCTCTGGGGTCTCAATTCTGTTCTATTGATCGATCTATCTGTTCTTGTACCAGTACCAGGCTGTTTTGACCACTGTGGCAGTGTAGTATGTTCGGGTAATGAGAGGCCTCCCAGTGTGTTCTTCTTCTTTAGTAGTACCTTACTTATCCGGGGCTTCTTCCCCTTCCAAACAAAATTGGTGATTTGTTTCTCCATCTCTTTAAAAAATGATGCTGGAACTTGTATTGGGATTGCATTATAAAAGTAGATTGCTTTAGGTAAAATAGACATTTTCACAATGTTAAGTCTTCCTGTCCATGAGCAGGGTAGGTTTTTCCATTTATCTAAGTCTCTCTTAGTTTCTTGTAGTAAGAGCTTGTAGTTTTCTTTGTAACAGTCTGTTATTTCTCTGGTTAGATTAATTCCTAGGTACTTTATCTTCTTAGAGGCTATAGTAAATGGTATTGATTTGATGATTTCTTCATTAACAGTCTTGTTGTTGGTATAAAGGAATCCTACTGATTTACTTATGTTTTTCATGTATCCTGAGACTTTGCTTAACTCTCATATCAGTTGGAGTGGTTTACTTATAGATTCTTTGGGATTCTCTGCATATACAATCATATCATCTGCAAACAAGGAGATTTTAGCTTCTTCTTTGCTGATGCAGATGCCCTTTATTTCTTGGTAGCTAGTGATTTTTTTAAAAAAATTCTATTTCAACCTGGATTCAGAAGTGTTAAGATTTGAGTTTTTTGTAAATCCTGTTAAGCAGCCCTTGTGGTGAAGTGGTTAAGTGTTCAGTGGTTACTTGAAAAGTTGGTGGTTCAAACCCACCAGTGGGTGCACGGGAGAAAGATGTGGCCACCTGCCTCCACAGGAGTACAGCCTTGGAAACCCTGTGGGGCAGTTACACTTGGTCCTTTTTGATTACTATGAGTCAGAATCAGCCAGCAGTGGGTTACTCACTATTAAGTATTCTATATTGTAGAATTAATCATAGATTTACTGCCAAGGACTCTTAGTTGAAGTTCCCACCCTGTCACTTACCAGCCTATAAATATTTGAATTTCTCACAAGTGTATGGATTGTAAGATTACTATATTCCACATCTGTTTTAAGAATTAGTGTGACATAGTCTATCAGAAATAACCAGTGCAGTGCTTCCCGCTCTAACTAGTGGAAATTATTTTAAGGCTAAATTTTACTAGTGTCTTCTGGATTATGCTTATGACTGTAGCAGTAATTTTAACCTGACTTAATGAGGAGATGCCAGAGTATATTTAATGAGGAGCCTCCTGACCGTGAAAGGTGATTCTGTGGCATAGACTTTGTGAGAAACAATCTGAAGGTTGAGTGTGATGCGTGTTCTGTAGGTTCATGACCAAAGTCCCTCTGATCGCAGTGATTCCTGCTGGCAAGTGACATGTACTGGTCAGATGCCCTCTGCCCAGCAGACTTTGGTTTATTTCTACTGACAGATAAAACAGGTGCAAGGAGTTGTTCTATCTTAGTTTGGGGCTTAGGCATTGCTGGTTCTGTGGTCGAATTCTCACCTTCCATTAGTGACCCAGGTGTGACTCCTGGCCAGTTTACCTCCTGGGTAGCCACTGCCTGCTGGTCATTGGGGGCCTGTATGTTGCTATGATGTTTAACAGATTTTAGTGGAGCTTCTCAACTAAGACAGACTAGAAAGAAAGGCCTGGCAATCTGCTTCTGAAAATCAGCCAGTGAAAACTTGGTGAATCACTATGGTCTGATCTGCAGCCCGTCAGGGAGTGCTTCATTCGATCATACAAAGGGTTGCCATCAATCAAGGGTCAGCTTATTAGTAGCAGCAGTTTGGGACAAAACCATGTATTACTTAAGAGGAGACACGTTCTGGTATTCTGATTTCAGCTAACAATCAGTAACTCAGCAGGAGGTGTTGGGTGCCTACTCTGTACCAGGCCATCTGCTCCCTGCTGGGTATACAAAGAAGCATGGGAAACAGCCCTTGCCCTCAAAGATCTTGCAGTCTTGTGGAAAATGCACACACACAGATACATCCTATTCAAATACAACAAGTACAGTTAGAGAAATAGATTGTGGCAGAAAGAACATTTCACCCAATTGGAGATTCACTTAAAACTTCCTCATGAAGATATTTGAATGAAGAAACTTATAGAACTGACGTGATAGCCTGATGAAGAGGAGACGCTGTTTCTGAAAGCTGTTCTGGAACATGGCAAGCTGTCTGTTTGGTCTTCCTTTCTCCTTATTTTCATGATCTTGCTAGTTTCCTCGCTACCTGTGTATTTTGCCTATAGTAGCATTGACAGCTGTGCTGCATAGCAGGACTCAGAGCGGAGGCGAGCACCAGCTCCGTTCTGCCTTGGAGTCGGCCTCCTTGAAAATCACTGGGCTCCCACCATGAGCTGCGCCTGTCAAAGGCAGCTGCATTCCTGTGTTGTGGTGTGAGTTTCCTGAATGTGGATGATCAGCCTGGTCTGGAGCTCTAACTCACTGGTGCTCATTATGCTTAAATGCTGCCTGACTACTTAGGCCTGTGGTGCTGTTCCATGCAGCGGGCTTACGCTGGTGAAAAAGACGGTGTATCATTCCGTCATTCACCTTACCTTCTTAGGAACATAAAACCAACAGTATCATGTACTGATAAAGTGCATTTTTTAAGTGAATGGAAGTCAAAGACGTAGAGAAAGATCCTCCCAAGAGAATAAAAAAAAAGTTAATTATGTAAGCCATTTGTTTAAAAGGAAGATAAAAAGAAACATGCAGTGAGGATGGTTTGGCATGCCTGTGGATCAAAAAGAAGGTTCTATGACTAGAGGATAGAAGAAGAGCGCATAGAAATTGGATTACAGTCTATAAATGATGAGAGTCTATTAAAAGGTTTTATTTAGTGGACTGACATTGACTATTATTTTTTTAATAGTAACAAACTGGTACTCAGGTCTCTGAACAGAAGCAAGTAGTTTCTGGATAGAGATCAAGTCTTGAGACAAATGGAGAGAGAACCCAGGGTGTCTTCTTTTGTTTGGCTGTAGCTTTACCCTGAGAGCTGCTACAGCAGCAGCAGTGATAGCCATAACCAGAAAAACAAACAAAAAACTCAGTGCTGCTGAGTTGACCCCACAGAGGTTGCAAGGAGCCCTTGGCAGAGTTGAACTGCAAGTCTGACAGTTAGCAGACATAGCACTTAAACACTACACCTCCAGGGCTTCCAGCCAGAGCTACAGGTGACTAAAATTCTTGAAAATAAACTTGCTACCTTTTAGGAACCAGTGGAGGCTGTGGACATAGCTCTGGGATGATGAAGACTGCTGTGGAGTGTAGAGGAAACTCTGCAAAGACAGAAGGAGAACCCTAAATATGTGCATAAACTCAGCCCAAAGCTGTGGCTCAGCCTTGAAACCACCTGTGAAGGAACAAAATAGAACCCAGCTCACTGCTCACTTAGGAACCAAACTGGGGTCCAAGCCACAGGTGTGAGAGTCTGGGATTCAGTCTGAGCGAGATAATTGCTTGCTGAAACAAAATATCAACACTCTTCAGAGCACCAGACAGTACATAGCATATTCATAATGTCCAAGATAAAAGCCCAAATTCCTTCAGACATTCAGGCACCGAAATATGATGCAATATCAAGGGAAAAGAAAATCAATGGATGTTAAAGCTGACATAACCCAAATGCTGGCATTATCGAGCAAGAATTTCAAAACAGACTTTCCACCTATGTGCAGTGAATGAAAATATTATCATATTTACAAAAGACAGGAAATCCCAGCAAAGAAATATGTTATTAAAAAATGGAAATTATGTAACTAAAATTAAGATACTGGAAAGTCAGATTTTACTGTATGGGATTAATGGCAGGAAGGAAACGATAGAGGTAATAGTGAACTATGTCTAGTACTATTGAGAGACTGAATAAAATGACAGAAAAAGGATTGGGGTGTTTACAATGTGGAGGTCTTTGTTGGTGACAGTTACCTAGACAGCTATTTTCAGAAAAGTTAGGCTGTAAGATGGAGCCAAGTTATATACCAGGGATGCTTTTTAAACATAAGATGTACCAATAGTCCCAGAGGTAGGAGGAACTGCACTTATGACCATCTGTTCTATTGTGTCCTTTTGTACCTCTAATTGTTAGAAATATGTACTACACACAGTGTTGCAGTATGTAATTTGATGATGTTATTCTCAGATGTTCACTGGCAGATGTTCAGTGTTACAATTTACTGTTGAACGTAAAATTTATAAGGATACTGATAATAAAAGACAATACTAACAAAAACTATAATGATAAAGAGATATTTGACTTATGTCAGAACTGGCTTACGATGGAGTCATTGGAACAAAATCTTGTTGTAAACTGGGAGCTACCCATATTGTAACATATCGTAGGTCGACAGGATGACCTAGTAGAACTAAAAATGTAATAATGGTAGGTTCTTATCTGAAAACGTAATAATGATGAGAAGGTTTCTGTTATAATTACAGGGGCTGACTTTTGATGGAAGCCAGGATACTGTATTTCAACAAAAAGTTGGGATACAATCAGAGACAGAAGTAGGTACCCAAAAAACCAAACCCCTGCCGAGTCAATTTTCACTTCACAGTGACCCTATAGTTCACAGCAGAACTGCCCCATAGAGCTTCGAAGGAGTACATGGCAGGTTTGAACCGCTGACCTTTTGGTTAGCGGACATAGCACTTGATCACTATGTCACCGTGGTTTCCATAGTTTCTAAGGAACACCTGGCTGATTAGAGCTGCACTTAACCACTGTGCCACCAGGGTTAAATTTTAATATTGTTAACAGTGAATAACTCTTCAAAAATGTGCAAGCTTCCCATGTGTGAGAAGTTTCTCCTTCTAGTGTAAGTTTAAACAAGAGAAGGGAGAGCAAGGAGAGAAGAGAAAGTTAAAGGAATAGTCTCTTAATAAGTAACCAAACAGGTGTCATTAACTGTAATTTGAAGCTTACTAAAGCACTTTAATATCTACATTCAATGTATGTGATAGCTAAAAATTACCTTTCTAATGAAAATGTTGTGAAGATTAAACTTTTTGTTATTATAACTTACTCTTCACAGCATTGAAGTGGCTAATTCAGTTTCCTAATGATTTAAACTTCCCTTGAGGAGATTTGCCTTTTTTTTTTTTCCTTCTCTGATTGCTTATGAAATGAAACAATGAAATTAGAACAATCGCTTTATGGAAGAATGATTTTGTCATGATTTATTCGTAGGAACCAGTATTAAGAATTGTTTTCAAGAGACTGTGTACATGATTGCTTTTTTACTTTGATTCTCTGTTAGTTTTGCTCTATAATGTTTCTACCTGCCTACCTTATTCTAAAATACCAACTTTTCGTTCTCCTCACAATCTTAACTATGTCCATGCTACTGATTTTTTGCTTCTTTTGGCCTTACGATAACCACTGAGTGTTCTCCAAATTTTCCTTTATCAGCCTTCTATCAACATTTTAATGCCACTCTTTATTACTTTAATAATATCTATTCTTCCCGGTCATCAGAATTGTATTACTTCTTTGCAGCCTTAACATTGCCCTGATTTGAGTATATAGCCCGCTTTCTTTGTTGTTGTTGTTAGGTGCCATCGAGTCTCTTCTGAGTCATAGTGACCCTGTGAACAACAGAACGAAACACTGCCCAGACACTTGTGCCATGTCCACAAGCGTTTTTATGCTTAAGTGCATTGTTGCGGCCACTGTGTCAATCCATCTCGTCAAGACTCTTCCTCTTTTTCACTGACCCTCCTCTGTACCAAGCATGATGTCCTTCTTCAGGGACTGATCTTTCCTGACAACATGTCCGAAGTATGTAAGACACAGTCTTGCCATCTTTGCTTCCAAGAAGCACTCTGGTTGTACTTCCTCCAGAACAGATCTGTTGGTTCTTTTGACAGTCCATTCTTCTCCAGCACCACAATTCAAAGGCATCAGTTCTTCTTTGTCTTCTTTATGCATGGTCTACCTTTCGTATGCGTGCGATGCAATTGAGAATACCATGGCTTGGGTCAGGTGCATTTTGGTTTCCAAGGTGAACTCTACTTTGAGAAGGCAGCTCTTCCTCAGTCACTGTTCGAGTACCTTCTATCCCAACACCATATCTGACAGTGTTCGGCTGCTATTCATAAGGTTTTCCCTGGCTAATTCCTTTCAGAAGTAGACTGCCAGGTCCTTCTTCCTAGTCTATCTTAGTCTGGAAGCTTAGCCTGGAAGCTTGCCTACCATGGGTTACCCTCCTAGCCCCTAAATACCAGTGACGTGGCTTCCTGCATCACAGGAACTAACAAGCATGCCTCCACTGTCAGACAAGTGGGGGCTACTCACTCCCTCCCTGCCTGATGGTGTTACCCTGCTTACTTGATGGTGACATAGAAAACCTGCAGGTGTAGTCTCCTGCTAGAAACATTTACCATTATGCTACAAAGGAAAAGGGAAACCCTCCTCTTTGTTGGGAAATTGCTGTTTAAACTCAGTTCATCTATGTTCTAGTTCTCGTGTGCTGTCAAGTCAATTTTGACTTATAGTTACACTGTAGAACAGAGTACAGCTGCCTTATGGAGCTTCCTAGGCTATGATACTTAAGGGAGCAGATCACCAGTTCCTCCTCCACGATGCCACTGGGTAGGTTCTAACCACTGACCTCTTGGTTAGCAGCCAAGTACTTGGCCTTGGTGATACCAACTCTCCTCAACTAATATATAAAAATAAAATACTAATAATTATGTTATATATGTTTTTGTGAGACTACTGTGTCTAGTGCCAAGATACGAGGACTGCCAGTGAGGTTTGCGAACCCATCCTAGAAAAAGGGTTACAATACCTCATTGCCGAATATCACTGTGGTCACCTTCGAAGTACTCCCCTTGGGAAGCTATGCATTGACTCCAGTGCCTAGTCTGCTCTTCAAAGCAATTTTGGAACTCTTTTTCTGGAATGCCATCGAAGTTTTCATTGTATTACCCTTGATGTCCTGGATGTCATCCAGATGTCTTCCTTTCAATACTTTCTTTATCTTCAGGTAAAGAAAAAGTCAATGGGGGCAAAAACAGGTGAATAGGTGGGGTGTTCCAATACACTTATTTTGTTTACTGGCTAAAAACTGCCACACAGACAGCTATACAATTAAGTTTGCAAACTTACAACTGTGCCACCATGCACAATGGCCCTTCCAGAACGAGTTCCAAAATTGCCTTGAAGGGTGGACTAAACACTGGCCTTAGTGCATAGCTTCCCAAGGGTAGTACTTTGAAGGTAACCATAGTGATATTCAGCAGTGAGGTATGTAGCAATTAGAACAATTAAGTTAGTGGACTTAATTTTCAGACCTCATAGGCATGGAGTTTCAGAAGACAAGTAAACTAAAAAAGATAGTCTTCTCATTTATATAATAAAAATAATAATTGCCCTATTCCTTGAGGACTGTTATGAGGCTTAAATAATGTGCTTCATAAAAAATATTTAAAAGAGTACTGGGGGAGAAGTCTGTACTGTTAAGAGTTATTATCACTGTGGTTTGGAAATTTTACAACCCATTGAGGTAAGGGTTATAAATAGCTAACTATAATGAAATATGATGATATGCACAGTGCTGTCATAAAAGGATAAGGGAATGCTTGCTTCTGTTTCTGCAAATCAGGATATCACAGAGGAAGTAATGAGCACGGGGCTTCTGAAGACTACTCTGTTTAGACAAAGCATGAGGATGCGGGAAGGGTTACACAAGAAAGGGCAAAAATGGTTACAAGTGCTGGAAGTTACACTGCATGGCAAGATGAGGGAAATTTGGGGAATCTGTGTCAACAGTGTCTGAAAGGAGGGTCCGAGTGCTGAAAGGTAGCCTGAAAGAAGTGCTGGAATACAAGTATCAGTCTCTTCTCATCTGGAATAAAAGAGAAGGAAGGCAAATACTCAGAGAAGAAATCAGCTTACAGGACTAAGAATGCGCAGGAATTGTGGCCTCATCTACCCTGACACCATAAGAACTAGATTTTGCCTGGCATTGCCCGGCTACCACCAGCAGCCATTCTAAGAGGGTCATAATTGATGAATCCTGATGAAGAAGGGAAAAATTCAGAACAGAACTCAAATTCTTAAAAAGTTGATGCTTATGAAACCAGTGAGATTAGAGGATTTCCTGAGACCATCACCCTGAGACACTCTTTAAGCCTTGAACGAAAAGTAACCCAAGATCACCTTTTAGCTAAATAACAGTTTGGCTCATAAACTAAAGAAAATATTACCTGTGAGCACTACACTCCTTTAAAAAGCCTTCTGTGTGAGACCAAATGGTCAAGTCTTACTCTAAGGCAAAGATAAAAAGGGAGGTGGAGAGGAAAACCATATGACTGGAAATGAGACATCCAGAAAGGAAATAATGTGAATGTTGGCACTCAAAAGTGTAGTATCACTGAGCAGATTGTGTAGTGATAGTTAAATAGGAACCAAATTTGCTCTGTAAACTTCTAAAGAAAAACAATATTATTTTTTTAAAACTGAAACAAATATAGTAATACTGTGAAGGATCATGAGTTGTTTACTAATAAGTCTAGTCTTTATCCTTTAAAAAGTAGGGAAGTTGTGAAAGGTTTAAAGTGTTTTGTCATATGTCCTGAAATACATCTTTTAGAAACAATAACCTGTAGATCATCACATTAAAACCAAAACTGAACTGTGGTTGATTCTGACTCATAGAGACCGCGTAGGATAGAGTAGAACTACTCTGTAGAGTTTCCAAGGAGTGCCTGGCAGATTTGAACTGCCAGCCTTTTGTTTAGCAGCTATAACACTTTAACTACTAGGCCACCAGGTTTACCATCACATCAAAGGGATAGGGTAATAAGGAAACTAAATACAGAAAAACTAAGAAAGCATTATATTTTCAAAAAGGAGGTGACAAAGGTTTAGATTGGAGAGAGGTCAAGTGAATGGAGAGAAGGAGATAGATCAACTTTGATGACATTGTCCAGATAAAATCAAGTAGAATTAACAAGACTTAGGAATTGATTGATTTAAGATGAAAGGGGAGTCCAAGGCCAATCGTTTCAAGCCTAGGTGACTTGAATGGCTGGGTTGTCCGGAGACAGGAGACATGTGAGGAGGAGCACTTTTTAATAATGAAGAAAGTAAGTTCATTGTCAGAATGTTTGAGATAGCCTTAGTGTACTCATTATGTGATAGGAAATACTGTCAGATTTTGCAGAAAATCTGTTGGACAGAACTAATATTAATGAGAGTGTATTTGAAAGCCTATTTTTTTTGAAAGCTTGTTCACTGTAAAATAAAACTTGGTAATTAGCTGAATTCTCCAAAACAGATTTCGGAACCACCTTAGAGCAGCTTCTAGACTATTTCACGGGTACTATGATTCTAAATATGGAGAATTGCAGATCAGAAAACATTGGCACTTAAATGGAAAAACAGCTGATTTGGGAAATAGAGAAAATACTATTATCTGTGAGTACTGTACTCCTTTAAAACCATCGATATGAGACCACTGAAATGAAAAAATTCTGGAAAGTTCCATTTATATGAGAAAGTGCTAGTAGAATAAATGTATACTAAGTGGTAAAACTCAGAGTAATTATCCAGACTTTTTTAAACATGCCCCTAAATGAATAATGTATTAATTCTAAAGACAGAACATATTTGTCTTATAGAAAATATATAAAAATACTGACACTTGCAAGGTTCAGGAAGAAGGGAGAAGCCAGCATGTTGGGGCCTGTACTTCCCTCTGAGGGGGAGATGGGTCAAGGGGCCATTAGAAGGATCTTGCAATTACATCGTCTAAAGCCAGGCCAACAACCCGTCAAGTCAAAAAAGCAATCACCAGTGTTCTTGATGGTTTTATCCTGAAATAAACTCTTGCTCCTGCAAAGTCAACGATGAACCATCTCTCCATGGCTTTTTTCCATTGCTATCATCATAAATTCTCTTCTCAGAAATGAACATTGGCGAAGCTGTAAATTTCTCACAGTTACCACTGATGGTCAGATAAACAGGAAGATCCCCTTGTGACTCAGGCTGGCCTGTTTGAAATCTGTCTTTGGGCAGTCTCATGACTAACCCAAATGTTGGATCTCCAGAATTGGGGGGTAGGGGACTTATTTTCCATAAAATCTAAAGAAATAGACAGTAGACATTTCCCAAACTTTTCTGTTTATGAATGTTTAAATACTTTAGACTTCTCATTAATCAGTTATTTCCATATGACCTAAAATCTCCTTGAGAGCTCAATAGCAGTAAATCAAGACAGTCAAATGAATGAGATATTTCCAACCTGAGTGAGTGTCTGAGAAATAAGCTAACGACACAGTTGTTGATCACCTTTGTGTACCATGCTGTATCTGAAACATAAATATTATAAAGCTTGTGGTTATTAATGGTCTCATTTAGACATTTGATATGTTTACTGTGAGAGAGCTCTTGCTGCATAAATCAATTTTTATATGAAACTGCTGTAATTTTTTTTTTTTTTACTACTTGATAGAGAGAATTTGAAATTCAAATCACTAGCCTCTAAAGGAAGTTATTAAAAATGCATTAGGGTTCAAAATGTAGCTGTATATAATTGTCATAACGGATATTCAAAACAAATTTATCCTCAATGAAAACTGAAGTAGAGCAATTTACATAGAATCAACCAATAAATTTTCCTTAATTTTCTAAGCAGATGGAAAAGAAACAGTTTAAAGAAATTTTAATAAAATAAATATGAGTGCTGTCCACAGGGAGGAAAATATAAATGAAATCTCTTAGGAGGAGGAAAAAAGATAGAAGTATGAAAGTTGAAGGGATGAAAATTAATGATACCAAGAAAAGCAGTGTTTTATTCAGACCAAACTGATTTCTAAATCCTTTATAACCTGACACTAAAAACATTATTCCATTCTGTCTGCTTTGCTCCCGTGTGAAGCTGGAAGTCTTTATGTAAAGCAAACATCTGAGAGAGTTGAAGATGGAGACAAAACATGAAGACATCCTTGTGAACAGTAACCACCTATTTAATGTGACTTCAACCACCTGTCCATCACCCTGGTGTGTTGCATTTTACTATGATGCCGGAAGCTGTGCCACTGGCATTTCAAATAAACCAGCAGGGTCACCCAGGGTGTACAACTTCCAGTGGTATTTCCAGAATAAGACTAGGAAGAAAGACCTGGTGATCTATCTTCAAAAATAAGCCAGTGAAAACCTAGGGATCACAGGAAAACATAGTCTGTCATGTTTGCTTTGGGCACATCATCAGGAGGGATCCGTTTCTGGAGGAGGACATTGTGTGGTGAAACCGAGGCCAGCAAGGCTGAGGGTGACAGTAGGTAACATGGATTGGCACAAGAGTCACAATGACAGACTCGAACATGCAGGTGATTTGTAAAGATGATGGAGAACTGGACAGCATTTTGTTCTGTTGTGCACAGAGTCACCATAACTTGGAGTCAACTTGATAGAAGCTGTCTATCTATGAGTATTCTTAGAGCTAGAAGCAAAAGCATAAGTGATTGTAGAAACACCACATGTGCACAATGTGCCCTACTAACTGATCTCATTTTGATTCATGAAGAAATGACTCTATGTACACTTGGTAGCATGTGAAGGGTTTTCAAAGGATTACTGTCTCTCGAAATGCCTGGGTGAAGCTCCCATAATGATTATCATGTATTTGGGTTAAGGCATTCTATCCATTTGTTTGTTGTTCATTTATTTATTCATTGATCTGTAATCTCAGATTGCAATGAAAAGGTCTCAGTCTGCTGAACACAAGCACTGTTAACACGTGATCATTTATTTGGAGTTTTACTCACATTATCTGATTGCTGAGGGAGAATGCAGGGCAGTGGAGTATGAGATGTTGTTTTTAATGTAGATGAAAGGTAGGAAAAGTGGCCATGGTATGATATACTGTGGAGAACGAGTGTCCCTGAAGAATATGGGCTGATTGTGACTTGGGTGAAAGAGATCAAATTTTGTCATCTTGAAATGACAGGGAACTCCCAGAGCTAAACTTGATCTACATAATATCTGAACTCAAGTCAATGAAAATTTTATAAAATTAAAATCAAATTTTAATCTAAGGTAAAGGTTGTTGCCAGTAAGACTCTTTCTGAATAGCTTAAGGGATACAGTGGGAAACTGAGCCCAGTAACTGGGATTTTTGTATAAGGCTTCTTACTCTATAGCAGTGACCTCTTCATGGAGAAGTATAGAATTGGGCTCAGAATATACTGTATGGTTGATATCTGGACTTGGCTTACAGTATCCAACAAGAAGATTTACATTAACAAAACTACTGTTTATTCTGCTCGGTAAAACAGCCCTTTTTTCTTTCCCACGGCAGCCATCTATAGATGGTACTGCATAGGAAACAACGTAGTGTAAAGTAAACATTATATTCCTCTCACTTTTCAACCTGTAAAATGAAAATAGCAGTATCATTGTTCAGAAATTGGGATGAAGCTAGGACATTACTCCTGAATTGTAAAGCCACTGCCTTAGATTCTGCATCTTGGAAATCAGGCAGAAAGTTCATACCAACCTCAGAAACTTTTTGAGATCAGTTTGAATGATAAAGTAGATTGGAGTTTCCAAAAGGGTATTTTACTCAGTAAATCAGGTGGTGATTTGAGAGAGGATATTTAATACTATGATTCTAATATGCTTTTATTTTCATCATTGTATATTTACTTACAACTGTAACTTTTACATTGATTTAATGGATTGAGATTCTATGCCCTCCATTATTAGTTTACAAAATAATCGTGAATGCACTTTTGGTTTTCAAAAATCTTGTTTTTACCGATTAACAAATTCTGCCTAATTGTTCAGTGTTTGGTAGATGCAGCAAGAGAAATGCTTATTTCGTAATGTTTGCTGAGAGCAAATTGTTTTTCTACCAATAATGAGAGAATTATATCTCAGGCAATGAATGCATATTTACAACTTACAAGTTAAAAAATATTTCAATGAAAATTCAGTCCTGAATTAGTATTTTGTACTTTGCTATTGATAATCTCTCCAGTATTTTTGTTATAAATAATGATGCTGCTCCAGGTCCATATGACAGTAGGAGGAAAAAAAATGAAAAAATGAATGATGCTGTTTCATATTATATTGTTAAAACTTAAAGCCTTTTACATCTGTAGCTTCTATTAAAGACAACAGTACAATTTTAATTGATCATTGAGTAATCCTCAGTTACATATCAAAGAGTAACCATTAAACTGTTTTTTGTTGATGAGAAAAGTTTGTTTAGAGAACTGTGGGCTTTGAGACTTAGTGAAATATCTTGTTTTCTTGATGTTTAATTTTTTCTTACCTACAATGGGCACACATAATTTGAGCACCTGAAGAAATGTTCAAATTCCTACTGTACAGTATTCAGGGAAACAAGTGCTGTTTATTTGGGAGGAGCAGAAATAGTCAATGTTTGCTTTAAAAATGTTCACTTATTCTCCTTTTCTACATCTTTGAATCAAGTTAATCATATTTAAATATCAAGTGCACGGACCAACAACTAATTTTGTGAACTTGGCACTGTGTACTTACATTGGCAGCACTGTACAAACAACTTGGTAAGGTTTCGTAACCTTGGTGTATCAGTGTCTCACAGCTGTGTTCTTGTCAATGTGTCATGGTGTCTTGTTGAGTGGCATTTGTGTGTTTGTGTATGCCATTGCAAGAATGTTGGTAGAGCAATGGACAAAAGTTAAATTTCTTGTTAGACTTGGCAAGAGTGGAAGTGAAATCACAGACATGTTAGTCCAAGTTTAGGAGTATAAAACTGAAGAAAACAGCAGTGTACAAATGTATTAAATATTTTTTTCTGAGGGGAGAGAAAGCGTCACTGATAAAAGGAGTTCAAGGCAGCAAGTGATGAGCATAACTGATTAAAAGACTATAGAAATTTGTACCACCTGAACAGTTAAGCAAGCTCACTGTTTGGAAGTGCTGAAAAGGCTACGTAAAACAATTAGATGAAAATGACCTGAACTTTTCACCAGCTGATGGCTCTCGCGTCACGACAATGCATAGCTCATGCAGCACTGTCTCTGGGGAAGTTTTTAGCCAGTAAACAAATAGCTGTATTGGAACACCCTCCCTACTCACCTGATCTGGCCCCCAATGACTTTTTTCTTCACCCAAAGATAAAGGAAATATTGAAAGAAAGAGATTTTGATGACATTCAGGACATCAAGGGTAATACGACAGCAGCTCTGATTGCCATTCCACAAAAAGAGTTCCAAAGTTGCTTTGAAGAGTGGACTAGGTGCTAATGTTGGTGGGAAGCTTCTGAAGGGGAATACTTGGAAGGTGACTATAGTGATGTTCAGCAGTGAGGTATGTAGCACTTTTTCTGGGATGAGTTCACAAGCTTAACTGTCATACCTTTGTATGCTGTTAAATTAAAATTTCGGCTACCTTTCCATAACCTTGAATTCCCCTCTAGTCTTTCATTATTCTTTTGTAAAGGACCTAGGTTGGTGACTGAAAGTGTTCTTCTAGGTGATGTTCTCCTAGGCTTAGGGCTACCGTAACACAGTCATGGTCTTAGACCTGGTATAGCAATCTCCCTGATGGTGGAGCAGTAACTTACTTTCCCATGTTTTATTCCAGTTCTGTTTTATGATCAAGTTGATCCGGTCAGGCTCATCCTTGTCCCCAAGGCTGAATCTTTTCTGCAGTTCAGTCACTAACAGTAAATCTGAGGACTGTCTCAGTTTTCTAATACTGTGTAAGAAGGTACCACAAAGGTAAACACCCATTTGTTTGTTTACAGTTCCATAGATCAGAAGTCTGCTCAGCACAGCTGGGTTCGTTGCTCAGGGTTACACAAGGCTGAAATCACATTGTTATGGGATCAGCTCCTGTTTGACAGCTCTGGAGAAAAATCTACTTGTAAGCTTTCCCTGTTGCTGGCAGAATTCAGTTCTTTTTAGCTCTAGGACTGAGGTCCCTGCTTCCTTGCTGGCTGTTAACAAAAGGCTGGTCTCACCAATTAGAGGCTGTTGCCAATCCTTGATATGTGGTTCCCTCTGTCTCTAAGCCAGCAATCTGACTCATTAAATCCACCTTGTACTTGGAAATTCTCTGACTTCACTTCTGTGACCAGGGAATATTTCATGCTCTGAAAAGGCTAATGTGATTAGGTCAGGCTCACCAGATAATCTTCCTTCAGGTCACCTGTGCCATAAACATGATGCACTGCAAGGCCATGTACAGCATAGACTAGGATATCTTAAGGACAGTCTCAGAATTCTGTCTACCACTGGTACCCACTTGACCTCCTTGTCTGGCCCAATGGTTGGTAACCCATTTGCTGAGATTCAGAGCTCAACCTGCCCAGCCATGTGACAGCAATTTTCCTAATCAATGGAAATACACTAGTCAAAGTTAGCACATCATTCAGAAAATCTGTGGGCTTGCTTATTTCATTTTTTCAGATTATTTGTTCAGGGGAGCTGATACTGGTGCTCTGAAATTCTCCTTTGTGATCTAACTCTAGGGGCCTGCCATTTAAATTTTTATCTCTTATTTGGGTAGGGATTTTTTTTAGTCTGGCAAAAGTATAAGAACTGCCTTTTCCTAGTTTTCCAGAAGAGATATATATACAGCATAGACAACATATTTGAGGTGAAACAAGGCAACTTGAATAGTTCAAGCATGGGATTTAACTTAGTTGCTACCTCAAAACCCAATTGTAACTGACTTCCTCCTTTCCTATCTCTGTGATACAAATCGAAAAAGCTGAGTGACCACTTTCACTGACTTCCTACAAATAGGGACATAGTTCTGATCAAGGTGATCTAAATTGAAATCTCCTAGAAGCTGTGGGAAAGTTTTACATTTTCTGTTGTGGTCAAAAGTGTCCTTTCCTCTTTTTTTCTTAAATCCAAAGTGCAATGGCTGGAAATGCAGCAGCCAATTTGTGACCATGAGAAGACAAACAATGACAGAAATGCTGAGAAAAAGACAGAGTCATGGGCATTTAATGCTGAACCAATGCCAATACCTGCCTACTTCCAGAATTCTGGTGTGATAAAAATAAGATCCTGTGACTTGACGGCACTTGCCTTGGCTTTGCTTAAATAAAGATTCAGCAAACTTCTTCATGCAATAAGGCCATATTATAAATATCTTGGGCTTCATAAACCATATGGTTCCAATTTATGTGTTCTGCCTTTCCAGTGCAAAACCAGCCAAACATGTAAAAAAATTAATAACTAAATAGACATGGCTGTGTTCCAGTAAAGCTTTTTTGACAAAAATAAATAGTAGACCAAATCTTGCGTATAGGCTGTAACTTGCCAACCCCTAGTTTAAACCGTTATTGGATTTTCTATTACTTGAAGCTAGATGAATTTCCAACCGAATAAAAATATGTCAGCAATCTTGGTAACATGTCTAACTGCTGTAAGTGTACACATAAACCTTAGCTGAACACAACTGGCAATTAACTCATAGATCACACCTAAAGTGGGTCTTATAAGCATAGGAAAATAGCTATAGCCTCTTTCAACTTTTTTGTGCTTTTTAGAATTGATATATATTGATGATCATACCAACACTCTTTTCCACTCTGTCTCCTGTATTAGATAAACATAATCGTTCCCATGGCTTCTGTTAAGTAAGAGGTGTTATACACCAGACTGTACTAGACAGCCAAATTGAAGTCTACTTCAGAACATTTTATATGTAAGTTGTAGCAGGTGTATAATTGTTCATAATGTCTAACCAGCTAGAATTATGCACATCATTAGATTGATTTCCTTTTAATATGTGACTCTCCTCTTCTTCCTCCAGTCATCTCCTTCCTTCCCTTCCTTCATTTCTTCTTTATCTCTCTCCCTCTCTCTTTTTTTTTTTTTTGGTAGTAGAACTCAGATGCAAAGATTGAGTTAATCATCTTGCTCATCTATGGTGGTGAAGTGCTAAGGCTGCTAACCAGAAGGTCAACAGTTCAAATCTACTAGGTGCTCCTTGCAAACTATGGGGCAGTTCTACTCTGTCCTATAGGGTCATTGTGAGTCAGAATTGACTTGACAGCGGTGGGTTTGGTTTTTTAGTTTTATCACCATATAGGAAACCCCAGTGGCGTAGTGGTGAAGTGCTACCACTGCTCCCTAAGGGGGAGCAGTTTGAATCCATGATGCTCCTTAGAAATTTTGTGGGGCAGTTCTACTTGTAAGCCAAAATCATCTTGATAAAAGTGGGTTTGTTTTTTTTTAATCATCATCTGTTTCTGTAATGTTTGATTATGTGTTTTATTTCCATTCATCAGTCATGATGAGTTTGATGGGAATCTTTGTATGATCCTTACAGATGTACTCTGTTGCTTTCATGTGCGCATACTGCATTACTAACTTACCTAAATACCCTTATGTTATTACTTTTTCTGTTTCTTTTGTTCATGCAGCATTACAGTTTTTAAGAACTACTCCCATTTTGCCAGTGGCTTTAACTGTTACATGATATTTCCTTTTTTCTCCATTTCTACAGTTTGTATCCACTATGCTTTGTGTCTCCCTTTTCCCAGTGATAGACACTAGATTGCTAACAACTTTTCATTACCTCTAACAATGCTGTAATTAAAATGGTTGTACCATCCCCATGTAAGCCAGTGTGAGAGAGGTTTTGAAATATATGAAGGCAACAAGATCTTGTGTTTTAGAAATGTAAAAATCTTAAATAAGGACCACCAGATGGTTTTCCAGAGTGGATGCTGTGTTCTATACATCTGCCAGTGCACGAAGGTTCTGTATTACATTTTAACTGATGCTTTCCATTACTCATTAACTTTTCCAAATCTGATGAGTATAAAGTGATATCCAGTTGCTGTTTTAACATTTACTTTTCTATTCACAGTGAGTTTGAGGAATTTGTTTTGGGCTTGTTAGCTATTAGGATTTGTTCTTCCAGGAATTAACTGACCATATCGTTTGTCCGTCTTTCCTACTGGGGTATCTATGTTTTCCTTGCTTTATTGTAGTAGTCATCTTATTTCAATTTTAGATCTTGTAAATAATGTCCTCCCTTTATCTTCTGTCTGTTCACTTTGCTTGTGGTATCCTACAATAAGCAAAAATCTGTGATTTCAATATACTCAAAAGTGTCCTTGTTTGGGCTCTAGGGCTTCTTTAAGAAGTACTTTCCCCATGTATCAAAAAAAAAATATTACCCTACGTTTTACTCAGTAGCATTATAGTTTTATCTTTAATGTTTTTGCCTTTCATGTACTTGGAGTGCGCAGTCATATGTGGAGTTAGAGGGGATTTCCATTTTATTTATTTTTAAATACTTGGGAAGCCAGTCTTCACAAACCGAACTATTAACCCTTTATTCTCTCCGGTGTTACTGCAGCACGTGCTATCCCCTACGCCCTCCGCCCGCCCCCGCGTAGGTGTGTTGCTGAGTTCTCTCTTTCATTCTGTTGGTCTATGGATTTGTTCTTGTGCTGCTAACACAACTGTTTTAAACTGCCACACGTCATACCCTCTTGTAACATATGGTAAGGCAACTGTTTCTCAGCCATTCTGTCGTATTTTTGGAACTTAATTCTCATGCAAGAGCTTGGTATGTCCCTTTCATTCAGCTTTTCTTCTGAGTCATTTAATAGTGTTTTAAATGTTTGTCTAAAGCAATATTGTCATGGATTGAATTGTGTCTGCAAAATGTGTAGCAATTTGGCTAGGCCATGATTACCTGTAATTGTGTTGTTCCTCTGTGTTGTAAATCCTGCCTCTGTGATGTTAATAAGAAAGGAAGGGAGGTATTTGTGTTAGTGAGGCAGGACTCAGCCTATAAAATTGTGTTGTGTCTTGAAGCATCTCTTGGGACATAAAGGAAAGGGAAGCAAGCAGAGAGTTGGGAACCTCATACCGTCAGGTAAGAAGCACTGCAGGAAGTAGGGCATGTCCTTTGGACCCAGGGTCTCTGTGCCTCGGAAGCTCCTAGTCCAGGGGAAGACGGATAACAAGGCCTTCCTCCAGAGCCAACAGAGAAAGCCTTCCCCTGGAGCTGAGGCCCTGGATTTAGACATTCAGCCTACTTTTCTGTGGGAAAATGATTTTTTTCTGTGTTAAAGCCATCCAGTGTTTCATTATAGCAGCACTTAAATGATTAAGACAGATCCCTAGATACTTTATGTGATTTTATTGTTAATATAGAGGTATAGTTTTATTTGCAAAATAGTAACTGCTGGTGTAGAGAAATCACTTTGATGTTTTAGGCTGACTGTATATCTGCCATCACTGCTGAATATTTTTATTGTTTTTCTTTAGTAGCTTACTTTTCTGTTGAGTCTGTTAGTATTTTTGTGCAATTGATCATATTGTTTGCAAATACTGACAGTTTTAGTTCCTCCTTCCCTATCCATTTTTTTCCATTTCTTATTGACCAGAACCTATAGAATATTGTAGACCTGATAAAGACCATCCCTGTCATGTTTCTAGTAATGATAAATGGAACATGCCTCATGCTTCAGCATGAAATACAGGAAATTGCCTTGTATTCCTTTTATATTAAGAGTGTTTCTTGTACAAAGTATAGAACTTTATAGGAATGTTATTTTTCTTTTGATTTGCTAAAACAACTGTCTTTTTCTATATCATACATTGAATTTATTTTGAGACATATATTGATAGACTAATCACTGTTAGCTCTTCTTTCTCTTCTAGGATAGACTTGCATATTAAGGGTTTTTTATTTTGTTTATTTTTTCTGATAAGTAAAATATAGCCAAATAATTTTTATATTTTTCCTATCTGGTTTTCAGATCAGTATGAAATAAAAGGGGACAGAAATTAAGCAGCTTTTACCCTTTTTCAGTTTTCTGGAATCTCTTGCAGAAGATAATAATTCACTGTCCCTTGAAAACTTGGTAAAACTCACTATGAAATTTGTCCATAAATAGAGCTTTTAAGAAATGAGCACAGTTTTAAAATTTTTTCTCTTGCCAGTTTTAACCTTTTCTATTTTTCTCAAGACATATGTATGTATATTCTTTTACCTGTATTTTCAGTTAGTATACAATCCACAATTCCATTAATATTTAAATTTCTGTGTTCAGTTTTCGTCATTTCCTGCTGTATTTGATCCATTTTAACCTTCTCCTTCTCTTCTTTGATCTGACTTGTGGGGAGTCAGCCATGTCACACCTTTCAGATGGAGCTTTTGGTTCCACTGAATGTCTTGGGTTTTTTAAATTAATTTCACTGAGTTCTGCCCTTTATTGTATCTTTCTTTCTTAAAATTCTGTTGCTTTCTTTTTTAACTTCTTCAATGGAGTGCTTAAGTTCTTTGTTTTCTACCTTTTCTGTTCAAGAAATATATTTTAAAGTTGCATATTTTCTTTATTCAAATTTTATTGTGTTTCATTTTTATTATAACCAACGTATCTTGTAACTGAACTCATAACTTCTTTTCTGCTCATATGTTCCATGATTGTACTTTATTTAGCTTTCGTGTGTATGGGCTGTTACCACATTTTTACTCAAATAATGCATGCCTTCTGTGTTAGTTCACCACCCAGCCTTCACCCACAAGGTATTTTCAAGCAGTGCTATGCCATTTTTTTTTCTGCACAGTAACATGTAAACATTGGCACAGCAGTGTTTATGAAAATACTTGATCGAAGAAAGTGCAGTTGGCAAACCAATGCAGAAGACATATGTTATTTGCATAAAAATAAGTAATTATCCATTTGATATAAATTTTTAATTATATGGTATTATGGTCATAGAATGGAATCTACATAATGTTGGCTTTTTGAATTTATTAAGGCTTTCTTTCAACTCAACAACACTTGGCTTGGCTTATTACATTATTAGTGGTTATTAGCCATAAATACTCACCCCCTAAAAAAACATGTTGCCATTTAGTATATTCCAAATCGTAGTGATCCTATAGACCAGAGTAGAACTGTCCAGTAGGGTTTTCAAGGAGCACCTGGTAGATTGGAACGACAAGCTTTTTTGGTTAACAGCAACCATAGCTCTTAAACACTGCCCAACCAGGGTATCCTTAAGTAACCCAAATGTGCTTTAAAAATGTCTTGTCTGTTGTTCGTAGTGACCTGTATGTTTGTCTGTACAGACAGTGTGGAATAGCTTGACCTTATTAGTTCTATTTTGAAGGACTTCTGTGCCTTCACTTAAAGAAGTTCAGTTTTACTATTTAACTTCTTAGTGAACTGTGGGATGATTTTGTTGTGTGTTTGCCCCCTTTTCTTTCACTGAATTGTATAATTTACTGGGTAAAGTTCAGTGTGTTTTCCAAACAGCTTAGAATGGGGTATATGGGTGGATTGCATTCCTTTCCCGTTCCTACAGTCCTGCATGCGAACTGTTTGGTGGTCTGTGTGTGCAACCATGATTTGACCTTGGGTACCATGCACAGTTTGATACAGCCTTAATATGCAGGCAGTCTGTTTTAGACTTTCCTGTTCTTTTATCCAGTTGGAATCCATGCTCAGTGATGTTTTTTGAAGGTTTATGTATATTAGCAGGGTTTGTACCTAATCATAGCTTTATGTCTTTTCAGCAGCTGTAGAAATGTTTTTGTAGCAATTGTCCTTAAAGTTTCCACCAACTGTTTTTCATGCCCTTGCTACTTGCCTTCTTTCTAAGGCTTGTGTTGTCTCACATGTAACGGAGACTCAACAATCTTGGACAACTCATGGTAGTTCCTTCTCGCTATTAGGTGTATAAAGTGACCACTGAACTTCTTCACTCCTATGTCTTAACTCTGGAAATATCAGCAAGAAACAGAGGTACAAGAATTACAGCAGTATAACGACCTGCTTAAAATTAGCCACATATTTTCATAAGATCCTTGTGAAAATGCAACAACATTGATCATAGACCATAGAGAGATCAAGGTATTTGTGCAAAGAAGTGTTAATCAGTTTGAATAGGACAGATTGGGGACTTTTCATGATTTACTACAGGGAAGAAACTGGGCACCACTGATAGTCTTCTCCAGCATTCTTTGTCCCAACATTTCTTGCTGGTGACAGGTCTCCATGGGGCTACTTGTCTGTTCTTTGTTAATGTTCCCAAGTCAGTTATTAAAAAAAAAAAGTTATTTTTGGCTATGTATAGATTACAAAAAAGGAAAAAACTGAGCAGGACCAAAGCCTCTGAACCTCCAGCCTTGATACCTAGAGCTCTTACTTGCCTCTCCTTTTGGGAATGGATTTCTTCCGTACCTGATTGATACTTTTGAAGTCAAAAGAAGATAAAAAAGCTCCAAAGTGAGAAGCTTAGCAGCGTAGTAACAGGATAACATTGCTGTTGGCCCCCACTAAATGTTTGTAAATTAGTTTTTCAAAGAATGATTCCTGCTGTGTAATGTTTATTCATGACCACAACACAAAGTTTGCCCCTTGAAACCCTGATAACAGAGTTCAGTGACAGGAGTGCTTGCCTAGTAGACCTCCATTTCTCTGTGGCTTTCCGTGAGTGATTCACCCAGCCTCTGTGGGAACCATATGTTACAAATTGAATTGCGTCTCCCTCCGAAAACGTGTGTTGGACTCCTAAACCTTATACCTATGGATATAATCCCGTTTGGGAATAGGATTTTCTTAGTTATGTTAGTAGGCCATACCAGTGTAAGGTATGTCCTAAAGCTAATCATTTGTGAGGTAAAGGGCTAGTATAGACACAGAGAAAAGAGAAGCACAGAGGAGGGCAGATAAATGCCGTGTGAAGATCACCAAGAAACCAAGGAATACTGAAAGAGGCAAAAGCATTCCTCCATAGCCTGCAGAGAAAGGGCCTGAGAGTCAGTGCCCTGAATTTGGGCTTCTGAATAAGAAAGACTAAAGGGAAAGGATGCTTTGAATTAGTGTTGGTGAAGGGTATCAAATATACCTTGGAATACCAGAAGAATGAACAAATCTGTCTTGAAAGAGGCACAGCCAAAATGTTCCACAGAAGCAAGGATGACAAGACTTCATCCCACATACTTTGAACATGGTATCAGGAGGGACGAGTCCCGGGAGAAGAACATCATGTCTCGACAAGAGTAGCTGACACAGTGGCAGCAGCAGCAGGCTCAGGGATAGCAGTGGCGTGGGATGGCACAGAACCAGTCAGGGTTTACTCTGTCATACGCAGGATTGAGTCAGGATTGACTCAGTAGCACCTAACAACAACCACGGTGTTCTGAACTGTAAGAAAACATGTTTGTTTCCTTTAAACTTACTTGCTGTGATATTTCCATTACAGTAGTACTAGGTAACTAAAGAACTGCAGTAAAGAGTTGTGATTTTTGATCAAGAAAGGGAGAGGGAGAAATTCAATGCTTTCTTTACTCGTTACTGTTGAGTCAATTCCCAATCATAGCAACCTTCTAGTACAGAGTAGAACTGCCTACAGGGTTTCCAAGGCCAACTGGTAGATCTGAACTGCCAGCCTTTTGGTTAGCAGACACTTAAACATTGTACTACCAGGACCCGTTAAAGCCTTTATGTAGTACAAAGTATACAGAAATGTCTCCCTTCCTCTTTTAGAAGTTAATCTAAGGAAATGTGACTATACAAAATTTTGTCGATTTAATGTTTTTTCAGAACATTAGCTTTATAATTCATATAGAACTGTTCTTTATGGAGTTAATTTCTTAGTTCTGCTATTACAAATTGCCACAAACTTTGGAAACCCTAGTCATGTAGTGGTTAAGTGCTATGGTTGCTAACCAAAAGGTTGGCAGTTCAAGTCTACCAGGTGCTCCTTGTAACTCTATGGGGCAGTTCTACTGTATCCTATGAATTGGCGTCAACTCAATGGCAGTGGGATTTTTCTTTTTTTTTTTTGGTGGCTTAAAAAAGTAGAAATTTATTCTGTAATGTTTATGAAGGCAAGAAGTCTAAAATCAAGGTGTCTTCAGGGCCACAGTCTCCCCAAGGACTCTCAAAAAGTATGTTTCCTTGCCTTTTCCTAACTCCTCCTCCTGAAGATCCTTGGCTTATGATGGCATCACTCCAATCTTTGCCTTTACCCTTCAAATGACCTTCTCTCTCAAATCTTTGTCTATGTTCTCCTGCTACCTTTGTCTGCTAAGGATTCCAGGGGTTCAGGAGGGTCTCAGCTCAACATCCTAAATTTATTTACATCTGCAAAACCCTTTTCCCAAATAAGGTCACAATCACAGGTTCGGGGGATGGGATTTGAATGTATCTTCTTGGGTGACACTACTCACCCCACACTGTAATAAAAGGTTTAATTTTATGTATCTGTTAAACAAAGCCATAGCAGATGTATGCCAAAGAACAAAACCAAACCCAATGCTGTTGAGTCAATTCCAACTAATAGCAATCCTACAGGATAGAGAAACTATGCCATAGGGTTTCCAAGTAGCAGCTGGTGAATTTGAACTGCCAGCCTCTCAGTTTGCAGCTGAGCTGTTTAACCACTGTGCCTCAGGGGCCCAAGTAGATGTATAAACCAATGAACAAAATTCACTGACCCTGAGTCAGTTCCAACTCATAGTGACCCTATAAGACAGTGTAGAACTGCCCTATAGAGTTCCCAAGGAGCACCAGATAGATTTGAACTGCTGACATTTGTTTAGCCGCCATAGCACTTAGCCCCTGCTCTACCAGGGTTTCCAAGTAGTTGAAGAGTAACTGTTAATATCTGTGTATTAAACCCATTGCAGTCAAAGTTAAGAGTGGTGATATTGTAGCTGACTGAGCTGTTTTCATGTTATTTTAGTTCTTAGAATCAGGGAACCATGTTATTAGACATGCTAAATTTGCACATGCTAATTGATGAAGTAGAAAAAGAAGTATATAGGTTTCTTATTAAAGCATTTATTTTCCCTGTGTACTAATTTTCTGCATTTCTCAAACTTAAAATATAGATTTGTTAAAAATCTTTTTTGTAATATTTACTGCCTCAAAATAACTCAGAGTAAGATAATGATGTTTTCTTGGGCTTCCTTGCATCATCCCTACAATTTGAGTCTCCTTTGCAATTAAGTTCTCCTTCTGGTAATGACGTCTTGCTTAGTCTTTTTTTGCCATTGATAAATCACATGCCTTTCAGAGCAATGGTTATTGCACAGATTAGTGGAAAGTGCTCTGGCCCAAGAGACAGGAGATGTGCACCTTTATTCCAACAATGTACAGCAATCCAAATTGAAACAGCCATTCCCCATTTGTAAAATGAGGAAAGCTTAGTGCTAAAGTTACTGTATCACTTAGAATGTTTTAGGCTGCAAGTAATAGAAGTCCCAACTCCAACTGCTTTTTCAAATTGCAGTAACATGTATTAATAGTATATGCAGAAGAAACTGGCTGCAGAGTTGGTTGACTGAGTAACTGTGGATCAACACTGAAGTATAAGGACCTGGGGTTTTTCTCTATCTCTGCAAATCATTCTTAGGGTTTCCTTCACCCCCAGTTTGGTCAACTGGAAATTGTATCATTTCTGAGTTTCCTCATGCCAGCCAAAGCTAAGTGCCATCGAGTCGGATCCGATTCATGGCGACCCTCGCCATGAGTTGCCATGAGTTTCTCATGCAGACAAGACAATATCCAGTGGCCAAGTGGTCTGGTTTCATCCTGAGGCTGTCTTTGCGTCCAAGACATTTATTGGAGGTTGACTAGAAAAGTTCTGTTCACATCTTATTAGTCATATTTGGCTCATATTCCACTTTCTGAACTGGTTACCAACAAGGAGATTGTAACCTTTGGAAAACAAATTCTCTGTCATTGCTAGGTGTGATGACAGCTGCCCCCTGTAGCACACGGCTACGTGAAAAGGGGGTGGATGAGTGAACAACTCAGGTTTTGATAAGAAAGAAGCAGATGGAGACAGCCAACAGTGACTTTTGTGGTTAGTTCCAATTTTAATTTCATTTCATGCATAGTAATCAGTGTCTAGATGACACATTTCATAATATGGTTTAATACTTGAGAGATCTTTAATCTGTCAAAGATATAAAAAAAATCTGTCAAAAATATAAAAGACTCAACTTTTTTTGTGATTAAGTAAAAGTATGATCTAAATTGATTTTGTGTGCCCACCTATTGGCAGCTCCCTCTGCTCTCCCTGCCCAGTGACAGCGCACTCCTCCTTTTCACTCTCTATATCTAGTATTCTCTTAACAAGCATCTGTCCCCTTGTCTCCACCCACTTCTCTTCCATCTAGAACTAGTAGGACAGCCTCCTGTAAATGCATAGAACCATACAATATGCACACCATGTGGTCACACTGTGTCCCCGCATCCAGTCCCTTCTTGTCTGAAGAGTTGACCTATTACTTGTTTCCAGTCAAGCAACAGCAGCAGCTATAGGGACCATGTTCCCAGGGGAACCTCCATACCGCCAGACCATCAATTCAGGCCTTTTAGTAGAGTTCTTGGTCTACACACTTCTGGTGTTGCCTACATTGTGTGACTCTACATTGTGTCCCCATTCATGGCTGTCTTTGGTGGTGGCCAGGTACCATCTGGTTCTTCTTATCTCATGTTGGTACGGTCTCCCATTCACATAGGTTCTTAAGTGTGGATAGTGAACAAGTCAGGGATGTGCAGATAGTGAAGATAGGAGGGATATATCAGAGCATAAGCAGCTTTAAAAGTAAATTACATAAATTATAAAATGTATTTTTCAATGATCCATACTCATCTTTATCATTAGCAGCATGCAAAGTTAAGGAAGCAGCGACTGGAAGATCGATGTAAATGTAATTGGAATTAAGCAGTAGTAAAATTTCTATGTAAATACTGTCGCCCATGTATTGGAGGATACAATTTATGGTGTAGTACCAATCTCTAGGGAAGCCTTGGTAGTGTAGTGATTAAGGGCTATGGCTGCTAACTAAAAGGTCAGAAGTTCAATTCCACCAGATGCTCCTTGGAAACTCTACAGGAAAGTTCTACTCTGTCCTATAAGGCCACTGTTAGTCAGAATTGACTCAACGGCAGTGGGTTTGGTTATTATTTTTTTTTTATTACCAATCTCTTAAATTGCTATAAAATTGAAAGTCTTACATGCAAAGAGTTGACACATGTTAATTGTAATAATGAACTATTAGTAAAATTGTCATATATTTCAGATATTCTAATCCATTTGAATCTGCATTTCAAAAAGCATGCAAGTTAATATTTGATTTTTAGGAGATAATTAGATTTAAAAAGAAATGAAGCACCTAAATAAGCAAGTATCTAATCCTGATTGTAATAACAGTAAGCAGAAAAGAGATACTTTGGAATGCCTGGTAATTTCAAGAAATACAGTGCTTTCATCTCTTTATGTGTGCACTGCATGCTACCTGTCTACATAGTGTAAATGCAATTTTATAGCATTGAAGAAGAGCAGCAGTGTGCCAGTATTTAGCTACATTTGTAGAGTCTAGCTAAGGGGCAGATGCATGACATAAATAGCAAGCTGGTCTTTAAGTTGAACCTTAAATCTTAACTTTTTTATTCTAAATGTTGCTAAATATGCAAGTAAAATTGCTCTGGAAAACATCAGCTTAATGGAAAAAAAGTCTCACTACGTTCTTCAGCCCACAGAACATGCTTCCCGTTATTGAGTGGCAGCAAAACTAAAATCTAATCAGCCATTGTGAATTATAGCTGAAAGAAAGTTTTTCTGTCTAATGTTTGGTCTGCTATGTACAACTCTTTAAGAGAGCCAAGTATGCTTTTCCTCTCAGAGCTAGCAACCCAAAGCAGCAAATCCTATTCTTTTCTCTTTCTTCTTCCTCTTCTCCTTTTTTTTGTTGTTGTTAGGTGCCATCGAGTCAGCTCTGACTCATAGTGACCCTATGCACAACAGAACAAAACACTGCCTGGTCTTGTACCATGTCCACAATCATTTTTCTGCTTAAGCCCATCATTGTAGCTACTGTGTCAATCCATCTCTTCGAGGGTCTTCCTGTTTTTCGCTGACCCACCACTTCACCAAGCGTGATATCCTTCTCCAGAGATTGATCCTCCTAACAACATGTCCAAAGTATGTAAGACACATACTCGCCATCTGTGCTTCCAAGGAGCACTCTGGTTGTACTTCTTCCAAAACAAATCTGTTTGTTCTTTTGGTGGTCCATGATACATTGAATATTCATCTCCAGCACTACAATTCAAAGGCATCAGTTCTTCTTCTGTTTTCCTTGTTCATTGTCAAGTTTTCATGTGCATATGATGAGATCGAAAAGACAATGGCTTGAATCAAGTGCTGTTTGTTCTTCAAGGTGACATCTTTACTTTTCAGTACTTTAAAGAAGTCCTTTACAGCAGATTTTCCCAATGCTTTGTGTCTTTTGATTTCTTGACTGCTGCTTCCATAGGCATTGATTGTGGAGCCAGGTAAAATGAAATCCTTGACAACGTCAATCCTTTCTCCATTTATGATGATGTTTGCTTCCTGATCCAGTTGTGAGGATTTTTGTTTTCATGACGTTGAGGTGTAATCCATACCGAAGGCTATGGTCTTTGGTCTTCATCAGTGTTTCAAACTGTCTTCACTTCAGCAAGTAAGGTGGTGTCGTCTACATAAAGCAGGTTGCTGATGAGTTGTCCTCCAATCCTGATGCCTTATTCTTCTTAATATAATCTAGATTCTTGGATTATATACTCTGCATACAGACTGAAAAGGTATGGTGGAAGGATACAACCCTGATGCACATCTTCCCTGACTTTAAACCATGCAATGTCTCCTTGTGCAGTTCGCACTACTGCCTCTTGATCCAGGTACAGATTCCTTAAGAGCACAATTAAGTGTTCTGGAATTCCTATTCTCTGCAATGTTAGCCATAATTTAGTATGATCCACACGGTCCAATGCCTTTGCATAGTCCGTGAAACACACGTAAACATCTTTCTGGTATTCTGTGGTTTCAGCCAAGATCTGTCTGACTTCTGCAATGATATCCCTGGTCCTACATCGTCTTCTGAATGCAGCTTGAATTTCTGGCAGTTCCTTCTCAATATACTGTTGCAATCTCTTTGAATGATTTTGAGCAAAATTTAACTTGCATGTGATATTAGTAATATTGTTTGGTAATTTCTGCATTGAGTGGGATCACCTTTCTCTGGATCTCCCCAGTTAGTTGGCCTAACTGTCCTCCAAATTTCTTGGCATAGGCGAAGTGAGCACTTCCAGTGCTGCATCTGTTTGTTGAAATATCTCAATTGATATTCCATCAATTCCTGGAGCCTTGATTTTCATCCATGCCTTCCATGCAGCTTCAATTTCTTCCTTTAGTACCATCGATTCCTGATCATATGCTTCCTCTTCAGATGGCTGAACATCGACCAGCTGTTTCTGGTGTAATGACTCTGTGCATTCCTTCCATCTTCTTTAGGTGCTCCCTGAGTCATTTAATATTTTCCCTGTTGAATTTTTCACTATTACAACTTGAGGCTTACATTTTTTCTTCAGTTCTTTCATCTTGAAAAATGCAGAACATGTTCTTCCTTTTTGGTTTTCTATTCCCAGCTCTTTGTGCATGTCATTATATACTTTGTCTTTTCAAGCTGCGCTTTGAAATCTTCCTTTTAGTTCTTTTACTTTGTCATTCTTTACTTTTGCTTTCACTGGTCTATGTTTGAGAGCAAGTTTCAGAGCCTCTTCTGACATCTGGTTTGGTCTTTTCTTTCCTATCTTTTTAATGACCTCTTGCTTTCTTCATGGATGATGTCTTTAATGTCATTCCACAATTCATCTGGTCTAGGGTCATTAGTAGTCAACATATCAAATCTGCCCTTGAGATGGTCTTTAAACTCAAGGTCATACTAAGGTCATGCTTTGGCTTTCATGGACTTGTTCTGATTTTGTTCAGTTTCAATTAGAATTTACACAGGAGCAGTTGATCTGTGCCACAGTTAACACCTGATCTTGCTCTGACTGCTGATATGGAGCTTTTCTGTCATCTTTTTCCACAGATACAGTCAGTTTGGTTCCTGTGTATTCCATCTGGTGAGGTTCGGGTGTACAGGCACCAATTGGGTTGGTTAAAAAGGTATTTGCAATGAAGAAGTTGTTAGTCCTGTAAAATTCTGTCATATGCTCTCTGGCATTATTTCTGCCACCAAGACCATATTTTACAACAACTGATCCTTCTTCTTTGTTTCCAGCTTTGCTTGCAACCACCAGTAATTATCAGTGTATCCTGATTGCATGTTTGATCCATTTCAGACTGCAGAAGGTGGTAAAAATCTTCAGTTTCTTAATCTTTCACCTCAGTGATTCGTGTGTCAATTTTAGCAATAATCATATTAACTGGCCTTTCTTGTAGATACATGGATATCCTATCACTGACAGCATTACACTTCAGGGCAGGTCTTGAGATTTTATTTTTGATCATGAACGTAACACTTTTTCTCTTCAATTTTTTTGTTCTGGGCATAGCAATAGACCATTTCATTCAGTGTATCAAAATGGCAAATACCAGTCCATTTCAGCATCCTAATGCTTAGGGTATCAGTGTTTATGCATTCCATTTCCTTTTTTACAATTTCCAGTTTTCCTAGGTTCATACTTCATACAATCCTTGTTCCGATTATTGTTGGACATTTGCAGCAGTTTCTTTGCATTTTGAGTCTCTCCACATCAGCAAGTGAAGATCTCAAGGGCATTATTCCACCCACGTCATTAAGGTCAACCCTAGTTTGAGGATTCTGGCGAATCTTCACCACTTCTCTTCTGGGTGCCTTCCTCATTAGTAAAGGGAGAGGGAGCAGGCTAGGAAGATTGAGTAAAGGGAAGTCTGGTAGCCCCCACTTGTCTGTCAGCAGAGGCTTGCCTGTTGTTGTAATGGTGAAAGCTATGCCGTTGGTATTTAGGTACTACCGGGATCACCCATGGTAGACAGGTTTTAGCTGAGCTTCCAGACTAAGACAGACTAGGAAGAAGGACCTTGCAGACTACTCCTGAAAAGACTTAGCCAATGAAAACATTATGAATAGCGGCAAAACATTTTATTGTTGTCGTTAACCTGTTGAAAATAGGTGTACCCAAACAGTGACCAATATGACATCTTTCACATTTAAAATTGAGTGACATTGATGGCATTTTTCATGTTTTGCCACTACAATTACTTTTTCTAGAATATTCTGCTACCATTGCAAATGCCATACTTTAGCCTTTACTTCTCCCATGAAATATGAAAGAGACATTTAACATAGATGTCCCTGGTTGGTATAAATGGTTAATAAGCTTCGCTACCAACTGAAAAGTTTATAGTTAGAGTCTATCCAGAGATGCCTCAGAAGAAAGGCCTGGAAATCTACTTCTGCAAAATCAGCCATGGAAAGCCTGTGAAACACAGTGCTACTGTGACACACATGATGTTTTCATGAGTCAGAATCAGCTGGAGAGTTAATGATTTGCAGCCTTCACTGTGAACAACCTCTTCAAATAAATAAATAAATAAATAAATCTTGTGCTGAAAGTGGGTGGTACAGTGGTTAAGTGCTAAGGCTACTCACCAAAAGGTTAGTAGTTTAAATCCACCAGGCACTCCTTAGAAACTCTGTAGGACAGTTCTGCTCTGTCCTGTAGGTTACACAGGGTCACTCTGAGTTGGAACTGACTCAGTGGCAGTGTTTTTGCTGAAGTCAGTTTATGTAAAGAATTAATAGGTAGGCCAACCCAAGCCAAGTGCCGTCGAGTCGGATCTGACTCAGAGAATTAATAGGTAAGTGTCATGAGTTAGTGGAAGAATAACTCTTTTTAGTGAGTCTGGTGTAAGAACCCAAATAGTTTCCATCATGAGCCAAGAAAGCACCTGAATTCAAGTGACTATATCAAAGTCCTCTTGTGAATGAGCCACCCCAAAAGTAGTTATGAATGCCATGTTTCCTGTGTTTGTCACTCAAGGAAGACCTGTGCACTGCTCTTGAAGAGTAACAAGAACAAGCAAGGGCAGGCATATGAATATGTGAAAGTCTGCTTAACCTGTAAGTGTTGAAAGATCCTTTAAATGGCTGAAATGATCAGGATTGTGGAGAAAGATGAGATATACAGGTAAAAACTGGATCACTGGGCATCTTCAAGGTCAGAACTTTATTTCTGCAGAGTCCTAATTTTATTTTTGGGGTGTTATTAAATGGTTCTACAACAGTGAGGGGGTCATGAATTGAATTGTGTCCCCCTAAATATGTGTATAGCAGTTTACTGGGCCATGGTTCCCTTAATTTTATGATGTTTCCTTGGGTTGTAAATCATGCTTCTATGATGCTAATGAGGGAAGATGGATGCCAGTTGTGTTGGTGGGGCAGGACTCAATCTATAGAATTGTTTTGCATCTTGGGACAATCTCTTGGGCTATAAAGGAAAAGGAGGCAAGCAGAGAGCTTTGGACCTCACAGCATCAGGAAAGAAGCAATGTTGGGAGTTGAGTGCATCCTTTGGAAAGACTCTGGGTTTCCTGTACCGCAATAGCTCCCAGTCCAGGGGAAGATTGATGATAAGGACCTCCTTCTCGAGCCAACAGAGAAAGACTTCCCCTGGGGCTGGTGCCCTGAATTTGGACTTTAAGCTGACTTTTCTGTGACTATTTCTGCTAGGGCAATCAATGTAGATGAATGACAGAAGGGCATGGTTAAACGTTGAGTAATAAATTTAGGAAGCAATATGAACAATGTAGTGGAAGTCAAGGAGTATGCAGGCTGATGGGAAACTAGCAAATATTTCAGATAAGAAAAAAGGAGTGTGAAAGAATCGTGACGTGAAGTACAAGGAATGAACAGCAGGAATGTTCCAAAAGTGAGACTGATAAGAATTTACAACAGACCAAAGGTTGTAGCTGAGGGAGACGGCTATGTGTGAAAGAAGGGGGTCTCACAGTGGTCCCTGGAGATGACATTGTTTTCATCAAAATCCTAATATGCTATTTGTCATTTTTACTTTATTTTTTTTTTCTTTTTTATTTAACATGACTGAGTGAAAATGTACATTCCTGTATAAATTTATATGCCCACCTATATGCAGCTTCCACTGCTCTCCCTGTCCGGTGATAGCACACTATTCCTCTCTGCTCCATACAGGTATCATCCTCCCAACAGCCTCCTTTCCACTCCTCTCCACCCACTCTCCTTCCTCCAACCAGAGGTCAGCAGGATGATATCCTATAGATGTATAGAACCATAAAGTGCAACCAATATGTGGTCACTCTGCATTGCCAAGTCCAATCCACTCCTGTCCAAAGAGTGGACCTTTGTTATAATTTATGGGTAAGGGCAGCATCAGAGCCGGGGGCCATGCTCTCAGGGGAACCCCAAAACCGCTGGACCATCAATTGAGGTCTTTTAGTGGAGATCTCAGGATGCACCCTTTTTTATTCTTGTGTTGCCAGTGAGACTCCTTTCTGTGAGCTCCATCATGGCTATCACTGGTAGTGGCCGGGCACCATCTGTTTCTTCCAGTCCCAAGTCCATGAAGGCACCCACTTTTGGTCTGTCTGTCTTCTAGGTTGTCTTTACCGCATGTCATTTTGGTCCTCGGTGAGCATCTGTTCCTCCTGAGTTGGGACCACTTGCTGTGTCCTCGGATGGTGGCTTGGCAGCATTTAAGACCCCAGACGCCACTCACCAATGTGGGGTGCAGAGAGCTCTCTTAGCAAAACGCTAGTTGTGCCAATTGGCCTTGATTTCACCTAAGAGCATGGCCCCCTGCCCCCTGCCCCAGCTACTCTATCCTTGCAATATTGGGTTAAGATGGAAGGAGTACTCAAGTTATGCTGAAGTCCGCTTAATGTTGTTCTTGTTTCTAATGTGTGCTATCACTGCTTTGTCCCAACCAGATTTCTAGCAACTATATAAACTAAACCCTTCCCCACTCACCCTCCTTCCTTCCCCTCCCTTGCAGCTGTCAAAGAGTCTTTTCTTCTATACACAAGTCTGTTTTTGAGATCTTATCGTAGAGGTCTCATACAATATTTGTCCTTTTGTCGCTGACTACTTTCACTCAACATAATGTCTTCCAGTTGAAACTAGGTTAGGAGATGTTTCCTGGAATCATCGTTATTCTTTATCATTGCGTAGTGCTCTGTTGAGTATATGTACCATAGTTTACCTATCCATACTTCCGTTGTTGGGCATCTGGGTTGATTCCATCTCTTTGCTGTCGTGGACTGTGCTGCGATAAACATTCTGGTGCATGTGTCCGTTGGTGTGAAAGGCCTTGATTCTGGAGGATATATTCCAAGTAGTGGCATTACTGGGTCAAATGGTATATCGATAACCATTTTTTTAAGGAAGCGCCAGATTGCTTTCCAAAGAGGCTGGACCATTTTGCAACCCCACCAACAGTGTAGGAGAGTTCTACTTTCTCCACAGCCTCTCCAGCATTTGTTTTTTGTGTTTTTGGGATCATGGCCAATCTTGTTGGGGTGAGATGGTATCTCATTGTCGTCTTGATTTGAATTTCTTTAATAACTAAAGATCGTGAACATGTCCGCATGTGCTTTTTGGCTGCCTGGATCTCCTCTTTAGTGAAGTGTCTGTCCATCTCCTTTGCCCATCACTTAATTGGATGGTTTATCTTCTTCTTATTGATATTCTGTAGTATCTTATAGATTATGAAGATCAGGTGTCAGTCTGACATAGAGTTGCCAAATATTTTTTCCCATTCTGTGGGTGTTCTTTTAATTCTATTAATAAAGTCTTTGGATGAGCAAAAGTGTTTGATTCTTAGTAGTTCCCATTTATCTATTTTCTGTTGATTGTGGTTGGTTTGACAGATTTTGGAGTCTGTCAATATTGTGTATTAAAACTTCTATTGTTGTTCTTACCTTTTCTGGGATGAGCTTTATTGTTTTAGGTTTGATATTTAGGTCTTTTATCCAGTTGGAGTTGGTTTTTGTGTAAGGTGTAAGATATGGATCTTGATTCAGTTTATTGCAGATGGATAACCAATTTTGCCAGCACCATTTGTTGAAGATACTGTTTTTACCCCAGTTTAATGTCTTAGGGCCTTTGTCGAATATCAACTGTTCATAGGCAGGTGGTGTCATCTCTGGGGTCTCAATTCTGTTCCATTGATCCACCTGTCTGTTCTTGTACCAGTACCAGGCTGTTTTGACCACTGTGGCAGTGTAGTATGTTCTAAGGTCGGGTAATGAGAGGCCTCCCAGTGTGTTCTTCTTCTTTAGTAGTACCTTACTTATCCGGGGCTTCTTCCCTTTCTAAACAAAATTGGTGATTTGTTTCTCCATCTAATTAAAAAATGATGCATTTTTAACTTTATTTTGATGTGAAAAGAACACTGGATACAAGGACAGCACATGTGAAGGCAGTCTAAACCAAAAGCAAACCCATTTGCCATGAGTCGATTCCAATTCATAGTGCCTCGATAGGACAGAGTAGAACTGACCCTTAGGGTTTCCAAGGGACACCTGGTGGATTTGAACTGCTGAACTTTTGATTGGCAACCACAGCACTTAAACACAGCACCACCAGGATTTCTAGTGGCAACAGAAAATACCATACTTATTTCATTCTTGACTGCTGTACACTACCCTGAATGAATGAGCGTTCATTCCATTTCACCTGATGAGGCAGTAAAAATTAGTTGTATTACTTTTACATCCCTGAGTACATCTTTGTTCTGAATACTCAGACATAATGTAAGAACATATACGGTGTGCAGTGATTTCCTTGAGGAAGAGCACTTGTATGGTTGTTGACGTGGCAAAGAAACCAACCTTTATTTTATTTTATTTTTTTTAACTTAAGGAACAGCATAGGAAAAAACAACTGACAGTGAGTAACTAGAAGCACCCACACTTAGACATTTACCTGATATTTCCTTGAAAAAGAACTTAGTATGCCTGTCATTTCAAGGAAAACAGTGTTTGTTGGTGATGCTAAAATGTAAGTTTTCAAGTTATGCTTGAAATTTAGGAAACCTGTGTCTGTGTCTTGTGCTTGACAGCTTCTCAAAGCTTAATAGATTTTTTTCTGAGGAGATCAGAGGTGACAATAATGACTGTTTTTTTAAAATAATGTATTATGAAATGTGTCAACATTTGTTAAGACCTGAATGTTTTCCCAGTGACCAATCCATGTAGACAGAAAACTACCCACTGAAAGTTCAAAATAGACCTAGGAATTTTAATTGAATAGTGCAAAAAGATTACACTGATATGGTGTCAGCTTCCTCACTGGAAAACTTTTTAAGAACATTTGTCAAGCTTGAAGATAGAATCAAAGAAGAATATCCACCATTGGCTGAAAATACTCTTATATGCCAGCCAGCCAAGTGCCGTCGAGTCAGATCCTACCCATGGATAGTTGTCTCTTTTAAAGCACCCTAGCTGTAACTGGCCTTATTTTCTTTTAGTCAAAATGACGTATTTCATCAGATTCCATTTAAAAGCAAATATGAATAATCAAGCTGTCTTTTATTAAGCCAGACATTAACAAATTTGGCAGAAAATGTAAAAACATTCCACTCTTCTCACTGTTGGGGGAATTATTAATTTTTTAGTTTAAAATGGTGTTTCTGTTATGAAATGTGTTTATTGTTATTTTAAAGTAAATAAATATTTAATAATTTATAAATTTTAATAATCTTACATGGAAATTATCAGCGTAGATAACCCACACAAATAAAGTTGGGCTAGCAGCTTTGGTTCAGAAGTTATCCATATATTCTTATATTTAAAACTGAGATATCACTTTCGTGGCAGAATCCGTAAATTAAAACATAGACTATCTACCTCTGTGTTTCTGTAGTTTTGTTCTCTGTCATAGGACATATCACTGTTATTTGTAGTCTCATCTTGCAAACTAAATAATGAGGCCATAAAGAAATAGGTTATATATATTACATTGAACTCTCTGTTCTTAACACCGTGACTTGCTGAGGAACTGTTCCTTGAAACAAAAATTAAATAGCATCAGTTAGCAAGATCATCACTTAAGTATATTTATATTTAGGCTTTCATTCCATCTCATCATACTTTAAGTATTTTAAATCATGAATCAAGATATTTATTGACTTGTAGCTACCTAAAAACAACCAGAATTATTTTCAAATGATTTGCCATTCAAATTAAAGTCTATTAATTTTGTATTCATTAAAATCTCAGTCCTTTCATTAAGCATTAACCCCAACATCCTGTTTGTATAAATTTGTAAAAAGTCAGGATTTCAGAAATACATATTGAATTTTATATGCTGCAGTAATTTCATGAATATTTATAAAAGCTCTAGGATTTCACAATCTTAAATATTGGTAATTATTTTTATGTCAAAGTGACAGGTTTTTGATTAATAGACATTTAAAAATATTAGTTTAAAATATTTTTTTGTCCTGGCCAACAGATAGTTTCCTACTGGATGGTAAATTCACACAGAGCTTATATATGTATATAATATGTATATCCTCCAGATATAAATTATAAAAACACATTTTGAATTAAAGAGAAACAATTCCCATGATATACAAACTCCTCAGAATGGTTTCTGGTATAATTTTATAGCCTTTGATAACCCATATAACACCTGATCATCCCGCTCCTTGCAGTCTGAGGCGGTGAAATTTTCTTCACCCTCTTAGTAATTTTGGAAATCTTGGTGGCATAGTGGTTAAGTGCAATGACTACTAACAGAAGGGCTGGCAGTTCAGATCCACCAGGTGTTCCTTGGAAATTCTGGAAATCCTGGTGGTGTACTAGTTAAGTTCTATGTCTGCTAACCAAAAGTCAGCAGTCCAGATTTGCCAGATACTCCTTGGAAACTCCATGGAGGCAGTTATACTATGTCCTATAGGGTCACTATGGGTTGGAATTGACTCAACAGCAGAGTAAAACTTCCCCCATAGAGTCCAACTCATAGCGACCCTGTGCACAACAGAACAAAACGCTGCCTGGTACTGCACCGTGCCCACAGTCCTTCTTATGCTTAAGCCCGTTGTCACAGTCACTGTGTCAGTCCAACTGGTGAAGGGTCTTCCTCTTTTTCACTAATGTGCTACTTTACCAAGCATGATGTCCTTCTCCAGGGATTGATCCATCCTGACAACATGTCTGAAGGAACTTTGGGAGAGTCGTAATTCACTATACAATGCCAGGAACAGTAATCATGCCTTCAAAGCCCTCTAAATATCAGCTGTCTCATCTGTAATTTGGGAATGATGATAATCTCAGCTCATTAGGGTTTTGTGAGAACTATCAGGATAATGGAAACCTTGGTGGCATAGTGGTTAAGTGCTACAGCTGCTAACTAAAAGGTCAGTGGTTCAAATCCACCAGGTGCTCCTTGGAAACCCAGTGGGACAGTTCTACTCAGACCTGTAGGGTTGCTGTGAGATGGAATCGACTTGACATCAGTGGGTTTTTGTTGTTGTTTTTTTAAGATAATATATCGATCCAAACACATATTAGAGGCCAAAAAAATCTCAAATGCAGCATCAGAAGAGGTCATTTCCAAAACTGGTGATGTGGCTATTAGAAGAGGTAGAAGATACATCATGTAGTACACTTCCTGCTTTGGGCTCTTTGAGTTACTATTATGACAGAGATTTAACAGTCATTAGTGTTATATCCTAGTGCCAAGTGCCATCAAGTCGGATATATCCTAGTAGGCATCCTCATATTTATTCTTGGAAAAAAGATTGATACTCAAATGCAACTGGTTTTTAAATGTGTTTATGTAAGGAATGACATCAACAGTTTGGGCCTGGGAGAGGGGTCTGGAACTCTACATCAAAGTGAATTAAGTAATTAAAAACCATGAAATGTACCCAAACCCACGGCCATTGAGTCAATTCTGACTCATGGTGACCCTGTCAGGCAGAGTAGAACTGCTCCATAGAGTTTTCGAGGAGTGCCTGGTGGGTTTGAACTGCTGACCTTTTGGTTAGCAGACATAGCACTTAGCCACTGTGCCCACTGTGCCACCAGGGTTTTCATGAAATGCACAGCTAATTAAAACTAGTTTAAAAAAAAAAAACACATGTTAAACATATTGCAAATTTAAATGCCACCAAAAGAAACCCAAATATGTACATCTAATGCTTTTTACATGTACAGTTACTGTAGTAGTATTAGATAGGTTTATATCAATAGGAAAAATTAAAAATATTATTTAATGTATATGCCATTTTATAACACTTGGCTCCTTATAGCTTAGTGACTTTTAATGTAAACTATCTGTCTTGGTTATCTGTTTCTGCTATAACAAATATCTCTAGTAGATGGCTTTAACAAGGAGAAGTTTATTTTCTCACAGCCCACTAAGCTAGTGATCTAAATTGAGAACACTTGTCCAGGGAAAGGCTTGCTCTATTTACCCCATGGGAAGGTTCTTGTGAGGCATCAGTCTTCCCTAAGTCTAGGAGCATCTCAGTGCAGGAACCTCAGGTCCTAAAAACACTTTTTGGGTGGTATGAGGTCCCTGTGTCTCTTTGCTCGTCTCTCTCTCTTGTGTCTCAAAAGAGACTGACTCAACATACAATCGAATTCTACAGGCCTCATCAATGTAACTACCACTAATCCATCTTACTAAATCACAGTGATAGAATTTACAGCACATAGGAAATTCCATCAGAATGGTGGACAATCATACAATACTGGGAATCATGGCCCAGGCAAATAGATACATACATTTTGGGGGGCACATAATCCAATCCATGACCCTATCCATGGATTTCAGTTAATAATAGTGCATTAATACTGGTTTGTCAGTTGTAACAAATGTACTAAATGAACTCAAGATGAAAATACCAAGGGAAACTGTACAAAAGGGAGAGAGAACTCTACTTTGGCAGTTTTTCTGTAAACATAAAACTACTCAGAAAAGCAAAGTGTGCTAAAAAAAATTAACTTTAAAATTGCATTTAGAAATTTAAAAATCTATTTTTAAATAATAAATTCACTGAAACAAGATAAATAGAATAAGAAAAAAATAAAAACCAAATTCACATGCAAACATATTTTTAAATTTTGAAGAACTATTAACCCATTAATATGAAAAAATATATGGAAATTTATAAAACAATGTATAAAATAGAACACATTCTGTATAAGATTATCCTAGGAATGTAAAAATACTTTAACATTTTTTATTAATAGCAATATTAATACATTAAAGGAGCAAGAGCTATATGTCAGATTTAATGACTTCAGAAAAAATTATCCAATAAAATTGGAAACTCATTCTTGGTTAAAAATTCATTTAAAAGCTTTCAGTAAACTAGGAACAGAAGAAAATCCTCTTTCATAAAGGATTTTCACTAACTATATATAGAAAACATACAATGAGTGATGAAGCATAAGAGTCTGTCGCTTTTGTATGAGAAATGTGAGAGAAATACTCATAGTCAATGGAAATAAGGCCAGAATGACAATGGCAATTGAATGGGTAGAAAGGGGCCCCAGAGCAGGTAGGTGGCATGAATGTGCTGAAAAATGTGAAGAAAAGATAAACACAGTTAGAAGAGAAAGAACAGATCCAAAATGATCCAAATGGGAGTTTCTTTTCAGCATGACCAAATGAGGAATGGTGCCAACTTGATCCCTAGGGAAATAGGTGAAAATCATTAAAGCAAAAATCAAAACATTTAATGTCTCTAGAAATGGACCTGAGGGCACTCAGGAAATGAAGAAACAGTAGATGAAGAAAATCTGCTACAATTTTATGAGAATGGAGAGATACATATGACATTTTAACTAAAACTTACTCCTTCCTTCTCTCTTCATTTCTCCTAATTCTGCAGTGTCATTTGGAGAGAAGATTATCATTTTTTTTTAGCAGTTGAATCAGATGATTATCCCAAAGAAGTCAGTTAAACCATCTTTGTTTAGTTTCCATTTCAGCATAGGCGCTTACCTATCCTCTTACACATTATTGCCTCAGCTGCCCCTCCACCCTTGCCTGTGATTTGGTTTTTCATGTTTTGGGGGAACTTCTGTCTAATTTATGTACTGTAATATTAAGTACAATCAGAGTGCTGCTTAGAAGCAAGGATGGAAAGACTGCATCTTACATACTTTGGGCATGTTGTGCGGAGGGGTCATTCACTGGAGAAGGATATCACGTTGGGCAAAGCAGAAGGTCAGTGGCAAAGATGAAGATCCTCCACAAAATGGATTGATGCAGTGGTTGCGATAGTGGACTGAGGCATAAAAACGATTGTTGGCGTGATGCAGGACTGGACAGGGCTTTATTCTGTTGTTCATAATGTTGCTGTGAGTCAGAACTGACTTGAGGGTACCTAACAACAGTATCGAATACACATATAGATAAACGTACATTTCCTGATGCTCACCACACTAAATGATAAAGATAATAAAATATATTTTTCTAGGCAGTATCTGTATATGCATCTGTGTATGTGTGTGCATATGTATATATATTTGTATATAGATACATGTATATGTCCATGCAAGTGTAGATACATAAGATAAACTGCCTATATATAAAAGTAAAAATTTACTTAGTTCTTGTGTGTATCAGAATATCCACCACAAGTCCTAATGACAATTCCATATTTGTAGAATGAAAATTAACGCTAATGAAAAGATAATTAATGTGTTAGTGGTATTTAAGAGACTATTTCCAAAAACCTCATTCTAGTTTTAGTCTTGCCCAAATCAAAATATTGCTTACTATTAATAATCAAAGTTACATTAACTTTCTTATGAAAAAACGACAATATTTTGTTACTACAAATAAATGCATGTAGGATGCCATGGAAAAGATACTGACTGTATACTGTCTACATAAATTCTATTTTCTGCTAATGTTATTGATCCAGAAATAAGAAATGTTTTATATTAGACAAGAAGTAAATTCAGCATGTTGAGAAGGGAATTCGAAAATAGCTAGTTCATACAAAATTGTATTTCTATTTGAGTCTGCAGAGACACTGATGAAATAACAGTCTGTAAACTGTAGGGGAAGAAAGATGCACAATGTTATTGCTGAATAATTTGTACAATAAACAGCTAAAAGCTAAAATTCATACATACACTAAATATTTATTGGCAAATGAATACAGTTTATTAAGCTGGGTCCATAAGTTATGGATTGCTGTCTATGAAGGAACAAAGAGAGGCTGTGGAGTTGTTGGAGTCTGTTAACACTGTGTGCATTTTTCCAAGTAGAGGGGACATTGCTTGTACTTACCCAGTGCTACTGAGTCAGTTCCAACTTACAGCTTTGTAGAACAGACAAGAACTGTAACTGGAAAACCCAGTCACAGCTTCCTGCTGCCAGTTACTGCAAAGCCAGATGTAGAGGCGGGAAGGGACTGTACTGTATTCAGATGGCTGGTGATCTGAGAAGGTGTTGGGTTGGCACCCTAAAAACCATAGCGTGTCATCTCAAGCCAGAGGGTTTTATAGGTAGAAAGAAGAAAGGTTAGAGAAAAAAAAGGGAGTGTTATTCAGATGCCTGGTGGGAAGGGGTAGGGGGACTTGTAGCTTTCTCAGGACTGTAGGCAAGGTCTGTAGTTACAAGGTAGATGATGTCACCTGGATGATATCTTAAATATCTCATCTCAAGCCAGCGGGTTCGGGGGTCATTACATTAGTCACAAGGCTGAGTCACAAGGTGAGCCAGAGTCACAGAGGGCTGTTAGAGGAACCATGATGTTATCTAGACTCTGTAGCTTTTTCAGGTACTCTATTGGGCAGTTCTACTGTGACCTCTAGGGTCGCTATGAGTTGGTCATGACTCGACGGCAGTGAGTTAGTGGGTGGGCAAGGTGGGTAACATTATCTGGCTGAGTAAAATCTGAAAAAAGCCTCACAGTCTCCGGGTTAGTCATTGTAATGTTTCCAGTTTGGGAGATCAGGCAAGGATTTTTAATCAATATTTTAAAGTTATTAGCTCTTTCCGAACTGCTACATGGTGTTTTCTCCTTTGGGGTGATTAGTAGGTAAAAACCACTGATCTTAATAGCTGAGCAGCTACCACCAGGACTCCTTTGCCTATATTTAAAAAACAAAAAAAACCAAGCTGGTTGCTGTTGAGTCGATTCCAACTCATAATGACCCTATAGGACAGAGTAGAACTGCTCCATAGAGTTTCCATGGAGTGCCTTGTGGAATCAAACTGCCAGCCCTTTGGTTAGCAGCTGTAGCACTTAACCACTACACCACCAGGATTTCCTGCTTATATTTAATGACCCCCAAATTTTGGAATCATTGTCTCTGCAATAGACAGGTGTTAGTTACATCTTGGTTATATAGTCCCAGTAGCTCTTTTCTCCCTTAGAGCTGCTGGGTAGGTTTGAAATGCTGACCTTTCAGTTAGCAGTGGAACATTTAACCATTACAACACCACAGCACCTTTAACAAGCATTAAGATCATTGAATAAAGTTGAGGTCCTAATAGAAGACTTTTTCTTTTTGTCCTGTGTTATTTTGGACTATAGTTTATTAAAAAAGAAAAAAAAAATTGCTGTCGAGTCACATTTATAGTTAATGGGGAAACCCTGGTAGCATAGTGGTTTAGATGCTACGTCTGCTAACTGAAACGTCAGTAGTTTGAATCCTCCAGTCACTCCTTGGAAACTCTATGGGCAGTTCTACTTTGCCCCATAGCGTAGCTATGAGTTAGAATTGACTCATTGACACTGGGTTTTTGTTTGTTTGTTTTGTTTTTTAATAGTTATGGGAAGTGAGTACAAAGTAGTGGGAAGTGGTTAAGACAATGATAACGGATCCTTTTTGTTGAAGCACTCCAGCATAAGGTATATAAACTATATGTTGTATACTAAGTGAAGAATGTTTTCCTTTCAAGGTAACTGAACTGCACAACATCAAAAATATAACCAGACTGCCTCGGGAGACAAAGAAGCATGCAGTGGCGATTATTTTTCATGATGAAACTTCAAAGACGTTTGCCTGTGAGTCAGGTAAGCAATTACATCCTGTCTACAACTGAGGAAACTGAGCTGCTCCCAAGACAATGATCCAGATGGATGATGATACTCAACTGAGTGGGAGGGCTTATTATAATGAAAATGTGCTGTGGAAGACTTGAGTACCTGCTCAGCATATTGATTTCCACAGATGTTTGAGGGTGCTTGTTTCTTATCTGTCTGCGTCTGGATTTTCCTCCCAGGTGGTCTGAGGACTCTTGAGGTTTACACTGAAGCCTTGACAATTAAGGGAACAATGCCCAGGAGATGGTGTGAGGGTGAACATGTGGCTGGTATTCTGGTGGTAGGCATGTGGTGGGTACTACATGCCCTGCAAAAGTGAGACACAGAACACTGCCTACCTCCCAGACATTTAAAAAATGGATCAGTTTAGTGCTTTCGTGGTTCCTCAGTACTACACGGAAATCCACATCAGTTCATAGAACTCAGATTTATTGAGACACAGGGCAGTGTACAGTTGGAGTCTGCAGTATTTTCCACTTTGGAATCCAAGTGCTGTACAATATTTCAATGGGTTTGTTATAGCTTTGAAAGATTGTGCTCAAATATCTCAATAAAATGTTTAAAAGAAGACTTTGCTCAGTGAAATGGTGTATTCATTTTCTAATGGATGGAAGTGTGTCGCTAAGGACTTAAAAGGGATGAATTTAAAATAATAGTTGTCTTAAGACAAGGTTTATTGAATATTGTTGTAAAGTAAAACACAGCCTCTGATTTTATGAAGTTAGAGTTTATAGCTAGAGTTATTACCAGGCTGTTATTCTGAAACTTAGAATTTTGTTTTGCTCATACCAGCTCATCCACACGTGGTTTTGTGAGACTGAGTTGACATGTATCAGCATTCCTCTTTCCTTGAATTCTTTTATCTGTCAGTCCTTCTGCTGTGTTTTCAGCAGCCATCTAACCTCATTTATTCATTTAAAACTGACTTGTTGCAGTTGCATAGAATTCTCTTAACTGCTATACAAATCTCCATTTTATATTTGAACTTGTCCCAACCCTGCTGTTGTCATATTACTTTTTTTTTATTTAATATGACTGAGTGAAAATGTACATTCCTGTATAAATTTACATGCCCACCTCTATGCAGCTTCCACTGCTCTCCCTGTCCGGTGACAGCACACTGTTCCTCTCTGCTCTATACATGTCTCACCCTCCCAACAGTCTCCTCTCCCCTCCTCCCCACCCACTCTCCTTCCTCCAGCCAGAGGTCAGCAGGATGATATCCTATAGATGCACAGAACCATAAAGTGCATCCAATATGTGGTCACTCTGCATCGCCAAGTCCAATCCATTTGTGTCCGAAGAGTGGACCTTCGTTATGATTTATGGGCAAGGGCAGCATCAGGGCCAGGGGCCATGCTCCCAGGGGAACCCTGAAACTGCTGGACCATCAATTGAGGTCTTTTAAAAAATTATTTCATCATGAGTACTGTCTTAAACTATTGCAGCACTTCATTTTTTTTTCTGATATCTTAAGAAAAAGTCTCATGTTAAAACTAACAAACACCAGAAAATTGGTTTCCAAAATGATAGTCTTTACTACTGCTTTCATTTTTAAAATTGTGTTTTATGTTTCTAAAATAGTACTGAGCTATTTTATGGTAATCTTGGAATCTATTACGTAGGAGCCTAGCTGGTGCAGTGGTTAAGCACTCAGCTGCTAACCTAAAGGTCAGCAGTTTCAGCCTATTTCCAACTCCATAGGAGAAAGATGTGACAGACAGCATCCATAGAGATTACAGGCTTCAAAGCCCTATCAAACAGTTCAAACAGTTCTACTCTGGTGTATAGGGTCACTATGAGGCAGAATCAACCTGATGACAATGGGTTTTTTGGTATTACTTTGCTGACAACAAAGTTTTTAGGAGATTTCATAGGAAATACTCCAGGGACTAAGGAGTGAGGGCTCAATGAAGACGTGACATGACACCCAAAGTGTGATCCCCAACAGGGAAAAAGTACTTACTAAGATATTATCAATATTTGCTCTGTAGAAGAGAATGAGAAGAGATGCTACAGACGGAGTCAAGATCCTTGCAAGTCACTTATCAGGCAAAGAACTCCTCCCTAGAAGCTGTAAAAGTCTTTAAAAATCTTTTGGAGCTCCATGTTTTTAAAAATCTTTTGGAGCTCCATGTTTTTAAAATCTTTAATAGAAATAGGTAAAAGGCATGAACAGAGATTTCACCCAGTAAGATACACAGATGGCAAATAAACACATGAAAGACATTCAAGACCAACAGCCATTAGGGAAATGCAACTAAAGACCACAGGGAGATACCACTGCACACCTATGAGAATGCCTGAGATAAAAGGTTCTAAAAAGTTACAGCACAGAGTACCAGCAAGGATAGGAGAAACTAGATCATTGCTGGTAGGAATATAAAATGATACAGTCACTCTGGAAAGTCATTTGTCAGTTTTTTGCACAATTAAACATGCACTCCATTTATATACAATCTAGATATCACATCCCTGAGTCTTTATATCCCAGAGTAATGAAAATGTATGTCCACCCAAAAATCAGTGCATGACAGTTCGCAGTAGCTATGTTTATAGTAGCTCAGAAATGGAAAAAGAAAAGTGTACTGCAGTAGGTGAATTGATAAACAAGCACTGCTACAAAAACACCATTGGATACTACTCAGCATTAAAAAGGAATAAATTATACACTTAACAATGGATGAATACTCGGGGGGGTCAGTTCTATCCTGGCCCCTAGGGTCGCCATGAGTCAGATCCGACTGGATGGCACTTGGCTTGTCTAACAATGGATGAGTAGGCAGAAAATTAGACTAACTAAGCAACAACAAAAAAAACAAATTATTGCTGTTCAGTCAATTTTGACTCAGAGCAATACTACAGGACAGAATAGAACTGCTGAATAGTTTCTGAAGAGTACATAGTATATTTGAAGTGCCAGCCTTCTCTTTAGCAGAGGTAGCTCTTCACCACTATTCCACCAGGGTTTCCCCTGGTTAAAAGAACAAAGCCAGTCTCAAAAGGCCACATACTCTATGATTCTATTTGTGTAATATTCTTGAGATGACAGAAACATAGAGACAGAAAACAGATTAGTGGTTGCCAGTGGTTAGTAGAGGTCAAGGGGACGGTGTGCATGTGACTGTGATGGGTAGCCTGAGGCAGACCTGTGTGATAATGGGACAGTTGTGTATCTAGTTTCAGTGGTCGTTACACAGATCTGTACATGTGTGATAAAATGTCTTCAAACTGTAGTCGCATGGTACCCATATCAAATCCTGGTTTGGGTGGTGTACCTTAATGATGTAGAATATAGTCATTGAGGCAAACTCTGTCTACTGTCACTATACGTCCATGTATTTCTACAGTTACTTGTAAATGTTTTTAAGAAAAGCTATTTCAATACTGATCTTTCTAAAATATTTTATGTACTCTAAGGTGTAGGGAATGTGTACCCAGAGTCGTGGAGAATCTGGTATTTTACTTTCCTTAAAAAGCTAATCGAGTCCTTAGATGGTATAAATGGCTGATACATTGGGCTGCTAACCTGAAAGCTGGAGGTTCAAGTCCAGCAACAGGCACCATGGGAAAAAAGTCTAGTGACCTACTTCCAAAATATCAACTATTGAAGACTCAATGGAACATAGTTCTGTTGACAGACATGGTATCTATCAGTCATGAGTCAGAGCTTATTCAGTGGCCACTATTTTTTGGTTTTTAGACAGTAGCAATTTCATCTGTTGTTGCTCTTTCATGGAGTTGAGCAGATGACAAGAGTCTCCTGAATCCAAGAAAAATGACCGTTACTTAAGACACTGTGATTGGCATGAGCTCCCGCATGATTGTACTGATTCCTTTTCCCCCAGAATCCTACAGAGGCAATGTGACAAGCCTAGATGGATGTGTGTGTGTACAGCGGGTTTGTGCCACAGCCGAGAAACTCAGATTAGGGTCCAGCATTTGCAGAACTAGCTGTAAACATTGTAACAGACAACAAACAAGCCAGTCCCCATGACCCCAGAATGGACAAGCAGTTACCTGTTAATTGCACAGTGGTTGCCTAGATGTAGTTAGTTGCCTTTGGGACATTAAGAAAGGACCGCTGCAGCCTGGGATACTCGGCAGAAGAATTCCAAGGCTTCAGGCCCGTAAAAGCCAACGTCTCCCAACAATTGCTCTTGCTGCTGCTGTTAGGTGCTATCATGTTGATTCTAACTCAGAAACCCTACATGATGGAGTTGAACTGCCCCTTAGGGTTTCCTACGCTGTAATCTTTATAGGAGCTGATCGATGGGTCTTTTCTCCTGAGGAACCAGTAAACAGACAAACAAACACACAAACAAAACCAAACCCATTGCCATTGGTTGATTCTGATTCATAGCAACCCTATAGGACAGAGTAGAACAGCGCATAGAATTTCCAAGGACCACCTGGTGGATTCAGACTGCTGACTTTTTGTTTAGCGGTCTCAGCTCTTTACCACTATACCCCCAGGGTTCCCAAGGTGCTGCCAAACCCCAAACTAAACCCACTGCCATTGAGTCAATTCTGACTCAAAGTGACCCTATAGGACAGAGTAGAACTGCACCATGAAATTTCCAGTGAGCACCTGGCAGACTCGTACTGCTAGTTTTTTGGTTAGCAGCTGTAGCTCTTGACCACTGTACCACCAGGACTTCCAAGGAGCCAGAAAGTGGGTTCAAGTGCCCAGTTTTTAGCGTAACACATGCCATGGTATATTGTTGGTAGGTGATGTGGAGTCAGTTTTGGACTCATAGTAACCCATATGATGAAGAGTAGAGCTGCCAAATAAGGTTTTCTAGGTTGTGATTTTTGTGGAGCCCTGTCTGTGTAGTAGAGAGGTCATGCTCTAACCAAAATGTCAACACTGTGAATCCACCAACTGCTCCTTGGAAAGGCTCTTGGTGGTTCTACTGTGTCCTGTAAGTTTGCTATGAGTTGCAGTTGACTAGACAAACAACGGGTTTGTTTTTTAAAAAATCTTTATGGGAGCAAATGGTCTGGTCTTCCTCCTGCACTGCCAGTGGGTGGGTTTGAACCCCCACCCCTTCAGTTACTCCTAAAAATAGCTCCTGTTTATCTACTTTGTTTGCTGGCACTCCACACTTTGTACTGTCGTTTATTTATTTTATTTTAAAATGGGAATCTTGGTCATCATTATGGTATGTATTCAAAAAATTAATATTTAATCAGTGCCTACTACATGCCAAGTACTACAGTGCCCTGGTCTGCACTGAAGATTTAAAAGGTAATCAAAAATCAATTACTGTAAAGAGTAATAAGTTCAGAATTCTTGATATCTTAGTTCTATTTTATAACATTTCTTTTGGATATTTAAAGCCATGACGAATCATTTTAAAAAGTAGAAGTGCTCTAATCTATTTTGTGGAGCTAGCCAAGAAAGTCTGATATTTTCCTGCCATTTAATAGAGATTTAAAATTTTAAATAAAAACATAGCAAGGAGTTACAGAGATATGCCATAACAATGAAAATTTACTCAGAATTAAGAAGAAGGGTGCTATAGGAAGAAAAGGATAAAATCTTCTTTAACAACTGAAGCAGATTGTTTCCTTGGCTAGGAAGACAAAATATTAAAATAGTAACCTTCTTCTCTGTTGGCTTTAAGGTAATTTTAGTTTGAAGTTCAATGAGATTTTACTTATGGGGTAAGAAAAAAAATTATTAACATTTTATGTGGAATAACAAACCCAAACCATCAACTGCTGTTGATTCCAACCTCGGGCAGCCATGTGTGTCATAGTAGAGCTGTACTCCACAGGGCCTTTCCTGGCTGACTTTTCAGAAGTGTTTAATCCAGTCTTTCATCCAAAACACCTCTACGTGAACTTGAATCTCCACCCTTTTGGTCAGCAGGCGAGGACATCAACCATTTATACCACCAGCAGCCCTCATATGGAATAATATCTGGTATTAGTCAACAAATTTTACAATGTTAAAGATTTTTGAAGAAAATAAGGGGGACTATATATATATATATGTATGTATGTATATATATAATATAGAGGTTAAAGAGAAGTTGACCAGACAGAAGATCCATAGCCATAAAACAAAGGCCCAATGCATCTGGCTATGTAAAATCGAGTGACTCACCTGTGACAAAAGACTGACAAGCATAGTCACTTGGCAGATTAAAATTTTACAATAATATCAGGTATGCAAGTGACAGACAAAGAGTTAACAGCTATAATGTCCAACAACTCTTACAAAGTGATGAGAAAACATACTAACAATAAGAAAATTTGCAAGGATTAGGCAGATCATATTTTGACAAATGCAAATAGCCTCTGTATGTGTATATATATACATACATATATATATATATATACACATATATATGTGGGAAAAAAGACTCAAACTCTTAAGTGATCAGGGACATGAAAATTGAAACAGCGATAATAGTAAGACAAAGAATTGAAGGAGCTGTGATACATGTTTCTAGTGAAGGTGCACTTAACAGTGTAATCTCCTAATGGCTAATGGGAGTATGAATTGCTTCAGCTTGGTTTTTCAAGAATGGCAACTGCTATTTAAAATATATACATATTTATAATATATTTAATGTATGTTACACACACACGTGTATATCTGTCTGTACACATCCTTAGATACAGTGAACCACTTTTGTGATATATCCACATATAAACATATCATCCTTGATTGCATTGTGGTTAAGTGTTAGGGCTGCTAAACCAAAGTTTGGCGGTTCAAATCCACCAGGCGCTCCTTGGAAACTATGTGGCAATTGTACTCTGTCCTGTAGGTTTGCTTTGAGTCAGAATCAAGTCAACAGCAGTGGGTTTGGCTTTTTGGTTAAATGTATCCAGCAGTACCTGAAGATGTAGATTTAGGTTTAACTATAGTATGCCTAATAGTAACAAAACGAGAAACAAATGACTGCCTATCAAGAGAGTAGTTGAATAAAGTATGGTATATTCTTATCATAACATGCAGTCATTAGGAGGAACTGTACGTAAGCTAGTTAACTTGGACATAGTTCTTTGCCATGTAGTTCCTCAAGCAGAGCAGGCAGCAAAGTAGTATGTATTGACTAATCACATTTTGTAAAATAAATTAGTTTTGACAAGGTGAGGTAATGATGATGTGGATGGAAAGGAAAAAAGATGGGAAAAAAGACAAGCCCCCAAAAGGAAACATAAGAATAGAAAATAAACAGAAGAAATCCATTAGCAATGCCATTATAAGAAATTATGTATGTAGGTGTACGTGAATATAATCCAGTTTTTTTTTAAGTTTATCAGTTGGGAAATCATAATTAAAACCACACTGAGGTATCACTACATATCTGTCAGAGTAGCTAAAATAAAAAATAGTGATACCACTAAAGACTTTTGAGGATACGGAGAAACTGGATCACTCATATTGCTGACTGGAATACAAAGTAGACCGATCACTCTGAAAGATAGGTTGGCACCTTCTTATAAAACTAATCAAGGCAACTGCCATACAGCCCAGCAAGTACATTCTTCAGCATTTATCCTGGGGCTGGGTTGGGAGAGGGCAGGGAAGAAAACTTACACTCATGCAAAAATACATATATATACACATGCATCGACATATACACACATACGGAGGTTCATCACAGATTTATTTATAATAGCCCCACACTGGAAAGAACTTAGATGTTTTCAACAAACTGATACCTCAGCACTTACTAGTATGGACTACTTGTTAGTCAGCAGTAAAAGGGGGCAAACTACTGATACAGAACAGCAACTGGGATGAATCTGAAGGGGATTATCCTGAGTAGGGAAAAAAGCCAGTATCAAAAGTTTAAATACTATGTAATTTCATTTATAAGCTTTTTAGGAATGACCAATTTCAGGGATGGAGAACAGATTAGTGGTTAGGGTTTGTTGTGTGGTTCTCAAAAGTGTAGTGAATAAATGCATGAATGAGTAAAACTTACGTTTAAGATTTGTTGTGATGTGTGTATCACTCTTTTTTTCAAATTGATAATTATTTTGCAAAAGCTAAAGACGAATTTGGCAACCTCAGGAGACAAACTGTTATATAATAGATTGAAGTGTGTTTGTGATGGGGGAGTAAATGACCTGTGTGTGTGTATGTGTGTGTGTGTGTGTGTGTGTGTGTGTGTACATGTGTCACAACCTACCAAATCTGCTGCAGTAACTCTGTAACTGAATTCATACAAGTGAGAATTCCTACATTTTGCCTTTTCCTGAAAGAGAGAGCCTGGGTTCCTTTTGTTGAGTGCATTCAATGCCTAGCAAATGAAGGAGCAGGTGGCTTCAGTATTGGAAACCTTGAGTTTGGGTAATAGATTCTGCTTACCTTCATTATGGAAAAGAGACAGAGGGGGAAAATGGGCTGAACTGTGTCTGTCATTTTCACCATGTGAGACCTGAAAACTTACCTCCCAGTGAAAGCAAATGAAAGTCTGAATCAACTTGTTAATTTTCTAAATGATTAGTTGAAGCACTGAATTTATTTGTAAAATATTGAAGTTATTTCTATAGATTCTTCTTTTCAAAATAGGTAACAGAATATTCATGAGTTGAATAAATTCCCCTATGTGAAAATAAAAAAAGTAAATTCCAAGTCCCATTTCAACCCTATATTTTTCATTAAAAAATTTATATTTTATATATTACTTTGCATGTGAAACACCTAGATATCAGTTTATCACATTATTTTCTAAAGAATGTAACTTATAACTCCAATTCTGTATCTTTATAAAAAGAACATTTTATAAAATAACCTCTTTTCATAATAATTTCTGTATTACTTGGTAAGATATATTTGTGTCTCATATTATTAGTGTTTATTAAGAAAGCATTCCCTAACTCCAAAGATTCTGTAAAGAGTTTTGTGCTGCTCTCTCTCTTTCTCATTCTCTCTCTGTCTTCCCTTAATGGTCCCTATGAAGAGTTTTCTACTTCTCAGGCTTCATGTAGTTTTTTCCTACCACAAATCACTCCAGAAGAGATGAAGTTGAAAATCATTCTCAAATTTAAAATGAAAGATAATACGCATGCACCTTCCTAATGGTTAGCCTTTTTTATTGTATGTGCAGTTACAAAACCTGTGTTGATCCCCTCCTGTAACTGCAGCGTTTAAACACTCGAATGGATCTCTGCTGAAGCTTTTGGCGCTAGACAAATAACCCATAGTTCGATGAACAGAGACTGTTATAAGGTCCAGTTGCTGTTCATTAATATTAAAATGAAGAACATATGTGTGTGTATACATACATATGTATCAGTGTTATTTCACTGAAAGTGTTATTTTATATTTTTAAAAGCATTCCTATTACCTAATTAAGAAATCCTTTGAACTTTGTGGATTGATTTTGGAAAGAGTTCAACTCCAGCTGAAAGATAATGCTCTTGAGATGGACTCTGGTGGACCAGTTACATCATTCCTCGTATAAAGGTTCTGCCCTTCAGGTCCTCGCCTAGATTATAGACCTTTTGATATTTGTGATAATGGAGCTCATGTAATAGATGTAAGCCAGCAAAACAGCAAATAGACTGATAGTATTTGATGAACTGTGTAGTCAAATATAACATCAAGTTGTTGCAAATATTGTTTTTATATAATGCAGAGTAACAGCAGCTCTATATCCAAGACAAAAGAGAAAGTCAATTTCATTTCATTCAGAAAGCTGAATTGGGTTGTGATGTTAGAAAAAAATGCTACTGCCACCCATAATTATCTGGTCTGCAGATGCAGGAACAAGATTATCCTGCTTGACTGTGCCATAAGTGTGAGAAAACACTCCAAACTTGTATGGTGCTCATAGGCTATACCTGATTTGTAGATATCCAGGCTTCGCTGACTCACAGGGATTGCTCCATGGATGTCATGACCGTCCCATCAGAATGTGTATACACTTTAACACATGGAACGTAGTTTTTGTTACTTTCAGGAATCAGACAGCATACAAGCAGAAAGCTCCCATTACAACCAGTCCCCCTTCAAAAGCTGTCTGGAGATGCCTTTCCTTGCACACTCCACTTTGTGCCCTGGGTGAGGGACTTAAATGAGATCCTGCCTATTACTGGTCTCCCCTTAGCCAGGTAGGCCCACTGAGGTGGACTCTAAGTTAATGTGCTGTGCCTGCACCAGAGCTGCCGTGAGTCGGATCCGACTTGACGGCCCTTGGCTGGCTGGCACCAGAGCTGAGGAGACCCAGGAAACTTCCTCTCCTAACTAAGTTACACCCCAAGCTTAAGTGCCTAATTGTATCTTTTTAAGCCTGCTAGAAAGTATCATACAGTATCGTACTGTGGCTTGTCCCCTGATCCCTTGATTTCCTGAGAAGGCAGGGTGGTTAACCCAGAATTGTATCTTTTTCAATTTTTATTTTTATTTTTCTGTTTTAAGTGAAAGTTACAATTTCAGTTAGTTTCTCAGACAAAAACTTACACACACTTTGCCATGTGACCCTAGCCTGTTGTCCCCACACTGTGACAATACACTCCTATCCTCTGCTCCGTATTTCCCGTGTCCATTTGACCAGCCCTTTTCTTCTCCTCTTGCCTCCAGACAGGAGCTGCCCAGTTAGTCTCCTGTAACTACCCAAGCCACCAAGTACACTCTTCATCAGCATCATTTTGTCTTATGTATCAGTTCAATCTTTCTCTGAGGAGTTGGCTTCCAGAATGGTTTCAATTCTGGGCTAATAGAGTCCAGGGGCGGTGTCTTCCAGGGTCTGTCAGACCATCAAGTCTGGTCTTTTCAATAGAGTTCAAGTTTTGCATCCCATAATTCTCCTGTTCCGTCAATGATTCTCTTTATTGAGTCCCCTGTGAGGGCAATCTTTGGTGGTGGCTGGGCACCATCTAGTTCTTCTGGTGTCATGTTGATGGTGGTCCCAGAAGTGTATGTTTTTAATCTTGTTAATACACATCAAGCTTCAATGAGGGGAAAATTTTGTTCCAAGGCCCAAAGGTGCCAGCCTGGAAGGACAGGAGAAAACCATGGCTGCCTGGCTTGTGATTGCTCCTTACAAGACATAAACATAATGTTCCCATTTCAAGTGACATCAGTCCAGCTGTTTTATGAGCAGTCTCTTGATTTGGGGACAATGTGAGATACTTCTGTTTGCTGATTGTTGAGTGCAAGAGACAACTTGAACAAAGTTGGCCCTATTTATTTTTCTAGCTGACTCAGTCATAGTGGAATAGAACTGCTGATTTATAACCATCTGCTTCTTAGCTGTCCTGCTAAGAGATTTGGAAAAAGATCATTAGAAGTAGAATATAGTGGCTGTATGTGATCTGAAATGTGTTGGGATTCTGAAGTTAATTCCTTAAAGAAAGTGGCGTGCTCTGTAGCAGTGACAGTGTAATGAGACTTTGAATTTTTAATGCTCTTCTCAGACCCATGGTGAATAAAAATATCAAACCTTGAGCTGTGTCTCATAAAAAAGTTTAAATTGTTTCTGGCAAAGTTTGGGCATGATTTTGTAAGGTTGGGCTGACATAAACAAAGACAGAACTGAATTGAGCAAAATTTGATAAGACTGAATTACCTCGCAGTGTCCAGCTCCAGTGTCATGGTCTAGATGACTTGGTCTCACGAGCTGTCCTTCTTTGAGCACCACAATCATGACTGAGGTAGCTAACACCCCATATCTGAAAGAGGTCCCATGGGATACTGGAAACAAGGAATTTGGTCATGGTGAGAGGAAAATACATAGGCATGAATAATAATTCCTCTAAGCATACGCAGAGTATACTATGATGTATTACTCTGGTGTAATCTCATTTAATCACTCATTAAGGGCTGTCATTGCTGTGTGCCACTAAATTGATTCTGACTCACAGCAACCCTGTAGGACAGAATGGAACTGTTCCCTGCAGCTTCCTAGGCTATAGTAGTTATGGGAGCAAATCACCAGGTCTTTTCTCCGGTAGAGCTGCGAGTGGGTTCAAATCACTGAGCAAGACAGCTTAGCAGCCAAGTGCATAACCGTTGTCACACCAGTCCTTTCTATCGAGTGACATGTAGTTGTTGTTGTTGTTGTTAGGTGCTGTCAAGGCAATTCCAACTCATGGCAACTTCATGTGACAGAATAGAACTGCCCAGGATTTTCTTGACTTTAATCTTCGACGGCACTTGGCTTGGCATGCAGATCACCAGGACAGTCACCCTTAGAGCTGCTGGGTGGGTTCTCATAACAGTTTGTTTAGCAGCCGAACACTTAAGTATTGTTCCACTAGGACTCCTTAAGGACAGATGGGTTCTAGAGATTAATAGCTCAAAAATAGTATCTAGTTGAAATTCTGAGTATCTTCACTTTCTGCCGTAACTTCAGAGATGTTTTTCTGCAGTTTCACTTGGTCCTGTTTTGTTTCTTTGCCGTTGAACTGGGTGAATGGTAAAAGGACTGCCAATTATTAATCATCTGCTAGCACTAGGAATACATCCCATCACTTCATCCTCTTGTCCAGCGCATTTCCCTTCTGGCGATGTGGGCTGCCAGTGTGTGGCTTTCTAACATCATGTCATACCCTGCAGTACTAGCTTCTTCTCTTATTCCTTCTTTACGCCAGCTGAGTACATTCTCCCCCAAACCAGTCAAGCTGCAGAAAGTAGTTTTTGACCTAACTACCATATGTGAAGGAATTTTTAAAAATGTTTTTAAAGTTTTACGATTAGCCTTGATTCTGACTTGTGGTAGCCCTATAGTACATAATTGGACTGCCCCTTAGGGTTTCCAAGGCTGTCATCTTGACCAAAGCAGACTGCCACATCATTCTTCAGTGGAGCAGCTGGTAGGTTCAAATCATTAACCTTTTGGTTAGACGTCAAGTGCTTTGACCTCTGTGCCAGAAAGTTCTTTTATTGTCAGCTGGAAAATTCTCAAATAGAGAGGCATCACTGTTATTCTTGAGTCTTGTACATTAAGGAAATGTACTTTTTGTTTTATTTTCAGAATTTACATAAAGATTATTATCTTTGATATGCCGCTTCAGAGTTCTACCATATGTTGCTTTGTGTTTTTATGCAACTGTACTTGTCTAAGAAATCAAGCCACCTATAATTTGGAGCTCAACTCTTTTGAAATCGTGAAGGAGAAAAACAGTTTTGAATGTCTTTATCTAGAGACAGGAAACAAATTGAGTGGTCAGAAAAGGATGCACTGACTCTATTTCTTGGTGTGGCAGCCTATTTCAGTTGACCAAAATGTGACTAGTAAAACTATTTTTAAAGACCCTTAGTGGTGCAATAGTTAAGCACTATGCTGCTAACGGAAAGCTCTGGGGTTTGAACTTACCAGCTGTTTGCAGAAGAGACCAGGCAATCTGCCCCTGTGACGAGTATGCCTAGGACACTCTGTGGGGTAGCAGTTCTACTCTGTCACATGAGGTCACTGTGAGTTGGAAACAACCCAAAGGCACAGAACACGACAAGAATACCTTTATGTAAACTTTCTAGAAAATGTTATGAACAGTTGTTTGATAAGCTTGGTTGAATTTCTTTTTTCTTTTTTTTTTTTTTTGCCAGCTTGTCACTTATAAAGCTTTATATTTGTAACAGATTCACTGCAAGCAGATTAATAAGAGCTATTAAAAACATGAAGTGCTCTGGTAGCACAGAAGAGAGCTGTGATACATGACAACTGACAATTAGCTTCGTAAACTCATCCTAGAAAAAGTGCTCAGTAACCTCGTTGCTGAATATCACTGCAGTCACCTTTGAAATACATCCCTTGGGAAGTTATGCACCAATGCCAGTGCCTAGTCCACCCTTCAAAGCAGTTTTGAACTCTTTCTGGACTGACCATCAGAGCTGTCATCATATTACCCTTCATGTCCTGAATGTCATCAAAATGTCTTCCTTGCAATATTTCCTTTGTCTTCAGGTAAAGAAAAAAGTCATTGGGGGCGAGGTGAGGTGAGCAGAGAGGGTGTTCTAGTACAGTTATTTGTTTACGGGCTAAAAACTCCCTCACAGACAACTATATAATTAAGTTCATAAACTTACCACTCTGCTGCCTACTGTTCACAATGGCCATTCCAGAAAGAATTCCACAGTTGCACTGAAGGGTGGACCAGGCACTGCCACTGGTGCATAGCTTCCTGAGGGAAATACTTGGAAGGTGACTGTAGTGATATTCAGCAATGAGGTATATAGCACTTAGAACAATTAAGTTTGCAGACTTGTCAGACCTCGTGTTTTAACGTTCTTTTGTTTGTGTACAAGGTTCCCTTTTCATTGATAATGTTACACATTTGGGTTTCATTCTTTTTTAATGCTATTTAAAATGCTTAGAAAAGTGTTTATTTTGCTGATTTCTTTGGGCCCGATTTTGCCAAGTGAATACGAGGAAACAAGGAGTAGAAGCAAAGAAGTTGAGTTTATGTGCCGTGATAGACCATAGAGTTTCAGGTGGATGAGCAAGGAAGTGAGTCCTTGGTTGCACAGTGGTTAAGCACGTGGCTGCTAACCAGGCCAGTGGTTCAAACCCACAAGCTACTCTGCAGGGGAGAAATCTGACAGTCTGCTCCCATAAAGATTACAGCCTTGGGAACCCTTGAGGGCAGTTCTACTCTGTCCTGTAGGGTCACTGGAAGTCAGAATTGGCTTGACAGCGAAGAGGTTTAGTTTGAGGAGGGCAGTGATACTAGCAAGGGAGTGATTGAGTCGGAAAATGTTGTGTCAGCAATGGAGAAGAGATTCTGATAGGGTGGGAAGATAGCTAGAATTGAGCTATTCAGTGGAATAAACTGAAAAGATAAAGGGTGCCAGTCGCTATGAAAGTTGATTTAATGAAAGATATAAACATTGGTTGCTTGAAAATTTTCCTATGGGATTTAGTTCATTCCTTAATAATAAAAGGTGATGCCTTACACATACTAGATGCTGCATAAATATAAGCTGTTGCTGGTCATGTGCTTGGAAAGGAGGAGTATGACTTTAAAGTACATTCAAAGTACTGTAGTTACGGTAATTAAAACTTCATCGTCATATACTTAAGAGGTTTCTTTTTTCACTTAGAGCAAAATGTGAGTCCAAATCTGTGGCTATCAAATACTTCAAGTACCATAACAGATTTTGCATAAATTTGCCTCTTGGATTTTCAGTTTCAATTGGTGAAGATACTGGGAAAAATTTTAACACCTGCTGTGCCTAACACTGCTCCGAAAGATCACATAGGAAATCCCACTGAATTTTCAAATTTGTGCTGCTTGTATTTTCTAGGCCTGTACGTCCTCATTAGCTTACAAACCCTTTGCCTTATTTTTACCACCTGCTTCAGCTCCAAAAAGAAAGCAGAGCCCAGAGAATTATATTTATGTCCACACTTTGATAACCTTTGTCTCCTGTGAATTCTTGCTTTGTATTATAGAAACATATCACATTGACATCTGCAGGATTTATTTGTTTTGACAACCATAATTTCTTGGGCAGAATATATCGCATAACTACCTCTTAATGTCTGCTGCCAAAAGCATTTTTCTTTAGTAGTCATTGGAAATGCCATGAAATAAGCAGTAAGATTTTGTGCTTATATATCCTGTTGCCATTTGCTTCAAGCTCAGTTTTCCTGTCTTTAGAGGTAGTGCTTCTAGAAACACAGTGCAGGTTCACCACATTGTAGTGAGTTTGTTTACAAAAGTGAGGCAGGTGTCAGTAGTGAGTTAGATTTAACACAGGTCACTGTTCCCCTTCGATAAGGAGCTTGCAGGCATCAAATGGAAACTGCAGAATGACACAAAGGAAATTGAGATTCAGAGATCTGAACAACTGGTAGGTGCAACAACTATTATTGTTTAAGGACACAAACAGATGTAATAACTTTTAAAAAATCAAATTATCCGCTTTGAGGCCAGCTCTAACTCAGGAATTGTAGAGAAATAGGAATTTACAGGAGTGTACCTAACTGGGAAGAAAAAAAATTACTATTGTAATTGCTATAACTCCTGCATCACAGCAAAGTGAAATAACGCATTTGAGTTGAAACTGCCATTTCCTGTCACCACGGGCTTGTTTATACATTATGACAATTAGCATTGTGGACACATGCCCCGTGTTCAGGAAAGCTTCCTAGTGTATTTTAAAGCTAGTAAAATCTACCTAAAACAGAACTAGGAAGGTGAAACTCATCCTTGGTCTACATAGTTAATTGGTTGTCTGTGTTGTCTGAATAGGACTTGGCTCATAATATACGTAATCACGTTTCCAGGACAAGTTCTTTGTCTTCCAAGAGAGCAAAGTGGTGTAATGAAGTGAAAACTAATGAATCTGTTTCAGCCAATTGTTAATGTCTGTGACCCTGAGCAAACTCCTCGATCCCAGTAATGATGATAACTGATATTTATTGAATGCTGCTGTGTTTCTGCCGCTGTTACAAATGTTCTATACTATGAACTCATTAAAATCTCGTGATAATTCTCACAGCACTCTTAGAAGGTTATTGTTCCCATTTTGGAGGTGATAAAAAGAGATACAGAGAGGCTACAATATTTGTGATCATGTTACCAGTCCTGCTGGAGCCAAGATACAGTCCAGAGAGTATCATCAAGAACTCCTGCTCCTAACTGGTCCACCACATGTGTTTTAGCCTTAATGTTTTCATCTGTAAAAAGGAATGTTTGTAGTGCTGGTGATGATTAGAAATATGTCAAAGGCACCTGGCATGTGGTAAGACTTAGCAATTGGTAACAACCATCATTATGTCTCAGCTTCCTCTTTCATCAACTGTTAATATAAAATAAGGGACAGCGGTGTCTAATGCTTTGTGGAGGTGGCACAGTGTCTAAGCACTCAGCTGCTAACTGGAAGGTTGGCACTTTTAACCCACCAGTCACTCTTTAAGAGAAAGATGAGGCAGTCTGCTCTCATAAAGATTACAGCCTTTCAACACTATGGTGTGGTTCTACTTTGTCCTGGAGTTTCACTGTGATCAGGAGTTGACTCAGTGGCGTTGTGTTTTAATGTTGAATACTTCTGAGAACAATTCAGAAACAAATTTATTGGCCCCTGAAACTCTTCCTTTTCTATGAATCTGTCCTTAGGCATTGGCTTTGGTATCCTGGCAATGCAGTGGTTAGGGGTTACAGCTGCTAACCAAAAGGTTGGCAGTTCCGATCTGCTAGACGCTCCTTGGAAACCTGATGAGACAGCTCTAATCTGTCGTATGGTGTCACTGTGAGACTTTTCAGGGACTCTAATTTATTAACTGATCCCTCTGTATGTGTACTCTCTTAATAATACCATTTTAGTTGTTATTCCATTAAGATGAATCCTGATATTGGAATCACTTGATCATACTTATTAGAAAAGCTAGTCCCTGTCCAATGTGTGTGTGAGTAGTGTGCTCATGCTTTTACTTTATGCTGCAGGAGTTGCGTCCAATCTCATTAAATAATATCTTAATGGGTGGATTTGAACCACTGACTTTTTGGTTAAAGATGTAGCACTTAACCACTATACCACCAGGGTTTCCCCTCAACTCAATACTACCTATAAAATTTTATTTTTTAAAGACTACTATCACAGTCATTTTGAAAACATAATAAAGGCTGGTGCGTGATGTAGAACCACTTGGCTAAGCAACTCTAGAGAGGAATCTAAGAACCAGTGTTCTTCTATTTTTTTTCTTTTGTGTCCTCATCACACAGGTTAATGCCCAAAATGCCATTTAAAGGCTATAAAGCAGTGCAGCGGGTGACCCAGGGACACTGTAAACTCTTTATTGGTGTCAAGACCAAATTAGAATTCATCTAAGGTCACAAGTTGGAGCTGTTTAATTACATTTTCATGAGTTAAAACCCTAAGAGGAGCCTGTTTTATGGCCAGAGAGTAAGTTTGTTTTATAATTTGTCAGGGAAATAAAATCTATAGCTTGATCAAGTTCTTGGATAGTACATCTCAGGAGGGTGGCTCACCTTGAATTGCCTCAGTTGAGACTTCTACTTTGAAGGTTAAACTTCCCTGCAGTCAGTGCACAGAGTGAGAGCTCAGCTAACCCCCAGCCCACACTGCCTTGGAGTCATTTTATCTCTTATGGGTAATAAATGTCTGTCTTTCCTCCAAAGGTATAAGGTCAAATGTGTGTATTCAAATGTCTAGGAAAAAGGTTCTGGGCTTCTAAAGTATTCCTTTTTTTTTTTTTTTCTCTGCAGCAGGTATCTTAATTCCTTCAGAGGAGATAAAAATGAACCATTTCTGGCTAGCAGCAGCAGTAGCAGTATTACTGCAATTTATTACATGCTTTGAGGGGTCAGGCCTACAACTCAGAACTTCACCTGAAATATTCTGACACTATGACAAAACATTCACAGATTCAGCTTCTGGAACCTGTTTATTTCTTGTTTCAAAACTTTATTCATACACAGTATCCCTATGAAAAGAAAGCCGTTATAAGAGCAGTAAGTCAGTGTTTTCACTGGTGGGAAATAAGTGAAGTCTGAGATCTGGATTAAGGAGAGTGTTGTGGTGTCAGTTTTAAATAGGATGGTCATAGACTTTATCATTCTGGAAGTAGATGACACTGAATAAAAAGCCAGAGGAGTGTGTGCATCATGGAGGTAATGGGGAGAGCATCCTAGGCAGAGGAAGTGGGACCGGCATCCCTAAGCAAGAGCCCATCTCATTTGTCCAAAAACAGTCAGTGAGCTGGGATTCATGGAGGGATGTCAGTAAGAGAAAATGCAGTAGGAAGTGAAGTGAGAGACGGAAAGTGGGGATGCCGTGCCTGCTCAGGTGTTGTGGTTGGTTGCTGTGTAGTAGGCTCCAACCTACATGAACTTATGTACAACACAACAAAGCATTGCTTCGTTCTACACCATCTCCCTGATTACTGGTATGCTTTAGCCAATTGTTGTGGTTGCTGTGTCAGTGCATCTCATTGAGCCCATTTCTGCTGAGACAATTCTGACTCCTGATGATCCTATACGACTCAATAGAACTGCCCCATAGGCTTTCTAATGCTGTAAATCCTTACGAAGCACATTGCTACATCTTTGTCCCACAGTGTAACTGGTGGCTTTGAACTGCCAACCTTTCAGTTAGCAGGAGAGCACGTAAGCACTGTGCCACCAAGGCTCCTTATCACTTTGAAAAGTTTCTTTTTCACTGACTCAACTTTATCAAACGTGATGGCCTTTCTAGCAGTTGGTCTTTCCTGATGACACCCAAAGTGAGTAAGTCAAAGTCTTGCCTTCCTTGCCTTTAGGGGCACTCTGGTTATATTTCTTTTAAGGCTGATTTGTTTGTCTGGTCGTCTTCAATATATTCAGTATTCTTCTCCAATACCACAGCACCTGTACATCAGGTCTTCTGCTTTCCTTTTCCATTGCTCAGCTTTCACACCCATAAGGGGCTATTGGAAAGACCATGGTTTGGATCACAAGAACCTTAGCCATCAAAATGATGTCTTGCCTTTTAAGATTTTAAAGAACATTTTGCAGCCAATTTGCCCAATGTAATATATCTTGTGTTTTGGCGTTTCTTAACTGCTGCTCCCAAAGACATTAATGGCTGATCCAACTAGAATGAAATCACAGACAACTTAGGTTTTTTTCTCTATTTATCATGATATTTATTTATTGTTCCACCTGATCAGATAGGCGAAGCATTATAGGCCTGTTTAAAGGCTTTGGTCAGGTGACATGGCAAGGTATTACAGGGTGTAGATTGAAACAGGATGATAACCTGATTCTCATTTGAAAACGGAAGGGCACAGGAAATGAAGGCATGTTGAATACTATCATTTAAAGGACAGGGGGAGAAAGATCAAAAATAGATAAGAAGTAATTAGTCAATGGAAGTGGAACTGACAGAGTGATGGAGATGTTGACAGCTGAAGGAAAAAGTCTCAGCAAAAAGCTTAAATTACAAATGCTGTACAGATCTACACTGCGTACACCTCTGATGAGAGCCCCAAATGGGGAATGGAGATGCTACAAACTGTTTGCAAACACATCCAAACTGGAACTTGGAGTAATAAGAGAACTGCCAATCAAGTTCCTGAATTATCCTAGAAAAAGTACTATATATTTAATTGCTGAATATCAGTATCGGCACCTTGGAAGTACTCCTCTTGGGAAGCTATGCACTGATGCCAGCACCTAGTCCACCCTTCAAAGCAATTTTGGAACTCTTTTTACTGGAACAACCATCAAAGCTGTCATCATATTACACTTGATGTCCTGAATGGCATCAAAGTATCTTCCTTTCAGTATTTCTGTTATCTTCAGATAAAGAAAAAAGTCATTGGGAGCCACATCACGGGAGTAGGGAGGGTGTTCCAATATAGTTATTTGTTTACTGGGTAAAAACTCCCTCACAGACAACTATACAGCTAAGTTTCCCAGCTTGTCACTGTGCTCGATGGCCATTCCAGAAAGAGTTCCAAAAGTGCTTTGAAGGGTAGACTACCCACTGGTTTGGTGCATGGCTTCCCAAAGAGAGTACTTCTAAGGTGACCATAGTGATATTCAGCAGTGAGATATGTAGCACTTAGAACAAATAAGTTTGCAGACTTAATTGTCAGATTGGTATGCATGGTGCTTTCCAGGCTTTTTGTAGTGTTCAGGGGGATACTTCTATGTGATACTTTGTAAATAAATTAAACTTCCTAAACTGGGCAATGAATAAAGAAGACTGAATGGCAAATTGATGCCTTTGAAGTATGGTGTTGGTGACGAATATTGAATACATAAGAGACTACCAGAAAAACAAAGAAATCTGTCTTGCAAGAAGTACAGCCAGAATGCTCCTTAGAAGCAAAGATGGTGAAACTTCATTTCATATACTTGGTCTCAGGTATATGTTATCAAGAGGAACCAGTCCCTGGAGGACATCATACTTAGTAAAGTAGAAGGTCAGTGAAAAAGAGGAAGACCCTCCATGAGACGGATTGACACAGTGGCTGTTAACAGTGGACTCAGACATGGCAACAACGGTGAAGAAGATGCAGGACTAAGCAGTGTTTCCTTCTGTTGTACATAGGTCGGAACTAACTCACTAGCACCCAAGGACAAGTTTGTCTTTGGTCTCTAATCACAAATATCCTGGGTATTATATCATGTATGAGGATGAAGAAACTTGGCAAATCCTAGTAATTCAATTGTACTTCAGGATACATGTTGAAATGTTCTTTTTGATGATGAGTGCAACACTATCCCTCTTCAAGTTTTCATTCCCAGGATAGTAAACCATATGGTAGTCTGATTCAAAATGGCCAACATTGATCCATTTCAGCTCAATAATGTGCAGGATATCAATGTTTCTGCATTCCATTCCAATGATTAATGGATGTTTGCAGCTGTTTCTTTTCATTTTGAGCCATGCCACACCAGTGTATGAAAGTCCCAGAGGCTTTACTCCATCCATATCATTAAAATCAACTCTACTTTGCGGAGGCAGCTCTTTTCCAGTTGTGTCCTCAGTGTCTTCCAACTTGGAGGGCTCACTTTCTAGCACTATATGTTACACAAGCCCAAGAAAGCCAAAGTATGCACTTGAGTATATCCCACCTGAGTTCAGAGACCATCTCAAGAACAGATTTGCCGTGTTGAACAGTAATGGCTAAAGACCAGGTGAATTATGCAATGACATTATCCATGAAGAAAGCAACAGATCGTTAAAAAGATAGGAAGGAAAGACCAAATTGGATGTCAGAAGAGACTCTGAAACTTGCTGTCAAATGTCGAGCTTCTGCAAACATGCCTTAATTATCAGAACATGGAATGAATGAATATGAATCTAGGGAAATTGGAAGTCATCAAAAATGAAGTGGAATGCATAAACTTTGATATCCTAGGCATTAGTGAACTGAAATGGACTGGTATTGGCCATTTTGAATTTGACAATCCTATGGTCTACTATGCTGGGAACAAAAACTTGAAGAGAAATGGTGTTGCATTCATCATCAAAAAGAATATTTCAAGATTTGTTCTGAAGTACAATGCTATCAGTGATAGGATAATATCCATATACCTACAAAGAAGTCCAGTTAATAAGACTTATTCAAATTTATGCACCAACCACTAAGGCCAAAGATGAAGAGATTGAAGATTTTTACCTCTTTCTGTGGTCTGAAATTGATCAAATATGCAATCAGGATACATTGATAGCTACTGGTGACTGCTACTGGTGACTGGAATGCAAAAGCTGGAAACAAAGAAGAAGGATCTGTAGCTGGAAAATACTGCCTTGGTGATAGAAATAATGCTGGTGATTGCATAATAAAATTATGAAAGACTAAAGACTTCTTCATTGCAAATACCATTTTAACCAACACAAATGGTGACTGTACACATGGACTTCACCAGATGGAATACACAGGAACACAATTGACTACATCTGTGGAAAAAGACAATGGAAAAGCTGTGTATCAGCAGTCAGAACAAGAGCAGGTGCTGACTGGCACAGACCATCACTTCAAATTGAAACTGAAGAAAATTAGAACAAGTCCACAAGAGCCAAGGTATGACCTTGAGTATACCTCTCCTGAGTTTAAAGATCATCTGAAGAAAAGATTTGATGTATTGATCACTAATGACCGAAGACAAGACAAATCATGGAATGATATCAAAGACATCATCCATAATAATAGCAAGAGGTCATTAAAAAGACAGGATAGAAAGAAAAAACTAAATTGGATGTCAGAAGAGACTCTGAAACTTGCTGGTGAACATCAAGCAGCTAAAGCAAAAAGAAGGAATGTAGAAGTAAAAGACCTAAACAGAAGATTTCAATGAAAGCTTGAGAAGACAGAATATTGTGATAACATGTGCAAAGAGCTGGAAATGGAAAACCAGAGGGAAGCTCATGTTCTACATTTCTCAAGCTGAAAGAGTTGAAGAAAAAGCTTAAGCCTTGAGTTGGCAATAGTGAAGGATTCTGCAAGGAAAATATTAAATGACTTAGGAAGCATCAAAAGAGGATGGAAGAAATACACAGAGTCATCATATCAGAAAGAACTAGTCAGTGTTCAGCCATTTGAAGAGGTAGCATATGATCAGTAACCAATGAAGGAAGAAGTTGAAGCTGCATTGAAGGCATTGGCAAAAAACGAGGCTCCAGGAATTGATGAAATATCAATTGAGATATTTCAACAAACAGATGCAGTGCTGGAAGTGACCACTTATCTATGCCAAGAAATTTGGAGGATAGCTCCCTGGCCAACTAACTGGAAGAGATCCGTATTTATGCCCATTCCAAAGAAAGGAGATACAGCCAAATGCAATATCATTAATATCACATGCAAGTAAAATTTTGCTCATGATCATTCAAAAGAAATTGCAACAGCATATTGACAAAGAACTGCCAGAAATTCAAGCTGAATTCAGAAGGGGATGTGGAACCAGGGATATCATTGCTGACTTCAGCTGGACCTTGGCTGAAAACAGAGAATACCAGAAAGATGTTTACCTGTGTTTCATTGACTTTGCAAAGTCATTCAACTGTGTGGATCATAACAAATTAAGGCTAACATTATGTAAAATTGGAATTCCAGAATGTGCTCTTAAGGAATCTATATATGCATCAAGAAGCACTTGTGTGAGCAAAACAAGGGGACACCACATGGTTTAAAGTCAGGAAAGGTGTGTGTCAGGGTTATATCCTTTCACCATACCTTTTCAATCTGTACACCTAATGAAGAATCCCAGAAGCTGGGTTACACAAAGAAGAAGGCATCAAGATTGAAGGATGACTCGCTAACAACCTGCATTATGCAGATGACACCACCTTACTTACTGGAAGTGAAAAAGATTTGAAATGCTTACTGATGGAGATCAAGGACCAGATCCTTCAGTGTGGATTGTACCTCAACATCAAGAAAACAAAAATTCTCACTGGACCAGTAACCAACACCATCAAAAATGAAGAAAGGATTGAGGTTGTCAGGGATTTCGTTTTACTTGGCTCTGCAGTCAGTGCCCATGGAAGCAGCAGTCAAGAAATCAAAAGACACACTGTGTTGGGAAAATCTGCTGCAAAGGATCTCTTGAAAGTATTGAAAAGATGTCACCATGAAGACTGAAGTTTACCTGAACCAAGCCATGGTATTTTCAATCACATCATATGCATGCGAATACTGGACAATGAACAAAGAAGACAGAAAAAGAATTGATGCCTTTGAGTTGTGGTATTGGACGAGAAAGTGGAATATATCATGGACTGTCGAAAGAAAAAAAAGATCTGTTCTGGAAGAAGTAGAACCAGAGTGCTCCTTGGAAGCACAGATGGCGACTGTGTCTTGTATACTTTGGACATGTTGTTAGGAAGGGTCGGTGCGTGGAGAAGGACATCATGCTTGATAGAGTGGTGGGTCAGCAAAAAACAGAGACTCTCGATGAGATGGATTGACACAGTGGCCACAGTAGGCTTGAGCATAAAAACGATTGTGAACATGATGCAGGACCAGGCAGTGTTTCATTCTCCTGTGCATGGGGTTGCTGTGAGTCAGATCTGACTCAATGGCACCTACCAACAACAACAAAGTATTGAGAACTTGTTGAGCTACGTAAGATAGGAAAAAATTATGCTCATTCTAGCCTTTAAGTGAACTTATACATGATGCACAGTTTTCTTAAAATAGATTACTATACCATCAATTACTAACTTTTACTGTATTATAAATAATATTTGTCAAAAAATTAATGTTACATTACAGTAGTGTTTCCTCATTTACTTTGTCTACTATTAATTTTTTTGCAACATTAATATTCACTAGAAGAAAAGAGGCCTGAGCAATGTCATGTATGGAAAATGCTACATTAAACAGAGACAAAGATTTCATTTACAGTAGTACTTCTTTCAAAAAACTTATTGCCATAGTCGTTTCTGACTCTTAGCAAGCCTATAGAACAGAGCAGAACTGCCCATAGTGCTGCCAGGGATCTCCTGGTGAATTGAAAGTACGCACTTTTTGGTTAGCAGCCGTAACACTGAATTACTAGGCCACTGTGATGAGCTATACCTCCCTAAGAAGGTCATATGAAAACCGTGGTGGCATACTAGTTAAGTGCTGCAGACCCTAACCAAAGGTCAACAGTTCAGACCCACCAGATGCTGCTTGGAAACTCAGAGACCCTTTTACCTGTCTGTAGAGTCACTATGAGTCAGTATCAATTTGATGGCAGTTTTTTTTTTTTTTTTTAAGAAGGTCATATACTATGAAACTTTATTATAGGTAAACTATGGTACATATACTCAATGGAGCACTACGCAATGATAAAGAATAACGATGATTCCAGGAAACATCTCCTAACCTGGTTTCAACTGGAAGACATTATGTTGAGTGAAAGTAGTCAGCGACAAAGGGACAAATACTGTATGAGACCTCTACCATAAGACCTCAAAAACAGACTTGTGTATAGAAGAAAAGACTCTTTGACAGCTGCAAGGGAGGGGAGGGAAGGAGGGTGTGGGGGAGGGTTTAGTTTAGATAGTTACTAGAAATCTAGTTGGGAGAAAGCGGTGATAGCACACATTAGAAACAAGAACAACATTAAGTGGACTTCAGCATAACTTGAGTACTCCTTGCATCTTGACTCAATACTGCAAGGATAGAGTAGCTGGGGCGGGGGGCGGGGGACCATGCTCTTAGGCGAATTCCAGGCCAATTGGCACAACTAGCGTTTTGCTAAGAGAGCTCTCTGCACTCACATTGGTGAGTGGCGTCTGGGGTCTTAAAAGCTGCCAAGCTACCATCCGAGGACACAGCAAATGGTCCCAACTCAACAGGAACGGATGCTCACTGAGGACCAAAATGACATGCGGTAAAGACAACCGAGAAGACAGAGAGACCCACAAGAGTGGGTGCCTACATCGACTTGGGACCGGAAGAACCGGATGGTGCCCGGCCACCACCAGTGATAGCCACGATGGAGCTCACAGAGAGGAGCCTCACTGGCAACACAAGAATAAAAAGGGGTGCATCATGAGATCTCCACTAGAAGACCTCAATTGATGGTCCAGCGGTTTTGGGGTTCCTCTGAGAGCATGGTCCCCAGCCCTGATGCTGCCCTTTCCCATAAATTATAACAAAGGTCCACTCTTTGGACAGGAATGGATTGGACTTGGCAATGCAGAGTGACCATATTTTGGAAGCACTTTGTGGTTCTATACATCTACAGGATATCATCTTGCTGACCTCTGGCTGGAGGAAGGGGAGTGGACGGAGAGGAGGGGAAAGGAGGTTGTTGGGAGGATGAGACATGTATGGAGCAGAGAGGAATAGTGTGCAGTCACTGGACAGGGAGAGCAGTGGAAGCTGCATATAGGTGGGCATGTAAATTTATACGTCAATGTACATTTTCACTCAGTTATGTTAAATAAAGATAAAAAATAAAAAAAGAAACTTTGTTAATATACTTAATGGTAGAAACATTTTTTAACTGTGATTAAGCGAAAGTTTACAGTCCAAATTAATTTTGCATACTTGCCTATCTGTAGGTCGTTCTGCTCTCCTTGTCTGGTGACAGCACACTCCTCCTTCTCATTCTATACTTACTGTATCCTCTTAACAATCTCTTGTCCCTGCCTCTCCACCCTCTTCTCTCCCATCTGGAAAGAGACCGATAGGACAGCATCCTGTGAATGCGTAAAACCATAAAGTACACACACCATGTAATCACATTGTGTCCCCCAAACCAGTACATTTTTGTCCAAAGAGTGGACTTCAGTAGTGCTTCCTGGTCAGGGGCAGCAGCAGGTCTAGGGGCTGTGTTCCCAGGGGATCCCCCAGGCCATCAGACCATCAGTTGTGGTCTTTAAGTAGAGTTCTTGAACTGCACTCCTCTTTTTATCGTGTTGCCACAGGGACTCAACATTGTGTGCCCCATCACAGCTGTCTTTGCTAGTGGTCAGGCACCGTCTGGTTCTTCTGATAGTCTCCCATTCACATGGGTCCTTCTGTTTCCTGGGGTCTTTTTCAATCCCATCTTTGCTGTTCTCTGTTGTCATCTCTTCCGGATGAGTAGGGACCATTTGGCCTACCTCAGATGGCAGCTTGCTAGCTTTTAAGACCCCAGAGACCACTCACCAATATGGGGTGCAGCAGACTCTCTTAGTGGGAGGCTAGTTATGCCAGCTAGCCTCGATGTCCCCCAAGAGCATGGTCCCCCGATCTCTCCCCTGCTATTCTTTCCATGCAATACTGGGTTTGGATTAGAAGAGCTTTCAGTTTATGTTGAAGTCAAGTTCATCTACCTTTTACTGTGTGCTGTCACTGCTTTCACCTAACCAAATTTCTATCAGCTATCTAGACTGTGACCAACTCTCACCCTCCCTCCCCACCCTTGTAGCTGTCAAAGAATCTTTTCTTCTGTACTTAAGTCTGTTTTTAAGGTGTTATAGCAGGGGTCTCATACGAAATTTGTCCTTTTGCCACTGACTGATTTCACTCAGCATAATGTCTTCCAATTGAAACCATGTCATGAGGTGTTTTCTAAAATCGACATTGTTTTTTTATCATAGCATAGTGTTCCACTGAGTATATGTAGCTCCAGTCATCTGTTGATGAGCATCTAGGTTGATTCCATGTTTTTGCTGTTGTATACACTGTGCTGCAGTAAACATCTGTGTGCATGTATCTGTTCGGGTGACAGCCTTTGTTTCTGTAGGATATATTCCAAGCAGTGGTATTACTGGATCATATGGCATATCTATTTTCAGCTTTTTAAGCACCAAATTGCTTTCCAAAGACGTTGTACCATTTTGCAACCCTACCAACAGTGGAGGAAAGTCCCCATCTCTCCACAGCCTCTCCAGCATTTGCTGTTTTGTGTTTTGGGGATTATGGTCAATCTTGTTGATATGAGATGGCTTCTCACGGTAGTGTGGATTTGGATTTCTCTGATAGCTAATGATCGTGAGCATCTCCTCATGTGTCTTTTGGCTGCCTGGATGTCTTCTTTGGTGAAGTGTCTGTTCATCTTCTTTGCCTATCACTTAATTGAGCTGTTTACCTTTTTCTTGTTGATGTTTTGCAGTACCTCATAGATTATGGAGATCAGACATCAGTCCAACATGTAGTTGTCAAATATTTTTTCCCATTGTATAGGTGGTCTTTTAACTCTTCGATAAAGTCTTTGGATGAGGAAATGTGTTTCTTAGCAGGTCCCATTTACCTATTTTCTGTTGATAAAGCTTTGACGGGTTTTGAAGTCTAAGCCGTGTATTAGAACTTTCATCGTTGACCCTGTTTTTCCTTGCATGATCTTTATCATTTTTGGTTTAATATTTAGATCTTTGATCCAGTTTGAGTTAGTCTTGTGTAAGGTGTGAGATATGGATCTTGTTTCAGTTTTTTGCAGATGGATATCTAATTTTGCCAACACTGTTTGTTAAAAAGACTATTTTTACCCCAGTTGACAGTCTTAGGGCCTTTGTCAAATATCAACTGTTCATAAGAGGATGGTACAATTTCTGGGGTCTTAACTCTGTTCTATTGGTCTGTCTGTCCATATTTGTACTAGCACCAGGCTGTTTTGACTACTGTGGCAGTGTAATAGATTCTGAGGTCGGGTAGTATAAGGCCCCCCATTGTGTTCCCCTTTTCAGGAGTACTTTACTTATTCAGGGTGTCTCCCCTTCCCAAAGAAAGTTGGTGATTTCTTTCTCCAACTCATTAAAGAAAGGCACTGGGATTTGTATTGAGATTGCATTGTATGTGTAGGTAAAATAGACATTTTCACAATGTTATGTCCTCCTATCTATGAGCAGGATAGGTTTCTCCACTTATTTAAGTCTCTTGTGGTTTCTTGCTGTAGGGTCTTGTAATTCTCTCTGAATAGGACTCTTATTTCTCTGATTATATTTATTCCTAGGTATTTTGTCTTCTTGGGGGCTATAGTAAATGGTATTGATTAAGTAATTTCTTCTGTGATGATCTGTTTGTTGGTATAAAGGAATCCTACTCATTTACTGATATTCATCTTAGCTACTGATACTTTGCTGAGATCCTCTATTAGTTCCAGTAGTTTACTTATGGATTCTTTAGGATTCTTTACATATACAATCATATTATCTGAAAATAGAGAGATTTTTACTTTGCTGATGTGGATGCCTTTTATTTCTTTGTCTTGTCTAATTGCTCTCACTAGAACCACTAATACAATGTTTAACAGAAGTGTTGAGAGTGCGCTTCCTTGTCTAATTCCTATTCTCAAAAGGGATTCTTTCAGTCTCTCTCCTTTCAGAATGATGTAAGTGGTGGCTTTGCATAGATGCCCCTTATTGCATTGTAGAGTTTCCCTTCTATTGCTATCTTGCTGAGAGTTTTTAGTATGAATGGGTGCTGGACTTTGTCAAATGCCTTTTCTGCATCAATTGACAAAATCAGGTGATTCTTATCCTTTGTGCTATATATATATGGTTGATCACATTAAATAGTTTTCTGATGCCAAACCACCCTTGCATACCTGGTATGAATCCAACTTAGTCATGATGAATTATTTTTTGATATGTTGTTGAATTCTCTTGGCTAGAATTTTGTTGAACATTTTTACATCTAGTTTCCTGAATGGTATTGGTCTGTAGTTTTCTATTTTTGTGGGATCTTTCTCTGATTTTGATATCAGGGTTATGCTTGCTTCATGGAATGAATTTGGGAATATTCCATCCATCTCTGTGCTGTGAAATAGCCTCACTAATATCAGAGTTAATTCCTCTCTAAAGGTTATGTAAAATTCTCCAATGAAGGAATCTGGACAAGGACTTTTTTTTTCATTGGTAATTGTTTTATGCTTTTTTTCAGTCTCTGCCTTTGTGAAGATTTTATTAAGTTTTTCTATTTCTCCTTGTGGTAATTTTGGTTAGATGATATGAATTTAGTTCATTTCCTCTAGGTTTTCAAATCTGTTAGAGTACAGTCTGTCGTAGTATTCTGTTATGATACTTTTGGTTTTAGCTGTCTATGTTGTGACATCTCCCATCTCATTTCTTATTATGGTTATTTGTTTCCTCTCCTGTTTTTCTTTTGTAAATTTAAACCAGCACCATCAAGTTGATTCTGACTCAGTGGTTTATCAATTTTGTTGATGTTTTCAAAGAACCACTTTTGGTTTTGCTAACTTTTTCAATTTTTCTTCTACTCTCTAATTCATTTATTTCTGCTCCAATCTTTATTACTTGGTTTCTTCTGGTGCGTGAGGGTTTCCTTTGTTGCTCTCTTTCTTTAGTTCAAGCTGTAGGGTTAATTATTTTGTTTGGGCCCTTTCTTAATTCCAGATGTGTGCATTTATAGAGATAAATTTACCTCTGAGCACTGCTTTGACTATATCCCGTAGATTCTGGTAGGATGTATTTTCATTCTCATTTGACTCCATAAAGTTCTTTATTTCCTCCTTGATTTCTTCTATAACCCATGGATTTTTTCCACAAGTTGTTGTTCAGTTTCCATGAATTCAGATTTCTATGTTTTTTTTTCTGCTGTTGATTTCAACTTTTATGGCTGTATGTTCTGAGAAGATACTTTGCAGTAATTCAGTCGTTTGGATTTTCTTGAGACTTGCTGTATGTATGAACCCATGGTCTACTCAGGAAAATGTTCCATGTGCATTGGAGAAGGGGTCTACTTCTCTGTTGATGTATGAAAAGTTCTGTATACGTCAGTGAGGTCTAGTTGGTTAATTGTCTCAGTAAGATCGTCTGTATCTTTACTGTGCTTTTTTCTGGACGATCTGTCCATTACTGAAAATGGAGTGTTGAAGTCTCCAGCTATTGTTACGGAGTTATCTTTCTCATTTTTTGACATTTTCAGTGTTTGTTTAATGTATTTAGATGCTCTGGTGTTGGATGCATATCTAATATTGTTATCTCCTGCTTATGTGTTGAAACTTTTAGCAATAAATAGTGACCATCCATATCCACAAAGGTGGATTTTGCATTAAAGTCTGTTTTATCTGAGATCAATATTGCCACTCCTGCTCTTCTTTGTCTGTGGTTGGCTAGGTATATAGTCTTCCATCCTTTGGTTTTCAGTTTGTTAACATCTTTCAGTCTTAGGTTTGTTTCTTGTAAGTGACATATAGACAAATCGTGTCTTTTGAGCCCAGATGTCACTCTCTGTCTCTTTATTTGAGCATTCAGTACATTTACATTCAGTGTAATTGTTGATAGGTATGTGTTTACTGCTGTCATTTTGATGAATTTATTTTTGTGTTGTTGATGTCTTCTGTATTGCTCTTAATATCCTGTTCTTATTAGTCTTTTTTATAGGTTGACTTTCATCTTTTTCATTGTTGGTTTTGTGTTTGTTGAGATACCTGAATTATGTTTCTTGTGCTGATATGTTTCATTGTTACTTTGCTTTGCTGCTATCCTTAGTGTTCCCCTTAATATTCTAAATTTGAACCTGAGTTTAACTACTGCATATTTTTTAAAATTTCCTCTCCATATGAAAGGGTTGTAACTAGTGAAATATTCCTCTTTTTAGTGTGATCATGCCATAGTTTCCATGTTAAGATCACTGGTTCCCTTCTTTAATATTGTAGCTTTGTTTGAATTTTATGACTTCCCTGAGGAGGATTCTGTCTGCTGTGTCCTGTGTTTGCCTCCTTAAGTATACACTTGATGTTTTTGTTTTTCTAAGCAAAGAGCTTCTTGCATTATTTCTTGTAGTTTCGGTTTGGTTTTTAGAAAGTTCCTAAGCTTTTGTTTATCTGCAAATGTTGTAATTTTATCTTTATATTTAAGAGAGAATTTGCAGGCTATATAATTCTAGGTTGGAAGTTTTTCTACTTCAAGGCTTTAGATGTGTCATCCCACTGCCTTCTTGCCAACATAATTTCTGCTGGGAAGTCACACAAAGGCCTACAGGTCTTCTGTCTGTATACTAGCTTTGCTTTAAACCTTGCTGCCTTTAAGAGCATCTGTTTATGTTTCATTTTATTAAGCTTAATTATGTCTCAGTGTCTTTCTTTTGGTGTCTAGATTTGTGGCATTCAATACATATCTTGGATATCTATGTTCTCTTCTTTCAACAACAATATTCTCTGTATTTCCCTCTCCCTCTTCAGGAATTCTAATTACTTATAGAGTCCCACGTGTTTCTTAATGCCTCTTATTTTTCTTACTTCTCTTCTCAGATTTCTCCTCACAAATGCTGGTGTCATTTGCTGTATCCTCATTCTCACTAACTCTGGCTTCTGTCTCCTCAATTCTGCTCTTTTGGCTTTGAATCGAATTGTCTAATTCTGTAATTTTATTGTTGGTCTGCTGGATTTCAGATTGTTGATGTTCCATCTGCTCCAATAGCTTACTGAATTTTTTATCTTGTTCTGCTACATTTTGTTCAATCTCTAGGAGGGCTCTATACATAATTCTTTTGTACTGGAGCTCCAAGAGTGTCAGAAAGGCTTATTTGTCTGAGAAGATTTTTGATTCTTTATTTTGGGAGTTTTCCAGAGCCATGATGTACTGCTTCTTTAAGAGGTTAGCTACTGATTGTTGTCTTTGCACCATTTACAAGCTGTTTAGTTTCTCTGCTTTTACCTTAACAGGAGCTGAGGCATAGTTCTAAGAGGACAGTTGATCACCAACCACCTGTGTGTGTCTCTAGTGACTATCTTGGGTGGCAGACTCTGTCACCTGGCTGGCAAAAATAGTGCCCTACTTATGGATTCAAGGGGGGTGGTGCACATCAGCCAACACTATGATGTGGATCAGTGAGGCGTTGAGGAAGTGCTGCCAGGCCACTCAGCAGTCAGTTCTCTGAATGGTCTTATTTTAAAAAGGTACTTTACAGCTAAGCAAGGAGCTGTCCAGCAGCAGCCAAAATTAGTCAGGCCCTCAGGTGTGGCAGAGTCCACCTTCTGGCTGAAAGTGAAAGCACCTGATAGACTCTATGATGTGGTTCAGAGAAGGGAGGGGCTAGGGTCTTGCTGCTATCCTCTGCCAGGCTCCACCCATAAGTCTAGGTGCCACCATCCTAAACACAGTTTTTCTGCTGGGAAAGCACTTTGCAGACTGGACCTGCTGTTCAGTGTGAGAATTAGCCCAACCTAAGACCTCTAGGTGGGTGACTCTACCTCCCAGGTGACCCACCCATTCTGTCCTTCCTTCTGTGAAATGGAAGAATCTATTGCACAGCTCAGAAAACAGAGGGTGGAGGGCCAGTGGTGCCCTTATTCAGCAACTGGGCTGTCAATATGTGACCATCCCAAGCACAGACTCTCTGCTGCACTATATGCTGTTTACTTAAGCACTGCAGTTCATCATGTTCAGCGACTCATGCCCAGTCATCGCATCCTAGATGACATAGAAGGCATCACTACCTGAGTTCTGCCAAACAATGAATTAGCAGAAGCAGGACTCAGCATACTGCTACCCTGTGTTAGAGTTTCTCCCTTACTGGCACCTAGTCCAATCTGACAACCTTGTTGCTGATCCTAGAGCTCACTCTGTGTGCACACTTCTCTGTTCAATTAGAATTCCAGGTGTTAGTTCTCAGAAGGAATCCAGCAGCCATGTGCCTAGTCCACCATCTTAATCTCCCCCCTTAAACTTTTTTTTTTAACCTCTGTGCACATCTTTGAACTCGAGTTCTGTAGAGATGTATAGAAACAATTCGTTTGCCCATCAATTAGACAATGTATTAGGACTGGTTGTCAAGTGTGAGAGTCACTCAGACCTCCATGTGGGAGAAATTTTCTTGGATAGATTTGAGTATGACCTGTGTGTCCTAAGGAGTTAAACTAAGGCTTCAGAAAGTTGAGAGAGTGTTGTACAGTATATGAGCATGAGGGTTAAGTGTCCATCAAAAGGCCTTGCTCTTACCCAGAATACCAAGGGGCCTTCATCCCTGGCCAGAGAGAAGGTCTTATGGCATAAAAGTGGTACCAATTTATTCACAAAGGCTGAAATGTTTTAAGATCTCACAGCCAATCAGTGGGTCATTGGGGGCCTGCCAGTTTGAAAATCACTGTTCCTGCCAAATGAACCTAGCAGCTGTTCAGAGAACATTCAGACAGCTCCAAGTCTACGCAGTTGCATTTTTATGTTGTTTATAGCCTGGCATCCCTGGAGCAAAACAGGAGATTGGTGTGGTCTTCAGAGGCACAGCAAGTGGCAATGTTTCTGCAATTTGTTCACTGCTCAAGAGTTTAGACAGAGGTTTTCTGATGTGTAGAATATAAAAAATGATTGTTACCTAGTTTTTTACCCCTCTTTCTAAATGGCTATATCTTAAACTTGTTACAGACTGGTTTCACATTTCATGCAGTCTGTGCCCAATTAAAAGAGTGATGGCCCAACAAGCCTCTTTTTCCTACATTTTTTCTCTTTCTACATCTGCCACTCTTTTTCAAATAATTTGCATACAAATTTATTTTAATGTTGTTTAGAAGCAAAACAAACAAAACCGTTGAAATTTGACATTGAGGAGCTAGTTAATTTCAGAGGAATTGTATATAAGCAATTCCAGTCAGCTTTTTTTCTTCACTATCCTGTGAGAGTTTCAAATTTGGATACCCTTCCCGTGACAGCATCCTTCATATCACTTGGGGCTGGAATTTGAGACTTGCCATGAAAGTAGATAAATCATAGCATTAGAGCAGTGGTAAAGAAGAGACAGTGATCAGTTTAAGAGGACTGTTGATATTATGTCTTTGGGTCCATCATTTGCATCCTGAAAATTGATCCTATGGTGGAGGACAGACTGTTGGGATTCAGTACCTGATGGATTCCAACTTCTGCAGCACTGAGTCTTCACTATACAAGATCTGACAGTTAAGTCTATGAACTTAATTGATCTAAGTACTACATACCTTATTGCTGAATATCACCATAGTCACTTATAAAGTACTCCCCTTGAGAATCTATGCACAGATGCCAGCACCTAGTCCACCATTCAAAGCAATTTTTGAACTCTTTCTGGAATGACCATTGCACACGGTGGCAGTGTGGCAGGTTTGCAGACTTAATTGTACAGTTGTCTGTGAGAAAGTATTTTAGCCAGTAAACACATAACTGTATTGGAATACTCTCCCTACTCACCTGATCTCGGCCCCAGTGACTTTTCTTTTTCTGAAGATAAAGGAAATATTGAAAGGAAGACATTTTGTCACCATTCAGGACATCGAGGGTAACGTGATGACAGCTGTGATTGCATTCCAGAAAAAGAGTTCCATAATTGCTTTGAAGGATGGACTAGACACTGGTGTCGGTACAAAGCTTGACAAGGGGAACACTTTGAAGATGCCCATAGTGATATTCATCAATGAGGTGTGTAGCACTTTCCTAGGTTGTTTGTGATCTTACTTGACTGTACTCATATTTCAGTTCTTCAGGTAGAGTTCTAATTGTTGTTATTAGGTGCTGTGGAGTAGATTTTGACTCGTAGCAACTGCATGTGACAGAATAGAACTGCCTTCCAGGGGTTTTCTAGGTTGTGACTGTCATAGAGGCAGATCACCAGGTCTTTCTCCCTTGGAGCCACTGGGTGGATTCTAACCACCAACGCTTCAGAACTGTGATACGCAGTTGCCTCTGTATTCAGCTATAATGCTTAACAGTTAATTCCTAATCTGAATGTTTTGGGGTATGCAAACTCACTCTGCACTTACGTTCACCTGGCATGTATCTTCAAGCAAACAGTAAGTGTTCAGAAAAGACCTAAACAAACCTTGGTCATTTGAAAAGCATTTCCAAAGTCAACTAAAAAGTTGAGTTCCTTGACTCTACTGTACCTGTGATTATACCATGCTTCTTTGAATGGGGGGTGGGATTGTTCTACTTTGTCAAATTTTAATTCCTTGCAATTTTTTTTAACATTTAGTAGGATTTGTGTTAAAATGTGTTTTGCTTTAAAACTTTTTCATGAGTGGGGAAAGCTGTACATTTCTTCACAGTCAGTCATTCATTATTCATGAAATCAGAACGCAAATAGACTGTCAGAATATAGCCAAAGGGCTTAGTTTAGAGTAAGAAGCTTGCCAATACTGTCGAAGGAGCTATAAAAAATTGAAGTCATAATAACGGGGGGTAGATATATAGTTCTTTCTTAGGAGAATGTGCCCCAAGTTTCATTAATCAGTATGTTCATTTCTATTCTTAAAGCCCCAGGCATTATTTTGGAATTCTTTGTTTTTCTGTGGAATGGTCAAATTCTGCTGTGGCTGTATGTATTGCATTGTATACTACAAATTTTTATTGAATCCCTCTGCACAGTTTCTGTAAAATGCTCTTGGTATTGCTGAACACTTTTTTGTTGTTGTTGTTGTTATATGGAAAAAAATATATAAATTTATAGACCTTTACTTAAGATAGTTTCTTAAGGCCTGGAGAAGTAACTATCCCCAGTAACCTTCAAGATTTAGAAACACAAGTAACCAAGGACAAATTTTACAATTTGAATTCGCTACTTGTTAACCCTAGGGTGTGAATTCATATTATTAAATAGTTTACATTCAGAATGGTATATTCATTATTGAATAAAATTCATACCTTTTCCAGGACATTATTCCTGTTTTAATAAGCTATTTCTGACTATGTCTGAGCTCTCCTGAGTGGGATAAATGGTTAAGCTCTCAGCTGCTAATCAAAAAGTTGGAAGTTCACATCCACCCAGATGTGCCTTCCAAGCCAGACCTGGAAATACACTTCGAAGAGATCACAGCCATGAACATGCTGTGGTGTGCAGTTATACTCTGAAATGCATGGGGTCTCCATGAGTCTAAATCAACTTGACAGTAGCTGGTTTGGTTTGGTCTAGCTACGTCTACTTGAAAAATAACTCCTTTCTTTGCAATTAAGCACATCTCACAGTATCCATCTTAAATGAAGCATCAACTAAGGAGATATTGAAAACCCAAAGACAAATATGAACAGATTTGTTTAATTGTCTCCGTGGATGAGGAATTTGACATTTAGAGCTTTCAAGAAGATAGGATTTTTACTGTGTAAATATAGGATCTTCTGAGGCAGTTGGAATCACCTGCACCAAAAATTCCTGACCTTAATTTATAGGTGGAATTGAGAGATCAACAGATGATAGATGACTGACTGAGCCCAGAAGACCTTCCATAGATAATGTGGTAATTTACTGCACCCAGCCTGTCACCCGTCAGCCTTACTTTGGTCACTGGTGTCCTGGGCACTACATCATCCTGCAAACAGATTTACTACTGCAATTCCTCTGGTGTACCCTAGTCATTACTGTGTGGAGGACTCATCAGTGGACAGGATGATATCAGCACGTCAGTGTGGCCAGAATTCATCACAGAGTATTCAGATGTGCGTCTCCAGAGATGTTTGTTACCATGACTGCATGCTCAAGGAAGTGAAGTGGTTTATCTGCACAAACATGTGGCATGAAAAGTACTGTTAACACATTTAAAGTGTATATCCATATAGACAAACTGTCCAACTTTCAAAGCATTAACCTTTAGATTTCCTGAAAATCGTTTTGCCTGTGAGATAGAGGGACAGCTTCTGTTGACTGTAACTCCTGATGACCTTCCCGATTCTGCATCATTCTCATAATCACCAGGGTGTTCGAGTCCCCCATCGTAGTTGTACCAGTCCATCTCACTGAGGGTCTCACTTGTCCTCGTTGGCCTCCTACTTGATCAAACATGATGTTCTCCTGCAGTGATGGATCCTTCTTGACGTGTCTGAAGCAAGCGAGTGAGATACATTCTGTCGTGATCTGTATGGTTGTCATTGGCTACGTTTTTGAAGTGAATCAGCAGGCCTTTCCTCGTACTCTTAGTCTAGAAGCTGAAACCTGTCCATCCACCAGAGGTGACCCTGCTGGTGTTTGAAATACCAATGACATAGCTTCCAGCATCATACTAACATGAAGGCCACCACAGTACAACACACTGACAAATGGTAATTTGCCTGTGTAAAACGAGTTGTTTTTTTTAACCTCTAATTTGTTTTGTTACAACTCACTAGCATTTACTCAATTTGAAACTTTTTATGTTAATTGTATGGACTAATCTTTCATTCATAAAATTCTTTTGGCATGCAAATACTCATGTGTATATATATTTTGGCTATGTAGCTATTGAAAAAAAATGCCACTATCCTTGAAGTTACACAGACTGTTATAATTATTTGGCAGTTTTGTAAAATCCATCTATATTCTTCTCGATGACCTTGCAATAAAGAATAAAAGCTCTGTACGTACTTTATTACTAAAAAACAGATTTGGTTCATTTGTCCTAGGAGACGTATTTGCTCTAGCTAATAAGTGATAGAGCCTCTGACCATGGGAGATGGAGTGGAATGTATAATGTAATCAATACTTTGTGTTTTGTTTTTTTTGGCTTGTGGGTTTTGAGAACACTTTATCATGCTTTTTTTTTTCTTTTAAATTTCTTAATACATGTATCTGTCTTCCAAATTTTTAACTTGAGATATATAAAAGTAATTATTACAGAATCTTCAAAAGTCCTGCATTCCTGTTTTTTTTGTTCATCAAAACTATTGTCCTCATAATCTTCTATATTCTAAGATTTGGGCATTCTGTTGTCCTGTAGAAAAAATCTGTTTCTCAAAATATAATATATAGATTGGAATTTGGGGACACATACCCCCTGACAGGTATGTAGATATTTTAAATATTAAAGCCATTAAATAGCTGGCCTCTGACAGCTAAAGCGAGCAGAAGGTATTCTCTTATTTGTTGGTAAGGTATTTGAAAGTAAGATCTGCCTTGGTGTATTTCACACTATTTAGAAATGTGTAAGTTTAGTAAGCCACTTTTTAATATTTTGTGTAAGAATGATGTTTGTTGATAAATTAGTCACTGCATATATTCTAGGAAGTGTTCATACAATAAATATAAAAATAATTGTCATTTGGAACAAGACTAAACAAACACTAGAATCCAGCTAATTTAGGAAGTAACTTGAACTTTTCTTTTTCCTAGTACTTTGCTTGGGCATAGCCTGTGAGATGTACGTAGTTCACCACAGTAATTGTTTTGGTCAGATACAATCCTAGGTGGCCTCCCGTGACCCTGATTTGGATGTTTGTCAGGTATCAGAATCCACCCTGATGTCACCAAGCCTTTAAGTCGTTCAAGGCTTCAGATACTGGAGGGCTCAGTTTGAACCATTGCATGACAAACTAGACTTGCAGGGGTATTAACAGCCCATGATGTGAATCTTCACCCGTAGGGGATAGGAGATATGTGTTAAATTTGTCTGTCTGTCTGTCTGTCTCTCTCTCTCTCTCTCTCTCTCTCTCTGTCCTCACCAGGATTTAAAAACACATGGAAATGAGGTCAGGTTACCTGATGTTCGAAGTGAACTTAAAGCCCCCAAAAAGTTTGGACAGGTAAAACACAGCCTGAGAAGTCAGTGTGAGAAAGAGTAGGTGAAGAGACTTCACTTGAGTGTTGTAGGTGCTAGGTCTTTAGGACGATTGCATGTCCAAATGTGTTCTGAACAAGCAAAGCCTCCTCTCCTCACCTCTGTAGCCCATTCCCTGCTGCCGGGCACCCCAAGTCATAACTGGATCCCTAGAAGTGGGTATCCCAAACATGGCCTTCCCACTTCGTATCTTTCTGCACCACATTGTAGCCCGATGACCGTTGCTGTGCACTCTTAAATTCTGTCATGAATCCCTTCAGCAACAGACCACTGATCACCATTACAAGAGTAGTGTTTTCTCTAGAGAAGGTTACAAGAGATGCTTAGGAAAATATAGTTTCATGATCATATGAGTTTGAGAAATACAATTAATATGTCTCCCTTTTGAAAATTTATCAGGCACATTTACATATAAAAAGCTTTCAAAAGCAGTGAAAAGATACTTTGATCCTTATTCAAGTTGTGTCCAAAATACGTGAGAGGAAGGAGAAAGGACATGCTGTTTTGTGTCTCAGATGATTCTGCAGAAAACTTGTGTGTTATCCATGCTGCTGCTTTTGGACTGACTGTAGGACAGCAGTAGTCGTGGTTGGTTGTTTGAGGCTTTAGGATTATAGATACTGAGATCCTGTTATCTTCAAGGAACTAGAAAATAGCTTGAAAATTCAGGTTCAGAGACCTTAAAGTAACAGACATTTGGGACTGAAAACAATCTTCAGCAATACAATTAGTCTGGAAAGCCAGGATCTAGCTCACAAGTCAGGCAATGACTGTTAGTTGTAACAAATGCAGCAGTTAACAAATTTGACTTGCTGTTATGGTATAAGAATCTGCTTCTTTAAAAATATAAATTCTTAGGTTCTGTTGGAGCCTTAGGAAACTCTCGTGGCTCAGTGGTTAAGTGCTACTGCTGCTCACCAAAAGGTCAGGAGTTCAGATGCACCAGGTGCTCCTTGGAAACTCTCGAGCAGTTCTACTCTGCCCTGTAGGGTTGACATGAGTCAGAATTGATTCGATGACTATGTGTTTGGGTTTGGGTTTCTACTCTGTCTTTAATTTATGTTTTGTTCACTGTGTCCTGTTTCTATTTTTCTATGTGATAAGTTTCTTTGCCATTCTTTTACCGGAGGAAGATGTTTTAGTAAATGAATACAAAGGTTTACATTTATGTTATAGTGACACTACCTGATTAAATATGCCAAATGATCACAATCGCTCCTTGTTTTAGGCTGGATTCTCTGGAGAGGTAAAACCAGTGCAGCAGACACTTGCATAAAGGAAATGGTTCGCACAGTTACGGAGGCTAGAAAGCCCCATGTCTGTGAGTCGGGCTGGAGGCTTTTCGTAACTCATGTAGCTATGGGTGGTGGCAAATCCAAGAATAGAAGGCTAGATAGCATGCCTCTGGCTGTCAGGCTGTGGAGGCCAACATATCCCAAGATTAGCAGGTAAGCTGGAATGTTAGCTACTAGCTCAGGTCCTAGAAACAGAGGTCAGATAAATGAGAGGCTTTAAGATCAGCAAACAAAAGCCCACAAGCTTTGCCACAAAGTCTGCCTATATTGGATGCAGGCCACCCACCTAAGAAAATTCCCTTTCACCTGATTGGCTGCTTACAGCAGATTATATAATGGAGGTGATTACATCCTTGAAAAGTTGCAAAGCTAAATCATAACTGCCAAACCACTAAGGATCATGGCTCAGCCAAGTTGATACACAACCTTAACCATCACAGTCTTTTTGTTGATACTTATTTTCATTGGTAAAGCTTCTTTTCTAGGAGTATCCTGAGGACTTTGTAATTTTTTTTTCACTTTTGTTTGTATTTCTGTGGCCTAGATTTTAAGAGAAACTCTGGTTGTGCAGTGGCTAAAAGCTGAGATGAGCTACAGTTGCTAACCAAAAAGGTCAGCAGTTTGAATCCATCAGCTGCTTCTTGGAACTATGAGTCGAAATTGAATTGATGGCAATAGGTCGGACTTTAAGACTCTTGAATACTCTCTTTCTGTAATTCTTGCAGCTGCTCCATGGGAGAAAGAGGTAGGAGATAGCTTCTGTAAGGTGATCTCTTGTATTTTGTGGTTGAAAAACCATTATTTTGTTTCTTTTACAACTGATTTAGTGTTCGTTTGTTTGCTTGTTTTCTGGAAGCCAAAATGAATTTCTCTTACTTCTTAAGATCCGTGGTTTCACTAGGCTATATCTAAGATTTTATTACTTCTTCAAATTTCCGAATATACAGTGGGCCCTTTTAAAATTAAGATATGGGTTTCTTTCATGTTGAAAATGTTTTTTTGGATTATTTTATATATTACTCTTTTACCATTGTTAGATCTTTGTCTTCATGGATGTCAATTACATATATTTTTGCTTTTTTTTTTTTCTGTTTGTCTGTCTACACTTGTATTTCCCCAAGCTTTTTACATCGTAATAGGAGTGTGTTTTGACCATGTCTGTAAGTGCCTGAGAAGCCTTGGTGGCATCATGGTTAAACACTCAACTGCTAACTGGAAAGTTGGTGGTTCAAGCCCCCAGCTGCTCCATGGAAGAAGGAGGTAGGCGATACCTTCTGTAAAGTGAAAACCCTATGGGGCAGTTCTGCTCATCCTATACAGTCCCATGAGTCAATTGATTAGATGGCACCAGCAACAACAATAGCAATTGCCAGGATGTGGATGTTTAGTGAAGACTTTGATATAGTATTACAAATTTCCTCTGCTTTCTGATTATTTCTGTGGAAAAGAAGTTCATTAGCTGTTAAGTTTCATTCTGTTTTTCTTCCTTTATTGTAGAATATAGGTGTTGTCCTGCCCTTTGTTCGTTTTAAATACTATATGTCCACAACAATTGCAGGTGATGCAGGAACCAGGACTTTTGATTGGCTCTCAAAGCTTGATTCCCAAGTGTCCGCCTCAATAAGTGTTAATTTTGGTGGAAGGCAGTAGCTAGATGCCTGCTAATTTTCATTCTGTCTTCTTCAGGAATATTGTTTTCTGCTACTTATTCTTCTTCTTGTTCCGCCAGACATCTAAGGGTTAATTCCTTCTACCTAGAAGTAGGGTTGTCACAAAACGGCCCCCCCATCCTGCCTCTTTATGAGCACCCTCCTTTTGCATCCCCCATAGCCACGTGCTGTGCTCACAGAGGTTCACACACATTATCTCTGCTTCCTCCCCTTGTGAATGGGGCCTTCTCTTTCTGGCAGTGAATTTATCTCTACTCCAGTCATCACTAAGCACATTCTGCTCACTCTTTTATTCCACACAGTCTCCATCTGCTTCCTTTCCAGGCTTCAATCCAGAGCTAGCTACTAGTTGTGATGTTTGCTTCCTTATGATGTTGTAAAGCAAGCTTTATGGTATTTGCTGTTTCCTAGTGTGCAATAAGGAGCCCTGTGGTGCAACGTTTAAGTGCTTGACTGCTAACCTGACAGGTCTGTGGTTTGAACCCATCCCGGGACTCACAGAAGAAAGACTTGGCAACCTGTTCCCGTAAAGATTACATCCTCGAGAACCCTCATGTGTGGTTAGTATGAGTCAGAATTAACTCAGTTCCTAACAGCAGGTATGTAATAGGCATGAGTTATTGTTAGTGGTTTCATTTTTTGTTGCATTGCTGGGTATGACGTTAGTTCCTGTTTAGTTGCCTTTAATTCATGATGACCCTTTGAACAATAGAAGGAAAGATTGTCTGGTTCTGTACCATTTTCTCAATTATTTGTGTGTGCAAGTCCATTGTCACAGCCAGTATGTATTCTGAGCATCTTCCTACTTAGGGGGATTGTCTTACCTCTTAGTATATGATGTGCATGTAGAGATGTAAGGCAGCTCTCATTGGCCTTTAAGAAGAAACTGGAAGTCTCAAAACTGCCACGTTGTGAACTGTTAGTTCAAAGCTGGCAGTTCAAAGCTCGGTGCTTCTAGTATGTGACTACATAATTCCATGGAAATGCAGCTGGGTAGAGCCGTGAGATCTGAAAGTAGATGAATGCTGCCTGGCTGGACAAGAGCCCCAGGAAGACAAATACCACATGGCTAGATAAGACTCCCAGGCAGATGAATGCTGCCAGGATAGGTAAGACCTCTCAGATTTTAAAGAAAGAGAGAGTTGTGTAGAAGGAGGGAATGACATGGGATACACTCCTCCTAGTGAACTTTGGGCAGAATGTATGGAAAAGAGGAAGAACAGCATGAGCAAGTGCTCACTGACATTAACACTTATATCCCCCACTGTTTTAGAGATGTCTCTAGAAAGGGAAGTCCCCTACTTCAACTCCACACCATCAGGTTGAAGGCAGATGACAGGAGAAATGTGTCAGCAATATTGCATGAGAGGACCAAAGAGAGCACAGGCAGGGATGTGCCAAGCAGGATCCCAGTAAGAGGAGGCTGCAGTCTGATCTGCCTGGGGGGGTCAGGTCCATTTCTCTTTATTCGTTTGCTAATACACTGTTTTATTTTAGAGCAGTTTACAATGACCAAGAAGCTAACAACCACTTGTTTAGTTTTAAGAACCATCTGAAGGTGACCAAAACCAATCATTGCTGAGGAGTAGGTGCCTCCTCATCACAGTCCCAAGTAACAGAGTAGAATTGCCCCCATAGGGTTTTCTAAGCTGTGATCACCCTTACACCAAGTCTTTTTTTTCCTACCAGAGCAGCTGGTGAGTTCAAACCACCATTCTTTTGGTTAGCTGGGAAATGCTTAACCACTGTACCACCAGGACTCTTGTGAAGTTTGCCAAGCCACGTGCCATCGAGTTGGGTGAAGCTTAGCACCTCTTTATTCTCTTTTCAAAAACGAACTTTAGAAATTCATCTTTTACTACACACACCTAGTAGGGAGAGCTGTCACGTTCATTCCTTCATAAGCATTTCAGTAATATGAAGTTAATTACTATAATTGTTGTGGAGGAAATTAAAAAGACACAATGAAAATGGTTTTATGCTGCATTTGCGGCTATTTGCAAGTTAAGTGAGAACCAAGGTTATGGTGTATTTGCTTCAGAGCAAAAACAGAACAGAACAAAAAGCACATTTTGCTTTCTCATTGAAAAAGCTGTGTTCACCATCCCACTGTTGAGAGTTTGCAGGTAAGTGGTCTTTTAGCGGAAAAATTTAGCAAATGGCAGTGAAAGGCTTGTTAATATCTCTTGTGTGAGGACTAAGAATCTGAAAATAACGGGGGTATGAAAATGTGTGTACCAAATGTTGCTGCTGTTGTTGCTGTTGTGTTCCCGTGAGTCAATTCTGACTTGTAGCAACCCCATGTGGCAGAGTGGAACTACCTCACAGGGTTTCCTAACCTGAGATCTTTATAGGCACCAATCACCAGACCTTTCACCCATGGAGCAGCTTGTGGTTCGAACCGCCAAACTTCTTTTTAGCAGCCAAACTCCTAACCACCGCACCGCCTGGCCTCTTTGCGTACCAAACACACCCTGTTAACTGGCAGCTAGAAGATCATGTCTGGACGTAGAAGTCCCGAGAGCAAGCTTGGGTTTGCTTTGGCACCCTGACAGTGCCTGTTCTGGATAGAGTTTGTAGCAAATGATCTGAATGGCCCCCTGTTCCTCTCCACAGTAAAAGCTGTTCATGCATCTGGGAACGGTAGTAAATTCTTTTTTATTTCCTCGTTCCTATGCAGAAGGTCAGATCCCTGACCAATTTTAGATGTACATTATTAACCAAAAAAAAGAAAAACGAGGAGAACATGAACTGAATCTTATACACAAAGAAAGAAACTTGGTTTGCCCAATTAAGCATATAATCCCAGTGTATATGATATTATTAGAGCAGAGCAGCCAGAGAGAATATTCTTGAATCCTCATCATTGCCTGGCAAGGAAGTTTTCTCCAGCTTCTCCTACTCTCCACATAGTGCCTCACCACTTTCTACTTAAAGAGTCCAGATGCACCCATCTCTAAGAACATATGCAGGTCCCAGGCATGACAGGGACCTTAGTATTTTTTTAAACATCTATACTGATAAAATATAAAAGACTCGATTTAATAACAAGAGGAGGTCTGTGTTGATTTGGGGGCAACGATGGTTCTCTCTTAGAATTCTCCCCTTTCATGCAGGAGACCCAGGTTCAATTACTAGCCAGCGCACTTCGCTGGTCTGTCAGCCGAGGTTTACGTGTCCCTGTGACACTGAACCAGTTTCAGCAGAGCTTCTAGGCTAAGGCAAACTAGGGAAAAAGGCCTGGCAATCTACTTCCAAAAAGTAGGCAAGAGAAACTCTATGGATCACAACTTATCTTTTTGTTGTTGTTGTTTTTGAAAGATCTCAAATTGGATTTAAAAATCTAACTGTATACTTTATGCAAGATATACTACCCCCTCTCCTCAAAAAACCTCATTGCCATTGAGCCAATTCTGACTCCTGGCGACCTTACAGAGTTTTCTCGGCTGTAATCTTTGTAGGAGAAGTTCATCAGATCTTTGTCTTGAAGAACTGCTGGGTGGGCTTGAACTGGAAACCTTTTAGTTGGCAGCTGAGTGCTTAGTCGCTGCACCACCAGTCCCCTTTTACTACTATGCTACTGCTGAAAAAAACAAACAAAAAATACCTTGGCCATTGAGTTGATTCCAACTCATAGTGACAACACAGGACAGAGCAGAATGGCTTGGGAGAGTTTCCAAGGAGCATCTGATTGACTGAAACTGAGGATCTTTCAGTTAGTAGTCATAGCTGCCAACCACTATGCCACCAGGGTTTCCACTGTTCAAATACAAGCTCATTATTTCATTTCAGAAAAATATGAAAAGAACAGCACAGTAAAGAATGGCCTTTTATTTACTAATTTTCCTGCTCAGTATAAGGGGACACTTTGTCTTCCTTAGCTCTTCTCTTTCATTCAGCCAGTGGCAGCTCTGTCTTCCTCTCTTTATTTCACAGTGGAAACAAATCTTTCTCCAGTGTCTTTTTGTCATCCCAGTACCCCCAAATCAAGCACAAGCGAACATCTAGTGACTCAAAATCTTTTCTTTTCTCATACGTCACTTAAAAAAAAAAGAGAGAGAGTAGTTAGCAACTGGGTTCCCACTAGCTCATTCCTTTCAGTATTCTTGGTTGAAACTTAGGTCAGCTCTAACATGCTAGCCTGCACGCAGTAAGCGAATAGTGTCCCTTAGCAGGCAGAATAGGTTTATTATCCCTTAAGAGTGATGGCAGAGCCCTGATGGTTCAGTGCTTAAGGCCCTCAGCTGCTAAATGTAAGGTTGTTAGTTCCAGCCCACCAACTGTTCTGTGCGAAGAGATGTTAACAGTCTGCTTCTTTAGAGATTCCAGTCCTGGAAACCCTATGGGGCATTCTACCCTGTTCTGTAGGACCACTATGAGTTGGAAGCAACTTGATCGCAAGTTTGGCTTTTTCGTTTTGTTTTTCTTTGATAAAATTTCCAACACAGTTTTGTTAGTTCCATCAAGGTTATTTTTCCTGTGCTGAACATTTCAAAGCTTGTTAAAATACACAGAAAACTTTCTTTGCACCCTGAAATTAAGTGGTAGAAATTGAGCCCTCGTAGCAGAAGGGTTAAGAGCCACTAACCGAAAGATCGGCAGTTCAAAACTACCAGCCGCCTCTTGGAAACCCTATGGGGCAGTTCTACGCTGTCCTACAGGGTCACCAGTGAGTCGGAATTGACCTGACCAGCATTGGGTTTGTTTGGTTTTGAATTTGTTTTGGCTTTATGTACATATTTCATCCTGGGATCTAATTTTGCAGCCCCTGAGGCTCCGAGGTGAAAGGAACTGTCACCCTGAGCTGTGTGTGGTTTCTGCAGTTCCACAGCTTAACCTCCATGTCCTGTCTCTACTCCCAGACCTGCTGAGAAGCAGGCAACAGCTCAGCACTTCCTGTTACATAAGGTGACAGACGAATCTGTCTCCGCACAACCTTCAGGAGGAAACACAGGCAAAGTAAAAATAAAATAATGCCCATAAATAAGTGACTGACAAAAACCCTTAAAAAAAAAAACCTACTTGGCTGTCCTTTTAAAAACTTAAGATTATAACATCATAATTTGTGATTTGTTTCTGTATGATATAGTCCATCTTGCTTTTATTTATGGACTTATTTCTTGAGAAGTTGGCTATCATGGATTGAGTTGTGTCCCCACAAAAAATATGGGTAGCCATGTGGCTGGGCCATGATTCCCAGTATCTTGTGACAGTCCTCCAGTTTGTGGTTTTTGTACGTTGTATGTGAAGGGATTAGGGTGGAGCTGTAAATCCCTTCATAGGATCACCTCCCTGCTCCACTGTAAAGGGAGTTACCCTGGAGTATGGCTTGCCCCACCCTTAGTCTTTTCAGCCTATAAGAGACAAAAGGAAAGCAGGCAGAGAAAGCAGAACCGGGAGAAGAGCTCATCCTTCAGACCAGAGGTTCCTATGCCCAGACGCTCCCTGGGCAAACACTGACACAATACCAGGCTTTCTTCCAGAGCCGACAAGGGGGAAAGCCTTCCCCTGGAGCAGACATCCTAAATTTGAATTTACAGCTTACTGGACTGTATAAGGATAAAGTTTCCTTTGTTAAAGCCATCTGTGGTATTTCTGTTAGAGCAGCACTAGCTGACTAAAACACTGGCCATAGTTCATTTTGGCCTCCTGGATGTTACTCGTGAGCAGTCTAAGATAGTCAAGGGCCTTATGGACATTAGCACACAGGCCATTAAAGGACAGCTAGAGAGAGGACCAAGATAGAGTAATGTACATTGACTGGTGTGTGACAGTGGTATCATGCTGACAATGTCCTAGAAAATGGCCAAAAAAGAACCTTATTTTTGTGGACCTGAGATACACTACATCACTTTCTGTCTGAACACTGAATTCATGCTAGCTTTGAAACAGTGGATGAAACATCTGAAACTCTGCAGTTTCATCATAAGCAGTGAGCTGTAGAACTGCTACATTGATGGGAGCAAATGTGTTGGAGGTATCTTCCTGGCTTTGTAGTAAGAGGAGGTGCCTTACCAGTCCATCTCTTTCACTGGACATGCATCATTGGGTCTGTTTGAAAGAGGTTGTGATGTGTGTCGGATACAAGTGAACAGCCACTTGCTGATTTGACCCCCTTCTTCCTTCCAGGAGCCACATTTTCCTCATTTACATGACCTCTATGTGTCTCAAACCTAGGCAGGTACATAACGTGTTCATATATGGGACCATACCCTGAAATCTGTTGCTAAATGTATTACTCTATAGAGGAAGAGCAGCAGGATGACAAGTGCCTCTTATGTATAGCCATTCAGATAAAAAGCGGTGGTTGCTAGTTGCTGTGAAGATGATGCCAACTCACGGTGACCTCTTGTATTGTCACCCAGGGTCCCTATTCTTATGTACATGTAGCAGTATAAGAACAAGACTGCCCGGTCCTGTGGTATCTTCACAATCATTGGTATGTTTGAGTCCGTCGCTGTGGCTGTATGTCAGCCCATCTTGTGAAGGGTTTCTCTTATTTTTGCTGAACTTCTGCCAAACATCTCCTGTTGAGTGACTGGTTTTCCTTAAAATGAGGATGAAATTTCCAGTAACTTAACATTTTTACTCTTACATAGAAACCTCAGAGGCTTATCGCTTTTTCCTTGATGGTCTGTGCTAGTGCAGGTTATTGACAGTTTTTTTCATACTGGTCTTAACATAATCACTAATGTTTCCATCTCAAATGATGTATTCACTAAGACTAAAATTTGGTGGTGAATTACTTCAGAACCTAAAATGAGCAAATTTTGAAGTTTTCACACTAACCCTAAGGGGCAGTACCACCTGTTTTTGGATTTATTATGGAGACATCTATATCTAATATTTCTTATGCTGGAGTTGCAAATTCAGATGGAAGGAAAGCAGGTACAGAAAGTCAGGAAAGGTAGGAAAAGCACATCAAAACTTATCAAATCATATGTGTAACCACCTAATTAACAAGCAAGAAATACGAAATCAAAGCTCAAAAGTCATAAGTGATTTGTTCAGGAGCAGCAGTGATAAATAGTAGTGTCCCCTCACATTACATGCTAGAGTGTCAGTTCAACATTATGTGTGATTAGTGATTATCAAAACATGACGTGATTAACAATCATCTAGTCAATCATGGTTTTCCTACCTAAAATAATTCTGTATTAACATTTAACCTTTATTTATTGAATTAATTTTAAGGAATGAATTTTAAAAACAAGTGCAATGTGAAGGAAGAATAGACAGCTATCTAAAATTATGTGATGCTGTCACCAACCTGTTAAACTTAGTGATGTAGTGGTTAAGTGCTATGTCTGCTAACCTGTCGGAGTTTCTGCTAGTCAGGGAGTTCTCCGATGAACGTGGGCGGAGGAGAAGCAACGCCAACGACTAACAAAAGACAGACATGAAACAGTTTGGGATCAGGGGGCTAACGGCCTTCCCCAGCTGAGAGCCCAGAACAAAGTTTTATTAGAGTATTTATACCTTTTTGGTATCTTAGAAAACAAGGAACTGAAACATTCAGTAACTAAGCCAGTTGTTTACAGTTTTGGTTGTACATTGTTCTACATGTTCGGGCTAGGGACTTGGAGGTGTTCCCAGATTGCCTCTAGGTTACCATCCACAGAGTAGAGTCAAAGTGATTGATTACAGCACAAGAGGTTATACAGAGTTGAAGTAACAGTACAGCAGCCAAGATGGCTGTGGTTATGTGAAGAGAGTTAACATAATTTCCCACATCTTCCCCTTTTTTATTTTTTAAATGAAGTTAACGTATCAGGTGAAAGTAGAAAAGAAAGAAGTCTTTAATGTGGCCACATTGTTAAAGTCAATGGCTATAGAGAAGTAGAAGGAAGCAAGTTTTTAGTATGGCCGGGGCAGCTATTGTATGTCATGTTTTTGTTACTTGAGTTTCATATAATGTTGTTATGGGGACAAGAGACTTTTTTCCGGAGACTCTGGCGTGAAGACACAAGGCTCACCAGAAGATATTTTCTGAGTCATACTCTTCTTTTTTCTTTTTATAGAATCCAGCTGTGTCACAGCTGACCCATTCTGTGTGTCTGTCTTAGGTCGTATTTCTATATTTCTGTGTCTTACCCATCATCGGTACCCCATCCTCCAGAGATAGGACCCTGTCTTAGGTGAGCACAGATCAAGAAATATCTTCCCCATCTTTGACTACCACAGTGGGTTAAATAGCATATACGGGGGGGGGGCATGCTGCGTTTGTAGCCTCTCTGCGACTGTGCGTGTCTTAGGTTGTTCCTCTCCTGAGGAATCTTACCTGTCTCTGGCTAACCAGTCTCTTTCTGGGGTCAAACACAGTGACATGAGGCAATGAGTACAAATTTTATATCTCCTTTGTAGTCTATGTTCCATGGCTTCCACACCCAACAGTAGCTGGGGCCCCTTGACTGCCATTGTGGGTTTGGGGGAAACCAGATTTCTTTTTAATTGAGTACATGACGTCAGCCCCTGGGAGGCATCAACCTCCACATGGCCAGAAAAATGTAAAGTATTTTAGATTAGAAAGACAGTTTTAAACATGTAGAATAGAATCAGTAGCTTTCAGATAGATTCTCATTAGAAAGGGTACTGGACAAGGAATGTTAGCATTAGGAGATAGAATCTTCGCTTCCCATACTAGCTTCGTCCTCGTCATCTGTTCTACTGGGTGCTTCATATCTTGGGTGAATTCTTCAAGATGGGATCCAAACAGGGTCAATCTTAGAATCTGGAGAAACACAAGCAAAACCTTTTCCCCATATTAATTGATATATCCTTTCACCACACAGGTTGCCTTGGAATTTTTTGAGAATTATGAGACCAATGAGCCTCAGCAGCTGTAATTAAGAGTATATAATGCTTGTACGGGGGTAGGCGTCTCCCTCCTTTTTATTTAACCTTTTGATGTGTTTTGAGATAAGATTTTGATCAGTAGTGGCCCTCATGATAAGCTTGAATAGCCTAACCCCTGTTTTTCTTTATTAGGTTTTAGCTCCACTGGTTGTCTAATGCCTTGTTCATGTTTTCCCAGTCCTTTGCCAGAAGTGTAGCCCATAGTCGACATGATTTCATAAGCTTTGTCACCAGTGGTAGTAGGTGACATTTTTGGAATGGTAAGAGATGCTCCCCATTGTTCTAACAGATCTCTACCCCACAAATTAGTTGGCATATTTGTTATATAAGGACGAATTGTTCCAGGCTGGCCCTCTGGTCCTTCACATGGTAGAATGTGAAGGCTCTGATAAACCTAAGGGGCCTGGCCTATTCCCTGAAATTGTATTGGAACTAGTTTGGAAGGCCATGAAGGTGGCCAGTGTTGTTCACCTATAATAGAAATGTCGGCTTCAGTATCTAATAATCCTATGAAATATTTTCCTGAAATTTTGATAATGCATTGAGGTCTGTCTGCAGAGATTGACTGTTGTAAGAATATTGAGTGAGAGGTGCTTCCAAATCCTTCCATTTGCCTTTTATTAGAATGACCAGTCTTGATGTAAGGAAGCAAGAGAAACTGAGCTACCTGTTGGCCCTTTTTAATTTGAAAAGGAATGACTGAGGTCATTATAACCATTAATTCTCTAGTATAATCACTGTCAATGACTCCTGTATGGACTTGAACTCCTTGGGCATTAAGACTGCTTTTGACTAGAATTAGGTGTACTGTATTTTTGGATCGGGGTCCACAAAGTCCTGTAGGAACTTTATAGGGCAGCTGATTAGGATATAAAGAAATACAGATACGGGAGCAGAGGTCTACAGCTGTGCTTCCAGCTTTAGCAAGTGAGAGGGAGAGAATGGGCTTAAGGATTGAGCTGCAGGTGTCAGCTCCTGCTGCTGAACTGGGTAAATCCCCTGATTCATCAGGGCCCAGGGATGGCCCCCTCTCCAGTTTCCCATCTGCCTAGGTTCATTCTTGCACTTGGGACACTGTCCTGGTGTCTTTTTTCTGGCATATGATCTAAATTCTGTGTCAACTTTCCTGCAGTCTCTTTCTATGTGGCCTAACTTGCCACAGCCAAAACAGCAACGATTTTTCACATGCAGTGCTGCTATTGCTTCTGCCAAAGTGGCAACCTTAAAAGTTTCAGACCCAACTCCTTGACAAGTTCTAATATAGTCTTCTAAACTTTTTTGTCCCTTAAGGGGGCGAAGAATTTTCTTACAGTCTGGGTTGGCATTATCGAATGCCAAAATTTGTAGAATCATATCTCTGGCATTTGGATTCTCAGTAGTTTTTTGTAAAGCATCTCTGAGTCTAGCAAGGAAATCAACATACGGCTCTTTAGCTCCTTGTCTTACAGAGCTGAATGTGGAGGTTTCCTGTCCCGACTGACTGATTTTTTCCCAAGCTTTAAAGATACAAATCTAACTTGTGATATGGCTTATCATTCATTGTTAACTGAGCTTGGACACCAGCCCAGGTGGCTAATCCTAACAATTGTTCAGCAGAAACGTTAATTTGAGCCTGAATATTTCTTTGAGCTTGCAAGATCTTGGGCAGCATCAGACCACCACGTTGGGAACTGTAAATATTCTCCTGAAGATAAGCAAGTCTGTGCTAGTGCCTCCCAATCATGGGGAATGAGACGCTCTCCTTCTGCTAGCCCTCTCAGTATTCCCATAGTAAAAGGAGCAGTGGCACCATACTGACTGACAGATTTTTTTTTATCTCTTTCAAGACAGTGAAAGGAAGAGGGTGATGATTGTACTGATAGAGTCCATCAGGATTGTCCTCATCCTGGCCAAGTGGAGTCACCTCTGTGACCATTACTGGAAACAAATAAGCATCTAAATTTCCTGCCATTCTGGCTTTTCTAATACCTTCCGTGACTGCAGAAAAAAATTGTGAACTTGGCTTTAAGCCTTTAGAAAGAATAGGGGAGGGTGGAGGAACACTTGGCTTTAAGCTCTTAGAGCAAACAGGAGAAGGCGAGGAGAAGGCGAAGGTAGCGATGGCTGGTCGCCCCCCTTTCTCTCCCCACTTCCCCCTTCCTCTCCATCTTCTAACTCCTCCTCTGATTGTAGAGGCTCTAAAGCTACAGAAATGAGATTACACAGAGACCAAACATAGACAGGAATAGCTTCTCCCTGTTGATGTGCTTGCTTAAGGCAAGACACAACTCTATGCCAGACCTGGACGTCCAGCGTCCCTTCCTCTGGCAGCCAGGGACAATGCTGATAGACGAGATCAAAGAGAGAAGTGAGACGAGAAGGGCTAACTTTCACACCTCCTGAGCATAGGAGGTTTTTAAGTAAAAGCTTGTAAGTTTCAAAGTGAGATTGATTATTGCCCATAACGACCCTGATACAACTTCCCTGAGCTTGTATGAACCTTCACCAGCTCTGTTATAGGTTGTACACTCCTCCTGAGTGAAGTCTCGGGAACCTCAGCGCTCACATCCAGTGCAGGCTGGTCACTTTGGATCCTGGAATCTGCAGGAAGCTCTCCTCCAGTTCCTGCCCAGGCACTCTCCTCTGGTTCCTGTTCGGGCGCCAGCTGTTGGAGTTCCTGCTAGTCAGGGAGTTCTCCGATGGACATGGGCAGAGGAGAAGTGATGCCGACGACTAAGAAAACACAGACATGAAACAGTTTGGGATCAGGGGGCTAACGGCCATCCCCAGCTGAGAGCCCAGAACAAAGTTTTATTAGAGTATTTATACCTTTTTGGTATCTTAGAAAACAAGGAACTGAAACATTCAGTAACTAAGCCAGTTGTTTACAGTTTCGGTTGTACATTGTTCTACATGTTCGGGCTAGGGACTTGGAGGTGTTCCCAGATTGCCTCTAGGTTACCATCCACAGAGTAGAGTCAAAGTGATTGATTACAGTACAAGAGGTTATACAGAGTTGAAGTAACAGTACAGCAGCCAAGATGGCTGCGGTTATGTCAAGAGAGTTAACATTATTTGCTGTTCTAATCTGTCAGGCACTCCTTGGAAACTCCACGAGGAAGTTCTACTCTGCCCTATAGAGTCACTATGAGTTGGAATCAACTCAGTGGCAGTTGGATTTGGTTTTGTGATCATCAGCCACACCCTGGTGGTGTGATAGTTAAGTTCTACAGCTGCTAACCAGAAGGTCAGCAGTTCTAATGCCCTAGGTGGCCCCTGCACACCCTGTGGCGCAGTTCTACTCTGTGTCTTGCAGAGTCACTCTGAGTTAGAATCAAGTGGACAGCAATGGGCTTGCTATTTTGGTTTTTTCCCTTTTGGTTTTGGTCACCATCACTCCTAACTGCAAATATACAGTACAAATGTTTTCTTACTGTCTACCTTGTCTCACCACAATAAGTGGAACTTCTGGGCTTAGTGCAGAAACAAATAGTAATGAAAAGAAGAGTGGGTCACTGGATATCCACCTTAGTTCCTTTCCAGAAACCTAGAATTTAATTTCCCTGCCAGTATTTGGATTCTCTTAGAGAACACAACTGTAGAACTCTGGGAGCTAATTAATGCTTTCTTTTATTCTCACTTTCCCCTCAGTTCTCTGGCACCTCTACCTTGAGACTTATATTTTAATCAGCATTAACATTTACCACAGATACTTTGAGAAGGCTTGCTTGTGATGTGATTTTCTGCTTTCTCAACCATTAGTCTTAGTAAAGAGGACTCAGAATGTTCTTTCTTATCTTAACTATATTCTCAGTGGTTTAATAATACCTGCTGAAAATTCTAGGCTCTCTTTCTCTTATTTATGTTGGCCTTTTATTTTAAAAACCTTTGCTGTTGGATGAATATTGCCTTTGAGCAAACAGAAAATATTTGAACAGTTTCCCATTGATCCATTTTAATCAATCAACACAAATTTTGCATGAATATGCAGTTAAGAGTTAGATTCCCAGTAAAGCCTTTTACACTCAGTTTGAAAGTCTGTACCATAAAGACACGAAATAGTAGTGATTTAAAAATTAATGTCTTCTACCATGCCAATATAACACTGTCCTGTTGCCAGTTCTTTGATTACTACACAGCTATGCAAAATTCCTACTATAAAGCCAAGTCAAAATAGCATAAAAATACTCCTAGTGACAAATGAATTCAAGTGATAGGATGAAGTCTTCAAACTACATTTCAAACCAATGAAGAAAACATTTTTGCATTCCTAAGTCATTCATAAATTTTATCATACTTATTTTGCCATGTAATACAACATACAGTTTCAGATGATTACAATGTGGGCATCTTTGGCATGGCTGTTATTCTGCTCACAGCATGATCACTAGCAAATACCACAATGGTTGGCACGTGAGGGAGCCCTGATAGCACAGGGGGTAGGAGCTTGACTGCTAACCAAATGATAGGCAGTTCAAATCCACCAGATACTCTGTAGAAACCCCATGGGGCAGTTTAACAGCAATGGGTTTGGCTTTACTTTTGGTACATAGGTTCTAATTGCTTTCTAAGTGAATGGATTAGAAAAAGAGACAAAAGTCACTACCCCAGACATTTAAAAAACAGTTATTTCTATGTCTGAGCTGTTGCATAAATGTTTTGTAATAATGCTGACTGTGTATGGGGAAACAGTTTTAGAACTCCATATGATTTTAGGTACAAAGCTTAGGTAACCATGTCAGTAACTGTGTCACTGGCAGCAGACTCCTATTCCAGCAAATGATCCTTCTTGGTTTTATTTTTCCTTTCCTGTCTCAAGCACCTTGTGAGAGGAACACACAGAGAATTTGCTTTCAGAGCCTTAAGAGCACATCATGAAGATGAAAGCTTTTGATGACACCTCTTCCTCAGCTATTCACTGCTTGATAATTATGTTCTTCTGAGAAGCCCAAAACTCAAGCATCACATATTCTACTGGTGTCTATTAATAATTCCTTACATGGTATAATATTCTATCCTGATTCTGGCTTCCCACCACAGAAATGCACTCATTCTCCAGGGGGACTTTAGAGTTGTTACACAGGTCCTTTTATCTCACTTTCTTATAATAGTTTAACATTTTAGTCTTGTTTCTACAACATACTTGTGTGTGGATACACACACACATACACACAGAGTAAACCACCATTTTTCAGACCTTTTGTAGATGTTGATTTCTCTTTATATTTTCTTGAAATTGTTTTAAGCTCTTGTGCCATTTATTAATCTCAATATTAGAAGTGTTTTGCAATATATGCTTATTAGGCTAAAGTCCAGCACACTTGATTGTCATGCTAATTGCTGCTGTTCATCACATGTTACTTTGGAAAATAGGCAGGAAGAGTTTTCTCCATGGCCACATCTGAAAACGTAACCTCCCTCCTCCAGTTCACAAAAGGAGAGATGTAATAGAATAAGGTTTCTATATGAAATCCAAAAAAATTGATATATTCACTGGCTGTTAAGTTAAGGAAAATAAGTTATGATTATCTGCATAAAAATGTGATTTATGTTAAGTAGTGATGCAGTCCCTTTGTTCTAAATAGACCTAAGATGCCATTGCTTTACCTATATGAAAAATAAAATGCAATTGTTTATCACACACAGAATCAAAAGGAATTAATATGAGACCTGCAACACCAACACCACAGCCGCCAAGCCAGTTCCGACTCAGGGAGACCCTGTAGACAGAGTGGAACTGCTCCATAGAGTTTCCAAGGAGTGCTTGGCAGATTTGAACTGGTGACCTTCTAGTTAGCAGCAATAGCACTTAACCGCTACACCACCAGGGTTTTTACACAAGACTTCCGTTTATGCTTTAAATGCCATCAGTAAGGTGAAAAGAATAAGTTTAATAAAAGAAACCCTTTTAGAATGGGTAATATTTAATATTGCTGAAGTTCAGTGTTTGATATTCTCCCCTTTCCTTTCCTAATCATAGATCTCCTTTGAAGAGCACAAGTTATCACCATTTAAATTCAGGGGTGCACAGAGATCTCAGAATTCCAGCAATTGGCTGCTCCCCAAAATATGTGCATTTGATTACAGAATCTGCCTTAAATTACTGAGCTTTAACTGCAAATAATCTTTACTTCTTCATTCCGTATTTATTTTGTAGTTCCTATGTCCAGCTGCCATGCTGGGCTCTGGAATGATTAAATCAAGTCTCCCACACTCCGTTTTCTTAAAGTATGTTATTGGAAAGGGAGACGTCTTTCATATTCTGTAAACAATATGGGGAAACATTTTTCTTTATTTGCCAGCAAAGTGTGATTTAAGAAGGCCTTTAATACATATGAAAACAACATGTATCACCAAATCATGGAGAATCCACACAGGAAATAGACATTAGATTTACATAAAGATTGAAGTTGTCGAGAATTTAATTTTACTTGGAACCACAATCAACACCCATGGAAGCAGCAGTCAGAAAGTCAAATGATGTATAGTCCTGGGTGGATCTGTTGCAGAAGACCTCCTTAAGGTTTTGAAACATGAAGATGCCACCTTAACAACTAGGGTATACCTGACCCAAATGTTGGGCTTTTCAATTGCCTTATATACATGTGAAAGCTGGGCAATGAACAAGGAAGCAAGTTGAATTAACCCTGTTGAGTTGTGGCATTGGCAAAGAATATTGAATATACCATGGGCTGATAAAAGAATGAGAAAAATACATCTTGAAAGAAGTATAACCAGAATATTCCTTGGAAGCAAGGATGGCGAGACTACATCTCACGTACTTTGGACATGTTATCAGAATGAATCGGTCCCTGGAGAAGGACATCGTGCTTGGTAACTAGAAAGCTAGCAAAAAATAGGAAGACCTTCACCAAGACAGGTTGACACAGTGGCTGCAGCAGTGGGCTCAACCATAGCAACAAGTTTTAGGATGGTATAGGACCAGGAAATATTTTGTTCTTTTGTGCATCGAGTCGCTGTGAGTTGAAACTGATTCAGTGGCACCTGACAACAACAACATATGGAAAAATTACTTTTTTATAGGATTACCTTACACAAAAGCTGCAACTAGTGATGAATAGATGTAATGATTTCTTATTTTCATACAAAGCTAATCTGGCCTTCATCTTCTCACAATGTAACATGAAGTCCATACAGTCCTGTCTTTATTTTCACTGTATGACTTTTTCTGACAGCATATTTTCTATATTATGTGATGAAAACTTTCTTAACTGTGTTTTAAAATGTAGCCTATTTTGGATCATTTAACTTTAGTGTCATTATCCTAAGGCCTAAATTAAATGAAAACAGTAACCCTTGAATGTAATCATTTAGTCAATAGGTATTTATTAAGGATCTGCTATGTGAAGATCTTTTTCCTGATTCAAAGGAGTTTAGTAAGTACTGTCCTGGGAATTCTGTGGAAGATGCATAGAGGAAGATTCAAAGAGAAGCAGCCACCTGCCTTCTGGTGTTTTTCTTTGACAATATCCCTGATCATCATTTTTCCTCAAGCCCATAAACCCCCTCATCATCCCTCTCATCACCATTTGTTTTGCTGTTCTCAAACATCCTTGAATTTTCCTTTTGGAAATTACCAAATATTTTTATCTAACTGATTTTACCTAATAAGGGAGTAATCTGAGTCTCTTTTCTAGAGGCAGGGTTATTTACCTAAATTAAGAATTGGAGCATAACTAGAAGTGGTCAGAAAACACCTTAATGGAAACATACTTCTATCATACAGACAAAAAACAGAAAACTTCACAGAACATTTTTATGCCTTTATTACAACATGAAGCACTTTAATTATTTTCACACTACGTATGTCAACTAAGATAGAAATTTGAAAGATAAATTAAAGAACAAAAGGCACTAATCTATGGGCAATTTTTTTTTTAATGTATAAGATCAACATTATTGCATTTATGTTCAATATCCTCATTTAATCATCACGGACAGGTGAAAATAGAAAGTAATTCAGTAGAAAACACTAATTAGATAGAGATAGAATAAAACAAACAATAAAAGATTAAAAGCCTTCAATACAGAGAGCTTGCCTAGGCAAGAACAAATAAAACACACAGCTATAACTGTTTGAAAGGTGACCGTTATAGTCAGGAAGCCCTGTAGAGCAAAACTCAGTTTCTCTCCAGCAGAACCGCAAGATCAAATATCTAGATTACAAAGGTTAATACTTCTGAGATGAAAGGTTAGGACTGCTCTAATTGAATACTAGAAAATCGAGATGCAAATGGAGAGAGTGTAAACTCTGGACTGTCCCTAGCTATTACAGAGATGTCACTCTCACTGCCCTGGAAACACCTTTCTCAGTTCCCCCATCCTGCTCTTTATCACCTAACTCTCCTAGCACACAGACATATGCTCTAAATACACTAACACCCACATCACATACACTGACTCTCATATACACACCTCTCAAACACCCTCACCTTCCTGCTGCTCATCATGCGTATCCCTATTTAGATGCCTTCCAGTCCGCTGAGCCTCCCCGTAACTCTAGCAACTCTCTAGAACAGTGGGTACCAAACTCACCTGCCCATCCCACTACACTCTAAGATTACTGAAAAAAGGAACTGTGTTTTCATCTTTCATACAGCCTGCTAGCAGAGCTTTGGAAACCCTGGTGGTGTAGTAGTTAAGAATTCAGCTGCTAACCGAAAGATCAGCAGTTAGAATCCAGGAAGCGTTCTTTGAGAACTCTATAGGGCATTTCTCTTCTGTCCAATAGGGGTCGCTTATGAGTCAGAATCAAGTTGATGGCAATGAGCAGCACAGTGCCTGGTGTGAAGTCCGTTCACAATAAATGGTTGTTGTTTAAAAAAAAAAAACAAAAAACCCTTCATGATACCTAAATTTCTAATCATTCCCGCATACTCTTTATTTCAGAAATCATGTATAGTTCAGTCTCTAATTTCTGTTCTTACTACTTTTGCTGTTTTCTATTCTTGTGTGCTACTGTATTATCCAACTACTGAATGAAGTGTTATGATTCTAAAGACTGCTAGCAGAAGCCACCTTGACCTCAGGAGGAAGCCGGTGGATACTGGCACTGCCATGGTGGGAGGGCCTGGAGACCTCCCTGCTCCTGGGCCTTACAGAATTACACTTGGAGGAATTGGCTCCCACCTCACGGAAGCCCTTTGCTGTGTATTTGCTTCTCTTGTCTCATTAAAGCCTAGGATGAAAGAGTTAATAACAAGAATGAATGTATGACGTATTCCTCTAACCTTTGGGCATGTACTGACTTAGTATTTAAAGGGAACATAGATGCAGGGTGCTGTGACATAGTTAACATTTTTTATTTATCCCAAATAGAGTATCCGATATTTTCATTTTCATCTATGGAGTACTGGAAATTAGAGTAAGGCAAACAAAGTGTTATCTACCTATGATTTTACTGATGATATTAAACTGGAATCATGAGAAAAATTCAGAACATTAAAAATTAAAATAAAAAATATATACTCACATTTGTCTCCCTAAGCAAAAATTCCCAGTATTTATAAATACATAGGCTATATATTAGCTCTGTCAGTTAAAATTTTGGCTTTAGTATTAGAAAAGCTTTGAAAATGTTTATAGCTTCACCAAAACTCATAGATCTAATGAAACACACATTCTAAATATGCCATCTTTGCTTCCATAGAATTTTTTTATGAAGTCCAACATTCCCTCACTGGAAGAAAAACACAGATATTTTCCTTTAGAAATCTGTGTGGCCTCAGCCAGTATGTGTTAATTTATTAGTGACCTCATTGTTGGAAGTTGACTGGTTAGCGCTAGCTGGTCTATCAAAGCCTATGAATGATGAATTAGTGAATGTGGAGTCACAGCTGTATCTGGCACCACAGAGAATGTTGTCAGTCTGTGCATGCACGTGACAGGGACTATTTAGTGAGGCTAGCGAATCAGTGAGTTCAAGAATAAGGATTCTGCAAAAAATGAGGCTCCATTTTGACTGTCTTTACAAGGTTCCAGAGAGATCACCCAAGAGACCAATGCCAGGCTCCCTAAGAGCTGGCTCGATCCTCTAGCTAGGTCAACTGCATAACTGGTGATACTCACGGAATGGTCCCTGAGTCAAGCAAATGGTCTTTTGTGGAGAAAATGTCTTTCATGACTAAACAGTGGACCATGTCTTTTTGTTAGAATGGTTCCTTGTGTGCAACTCTGTGTTCTTACCTTTGTTTTTGAATAGTCTTTCATGGTCTTGATAAAAATAAAATGACAAATCTGGCCTGACTTCCCACTGATCACACCTATTTTTGATGCTAAGGCGGTGTGACTAAAGCTCAGAAAGAAAACGTTACCCAGGTTTGACAGTTGTTGACCGGTGCAGAGAGTGGTTGATATTCAGATCCTTCCAGCCAAAAAAAAAAAAACCTGTCACAGACAACTTTTCATAGGAGTATAAAATACCAAGGCAGAGGTTGGAATGTCATCCAGAGAGCAACATGAGAGTTAAAGGAAATCTATATTAAACTGTTCTAATATACATTTATGCTATGTGGAAAAGCCAGAAATGTGTCTTAAAAAAAAAAAAAAAAAAAGCCAAAAACCAAGTCTGTTGCCCTAAAGTCCACTCTGACTCAAACATGTGGGGGCAGGTGTAAAGAAAAAACCTTTTTCCAATTTCTGTACTGTGATCTTGGAGGATTATACCAAAATATTTAACCTACTTGATATTTCTGTGTATTAAAAGTCGGTATCATTTCACTGGTACTGGCCAGTAATAGGACAGGAAACACAAATATTTGCCGCTTTTAGGCACCCCACCCTCACAGGTCTGTATGACAATCAAATTTATTTATGTTCATGAAAGTTTTAGATACTACAAGATTCTGTGTAGACCTGAGATGTTCTGATGTTTCAAATAAGGGGGAGGGGAAATTGTGGCTATATAAAAAGGTAGGAAATAATGATAGTAAAAATAGTAATTCTAATCAATATCTTAGGTGAATGGTTTTCCAGAGAAAAAAGACACTTTTAATATCCTACCCAGAATGTCTTCAAAGTAGGGTGAGCACTTTTTTTTCAGGTTTATAAAAGAAAAACCAACCAAAACCCACTGTCATTGAGTCAGTTCCAACTGATAGCAATCCTATAGGGCAGAGTAGAATTGCCCCATAGTTTCCAAGGAGTGCCTGGTAGGTTTGAACTGCTGATGTCTTGGTTAGTAGCTGTAGCCCTTAATGACTAAGCCACCAGGGTTGCCTTTGACAGAGAAGTTACTGGACACTAGCCCTGGTCTTATAGGCCATTGCAAATCAGAATGATTCAGGAAGGAAACCTTTAACCCAAATACATCTCGGCTCATTCAGGAAAACATTCACTTGCTTATCTAATCTGGAATTATTCCACTATTCTTTCTTTTTCTTTTTTAATTCAATTCATTATTCTATGTTATTTCCCTCCAAATCTTGAATAAATCTAAAATACGCTGTCAGTAGCCACTGAGTCAGTTCCTACTCCTGGCAACGCATGTGTGTCAGAATGGAATTTGCCACATAGGGATTTTGTTTTTTTAATTATTTTATTTTTGTGGTTGTTGAAAATTCACACAGCAAAACATATACTAGTTCAACAATTTGGTGACAGTGATAACATCTGTCAAGTTGCACAGCCATTCTCAGTCTTCTTTTCCAAGTTGTCGCTCCCCCATTAACATAAACACACCACCCCCTGGGTAACCTTTCATGTTGCTGTTGTCAGTTTGATCCTATTCATCGGGTTTTCAAGGTTGTGACTGGCTATTTGTGCCACCAAGGGACTCCTGAAATTTACTAGATAGGGATAAGAAATATTCTTGAAATGTTACTTGCAAATAAGATAATGGACTTTGAAAAAATAATGTTGAACAATGGAGAAAACATTGAGCTTTTTTGTATTTTTTTAATGTAGCTCTTCGTTTTCTTAAGATCAAACTTTAACTTGCATCATGAATCTGTCAGTGGTATGGGACGTTGCCTGACCTTGGGGATGCATGTTCCCTTTCAGAACTGGAGGCCGAGGAGTGGTGCAAACACCTCTGCGTGGAATGTCTGGGGACCCGGCTGAACGACATCAGCCTTGGAGAGCCAGACCTGCTGGCAGCGGGTGTGCAGCGGGAGCAGAACGGTGAGTGTGAGCTGGCCTGCCATCGGTTCCGGCGATGCCAGTACTCGTCAAGCTTGGAACCTGAACGGGGCCTTTGAAATGGTGCAGACAGATTGTTTTTTGGTTCTTCTTGTTGTTTGCCTTTTTTTCTTTTTAAGAAAGTAAATCAAGTGGTTTGGATCATTAAGGGTGTTTTCCAAGACTGCATGGAACTAATGAAATGCTGAAGCACAGACAGTCCAGTTCTCTACTTCTCACTCGTGACACTGTCATTTCTCTAAATGCGTAACCAACAAGTTAACTCACTGTAGAGAAAGCTTTGGCATCCTCACTTTTTCTTCTTTGAGAGTTGCCACAGAATTAGAGTCTGTATTGATCTATTTGGGCATTTGGCTAATCTTACAAATAAAAGACTACAGTGAATGAAATCTCAGAGTATCATCAAATTGGGGTTGGTATGTGTAGCGTTGTTGGCTTCCCACACTGTGCTGTAATTTATCAGACATTTCTAATGTCTGGTAAGAATTTATGCTGCATATTCTTGACTAACATCACTAAACATGAAATTACAGCAAGGCATTTATTATGCAGGGTTTCATTATTAGTTAATTGTGAGCTCATTTTTCTCCATTTTTCAATAAAATGCTTAACACCACTTCCAGATGATCTAATAGTGCGAAAAAAAGAACCTTATCAATGTTCCTAATTTTGATGACAGTGTTCAGAACAGGTGAGAGAAGTTGGGGAAGACTGACACCATTGATTAAAAAGACTTTCTAGAATTATATGTGGATTATAAATTAGCACAGGTAAAGCACTTTGATGGTATAATCTTGTAAGTACTAACAACACTGTTGTTAGTAATTATCCCTCCCTCAGAACATATTAAAAAAACACTTTTTGTGTGTTACTAAAAAGAAAACAAGGTGTTTATTGCTAGCTTATCATGAACATAAACAGATATTTAAAAATTGCTTATGTGTGATACTGTTCAGAAGTCACAAGCAAGCACCTGCAACTCTTTCTCTAGTTGTTGTTTTATACTCCTCTCTCACTTCTCTAGAGATTTATTCCTACTGACTTATGAAAGCCCACAACCACACTGCTTTAAGTGTGCTGTTCATTCTCAGTTTACGAGAGAAGGAAAAACCTCTTGCTAGTAAGCACTTGTCGAATAGTGCATAAAGGAAATAAGCAGAGAGAGAATAAATCCGGCTTGTGGGTGGAAACACTTTAGTCTTCAAGATGACATCTTTACTTTTCAGTACTTGAAAGAGGTCCTTTGCAGTAATGCGTCTTTTGATTTCTTGACTGCTGCTTCCATGGGCATTGATTATGGAGCTAAGTAAAATGAAATCCTTCACAACCTCAATCCTTTCTCCATTTATGATGCTGCTGCTTACTGATCCAGTTGTGAGGGTTTTTGTTTTCTTTATGCTGAGGTGCAATCCATACTGAAGGCTGTGGTCTTTGATCTTTATCAGTGTTTCAAATCGTCCTCACTTGCAGCTGGTAAGGTGGTGTCCTCCGTGTAATGCAGCTTGTTAACAAGTTGCGAGTTGTCCTCCAATCTTGATACCTCATTCTTCTTCACATAATCCAAATTCTCAGATTATTTGTTTGGCATACAGATTGAAAAGGTGTGGTGAAAGGCTGCAACCTTGATGCACACCTTTCCTGACTTTAAGCCACGCAGTGTGCCCTTGTTCTGTTTGCATGACTGCCTCTTGATCCATATACGCATTTCCTTAAGAGCAGAATTAGGTATTCTGGAATTCCCATTCTCTGCACTGTCAACCATGATTTGTTACGATCCACACGGTTGAAGACCTTTGCAGAGTCAATGAAATACAAGGAAACATCTTTCTGGTTTTCTCTGCTTTCAGCCAAGATCCGGCTGACATCATTAGTGATGTCCCTGGTTCCACATCCTCTTCTGAATCCAGCTTGAATTTCTGGCAGTTTCTTATCAATATACTGTTGCAGTTACTTTTGAATGATCTTGAGCAAAATTTTACTGCATGTGATAATAACGATACTTCAGTAATTTGCACATTTGGTTGGATCACCTTTCTTTGGAATGGGCATAAGTATGGATCTCTTCCAGTCAGTTGGCCAGGTAGCTGTCCTCCAAATTTCTAGGCGTAGGCAAATGAGTACTTCCAGCACTGTATCTGTTTGTTGAAATATCTTAGTCGTTATTCCATCAGTTCCTGGAGCCTTGTTTTTTCCCAATGCCTTCAGTGCAGCTCTGACTTCTTCCTTCAGTGCCATTGGTTCTGATAATATGCTCCCTCTTCAAATGGCTGAACATTGACCATTTCTTTCTGGTATAATGACTCTGTGTATTCCTTCTATCATTTGATACTTCCTAAGTCATTTAATATTTTCCCTGTAGAATCCTTCAGTATTAAAACTCAAGGCTTGCATTTTTTTCTGCAGTTCTTTGAGCTTGAAAAATGCAGAGCATGTTCTTCTCTTTTGGTTTATAGTCAGTAGTATTTTGGTAATAGTCAATAGTATTTCCAGCTCTTTGCACACACTGTTACAATACTTTGTCTTCTCGAGCTGTTCTTTGAAATTTTCTGTTTAGTTCTTCATCATTCCTTTTGCTTTAGCTGCTGCGGTGATCAAGAACAAGTTTCAGAGTCTCTTCTGACATCCAATTTGATCTTTTCTTTCTTTCCTGTCTTTTTGCTTTCTTCATGGATGATGTCTTTGATGTCACTCCACAGTTTGTCTGATCTCGGGTCACTAGTGTTCAACACATCAAGGCTTTTCTTCAGATGGTCTCTAAACTCAGGTGGGATATGCTTAAGGTCATACTTTGGCTTTTGTGGACTTGTTCTAATTTTCTTCAGTTTCAATTTGAATTTGTGTATGAACAACTGATGGTCTGTGCCTTAGTCAGCACCTAGTCTTGCTCTGACTGCTGCTAGGAGTATTTTTCCACAAGTGTAGTGGATTTGATTCCTGTGTATTCTACCTGACGAGGTCCATGTGTACAGTTGCCACTGTGTTGGTTAAAAAAGATATTTTCAATGAAGAATACATTAGTCTTGCAAAATTGTATCATGCAATCTTTAGCATTATTTCTATCACCAAGGTTGTAGTTTGCAATTACCAATCTTTGTTTCCAACTTTTGCATTCCAGTCACTAGTAATTATCAGTGCATCCCGATTGGACTGCAGAAGGTGGTAAAAATCTTCAAATTCTTCATCTTTGGCCTTAGTGGTTGAATAATAGTCATATTAACTGGCCTTCCCTGTAAGTGTATGGACATTATCATATCACTGACAGCATTATACTTCAGAACAGATCTTGAAATGTTGTTTTTGACAATGAACACAATTCAGTTCTTCAAGTTTTCATTCCTGTCATAGTAGACCGTGTGATTATCTGCCTCACAATGGCCACCACCGGTCCATTTCAGCTCACCAGGCCTCGGGTATCGGTGTTGATGTGTTCCATTTCATTTCTTAGGATTTCTAATTTTCCTAGTTTCATGGTTTATACATGCCATGTTCCTATTATTAATGGATGTTTGCAGCTGTTTCTTCTCATTTTGAGTCGTGTCACATCTGCAAGTGAAGATCCTGAAGGCTTTACTCCATCTGTACCATTAAGGTTGACTCTCTTTTGAGAAGGCAGCTATTCTGAAAAGTCTTCTGAGTGCCTTCCAACCTGTGGGGCTGATTTTCCTACCCTGTATCTGACAATGTTCTGATACTATTCCTAAGGTTTTTCACTGGCTAATTCTTTTCAGAAGTAGACTGCCAGGTCCTTCTTCCCACTCTATTTTAGTCTGGAAGCTCAGCTGAAAACTGTCCACCATGGGTGACCTTGCTGGTACCTAAATATCAATGGCATAATTTCCAGTATCACAACAACAGCCTTTAATTAGCTAGCTAATTAAAAGCTTTAAAAACATGTCATCCTTTAAAGTGGTTCTTTCATTTACCTCTCAGTAACTGTTGCAGACTTTTTTTTTTCCCCAGTGAAAATATACAACACAGAGAAAATCACTCCTATTCCAGTTTCTAGACACAGTGATCAGCGACAGTGGTTAAGTCCTTGGTTCTGTGTCAACCCTCTTGTTATTTCTGTTCTAGTTGTTTCACTTCTGTTTCCTTAACCTCCTTGCCCCCAGCCTTCTCACTTAAGCTTTAAATTAACTGTTGAGTTTTTTACCTTATATAAGATTTTTTCTTTTTTTAGATAGCGCAATACTCAAGGGTTATAATCTTTACTCTCTGTCCTAAATCATGGCTTAGCTTAAAGGTGCCTTCAGGGGAGGCATTATGCTGAGTGAAATTACTCAGTCACAAGAGGACAAATATTGTGTGAGACCACTATTATAAGAACTCAAGAAAATGTTTAAACACAGAAATAACCAGACTTTGATGGTTATGAGCGTAGGGAGGGAAGAAGAAAGGAATTCACCGAGAGTAGACAAGAATTATCTTAGGTAAACAGAAGGAAAACACGCAATACAGAAGTCAGCACAACTAGACAAAACCAAAAGCTAAGAAGTTTTCTGATCATAACCAAACACTTTGAGGGATAGTGTAGTAGGGTATGGGTCTGGGGATTATGGTTTCAGGGGACATCTGGGTCAACTGGCATAACCAAGTTTAAGAAAATGTGCTGCATCCTACTTTGTTGAGTAGCATCTAGGATCTTAAAGCTAGCAAGTGGCCATCTAAGATGCATCAATTGGTCCCAACCCATCTGAAGAAACGATACAAGGGAAATATTAGTAAAAAGACCAGACATAATGGTCTTAATGAGACTGGAGGAGCCCCAGAAGACATGGCCTCCAGACTCTCTGATAACCCAGAAGTAAAACCATTCCCAAAGCCAACTCTTTAGACAAAGAATGGTCTGGACTGTAAGATATACGATGATATTTGTGAAGAATGTGCTTCTTACTTCAAGAAGATACATGAGACAAAGTGGGCAGCTCCTGTGGGGAACAATGAGAACGCAGAAAAAGATAGGAGTTTGTTGACTGGATTCAGGAAATCTGGGTAGAAAAGAGAAATGTTGCAGTCATTACAGGGAGAACAATTAAGGTCTGACTAGAATGGGTACATAAGTTTTTGCATGAAAAACTAAACTTTCACCTAAATCAGAGTTATAAAAAGAAATTCAGAAAAGTGACTTCGAGGGCTACCTTCAGTACTTGGTTTGAAGAGTTACTTGTGGCCATAATTGCAGGGACTCCTCCCATCTCAATCAGTCTAGTATATTACATATGCTTTAAGTGTAACGTCTATTAAAATAAAATCCTCAACTTCCTATACTTGTTTGTACAGACAGAAATAAATTCCTAGTGAATGATTTTTTTCTTTTTGCTAATTCAGTTAATTTTTTTCTTAAGCTGTTTTGGTATTCATTAAATTACTTGGTTTATCCTTCGACAGAGAACTTACTTTATAGTTTTGTCAGTAATTTGCTTGGATTGAGTTTGGAATTTCTCCTGAGAGATAAGATCCATATGCCTGTGGAACTGAGGCTTATTGCCTGCATAGAGATTTGCATGCTCTTGTCGTACCCTGTCTTCTTGTCATATCCTGTCTTCAGGGAAAAGACACTTTGCTCAGCCTTGACCGCAGCCTTGTGTTGACATTCAGAATGGCTACTTCTCTTCTAGTGTTTCGCTGAGTTCCAGACAATCCACATGGCTTAGTCTTATTTACTCTGAAATTAGCTAAGAATAAACATTTATTCAAACATGTTAAAGGTGAATGTTAATGTCTGTTGCTGAGATAAAAGTGGTTGTGATTAAATTCTGTGCTCTAATCATTTTTAGTGCCATGAGCTTCTTTCACATCAACTCAGAATCCCACACAGTACAGGGGAAAGGAAAGCAAACACGTATTCTCTCTCTCTCTCTCTCATTCTCTCTTATTCTTAGATTTCAGATATCATTGCCACAAGACAGTAGACATTTCAAACTTTAAATTCTTAAAATAGTTCCAGGATCTCTGGATCTTTTATTAGCATTTATGATCGCCAATACAGACCTTAGAAAATACTAACATGTGGTGTTACAGCCTGATGTCTACTTGTGAAGGATTCACAACACATTATAAAAAAATTCCAGTAAACAAATGTTGCCATCATTAATAGCAGAGGTAAACATCATAGGCAAGAAGGAACTCACCTGTGGGAGGTTCCAGCAACTACAATTAGAAGTATACTCAGAGAATATGTCTGGTTTGCTCTTGCTGTAAGAGATCTCCATTGGAACAAAAATTGGAAAAGAAACCTCTGACTTTGCTATCTGGTTAATTCAGAGTCTGATCTGAAGGTCAGTGTTCTTATCTTTTTTCTTCAAAGTGTAGCAACCATTCTTATGAAAACACTAGAATCAGCATGAATTCTTACTTTAGCCTAAAAATGGTCTATAACCTTTCTTCAGAACTGAAGTATTCAAACATTGTTCCTAAATTCTTTACCTGTGTTTCCAAAGCAACCATACACCCTACATCCACTTAGGCATACTTGAATGCCATTCATTCATTCTCTACCCACCCATCAAACATTTTTGAGGACCTGTTATAAGCTAGGAAACCATGGTGACATAGTGGTTAAGTGCTATGCCTGCTAACCAAAAGGTTGGCAGTTTAGATCCACTAGGTGCTCCTTGGAAATTCTGTGGGGTGGTTCTTCTTGTCCTGTAGGGTTGCTGTGAGTCAGAGTTGACTTAATGTCAATGAGCTTGGTTTTTTTTTGGAAGGTGGGATGATAAGCTAAGGGAATGTAGAATGAAACAAAAATTATCATTAGTTTTAAGAACCTCATGAAATAGTGGAGGAGACAAAGTTACCAAGGTTATGATCAGTGCTTTCAAAACAATGGTGTGACACTACAAAATTTCACTGGCGTATCTGAACATTATACTTGTTTAAGGTTGAAGTGAAATCAAATTGACAACACGAGCTCTAAACGATAGACAGGCAACTTAGCGGGCAGTGAGTGTGTGTTAATGGGGGAAGAACAGCTCAGAAAAGGAGGATGAAGATGGTCTCATAACTCAGAGTATAAGCAATGTCACTGAACTGTACATCTTGAAACATGACTTGGTGTATGTGTGGTTTTGCTGTGCATATTCTCAACTATAACAACAAAAATTATTTAAAAGTTTTTTTAGTGGCATAGACCTGCTGGGTTGTCTTTTGTCACTCATGCATGAATGAGTTGGCTGGAGTTTAACTGATTTAGGCTGGACTCTTCTGAGATCAGCTTTGGCTTCTGAGATCGGCTGCAAACTGCAGATTGTATCCAGATCTGTCCCATTTGTCTCTCATCGTCCTTACACTGGCAGCTACATGTTCTCAAAACAAAAAAGTAGCAGTGGAGGAGAGTCAGCCCAAGGTTCATGTCTGTGCATGTGGCATAATTATCTATCTCTTCTTGATGGCAAAGTGTTGAATGCTTCGCACTAAAATTGGAAACTAGACAAAGATATCCTCACTTTACTTTCCTATTCAGCATTCTAACGAAGGTGCTAATCTCTATAATCAGACAACAAAGTAAAGTAAAAGCTAGAAGAAAGAAGAATCTAGGATTCAGTTCCCAGAAAACCTTAAGGAATCTACCGGAAAACAACTATAACTAATAAAATTTAACAATGTTGTACACTTTGAGCCACTATTCATAAATTAATATAGAGAGAAATAGGTCAGCAATGAACAATTAGAAAATGAAATATAAATTACCATTTACAATACCAAAGAAACAAGTATTCATTCATAAAGTTAGCAAAGAATGTACCAGACCTCTACACTGAAAAATATTACTGACAGAAATCAAGAGATCTAAATAAATGAAGTGGTAAGTCATGTTTACAGTAGGAGGACTAAATATGTTTAGGATATCAGTTCTTCCCACATTGATCTGTAGATTCAATGTGATCTCAAAATCCCACCAGGAATTTATTTTGTAGAACTTGACAAAGTTGTTTATCCATTTTTCTGTTGATGGATATTTTTATGTTCACCTCTTGACTATTGTGAACATTGGTATACATTCATCTGTTTGTGTAACTGATTTCAGGTCTCTTGTGTATATACGTAGGAGTGGAACTGCTGGGTCATATGGTAGGTTTATGTTTAAGATCTTGAACTGCCAAGCCATTTCCTACTAAATGGCTGTAGCCTTCTGTAGTATATTCCTACCAGCAGTGGATGAGGGTTCCAATTTCTCCAAATTCTCACCAGCATTTTTTACTTCCCCTGCTTTTAAAAAAATCTTAAGCATCCTAGTAGGAGTAAGTGGTATCATATTATGATTTAGATTTGCATCTCCCTGGGTATAGTAGTGGAAACCGTGGTAGCATATTGGTTAGGTGCAACGTCTGCTAACCAAAAGATTGTCAGTTCAAATCCACTAGGTACTCCTTGGAAACTCTATGGAGCAGTTCTACTCTATCCTATAGGTCACTGTTAGTCAAAATCAATTTGACAGCAATGGATTTGGTTTTCTTGGGGGTTGGTTTAAGCATAATGTTTATATGCTACAACTGCTAACCAAAACCGATTCCACCAGGTGCCTTTTGGAAACTCTGTGGAGTATTTCTACCCTGTCCTGTAGGGTCACGTGAATCAAAGTCAACCTGATGGCAATGGGTTTGTTTGTTTTACTGTTGTTTTTTTTAAGTAATGACTACTGGCAGCCCTAGTGGTACAGTGGCTAAAAGCTAGCCTGGGAGTTCAAAAATAGAAACCCTGGGGCAGTTCTGCTATGTCCTGTAGGGTCACTGTGAGTCAGGATTGACTACACATTTGGTTTTTACTTTTTTAATGACTAATGACATGGAATGTCTTTACATGTGCTTGTTGGCTATTTGCATATTCTCTTTGGTAAAATGTTTATTCAAGTCCTTTCCATTTTTCCTTCGGGTTGTCTTTTTTGTCAAGTTGAAGGATTTCTCTGTCTATTCTGAATATTAAACCCTTATCTGAATTATGGTTCCCCCCAGTTTTTCCCAATCTATAGACTGTTTCTTCACTTTGTTGATAAAGCCCTTTCATGTGTAAAGGCTTTTTTTTTTTTCTTAAGATCGCATTAGTCTATCTTGTCTTTTGTTGCTTGTGCTTTCAGTGTCATATCTAAGAATCTGTTGCTGAAGACTAGATCCTCAAGCATCATATCTCTTTTCATCTAAGAGTTTTATGGATTTGAATCTTACATTTAGGTCTGGGATTCATTTTGAGTTAGTTTTTGCATATGGTGTTAGGTGTGTGTATAACTGTAACTTCAATATTTTGCACATGGAAATCCAGTCATCCCAGCACCATTTGTGAAAGAAGAGTATTCCTTCCCTCGTTTGATGGGTTTAGTACCATTTTTGCAGATTACTTGAGCATGGATGTATGTGCGTAACTTGGGGCTCTGAGTCCTATTCCATTGGTCTCTTGTAAATGCCATGTTATATATATTTTTGCAACAATTAAAAAAATGCATTCGTAAAGACAAAGTGCCAACTATTGGCAAACAGTCTTGAAAAGGAAGACCCGAGGTGGAAGGCTTACTCTTCTTAATTTCAGGACTCACTATACAGTGGCAGCAATCAAGACGGAAGATAGTCACGGAGATCAGTGGAAAAGTATAGAGAGGACAAATAGACCCAGACATACAGTTTTTGGCAACAGCATTAAAGCGTTTCAATGGGACAATGAATTTTTTCTTAATAAGCTGTTCTGGAGTAACTGAAAATCCACTTGGAAACAAGGAAACTCAACCCCTAGCTCACAATATACTCAATTTTGGGATAGGAACAGATTCGTTGGTTAAAACACTGAAAGCACAGGCTATAATAAGACATGATAAGTTGGACTTCATCAAACTGTAAACCATATTCTTACCCAAAAAAAATAACCACTGAAGAAAAGCCACAGACTGGAATAAATTACTTGTGATGAAGCTGGTTACTTCCAGCTCATGAGAGGCCACAAGAACAGGCAGGAGTAACCTGCAGGGTTGGCAGTCAGGTTACCAGTGGCCTGTGGGGGCAGGGGTGATTTGGAAATGGCGTACGAAGGCTTCCTATTGTGAATCGGGATGTGCATTTATCTGAACTGAATGAACATCATTATAAAGTATGAATATTCTGTTGTCAGTTACAATATAGTTCAATGTATTTGGTTAGTGTAAAAACTGAAACACTGAAAATGTAAGTAGTGTAGAATAGTACTTTTCTTTCCATGGCCAAGGATTCACTAAAAAATTAGTAAAAACAAAACTATTTTCTACCATCTAAACCTAAACCCAAACCACTGCCACTGAGTCAGTTCTGACTCACAACACTGACCATCTAAGACAGAGTAGAATTGCCCTGTAGAGTTCAAAGGAGCACCTGATAGATCCAGACTGCTGACCTTTTGATCAGCAGCCACAGCACTTAACCATTACACCATCAGAATTTCTTTCTACCTTCTAACTTCAGTAAATACTATAAACAAATTTCCTAGTAATGAAAATCTGAGATGAGGTACTTGTGATAAAATCGTAGGAAAAGTGCTGGTATTAGTGGTATACAGAATTCTAAAACTCAAGTAACCCACTGCCATCAAGTCCATTCTGACTCATAGTGACCCTAAAGGAGAGAGTAGGACTGCCCCATACAGTTCACCAGGAGTACCTGATGGATTCGAACTGCCAGCCTTTTGACTAGCAGCCACAGCACTTAACCACTATGCCACCACGGCTTCCAGCACTCAACAAGAGAACCATAAATCTAATTTTAAACAAGAATCTGCAAAAGGTGTTAAATGATTTAAAAAATAAATGGATAATAATATTATGGAAAAAAGCTGAATCTCGCAAGCAAGTATAAATTAACAAAATGTTATTTTTGTAACTAAATTAGCATAGAATGTCATCAACATGTAATACTCTGTTTTGGTTTAGGTGCATTCAGATGAATACTTTACATGCTGCTTATTGGAGTATTTCTAAGAAACTTCTAGAATGCAGTTTGGCAATATCAGCCTTAAAACAGTTTTGAGCATTTGACTATCAAGATTATTAAAAATGATACAAACTGTATATATAAGAAATCCAGACAAGATTGAATTGGACTCAGTGACACAGACTGACCGTATCTTGTGTGTACTTTGTGGTCCTGTGCATGTATAGGATGTCATCCTACTGGCCTCTTACTAGAGGGGAGGCAGAGGGTGTAGGGGCGGGGACAGGAGATTAAGAGGATATGACATGTATAGAATAGATAGGAGAAATGTGCTGTCACCGGGCAAGGAGAGCAGTAGGAGCTGCTCATAGGCGGGCATGCAAATTTTAACTGGATTGTACACTTTCACACAATCACAATAAATAAAAAAAGAATAAAATAAGCCTCATGAATCAATTGGGAAAGGAATGAATTATTCAGCAAGTTGAGCTGAAAATTTGTCATTTTACTGAAGTATAATTTATCTTAGGTAAAAAGTTAATTAACTTCAGTGTTCAACAAATGAAGGATTATCAAATGAATTTTGGCATAGTTATATAGTGGAATATTATACATTCATTAAAAATCATATTCCCAAGGAATACTTAGTAGGATCTGAAAATATAAAAAGTATAGTGGACAGAGTTTAATACTTAATATTTTGGGAGTACAGTGATTAAGAGCTACAGCTGTTAACTAAGAAGTTGGCAGTTCAAACCCACCAGCTGCTCTTTGGAAACACTATGGGGCCATTTCTACTCTGTCCTATAGGACTGCTATGAGTCAGACTTGACTTAGCACCAATGGGTGATGGTGTGTGGTATATAATAATATGTATGGATATGTTTGCATATTAAAAATATAGCATTAATAGAACTGAAGCGATTCCCAATGCCCCCCTTTCATTCAGAGATTAGATAGTCCTATAAAAAAAAATGGTAACACACATGAGAAACGTGCTGCTTACTTCAGTCATAGATATGTAATGTATTTCCCAAAGCAAAGACAAGAAGGCAGAGAGGGAAAGGAAAATTAAGAGACACTGACAGTGCCGAGTGGAAGTGAAAGGGAGAGAGTGCTGGCACATTGCAGAGATGCAACCGATGTCACAAAATAATTTGTGTATAAATTTCTGAATGAAAAATTCATTTGTACCATAAAATTTCACCTAAAGCACAACAAAATTAAAAATATATATGTATAATATTACTCTAATAGGAATTATCTTTGTAAGATATATCAAATCAAAAAATCAAACCCACTGCTGTCAACCAGCCAAGCCAAGTGCCGTCGAGTCGGAGGCGACACTATAGGACAGAGGAGAACTGCTCCACAGAGTTTCCAAGGAGTGCTTGGCAGATTAAACCTGCCAACCTTTCGATTAACAGACATAGTACTTAACCACTGCACTGCTAGGGTTTCCATAATGTTCCTCTGTTGAATTAATTTTATTCTTAAAAGCATTTTCTGTATTTACAGCAATGAACATAATTGGAGATGCAGAGGAAATATAGTCAATAGTCATTTGTCATAAAGGAAAAAAAATTTGCTAGGAGGATAAAAAGTTAGGATTTTTTTTTTTTAGTTTTGCAGATTCAGTCAAGAAACGCAGGTGTTACAGTTCGCAGTGACCATGTGCACTGAGCAGATGGCCCCTTCGGAGGTGGGAAAAGTTGCCTTCGGTAGATTTTGACTCATGGGAAACTTGTGTGGCCACTGGCAACTTGATTTATTGCCACTGACAACTGTTAAGAGGTAAACTGCTAACCAAAAGGTCAGAAGTTCCAATCCACTAGCCACGGTGTGGAAAACCTATAGAATAGTTAGTTATAGTCTGTCCTATCAGGTTGCTATGAATCCAAATCCACTCAAAAGCAATGGGTTAGCCCCACTACAGGAAAATAAACTTTGACGAATTTGAGTACTATGGTGGAATTGAAGAGACAGTTTCTGAAGAGCATCACAAATCTTGACAACCCTGAGGCATGCTTTGTTTGATCAGTTTAATTGCATAATGCAGGTCTCAGGTGCACCTATCTGCATTGTGCGACTGCCTCTGTTTCTAATGTTTCTGGAGTTGGAAAGTGCCTGCCTCAGTATTCCAGGGCTAGGGAATTTTGGAGATGAAAAGATAAAGGAGAATTTTAAAATATCGAATTGTTTTCTGCATATTAGGTTCTATATTATTCCTTTAGCATTTCCTGTAATTGTTAAAAACAAAGCTGATAATGTTAGCTGATAGAGTGAGCCTGACTTCCAAATTGGGATGAATACAGGTAAGGGATCCAAGTACTCTCGAAGCATAGGTTCAGTTCTTCAGATACCAGCTTCTCTTGGATTCGTTCCTTGATGTTTAACACTAGACAAATGACTCTGGAATTTTGCCTAAATAGTATTTAGTAAGATGTTTATTGGTTTTGTATTAGCACAAAAATTTTGTATTTTAAACTCTTGAGTAACCATAGTTAAGAGTTTAAATGAACTCTTAAAAAGTATCAAGTATAGAAAGGAACTTTCACATTTTCTCATAGATCAGTGAATATAAAGCCAAAGCTAAACCTGTCGCCTTCAAGTCTATTCCAACTCACAGCAACCTTATAGGACAGAGTAGAACTGCCTCACAGGATTTCCAAGGCTGTAATTTTTACAGAAGCAGACTGCCATATCGTCCCCCCGTGCAGTAGCTGGGAGGTTTGAACTTCCTACCTTTTGGTTACTAGCCAAGCACTTAACCACTGTGCCACCAAGGCTCCTTTCTGCTAACATTAAAAGAAGAAAAAATAGATCATCTACTGTTGAGTCAATTCTGACTCATAAGGACTCTGTAGGACAAAGGAGGACTGTACCATAGGATTTCCAAGGAGTGGCTGGTGGTTTGAAACTGCTGGCCCCTTGGTTGGAAGCCGAGCTAACCATTGCACCACCAGGACTCCTTAGCTAGTATTAAAAAAAATGCCGATGAATCAATTTCAACTCATATTGACCCTATAGGCCAGAGTAGAACTTCTCTATAGCATTTCCAAGGAGACCCTGGCAGATTTGAACTGCTCACCTTTTGGTTAGCAGCTGTAGCACTTAACAACTAAGTCACCAGGATTTCCCTTAGCTAGTATAAAAACCAAAGTAAACTTAATGCCATCCAGCCTATTCCAACTCATAGTGGCCCTAGAAGGCAGAGGAGAACTGTTCCATAGAGTTTCCAAAGAGAGCTGGACAGATTCAAACTGCTGACTTTTTGGTTAGCATACACAGTATTTAACCGCTAGGCCACCAGAGTCTTTAGCTAATATCAGACACTAAATTTTCCCAATATATAAATTCTTGGGCAGTGTGTTTAAGATTTATTTAGTCTACAGTTCCATAATTCGTGTGGAAGAAGACATTTCAGTGTGGTGATAATTTAGTTAATATATGACATTTTGAACCATATATTTCCTTCCAGCCTTCATAGGGTTTCATAATAGAATTTCTATTTGGATTTCAGGATACAGTTTCTATTCCAATTCATTTGAATATTTGAGGATGGGTGGTTTAGTGCTGTTTAATAGGTTTTTGTTGTTGATCCTCTTAAAAGGAAAAAAATAGTTGCCATATGCATAACTTGATGAATTGTAAACTATCTTTCACACACCTCCTCTCTGTTTTTCTTTTGTTTGAGTATGGCATAAGACCTCCTTGCAGATTAGTCATGAGTTCATTGAGGGGGGATTAATTTACTTGAGCAAGTATTAGAGAATAATTTTGAATATGGTGTGGTTCCAACTCGATGGCACTTGGCTGGCTTGGTGTGCTAGTCTGTTCTACGGGAACATAGCAAGACTTTTCAAAGACATTTCATATGGTTTCTCTAACCTTCCTACCCCACCCCTCAGCAGTATTTTAAGATGAGTTTGACCAATCAGCAGTTCTAGAAGTGTGCTCACAGAGGAGCACCATCAACATCCCTTGGGAAGGAGTAGAAACGGAAATTCTGTAGCCCCATCCCAGATCCACTGAATCAGAAAGACAGGGTTGCCCAGCAATCTGTGTGTTAGCAAAGCATCTGGGTGATTCTGATGTACCCTAAAGTCTGAGAACCCCACTCTAGGAAGTAACAACCAACCATGTTGCTGTTAGGTGCCCTCAAGTTGATTTTCAACTCACAGTGACCTCATGCGACAGAGTAGAACTGCCCCATAGGGTTTTCTGATATGGCTTTGAACCTGGGGGTTCCAGTTTGAACCCCTGCTGAGAATTTGCATTTCTAACAACTTCTAGGCAATGCCATTGCTGCTGGTTAGGGACCAATTCTGAGAACCAGGAATACAGCATGGGTTCTCAAAATTCATTTTACATAGAATCACCTGCAGATCTTGTTAAACTGTAGTTTTTTTTTTTTTTAATTTTATTGTTTTAGGTGCAAGTTTCCAGGAGAAATTAATTTGTCATTCAAAACTTAATAAACAAGTTGTTTTGCAACATTGGTTGCAATCCTTGTAGTGTGTCCACACTCTCCGCCTTTCTCTTTCCACCTCAGGTTCCCCATGTCCATCCAGTTTTCCTTCCCCTTCCTGCCCTCTCCTCTTTGTTCTTGGTCAGATATTGCCCCTTTGGTATCATGTATTTGACTGAACTAAGAAGCACATTCTCTCTTGGGTTATTGTTCATCTTATAGCCCTGTCTGAACTCTGGCTGAGCGGTGGACTTCAGGAGCAGCTTCAGTTCTGTGTTAGCAGGTGTCCTGCGGTGATCATCTTGGGGAAATGTGTATTCTGATTAGGCATATCTGGGGTGTAAATGCAGATGCTCAGCAGAGGTTCAAGCTGCGATAAACTCATCCTCAGCCCTATTCTCTAAGCTCTAATTCTTTCAGAAGCAGATTGCCCCACTGTACTCCTATGGAGCCACTGGGTAGGTTTGAACTACCAACCTTTCAATTAGCAGCTAACTACTGAAATGTTTTGTGCCACCAGTACTCCTTAATGACCAACAGGAGATTCTTACTTAATAAAATGACACTGTAGAGGGAGCTTTGAAACACCCACCTGGCAGAATAGCTTCCCAAACGTAAACGTTTGAAAACATTACCTTTTAATTTTTACTATTCCATCTTGCAATGGTCTTTTCAGTGGTAACTCTGATGCATTTTAATAAAGTAATGTTTTACATTACTAAATGCATAAAATAATTAATTCATAGAAAATATAGAAGCCATGGTTCCTCATTATCATGAATCCAAGGAAGCATAACTTATTAGGCTGCTTGATGCACCACCCTCATCTCTGCATGCCACATTGCTGCTATATTAAAACAGCCTATTTTTCAATTGACTTTCAAGTTCTCATAAGTTAAGCAGTATAATATGGATTTTGAATAGTTGAAAATAAAATTTCTTAAGATAGTTACTTTTTTAAGGTGCAATAACATCAAAAGGAAAATGGGATAGACTGGATCATAAGAAGAAGGCTGCACTAGGTACCAAGGGAGATGGTGACTGAGAAGGATGGTCAGACAGGTGGGGAGCTATACCTGAATTTCATCTGCTTTCTGTTGCCTAGAGATAACCTGGGGAGGACTCCCTGGGTAAATGATTCCTGGCTTTCTGTTTGTAAATGTGCTTAAATGACTTCTGTATCTAAAGCACTTTATCATCTTACCCCTATACATCTGTCAGTTTGCTATGTGTCAGGGAAAGAGCTGTTTGTATTACTGGACAAAACTCCAGATTCCCATTACCTGCTTCAAAAAGCCAATCTCTGAGGCAGGTATTTGGAAGACTGATCAGAAAGGTTTATTACTGTGTGCTAGCAGACAGGGACCAAGGAGGAATCTTGCCATCAAAAACCTGTTCAAAATCATCAGGTGAGGTTGGGGTAAATAAGGGAGAAAGGTTACATGCAAGTGCAAATACGGATATAGGTGCTGGCACCAGGGGAACAATGTGATTGACTAGGGCTGATGAGGGGTATCCATTTGGGGGTATCATGGGTCCTTTGAAGATATGTGTCAGACACGGGGATCCAGAATATTTTTGGTTGCCATCTGAGGCAGGGGGTCCCGACTGGCACTTGGCATGTTACATTGGCTTCTTATCTGTTTCTATGTCTCTGAAAAAGCTGTGAAAACTGCAAAGACATTATTTCTGTGGCTTCTGTCAGCTAATGCATGACTTCCTGCCTGGGCCTAGGTAAAAGAAACTAGTCATTTTTAAGACAGAAGACAAGTCAATTTTATGAAAAGAATTAGATCCTGGCTATCTATTTTAACTTCCTTTTAAAAATTGCTTGTTACATTTGCTTCCCCAAATGAGAGTCAACCATAATGATGTGGATACAGTCAAGTTTTAGGAATTTCATTTACTGATATGGGACAACTCATAAGGAGGAGAAAGCAGCTGCAAACCTCCATAAATAATAGGGAAATGGAATCAACAAAGTATGAATCTAGGAAAATTGAAAGTTGTCAAAAGTGAAGTGAAATACATAAGCATCAGTGTCCTAGGCATTAGTAAACTGAAATGGACTGGTATTAGCTGTTTGAAATTGGACCATAAAATAATATACTATGTCAGAAATGAAAAGGAATGCCATTGCGTTCACCACCAGAAAGAAAATTTCAAGATCTTTCCTGAAATACAACACTGTCAGTGATAGGATAATATCCATCACCTACAAGGAAGACCAGTTAATACAACTATTATTCACATGTATGCAACAGCCACTGAAGCCAAAGATTAGGAAATTGAACGTTTCTACCAACTTCTTCAGTCTGAAATTGATCAAACGTGTGATCAAAATACACTGACAGTTACTACTGATGGGAATACAAAAGTTGGAAACAGAAGAAAGATTGGTAATTAGGAAATACAGCTTTGGGGATAGAAATGATGCTGAAGATCGCATGATAGAATTTTGCAAGATCAATGACTTCATTGTAAGTACCTACTTCAACAACATAAACAGTGGATTTATGTGTGGACTTCACTGTACAGAATACACAAGAATAAAACTGACTATATCTATGGAAGCAGATGATGGGAAGGCTCAACATTATCAGTCAGAAAAAGGCCAGAGACCGACTGTGGAACAGACCTTCAGTTCTCCTGTGCAAGTTCATGTTGAAGCTGAAGAAAATTAGAACAAATCTGTAAGAGCCAAAGTACGACCTTCAGTATATCCCACCTGAATCTAGAGACCATCTCAAGAATAGATTTGGCTGGTTAAAATACTGACAACTAAAAGCCAGATTAGTTATGGAATGACATTAAGGATATCCTACATGAATAAACAAAATTTTATTAAAAAGATAACAGGAAAAGAGGGAGGGAAAAGACCAAAATGGATGTCAGAAGAGACTCTGAAACTGGCTCTTGAGTAATAGAAAGAAATGATGAAGTAAAAGAGCTGAATATAAGGTTTCAAAGGACGGCTCCAGGTGACCAAATAAAGTATTATAATGAAAACTGCAGGCAACTAGAATTACAAAACCAGAAGGGAAGAACAGTTAGACTGGTAATTAGAAATTGGTAATTAGAAAATACAGCTTCTCTAGCTGAAAGAACTGAAGAAGAAATTGAAACCTCAAGTCTTGATATTGAAGATTTCTATGAGGAGAGCATAAAATGACACAGGAAGAATCAAAAGAAGATGGAAAGACTACACGGAGTCACTGTACCAAAAAGAACTGGCTGACATTTAGCCATCTCAGAAGAGTACAATAGCATCGGGTACTGAAGGAAGAGGTCTGAGCTGGACTGAAAGCATTGGTGAAAAACAGAGACCCAGAAATTGAGGAATACCAAATGAGCTGTTTCAACAAATGGATGCAGCTCTGGAAGTGCTCATTTGTGTGTGCCAAGAAATTTGAAAGACAGTTACCTGGCCAACTGACTGGAAGAGATCCGTATTTGTGTGCATTCCAGAGAAAAGTGATCCAACTGAATGCTGAAATTATCAAACAATACCATTAGTATCTCCTGCAAGTAAAATTTTGCTGACAATCATTCAAAAGAGGTTGCAGCCGTACATCTACAGGAGACTGCCAGGAGTTCAACCCAGATTCAGAAGAGGACATAGAACCAAGAATATAACTGTACATGTCTAGTGGATCTTGGAAGAAAGCAGATAGTAATTGACTACACACAGGTATTGGACTGTGGGAATTATTACAAACTATGTATAAAATTGGGAATTCTGGAACACTTATTTGTGCTCATGAGGAACTTAGACCAACAGGCAACTTGAGATACTTACTGATGAAGGCAGAAGACTACAGCCTTCAGTGTGTATTTACCTTAACCTGAAGAAAACAAAAATTGTCTCAACATGATAAACAGAGGAAATACTTAAGTTGTAAAGGATTTCCTTTTACTTGGATCCACAATTCATGTGCCTAGAAGGGGCAGTTGAGAAGTGAGACTACACATTACATTGGGCAGATCTGCTGCAAAAGAACTCTTTAAAGTGTTAACAAGCAAAGATGTCAGTTTAAGGACTCAGATGAGCCTGACCCAAGCCAGTGGTATATTCAGTTGCTTCAATATGCATGTGAAAGCTGGACAATGAATAAGAAAGACTGAGTAAAAATTGATATCTTTGAATCTTCAGTATGCCAGGGACTGCCAGAAGAGAAAACAAATCTATCTTGGAAGAAGTACACCTAGAGTATTTCTTAAAAGCAAGGATGAGGAGACTTCATCTCACATACTTAGGATGTTATCAGGAGGGACCAGTCCCTTGAGAAGGACATCATGCTTGGTAAAGTAGGAGGTCGTTGAAAAAGAGGGAGGCCCTTGACACGGTAAACTGACAGAGTGCCTACAGCAAGGACCCCCAGCACAACAATTGTGAAGGTGATGCAGGACGCGTAATGTTTCTTTCTGTTTAGATGGAGTTGCTATGATTCAGAACTGGCAGGCGCATACCAGCAATAACAGTATGTCATCGGAATCTTTTCAATTCTCTTATGCATTCTTTTCCAACTTTCTCCATTGCCCCCTGTGATAATCTGTACTTTGTCCCTGTTTATTACGAGGTTTTATCTGCTGTCATTTGAGCACACAGGCATTTGTAATGATTCTTCTGGGTCCTATGTAGTACTCTTTAAATTACATGTAGTATTTTATGGACCATTCACTTGAAGTATACTCAGTGTCAGGATTATTCTTTTACTTTTTTAAAACAAAATTTCACACTATGGATGTAAATACTGAGAATCAATATAGCTTCAAGCAGCAATATAGTCCGTTAATGATGTTAACAGACAGAACTCCAGATTCTTGTTACGTGCCCCCAAAAGCCAGTTTCTGAGACAGGTATTTGGGTGAGTGGTGAAAGGCTTTATTATTATTTACTGTGTTTGCTGACAAATAAACCTGGATGGCAGATAGCATGTTTCTTCTCCCAGACTGTCCTAATTGGTCAGGAGGACCCACAGTTTATAGAGAAGGTACGTGTCACTTGCCAGCACAGGGGCCTCGGGAAAACAAGGGCTGTGGTTGGGAGGGGCCCCGTCCAAAAGTGGGTTGGTGGGATATACATTTCAAAAGCTGAGGTCCTGATGCTCCAGCTGTCTCCTGGGGCAATCTCTCTCAGTGCCTGAGCCTGCCTGGCAGGATCCTCCACCTCAGCAGCCTCTACCTTGTTTTTTATTTATTCATTTACTTATATTTGTTTATTTATATTAATTTATTTATTAAGTAAATGAATAAAATTTCTAACATCAACTATCTCACCTATGATAAACTCTAACCCCGTCCCCATCCTTGTAGCCATCGAAGTTGTTTTTTTTCTGTAGATAATTCTATTTATAAGTCTTTATAACAGAGGGCTCATACAATATTTGTCCTTTTGACCTGACTGATTTCACTTAACATAATATCTGCCAACTGAAAACCTTGTTATAAGGTGTTTTCTAAAATCTACATTGTTTTTTATCATAGCATACTGTTCCATTGATTATATGTACCGTAGTTTATGCATTCATCTGTTGATGGGCACCTGGGTTGATTCCGTCTTTTAGCTTCTGTGGACTGAGCGGCAATAAACATTCATGTACATGTGTCGATCCCTATGACAGCCTTTGTTTCTGAAGGATCAATTGCAAGCAGTGGAATTACTGGCTCACATGGTGTTTGCTTTTTAGTAGTTCCTGTTTATCTATGTTCTGTTAATTGTGCTGTGTTAGATTTTGCTGTGTTAGATTTTGAGGTCTGTCTAAGCTGTGTATTAGGACTTACATTGTTGACTCTATTTTCTTGCATGGTCTTTATCATTTTAGGTTTGATATTTAGGTCTTTTATCCATTTTGAGTTAGTTTTTATGTAAGATGTGAGATATGGGCCTTGTTTCAGTTTTTTGCAGATGGATATCCAATTTTGCCAATACAATCTTAGGGGCTTTGTTGAATATCAACTGCTCATAAGAGGATGGTGGCATCTCCACTGTATTCCATTGGTCTATATGTTTCTTTCTCTACCAGTACCAGGCTGTTTCAACTACTGTGGCAGTGTAATAGGTTCTACGGTCAGGAAGTGTGAGGCTTCCCATAGTGTTCCTCTTCTTCAGTAGTGGTTTACTAAGCCAGGGTTTCTTCCCTTTCCAAACATAGTTAGTGATGTATTTCTCCATCTCATTAAAAAATGACACTAGAATTTGTATTGGAATTGCATTTTAGAGGTGGTTTGCTTTAGGTGAAATGGACATCTTCACAATATTAAGTCTTCCTAACTATGAACAGCGTAAGTTTCTCTAATTTTTGAAGTCTTTTTTGGTTTCTTATAGTAAGGCCTTGTAGTTCTCTCTGTATAGGTCTCTTATTTCTCTAGTTAGATTTATTCATAGATATTTTATCTTCCTGGAAGCTATAGTAAATGGTATTGATTTGGTGATTTCCTCTTTGATGAACTGTTTTGTTGGTATAAAGCAATCCTACTGATTTACTCATGTTTATCTTGTATCCCAATACTTTGCTGAGCTCCTCTATTAGTTCCAGTAGTTTGCTTATGAATTCCTTAGGATTCTTTGTATATACAATCATATCATCTGCGAATAGGGAGATTTTTATTTCTTCATTGCCGATACAGATGCCATTTATTTCTTGGCCTTGTCTAGTTGCTCTGGCTAGAACTTCTAGCACAACGCTGAATAGAAGTGGTAAGTGTGGGCATCCTTGTCTAGTTCCCATTCTCAAGGGGAATTCTTTCTGTCTTTCATTCTTTTACCATTCAGGATGATGAAGGCAGTTGGCTTTGCATAGATGCCACTGATTGCTTTGAGGAATTTCCCTTCTGTTCCTATTTTTCTAAGAGTTTTTGGCATGAATCAGTGTTGGAGTTTGTCAAATGCCTTTTCTGCATCGATTGACAAAATCAGATGATTCTTATCTTTTGTGCTATTTAAGTGGTTGATCACATTACTTGCTTTTCTGATGTTTAACCAGCCTTGCATCACTGGAATGAAACCAACTTGATCATAATGAATTATTTTTTTTATATGCTGTTGATTTCTGTTGGCTAGGATTTTGTTGAAGAGTTTTGCATCTAGGTTCCTGAGTGATACTGGTCTATAATTTTGTTTTTTGTGAGATTCTTCCCTGGCTTTGACAGCACATAGCTTTGGCTTCCCTGGCTTTGGTATCAGGATTATGCTGGCTTCATAGAATGAACCTTGGAGTATTCCATCCCTTTCTATAGTGTGAAATAGCCTCAATAGTGTCAGAATTAACTGTTCTCTAAAAGTTTGATAGAATTGTCCAGTGAAGGCATCTGGGCCAGAACTTTTTTTGGTTGTCAGTTTTTTCATGATTTTTTTCATCTCAAAGAGCAGTAGATCAACTTAATAAATCTACCACCTTGTTTCATGTACCAAAAAAAAGCTGCAAAAGCTACAAAGATTACTATCTCAGTGATTCCTGTCAGTTAATGGGTGACTTCCTGGGCCAGGGCCTAGGTGAGGAATACAAGGCATCTTTAAGACGGAGAAAAGACAAGTAAAGTCAATTCTACAAAAACAATTAAATTCTGGCTATTTTAATTTCTCTTTTTAAAACTGAGGGGGCCTGAATGCTTCCCCCTTCTTTCAATGATGCCTCTTTTTGTAAATATTTCAAAATAATTATTTATGGCATTTTGGCAGTGATTCTCTGGTTGCAACTTTCAAGCTTTGAAATTGATAGAAAAGGAAGGATTTAGAGGTTGCTTTTATGTTCTGCTTCCATGTTATTTTTTCTATGCACAGTAGAAGCCGTTAACAGATGATTAGTTCCACATATAAAATGTGAAGTTTATCAAAAGGGTTTCTACCAAAGGAAAGAAGATTGCTGTTCAGGTGTTATCTGTATTCTTGACTTACCCACTGGGTCGGTCGAAATTTCATTTTTCTGTTCTATGAGATCATGCCCCTTTTAGTTTTACTGCTTGTAATCCCATCAGAGAGGGAATTGCGGTGGGAATGTGAGTGATGTATTTAATGCTAAATGTCTTTACTTGGCACAAAAGAATGGTAACATTTATGAAATGTGTATATTTAGTATTTTTAAATTGTGGATAATAGCACATTATTTTTCATTTTTCAACTATAGAAATGATATCAATTGTCACTTTAACAAATCAATGTGAAATCCATATGCATATCAGTTTCATGGGCTAGTCATCAAAGTAGCAAAGGAAGTCATTAGATTATCTTTTGTGCAAAAATACCTAGACCTTTGAATATAAATAGTAATCATGTGGTTACTAAACTTGAAACTGGCATGCTTGTGTTAAATTAAATCTATTTGGAATCTGAATGTTTTTCTTTGCATCAGTGACTCTAGCTGTGCAAATCACCTGCCACAGAAAAGATTCTTTCTGTTATAAAGATGAGCTTAGTGCTAGCAAACATTCACCTTTGAGATCACAGCACATTGTTAGACACATCAGCTCTCTTCTAACTTCAGCTGCACTATTTTGCTCTCAAATAATCTAACAGCACTGCCTTTAAAGCACTGCCCACAATTAAATTCTGACTCAGTGTGTCTTCTAGCTTTAACTGTTCCTAAATTATTCTTTGCAATTCTGCAATCATTCATATCGCATTCATTGCGACATGTTTAATTCATTCATATTAAAAAAAAAAAAAAACTTTTTGCTGTAGAGTTGATTCCAACTTGTAATGCCAACCTATATTGAATGCCTGCTATAAAACAAAAATTTTCTAGCATCCAGAGATGTTTTATAGGGCATATCAAGTATTCGACTTACTGAAATTTATAATCTAACGTGGTTTATCAAAATAAGATGTATTTTTAATTCATTTGCATAAGTACTAAAGGCTACAGGTTTTGTAATATCTCTTGAAATATACAGAAAGTTACAAAGAAAGATTTGGTATCACTACCTAAAAATCATATTTTCAACCTGAAATATCTGTGAATGAAAACAAGTAATACCTTTTTATTTTACTTATCAAAACAATGCCTTTAGTTCTGCAGAAAAGAAGAATGGATATTTGTAGTTATTATATGCTGAATTTTACCATGAAGAAAATGTTTTGAAATACAAACTGAATTACTTTTTTTGGTTCTTAAGTGAGTAGTGAGTCAGTCTGAGTTTACTTTACCCTTTTACATCACAGATGTGAAACTGAGTAAGATTTTGATTAAATAAAGATATTCCTCACAGGAAGTATGTATGTTATATCCATGTAGATTGTGTAAAGAAAGTGTAAGTACCATAAGGGCAGAGACCATGTCTAGCTTTTAATCTGTATTTTTTCAATATATAATTTGATCATTTAGTCCCTGCCATAGAGAATGCATACAATTAAAAATGCTACACAGTGAGCAAGTGAGTGAATGAAGAAGACTTTAATAACTCCTTTCCTCACAAAATGGAAGAAGGTGTGAAGGAGACAGAAGTGCTTTCTGAAGTTTTCCGTTTACAAATGAGTGCACAGCTGTCAGAAACACATGCATACTGCCTTATACTTAATGTTCTTCATTATTTGTTTCTTTGCAGAGCGATTCAACGTGTACCTTATGCCTACACCCAATCTGGATATTTATGGTGAATGTACAATGCAGATTACTCATGAGAATATCTATCTGTGGGATATCCACAATGCCAAGGTCAAACTGGTGATGTGGCCTCTTAGCTCACTGAGGAGATATGGTCGGGACTCAACGTGGTTCACCTTTGAGTCAGGAAGGTAAGCATCCAACATGGGGACCAAGTGAAAGTGGTGGGAACACTCTTAGGAAGAGAAGATTGTGACCTTTGCCACTCAGGATGCCTGTTGTTTTTCTAAGAGGTTGTGTTGTTGTTGTTAGGTGCCGTTCAGTCAGTTCCAACTCATAGCGACCCTGTGAACAACAGAACAAAACACTGCCCTGTCTTGTGCCATGTCCACAATCATTTTTATGCTTAAGCCCATTGTTGCGGCCACTGTGTCAGTCCATCTCATTGAGGGTCTTCCTCTTTATCGCTGATCTTCCACTCTGCCAAGCGTGATGTTCTTCTCCAAGGACTGATCCCTCCTGACAGCATGTCCAAAGTATGTAACATCCAGTCTTGCCATCTTTGCTTCAAGGAGCACTCTGGATGTACTTCTTCCAGAGCAAATCTGTTTGTTCTTTTGGCAGTCCGTGGTACCTTCAATGTTCTCCAACACCACAATTTAAAGGTGTCAATTCTTCTGTCCTCTTTGTTCTTCTTTCTTCTTTGTTTTTAAGGGGTAGAAGTTTCAAAATACATTATTTCTTCTGATTCCTATTGGTAAGCTGAGTAAAGTTGTATTAATTGTATAGCATAATTTTTGTCCCGTAATTTTGATTTCTTCCACTGATACCAGATTAGTTTCATAATTATCTCAATAATGCAATTTTTTTTTGGTAAATGATTGCAGTACTCTATTTTGGTATCCTCATTCAGTAGGATTCTCTTGAAGATGTAATGTAGTCTTGCTTGCATTATTTGTGAGGTTTTTTTGTTTTGTTTTGTTTTGTTTCTTAAAGACTTTTGGGGGAAAGTTAGGTTCGCATTTAACAATTTCTACAAAAACTTGGGTTATGTTTTTCACATTGTACCATCAATCTCATTATCTCCATTCTAGTTGTTTCATTTCCATTACTTTTGCTTTCCTGTCACCACACCCACCCATCTCATCTTGGCCTTGGCATAAATGTTGACTATTTAACTGCAGATAGGTGATTATTTTATGAATATGTCAAAAAAGAGCACAGTACTCAAGGTAAAATTCTTTTATGAGCCAATTTGTTACTTAGTTGAAAGATGGCCTCCGAATTTAGTTTCAGTTCAGAATTTAAAGGGTGACTTGGGTTCCCCAGGTCTCTGCTGGTCCTGTCAATTTGTCTTTTTTTTTTTTTAAGATTTCCAGTTTTGTTCTACAATATTTTCCCACCCTGCTGAAACTGTTGTTACCCTGATCAGAACAGACAGTAGTAGTAGCTGGACACCATCTGGTTCTGGACTCTGAATAGGTGAGGCCGTGGTTTGTGTAGGCAGTTGGTTTTTGTATACACTGATTTCTTCTTTGAGTCTTCGGTTTCCTTCTTTCTCTTTTGCTTTGGATGAGTAGAAACCAGTAATGGTATCTTAAATAGCTGCTGGCAAGCCTTTAAGACCACAGACATTATTTAACCAAACTAGGATGTAGAACATAAACTCGATAGACTATGTTGCATCAGTTGACTGAGATTTCCCCTAAAACTGTAGTCCTAAGCCTTCAAAACCAGTAAATCAATCCCACAAGGTGTTTGGGTATGTCTGGGAGGTATCTATCGTATGTATCATAAGACTATGCACCTTATGTCCTTTAACAAATGTATGACTGTATGTGCACAGCAACGGCACTGGGCTTGGCTGTATATACACAGACACACTATGTGTGCTTACCTATTGTTGAGCAAATAGTTCAAAAAGGTGCACTATGTGAAGAAGAACACCAGCATTGTAGGTAGATTCATTTAACAACCAGTGATATGCACATGATGCACATTTCTTTCTGAAAGCTAAGAGGACTTGAATTGCTGATGAAGATCAAAGACTGTAGACTTCAGTATGGATATACCTCAGCCAAAATCTTCACAACTAGATCAATAAGAAATATCATAAATGTATAAAATGTTGAAGTTGTCAATCCAAAAGCCAAGTGCCGTAAGACTTCATTTTACTTGGATTGGCAGTCAACTCTCATGCAAGCAATTGTCAAGAAATCAAATAATGTGTTACATTAGGCAATTCTGTTGCAAAGGACTTCTTTCAAGTGTTAAAAAGCAAAAATGTCATTTTGAGGACTAAAGTGCACCTGACCCAAGCCATGGTGTTTTCAATTGCTTCATATGCATAACAAAGCTGTACAATGGATAAGGAAGACTGAAGAAGTGATATTTCTAACTTATGTTGTTGAACAAGAATACTGAATATACCATGGACTTCCATAACAAACAAATTTGTCTTGGAAGAAGTATAGCCAGGAGATCCCTTAGAAGGGCCGATGGAGAGACTTTGTCTCACATACTTTGGACATTTTATCCGGAAGGACCAGTCCCCTTGGAGGAGGACCTCATACCTGGTAAAGTAGAGCATCAGCAGAATGGATGGACGCAGTGGCTGCAGCAGTGGACTCAAACACAGCAACAATTGTGAGGATGCCACAGAACTGGTAGTGTTTTATTCCATTGTGCACAGAATACTGTGTCAAAACCACTTCAGTAGTACCTAGCAACAACATATGTATATATTGTTTTATACACACACACACACACCCCGACACACACACACACACACCGTCCTGTACACATGTATGCCTACATATCTATGTAAGCACTCACACATTTTTTTTGGTTGTTACTGCTATTGTTGCCAAATATGTAAGTTATATCACTTACCATCAATGTCCCGTATTCTTGTGTATTCTTTGGTAACATTCAGTGTTGCCTTTGCCATCACCAAAACTAATGATTGTTTTCTGTCTAAAGTGTGATTTCCCTTTCCTTGCCCTCCTGTACCTGGTAACCACCAAAGAATGTTGATTCTTACATGTATACCTATTTTTGTCTTTTTATAAAAGTAGGATCATATTTGTCCTTCTGTGTTTGACTTACGAGATCCAACAATTAAGTATGTGAGCGTAATCATTCTAAATGCTACATGCTACATTGCTGAATATCACTATGGTACACCCTTGGAGTACTTTGAAGCTGTGGACTGACGACCGCACCTAGTCCATCCTTCAAAGCAGTTTGAAACTCTTTCTGGAATGGCCATTGAACACAATGGCAAGTTCACAAACTTAATTGTATAGTTGTCTATGAGGGAGTTTTTAGCCAGTAAACAAATAACTGTATTGGAACACCCTCCCTACTCACCTGATCTGTCCCCCAGTGACTTCTTTCTTTACCTGAAAATAAAAGAAATATTGAAAGGAAGGCATTGTGATGACATTCAAGACATCAAGGGTAAATACAATGACAGCTCTAATGGCCATTCCAGAAAAATAGTTCCAAAATTGCTTTCAAGGGTAGACTAGATGCTGGTATCAGTGCATAGCTTCCTAAGGGGAGGACTTTGAAGCTGATCATAGTGATATTCAAGAATGAGTGTGTAGCATTTTTTCTAAGAAGAGTTCATGAACTCAACTGCAAACGTCATATTTCAGTCAGCATAATGTCCTCCAGATTCATTCATGTTATGATTCATGGACTTACCATTATTCTTTATAGCTGTGTAGTATTCCATTGTGTGTATATACGGTATTTTGTTTATCTATTCATGTGTTGATGGTCACTTAGGTTGTTTCCATCTTCTTGCTTTTGTGAACATAGCAAATGCCACAGTGAGTATAGGTGTGCATCTGTCTAGCCATGTCACTGCTGTTAGATCTCTAGGGAATGTATACCAAGGAATGGGATTGCTGAATCACAGGTATTTCTATTTCTAGCTTTCTCCTTTCTATAATGACTGTACCATTTTTCATTCTTACCAGTAATGGATAAGATTCCAGTCTCTTCACAACCTGGCCAGTTTGTGTGATTTTTCATAAGCAGGCAATTTCAGAAGGAATTTTACATAAAATCATTCAAATCTTGCCTTTTAGGTTCAAGGTAAAAAATATTAAGGCACCCAGATTTGTGTGTAAGAATAGCAATTAAGTATAAATATTAATGCACAATCACTGAGGAAATGTTGCTTAGTGTATGATTTATGAAATGTGTGACTTAGACTTTAAAGCTTGGTGTATCAAGACAGATATATTGGGTTCTTGATTGTAGTATGTGGTTAGAATTGTGTTTGAAAAGAATGCTTGTTTCACAATTTATAGACACCGGTTTAGACATTTGCTACTACTAACCAAATTCACATCTTTATGCTGTGACCGTGTTGTGATGCTGTCATACACTCAGGTCTGGGCATTCTGTGTGAGAATATTTAATGCATAGGGGTTATGGTTCTCATATTCTGAAAATGAATCTGTGGTATTCTTATGTAATTGCCGTGAGGCTTCATTGTAAATTTATTTGATATAACAACGTAAAGTGTGTAACTTCTTACAAAATTCTCTTAGAACCAGTTGGGTTTGAATCAGCTGTGAGCCATGATGATCCCATGGGTGTGAGAGAGTAGAAATGTGTTCTGTAGAGGTTTTACTGGCTGAGTTTTTGGAAGACTTTGAAGATTTCTAGTCCTTTTTATGAAATGCCTCTGGTGGACTCAAATCTCCAGTCTTTTGCTCAGCAATGAGTGTGGTTAAGCTTTTGTGCCACTGAGGACTCCCTTATTTGAGGTTTAAAAGAAAAAAAATTACTGCTGTTGAGTCAAATCTGAGAGCAACTATGTAGGACAGAGCAGAACTGCCCCCCAGGGTTTCCAAGGAGTGCCTGGTGGATTCAAACTGCCAGCCTTTCTTTTTATAGCTAGCAGCTTGTAGCTCTCAACCACTGTGTCACCAGGGTTTGCCCATTTAGTAACCTAAATGGGTCATATGTCTTTTAAATCTTTTCAAGGAAAAAAAAAAAACTCCTAAGCTAGCTCAGGTTGACTGGTCTGGAGTCTGTTTTCACGAAGATGAGCTGGAAGCATCCGCCACACTGATTTCACTGAGGAGACCACACCCCTGTGCATACTTGTGTGTGCGCACTCCCCTGGCTGTCCCCTCTGCTTAGATTTTGACGGTACTGGAGTAATCATCTGTCTTAATATCTCAATCCAGTCTTAATTCTCTTAGGAAAGTGAACATTTTAGACATGTATGCTATTTATTAGCAATTAGATGAGGAAGCATAGCTTAGAGCTGTAATGATGTAGAATCTATAAGGCATTTTTTACTGAACCTATAACGTTAGTGTGTGTATAGACGTGACCTCGATGGTTTGTTGCCACCACTTAGCTGCCCTGCCTCCAGGCTCGCCTCCCTGGATCTTTCCTAAAGCTCCTTGGGGACCCCTTGTGTTCCTATGTTTATGCATAATAACTTAAATATATGACTGTCCCTCATTTTGGCTGGCATCTATGCACCTGAGAGAGCAAGATAGGATTTAAATAACTACTAGTAGTGTTTTTTTGTTTCTTTCCTTTTATAGCAGTTCTATAGAATTGTCACCCCACCTGTACCTGTCAGCTGTGGAAACTCTATGGAGCAATTCTGCTCTGTCCTATACAGTGGCTATGAACGAGTCGGAATCGACTCCATGGCAGTGGGTTATCCATGTTAGTTTTTGCCAATTTCCTGTTCTTTCAAAGCCTTCAAAGGACATACGCTGACTCATTATAGCTTTTAAATTGATTTTTGTAAGTAAAACAGCAAACTGCTTAATGTGCAAACTACTTGGCTTTCCTGGTAATTACTACAAACTGTTCTTCAGTGATCTTGAGGATTTCTAATGATTTTGAGATTCATAATATCTATTTGTATACATATACATACATATGTGTGTGTATGTGTATGAATAACGTTCAAAATATTCGTGGTTGTGTGTTTTATTGATTTAGGAGGGTTTTCGTTTTTCTATGTTTAACAGAATAACTTCTTGTAAAGGAAATATCTAGAAAGCATCCTAATACTCATGCTCTAAGAACCAGAGAGAACCAGACTAGACCAGAGCTCGGTTTCTTTTCAATAATACAGCCTGTGAAATTTGAGTCCTCTGAGTTTTGCTTGTCTTGTTTTATATATATTATAATCTCTATGTTCTGGATATATTTGGAGAGGCTGAGTTAGTGTGTATATAAGGTAGTATGCAGCACAGTACTCTTACAAATTGGTATGTGAGAAATCACAACTGCTTACTCTTTCTCAGAAATTATAGAATTTGCCTGTTTCTAAATAAAGTTTCTACTTAGATCTATAGAACTCTCTTTCCTGAAAACTCTAGTAAAGTATTAACAGCCAATACACTGAGAGTATGAGTGGACATGAGCCAAGTAGAAAGCCCACTGAGTGGAGCTATATTCAGATGTTTGAGAGTTCATTATAAAGTTTAAGTCTAGAGATAAGAAATCAGTTCTGCCTGACATGGGTCATGAATCTGAGACCAGTTGAAAATGAGATTAATGCAACAAGGCTGAAAGAACAAATAAGGAGACAATACCCAGGGCCTGTCTTTGTATTAACCGGTGTTGGAGGCATAATTTGATGAGACAGTAGCTACCTGCTACATGGCACAGCCTTATAATTGACCACATATAATTCTTTTGAACGAGCATAAACTCCTTAGAAAGTCAGATTGTGCAGAAATGACCATCATTCATCCTTACACTTAAAAATACTGAGAGAAAATGCCAAAGATGTCATTGTATGTATGCACTGCATTTTTTTATCCATTCATCAATGGAGACTATCTTAAAGTAAGCAGAAAAATGCTCAGGTTTGTCATGTGTAAACTCACATGGTTTATTACAGGTGGTCATGACACAGCACACAGAAACAACCCCAAAGCATTCATTTAGCCCTGGAGAAAGCCTTGCTGCAGGTGAAGATCCATCATAACTGAGGTCCAAGATCCATGATAATCGTCGGCAGCGTCTCCAACATACCTTCTGGGAAAGTGTTAGTCTTGGGAGGGGGTCAGAGAGTCATTCTGCCTCTACCCTGCTCTAATTAAAAGAACAAGAGCCCGGCAGTTTTATGTGATTGAGTCCCTCTGCTTTTGCAGGTGTTCATCAGGGACATCTAGTTCCTACTGCATGGGAGGAACTTACATCAGGTTCATAATCAGAGTTTACTCACAATGTCTAGCATAGATGAAATGAAGGTTATGTCAAACCATATCACTGCAAAGCAATTGTTGACATTAGGAGTTTGTCAGTTTCCAGGTGTTCACAGCTTACCTTGAAATGCTCATGTCACGCATTATGTGTTTTGCACATGTGTTGTTTGAGATCATTACAAGCAATGCATCACAATCCACTCTTTGACCTCAAATTGCATTCAATCAAAAGTCTTAGCATTAACTTCTTAAAGGCAAGTTTCACTGAAAGTTTTCCAAATAGTCAGCATCACAAATGCTTCTTTTATATGGCTCAATATCCATTCACGAGAATTCTAAATTTTGAGCTCATTTAGCCATCCAAACTTCCTTGACAATTATTTCTCCAGGCAAATATAATTTTTATAACACTGATAGGAATAAAAGCATTAGTAGCATGTTGTAAGGCATGCACAGATGTTTAAAAGTGGTCATGATTTGGGGAAATTTGTCTTTATTTTTTTAGTTACTTTCTGGATCTTGGACTACATGTTTTCTCTCTTGCCTCAAGTTCAAGTGTTCACTCACCTGGTTATAGTTCCTCTTTGTTGCTTAGATGTTGACCAAGGAAACATTAGGTTTATTCAGGTGAAAACTTTTATTGGTTATTCTTACTATTCTTTTATCCTGGCTAGATTCTGAATAATCTCCAATTGTTATTAAGGTATTTATCCCTTTAAGGCAACCTTGAAGTAAATAATATACGTTCTCACTGTCTTTCCAGCAAGTAAATTTTGTAGGATTCTTGACTCAATTCACAAATGTCCATTTGCCTAAATAATATGTTACTGGTTTTTCAGGCATAAAAGCCACAGTGGTAGGTATATCTGTAGGTCAGTTTTATTTATGGCATCTGGTGTTATCCGTGTGTTATAATTTCATTCTGTCAGTTGCTCATGAGGAACATGAATGCTGCATATAAACAGGGGAATTTGATCAGCTTTAAGCATCCATGCACCCTTTTAAAACTAGGGTATCCCCATGTGTGGTAGCCCTGTTTCAGTCCTGCGTTTTAGAGCTGGGATTTGTATTTGACAAGCCCCTGTGTTATTTTATCCATCGTTAATGGTAACATCGACTTTTGATTTAATAGAATTGCCTGTTATGGGTGGGCTCCATTGTCTATTTATAGTGAACACTTATCTTAAAGTAGTTACTGTATTAGGATGTAAGATATCACACTAACGTTTTTTAGTAGTATTTTATAGTGTTATTGGAAGGCCTGGTAGTGTAGTGGTTATGTGCTACAACGGCTAACCAGAAGGTCAGCCAATGGAATCTACCAAGTGTTCCTTAGAAACTCTACAGAGCAGTTCTGCTCTGTCCTGTAGAGTTGCTGTGAGTTGGAATCAACTCGATGGCAATGGGTTTATGTATGTGTGTTTGGTGAAAGTTTACCTGGTAAATCAGGTTCCCAGTTGACAAGTTCTATACAGACTGTTCTATGACATTAGTTACATTTTCCATAATATCAACATTCTTTTAATTGCATTATGGTTGTTCATACCATGTTTGGTTTTAGCCTCAAACTCTTTTTTCTCATTGTTAATTTTTTGTTGTGGGAGGTAGAGGAGGAGGTAATGGCTCAATGGTGGAAGGTTCAGTTGAGGTGGAAGGTGTTGGTGCTTTGGTGTCAAAGAAACAGAGCATCTGTGATGTTGGCTTGGAACCCATTGCTATGAGTTAGGCTGTCAACAACAAAAGTGCTGAGAGCAGTAAATGTAAGCTACACACATTGGAGATATCAGCATCCCTTATGGTGATTAAATGGAAATTTGGGAAGTGTCCTTAATCTGTAGGAGTTTAAATTTCTCTGTAGTTACCCAGTATGTATTTCCAGTGGTTGGGGCAATATTTTTCCTCTTACTTAATGAATTATTATTAAATTTTATAAGGACTATATCAGAAAGTATAGAGATTTCTTCTGGTATCCAAAAGTAGAGTGTTCTATGGAGTCTTTCTTAAGACAAAATTGCATAAATGAAGAAGCAATTACCATTAATTTATAAGGGAAAAAAACCTGAGCATTCACAGACCCAAAATACAGCTTACTGAATCATACCAAATAATACATAAAACCTAAAATAACACCAATGTATAATAAAATCAGGAAGGATATGATAAATACACAGCTTGTATGAAGGAGAAATAGTGAGCATCCCATTGTGGTTCCTAGGAAGAAGGTTGGTAGCACTGCTCTCACTGTTCAGGGCGCTTACTACAAAACAAATGCTAAACACCTATTTTGCTTTTCATCTTTTTTTTGTAAAGGCAAACATCTTCAGATTTATTTCTGTTTGCAAAACAGGCATTAAGGCATGTCTTTTGTAAACAAGTTGGCATAAACTTTCAAAAAGTGCTGGATACCTGTATTATTTGTTATTAAGTATCACATCTGGGGGGCTGAGATTTTTAGTTCTTTCTCTGTGATTCAGTGTTATGGCTGATTTCCATAATGGTTTAGACCAGCTTTTAAATTTGTGATTTTTGTTTTAAAAAACATAAAAACTTGCTGTTGTGTCAGTTTCAACTCATAGCGAGTCTATAAGACAGAGTAACACTGCCCCATAGACTTTACAAGGAGCATGAGGCAAATCTGAACCGCCAGCCTTTTGGTTAACAGCTGTTGCACTTAGCCACTATACCCCCGGGTGTGCTATTATTGGTTAAGAGTCTTAATTTTTGTTTAAGTGTTTAATTATATCTTTGAATACTACCAGCTGCTGTAGGTCTGTAAGGTGAATAAAAAGTTCTGTCCTTTTCAGCTCCTTTGTCCTTGATGTTTAGTAAAAAGTGGGCCTTGACCTAATTCTGTTATGTGAGGTATATGCCAAAGCAAGGTATCCAAATTGTACATCCTTTTGTGGTGTAGTGTACGTTACAGCAGGCTATGGTAATCCTAATCTGTGTTGCATGAATATTTCTTATTTTCTTGTGTAGGTAAAGGACTAATGTACTGTATTTGAGTCTATCAGATTTTGGCTTGTCAGTGTATTCCTTAGTATGTCTTCATACTTCAAATTTTCTGTAAGGTCCACAGTATATAACTATATATTGTAAAAAAAAAAAAAAAAAAAGTGTAGATTTTGTCTAAGTGCCCAGTTTTGGGTAGTGTGAAGTTAATATGCCTATATGTATATATTTTCTCTAAAGGTAGTGTTAAGATTTCCATAGTTAACATAGAGGTCGACCATCCATGTGTATATCCCACTGGAAAATGTACCATTTCCACTTGAGAGCTTTCTGGCCAGATGTTATCGTCTTTTGCTCTTCAGACATCTGTTGGATCCACACCAGGATGAGCAGAGATATACGGAGTTGAATATTTACTCCTGTTTTCAGGGTGGTTATGTGTGCTCTAGTGTTTCATACAGAGTCCACGTATGATCTTCCATAGGCTATGATTTGTGTTCTTCCAGAAGGAATTTTTTAGACCAAAGGCAGTTGGGCTCAGAGTCTATAGGATTTTTAATCCACAAGGACCACATGACAAAACTTGGTGAGTCTAAGAATTCTATCCCGAGTTTTGATTCAGATTGCATAGATGCAGAAGTATGATATGTTTGCATTGCACTGCTTATTTTAAAAGTGTTCAAGAATGCTCCTGTGTAGGCACTAAATGAGTGTCTTTCTAGTTATAAATGTGTTTGAAAATTATTCCAAAGCATGTTATAACTTGTCTCCAATATCCAAATTAAACTGTTTTTTGTATTGCTTCTTTGGGGAGTGGTGAGTGGAGACCGACAGTATCTGCAATAACTTATTGGGGACTGTGCCATAACAACAACTCCCAATACTGAGTGAACAACACATCCTCTTTCTGTAAAAAAAGAAAAAAAGAGTTCCTTTTTTCCTGTTATAATAATGTACTATATGTAAGACATAATTGTATCCCTGTGTGGATACAGCTTGGAAACTGTAAATTCATAGTCAGAATTTATGTGCTATTACTGGGCAGATAATGTAACCCTGAGGCAGTTGTGTGAATGTGTATTGTTTACCTTCACACCAAAAAGCAGTTTGACTTTCTTTGGTCAGTGGAGTGACAAGAACATATGACTTAAGTCTAGAATAGTATACCAAGTGCCCTCTCCAGTAGTGATATCAGTGAGGGTGTCCACGTCTCAGAGTACTCCCTCTAGCTTAGGTGAAGCTGTATTTAGGTGTCTGTACCAAACCGCATCCATTGCTGACTCACAGTGACTTTTTTTTTTTAAAGCTACATTGCCATTGAGTCAGTGCTGACTCATAGCAACCTTATAGATGGAATCAAACTGCCCCATAGAGTTTCCAGTGATCAGCTGGTAGATTTAAACTGCTGACCCTTTGGTTAACAGCCAAACTCTTAACCACTCTACCACCATTTCTTTTTGCTAATGAGCTAAATTGGGTTATTATATGAGAAGATAGTTGGAAAAATTACTACTAAAAGGTTTTTAATTTTATCTATAATTTCTTTAAATCCTTCTTTAAGATTATATTGTGGGCTGTTAACAATCCTAGTAACCACTAGAAATGCCATTAGAGTCTACCTGGGGGTAGACAAGTTAATTAATATGAAGATACTCTTTCTCTCTAGTTAGGTTCTCTCTAGTTAGGTATAGAAGTATAAAATACATTTCTGCTGTATTTCTAATTAAGTACATTAAGCAGATAAATTTTATGGGTGGATTTTCAGCTAATGAGGCAAATCTGTGTGTGCCCAGCTTCGTTAGCTCGGTTTATACCAACTAGGCCTTCTGTATAGACTCCATTATTTGTTTCTGTGGCTTTCTTCAAATCACAGTAACTTGGGATCTAGTAGCTACAAGTATAAAAAAATCAAATTTACAGTTACCTCTAGATTTGACCAAAGTAACATAAAGACATTTATTTCCAGCTTTGTTTAGGAGACTGTCATTTCCCCATGGGTGATTAAGTGTCCTCTGTGTGGGCCTCCGTAATGTCGTATTCGTCTCCTAACTTTGCTATTTAGTGTTTTCCCTCCTAAATTCACCTACTTTGGATTCAGTTCAAAAAAAAAATACCATTGAGTGTATTTCTACTCATAATGACCTTATATGTTTCTGTACATGTTTGCTGTCAAATTGATTCTGACTCACAGCAACGCTATAGATGGAGTGGAACTGCCCCCCATAGGGTTTCTAAGGACCTGGTAGATTTGAACTACTTATCTTTTGGTTAGCAGCTGAACTCTTGACCACTATGCCACTAGGGTTTCCAGTTAGTTTGACTAAATTCACCTCTCATATGATCCTCAGTTCTTCCTGGCAGCCTTCTCTGTTGTCATCTGTAGTTAGCTGGCTATACTGGTCCGCGTTGTCTCCAACTTGGATTAAAAAGTAGAGGTCTGCTGCATCTAAAATTTGAATTAAATTTATTTTGGGATCTGAATTTAAAAAATGCCTCGAAAATAAAAGCATAATGTTTGTTTTAACTCCTCAACTGTCCGAACTGAATCTATTAGGTGTTTGCTCCAGTAAATATAGTAAAGAACGCACTTCTTTCTTGGAGGTGTGCTGACCTAAGAATTGTCTTTTGAATTTAGTGGTCTTCAGCTTTTGTTTCCAGTGGTCAATGGACCTTTCTGTCAGATCAGTGTGAGTAAGCCTAGCATTATTAAGATATTGGCAGCTCCTTCTGTGGTTATATACTCTTTCATCTTCATGGCTGTTAAATTCAGGAATAGCCAACTGGTTTTCCAACCTCTGTTTTCTCCCTTCAACTATGATCTGTGCTTGAGTTTCCTCCAGAGATCTCAGTTCTTGATTTAATTTGGTATCATTGGTGATTGCACCTAATTGTATTAATTCGTCACCAGTGAGGCTTAGATTCTCCCATTCCTTGACTAAAGTTCTAAAAGCCATTACATTTCAGTAAAGGTGCTTGTTTGTTGAAATTCTTGTCTAAGTTTAACCATTTTTACCCCTCATGATTTTTATCAATATTTTTTTTTGGCAATTTTGTCAATTATCATGGGACTTGAAAGGCAATTTTCAGGGTTGTATTAGCGATCTGGATCATTGTCTCCAGGTAGTGGATCATTATTTGTTGGGATCTGGAGTAAGTCTCTGGAACATCATCCTTGTGGCCAAGGTGTTGTCAAAAGTGCTCCCAGTAACAGGGCAGGTACCTCTTGGCTTTTATCCCTACATTAGAGGTGTCCTTTGAGTTTGTTCCTTACTAAGTTCTCTATAAGAGTCCTGATGGCTCAGTGATTAAGTGCTTTGCTGTTCACCTACATGTTAGCATTTTGAACCCACCAGCCATTCCATGGGAGAAAGAGATGGCATTCTGCTTCCATAAAAGATTACCCTTTTGGTAACCCTGTGGGGCAGTTCTACTCTGTCCTGTAGAGCTGCTATGAATCTCCAACAGCATGCAACAGATCTTTCACACCGTCTGACCATCCTTGCTTGGGAGGACATGATCCTTTTCTTTGACCTTTGAAATAATTGCCTGGAGTGATTCCTTTTGTTAATAATTTAAATTTTAAGTCTGAATATTTCTGATTCTCCATGTCTCCCCCCGAGGACTAGTCACAGCTCTCTTTACGTTAAATGTGGTTTTGTATGTTATTGCCTATATTTATACCAGATCTAGCCAAATAATCTAGCCAAAAAAAGTTGAAAGCTTGTGGTTTGGAGTGTCTCCATCATCTGTATATTAGACCCTGTTTCCTCAAGGGATGGTATTAGGGTTTGGGCTTCTTAATAATGGTGGACACTTTAATGACTTTTAACTGTCAGACTCACACCCACTTAAGAGTTTAATTTTGAAAACATGGATAAGCAGTAGCTCTTTTCCCCACCAAACAGACCCAATTTTCTTGAAATTTTTGAGTCCATCTGATTCCATCAGGTATACCAGTTGTCTTCTGGAGAGTTTATCTTAAGTAGAGACATGCTTAGGTTTGTCATGCATTAATTCATTTAATTTATTGGGAGGCCGTTGTGATACAACATACCCTCATGACTCTAAAACATTTGTTGAGGCCTGAAGAGTCAGGCTAGGGTAGTTAGTCCAATAATTGAAGTCCAAATCTTCAGCCCTGAGGCATTAATGAGGTAGTATCACTGGAGTATACTTGGCAATTTCTTATGTGCCCCAGATGACTCAGCAATCCTACTGCTAGATACTTACCCTACCCTCAAAAAACAAACATGCAAAACTATACCTTTGTTCTTACCATCAAAATCTGGAAACAACCCAAATGGCCATCAGAGTGACTGATGGAAACAAATTTTGACCTAGTTATACAGTGAAATGCTGCCTACCAATATCATACAACAACACAAAGCTCAAATATGCAAGTAAGAAATATGTATAATTCCATTTATAGAAAATTCTTCAAAGGCAAAACTAATTTATAGTCACAGAAAGTAGGTCTGGAGTTACCTAAGGATGGAAGCAATGGACTGTGAAGGAGGACAAGGGAATTTTCTGGAGTGAGGAGAATGTCCTGCAACCTGGCTGTCATGGTAATTATTCATTTTGACACTTGTTGAAAATCCTGGAACTTTTTACTAACTACTAGTGAGTATTGTCATGTGCACATTATATACCAATTAATGTTTTAGTGTAGGGAAAGTAGAAAGTGATTTACTCTTCTTATTTTATATACTTTTATAATGTGTTTGAATGTATGACAACAAGCATTTATTACTGTTATAATGAAACACTTTCCCTTGTGGGGGAGGAATGGGGCCCAGGAAGGAGAGAGAGAAGCCCAGTTGTTCTGTGGACAGCATGTCTTGCCATTATGGGTTAGGAGTGAGTCTTCACTCCTTACTAGGTATGTTCACACTGCAAATCTGTTTTCACTAGCTGGGTCTTTTTGTACTCTTAATTTTCTTTGCTTGTTGAAAAGGAAGAGGATTTGAAACACTTACTGATCAAGACCCAAGACTACAGCCCTTAAGTATGGACTGCACCTCCACATAAGTCAAAATTTTCACAGCTGTGACCCAATAAGCAGTAATCCAGAAATTAAACATGTCACTTTAAGCACTGAGGTGTACCTGACCTAAGCTTTGGTATTTGCGGTCACCTCATATATGTGCTGGATGGTGGATAAGGAAAATAAAATTAAAGCCTTTGAATTATGATGTTGGCAAAGAATATTGACTATATAGTGGACTACCAGAAGGGCGAACAGAATAGAGCCAGAATGCTTCTTGGAAAGTAGGATGATGAGACTGTCTTATGTACTTTGGACATCTTTTTATGAGGGACTCATCCCTGGAGAAGGACATCATGCTTGGTAAAGTAGAGGATCAGTGAAAAGGAGAAAGGCTACCCCCCCAAAAAGTAGATTGACACAGTAGGCTCGAACACAGCAACAGCTGTGAGGACGGCACAGACTTGGAAGTCTCTTGTTCTGTTATTCATAGGGTCTCGAGTCAGAATCAACTTGACAGCACTTAACAAGAGTAAACATCTATATTTCATTTATATTGATAATGTCTAACACCTTGTCACTGAAGGAAGAAAGAGTTGGAAAGGAAAAACCTAAAATCACACTAGATTCCTTTTATCCTAAAATAATCACTTTTAATACTTTGGTGTATGTCTATTTTATTATACAGGAACTGCCCATAAGTTCACAAACTCATCCCAGAAAAAGTGCTATATACTTCACTGCTAAATATCAGTACAGTCACCTTGGAAGTCCTCCCCTTGGGAATCCGTGCACCAATGCCAGTGTCTAGTCCACCCTTCAAAGCAATTTGGGAACTCTTTCTGGAATGGCCAGTAGACCGGTGCTTGTATTACCCTTGATGTCCTGAATGTCATCAAAATGTCTTCCCTTTCAGATTTCCTTTATCTTCTGGTAAAGAAAAAAGTCACTGGGGGCCAGATCAGGTAAGTAGGGAAGGTGTTCCAATACAGTGACTTTTTTTTTACCGAATGAAAACTCCTTCAGAGACAACTATACAATTAAATTCGCAAACTTGCCACAGTGTGCAATGGCCATTCCAGAAAGAGTTCCAAAGTTGGTTTGAAGGGTGAACTAGGCATTGCATAGCTTCGCAAGGGGAGTTTTTGGGAGGTGATCGTAGTGATTTTCAGCAACACTTAGAACAATTAAGTTCGTTGAATTGTCAGACCTCGTGTTTTACAATAGACACTATATTTATCTTAATTTTTTTACTTAATGTTGAGAACAAATCCCCTAGGTCTTTTCATTCAAAATTCTCATGGCTGTGTGATACCCAAGAGGAGCTCGGCAGGCTCTGTGGTTAAGCGCTCAGCTGCTAACTGTGTGAACCCACCAGCTGCTCCATCCGAGAAAATCGGGACAGTCAGCTATGGGAAAGATTGCAGCCTTGGAAGCCCTATGGGGCAGTTGTACTCTGTCCTATTGGGTTGCTATCAGTCAGAATTAACAATAGGTTCATTTATTTTTTTAATGATACCCTAACATATGGCTGTGCTGTTACTAATATAGCATTAAGATGTTTCCATAATGAACTATTATAAATAAGGCTGCACTGACCATCTGTGCAATGATGTCCCAGTCTCTGGTTATTTTCTTAGCAGAGCCTTTTATAACAAGAATTACTGGGTCAGAGGTTCTTCACGATATAAGCTTGCTTTCAAGAAAAGGAATATCAGTTCACACCCTCTAATGGTACAAAGAAAGTGCCCTTCTTGTCCTACAAACACAAGCATTAAAATGATGATTTAAGTTATTTTTAGAGTGGCATTTGGTCTCTTTCTCTCTCTCATTTGTGTGATTAGAGAAGTTTGTCCTTGTATCCACTGTTCATTTCTATTTTTTTTCCTTCTGTGAATTTTGGGTGTCTTTTGCTCTTTAATAATTTGGACACCCCAGAACAATTGCTGCCCAGTCAATTCTGACTCTGCCCTGTGGGGTTTCCGACAGTTGGGATACTATTACTTTGTGCATTTATTTTGTAAATTCTAAACTACCTCATTTTTGTTGAAAGGGCAGAAGGTTTTCTTATTCTTGATCTTGAGAAATAAACATGGAATATTGAATCCCCTGGCTCAGGCATGCTGTAGGCATTGGTGAAATGAATAAAGACAGTTCAGAGAGAAGGCATACCAGTGAGGCCTGACCAGTTAGCCTAACAAACGTGAAAGACCTATATTTTGGTGCTTTTATTTTATTAGCTCTTTGTACAAGGCATATTACTCAATAGCGCTTTTCAGCCATTTATTTATCTTTCTATATATACTGGAAAGTTATTAAATTATATGTGTCAGAATATTCCATTTTTTACACTGGTAGGCTTTTTTTCCACATGCTTTATTAAATTTTGCTGTACACTAAAATACCAAATTGAACAGTTGGTGTGGATCTAGATTATTCTTTCAGGAGGAACATTGTCATTCTTCATCTTAATTACAACCCTGTCCCTTGGAGAGCACACACCAAGTGTGAGGACAGAGGGAGATGGGGACAGGGAAGCACTCAGTGGAAATTGTCCTCCAAGGGGCGTGACATTTAGAAGATAAATTTACAGTCTCAGATAGACTTCTGAGCAGTTTCTCTTTTCCTGTATAACAATCACCACTGTGCACTGTAAGAGTAAGGAAAAAAAGACAGAATTTCGTTAAAAAATCTGGAGTCCTTGGAGACCCAGTGTGACCATATGGTGTGTGCACTTTATGATTCTATGCATTTATAAGGTGCTGTCCTACTGGTCTCTTTCTAGATGGGAGAGGAGGGGACAGGAGTTTTCTGGGAGGATACAATGAGTATAGAATGAAAAGGAGGAATATATTGTCACTGGGCAGGGAGAGCAGAAGGAGCTGCAGATAGGTGGGCATGCACAATTGATTTGGATTGTATACTTTCACTTAAAAAAAAACAACTGCAGTCAAAGTCATAGGATTCATGATTATGTGCAGTTTTATCCTGAAAAAGACACTTTTTTAACTGCTGATGTGGTATTTTCACTTCAGAGAATCTTATAAAAATTGTAAGCAAATTTCAAGATGAGTTCAAATGCCTGCATAGCAAAATTCAAATGATTCTCAAATGCTTTATAAATTTTTCAAAAACTTAATATTGCACAATGCTTAATGTAACAGAATTGGTGCTTAAAATATGTATCTTAGTAATTTGATAAAGTTGGCTCTGTTTAGAAGTCTAGAAAAATCTAGTTACAGACTTTTAAGAATTGAAAATGTAGTATTGCAGTAAGGGAAAGATGTTGGATGGAAACAAACACTACATGTGGTACAATCAAGGATTCTATGACTATAAAATGGATAAATTTTGCTGTGAAAACAACAGAGAAATAAGAAGCTACAAGGTGACGTAAGGCTAAAAGGAGCATTTTTTATTACAAAGATGAGATATATCTGAACATGTGGCTGAGGGAAGAAATGATGAAGCAGAAGAAAGAGGGAAACATTGCTAATCCAGTACCCCTGAGATGGGGAGAAAGGAACAGGACCTAGTGACCAAGTGAGGGACTACAGTAAAACGTGCTGTTTGGGTATAAATAGAGGTAGGCTTGCCAATGACAGAGTACTTTTAGGGTGGAAGCCTGGCGTGGCTTGGAAGTAGCATTGGCTGAGTAGAACGGCCCCATAGGGTGTCCAAGGCTATAATCTTTATGGAAGCAGACTGCCACATCTTTCTGAACCACCAACACGCCCCAATTTCAAAGATATTAAACTATAAAAATATGCCAATCTATTGAGTGACTGGAAACCCTGGGAGCATAATGTTAAGTGCTACATCTTCTAACTGAAAGGTCACCAGTTTGAATCTGCCAGGTGCCCCTTGGGAACTCTATGGGGCAGTTCTACTTCATCCTATAGGGTCGCTATGAGCCAGAAACTCAAAACCAACAGCAGTGAGGTTTTTTTGAATGACTGGTGGTGTAGTTGTTCTAACAAAGCCAGCTGGGAATATGCCTTTGTGAGAGACCACCCAGCAGTGAAGAGATCAAACCAGAACTTGTCAACTCTTTCTGTTGGTTTTTGTTCCTTGATTCCAGCAATCACTTCTTGATTTCATGACTATTAATAAAGCTTAAGAATTCTTTTTTAAAGGAAAACTAAAAACCTGAAAAAGAAGACCAAAACTGTCATCGTGGTCCCTATAGACCAATTAATGAAAAGCAATTCACATTAAAGCGTGTGTGAGTTCAATAAAAATGTATTGAACTTTAAAGTTAATGGAGCAAAAACTGAGATCAGAGCCTCCCTTCTTTGGTAACAACAGTTTCCTAAGTCATTTAATTAATACTTTATCCTAGGGGAAAAAATTAGCCCTAGTATTAGAGTAGCAAAAGAGTTACCAAATTAGAAGTTCCTAAAGGCTTAGTCTTAGCCCCACTTCTTTGGAATTACAGAAAGAATTTATGTAGACATATGATTTCTTAATATCACGTAAGACCCTGATACAAATCTTCAAGGTCTTTCCTATCCTTGTACCATGTAACTGAAATTCCACTGGACATTGTAGTTTCACTATTTTGTGACATCAGTCAGCCCATTTAGTCTCTGAGTCGCTTTCATTCACTTGTCCAACACTGTGATAAGAAGTCGACAAATACAAATGGATAAGACACAATCTTTGCCCTTAATAAGCTCCACGGATGCTTGGAGATGCAGATTTATTGCACAATAATTAGTGTATAATGTAGGAACTGTAACAGAAGTAATTTATTGTAGCTGTTGAAAGCGTAGGAGGGCTATGTATTTGGCAAATAGGTTAAATTATGCATTGATAGTTTAAATATAATAATAATAACCACACGCATTATCATGGTGTTGATTCCAACTCAGCAACCCTATAAAACAGAGTAGAACAGTTCTTTTGTACTTCCAAGGGGCATCTGGTAGATTCAGACCACAAACCTCTTTGGTTAGCAACCATAGTTCTTGACCACTGTACCACCAGGGCTCTCTACTAATAGTGTTAGCTACAAATTTTAGTAGCTTCCCAAGATAAAGGATGCTTTCTCATTCAAGCTATGTGATGGAGATCTGGGCAAATATTCAGAGCAGGTGGAGTGAAAAAACTGGGTGCTTTCATCTAGTGGCTCAGAGGCCTCTGTACAAGATCACCTCAGTTGCCTCAGCAGGGAGCAAACGTGGGCAATTCCCTAATAGGCCTTGAAGTGACTTGTCACAGAGGGGATGCTTGTCAGCCACCCATTGTCCAGGTCTTGTGGAAAGCATGTGGATATTTAGTATTACTGTCTCTACTACTCTGGTGGTGTAGCAGTTAAGTGCTACATTTGCTAACCAAAACAGTTGGCAGTTCAGATCTGCCAGGTGCTCCTTGGAAACTCTGTGGGGCAATTCTACTCCATCCTATAGGATCGCCAAGAATTGGAATTGATGAGTTTCGGTCTCTAGTAGGGCACTGCGGTGGTGGTGCGGTGGGTGAGAGCAACAGCTGCTCCCCAAAAGGTCAGCAGCATGAATCCACTAGTCCCTCTTTGGAAACCCTATGGAGCAGTTCTGTTCTGTCCTATAGGGTGGCCATGAGTCAGAATCGACTCAATGGCAACAGGTTTGGTTTTATTAGGTCTCTACCATACACTGCTTTTGTTCCTTCTTTCCTGAGTGTATAGAACACATTCATTCTTTCCCTGGGGAGATAGTCCAAAAAGGCAGCCAATTCTGCCACTGTATCTGGTTCAGAGTCCAGAATCTCTGGGTGGTGTGAGACAGTGTTCTCATCATTTTCAGATAAGAACTCTTAGGTCATTATTTTGAGACTAAAAAAGACTATTTTGCACCCCTGTACAGTTCCACCCAGTGAACAGTAGTTCAAAAGGAATAGGAAGCCCACCACAGGAAGCACTACTGCTCCTGTAGCAGGCAGGCCCGGGCTCTGAAGTTTCTCAAATACAGTACCAGATGGTGTGAAGGTTCCTACCCAGAGGGTTAACAAGGACTCTTCATCGGGGCCTCCTCGTGGTCTTTAGGGGATGCACACTCGTCTGTTTTTCTCCTTGGCATATCTCAACTTCTGTTATGAAAATGTTCTCTCTGAGGCTTAGCAACCTTCAGAAAGTCATAAACATTTTTGGCTTAAGGTGAATTTCTTTATTTATAGATGACATATGATCGTCTATGTAGAAAATTCTGAAGAACAGACTGAAATTCCTGGAGTGACTCTATTACAACAAGATTTCAGGATTCAATGTTAATTAAAAAACAAACAAACAAAAAAACTTAGGTATGTTATTGTTCTTATTTGCCACTGAGTTGATTCCCACTCATGAGGACTACCTGTGTGCAGACTAGAACTACTCCTTACTGTTGTCAAGGCTGTGACCTTTCACAATCAGATCACCGGGCCTGTCTTCCAGGGTGCCTCTGAGTGAGTTTGAACCTTCAACTCGGTGGCTAGTAGTGAGACACTTAACCATTTGGATTACTTAGGTATAGACCTAAGAAAACATGTACAAGTCCTGTATGAGGAAACTAAAATACTCTGATGGAAGAAATCAAGCAATATCTAAAAAAGAGAATCCATGTTTTGTTAAGATGCCAGTTCTTGTTATATAGATTCAACACAATCCCAGTCAAAATCCCAGTAAATTATTTTGTAGATATTGGCAAACATATCCTACAGTTTATACAGAAATGCAAAAGATGTAGAATAAACAACACAAAAGAAAATTAGAATTGGAGGACTAGACACTACCTGACCTACTATGATATTAGAATGACAGTGTGGTGTTGGCGGAAGAAGAGGCAAATAAGTCAATGGAACAGACTAGAGAACCCAGAAATAGACCCACACACATAGAGTCGACTGATCATAGACAGAGGAGCAAAGGTAATTCAATCGAGAAAGGAAAGTCTTTCGAACAAGTAGTGCTGGAACAACTGGGCATCCACATCCAAAAGAAAAAAAAAATCTGGAAACAGACTTTACATAAAAATGTTCTTAAAATAGATGATAAACCTAAATGTAATTAGGAGATAACACAAAAGAAAATCTAGGTGACACTGGATTTAATAGATTAAACGCCAAAAGCACAATCTGTTTTAAAGAAAAATGATAAATTGAACTTTACTAAAATATAAAATTCTGCTATGTGAAAGACATAGTTACCAGAATAAAAGGCCACAGGCTGGTTAAAAATACTTGTAAAACACATATTTGATAAAAAGCTTGCGTTCGAAATATACAGAAAACTCGTAGGACTCAACTACCCGATTAAAGAAGGGTCAAAGATCTGAAGAAACCCTTAGGATACAGACGGCACATAAGCATGTGAAAGAGTGTTTACTATCATAATGCCATTAGACAATCAAAATGAAAACAACAGCATTACACACCTATGAGTATGGCTGAAGTCTAAAACACTGACAACTCCAGATCGGGATGCTCATTCTTGCTGGTAGCAATGCCTATGTTAATAACCACTTTGGAAACTAGCCCAGCAGTCTCTTGAGAAGCTAAACATAGGCTCACTGTCCAGCGGTCATGCTCCTGAATATTCACCCAAATAAGGTGAAAGCAGTGCCCATATAAAAACTTGACATAAGTGTATATTGCAGCTTTATTCGTGTTTGCCAAAAATTGGAATCAACAAAGAGGTCCTCCAACAGGTTAACTGATAAGGGAACCCTGGCCCATCCACATAATGGAATACCCAAAAACTCACTGTCATCAAGTCAATTCCAACTCATAGCGACCCTATAGTATTCAACAGTTGGAGAGACTGAGCTATCAAGGTACTAAAACAAATGAAGGAACTTAAAATGCATATCACTGAGTGAAAGAAGCCTGCCTGAAAATGCTGCATACTATATAATTCCAACTCTATGACATGTTAGAAAACCAAAATAGACAGTAAGGAGGTCAGTGGTAGCCAGGGGCTGTGAGGGACAGGGGAAGGCAGAATGGGGGAGCCCGGGGCATTTTTAGGGCAGTGAAATTATTCTGTATACTACTCTAGCGGTAGATTTTATAACATTACGCTTTTGTCAAAAAACCCATAGGACTGTACAGCACAGAACAAAACCTAGTGTAAACTATGGATGCAGTTAATAATGATGGATTAATAATACTGATTCTTCAGTTTTAATAGACGTACTTCAGGAATGTGAGATGCTAATAACAAGGAAACTGAGAGATGAGGTATATTGAAAATTTATAGATTTTCATCCGACTCGACGGCACTTGACTTTTATGCAGTTTTTGGCATACAGTTTTTGTGTAAGTCTAAAACTTCTTTAAAAAATATATAGTCCAATATACTTAGCTGTATGATTCAGTAGATTAGACATATGAATAGTGATTACTCATTTTTTGTCAGATTTTTGTGTGTGTGTGCAGTTCTCAAATTTGCTGTAATCTGTTGATTTGCTCACCTTTTTGATTTGAAAATTGCTGTTTTGCTTTATCTGGATTCTGTAGGAGGACTGAACACAATTCTTTGCCGTTGGTCATTTTATCTAATTAAAAGATTATAGTGGACACCCTACCCTTCAGCTGCCTTTCATCTTAATATACCTTTATCAATTGAGAAGTTTTCAGCAATAGGTATGGAAATTAGACACTTAATCAGTTCTTTTCCTTGAGGCTGTTTTAGCTTGCCTTTGTCTCTTAAAGAATTTAATTTCATCTCCTACTCTTTGGCCTCTCACTGTAGTTATTTTTCTAACTTTGCAAGGTTTTGCATACTTTTAAATCTCTTTCATTTTTGTTTGCACACATCTGCAGTCCCCTGCTTAGGAATGTCTGACTTCTGTACAACATGTAGGTGTGAACCAACTCCCCTCCAAAGGCTATTATATTAAAATCTGAGGTACATACAATGGTTCCAAATAAACAGGTGCTGCTTTCTAACACACATCAAAATGTTATTACTGTTACTGTATTACTATGTTAAAGATATTTTAGTGGATCTGAAAATGTTCCTTTAACATTTTTTATGCATAGAAAGGGGCAGCATATACTATATGCTAAGAGAAATGTTTCAGTAACTGAAGATAGGTGCAAACTGTGCTTAACTGTTGCAGCTTGCAAACATGTTTGAAAGCCAGATTCAGGAGTGGAAATCCTTTGTAACCAGCCCACTGCCTATACATAAGGTCATCTTGAGTTGGAACCAGCATGACAGCAACTAACAACAACGCCACTGTTACCTTTGCAAAAGGGCACTGAGTCTAATTTTAGGAAATTAAGAAAGGTATATGGAAGAAGATAGTGAGCAAATTGTTAAAAGATGAGTTGGAATCATTGAGACTAGAGCGGCACTTGGTGTGGGGATAGAGACAGCAGCTCCTTCCCTGTGGAAGCCACATGGGTGATGCCAGATGGTCTTCATGGTCATTTAGAAGCAAGGAGCAGGCCGATAAGACTCAGAACCAAAAGTGTCTTTTAAGCCATGCCCGTAACACTTGAGCTTTATCTTAGATGAAGTAGGGAGTTGCTTCTAACGTAGATAAACCTTGATTTAAATTTTAGCTGTATCTGGTGACTTAAGTTTTTGGCTGGGTGACTCTGTGAAAGATTTCTTAGTAATTAAGCCTTTAACTAAGTGAATAGTTGTAAATAAGTAAAGTAGCTAGAAGACATTATTCTCCAAGTAATAGAGGTATGGGTAGACCTCCAACAAGATATCAGACAACTCAGGCTTGACTTTCATGTTTACTAGCCACTTACTTTCTGTGTGACCTCAGTTACATGTTAACCTTTCTAAAGCTTGATTTGTCTCATCCATGAACACTTGATAAAAATATTTCCTACTCTGTCCACCATCAGTGCTGATGGGAGGATCCTATGAAAAATTGTGCTTTGAGAGCTATCAGAACACACGTGTAAGAGATGATTGAATTCAGCCAACACTAATTTTACATGCACAGTAATGGACAAGGCAGTCTAGGGAACCAAAAAGAATCCTTGCCTTTGAAGACATCAATATTTTTCTCTGGATAAGGCTAGATCACTAGAGCCTGATTCCATAGGAGCAACTGTAGAGTATAATAGTGAAGTAGAGATTGTGTTTTAACAAGTAGCCTAAATATAAACCTGCAAACTCTTAACCCTGTTTTGTTACTGTTGCTTTGACTGTATTCTCAAATGGAGTTTAAGAGGCCTTTTCAGAGTTTTATTGACAGAGAGTCTTGTCATTCAAAAAAGATCAAGTTTATGACTTTGGTTTCATGTGTAAGTCAGAAGATGATGTAAACCAATATTAGTGTTAAACACAGAATAAAAATGTACTTTCACACTTCCAGATACTAGATTATTTCATGCATATGTCTGGGTGGCATTTATAGTTGCCTTAAATGGTAATCTAGTCTATCACAATGTATTCGACTATAGCCAAAGCCAAAGCCAAGTGCCATCAAGTCAGATCTATAAAAGAAACTAATTGAATAAGGGTTTTTTTTTTTGTTATTGTTGTTTATTTTTCTATGTATTGCCCATTTTGTTGTACTAAGAGTCTACAAAATCCAGGAGTTCCTCACCCGTGATGATAGCTAACTTGGATTAAAATTATACTTGGTTTTTTGAAAACAAGCTCCAGTTTTACTTGACCAGATGTTGTATCTCAGTAGGGAACACATGGATGCTGAGAGCCACAGGACCACAAGGCTCATCGTTTGCCCTAGGCACCATTGGCTTTGGCTTATCCAGGGTTATTAATTCAGGCTAGACCAGTAGTTCCAGATGAGTAGTGAGTCAGTTAACCCTTCATGTAGAGCTGAAAAAAATCCTTCAAATTTATTTCCATATATGGTACTCAACCATTGTGAAATACCTCACATGGGTATCATTTTCTTTAACAGAATCAAAGACAATCGTGGAGAGACCCTGAATTCATGGTGTGTTCCCCTTCAAGCCCATTTCTAGGTAAATGCTTTTAGTTTGCAAACAGAACTAAGTGACAGCACTTCTGGAATGTATTATATTTGGAAATATAATTCTGTTGACAGTGGAATCATTGGATGACCAACAAGGTTAAGAGATAGTCAAATCTAATCACTCTGTTTTTCAGTGATTAAAAAACATAGCTATTTCTGTATTTAAAAAAAAAATGCCACTGAGTCAATTCCCACTCTTGGAAACCATAGGAGCCAGAGTAGAACTTCCCCATATGGTTTCCAAGGAGTGGCTGGTAGATTTGACCTGTTGACCTCCTGGTTGGCAGCCAAGCTCTTAACCACTATGCCATCAGGGCTCCACTAAAAATTTAGCTATTAAAAATGATTAATTTTCTAAAGTTAAGCCAACATGGCCACCTAGTCACATGCACCATAATGTCCCCCTGCACCAATAACCAAGAAAAAAACAAGTAAAACAGAAGCAGATAATACTCCAAGAATGCTAAACATCACCAAAAAGTCAAAGGACTGAACTGAATACCAGTTGGAAGGGATAAGGAAAGCAATTAAAAGGAGTAACCTAAAGGCTGAAGCTAACTTAGATCTCAGCTAGCACAGACCTTGGGAGGAAGAAAACAGCAAGACAACACTCCCGAAAGGATAAGAAAACCTCTGTAGACACTCACACAAACAGATTCAGGGAGCATGCTGGATCCAGAACCACAGATACTTATTAGCACTAGCCCTTGACCTCAAGGGATAAGTGTGCACATGACACAGTGGACTCACAGAATGTTAGCAGAAGGTGTCTGACCCAGAAGATCCTGCTTGCTGGCTGCAGCAGACACAGGGTCCCCTGGCACCCACATATGCTAGCTGGGGGAACACTTTCTCTCACACACGCCTTCATAATTAGAGTCGGCAGAGGGTTCCATACTCTGACTACTTTGGGAAAACCTAACGTAAGCATATCCTCTTCTTCCCACCTCATCGTCTACTCCCCTACGCCCACCCAATGAGCAAGACTAGGTGTGCTCACCACCAACTTCCCTCCAGGTGCCCAGTGGAGGGCAGCAGCAGAGGCAGGAGAGCAAGCGGGCTAGCCCACTGCTTGCTCCTCCCTCCGTCTATCTAGCATGAGGCAGCATTTCTGTGTGTGTATTCACCAGGCATGACTGTCTCCCTTAATCTGCCCAGTGAGGAACAGAGGAAATACAGCTACAAGCACACCCACATGCAGCTCCTTCTTTCCTCCCTTTACCTGATTCAAGGTAACACTACTGTGCATGTATCTGCCAGGATCAAATCCATCCTCTGTCCTGCCCACCAAAGGACAGAGGAGCTACATTTATGACTATGTACCCCTTTGCTCTCTTCCCTTGACCAGCATAGGTTGGAAGAAGAATGCACACACACTGTACCTTCCTCTTCCTAACAGATGCAGCAAGACTGACCAAAGATACACCTGCTGTTTCTTCCTCTGTTCTCCTGCCTAAGATGAGGTATAGGTACAGCAACTCTGTGACTGCTGCCCCTTCCCCATTATCCACATATACCCCCCTGCAACCAGCAAGGAGAGGAGCACAACCCCACTCATACACCACTCCAGCTTTGCCACCTACACAGAAAGCATCATTCCCTGTTCCTGAGCCACCAAACTGAAGACAGACAGAAGCCAAAGCTGAACAAACAGGAATCAGAGACCCAAGGTCCTACATCTAACAGTCACTTTACCTGCCCAAAGACAGGTAAGGAGGTCTCCAGTACAACCAGTGTAGCAACCAAAGGACAATACCAACCATTCTTGCCAGGAATCACCAACAAAAAAAAAAGGACCCAGAAAACAATTATATAAATAAAAAATAAATATGGTAACACCTTAATGCATAATGTTCCAGAGACAACAGAGAAAGCAAACCACCTGAAGAAGCAGAGGAAGATGGCCCAAGCAAGTGACCATAATAAAGAAGAAGAACACCAACACAAATCATTACCCAACTTTCCCAAACCAAAGAAAGAATCCTGAAAGCAGTTTGGGGGGGAACAAAAATCATATATGAAGTGTCATCAATAAGACTAAGTTCTGATTACTCAGCTGAAACCATACAGGCAATCTATTATATATATATTATACATATATTATACATATATATATGACATATATTATATATATATTATATACTATATATATTATATATAATATATATAATATAATATATTATAATATAATATAAAAAAAGAGCAGATGTAGAAATATTAATAATAATATATTATATTATATTATATATAATATATATAGTATAGTATATATAATACTATATAATATATAGTATATATATTATATAGTATGTATATTATATAGTATATGTAATATACTATATATAGCATATATACTATATGTATATATATTATATATATATTATACTGAGAGAAAAAAACCACCAACCAAGCGTTACGTATCCAGTAAACTTGTTCTTGAAATATAATGGTGAAATTAGAGAAATTTGTTTAAAAAAAAGACCAACTTTACAAGAAATATTATGAGTCCTTCCAACAGAAAACTAAAAAAATATGAGACAATAACTTGAGATCAAAAGATATACAACATCAGAAAGACAATGATCCACTTAGAGAAGTGTCCAAAATAAAGTAAATCTAAAGGTAGAAAACAGAACCAGAGATGTTAATTTGTAACTGAAGACTGTTTCAAAACATAAGGGAAGAATAAAAGGTATAGGTGTAGAATTTCCACATGGAGAGGAAATCAAGACAATATCAACGAATAACAACTTTAAGACTTATAGTAACCATAAATTCAACAAACCCACTTGTCAGAATATAAAAGAGGGAAGTCATAAAGATTCAACACACAAAACAAAAAACAAAGAAAATAAGAAGATGAACCACAATAAATGAACAAACAAATTTCAGCATGGAAAATTAAGTGGAACAAGAAAATTGATACCTGCCCCCAGCACGTGCATGCGCGTGCACGTGCACACACACACAAATTTGTAAGAAAATGACAACAATAAACTTAGACCTATTAATCACACTACTGGTGTATTTAGGCCACTGACATTCAGAGAGAGAGTGACAGAATGTATTTATACACAACCCATCAATATGCAACTTGCAAGAGACACCATGTTAGACCCAAAAATATAAATAAACTGAAACTTAAAGGATGGAAAAAGTTACATCAAGCAAATAATGACCAAAAAGAGCAGACGTAGAAATATTAATCTGTGATAAAAATAGATTTTAAAGCAAAATCAATTATAAAAGACAAGGAATAACATTTTATAATGATTAAAGAGTCAACCCAAAAAGAGGACATAACTGCAATGAATACATAAACACTCAAAAATACATTTTTTTTAAAAAATGTCAGTTCTACCCTGGCCCCTAGGGTCCCCATGAGTCGGATCCAACTCGACGGCACTTGGCTTGGCCAATAGCACTGAAAAGAGAAATAAACAGTTCCAAGATAATACTAGGAGACTTTAATACACCACTTCTGGTGAATTACAGAACAATGAAAACAAAACTCAACCAAGATACAGAAGATCTAAACACTGTAATCAACCAACTTTACCTCATGGACACAGAGAGAACACATCACCCAACAGGAACAAAGTATACATTCTTCTCCAATACCCAGGGATCATTCTGTCTTATAGACTACATTTTGCTCCACAAAAAATGTTACCAGGGATGAGAAATGGAGGGAGGAAGCATTACCAAAATGATAGTAAACATGAGTTGATATTGGTGAAGGGACAAGCAGTATACAAAATGACAGCAGTACAGCATGACTAAGGTGGCAGAGGACACTGAGAGGAACACAAGAGTAAAGGACAGCTAGGGAGGCTTGGTCACACAGTGGTTAAGTGCTCAATTGCTAACCAGAAGGTTGACAGTATGGGTCTACAAGCTGCTCTTAGAATCCCCATAGTCATTCTACTCTGTCTTATGGTGTTGTTGTGAGTCAGAATTGACTTAACAGCAATGAATAGAGTTAGCAAACAATCTACAAATTGATAAACAGATAGTTATGTCAAGAGGTAAAGGAAAGTTTAAGAGAATGCATTGACCACTAGCTACATGTCCCCCACCAAAAAAAAAACCAAACCTATTGCCATCAGGTCAATTCCAACTGATAGTAACCTTATAGGACAGAGTAGAACTGCCCCATAGAGTTTCCAAGGAGGGTCTGGTGGATTTGGTTATCAGTCATAGCTTTTAACCACTATGACACTACATAATACATGACTCTGGGTACTCTTCAGATATATTAATACAAACAGTAGAGCACACACATGGTACAGTTGAGAAAACCACTTAAAAATAACTAAAGACCTCACAGGATGAAGTTCCCAGGCTCAAAATTAAAGAAACATAGACTCGGGGAACATCTGTATCAATTATCACAACACAGTTCTTAAAACCAATATTCTACATCCTGATTTGATGAATAGCATTTGGGGTCTCAGAAGCTTACAAGCAGCTATCTAAGTTAGCACTGTCCATCTCTTAGGAAAGGAAAATGAAAAAACTAAAGACATAAGAGAGCAATTAGTTTGAAAGACTAATGAACCACAGCCCACCACAACCCCAAGACCAGAATAACTAGATAGTGTCCTTGTACCACTGCTGACCACTCTGACTTAGGTTACAGTAGAGGGTCCCAGACAGAGCAGAACGAATGTAGAAAAAAAATGATTGGGTTCACAAAAAGGGACCAGATTTCCTGGTGTGACAGAAACTAGAGGAAGCCCTGAGACTGTGTTCCCTGGACACACTCCTAACAAGACTTAAAGCTGTTTCCAAAGTTCACCATTCAGCCAAAAATGAAGCAGGCCTGTAAAACAATCAGTAACCACATGAAGAACATGCTTCTTAGGTCATCAAGTATGTGAGATCAAATGGGTAACATCCACTTGGGAACAATGATGAGAAGGTGGTAGGAGACAGGACAACAGATGGATACAGTGAACCCAGAGTAGCAAGGGAGAGTGCTGACACAGTTAGGGAGTGCAGCCAATGCCATGAGAACAATTTGTGTATAAATTTTTGAATGAGAGACTGATTTGCCCTGTGAACTCTCACCTAAATCGCAATAAAAGTGTAATACAAGCTAAGATTTATTTTCTTACAGAACCTGTACTAAATTTTTACAGAATTGTGTTTTCTGTGTTTATTTTTTAAAAAAGCTTCCTTCCAATGGACTTATGTATTCTCTGAATAATTTCTTTTGAAAACTAATGTCTTCTTGGGTGACACATATTGGATATAGAGAATGTAACATGGTGCCATTCTCTAGTATGAAAATACCATTGCTTCCTGAAACTCTGAACAATGTTTTCATTTAGCATTTGGTTGCCTAAGGACTCCTGAAGATGTCACATTTTTACTTTATCATTTGTCTCCTGAAGTGTGTAAGACATTCATCAATATTGCCAAGTATTAATTCATTTTATTCTATTTTGTAAAGGCTAGGGCAAAGTCAAGTAAAAAAGATGCTGATATGGAACTCCGTGTCCAAGTGCTAGAATAAAAGAAACAGTAGCTAGACTACGTAGTTCATGGCCAGCCCACTGGTACTTGTTTCGTTAGATTTCAGTACTTTGCTTATTTTTTTTAATTCTCCCTGAAAAACTCACAATGACCAAATAACTAATTCTTTGGCTGGCTTATCATTCTTTATGTTGCCATAAAGAAATATGTATCAGCTTTTTCTGGATTATATTTATTAAAAAAATAAAAATCAATTCAGAGTAAAAACACATTTTAAAGAGGTAACAAACATTATTCTGCTTACTTTGAAGAAATGCAAGTTGCGTCCCAGAATAAAACAAGAATGTAACTAATTTTAACCCTTCATTCAAAAAAAAAGAGAGAGAGATTTACCATCATATCAGTCAAACACAATTCTTTTGACACAATTTCCACACAGGCGTGTTTTACTGAGATTGCCAAGAGCTTTAACTTCAGGACCCGAAACTAGTAGGAGAAGCCCCAGTCACCAGTTTGTATGTGTAGTCATATTGTTTTCATTTTGTACATGTAATATATATTTCTACTCTTCTAATTAAAGAAGGAGCTTCAAAACTGCATAAGGTTTATGACCTACAAAACCTGCATCGGTTCCTGCTCACTCTAGTATTTGTTGAAATAGTTAGCCCACAGAGGTTTGGATCTGTTCAAATGTATTTACTGCTTTCAGAAATCCCCCTTTTCCAAGTGGAATCATTAAAATACACCCTTGAGATGACAGGCTGCATTGGCAATATAGTATTTATCACCATGAAAGATTTCTGCCAGGATCAAGTAGGAATTAAACCTCTGATCTTAGTCCTAAAGCCTGTAAGTACTCTGAACAACCATAAACACAAGATACAGTTAACAAAGTGAAAAGCCAATCTACAGATTGGAAGAAAATTTTCAGGAACTGAGCATACAGTAAAAAAACAAACTCCGTGCCATCAAGTCATGTCTGACTCATAGAGACCCTGTAGGTCAAGATAGAACTGCACCATAGAGTTTCCAAGGAGCGCCAGGTAGATTTGAACTGCCAACCTTTTGGTTAGCAGATACGAGAAACTCAAACCCACTGGCTTAGAGTCAGTTCTGACCTGTAGCAGTGCTATAGGACAGAAAAAACTGCCAATCAAAATCACAATGAGATACCACCTTACCATAAGTCTCACCCTTCCCACCCCAGCATTAGAATAACCATACCAAAACCATTGCCACTGAGTGGATTCTGAATGACAGTGATCAAAAATATGTAAAATTGTAAGTGTAGGTGAGGTTGTGGAGAAACAAACTGTCATCCACTGGTGGTGGGAATGAAAAATTCTAGAACCATTATGGAAAGGATTTTGTTGGTTCCTCAAAAAGTTGAACATAGACCTACATGTAACCCAGAAATCACAATCCTAGGTCTATACTCATAAAATGTCAAAGCAAGAATGTAAAGAAATGCACATACCAAAATTCATGGCAGCACTTTTAACGATAATCAGCATCTGGAAATAACCAATATGTCCCATCAACAGATGAATGGATAAACAAAATATGGTGTGTATGCACAATGGAATAATAGCCAGCCATAAAGAGAAATGATGTTCTGACTCATGCCACCACGTGGATGAACCCTGAAAACATCTTGACAAGCGAAGTAGATCAGTCACAAAAGGGCAAGTATTGTATGACCTTATATGAGAAAAGCAGATAGGTAGAAACCAAGGAATATTAGTAACTACCAGGAAGGGGAGGAGGTGAGGAAGTTTTTCCTTAGGGGACATAGAGTTTATGTTAATAATCTGGAAAAGGAAAGCAGATTTGGTTTAAGATTGTAATCACTAGGTATGCAAATTATTGAGATGGCATATGTTTTCTTATATGTACTTTCACCTCCAGTTAAAATCAAGTTGTCTCCTGTATTACCACTAAGAGGATACTCCAGGGGGACAGATACACTGGATAACTTTTTCTAGTGTAAACTCCTTATAAACATGCCTGTAAGTGACTGCTTGGTAAATAGATGAATGATAATGATAATAAGAGACATTCCCTATCTATAGAAGGTTCTTAGCAAGAAGTTCCTGGTGTAGCATCATCCTGGTGATGCAGTGATTAAAGCACTGAGCAGCCAACCAAAGGCTGTTCTGCAGGAAAAAGACATGGTACCCCACTTACATAAAAGGTACAGCCTTGGAAACCCTATAGGGCAGTTCTTCCCTGTCCCTTAGGGCCACTATGAGTTGGAATCCACTTGATGGCAATGGGCTTATGGTGGCACAATGGTTAAGCACTTGGCCAGTAACCAAAAGGCAAGTGATTCAAACTTATCATGCTCTCCATGGGAAACAGATATGCTTCCCTAAAGACTAAAACTCAAATCCAAGCCTGTTCCCATTGTATCAATCCCAACTAACAGTGACCCACTAGGATAGGGTAGAACTGCCACATAGAGTTTCCAAGGAGCTCTTGGTGAATTCAAACTGGCAGCCTTTTGGTTAGCAGTTGTAGCTCTTAACCACTGTGCAGCCAGGGCCCTTCCATAAAGATTACAACCTTGAAACACCCTGTGGGGCAGTTTAATCTGTCCAGTGGGATCACTAGGATTTGGAATTGACTCTAATGACAACAGAGTTTTATAGTAAACACACCTGCAGTTTATAAATTAATGAGGCAGTGCTCCCTGAAGATGGCTGCTGAAGGGAGACATTTGTGCTATAAAATATCGTTTCTAGCCTAACACTCCCTGCTGGGTAAGTACCAGCCAGGTACATCACTTAGAGACTTTATCTGCTCCTGGTCATGTAGTACATCGTCACCCCCAGAAGGAAGGGCCCGAGAAGATATCTTGAATGACCCTTCCTGCTTTGCCTGTGCCTCTTAATGGCCTCTGTCAGTGTGAAAACATGATGCTGAGTGCAGTCACTGATTCATATGGTTCTCCTTTGGCATTCCGAGCCTTTGGATTGGCTTACCCTTCTATAATGTTCAAAAGTGGTTGACAGAGAATAAGTAAAGTAATTGAGAAACTGAAAGTATGGTCCAATAGTGGTCTTTGTAAGTGACGTCAGATGGGTCTTGGCTGAAAGCAGGAAATACCAGAGAAATATTTACCTGTATTTTATTGACCATATGAAGCCATTTGATCATAACAAAGCATTGGATCATAACAAATTATGGATGACATTGCAAAGAATGGAATTTCTAGAACACTTACTTGTGCTCACAAAGAACCTGAACATTTATCATGAGGCAGTTGTTCAGACAGAACAAGGGAACACTGTATGGCTTGAAATCAGGAAGGGGATATGTCAGTGTTGTATCTTTTCTCCATAATTCAATCTGTATGCTGAGAAAATAATCTGAGAAAGTGGACTATATGAAGAACTTGGCATCAAGATTGGAGAGAGACTCATTAACAATTTGCAGTGTGCAGATGACACAGCCTTGCTTGCTCGAAGTGAAGAGGACTTGAAACACTTACTCATGAAGATCAAAGACTGCAGCCCTCTTGGTAGATTAGAGCTCAAAATAAAGAAAACAAAAATCCTAACAGCCGAATCAATAAATGGAGAAAATAGCGATGTTGTCAAAGATTCCATTTCACTTAGATCCACAATCAATACTCGTGGAAGAATCAGTTAAGACATCAGATAGTGTATTGTGCTGGACAAATCTGCCACAAAAGACCTCTTTTAAGTGTTAAAAAGCAAGATTTCACATTCAGGACTAAAGTGTGCTTGACTGAAGTCATGATATTTTTAGTCTCATGCTCATGCAAAAGCTAGACAGTAAATAAAGAAAACTGAAGAAGACTTCGTGCCTTTGAATTAGGATGTTGGTAAAGAATATTGACTATACCATGGACGAACAGAATGGACAGAGCTGTCTTGGAAGAAGTACAGCCAAAATATTCCGTAGAAGCAAGGATGGTGAGACCTCATTTCACATATTTTGTTCATGTTGTCAGGAGGGAGCAGTCCCTGGAGAAGGACATCATGCTTTGCAGAAGATCAGTAAAAAAGAGGAAGACCTCCAATGAAATGAGTTTTTACAGTGGCTGAAACAATGGCTCAAACATTTTAACGATTGTGAGGGTGACACAAGACCAGGCTGTGTTTTGTTCTGTTGTACATAGGGTCACCATGAATTGGGACCAACTAGCAGCACCTAACAGCAACAAGAGTGAGTAATCGCTAAAATACTTTTCAGCAATATATGAGTCAGAAGGAAAAAAAAAAAGACAGTGTTTCAAATGGATGCTTTTAAATCCCAGTGTACCACATTAACTTAGATATTTTGCAGGCAATTCACCTTATTTAGCAAGATTTAATATACTGACCATTAAATAGTTACCTTTATATATTTTATCTATGCAGTGACATTTTGCAAAATGTGATGAGTACCTTTGTCATTACCTAAAGAATGGTGACTAGTTGAATCATGCTTTCGTAGACTCATAGCTACTACTCCAAGAGTATATAAAGGGCTTGTTATGAATAGTATGTGTGTATAGCAATCAAATCATGCCACAGAACCTAATTTATATGTTTTTTATTTTTCTTGTAATAAATTAATTAGGAAAACCTATAACCCTAGAAAAAAATTATTAGAATGAAAAAGCTTTTTACTTTGGTCATCTAGCACTGCTTTAACAGAAATACTCCAAGTGGAGGGCTTTAAAAAGAGAAATTTTGTTCTGTCTCAGTCCAGTAGGCTACAAGTCCAAATTCAGGGCATCAGTTCCAGGGGAAGTGTTTCTCTGTTGACTCTGGAGGAATGTCCTTGTCATCAGTCTTTCCCTAGACTGGAAGCTTCTGAGACTCAAGGACCCTGGGTCCTTTCCAAACAACAGCTCTACTCCCAGCACTGCTTCTTCTGTGGTATGAAGTCCCCAAATCTGATAGCTTCTTTCTTTGGTATCTCAAGAGATTGCCTCAAGGCACAGTACAGTCTTACACACTGAGTCCTGCCCCAGCAACGGGACTACCGCCCTTCCTGTCTCATTATCATAGAGGCAGGGCCTACAGCATGTAGGAGTACCACATGATACCAGGAATCAGGGCCTAACCAAATTGCTGCAGGCATGTGGAGGGGAAGACAGTTAAATCCATGGCCCTTTTATAACGCTGACCAAATCTGTCCGTATCCTATTATGCTCTTCCTGCATTTTTGTTATGTAATGAAGTACTTTAGAATCTGAAATCTGATCACAAATCATTCTGGCTTAAAATCCCCTTGCACATGACACTTAATTCTTTTTAGCACTAGTTTCCTCATCTAAAGACCAGAGATTAGCTTTTACTAGGCCATGAGCTTGTTATGGAATTTAATGAGATGATGCACATGTGTTATATAGTGAATTGTGTCCCTCTCCCCAAGAAATGTGTCTGTGACTCCTAACCTCTGGTGGTACAGTGGTTAAGAGCTGCACTGCTAGTCAAAAGATAAGCAATTTGTATGCACCAGCCATTCCTTGGAAACCCCTGGGGTAATTCTACTCTTCCCTACAGGGTTGCTATGAGTCAGAATGGCCTTGACAGTGGTAAGTTTTGCGGTTATACCGGTTATGATGATCCCATTTGGGAATGGATTTTCTTTTTTTGTTTTGTTAAAGAGGACATACCTGTGTACGGTGTGTCTTAAGCCATTTACCTCTGAGATACAGAAGAGCATTCTGGGCCAGAGAAACAAGCCAGCTTAGAGAAAGGTAGACACCATGCCATAGGAAGATCACCAAGAAACAAGGACCTTCCCCTCGAGCTAGCACCTGAATTCAGATTTCTAGCCTCCTAAATTGTGAGAAAATAGATTTCTGTTTGAGCCACCCATTTGTGGTATTTCTGTTGTAGCCGTGCTAGATGGCTAAGACAACGTGGAGCTAGGTTATCGCCGTGCCTGAAGGGTTGCAAGCACAGTGAATGGCAGATGCAGATACAATGAATTAGAGCCACTGATGTCTGTTTTAAATTTTAAGGCGTGATCTGAACTTGAAGAACATCAAGAGTTTTCTGTTTTAAAAGAGCAGTCCGATACCAAGCCCTAGGGTTATAAGCACACATGCTAAACAAAGGAGCGTATGGCCTGACAACTTTAGAAAGAGGAAGAAGCATCCTTTCCTCCAGCTTCAGGCCCTGTGATCCGTGCAGCAGAGCTGTCAGTCAAGCACTGCTGTCACCACAGGCCAAGGGATGACTGGGAAACATAACTTTTGACACTTGACTTTGCAGATGAGTGAATTCTTCCAGCCTTATAGTCTTTGAAATAAAGGGCTCTCGCTAAGGCTACGTTTGGCTGACTCATGCTCCATTGCTCTCTAAAGGGATTTCATTTGAGTCAGATCAGGGTTTGAATTGATCACGTAGGCGGTGATAGTCCCCCACTGACTTGCTGTTTGCCTTCCTGCTAGCCATTTCAGTCTTGCATGGTTTGTTTTTTTTAATGCTGTTTGTTTATATACTTCGTATCACAATTGGCAGGAACTAGTTTATTCAGCATATTTGAAAAACAAAACTATTACTAAATGCTGCTGGAATTAATTTATAAACACAAAATTTAATCAGAATGACAAGGAAAAAACAGTGCTTTGGAAACATCATTTCCACAACCTAATCCCAGCTCTATTTAAACAGATGCATTTCTATTTCCTGGAATTACGCCTCTTTCCAAGCTCAGCAGGCTGAGACACTCAACTACCTTTTGAGGAGAACGGAATAGGGCACAGAGCCTCTCACATGAAACCACGCTGTACTGAGGAGGTCCTCTTTTCTTCCCACCCACGGTGTCAGATTATTGAGGAAATTAGTTATTTGATATTCTTCTAGTCCGTATTATTTTTAGCTTTATCTGGAAATATTAGCTTGGAAATTTTAGCTGAAGTTGACACTGTAGATTGAGCACTATGGGACAATTTCATATGCAGTCAGTTTAAGCATAATTATGAATGCCAAGCCAAGTGCCGTCGAGTCGGATCCGACTCATGGCGACCTATAAATATGTCACAGTGAACCTGGAAGTTTGTATCTCCTTTTCACAATGGAATGATGAAAATGTAAACCCAAAGTGTGTAGGGTTTTATTTTGTTGTGAGTTGGTTTCTGTGTTGTCAGCAGTACAGGCACTTCTGATACTATTCTATGTACACATTGTTCTTTTTCTATACTGTGGTTATTAGGTGCCATTTAACCACCTCTAACTCATGGAGACCTTATGGATAGCAGGACAAAACATTGTCCAGTCTGGTGATATTTTTACCATCCCTGGTTTGTGTAAGCCCATTATTGCAGCTACTACATAGTACTTTCCAACCCGAGGGTCTCATCTTCCAGCGTTGTATCTGAAAAGGTTCTGTTGTGATCTGTCAGGTTTTCGGAAGTAGATTGCCATGCCTCTCTTCTTAGCCTGTCTTAGTGTGGTAGTTCCACTAAAAGCTGTCTACCATGAGTGACCCAGCTGATATTTGAAATACTAGTAATATAGCTTGCAGTATCATGGCAACATGCAAGCCACCAGCGTATGACAAACTAACAGGTAAGTGATGTTGTCTATACTAATCTATCTAAGCATGTCCCTACTTTGTTTCAGGAGTTTTATTTTGGTGTAAGTGGTCCAGCATTTGGCTGCTCACTGAAAGGTTTCAAGTCCATCCAGAGGTACCTTGGAAGATAGGCCTGATTATCTACTTCCAAAAGGTCATGGCTATTTGAAAACTGCATATAGCACAGTTCTACTCAGACACACATGAAGTTGCTATCCATCAGAATTGACTTGATGGCAACTGGTGGTATTGCCATTTAAACTAGAATATGTCATTTTCATGCTTTGCCTCAAAGCTACTTTAGGTAACAGACTCTGCTGAGTTCACAAAGATGAATTCTTCTTGTTACTTATAACTAGGAACTGACCTTTTCTGTTGTGCTCCCATGCTGGGAAGATATTTTGAATTCTCCTTTTGCTAAGGATAATTAGGCATCTACCTCCACCCACTAGCAAGCATCACACTGATTTCCTATAGTTTTGCTTTCTCTAGAATATCATTTGAATGCATGTCTGGTTGCTTTTAGTCAATTATAGCCAATATTTCCACAGTTAGGTGAATTTAACTTTGCAAATTTAACTTTAAAAATCTTACAAATTTATCAAAGTTGATGGACCGATAGGAAAAAGCAGTGCTAGCTAACTGATACAATTGATGCAATGAAAAATTGTCCTTGATAGTATTGTCCCCAGATACCCTTTTAGTTCAATAGTGAAGTCACTCCTGAGGTTCACTATTCAGCCAAAGATTAGACAGTCCCACAAAACAGAATACAACTAAATGGACACGGCAGTCTGGGGCTGAGGACAAAAAGGCAGAAGGGGCAGGAAGACTAGTGATAAGGAACCTAAGGTCCAGCAGGGAAGAATGTTGGCATGTTGTGGCAACCAATTTCACAAAATAGTATGTATGTTAATTATTTAATGAAAAACTAGCTTGCCCTGTCAACCTTTCATCTGAAGCACAATAAAAATCAATTTTGAGGAGGAATAAAATTTTTCTCAATATAATTTCTCCAAGAGCCTAGAATAGTGGCTTTCAACCTTATGAATGCTTTATAACCACCTGGCAAGATTTTATGTATATAATGCACATAACTCAGAAAATACTTATCCATAGATCGGAGCACATTAAAATTAAGAAAACTAAGAAATTCTGTTCACTGAATAACCACTGAGGCCGTGAAAACCAGGCATGGTGTGAAAGAAAATCACTATGACAGATGTAACTGACTAAGAGCTCATGTCCAGACTATGTGAGGGATGCTATGCAAACGTTAAGGAAAAGAAACTCAATACAAAAATGCATGAGTGACTTGAACAGACACTAGATAAAAGAGACTATCCAAATAGCCAATGAAAATAGTGAAGTCATTCAATTGTGCTATTACTCAGAAAAAGACAATTTCAAGTATCAATAAGGTTACGTTGTATGTACTCCAGAATAGGTAAAGTTATAAAGACTGATAGTATCAAGTGTTAGTAAGGATGCAAAGCAACTAGTATCCTCAGACATCGTAGGAGGCGTAGAAATTGATATAGTTACTACTTTGGCATCAGCTGGGAAAGCTGAACACATGCGTACTCTTATAACTAAACAATTCTACTTCTATATATGTGCCCAGCAGAAATGCTGTACATATCTACCAAGAGGTATGTACAAATATTTATTTGGCAATAGCCCCCAAATTGAGGAAGTCCAAATGTGCTTCAGCAGTAGAATAGACAAATAATTAGTATAATCAAACAATTGAATGGTCTATCACAGTAAAAAGAAATGGCCTACAACTAAATATATGGATGAACTACTATCAGGAAAAAGCCAAACACCAAAGAATGAAATTTAAAAATAAGCAAACTTAGACAACAATGTTTAAGTTTGCTGATATAATTAGATGAAAAAACTAAAGAATATCAGGTGTTTATGGGTTGAGTGGTGTCCCTAAAAGATATGTGTTGTAAATCCTAACCTCTATGCCTGCGGTTATAATAGGAAAGGGTCGTTTTTGTACGTTAGTGAGGCAGAATTAGTACAAATTCTGTCTTAATCTCTTTGGGAGATACTGAGGAGTTCAGTCAAGTAAGATAGGAAGCAGAGATGCAGGAAGAGTAATGCCAAGTCACATGGAGATTCTAAGAACCAGGAAACAAGCTGAAGAGACAAGGACCTTCCCTCAGAGCCAAGAGAGAAAGAAAGCCTCCTGTCCCCTGAATGTAGACTCCTAGCCTCCTAAACTGTGAGAAAATAAAGTGGTCTGTTAAAGCCATTTACTTGTGGTATTTGTTATTGTAGCACTAGATAACTAAGATAGGGACACGATAGCTATAAACATCTGGTTAAATCCAAGGATAAAGTGGGAGAAGAAATTAGAGGACTAGGGCACAAAATCGTAGGATGCTACCAGTGTTGTCGTGTTTGACTAGGTGGTAGTCATACTTGTGTTTGACTGTGTACAGCAGAACACAGTGCTGCCTGGCCTTGCGCCATCCTCACAATTGTTGTCTGTCTGAGCCCATTGTATAGCCGCTGTGTCAGTTCAGATCGTTGAGAGTCTTCCTCTTTTTCAGTGAGTTTCTGCTTTACCAAGCATGATGTCCTTCTCCAGGGAATGATCCCTTCTGATAAGTCCAAACTACATGAGATGCAGTACCCTTTATATTCTCTCAAAAAGGAATTTTTTATAAGTTCATCCTTGACTTGCTTATACTTTATGTCCGTTATATTGCTTGTATTCACCCAAAGGCTGTATGAAGTCCAAGAGCTTGCTTCTTTGGGCCACAAATAAGATAAGAGCCTGTTCTCACGTAGGGTCCCTGGGTAGTAAAAATGATTCATGCTCAGTTGTTAGCCAAAAGGTTGGAGATGTGAGTCCAACCACAGGCGCCTTGGAAGGAAGGCCTGGCAGTCTATTTCCAAAGAAATCAGCATTAAAAAAACCCTATAGAGTGCAGTACTACTCTAATACACGTAGATTCCTCTGAGTTAGGGCCAACCCAATGGCACTAGTTTGGTTTTATCGTTATGTACCTGTGTCATTACACTATTGAGGTCTAGATTAAAAATCCCTTCCTATCTGTCATGGACTGAATTGTGTTCCCCCCAAAATATATGTAGCCATGTGGCTGGGCCATGATTCCCAACATTTTGTGATAGTCCTCCATTCTGTATTTTTCCTATGCTGTATGTTAAAGGATTAGGGTGGGTCTGTAAATCCCTTTATAAGATCATCTCCCTGTTCCACTGTAAAGGGATTTTACTGGAGTTTGGCTTGTACCACTCTTAATCCTTTCATCCTACAAGAGATAAAAGGAAAGGGAAGCAAGCAGAGAATTGGAAACTTCACACCATCTAGCAAACAGCACTGGGAGAAGAGCATGTCCTTCAGACCTGAGGTTCTTGCGCCAAGATGCTCCCAGCGCAAAGTCTAATGTACTACTGGCCTTTCCTCCAGAGCCAACAAGAGGGAAAACCTTCCCCTCGAGCAAACATTCTGAATTTGGACTTATAACCTGCTGGACTGTGTAAGAATAAACTTTCCATTGTTAAAACCATCCACTTGTGGTAGCTCTGTTAGAGCAGCACTAGCTGACTAAAACACTCCTATTGCTATAAGCTCACTCCAGTAAATATTGTGGAATGCATACTTAAAGTCCTTGTTTAAGGTACATACTTCCAGAAAGCACATATATGTCAGGCACATAGTAGGCACAAGAGAAACACTTGCTAAATTATTTCAAGGTGTTTTTGTCTAGGTCAAATATGTACTTACAAAGTCAGAGTTTTTTGTGTTTTGGCTTATGTCAGCCTCCTGTAGCAGGGATTGGATTCTGTACTCAGCAGATACTCTGAGGTAGCCATCGGTAACTCTACAGGACAGAGTAGAACTGTACCACAGGGTTTCCAAGGCATGCCCAGTGGATTCCAACTCCCAATAATTTGGTTAGCAGCTAAGCTCTTATCCACTACAATACCAGAGATTCCTAAAACAAAAGAAAACCCAGTACTGTCAAGTTGATTCTGACTCATTGCAACCCTATAAGACAGAGTAGAACTGCTCCAAAGAGTTCCCAAGGAAAACAAAATGTAAGTTTAATTTCATTTCTCCAATCACATTCTGCTGTGGTGATCATGTATGCCCAAGTGTCTATTTCAACTGCAATAAGCATTTTCACCCCCAAGCCTTGACACCAGTCATCCACCGAAAAATGCTAGTTGTACTAACACTTTCTTGTACTGTCTTCCATGGAGGGGATTTTTTAAATACAGTGGAGGCATTATTACAAGTTTACTTAAAGTATATATTTCACACATGTATTAATTTAAAGAAAAATAGAGGGAATAATGACCAAAGAATTATTTTTCTTTCAGGTTTAAAAGATAACCTAACAGATACATAATGAAAATCATGATGACTTTTCAATAGAATGAAACTAAAGATGTTCTGAAAGTTTACTCATTGCGTTGTGAACTGTGAATATGCTGGATTAATTTGTCTTGAAAGAAAAAGGCTTAGTTTATGATTAGCTTAATTTAATTAATTAATTTATGATTAGACTTAATGTTCTAGACTAGGGATGATCAGTTCAAGAGTACGCATGTACTTAGAATACCATAGTAAATTATAGGAAATTTAAAGCTCCCTTAAATAAGATATGCTAGAACAACAGAGGAACCCCTCAGGCACCAGAAGAAACCAGATCATAAAGATTAGAGCAGAGCTAAATGAATTACAGAATAGAAAAACAATTGAAAAAAATGAAAAGATCAAAAGCTGGTTTTTTGAAAAGATAACAAAATTTACAAACCACTGGCTAAACTTACTAAAAAAAAGCAGGAAAAGAAACAAATAACCCAAATTAGAAATGAGAAGGGAGTTGTCACAACAGATCCAACAGAAATCAAAAAGATCGTAACAGAATACTATGAAAGACTACTCTAACACATTTGAAAACCTAGAGGAAATGGACAAATTCCTTGATTCACACCACCTAACAAAATTATCACAACATGAAGCAGAACAACTTAATAAACCTGTCACAAAGGAATACATTGAAAATATCATTAAAACACTGCCAACCAAAAAAAGCCTGGGCCCAGATGACTTCACCGCAGAATTCTACCAAGCTTTTAGAGAAGAGTTATCTCCAATGCTACTGAGACTATTTCACAGTATAGAAAGGGATGGACTACTCCCAAACTCATTCTATGAAGCCGGCATAACCCTGATACCAAAGCCAGAGAAAGACCCACCAAAAAAGGAGAACTACAGAACGATATCACTCATGAATCTAGATGCAAAAATCTTCAATCAAATTCTTGCCAGTAGAATACAACAACATATCCAAAAAATAATCCATCATGGCCAAGTTGGATTCATACCAGGGATGCAAGGCTGGTTCAACATCAGAAAAACGATTGATGTGATTAACCACATAAATATCACAAAAGACAAGAATCACCTGATTTTGTCCATTGATGCAGAAAAGGCATTTGATAAAATCCAGCACCCATTCATGCTAAAAACTCTTAGCAAAATAGGCATAGACGGAAAATTCTTCAAAACAATAAGGGCCATTTATACAAAGCCAACTGCCTATGTCATCCTGAATGGAGAGAAACTGAAAGATGTTCCCTTGAGAACAGGAACTAATCAAGGATGCCCACTCTCACCTCTCCTTTTCAACATAGTACTAGAAGGTCTAGCCAGAGGAATTAGACAAGACCACGAAATAAAGGGCATCTTCATCGGCAAAGAAGAAGTCAAAATCTCCCTATTTGCAGATGATATGATTATATATGCAGAGAATCCCAAATAATCTGTAAGTAAACTACTCCATCTGATAGAAGAGTTCAGCAAAGTCTCAGGATACAAGATAAACATAAGTAAATCCATAGGATTCCTTTAAACCAACAACAAGCCTGGTAACAAAGAAATCATCAAATCAATACCATTTACTATAGCCCCCAATAAGATAAAGTAGGAATTAATCTAACCAGAGAAATAACAGACCTATACGAAGAGAACTACAAGCCCTTACTATAAGAAACTAAGAGAGACTTAGACGAATGGAAAAGCCCACCCTGCTCATGGATAGGAAGACTTAACATTGTAAAAATGTCTATTTTACCCAAAGCAATCTACTTATATAATGCAATCCCAATACAAGTTCCAGCATCATTTTTTAATGAGATGGAGAAACAAATCACCAATTTTGTTTGGAAAGGGAAGAAGCGCTAGAGAAGTAAGATACTACTAAAGAAGAGAAACACACTGGGAAGCCTCACATTACCCAATTTTAGAACATACCACACAGCCACAGTGGCCAAAACAGCCTGGTACTGGTACAAGAACAGACAGATTGATCAATAGAACAAAATTGAGACCCCACAGATGACACCATCTGTCTATGAACAGCTGATATTTGACAAAGGCCCTAAGACATTAAACTGGGGTAAAAACAGTATCTTCAACAAATGGTGCTGGCAAAATTGGATATCCATCTGCAATAAATTGAAACAAGATCCATATCTTACACTTTATACAAAAACCAACTCCAACTGGATAAAAGACCTAAACTTTAAATCTAAAACAATAAAGCTCATCCCAGAAAAGGTAGGAACAACAATGGAAGTTTTAATACACAATGTCGACAGACTTTAAAATCTGTCAAACCAACCACAATCAACAGAAACTAGATAAATGGGAACTACTAAGAATCAAACGCTTTTGCTCATCCAAAGACTTTATTAATAGAATTAAAAGGCCACCTACAGAATGGGAAAAAAATATTTGGCAACTCTATGTCAAACTGACACCTGATCTCCACAACCTATAAGATACTACAAAATATCAATAAGAAGAAGATAAATCATCCAATTAAGCAATGGGCAAAGGAGATGGACAGACATTTCTCTAAAGAGGAGATCCAGGCAGCCAAAACACACATTCAGACATGTTCATGAGCTTTAGTTATTAAAGAAATTCAAATCAAGACTACGGTGAGATACCATTTCACCCCAACAAGGTTGGCCATGATCCAAGAAACACAAAACAACAAATGCTGGAGAGGCTGTGGAGAAAGTGGAACTCTCCTACACTGTTGGTGGGGTTGCAAATTGGTCCAGCCTCTTTGGAAAGCAATCTGGCACTTCCTTAAAAAAATGGATATAGATATACCATTTGATCCAGTAATTGCATTACTTGGAATATATCCTACAGAATCAAGGCCTTTCACACCAACGGACACATGTGCAACAATGCTTATCACAGCACAGTCCACAATGGCAAAAAGATGGAATCAACCTGGATGCCCAGCAACAGAGGAATGGATAGGTAAACTATGGTATATATACACTATGCAATGATAAAGAATAATGATGATTGCAGTAAACATCTCCTAACCTGGTTTCAACTGGAAGACATTATGTTGAGTCAAAGTAGTCAGAGACAAAAGGACAAATATTATATGAGACCCGTATGATAAGATCTCAAAAACAGACTTGTGTATAGAAGAAAAGACTCTTTGACAGCTGCAAGGGAGGGGAGGGAGTTGGGGAGGGCTTAGATTAGATAGTTGGTAGAAATTTGGTTGGGTGAAATCAGTGCTAGCACACATTAGAAACAAGAACAATATTGAGTGGACTTGAGCATAACTTGAATACTCCTTCCATCTTAACCCAGTATTGCATGGACAGAGTAGCTGGGGCAGGGGGCAGGATACCATGATGTTAGGCAAAATTGAGGCAAATTGGCACGACTAGCATTTTGCTAAGAAGGCTGTCTGCACCCCACATGGGTGAGTGGTGTCTGGGGTCTTAAAAGCTGCCAAGCTACCATCTGAGGGCGCAGCAGATCATCCCAACTCAGTAGGAACGGATTCTCGCCAAGCACCAAAATGACATGAAGTAAAGACAACCCAGAAGATAGAGAAACCCACATGAGTGGGTGCCTACATAGACTTGGGACTAGAAGAACCAGCCACCACCAGTGATAGCCACGATGGAGCTCACTAAGTTGAGTCTCACTGGCAACATAAGAATAAAAAGAAGTGCACCCTGAGATCTCCACTGATGGTCCAGTGGCTTCGGGGTTTCCATGGGAGTATGGCCCCTGGCCCTGATGCTGTCCTTGCCCATAAATCATAACGAAGGTCCACTCTTCAGAGTCTAATGGGTTGGACTTGGTGAGATGCAGAGTAACCATATATTGGATGTACTTCATGGTTCTGTGCATCTATAGGATATCATCCTGCTGACCTCTGCCTGGAGTAAGGGGAGTGAGTGGAGAGGAGGGGAAAGGAGACTGTTGGGAGGATGAGACATGTATGGAGCAGAAAGGAATAGTGTGCTGTCACCGGGCAGGGAGAACAGTGGAAGCTGCATATAGTTGGGCATGTAAATTTATATGGGAATGTACATTTTCACTCAGTCATAATAAAAAGAAAGGGAAAAGAAAAAGTATGCTGTTGCTTCAAACCTCTTTTCAATGGTCATTTTAATTCTTTGTCATAATATGATCTCATATGTTTGGTTCTGTGTGTCACTTTTGGCCACTATTTAAGAGTTAAGGCATTCTTAACATACTGTTCAAGGAAGATCATGTCACAAGTTTTATATTCACTTTTACACTTTGTAAACTTTGGTTCACATTTATACAAAGAGAAGATTATCCTAGTAAGTTATTATTCTTCAAATGAGTGCATTCAACCAACCCAGCACCTCCTCATCAATGGAGAGACACCAGCGTTGAATATAAGTCTAATGCATTTCTTTCTTTGGACCTACAGCTACAACATTAATAGCCAACATTTAGAGGCAACTACTAAATTTAGAAACCGTGTCAAGAATAGATTTGACAGATTGAACACTAATGATCAAGACCAGGTGAGCTGCGGAATGACATCAGTCACATCATACAAGAAGAAATCAAGAGGTTATTTAAAAGATAGGAAAGACCAAAATAGATATTAGAAGAGACTCTAAAGCTTGCTCTTGAATGTCAAGTAGCGAAAGCAAACAGAAGAAATGATGAAGTACAAGAGTTGAATAGAAGATTTCAAAGGGGGGCTCAAAAGACTAAACATTATAATGACACGTGCAGAGACCCGGAGTTAGGAAACCAAAAGAGACATACATGCTCAGCGTGTCTCAAGCCATGAGAACTGAACAACAAATTCAAGCCTCAAGCTGTAGGTCTGACAGACTCTGGGGAAGACATTAACTGACATCAAAAGAGGTCGTTGAGATGGAAGGAATACTCTACCAAATTCTCACTCTACCAAAAGAACTGAGTGATACTTAACTTCAGGATGTGCCATATTATCAGGAACCAGTTATCCTGAAGGAAGAAGTCCAAGCTGCACTGAAGGCGCTGGCAAAAAGCAAGCCGCCAGGAATTGAACAAGTGTCAGTTGAGATATCTCAACAAATGGATACAGCACTGAAAGTGTCCACTCCTCTATACCAAAAAAATTGGAAGACAGTTATGTGACCAACCAACAAGAATAGCTTCATATTTGTGCCCATATTCCAAAAAAAGATGATCCAACCAAATGCAGAAAATTACCAAACAATATCCTTAATATCACACACAAGTAAAAATTTTCCTGAAGATCATTCTAAAGCATTTGCAGAAGGGAACTGCCAGAAATTCAGGCCAGATTCATAAGAGGATGTGGAGGAACCAAGGACATGATTGCTCACGTCAGATGAATCCTGGCTGAAAGAGAATGCCAGAATGATGTTTAGCTTTGTTGCACTGCCTGTGCAAAGGCATTTAGCTATGTGAATCATAACACATTATTGACAACATTGCAAAGAATGGGAATTCAGATGACTTAATTGTGCTTCTGGGGTGTTTGCACATAGATCAAGAGGCCGTCAGCAAACAGAACCAGGGAATACTGCTTGATTTAAAATCAGTAAAGATGTTTGTCAGAACTGTACTTGTTCAGTCTGTATGCTGACAAATAATCTAAGAAACTGAACTATATGAAGAACAGGACATCGGGATCAAAGACTACAACCTTCAGTGTGGATTACACCTGACCGTAAAGGAAACAAAAATTCTCTCAAGTAGAACAGTGAGCAACATCACGATAAATGGAGAAAAGATTAAAGTAGTCAAGGACTTCATTTTACTTGGATCTGCAATCAGTCAGAAATTTAACACAGTATTGCCTTCGGCATATCTGCTACGAAAGACCTGTTTAAAGTGTTAAAAAGGAAAGATGTCACTTTAAGGACTAAAGTGTGCCTGACTCAGGCCAGTGGTGTTTTCGGTTGTCTCTTATGCATGTGAAAGCTGTACAATGAATAAAAAAGATCAAAGAAGAATTGAAAGCCTTTGAAGTGTGGTGTTGGTGAAGAATACGGAATAGACCATGGACTGCCAAAAGAATGAACAAATCTGCCTTGGAAGTACAGCCAGAATGCTCCTAAGCAAGCATGGTCAGAGTTATTATCAGGAGGAAGCAGTCCCTGGAGAAGGACATCATGTTTGATAAAATAGAAGGTCACTGAAAAAGATGAAGACCCTCAGTGAGATAAATTGACACAGTGACCACAACAGTGGCCTGAAGTATAACAGTGATCAGGGGCATGGAGCAGGATGAAGCATTGTTTCTTTGTGTTGTACAGTTAGAAGCAACTTAGTGCTACCTAACAACAACACTATGTCATCTCCCCCAAATGTCTGTCTCCCTGCTTTCTCTGTCAGAGACTTAAGAGTGGACTGTCTAAACCAACTTAATATTCTTATGTACCAAATACCCAAGGAAAACAAAACATAAATAAGCTCTTGAATTTTTCAACCCACTCATCACAGTTCTCTGGAGAATCCTTAAGGACTTGTCCTGTTGAGCTCATGTCTCCCAAGGTAGTCATGTATCAGGATGGAAAAATAATTTGTTAGCATTTAAAGTCATGTTCTGTGTGGTTTAGTCAAGGCTAACTCTCTGGCCCCAAAGACAGGGTTGCAGTCCTGGTAGTACAGTGGTTGAGCACTGGGCTGCTCAAGGAAAAGTCAGCTGTTTGGACCAGCCAGTCCAGGGAGAATGATGTAGTCATCTGCTTCCATAAAGATTATAGCCTTGGAAACCCTATGGGGCAGTTCTGTGTCCTGTAGGGTCGCTGTAAGCCAGAATCTACTCAATAGGTTATATATAATACGTATTATATATAACCTAAGCAATAGGTTATGTAATAATTGAAGTTATGTAATCACACATGTATCTGAGTGAGGAGATTGGTTTTAGGAGGCTTGACGATGCAGTGGCTAAGTGCTCAGCTGCTCGGCAGAAGATCAGCACTTTGCACCCACCAGCCTCTCTTTGGGAGAAAGATGGGGCAGTCTGTCCCTATGAAGATTTACAGCCTAGGGAAACAGAGAGGTCAGTGTGTAAAGATGACAACATTATAACAAAAAGAGGGACTAGAAATGTAGTCATAGATCTTTCATGTGGGGAAGTCCAGACAATACAAAGAAATTAAAGATGGGTTTAAATTTTGAAAAAAAAAAAGGGGGGGTAAATACTAAGGTCACCACAAGGGAACCTATCAGTCTTGCACATCAAAATGAAAAACATAAAGTCTCAGAAAATTCATCACCAACAACAATGAAAAAGATGGACAGAAACCAAATGAATCAGCACTGAAAATTAAGTGGAAAAAAGGAATTCTCAACAGCACGCACAAAACAAAGGCAACAAAATGACACTGTTAAACCTATACCTATTAATCTCTAAAACAGGAAATGTCAACAACTGAACAACAACAACAAAAATGCAGTTTAAAAGTGGGTTTTGCTAATCTTTCATTTAGATGCACTCACTCTAAGTCAAACCCCCAATATGTTTACATTCAGTATTATCTCTCTCTTGAGACTATTACCCCAGAAGTCTCATTTCTCTTCTGATTATCTAATTCTCTTTTCTATTCCTGTTGTGCAATTTGTTTTCAATTTCGACTGTGAATATGCAACACCCATATCATCCACTGATACACATGGTCAGCATGCCTCTGGAAACTCACACGGTAGAAATTTCACATTAATGATAATTTCAAATAATAAGTATTCAGCACCAAAGTCTAAAATGGGAGCACAGTATCCTGAGGAAATACATATTATCACTGTATTTGCTAGTAAAAATGGATCAAAATGATCCGCAAAGCAGTAAGAGATAGTCACTAAAAGAAATTCTGTTTTCTCACTCTTTATGCCAAGGTAAATTGCTGTGTTTTAAAGAGAACCCCAGAGCAAAATACATCAAGTTACTCAAAGCCCCAAAGCAGAAACTAAGCCTTTTCCATTTCTTCAAATCCTGATCAACTATGAATAGGTTTTGCATACTACATTTCTCTGAAATATCAAGAAGCTTGACAATGGGTACAGTAATGGATTATTTTGCCTGTGATGTTAACGACACAGTCCACATGCTCTGCTGCACTCCACAGAGCGAAACTTGCTGTGGGGAAAAGATAGCACGGCCCTGAGAGCAAAAATGAGTTTTGAAAAAAGGCAACATGACTAGAGCTGTACAATCAAAACCTTCCACTGCAAGAGAAACAAGTTGAAAAATGACCTTTCCACACACTGGTGAAATAGCAAAGTGGTTTTTTTCCTCTCTCAAATATTGTCTGTGTTGGTAGAAGCAGAAGGAAGATTTCCCCAGTGAAAAGCTGCCACTTCACCACGGGAAGCCATTTTTCATAGGCAAACTGTGAAGGGGACAACTGCGTGTCTGACACAGTATATGGAAGGGCGTGATTGGGTTTGTCGAAGGGCACTGTGGGCCACAGTTTGAGAAGAAATGTCATCTCCAGGCATAGAAAGTGCAGCCTCATCTGTGCAGAGCAGCAGAGGCCAGTCATGTTCAGGAGCACGGCCAGAAAACACTGGGAAAGGAGGCTATTGGAGATCTGTAGATACTACAGCACTCTCGTCTACCCGTCTCTCATCATCTCACTAAAAATATCCTTCATTTCACCATGTGTGATGGTTTGTTTTCACCTTCTGATCCTCATGGCAGCCCCATAGATAGTAGGGGAACTGGGTGTATAGGTGAACAGCAAAGACTCAGAGGCTAGATGACTTTTCCAGCACACCCATCCCGGTTTTCCAAGGCTGCCATGAATAGGTACCACAAACCCGGTAGTTTTTAACAAAGTTATTGTCTCACAGTTTTGAAAGCTGAAAGTCCAAATCAGTGTGTCCCTTGGGCCCTGCTGGTACGAGTTTCCATTAACTTAATTCCGTCTCATGACAATCCCATGTGTGCCAGAGTAGAATAGTGCTTCATCTGGTTTCCAGTGGCCGATTTTCCCTAAGTCGATTACCAAGGCTTTTTCCTGAGGTGTTTTTGGGTGGACCCGAACCGCCCATCTTTTAGCTAGCAGTCCAACACTTGAAATGTTCACATCACCCAGGACTCCTTCCTAAGTCTTCAGGGGAAGATACCCTGGTTCTGGTATCTTTAGCCTGCTGCGGCACAACACAGTTATACTGTGGCCATGTGTCTCTCAGCACCTCTTGCCCTGAGGACAAGGACACTAGTCACGTTGGATTTGACCCCACCTTCCTCCAGTACACCTTGTGTTAACTGATGGCATCACAAAGATGGTTTCCTGACAAGGTCATGTGCACAGGTACAGAGGTAGAAATTGAGCGTGTCTTCAGTCCATAGCAGCATCCAAGCCGTAGTCCATATTCTTGCACTTCTCATTAGTGGTTTCCCTAGGGTGTTTCACCGCACCCCAAAACACTGTTTTATCCCTGCGAGTCATTGTTGCTACTCTTAGCTGCAAACTCACGCAACTCAGCCTCTTAACCCCGGTCACAAAATTGTTACCACTTTCTTTGATGTAATACAGTGAAGCCTGTGAGAACTGACACTGGGCAGGAATGCCTCGCTTTGCCAGGTACCACAAGTTTTCTGGAACTGTGGTGTTGTGGTGGCTAAGTGCTTCTTTCGCTAACCAAAGGGTCACCAGTTCACATCTGCCAGGCACTCCTTTGGAAACTGTATAGAGCAGTTTCTATGAGTTAGAATCGACTCAGCGGCAGTGGCTTTGGCTTAGCGGCAAGTTTTCCACCACTGACAGGATGCAGTCTTACCATTTTCCTGTCCTTAGGGAAATATAGTTGCGTCTTCCCTCTCAGGCAGGTTTCCGCCTTACCCAGGTTCCAGGTTGCTCAGGTTTTACTGTACTAATTGAAATAAGACAGGGGAAATTTACTTTTCAGTTCTCTCTTGTTTACTACCTCTCTAATTCCTGCTTTCCTTCAACTTGTAGAAAAACTAATTAAAATAGCAAAAGATATCATCTTTAAGCATTGAAATGAGGAATCAATCCCTGGATGGGAAAAAAATTAATGTGAATTATATGAATGTAATTTCACAGCTCAAGCATTTAGAATTATAGAGAGCAGAGCAATTCAAAACTATAGCTCCTTGAGAATCTAACATTAATCCTTATGTACAGTAAGACAAATGAAATAATACAGATATTCCATAGGCAACAAATGATCATTTGTTCAAGGAGAGGATAGCATCAAAATGAGTACTTTCTGGGAGCCTCTAACAGCTAGCAAAGCCGAGTGGAATATTTTTCACTTGCAATTGCTTTGATCTGTGATAGGTATTTGGCGCCAGGCGGCCAAGGACTCTGACCATTAAGTAAAGTAAAATAAAATATATGCTGCCTGAATTCCCATTAGGTTTCAAGGGTAAAAGAGTAAATTCTCTCACCTACTTTCCTATGGGCCTTTTTATTCTGTTCTTTACAACAGTGGGTGCTGGCTAAGAGTGGTAGAAAAAATTCCGATAAACATCCCTTCCTACCTGGCGCCTTTTGTTTGAGCAGGCTGGGAAGCAACAAGGAGATGGTCCCTGGGTCTTCTCCCTCCTCACCTTTGCCTGGCCACTCAAGCCAGGGGATCTGAACCATCTCAAAGAACCTGAGGTGTCTACAGCAGTTCTGGCCAGAATCACCAAGAACATTAAGTCCATCGTGGTGTCTGTTCCTACTCAGGACCCTCTGTCTCCAGTCCTCCCGAGCCACCAGGAAACCTGCGTCTTTGTGCCATCCTGCTGGCTAGCAGACCAACAGCAATGGCTCTCATTTCTGACTGATTGAACTTGGTCTTTTCACAAAAGCAAAACTTCGTTTCTGTAAATACTTCTCGGTGACACAAATGATAGATTCATTCTAGATTACAAATAATAAAAATTCACTCCTATCACCAGCCATCAACTCTCTCAAGGGTGTTTAATTAATCATTAAGGAAATCTCTGGAAACGTGAATGAAATGTGAGTCCAGCCACAATGACGCAATGAACTGGAGGCAGTAGGTAGAGTGCAAACCACTCCGAAGTGCCTGGCCCTGCTCACTTGACAGCCTTCCCTTACCATGCAGCTGTGCTCTGTGCCTGCCAGAGGGCCTTAAGTACACTGAATGACGGGTGAACATTTGCTGAATGAATAAACAAGCTAGTGAGAATTTGGTCCCCCAGGAAGGCTCTCTGTGGTCCTTGGGTCACTCCTACATTTGACAGGGCAAGAAACAATCCTGGGCTTACTCTAGAAGCCCTCACTCTCAAACTGTCACCTGTATTTAAAGGCCAGACATCTCTAGTGTTTGTTTAAAATACAGATTCCGGCCCTGTTTATGGAGTGAGGTTAGGTGCTATAGCTGCTAATCGAATGACCACCAGTTCAAATCCACCAAACACTCCTTAGAAATCCAGTGGAGTAGTTCTGCAGAGTGGCTCTGCGAGTTAGAATTGACTTAGTAGCAATGGTTTTGTTTATTTTGTGGATTTGTGATCCCTAAAAAGATATATTGAAGTCCTCATCTCTGTACCTCTTCGTGTGACTCTGCTTGGAAATAGAGTTTTTCTTATATTATCAGTCAAGTTAAAGACGTCAAATTATTATTTGCTAATAAGTCAATTCTGACTCATAGGAACCTTATGTGATAGAGTAGGACTGCTCCATAGGGTTCCCAAGGCTGTGATCTTTGCAGGAGCTGATTGCCAGGTCTTTTCTCTTGCAGAGGCTCTGGGTGTGTTCAAACTGCCAACGTTGCAGTTAGCAGCTGATCCTTTAACCGTTGCACCCCGAGAGTTCCTCTAAAGAGGCTATGTTTCATCATGCTGTTGTGTGCTGCTGAGGTGATTGCAGGTCTTGACAGCCCTATATTATGGAACCAAACAGATGCAGCTCACACTGCATTCTGATCCCTTATGAGATGATTCTTATAAACAGGGCAGACAGTTATGGGGCCTGGAGAAGGTACCAGATGAAGCTATAGCTACAGGTAGCTCAGGAACACCCAAGACTGCTGGCAGCCACGAGGATCTAGGAAAGAGGCATGGAACATTCCTTGCCCAAAGCCGAGGATCTAGGAAAGAGGAGTGGAACATTCCTCACCCAAAGCCCTCAGGAGGAAATCAACATAGCCAGTGTCCTGATTTGGACTTCTAGCCTCCAGAACTATGAGACAACAAGTGCATGTTCATTAAAGCCACCCATTCTGTAGTATTTTGTTACAGCAACCTGAGGAGGCTAAGACAGGACTCATTATCAGAAATCTTATGGAATTCAGATACATAAGACAAAGTATACCCAACATTTTACAGTGAAACAGAGAACGGAAAATTCAGGAAGAAGCAACACCTGCCCACACTTAAGGTCCCATCACTGTCCCCTGCTTCCTCACTGGCTGCCTAGCCTCCTGTCTCATAGCTTAAGTTTGTAGATGTGGAAAACCTGATGCTTTCACGAGCCTTCAATTTAAATTGTCTGGGAAGTGTACCCAGCACGCTCAGCCAAGGCTGGGGCAGCACGAGCAATGAGAGAGATGTCCAGAATATTCTCCAAGGGTGGGACGCTGACAAGAACACCTACAGTCTAAATTTTGACATTTCCTCTGCTTGTTCTGATCTTCACTCCTTACTGGATCCTGTGACCTTTTTCTGTCCCCAAGATACTGCCAGCTTGTTCACTGAAAAAATGCTCTCACTGGCGTAATCGCTTTCTCTACTCCTTGTTAATTTTATCACCATTTGACTCACTGACCTTTCCCATGACTCGTTTTTTTCTTCATCTTTGAGTTTGTTCACTACTGCTGCTCCCCGCCTCTCTCACACCCATTCTGCTCCTACAGTTTCTTACCATTCATCTCCCCCAAGAGGTTGTTTTTTACCAATTATTTCAGACTGTCCTCTCAATCCAGCCAAGCCAAAGCCAGGTACCATCAAGTCGGATCCAACTCATGGCGATCCTACCAGATATGAGTTATTATAGCAGAAACGATTCTAGTACTCAAATGTGCCGTGACCTAGTGAATCTTTCTTCATGTTGGAATCTATCCAATTGGGCTGAAATTTAGGTCATCAGAGCTTATTCTAGCACACATCTTAAGTACCATCTGAGAATACAATTGTTGGCTTTGGCTCCTTATGTGACTTTTTTTTTTTTTTTTTTTTTGCCGGTGATAAGAGCTTTGGTAGTAATGATCATCAAAATAAGACACTCATTTTCCTGCATGCCTTCAAGTTGTTATGGAGGCTGGGATCAATATTATGGAGGAATTAGAGGTATTGGGAGAAACTTAATGAAAAATATTCTTCTACAGATTCATGGGGCTACTGTAGGTCTGACATGAGGACTGTATAAATGTTAGCTCGCAGAAAATAAAAACCTTTGCCAATTAATTCTCGTAGACAAGGGAAGGAGGGTGTTACTAATTGAAGATGTATTACAACTGCAGCTGACTCAAGAATTTAACACATGCGACAATCTTCAGGTGGCAGCCAATGTAATTGAACTGTAGGTATAAAAATTGTTGCATACTTACATGTTTTGTTCTATGTTTTTTCACCAAAATGTTTTTTAAAAAAGAATTGAATATAAGTCATTTAGACAAAAAAGAAAAACAAGATTTTTCTTTTCTGATATTTCTCTTGAGGTACTCCCCATACAAAGAAAGAAATTATAAATTAGCCTTTTTCGATAACTCGTCTCGGTATTAACTGCTTTCCTCCCCTTCTCACAGTTCTCTATAATTGGATGTTTGAACTTACAGTGTTTTATGTGACCTTATAGAGTAAAGGGAGCCTCAGAGTCCATCCAGACACCATCTGACCTGGTCTACCCCAGCCTGGTGTCTGCCAGAAGTGTGACAGTACCCTCATGTGCCCTTTCAGAAGAATATACTGGTACTTTCTGCGAGAATCCCTAATCCTGACCATCTTCCTCAAATCTCTGAGACTCCTTGCCCTCCTTTTCTCCAACTCGAGTCCTTTACAGAGAGACTCCTGCAGCGCTGCATTTAAATATAGACTACAAGCCACCTAGATACCAACTTATTTAGTATTCCTGCTTGCTTCAGAATCTGAAACCAGATAAAAGATGCTGAGCTGTATCTTACCCAGTGCTTTCTCTGCCTCTTTCCCACAGTCACCCAAGTCTAGAAGGAATCAGTAGATCATGCCCTAAGTTCTCTCTGCTCTTGATTTATACTCACTCTGTGGTTTAGTTATTTAAACCTGACCTGGGAAATTCATAAAAGCCTGCTCTTTGCCACCTCAAATCTTATTCTAAATTTCAGAAACAGAATATAGACTGCTTATTTATTTGGCTATAATAATATTTCTGAGTATATAAAAATCCCTTGGTAGATTAGCAAGTCACAATGACTTCTCAGTGGAGAGAAGTACATAATAAACTTGGAGGGAAAAAAAAGATAGCCATCGTACTAGTAATCTTTTCTCCTGCCCTATTTTTTAAGCCTAGCTCTGTGTATGGCTGTGTCTGGGAAAAGAGAATGGCTCCTTGGGCCGCACAGTAAGCCTTTTTCCTGTCTTATTACCACCAGCTGACTTAGTGTCTGAGTGGGTCTCAGCTGAGAGGCCCACAAGCAGTATCGATAGGAAGCAAATATGAAAACCAGGGGAAATTCCTCACTTTTGAGAAAGAAAATCTATCTTCCTTCATTTTTAGATCTCAACCACAATCATGACCTTTGTGACACTGATGATAGCAACCCACAGAGGTCCCAGTCCTCAGTAACCAGGGGAAGGACATCAGTCTCTACTGCCTACAAAACGGCTGGAGGGTCTGGAAGGCAGAAATGCAACTAGCAGAAAGAATGGCTGTTGACTCTGTAGAGGTGATGTTAGAAGTGAGGCAGAGTCTGAGCGAGAGTTTCCAGCAGCAACCATGTGATTATTGTAACTGAATGATAAACTGAGTTGACATGAGATGCATGTAAATGGGAATCCTGGTTGCATAGTGGCTAAGTACACCTGCTAACCAAAAAGCTGAGTTTGAATCTGCCAGGAGCCCCTTGGAGACTCTATGGAGCAGTTCTACTGTGTCCTAAGGGATTGTTATGAGTCAGAATGGACTCCGTGGCAGTGGGTTGGGTTTGGTTTTGGTGTGAAAATGAGCTGTTGCTATGAACTCTATGTTCATGATGATGTCCTGCCTATTTGCTTTGTGAACTCTTGAGCAGCAAGATTTCTCCAAGTGACTCTTCTCTCTGTTCCTTTACATGGAGGTTTCTAAGCAGGAAAAAGAAAATACCTAAGCTAAGACTGAAGAAACACAATTTTGGCAACTCCTGTCTTAATGATATTAGCTAGTTTCTGAAATACAGGTAGATAGAGTTTAAAGTCAACTAACCTCTTAAATGGCAATAAAAGCCAAAGCTTAGTTTTGAATGTCTTTTGTATTTGAGAACTTAACCATGAGGCCAAACCTGCTCCTATTAAAACCCAGGAAACCGAGACTCAAAAATGGATAAGAAAAGTCCCAATTTCTTCATATGTACAACTTCCATTTCACCTGTGTTTTAGGACTTTTCAGTGTCAGTGTCTTGTCGTTTGTCCTGTCAAATGACTTGATGTAGTGCAGGAACCTAGAAACGTTCTTTGAAGTAGAGTGGAGGTGAAGGGTAAAGGTGGGACAGAGGTAGAGATGGAAAACCTTTTCAAACATTAGGAGGATTTATATCCTTGGAAGTCAGCTGCCCTAAAGAATACCAGATTACATCTGCTTTGTCTCCAGATTTTTAAGGAGATGCTTTGGTCAATACAGTTTTCGCTTACTTCGTATCTTGTGTTTAATAGCATCAGCATATGAGGTGCCGTATTCTTCTTCACATAGTCCAGGATTATTTGTTCAGCCTACAGACTGAATAGATATGCTCAGAGGATGTTAACCTTGACACACAACGTTCCTAACTTTAAGCCATGCAGTGCCTCCTTGGTTTTTTGTTTTTGTTATTTGTTTTTTGATGATTGCCTCTTGGTCTATACACAAGTTCCTCACAAGCACCGTTAAATATTCTGGAATTCCTGTTCGTTACAATGTTTCCTGTAATTGGTATCGTCCACATGTTGACTACTTTAACGAATAGTGGTAGTTAAATTCAAGATTGTAGATAGGTGGAACCACAGAAAAAAAAGATGGAAAGATAAAAGTTGACTGCTGATAGAACTGTAGTTTCAAGTACAATTTAATGAATGAATGCACTAATAAAAACGCAGAACTATAACAAGTGAATTCAGTTCAATCAGGGACTCCATATTTTCTAAACATGATCTCTGGCTGTGTGATTTCACTTGAGTTTGTCTCATTTTATTGAAGAACTCACATTTTACACTGACGTTGCTTTTTTTTATCATTACATAAAGTAATAACGTCAAGAAACTCTTTTCACCTCAAGTGTATTGGTCCCAGTTACTCTTTCTATCAATGTGTCTGTCTTTTTCATAAAAAGTAAAGGTTTCTTGTTAACATATTAATCTAGATTGGCTTGACCAGACTTAATCAAATTTACTTTTTCTTTTACCATCAGAAGTTGAAAGTAGGTAGCAAACTGTCTTAACTCAGTACACAACCTGAGATGGATGGAAACCAGCAAAAAGCCAGGCTCTGCTTGTCGGTCTCTACTCCATCATAGGCCTGAGAAAGAGAACATGTACTTGCCAGAGTATGTTTATGTCAGTGTTAGCTGCCGTTGAGTTGACTCTGACACCTGGGAACCCTGCATGTAGGGAGTAGATGGGCTACCCAGGGTCTCGACACTTCATGAGGAGGTCCTCCGATCCGTCTTCTGCAGTACTTCTAGGTGGGTTCAAACAGCCAGGTTTTCAGTTAGTAGTCAAGTGCTTAACTGTTTGGACCGTGGAGGGACTCCCTGTATGTATATGCTCATATGTGTATACATATAAAGTTATTTGGATTCAAAAGGAGGCCCCTAAAATCTCTACAGTACTTTATAAGTTTAGCAGTAAAAAAAATGTATGGGCTAAGTGACAGAGACAGAGGTAGGCACTTTGTAACTACTACATCTTCACAACAACCCCTGGGAATACTGTGACCTCTGCTTTCCAATTTAATGTGTTAATTTGATTTTTAATTAAATAAATCCTTAAATTTTTTAGTCATTTACAGAAAAAGGTGTCAGTGACAACTGTCTATACGGATACCCTACTTGTCCTGCTTTTAACTCGTACCAGTAAACAACATTTACTAGTTTCTTGTGTGCTATTCCAGGGATTCTAAGATATAGACAAGCAAATATGCTTACAGAATATTCCATTGCATGCATTTTTTATGTAAATTGTAGCACATTATGCATACTATTTTAGTCTAGTTTCAATCAACAATATAGAGATCTATCCATCTTCATAGTATAGTCATAATACTTAATAAATTGCAGTAGTATGTTATAAGTACTCTTCTAGGATATATTAACTCATTCATCCTCCAACACTCCTACGAAACAGACACATGTGTATGTATATGTACACATATATACCTGTTTTATAGATGAGAATTTTCCATTATTGTGAGTTTCAAATAGTTTTCCTAATTTATTTACCTTTTGACATCTTAAACATTTTCTTATTGTTTTAAAATTTTTTTACGCATCTATCCATGTTTTCCAACTTGGCGGCACTTGGCTTGGCATCTACCTTTCAGTGGATCACTTTTGGTTTTGAACCCTAGTTTGAAATCCCTTTCTAACTCTGAGCTTATATAGAAATTCTTTGGTATTTTCTTCCAGTACTTTTTCTTAAGATTTTGTTGAAATTTATACCACGTAAGGTAATTACATGGATCTCAATGTTCCCAAATGGGGATGTATTGAAGAACCCAGTTTTCCTTCACTGATTCCCAGTGACACCTCTGTCATATATTGAACCGGGTTTATGTTTAGACTTGCCATGCCATACCATTCTTTAGTCTAATTGCCCATTTCTATACCTATAGTTTCTTGTCACTCAACAGAATCCAAATCGCCAGAGTTGTTAAGGGAAACTTCTGTCTTTTCGTAGTAGATATTAAAAAAAAAAAAAAAATGCTGGCATTGTTAAATGACAATAAACATTAAACTGTTAACAGGATAAAAGTGTTAATTGGCTGTGACTGCTCTGTAGAAAAGCTGTGCTTTTAAGAATTTCATTACTTTCTATAATTAAACATTAAATTTTAAATACTGAATAGAAACACCACTGGGTTTTTAAGGAAGTGCTCTTGGTCTGCTCCATTGCTAAGAGTTTACAATTTCTGTACACCTAGAGGATGTATATTAGGTTATTAAATATATACAGTGTCTCAAAACTTACAGTGATAATGAAATGAAACAGCTGTGAAGATGAATGGAATTGCCGAGATTAATTCATCTATAACAAAAGTGTCATCTTGAAACTTACAAAGAATTATTCTAGACAATTTTCCACTTTTTAAAAGTGTTTCTGTAGTTTTTCACTTGGCGAATGTCTTCCACTTGTCACTGGGGGGAAAGACTGGCATTTTGAAATCACTGCCTCATGAGAGTGAAGTCTGAGAACTGAAGACTAGAAAACGAGACGAGAGTCCTATACTTACATGGTAGAGGTTTTCTCGAATGTAATTACTGCTCGGGCAGCAGACGTTAAAGCTGTTTCTCCCCCCTTGAACTCTGAGAACCATGAGTAGTGAAGCCTCTCATATGGAGTTTAGCTTCTATGAATACGTATATTCACATAAACTCTAGTTATTCCTTATTTACTTGTTTTTCATTGCCATCGAGTCATCTTCAACTCATGGCAACCCCATGTACAACAGAAGAAGACGTTGCCTGGTCCTGCAGTGTCCACACAGTGCTCGGTGTACTCGAGTCCGCTGTGGTGGCACTTTGTACTGTGAGTGCCTCCCAGCCCAAGGGCCTCAGCTTCATGCACTGTGTCAGGCAGTATTCTGTTGTAATCCGTAGGGTTTTCACTGGCTGATTTTTAGAAGTAGCTCTCCAGGCCTTTCTTCCTAGTTAGTCTTAGTCTGGGAGTTCCACTGAAACCTCTTCACCATGGGTGACCCTGCTGGAATTTGAAATCCAGTGGCACAGCTCCCACCACCGTAGAAATACACAGACCACTGCAGACAACAAACCGACAGGTGGTGGTCCTCATGTACTAGGATTACTGTGCATGCTCATTACTTATTCTTACTGAAACTCAGCAGAGACAAGAATGAAATTTTGAAAATAAGAGGTAAGGTGAGGTAAAGAAAGAGAGGATACTTCTTTAGATTTCTAGGGATATGGAATTTGAAATATTTATGGAAAGCATTAAAATTTTGAGCATGTTATTTTGTTACACTGGCAGCCTACCACCTGCTGACTATCTCAGGATGGGGGTATTCCAAGATCAGCCTCAATGATTTGCTAGACGGTCTCACAGAACACAGGAAAGCTGTTATACTCATGGTTGTTGCTCATAGCGTATTACAAAGAAAGGAGACAGATTAAAATCAACAAACAGAGAAGGCACAGGGGAACAGGACCAGCAGAAACTAACCCCAAGCTTCCAGGTGTTCCTTCCCAGTGGAATCACTTAGGGACAGGCTGAATTCTCCCAACCGTGATTATACTTAAGAAGGATTGTGAACCAGGGCAGCTCTCCCCAGCCTTGGTGGCTAGAATCTTCACTGGGAATTAGGCATTTAGGCATTCAGTGCCAAGGTAACTAACCTCAGCTAGTCAAACTCCAGAGTTAGCCAGAGCAAAATCAGGTGCTCATCATAAATCACATTGCTGGGATAAATGTTATCAGGTCACACTGCTACAACATGACTGAAGGCCTTGAACATACAAAAACACTCTTGTAATACACAGTAATCTGAGGGCTCACCATGAATTGGCCAAGGACCAGTCCTAAAGTCAACCTTTCTTTGGAATGTGCAGGGTTTGAGCAAACCAGCTTTGCTGAGTCAACTGTTTCCTGCCCAATTATACATACATTATTCCATTGAATCACCAAAAGCATTATGACATGGTCTTGTTCCTCATTTGTTAGGTGAAGAGAGAATAGGTAAAATAATCTGCTTGGGTCCGTCTGGCCATTGCTTCTTCATGGCCCTGCACTTTTCTCCTGGATAGAAGTTACCATAGTGCTTCTTGCTCCATTTTCATCTTCTTCGTTACTTGAAAGCCTCAGTGGAGGTGACCTATGTATATTTTCCTTATTTATTTATTTTATTTCTAGGCCTAAGACAGCACCTGACTTAGAGTAACTACTTGATATGTGATGAATGGATAGCATGGGTCATGAAATGAAAGTTGAAAATGAGAGCCCATACCTTTTGAATCATACACTATTAAAATTTCCATTACATCACACTGTCAAACAAACAAACAAACAAAAAACTAGAAATAAAATTGCCTGTCTTCTCTACCTCCTAACATTTTTAGGAGGCAGTGGACCATAATTCAGAGCTAAAAGAGTACTTGGAGATTTTGTTCTCTATCATTGTTATAAAAACTGCATGGGAGTGGTTCCTAACTTCCTCTAACTTCACAGGGAGGGAAGGGAATCAAAATCAACAGCCCAAAGCTAATTCCCATCATGAGAGTGTCAGACAGGCGACCACTCTCCACCACTGTTACCAATTCTGACACCAACTGTCCCTCCCACAGCACCATCTACATCTCTGCTAGGGCCAATAATTCATTGCAGTAGATGCACAGAATGCACAGACAGTTATAGGGTTTATAAGGGAAGTAACAGATTACAATTAAGGTTCAGAAGCACTCAAGACACACTTCTTCCATCAGGACAGTATTTTCTCAGCCATGCCCAGAAGCAGACGTCTTCCAGTCCCTCAGCCTCTGCTGTGCTCGGGCAGGTGTGACAAAGCTCTTTCAGCTGTGCTAGTAAGTACCCAGAGGTACTCTGTTCTGCCAGCATGCTGCTTGCCCAAAGGCACTCAGCTTTCTTGCTCCCTGAGCAGAAAGTCCACCATGCTCTCTCTTGCTGCTGTTTCTCTGCCATAGACTCTCAGGAGCTCGCCCTTTGTCTCTTGGTTCCAGGAGCTTCTCCGTGCAGATAGTCTGGGTCCAAAGGACACACTCTCTGCTCCTGGCAGTTCTTCTTTGGTGGTGGTGGTGGGATCTTCTCTTTGCTCTGGAATTGGCTCTTTTAAGCCTAGTACACTAGCAAAAACTGACCTATCCTGTTGGTAGGCCACAATTATTTGCACAATTCCACCTAATCATAAAACTTACAAAAACATGGTGAGAAAAGCCATGCAAAAGCAATCCATCACACTGTAATTTTATTTGAGATAAGCAGAAAACACTCACAAATACAGCGAAACCTACAGGAGCTGAAACTCTTGACAGGACTGCCTTGTTTTTCCAGGTCTTGAATATTGTCTTTGACAGGGTTCAATCTTAACCACTTTTCTGTTGCTCTCTATCTGTAGATATTGGAGTCTTCTTTTTCTGATAGGCTTCCACCATGCACAGGCTCAGCTCTCACAGATTTTACTGTACTTTGTACATGCAGAGATACTATTTCTACTTTCCTATTCATACCAGTAGGATGCTTTCTTGGGGCCAGGAGAAACATACATTGTTCATTCTTATATGTTTTTTACAAATGGAATTGAAGAATATGTATATTGGAGGCAAAGGGGCTGGGAAATTCAAAGATAACTAGCTCCTCTGTTTTTGCCCTTCACTGCTTAAGGGTTCTTGAGTTGTTTGCCCTTTTGCTGTGTTTATTCGTTTCTGATCTTCAGTTTCACACATTGCAACACGAAATAAACTGTACAGATATGGGTACTAATTTGGCTTCATTTAGGCTCCACTGTCACCCTCAGTCCCCTTCAGTGCAGTGACGGCAGGTGTGCTTTTGGGAAGAGCAGTATAGACCTGTCCTCACGTGATAACATTCACGGGACTCACCTGGCAGTCTTGCTAGGATGCTGGCTGTAATTCTGTGGTCTGGGTGGGACTTGAGTTTGGGCCCTGCTAATGAACTCTGAGAGATGCCGGTATAACTGAGCTGCAAGGCTACAGCTACCTAGTCGTTGCATCTTTCTCCTTCTCATCTTTCTGAGTACAGACTCAGTACCATGAAACTCCTCAAGCATGTTAGAAAAAGTCTCCACATCTCTGCCCTTTTTGTGATGGTGATGGTGTTAGTTGCCACTGAGTCTGCTCCCACTGCTGGTGAACTAGTGTATGTAAACTCGATTGCTGCTAAGTCAATGCCAACTCATAATGACCCAATAGGACAGAGCAGAACTGCCCCGAGGTTTCCTAACCTGTAATATTCATAGAAGGAGACTGCTACATCTTTCTTGCATGAAACTACTGGTGGATAAAACCACTGACCTTTCATTTGGCAGCTTTTTTTTGTTGCGCTGCAAAGGCTCCTCAGTCTTACAAATTACCCAAATAAATGTTGCTGGTTGTGCACTGTCTTTGTGATTGTTGGTATGTCTCCATCCCGTGTCCAAGTCTCAAAGGAACATGCCTTAAACAATATCCAGGGAAACCTAGAGGTGTTCGTTCCAGGCTGCTGAGGAAGTGCAGTTAGGAGCCAGTTTTACCAGAGATGTTGACTTTTGGCTTGGTTTCAGTGCATGGACACCTAACTAAAGGATGAGTATTTTCCACCTCACATTTCTTTCCCTTGTATGCTAATATTTTAAATCCTTTCTTTCTTGATTAGAGGATGAAGCTTTCTGTAGTTTTTATTTCAAAGAGTAAAAAAAAAAAAAATCCTTCCATGAGCTTTTAAATGCCCCACTGAACAGAGCCAAGTGCCAGGAAGCAGCAAGCATCAGACTTTGTCTAAAGGACCAAGGTATTGGGGAGCAATTTTTGCCTTTCTTATCTCATCTCTGAAGGCTAATAAGCAGTGTTTTCCAGAGAGCAATGAACAAAACACAAGCAAAATCTACTCACTGCTTGTCTGTGGTTTTGAGGCTGCTGTGGTTGGATTTCTTTATTCTTTTGAATCAACAAAGAAAACTCATTTGTTTCACTTTGTGAAAACTCTTCATTTTTCCCCTGGACTTTCCATTTCACGCTGTGTGAATTTTATTAAGATCTCTTTCACAGGAGCTAAGTGCCAGCTCTATGGGGCCCTAAGGGGTCTCAGTTGCAGCCTCTGTAATGTCTAAAGTCTCTTGAGATGTTTCTTTTCTGCTGAAAACTCCTTGGAGAATCATAGAGAAGAATCCAAAACCTTTTTGGTGCTTGAAGAAATAGTTTGGCCTCAAGAGCACTGTGTGCAAGGCTTTTGATGTTATAACATGAAACCCAACACGCAGCTATCCAGTTAATGTTCAGTTCCAGAGCACTAGTGTCACGTTGATATTGAATGTGTCTTTCTGAAGGTGGCTGAAAATGCTAATCAGAAATATTCTTCATTTTAGAATTAGTCTGGATTAATAAAGTATACTTACAATCCCATCAGCTAACCATTTTTCAATGATTTTTTTCCTATAAAAATTGTTTTAAAAAGTAACTATGATATAACTGAAAAAGATTTGTATTCTGAGTTTTCCTCTTGGTATTTTTCAGTGTTATGATATGCTTTTATAAATGCCACAATAACAGTCCCATGATACACCATCAGGAGACTAATGCTATTATTATCCCAACTATATCTCTATCGGAGCTATTTAGATTCGCTCCAAATTTTATCCATGATGACAAAACAATAGCTGACATTTTTTAAGTATGCCAAGATCAAAGACCACAACCTTAAATATGGAGTATACTTTACTATAAAGAAAACAAAAATCCTCACAACCAGACACATAAGCACCATCATGATAACTGGAGAAAAGCTTAAAGCTGTCAAGGATTTCATTTACTTTGATCCCCAATCAACACCCACAGAAACAGCAATCCAGAAATCAAACAACGTACTGCACTGGGTAAATTTGCTGCAAAAGACCTTTTTAACATGTTACAAAACAAAGATGTCACTGTGAGGACTACTCAAGTCATAAGTGTTTTCACTTGCTTCATATACATACAAAAGCTGGACAACAAAGAAGATAGAAGAAGACTTGATGCCTTTGAGATATGGTGTTGGCAAAGAATACTGACTACACTGTGGACTTCCACAAGAATGAACAAATCTGTCTTGGAAGAAGTATAGCAAGAATGCTCTTTAGAAGCCAAGATGGAAAGATTTTGTCCCACTAAACTCTGGACATGTTACCAAGAGGAACCAGTCTCTGTAGAATGGCATGCTTGGTGCAGTAGACAGTCAGAGAAAGATTTCCAGTGAGATGGACTGACACAACAGTGGCTGAAACAATGCGCTCAAGCATACAGTGATGGTGAGGGTGCTGCAGGATTGTAAGGATGCTGAGTTGGAACCAACTCAGTGGTACCCAACAACCACAAAATACCAGTGGAAATAGTTTGTGTGTCAACTCACTTAACTTTCTAAGGATGTTGTGAAATGGATACTGTTTTTGTTCCTGTGTTGGAGATTTGGAAGGGAGATGTTGACAGGTGGAGCAGCGTGCCCCAGGTGGTGCTGCTAGTGGGTGACGGGGCCGAAATGCAAAACAAACATGTTTATATCCCAGAGAGTCTCTTTTATGTTACATTGTTCCCTTGGATATACAACACTTAAGGCTAACTCAGTTTAATTAAGATCTTCAGCCTATGTATGCACATCTGTCAATTAAAAATGCATGTTCTTCACCTTGCCACTGTTGCAATGAGTGTAAAATTGCAGATTTTCTTAAGTTCCTCAGATTTCAAGATCCATCAAGTTATAAGTGATAATGGTGTTATATCACAAATGTGAAAATCTTTTTCAGCTTCTATTTATTGCTTTTCTCCTTTAAATGTTGGTAAGAGATGTACCGTGTAACTTCAGTCACTTCTACCTGTTCCTTTACACTGCCGTGAACCCTTCATCTCCCCTGATTGCTACGAAGGCCAAGGAGGCAGGCGATACTGGGCAAAGGCGTCTTGTACCGGGAGACCTGTTACACAGCTGAACCCGTGAAACTCACGTCTCTCCTTGTCTCTGTCCTCACAGAATGTGTGACACGGGAGAAGGACTGTTCACCTTTCAAACAAGAGAAGGAGAAATGATCTATCAGAAGGTCCATTCTGCAACCCTGACCATAGCTGAGCAACATGAAAGGCTGATGCTAGAAATGGAGCAGAAGGCCCGGGTAAGTTCCCTTCTCAGTACTAGTGTGTGTGGTACGTATTGGGGGTCATATATGTCACTACCTTGTCCACCGCCAGCTCAGCCAATGGGCTCACCCTGGTTGCTGACCCTACAAGGCCCGTTGTCCCTCCTTTAACACCTGCTCAAAAAGCAAACCAAACCCACTGATATCATGTACATTTTCATTCATAGAGAAGACAGAGTAGATCTGTCCCCGGAGGGCTTCCACGGCCGTAGTCTTTACAGAGCGGATTGCTACCTCTTTCTCCAGTGAAGTGGCTGGGGACCGCAAACCCCAACCTTTTGGTTACTAGCTGAGTGCTTAACCACTGTGCCACCAGGATTCCTTTGCATCTACTCCACATATCACCAAAGCAGTTATTTGTGGCAGTTATACAGGTGTCTGTACATCGTCCTGTGATCTGTTGCCACAGTTACCCCAAACCAGGCCAAACCAAACCTGTTGCCATGGCATTGACTCTGACTCATAGGATCCTGTAGCACAAAATGGAACTGCCCCCCAGAGTTTCTGATGCTGTAAATCTTTACAAAAGTAGACTGCCGCATCTTTCTGTCACAGAACGGTTGGTGCATTTAAACTGATGACATTTCGGTAAGCAACCATGTGCTTAGGAGTGGAGTTCAGAGAGACTGACATAGGAATCAGGGCTGTCTACACACCTCCACATATGGATGGATGGTCAGAGGTTCTAGACTGGGCCCAGAATAACTAGGAAAATCACGGTACTCCCAGAAAGGATTCAACTGTGTGCTGGTTTAACTTGATTCTAGGATCTCTGAAACTTTTGGCTTTTTCTAACTTTTAATAGTAAAATATTTGCAGAAGGGCCTCCTAGTGTGTGCTGTCAAGGTAATTTGTCTTTTATCCTGCCCTATAACTACCCCACAGATTCACTGCCAAGCTGAGAAAGAATTTAGTCAAAAGTCTGAAAGAAGTAATGGCAGGATGTGGGAGGTGGAAAGTATGAGCTTTACTGCTAACTGACTTGAAAAGCTAACAGTGTAGTAACTACTGGGTGTAATCTTAGAAAGAAACCAAACCCACTGCCTTCGAGTCGATTGAAAGTCATAATTACCCTATAGGTTGTACAAGAACTGCCCCGTAGAGTTTCCAAGGAGCACCTGGTGGATTTGAACGTCTGACCTTTTGATTAGCAGGTGTAGCACTTAACCACTAAGCCACCAGGGTTTCCTGGCTGTAACTGTAGGAGGTAAATATTGTCTCTTTCTTGGTGATTGCTAGATGCCTTAGACTATGTCTGCACAAGGATAAGTGGTGTTTAGGGAGAGAGGTGTGGGTCCATACTGGTCCATAATTCCGGTCTAGTTTAAGGTGACACTTTTATATCAGGCAGCACATTGGTTGTCATTAAAAAAATTACTTAATTACATAGTATTTTGAAGTACAAAATATAATTCTCTTTAAATATAAATAGGGAAGCTTGACAATTAAGCTTATATTATTTTAATACATTTCTAATTTTCTCAATACTACATGAAGATTTTTTAACTCTCTGGGATAGGTTTAAAGAGCCTTCCTGAGACCTAATGCCAACAGCACAGAGCAGTCTTACGGTGGAGATTTAGCACTCCACAGGGTGAAGAAATCCTTAGTGTAAGTGGAATTGTAAATATGTGATACAGCATTGACTGAAGCACGTTAATAATTTAGTCTTTTTCAGGAACAGTTTACTGAGTTATTTGCTAAGTACGTTTTTGGTAAGAGTCTTCTCCAAAGATCTGCGTTAAATTTAAGCTGTTGATTATCTAATCAACCTGATAGAAACCCTGGTGTCATAGTGATTAAATGCTACAACTGCTAACCCACAGATCTGCAGTTTGACTGTACCAGGTGTTCCTTAGAAACTCAATGGATGGTTCTGCTGTGTCCTGTAGGGTCACTAGGAGTCAGAACTGACTTGATGGCAATGAGCTTTGGTTGGTTTTTAATTAATCTGGTATTTCTCCAGTGGTTAAAATCAGGTGTAAAAAAGGTCATTCATTTCTAAATCTGAAATTATCTCTTATTTCTTATACATGTATTATTAGCCTATTTGGTAATCAACTGATGCATATTTTCAATGAAAATTAATAAATATGATAGCACCTGCTCTTAGTCAACAGTTGTAGTTCATCTTCTAGCTCTTCTGCACAAACAAAAACTCTTATAACAGAAAAAAATGTAGAGTCACTTAAATTCTCAGTGGAGACATTTAAATTATATTTCCATGAAGGAAATTCCAAGAGCTATCTAGATAAATATGATGTGATTGTCTGCCATGAAAGTGAATATACTCTCTGTGTCCTGAGTTTGGATTCCAACTTCACCACTCACTGATTGAATACTATAACATGTTTAAAAAAAAAAAACAAACAAAACCAGTGTGCTGTGTGCTTCTGAACACAGCTCAGGGAGGGAGGGCACAGTTGGCAAACAAATGTAGCAAGTTCGTGTTATTTTTGTAAAAATATGGTAAATGTTGGCAAGTGATTTAACTTCTGGATGCCTTATTTTCCTGTACGTGGAAAATGGGGATATCTCTTCTACTTCTTTGGTTGTTTTGAGGATTTTACCTGTTAACACGTATATGAAGTGCCGAGAATACAATCTGGTGCATAGACAATACCATGCAAGTGTTGGCTGTGAGGATGGTAATCTGTCTAGAGGAGGAATTTTGAATAATTATGACTTGGAATGATTGTGAAGATATGAAGTCATTATTTCCAATGGCTAAATAACGTCTTTCAAACCTTCTGAAGAATGTCTAACAACTGTTGGCCAACAACATTCACAAAATGTAATTCACATTTGTTGTTGAGGTTATACATTTCTTGTACCCTAGGAAACTGAAAGGCTAGTTAGGTGAGGGGAGCCAAGCAGTTGATGTCAAAGGGTTAGCAAAGGCCTATCCACTTAGAGCAAGCTCAGACAGTCTAAATCTGAAGGCATATGTGACATGGTGTTGCCACTGAGTTTCCGCAGCTGTGGGTTATGTTATAGATCTGCACGCTGGAGCTGGCAGGTGGAGGGACACAATGATAGGTGTCAAAGGGCAGGCTCACGAAGGCAGCCAAGAAACCAAATCCTCCTTAAAGTCACAAAAGTCTAGAGACCATCCCTTGGTACCAAAACAACAATAAAAACCACTGCCACTGAGTCAACACCAACTGACAACAGCCCTGTGAGACCAAGCAGAACTGCCCCAGAGTTTCCAGGGAGTGCCTGGAGGATTTGAATTGCTGACATTTTGATTAGCAGAAATGGCACTTAACTACTTTACCACCAGGGTTTCATACACTCATGCCAATAAAGCATTTGATTTAATTTCCAATACTGATAGCTGTGCTTTTCTCTGAAGTTTAATGGTAATAGCAATGACTGTGTCCGGTCTTCAGAGTAAGCAGAGCTGATGATGCCTTATCAAGCTGCCTCAACTCAGTACCAAAACCCATTGCTGCTGAGTCAGTTCTGACTCATAGTAACCCTGCAGGACAAAGTTGAACTGCCCCGTATAGTTTCCTAGGAGCATGTGGTAGATTCAAACTGCTGACCTTTTGGTTAGCTGTTGTCGCTCTGAATGGCACCATCACCAGGGTTTCCACTCAACGTGATAGACTGCCCTCATTTGCAAAATTCTAGGCTCCCTATACAAAGCTTCTGTGGCTGCAGATACAACTTTTAATTTAATTTAATTTTATTTTTTATTATGACTGAGTGAAAATGTACATTCCATATGAATCTACATGCCCACCTATATGCAGCTTCCACTGCTCTCCCTGCCTGGTGACAGCACACTATTCTTCTCTGCTCCATACATGTCTCATCCTCCAAACAGCCTTCTTTCCCCTCCTCTCCACACACTCTCCTTCCTCCAGCCAGAGGTCAGCAGGATGATATCCTATAGATGTATAGAAACATAAAGTGCATCCAATATATGGTCACTGTGCATCACCAAGCCCAATCCATTCTACTTATATAATGTAATCCCAATACAACTTTTTTTTTTTACTTGTTGGAGGTCCCAACAAGTATGAAACAAGTACTTTAAAGTTGTCTAACCATTTAATTAGTTAAATAAAATCAAGTCCTGTGCCATAAACTGGGCAAATGTACATATAACTTGGGAGTTGCAAGGGTACCAAAAATAGCTAAGATATAAAACATTGTATTCCATTTATTATGTGTATTACAAATAAGATGTCACTGCTAACTGACTTTCCAGTGTGTGATTAATGCTAACCAAGTAGGAAATGTTTTTATTTTTTAAAATGTGATTTTTAACACCTGACACGGATTATAGCCAAAGCCAAGTGCCGTTGAGTCAGATCTGACTCATGGCAGTAGGTGAGCTATATAATCAGTGGGCTTTTACATGCAAGGACAATTTAGTTTGCAAACTTATCCTAGAACAGGTGCTACATACCTCATTGCTGAATATCACTGTGGTCACCTTGGAAGTACTCCCCTTGGGAAGTTATGCACCAATACCAGCACCTAGTCCTATATCTTCAAGTAAAGAAAAAGGTCATTGGTGGCCAGATCAGGTGAGTAGGGAGGATGTTCTAATACAGTTATTTATTTACTGGCTAAAGACTTTCTCACAGACAACTGTACAATTAATTTTGCAAACTTGTCACCGTGCTACTTTGCACAATGACCATTCCAAAAAGAGTAACAGAATTGCTTGGAAGGGCGGACTAGGTGCTGGTATCAGTGCGCTGCTTCCCAAGGGGAGTACTTCAAAGGTGACTGTAGTGATACTCAGCAATTAGGTGAATCCCTTTTCTAGGATGAGGTTGTAAACTTAATTGTCAGACCTCGTAAGTCCATTGCAGCAGGACTGACATTCCTTTATTGCATTTATATAAAATAAGCAAATACTGGGAACCACAGATTGTTAGTGGTCACCGGACATGGTGACATGGTTTATGTTAGTGATAGTGGAATAATTTGGAAAAGAGCCATAGCGGGCGGGCAACCTGAAGAATGTAATGAATGTCTCTGAATTATACATGTGGAAATTGTTGAATTGGTGAGTATCTTCTTGTGTATATTTTCACTACAATTTAAAGAAAAAGAAGAATGGCATGGAGGGGTGAGTAAAGCTATTATCAGTGAGTGTGAGCATAGCTCTGAATTTCTGGAATGTACTCAATGAATGATACGCAATATATGAGCTCAGTGCAGCACAGTGGTTACTAAGGTAGACTCTGGAGAAAGTCTCTACACTTAGTGATTCTGTCCTCAGTTTCCTCTTCTTAAATGAGGAAATAGAAAGATCTACTTCATAGGATACCATCTTTTAAGAAAGGCTCAGTAATTGCTAGCTAATATATAATACGATTCGTGAAAGAAAAACGGTAGCTTTGTATTTGTTGTTAGGTGCTGTCTAGCTGGTTCTAGCTCACAGACACCCTGTGTACAGCAGAACTAAACTCGGCCCAGTGCCAGGCTGTTCTCGTAGTCATTGCTGTGTCTGAGCCCGTTGTTCCGTCCACTGTGTCAGTCCGTCTCACTGAAGGTCTTCCTCTTTTTTAACTGATCCCCTACATAGCATGAAGTCCTTCTCCAGTGACTGCACTCTCTTAATAATATGTCCTAAGTATGCAAGGTAAGATCTCACCATCTTCACTTCTAAGGAACATTCTGGCTGTACTTCTTCCAAGACACATCCGTTTGTTCTTCTGGCGCTCCGTGGTGTATTCAGTCTTCTTCACCAACAACATAATTTCACACGCATCAGTTCTTTCTCAGTCTTCCTTGTACATTGTCCAGCTTTCACGTGCATGTGAAGCAACCCAAAATACCATGACTTAGTGTCAAGTGCACTTGGATCCTCAAAGTGACATGTTTGCTTTATAGTTAAATGGATAAAGTTGTTATAAACCACCATCAAATGCTTCATCCCAGTTTTTATTACTTGCAGATGTTAGAAATTAGTCATATAAAGTTTCCCATAGCCTCTGATCTACACATTTGAAGATCAAAAGAAAGCAAAAATTTATCTTAAGTCTGGAATTGAATGTTTTAATATATATTCATCATGTTCCTTTAATTCAAAGAGTAGCTCTGTAAATACATATGCTTACAGAGTATGTATATATTTAAAAGCCTTACTGATTACAGATGACAACGGTTCTCAGAGTATTTATGTAGATACTCATAATATGTTCTGATATTACTCTAAAATCTAGCTTGTTCATACTGTTGGAAAGTATTCTAGTCAAGACATAGTTTAAAGCACATAACAGCAGCTGCCACTTTGTTTCAGGTTTCATGAAAATAGTGTTCTAGAAAAGTCCAATTGAAATAACATCTTGCAGCTTCCATTAAATGACTTATGTAAACCACATTTAATTTGTTTGTATGGTACAAACTCAGCAAGGTGTCTCTGAACACCTTTCCACTCATCTTGATAAAAAGGAAAATTAAGTGTGAAGTGTCCCCTACTGAAAATTAAGTCAAATCTCTAAGAAACCAATTGCCCATAAACACTCAGACTTCGGAGAATTTTTTCACAAAGCCACACAGTACTAGGCTTGGCTGGTTTGAGGTCTCTAGTGACTCTATTCCTGTTCAGTTTTCAAGTTTCGTGCACTCTTTTTTAAGAATAAAAGAAAATGCTTATCTTCAGTGTATTTGTACAACTCATGCATTTCACATCACTGTTTCTCAAGCACTTGTGCTTTGCTGCTTCTGTGCTTCTTATTTATAGTCTTGCGCGTCTCAGCTCCCCTTTGTCTCTGTCATGGATATACAAAGCTGGGGTGTCCTTTCCCAGTTACGCAGATAAAACTGTGAAAATTGCTCACCTGTCTCTCATCACCTCTCACCTTTTTCCACCTGCCCCTACTTGTATGAGCCCTGTCAGTTAAGTTTGCAAACTCATCCTAGACTAAATGCTGTATACCTCATTGCTAAATATCACTATGGTCACCTTTGAAGTACTCCCCCTGGGACACTATGCACCAACACCAGCACCTAGTCCATCCTTCAGAGCAGTTCTGGAACCCTTTCTGCAATGGCCATCAGAGCTGTGGTCATACTACCTTTGATGTCCTGAGTGTTATCCAAATGTCTTCCTTTCAGTATTTCCTTTATCTTAGGGTAAAGAAAGAAGTAGGAAGGTTATTCCAATACAATTATTTGTCTACTAACTAAAGACTTCCTCACAGACAGCTATACAATTAAGTTTGTGAACTTGCCATGGTATACAATGGCCATTCCAGAAAAAGAGTTCCCAAATTGCTTTGAAATGTGGACTAGGTGCTGGAATTGGTACACAGATTCACAAGGGGAGTACTTCAAAGGTGATCATAATGAGATTCAGCAATGAGGTATATAGCGTTTAGAAAAATTAAGTTTGTAGATTTGTCAGACCTTATATTCATATTCATGTTCCTTGGGTTTTGCACTTTTCTCTAGTTCTTAAGCTCACACCCAAACATGTACCTTTTCCTCTGTCCTTTCTCGGATAGCCCAAGGTGAACAAATTTCAATGCAACTGCAAATATACATGCAACTCTAGTCTGTATCATCTCTCCCAGGCAGAAGTAGCAATAATAATGAAGCCATCTGAATGAAGCACTTCCCATGTGACAAACTGTGGTTTCTGTGCTAAAAGCATCAGCCTAGATAAGATTCATACTAGCAATTAAGATTATTGTTGTTTTACCTGCCACTGAGTCAGCCCTGGACGCATAGTGACCCCCACGCACAGTGGAACTGGAGTAGCACATTGCCCAGTTGTAAATTGGACTGTTCTGATCTACAAAGTTTTCACTGGGTGATTTTCACAAGTGGACCACCAGGTCATTCTTTCTGGTCCTCTTAGTCTGAAAATTCTGTGGAAAGCTGTTGCATGTCATAGCAATACGCAGGCCTCCACTGACAGACTGGCCATGGTTGAATATGAGGTGCACTGGCTGGGAATCGAACCCAGACCTCCCTCAAGGAATTGAATAATTCTGCCACCAAACCACCACTGTGCCATACACTAGAGTTACATTAACTCCAATTTAGAGAAAAGGGAAAACTGAATAATTATTTTTAAGAAATGCTGAAGGACCTTGCTGAGGTTCAGTAACTTGCCCTGTGGAATGATACATGAAATCTGGTCTGCTGCTGGCCGAGCTCATGTGTTTTAACGGTGGGCTGATTTCTGCCTTGCACATCACAGTGTTCAACTTCAAAGAGGAAAGAGGCCCCCACATTCCCACGCTGCTCCAGAGGAATTTCCCCAATGAGTTCTAATTGTCATATGCTCCCTGAAGTAGAGGAGTACAGTAATTTATTTTACAGTGAGTTGTAGTGAAGAGAAAGAACCACAGGAGCTCTGAAATCCTAGAGACATCACTCTCTGGCTGTGTCACCAGGAGCAAATTGTATTACCTGTGCACTTCAAATTTCTTGTGCCCAAAATTCCAATGGCATATTTGCTGTCAATTTATGTGAGTATTAAATGGGATAACATATGAACATAGTTTGCACCTTGCCTCACACATAGTAAATGACTCAGAAATGCTAATTCATAAATGCTAATTGTATAGATTTGTCTGTCACAGGCTGATAGAACTTTAAAATTTCTATGCAATCACTACTTCTTTAAAAAAATAACCATAAATTGAGAATCATGTAGGTTATCTATAACAGATTGTATCATGTCACCCACATTTAATCATGAATATTTAAGGAAAATTTTCAGTTTCGTATTTTAAATGAAGCCTAAGGTGTTTTTCCCTTTCTTTTTAGCTTCAGACGAGCTTGACTGAACCCATGACGTTATCCAAGTCTATCTCTCTTCCTCGAAGTGCATACTGGCACCACATCACACGTCAGAACAGCGTGGGAGAAATCTACAGTTTGCAAGGCAAGTGACTTGAAAACAATTGGGCAGAGCCTCCGTTAGTTTCCTTCCAGCTGACCAGGAGTCATGCAAATCTCTTTCCATTTGTGTTGCTTGTTTTTCCTCCTCTTCCATTTACGGACTTTCACAGGCTACAGTGAGAGCCTCAAGGTTTACAGGGACTCTTCCAAAGCTCTCATTTCATAGGATAATAGTAAAAAAAAAAAAGAAAGAAAGAAAGAAAAACTATTCCAAAAACTGTGGTACTGTGGTGTAGGCTGAGGACCTAATTTAGCTTGGGAACTCGAGTAAAACTTTATACAGAGCACATGTTCAGAGCTAAGAGTAGCTCAGTCAGGATATTTCATACTGTGTTTTACAAAGGATTTCTTTCTTAGCCTCTTTTTTTCGTTTCACAGATTGAGTATCAGTTCAGGAAGAAGCCCTGGTAGTCCGTGATTAAGCACTCAGCTGCTAACAGAGAGGTTGGTGGTCTGAATCCACCAACCACTCTGTGGGAGAAAGATTTGGAAGCCAGCGTCCATAAAACCATTGTCATCAAGTCAATTCTGATTCATAACAGTCCTATGCAACAGAGTAGAACTGCCCCATAGACTTTTCAAAGCTGTATGATCATTACAGAAGCACACTGCCACATCCTTCTCCCGTGGAGCAGGTGGTAGGTTCAAGTCACTGACATTTCAGCTAGCTGTCTAGCATTCAACCGGTGTGCCACCCGGACTCCTTCCCCCAGAAAGATTAACCTGCTACCTTGGAGCTGACTGTGACTCATGGAGTCCCTATGGGACAAAGGAAAACTGTCCCATAGGATTTCCAAGGGCTGCCTGGTAAACTTGAACTGCCAGCCTTTTAGTTAGACAGCAGATCATAACCACTACTCCTTTTTTTCATAAAGATTACAGTCTTGGAAACCAAATAGGACAATTCTACTCTATAGGGTTTCTGTGAGTTGAACTCTACTGAACAGCTCACGATAGCAGCAACGACATCAATTCAGGAGGCTGACTCTGGGCTTTGTGATAAAAAGCTACTTAAACCTAGTCATAGAAATTCTAAGATTTAGTAAAAGCCTGGAATTGGAATCCATTTGGGTGGGCAGAAAATGACACAAGGAAAAATACTTTGCTCCTGTATTTTCCCCATTGATAAATGATCAGTTAACTAGTGTGGGAATTTCATTCCAGATAAATCAAATTAATAAACAGAAGTGATTTGGCCAACTGCAGAAACCTCAGCTTCAGGGGTTCCCTTTCTGCTCCTTCCCTTTAGCTCTTATATGGATAATTCTCCGAAGTTAATACTTGGCTGTAAGCAGTTTAGTAAAAGCTGACCGAGACTGGAGGAAGCAAGAAAACTACGTAAGGCCAATCAAACACAGCTGAGGGTGCTGAGATCCTGTAACTTGATTAGACCTCAAGTGACCTGGTTCAGGGGATATGCTAGCAAGTCCAGTCTCCCAAAGGGTGGCAAAACCAGCTACCCCTCCCACAAGGCACAGGGACACAACCTTTTAACAGCAAATGACAGAAAAGTTGTATTAAGTCCAAGTACATTCCAGACAAGGAATGGCTTAGTCTCCCTAAGTAGAAAAAGGCCATGTATCGATTTTGTGGGTCCTTATATATTAGTAGGAAACCCTGTTGGCATAGTGGGTTAAGTGAAACATCTGCTAACCAAAAAGTTGGCAGTTCAGATCTGCCAGGCACTCCTTGGAAACTCTGTGAGGCAGTTCTACTCTGACCTATAGGGGTGCCATGAGTCAGACCCAACTCAACGGCAGTGGGTTTGGTTTATATTGGTAAGAGAGAGGAGTGGTGATGTTGCTCCTGGTTTCAACTTCTGCACAACGTGTCAGCAATTACATAGTGGGTCCCCTCCAGGAGAATATGGTAATGGTATGGAGATTTGATGGAAACAGAGACTGGGTCATTTCTCAGTTGTCCTTCTGAGGTGGTGCACACATGTAGCCACTCCCAAACTGCCAGGAGGGATTGTTACATCTGCAGTGACCCTGCTCAAGCCTTGACTGGGCGTTCAGTGATCATACAATGAAATGGTAAGCAGTGACAATGAGGTTCCCTAGCTAACCCTGTCAAGAGCACCTGTGAACCCAATAAACATCTATTAACCTCCATAAGCTTGTACATAATAGATGCTAATAATAGGTGCTACGTAAGTATCTTGGCAAACAAGGATTGCTGGTGTCACAGGGGTTAAGGGATTGGCTGCTAACTGAAAAGTCAGCTCTTCAGAGCCACCACTGTGTGTTAGAGAAAAGACGTGATCGTTTCCACTAAAGACTGCAGCTTTGAAAACTCGATGGGGCTGTTGTACTATGTCTTACAGAGTCACTGTACATCAGAATCAATTCCATGGCGATGGTTTGTGGCAAATTTGACTACTTGCATCTAACAGGTAGTTATGTGTCTTTGTATTTGTTTAATTGTATGAGAAGACTTAGCAGGATATAGATTAGTTGTTGTTAGTTGCCGTTGGGTCAGTTCTAACTCATGATGACCCCATGTGTGCAGAGGAGAACTGCTCCACAGAGAGGTCAAAGTTGTGACATGATGAACAAGTAACCATGATGCTCCAACCAGGATGTGGCTTAGAAGGCAGCTGTGAAAGGGAGAAGGATCAGTGTAAAATTTCAAGGATCAAGGGAGATGACACTGTACTTTTTCCTCCCCTCTCCTCCATAGGAAACCACAGTGGTGTAGTGGTTAAATGCCACGGCTGCTAAGCAAAAGGTCGGCAGTTCAGATCTACCAGGCACTCCTTGGAAACTCTATGGGGCAGTTCCACACTGTCCTGTAGGATTGCTGTGAGTCGGAATCAACATGATGGCAGAGTAGTTAGGGTTTGTTTTAGGTTCTCCATTGATAATAGAAAATGTATGTTGGAACTGCCAACGAGTAAAGATGTTGTGACTAACTGACCCTGTTCTTGAGATTAGAAATAATTAGGAAAATGCTTGTAATGGAAGGTTATTTTTATTTAAACATGAACACATATCTATGGAAATACTAGCATACAGTTGAGGAAAACTAAAGCTATGAAGTGTTTGAATGAGGAAATAAAAACACTATCAAATTTCTATGAGCCCTGATGGCAAAGGGGTTAAAGGGGTTGGTGGTTTGGAAGTTATCAGCCGCTCTACAAAAGAAAGATGTGGCAGTCTGCTTCTGTAAACGTCTGGAGCCGTGGAAACTCCATGTCAGTTCTAGTGTGTCCTGTAGGATCTCTATGAGTCAGAATCAACTTGATGGCAATGCTTGACAGTGGTAGATTGAATTTCTAAGCTTAAAATGTAGACATTAATACAAATGATTTGGCAATAAGTGGGAAAACAATGGAATGAAAATTGGATTTTGTCGAGGATTTGTTTTCTAATTCCAGAAAATGCTTTTTTTCGTGTAACAGATCCGGAAATTTTCTCTGAAAGGAAAACTAACATATAGGCTTATATGCAACTTCAGAGTTGGATTCATATGCACCTAAAGAAAATACTAGAATGCAGTGAAATATATTAAAACATTTTGTCGGAGTTCTTAATTTACAAAACAAGATAGAACCAATAACTCATGGAAATATCACAATTTCTGTCATTGGTAGCATCTGTCCAGCAAAGTCAAGGACTTTACGTGCTTTATCAACTACTGTAAAAACTTTGAGGCAGCCCAGTGGTGCACTGCTTAAAGCACTTGGCTGCTAAGGGAAAAGGGCAGTGGATCACACCTGCCAGCCACTCAAAGAAAAGGCAGTGCCATCCGCACAGCTAGGTGGATAATACTTGAGAGTAATGCTTTGGCACTGATGGTTTTATTGTCCTTTTATTCCTTTGAGGAGATCAAATATGCAGAGGATAAGAAGCCTTTTGATGACAGTTCTTAATGGAGGCATATGCCCTTACAGAGTCAGGGCAGAATAAAACTGCTGAAACCAAAATAAATTGAAATTGGATCAGTGAGCCTCAGCACCCGCTCTGCACAGCTCCATGTTTTGATTTTGCACCTCACTTCCTCAAACTCTGCTCCTTCAAGTGGGATTACTTCTTCCTTACAACTAGGAGGATGTCACCTGGCAGCTCTTACCACTGATCTCACCGGGTGAAAGTCAGAACCTTGGAGATGCAGGGTGTTGCATCATCAACTAAACTGCAGGTAGCAATGAGGAATAAAAATAGATCTTTAGAATTTTCTCATCATGTTTTTTACATTCTATCTGTGACGGTGAGATCGATATGAATTAAATTCAGCAGGATTCCGTTCTAGAGAAAATGGGGAAATTTTTATGTATTTAAAGTTTAATAAGTTGGGACTCATAAGCACAGGCATTAAGGATCACAGGTACTAAGCAGCAAAGGTACTAGGATCACAAAAACGTTTGTGTCATAAAAACAAATCTAATCTATATTAAGACTTACCTCTAGCTCCGATTCTCTATCAACCCTCAGCACTGAGCCGTTAGCTCAGTTTCACTGTATTCATTTCTGTCTCTCACTACTAGAACAAGAGGCACGATGTTTTCTAGAGGACCAAGATTTCAATACTGAAATCTTACATTTACCTTCATATTTGGAGAACAGGTACAGTAATCTGCTGGGCCACCCCATTGTGCTCCCAGAGGGTGCACTAAAAGTCTGAGTCATTGTGGTTTGGCTACTGTGCTCAGCCAAGCTCTGTGGGACCCAAAGAGTGAGAAAAGGAATAATTATCTTATGAATAATTCTGTTTGGGATGTACTAGAGTCCGTACCCTGGATGGCTTGCAGGGAAGGCTGGGAACACAAATGGCTAGGCACTTCAAACCTACCCAGTGGCTCAGTGGGAGAATCTGGTGATCTGCTCCTGTGAGCATTACAGCCTAGGAGGCAGTTCTGCTCTGTCATGGGGCTCTCTGTGAGTCAGAGTTGATACTAGGCACCCAATAACAACATCTTGGTTGTAATGGTTTGAATTACATCACCTCTCCTTATAGACGTAAATAAAGATTTGTCTTCTCCTTTCTTTTGCCTAGATAATAAGAGCATGTATTAGGAGGTAATTTTCTATGAATGTGTTCTCAAATACCTCTGATTTCTGAAAAACGTTCATGTAACAACATATTCTAAAGTTGTTAACTCTAGGTTTGTTCTTGTTATCAGTTACCTTCAAGCTGATTACAATTCATGGCAACCCATGTGTGTAGAGTAGAGCTGTTCCCTAAGATTTTCACAGATGTGACCTTTTGGGAGCAGACCTCTAGGCCTGTCTTCTGAGGCACCTCTGGGTTCAAACTGCCAACCTTTCAGCTAGTAGTTTGAAGCTTAAGCATTTGTGCCACTAAAGGACTCCTAACTCGGTTTTTTTTTTTTTTTTAATTGTGACTGAGTGAAAGTTTACAATTCATATTTGCAGGTCTACCTATCAGCAGCTCCCTCTGCTCACCTTGCCCGGTGACAGCACACTCCTCCTTTCCATTCCATGCATGTCATATCCTCTTAACAGTCTCCTGTCCCCTCCTCTCCACCCTTTCTACTCCCCTCTAGTAGGAGACCAATAGGACCACGTCCTATGGATGCATAGAACCATAAAGTGTACACACAGTATGGTCACTCTTTGTCCCTGAGTCCATTCCATTCCTATCTGATGAGTTGACCTCAGTAATGATTTATGATCAGGGGCAGCATCAGGTCTAGGGGCCATGTTCCCAGGGGAACTCCCAGGCCTTTGACCATCAAAGCAGTCTTTTAGTAGGACTCGTAAACTCTTAAAGGGAAAGAATCATCATTCTGAACTTGACTCAAAAGTCAATACTTAAAAGGTGCTATTTGGTTCTCATATTGATACTACAGTGATTTTAGTTCAACACCTTCAACAGAAAATGTGTTGGAAACATGAGAAAGATTCAAAAATTAAAAAACAAAATACGATCAGGAAGTCCAGTTAGGGAGTTTTGCTTACTTTAAGGCTCTCGTCTTCACTCTTAATCACTTCTGTGTATTTAATGATGAAATAAATAGTAGGGTCTTTAAGTCAGGATTTGTGAAGAGGACGAAAGCAGCAAATCAACCTGGTGAAAACCATTGTCGGAACCAGGCCTATTGTTTCACTCAATGAATCTTCATTGAATGCAACAATTAATTAGGAGTCATATTATAAATGATATAATGACATTGGTACCATGTCCTCTTCCTGCTTGAGAGTGGACCTGCAGAGATTTTTGTGACTATTGTCATAGAAGCAGTCACCTGTGGTCCCACACGGAGCCCGTTCTGGGGGACCCACACTGTTCACCTTGAGCACAGTCAGGTGTCGCTGGCATATTGTCTTCTAGCCTTAGATCAGCTTTACTGAGCAGAGACACTTGCTGCTCTTCTTCTTGGAGGTCCAGCTATGAAGCTTTTCTTACTTTAAGCCTCTCACCTTCACTCTCAGTTACCTCTGGGTATCGAGCTGGAATGTTGTCTTCTTGCTTTAAGACCAGTATTACTGAACAGCCTCTGGCTGTCACCCATCCTGGTGTCCAGGCTAACAGCTGTGAGACGCTATGGATCTGCCCCACTAGCTGGATGACCCTGTCTGCGTCTCTCTCGCTGCTGCTCAAGAGGATCCCTACAAGCTTCAGCGATGCAAAGGGGAGTCAAGGAGGTGAGCCACGTGTAGTGGTATCACTAGGGCTGGTGTCACCAGTGTGGTAACTCATGTACCAGACCATACAAAATCCTCAGTACTGATTTTTTGTACTAATGTTATTCATAAATCTTATCTCTCATTACTTTATCCTCAAAAAAGTGATTGATACAGAATCACAATTATTAATTAAATTATTGTAACTAAAACATCAGAAAATATACCAAGATTTGTAACTGTAAAAACACCCTAGCAGCAACAAAAACAGCAAATGTTTGTGCCACATGCAGACAAAACCATGTAACACGAAGCATCATTGTGAGCAATAATGACGGCACTGACTGGAGCCCCTTAAAAGGTTCAAAAGATAAATTAGTGTTGACTTTTAGCCGTAGAGGTTAATTGACATATGTAAGCTGGGTTTTCAAAAAATGCTTTTGTTTTTATAACTAATGACAGGAATATTTTTATAAAGCATAGTAACTGAAACACTGCACAGAAATTTTAGACAGTCATTTTGGTGTCACCTTCTGACAGTGTCACCCAGTGTGATCCATACCTCATGCACACCCCTTCTAAGTACCAGGGATCAGGACTACGGGGCTGTGTGCTTGCCTTTAACTTTCCCTGATGTATTTAATCACTTGCTTTTCACATACACCCCCACATAAAAATGATACGGAATATGCTTTGACTCAGTTTTGCATAGCTTTGAACAGTTTCACTCTTTGGATCAAGGATGACTAGGCCGTATGCCCACTGCCCTCACTAACACTAATTAATACCCAAATGCAAGTTCTAAATGGTCTATACCTGCCTGTCTCCTTCATCCTCTCCACATGTGTAATTAAGCCTACAGACCTCTGGGGTCAGCACTGTTGCCTACCTGATTACACAGAAGATGTTTTCTGTTCACTGAAAGGGCGTCTGTAGCTCCAGTGTCTCAGAAGGACAGGTGGGAAGCAGACCATTGGAATTAGCAACAACCATCAGAAAATGTGCCTACAGTACTGCCACTCATTGGGGACTTAACAGAAATTACTCTTTGCTCCATCGTTTACTGCATTCAGTTTCAAGTTCAGTGTATAAATTACTTTTTATTGAGATTTTCTCTTTAAATGATCATTATATGATCTTTTTAAATTTCAAAAGTCAATAAAAGCCACTTACAGCAAGCAAGGGAAACCCTCGTGGTGTAGTGGGTTAAATGCTACCACTGCTAACCAAAAGGTCAGCAGTTCAAATCCACCAGACACTCCTTCAGTACTCTAGGGGACAGTTCTACTCTGGGTTCTAGGGTCACCATGAGTTGGATCCGACTCGACGGCACTGGGTATAGCAAGCCAAGTAAAAACAGGAATTTGAAGTCACAGGAAAAAAGGAGCCTATGTTATGTTCAAGATACCATCTTCCCAGTATTCGATTTACACATTTTCAACTGATCAGACACAGCCATCCATAATAGCAAATGCATCCCCACTTTCTAAATAAAGCACAAGCCAGTTGATGGCAATTTGGCAATAATCCTTAAAAACAAGCATTTTCTAGAAGTAACTTCTTCTGTTCATTAAACCTTATTTGTGAATGTTTGCTGCGTATACTACCTTAAGAAGGACAAGTCAAAGGCAGGGAATGCCTCCTGGGGTGCTCATTTCTAACAGACAAATTTATTGATTGCCCCCTAAGATAGACATCATAGAAATAAATGCTCTGAATGCTTGCACCGTGAAATGTTTCTCACACCCTGCAGTCATCATTAATCACTCCCTCTTCCATGATCCCGTAGACGTTTATGCATAACGTTATTACATTAGTGTGTATAATAAATACGCTACTTCCACTAGACTGTGAGACAGTAACTTTGTCTGCATAATTTCTATCCCCATGGCTCAGCCTAACCAGGGGACTCAGTAATTGTGAAGAGACACTTTCTGCAGAGGTTAACATCTTGAGCTTGGAAGTCAGAATGACCTGAGTTTAAATATTAACTTGACACCCCTTGTTGGGTGACTTTGGGCAATTGATTGAAGCTTCTGAAGCCTCACTTTCATTTCTCAAATGTCCGAGTTTGTGTTACAGCATGCTGTAGAGATGGTACCTCTAGACCTAGGTAAATCAAAACTCTTGCAGGGAAGAAATCCACCGTGATGACTCCACGAGGCTATCTGCAGAACGCATCAGCACTCAGTGACTACAACCACAGCTGTGATATTGAAACCAGTTCCTACTTAGGGGGTTCTTTCTATGACAAAGACAAGCATGCTATCCCGGTCCAGTTCACTCTCATTTTTACTTTAAATTATGACAGTTATACTTTGTGTGAAGAATTGAAGGTCGTTCTAAGGACTGTATAAAAATCTAGTTTAAAAAGTGGTTTCTTGCTTTTGTAGGCACTGACTCTGACTCTGATTTTCTAATGCCAAGCCAGGTGCCATCGAGTCGGATCTGACTCATGGCAGTTAATGCAAGGAAAAAAAAAAAACCATTTTCCAGGTTTTTTTGAGTTTTTTTTTTTTCTTGCCACTAGTAGGTATAAATAAGACGCTGAACCTTAAAGAGATGAACTACCCCACTGGACCACTGTTCCCAAGCCTGAACATCTTAGTCCAGGCTGCCTAGAGAAAACAGACCGTTTCCAGGCCAGTGGCAGATCTCCTAGGTGGGGTTCAGTCAGCTCAGTGCCGTTAGATGTTCCTGTTCCCCGGATCAATTCTTGGTCATGAGCTTACCCTGCCTTAGAGGACTTTCAGAGAACCAATCTCTCTCCTAATACAGACTAGCTTTACTGGAGCCCGTTCTTAGTAAATGTGTTCTCCCACGCAGTAAATCGTGTTGGCTGGATCAGAGGTAAACTGCCAGATTGAGGCTGTTAATGACGTTCTACTTAGAGCATCAAGCAAAATCTGAAGCCAACTCACAGTTTGCAATATAACGAGTCAGTCATTTAATCATTTTTTACCTAATACAAAAAAAGTAATTTCAAAAAGATAAAAGACTAAGAGTTTGCAGCTGTTGTATTGGGTGTAATATAATCCACCAATGTTCTTAAGAAAATAAAATCTTTTACCTTCTACAGTTCAAACCCAGAATTAAAATTTCTGTTCTGGTCTCTACTCTTGAATTTTCTCCATCAAGCATTCCCTACCCCATTTTTTTTTTTTTTTTTTGTGTGTGTGTGTGTGTGTGTGTGTTTTCTCTTTTTTTTAAAGAGTAATAGGCCAAGTACTAAGCTCTGTATAAATCAAATTTTTACAGAATCTTTCTCTATCACTCTGTATGTATTATATGATACACATTATGAGTCAGATCCAACTCAACAGCACTTGGCTTGGCTACATGTACTCTATTTTATGCAGTAGAGAATAAACATAGTATGTATTATTAGTTCAAAGAAAGCTTAACACAACCATGGCAGAGCTCGTCTGTCCATTGTGTTGTGAGCATGGTGTGAGCACTGTCACTCTCACACACGTACACACAAAGTAGGGCACATTTGGCTCCATGCTGTATCACCATGTACTCTTTCTCTCAAAAAAAGAAAAAAAATACCTATTAGGCTAAACTTCAAAAATTATGAACTATTTAGAAAAACCTAGCAGGGAAAATGATCCTGTTATTTTTTTCATCTGATGTCTTCTTTTTTTTTTTTTTTTTCACTTCATCTCTAGCTCTTGCTTTCTAATTAAATGTAACCTAGACCAAGGTATGGTTTTAATCATTTTATTTATCTATTTACTTTTATTTTTTTCCCTTGTCTGTCAGACAGGGAAACTGAATTCCACAGACTTGATTGGAAGATGGGAAAAAATGAGAAACACTACGACATACAGTAATAGATGCTCACTGAATGCACCTGATTCAAATATACCTGTATTTTAAAACTTAGATTATGTAAGCTTATATAAGAGACTTCATGTTACCATGAACTTGTACTTGAAAGCTTGTATTTAACACAGGAAGAGCAGTATACTTTAGGTGCGTTCTTACAAATTCTTGGTTGTTCTGTATTATATTGGTTTAATAGTGAGTTTAGAACTGTCACTTTATTCTATTTTAATATTCATAGGTCAAGAAAAAGGCCCTCAGTGCTAAACTTCAAGAGGCATGATGTGTCATATAAAGATGTTCAGTGATAGAAATGTTTGACTTTAGCACAAAATTTTCTTCCTGGCAGAACAACTCTATCAGAAATCATACTGCTTTTCCTTCATCAGAAAATCCCATTCTTCCAAATGAAATCAAGAAGTTTCCTCTGGTGTACATCTGAGGGGTAGCATTGTCTGTAGCCCTAGCGCACTTATTTTAGTATTCTGTATGTGCTCACAAAAGATGTTGACTGAGAAACGCCTTGTGCTTGCAACCCACAGCTGTGATAAAGAGCACCATCATGATTAGGTGAAACTTGGTTTTGAGAATAGTTTGTTATCCATGCATTTCTTTGTAAGTGATTTTTTAAATTGTTCAATTTCTTGATAGCAGAATTTAATGTTATCCTCAAATTCACGACACACATACTTTATCAAAAACCAAATTATGTAAAGTATAACCACAGTGCTATTATTCAAGCTTGTCTCTATATTATCATCATGGCTTCCCGTGTTATATGCAGTTAAATATATAACATGAAGTCATAATTTATTCATTTTATAGTCCACTACTTACTTCCTGGGTCTCAGTGCTGAATCCATTCTTCAGAAGGCAGTGAGGCACCACTTCAGGAAACTAGAGGTCATAGACAGGCTCAGAGACTTAACCATCACACAGGTTCATTTACCTATTCATAATATCTACACTAAGGAATCCTGGTTGCACAATGGTTAAGCACTTGGCTGCTAATGGAACCTTGACAGTTTGAACCTACCCAGTAGCTCTGCAGTAGAAAGACTTGACAATCTGCCCCTATAAAGATTTCATCCTAGGAAACCCTGTGGGAGTTCTACTCTGTCATATAGAGCTGCAGTGAGTCAGAATTGACTTAATGGCACGTAATAACAACAATCTCTACAATCTCGAGACTAAATAGTTGAAGACAGACTACTGATTTAGTTTAAAACGGATGTGTGCTGTTTGAAGAGTGGTTGGAGAAACATAGGCTGTTTGAAATTTCTTTTTAGGAATGAGAAAGGTATTCCATTCAGCAATCTACTGTGGACAGATATGCTTCGTGATTTTGCATATATATCCTCATAGCAGCCACAGCCACCCCAAACCAAAGCCACGGTGCTTCAGTGGCTTCCTACTCATAGCGACCCCATAGGACAGAGTAGAACTGCCTCATGGCTATGATCTTTACAAAAACAGACTACCATAACTTTCTCCTTCAGAGCAGCTGGTGAGTTTGAACTACCGATCTTTCAATTCACAGTCCATGCGAAACCTCTCTGCCGCCAGGACTCATTAGAAGCCATACAGACTCATGAAAAAGTACATTGCTCTTCATGCAGTTTTTATAGATGGAGGAAGGAGGTGTCGTCACCTTAGCGGACACTTATTGAGCATTTTACATGAGTCGTGGCATTTAATCTTCCCCGAAACTCCTTTGCAGTAGGTGCTTATTTTATTGTCCCCATTTTACTAATAGGGAAATTGAGGTGCAGAAAGATGAAATAACTTGCCTGAGGACAGAGAATAGAGTTATCATTGCAAGTGGTCTTAATTTTCTAGGTAGATCACCAACACCATAGGAAGGTTATGTAACTATCACAGGGTAATAGCATTTAAGACAAGACAGAATGCCAGAAAGCTGGCCACTGCCACTGAGTCAATTCCAACTCATAGCAACCCTATAGAACACAGTAGAACTGCCCCATAGAGTTTCCAAGGAGCACCTGGCAGATTTGAACTCTTGACCTTTTACTTAGCCAACATAGCACTTAACCAGTAGCTACCAGGGTTTAAACACTCATAATCTATGCTCTTCTGCAGAGGTACATTCTCTTTGAACCGTAATCAAGATTCATGACAATTATCCCTCAGAAAAGCAAGGTAACAGCTATTCTCAAATGTGCTTTTAAATGGGACATCCCAGAAGGAATCCATTGAAACAATTTGTGGAGATCCCAGTATTGGAACACAAGGTCTACGTGGTTTGGGCACTGCCTTTAAATATTTTATATAACCACTTTTCTTCTTTCATGGAACAATTTAGAGCACATTGCATATGTAAATTAGTCGGCTTAACTCTTGAGAATTGCCATTACTTTTCATTATTACATTCAAAGCTTTTTAACTAAGCTTTAGAAAAAGTTCAAACGTGTTCCTCCTTCAGTTCCAACTTCTTAATTGTGCCTTATTTTGCAGATTTCACAATCTCTTTTCCAGTAGCAAATCTCTTATTCTTGTGCTTTCCTCCTTCCTGAATATATTTTTTTTTTCTGGGGCAGTAATGCTGACATGCAGAGGCTATTAATTATTACAAGTTCGTGTGGCTTCCATTAAACAAACAAAAAAAAGTCCTCTTACTCAAGCTTTATTTCCCTTAAATAAACAATTTTTGTGTATTTAGAAGGGTTTTTTTGTGTGTGTGCATGTGTGTGTAGTTTTGGAAAATCTGTCCAAAATTCCAAAGGAAAGAATACATTAAATTTATTTGAAATAAACTTTTTAGTTGCAAAATGATTGCATCCTCATTAAAAAAAAATTGAGACGTGAAGAAATAGGAATAAAAAAGTGCAAATCACCACTGATTCTACCCTACATCATTAACCTTTTGTAATATGGATAGAATACAGACATAGATGGAGATAAAATTCATATGCATATATATGTATATAGTTACAAAGTTAAGCTCATACTTTATATGAAGTTTTGGTATGTTCCAAGTTATATTTTATATTGGGAACAAAGTTTATTTCCCACTTCATTGCTATATAATATTCCATTCTAAAATCCCAGTTTAACTGTTTCTGTCCCATTTCTTAGGAGCATATAAATTATCCCATGTTTCTTACTACTATATTCAGTGCTGCAGTAAATGCATTATTATATATTCTTTGGTTGCAATAATGTTTTATAGAAATGGAATTGATTTTCTTTTTCCTATCACAGTTTGCTTTGTGGTGTTAGATCTCGGAGAGGAATTTCCTCTCCAGAGAAGAAGAATGATGTGGTCTCCATTCCTACATACACTACACTCTTGTAGCAAGTACATACAGGCAATTACAGCAGATTTATTTGTCCATTCATTTAGTCATTAATTTATTCAGCAGTTGTGTATTGAGTGCTCTTATATGCTGGTCAAGAGCAGTTTCAGTAGAGCAGAATATGCAGAAATAATAAGAGAAATTATGACATGAGGACATGAAATTAGTTAGGCCACATATTAAAAAAGTACTTACTTAAATGGAAATGATACCAATAATAATAGCGAAGAAAATAATAAACAAAATAGCATAAGACACTGATGAGTGTTATGAAGAAAATGTATCAAAATGTGAAAAAGCGACGTGGGCCATTTAGATTTCCTTTAAGAAGGGATATCTAAGTACAGACTTAAATGACAATAGAAGACCCACGCACACAATTTTGAGAAAGAAATTCTAGGCAGAGGCATTCGCACTGGGCAGAAGCCAGCCGGGTATACTAAAGAGAAGACAGTGTACGGAGCGTGGCAAAAACAGCACCCACAGATGTTGGAAAGTGAGTACAACTAGATAACGAAGGGCCTCAGAGGCCACGGCAAGGAGGCGACATTTATTCCAGTGTCATGGATATCCTTTCATAATTTTTAGGCTCTGTTGTGGTGGCATCTTTTTTTTTTTTTCTTTTAGTAAGAGCAGTCCCTTGGCTGGGTGGACATTGGATGCAGAGTGACAGTATATAAAGTAAAAGATCGTTTAGGAAGTTATTGCAGTAGCCCATGGACTTGATGGTGGTGACTTGGCCTTCAGATTTAGGAAGAGAATCAAGAATCTTGTTTTAGGCCTATTAAACATAAAGGAAGGAGCCCTGGTGGCACAGCATTTAAGCACTCGCTGCTAACTGAGAGCATGGCAGTTCAAACTGTGGGAAAAAGGTGTGGCAGTCACCTTCCATGAAGATTTTAAAAAAACTAATAATGACTGCTGTGGAGTCAATTCCATCTCATAGCGACCCTTTAGGACAGAGGAGATGATAGGGCTTCTAAGGAATCAAGCCTTAGGACCCTGTGCAGTTCTATTCTGTCCTATTGGGCTGCTATAAGTCAGAATCAGTTTGATAGCATACCACAACAGACATCAGGAAAAAAATGTCAGGTAGAGTGTTTATGAGAGACGACAGAGGAGCGGGATCCACCCTTCACCCCCCAATTTTGTGTAGAAATGGCTACAACTGATCTCAGCTTCCCAGGGACTTGATCCTGAGATCTCCAGGGGCCAGCAGCTGACATTCCCTGGACTCCCGTTAACAGCAAGTCCCTGAGATCAGACTGCCTGGTGCCTGAGTCTGCTTGTCCAAGTCCTACAGGGTTTCACCTACATAAAAAAGGAAAGCGTTATGCAGGCTGTTTTCTACTATTAAAAGTCTCACTTCCCATTATGTATTAAGTCAGTAAACTCTCAGTGACTCTATAGGATAGAGTAGAAATGCCCCATAGGGTTTCCAAGGAACATCAAGTGGATTCAAACAGCCAGCCCTTTGGTTAGTGGCCAAACTCTTAACCACTGTACTGCCAGAGTCTAGTCAAGTCCAAGTACCCAACCTGTGCCCAGTCTAAACACACTCCTCTGCAGAGTGCTTGGAGGAGTCTGAAAACACCTACAGCCCCACTACCTATTAGCCCCAGACTGCACCAAATGGAGCAAATGGTGTGTTCCTCATTCCCCTTCTAAGGAGAGCAGTTTCAGTGGAAGAGAATGCCCAGAAATAGGAAGTAGGATCCTGAGAAGATAACATGGAAATGGCAAGCAGATAACTCTTCAAGAAGTTCAACTATAAAAAGAAGTATGGCGACTAGACATGGTAGAAGCAGCACAGGGAATCGGGGTGACAATCTTAAATACCAGGGAACAGAAAAGGGGGAAAATGCTGAATCTGTGAGAGACAGTGAAGATAAACAATAGAGCCAAGTTACTGAGAGGCAGGAAGCTAAATGAACAATTCTTATAACTTAGTTTATTAAAGACTGAAATAGTTCTTAGGCTTCTATACAGAAAACAGAAACTGTGGTGGCATAGTGGTTAAGAGCTACAGCTGCTAACCAAAAGGTTGGCAGTTCTGATCCACCAGGTGCTCCTTGGAAAGCCTGTGAGGCAGTGCTGTGGCCTACAGGGTCACCGTGAATCGGAATCCACTTGACAGCAACTGGAGTTTTGTTTTTATTTTAAATATAGAAAACATCAAAAATATAATGATACAGGGATATTAAAAGTAAATGGAAGGTAAGGCAAAGAACACTGGGATAATCTTTATAAATGTATTGGTTTATTGTTATTTTATAAAGGTTAATTAACCAGGAAGATGTAGTACCCCTTAACTCCTTGTACACATATATGAAAACAAATACTAGATTGAACTAATTGAAACTGCCCTTTTTATAATCCAGTAATTGTTAAATAACAACATTTTTTTTTTATGCCAAGCCAAGCACTGTCAAGTCAGATCTGACTCATGGTGACCGTAAAAGCTGATAAATTGAAAACCACAATCCATAATCCTAAAGAGATTTTATAAGAATAAGATAAAAATTACTAATGAAAAAAGATTTAATGACACAGAACAAGCTTGAGCTAAAATAAATTATGAGATACATATTTTTAAATACTTCTGCATCACTAATAAACATAGACTGTAGGTAACACTCCAAATTGTCTCCATGTGTATAAAATAACCAATACCCTATAGAACATGTACTCATGTCTCCTGATCATAATGCAATAAAACAAAAATTAGTAATTGAAAACAAAAACATTCTTTATAATTTTAAAAGCACAGCTATGTGATAATAGATTTAAAAAATAGGGAAAGAAACTATTGAAAATAAGATAATGAAAAACTACATCAAGACTTAAGAGATAGAGCTAAATTAGTGACAGAAATCTTACAGGCTTACATACTTAGGTGTAGAAGAGTATTGGGATACAGAACTAATGAACCACGCTGATGATAAGCTATTCAGCTGTTTGGACTAGATGAGGACAGTAAAACATAGAAAGGGAGAAAAAAAATCAGCCAGTCTCATTTATAAACATCAATACAAAAAATATCATCATAGTCTGATTGTATTAATCCCAGAGTAGTAGTTGATCAGTTAAAAAACTAAAATCATCTCACATTAAGAAATCTGAACTAAAACACCATATGGTCATTAACAGGTACACAAAACATTTTGATAAAATTCAATACTTCTTTATAAACAGATAACCTATCCATGGGGTGCCATTTGATGTGGCAGGTAGGGCTATCGCCGCAATTCTTCTGTAATCTCAAACAGCAAACTAGAAGAAGTTTCTAGTGTAAGTTAGAAAGTGGAAAGAAAAGCAGCAAGGTTTGCAGCTTCAAATAATCATAATTACTAAACCACATCACAAAAGTATGTGAGGCCTCCAGGTAGACCTGTATTTTCAACTGAAGTAAGAGAAGACTGGACTGAGCCAATGGACCACCCAGTTTGGTTTGAGTTTTGAAAAGATCTACCTAGTTCACAGTGGCCTCCTTATCTGTCTGTATCCCTTGTCTCTTACCCTGCTGCACACTCAGAACAAGCATCGGTTCTAGAGAGAACAGTAGCCTTCAGAGACAGGCATTAAGCAAAAGGATTTAACATGACATCACTATATAGACAAAAAGTATTTTAAAACTGAACAAAAATTAACAAAGAAAAAATAAAAACCGTAAAAAAAAAATATGTCAATACTTCTCAACACATTCAGAAATTAGGGAAAATATATATCCGAAGGAAAAAAAAAAACACTGCCATTGAGTTGTTTCTGGCTCGCAGTGACCCTCTAGTCAGAATAGGACTGCCCCCATAGAGTGTCCCAGGAGTGCCGGCGGGTTTGTACTGCCCAGCCTTCTGATTACCAGACATAGCGCTTAACCATTATGGAACCAGAGTTTCCAAAAATGTATACACTGTTTGAAAAAGGATTTAAAAGAGTTGTAAGACATCCAAGAGTAGATAAGACAACTGAAAGGTTTACGAAGTGGGCTAGAATGTTCTTGGCAAACTGAGAAAATAAGATTAAATCCTTCACACAAAACTATTTAATAGCAGTTGGAAGCTCAGTAACTGCAGCTTAAGAGAGCCCTATAATGACTTCAATAAATAACAGAGAAAGGGGAAAAAATGAAAGTAGTCAAGGTGGGAGAGAAAACAATATGTATGTAATTGTATATGCAGTTACACATTGATTGAATAGATGTGGTGAAAAGATCCAACCCCGACATATAACTTGCCTGACTTTAATCCGTGCAATATCCCCTGCTCTGTTCAAATGACTGCCTCTTGATCTGCACATAGGTCCTCATGAGGTCCGATTAAGTGTTCTGAATTTCCCCTATTTAACAGTGTTACTCATAATTTGTTATGATCCACATGGTCCAGTGCCTTTTCAAAATCAGTAAAACACAGGTAAACATAAAGCTTACACCTTTCACTGTACTTATTCAGTAGCGTCTGCAACGCTGGACTCTATAATGAAGAATAGGACATTGAGATTGGAGGAAGATGCATTAACTACTTGCTTTATGCAGATAACACAACCTTGCTTGCTTAAAGTGACGACAACTTGAGGCACTAGCAGATGGAGATCAAATGCCACAGCCTTCAGTATTGAGTACACATCAACAGAAAACTCTTCACAATTGGTCCAGTAAGTGACACCACTGTGAAAGGAGAAAAGATGGAAGTTGTCGAAGACTTCATTTTACTTAGATCCATAGTCAACACCCATGGAAGCAGCAGTCAAAAAATCAAAAGATGCACTGGGCAAATCTGCTGCAAAAGACCTCTTTGAAGTATTGGAAAGCAAAGATGTCACCTTGAAGACTAAGGTGCTCAAGCCTTGGTGTTTTCAGTCATCTCAGATGCATGCAAAAGCTTGAAAATAAATAAGGAAGATCGAGGAAGAACTGACTCCTTTGAATCATGGTGTTAGCAAAGAAAATACCATGTTCTCAGAAAGATGAACAGGTCTGTCTTGGAAGAAGTGAGCCAGCGTGCTCCCTTCTTAGAGTGGTGAGACTGTGTCTCACATATTTTGGAGGTGTTATGGGGGGGGGGATCGGTCCCTGGAGAAGGACACTGTACGTCATAAAATAGAGGGTTAGTGAAAAGGAGGAAGGCTTTCAATGAGATGGACTGAGTGGCTGCAGCAGTGGGCTCAAGCGTGACAACTGTAAGGATGGTGCAGAATGGGGCAGTGTTCTGTTCTGGTGGACACAGGGTCACCATAAGAGGGCACTGACTCAGTTGCCACTAATGGCAACAACATACACAGTTACGTGCCGCATAACATCCAGTGGGGCAACATCTGTCCTCAGATACATCTGTGATTCCCGTAAGGTTATACTAGAGTTCAGAAATCCCAGTCAGAGAATAGGACCTAGTGGACACAACCGGAAGCAGCAAACACAACAGCTTCCCCCCCACAAAGCACGTCTCCCGTGTCTCCTGTGTCCCAAGTGTTTGCACTGCCAGGTGTACTCAAATTTTTTATATAATAAGGTTTAAGGCAGTCTGTCCTTAAGAAAAACCTGAGTCTTAGCTAGGGTCTTTTGATAAGCAGATGCCAAGACAGGTCGAAATGGACAGAAGAGTAAGCTCGTCAGTGGTCATCAGCTAGTTAAGGAAAACACTAAAAAAAAGTCTTAGAAAATACCTTACACAGAAAGGAACTTAGAGGAAAATGATGGCACAAAAACATGTGAAACCATGCAAACAAGCAAGCTAACAAATGAGACAATTACCAGCTCTACATCTTGATTGGGGGGTCCCTGGTGACACACATGGGTAAGCTCTGAAAGGCTGGCAGTTCAAACTCACCCAGAGGCAACTCTGAAAAGAAGCCTGATAATCTGCTTCCAGAAGGCCACAGCCTTGAAAACTATGGAGCACAGGTCTACTGTGCATCCATGGAATCTCCATGAGTTGGGGCTGTCAACTGGACAGCAACCAACAAGAAGTCTCCGCTAGAGAAGAACAGACATGAAATCATTGCACACGACAGGGCTGACTTACAGATATTATTGCATTGATGTTACTAATGCAGATACTGAGCACTGTTTCAAAACTAACTGACCATTTTAAGAAGGCAAACGGAAGTGTGCCTATGAGAAAAAGAACTAAATCTTCCTATTCCACAGTAACCTGAAACTGCACTCCCTAGATTTGAGAGTGAACAGAATGGATAAAAGACTTTTCGTGCTCACATCTTTCTGAATCTCTAACAAAAATCACGTATCATTTGTAATCAATCAATTTAAAATATGAAATACAATGGAAAGCAAGCCTGAGATTTTCACTGCCTACACACTTTGCTTGTACAATGTTTGCAGTATTTCATATTCTGGCTCTACGAATATTTTCAACATCTTCTCCCTCAGTAAATCATATGCTCTGAACTACAATGTCTCAAATGGAAAAGTAGGTGCCCATTTTCACCCCCCTTTTACATTATTGCTCATATCGTGCCATCTGATAATTTTCCCCCACCTCTCATTGAGATTCTTCTACAAGTACTTAGGAAGCTGAATAGGAATGAGTTAGTGTTACGTTTCTCCGTCTATGCCCTCACCTGCCCACTAGATTGTCAAGTCTTAGAAAGCATCCTTTGAAAATCTTCCCATTCCCCTGTACCTAGCTAGCACTAAAACCAAACCAAACCCATTACAGTTGAGTCACTACCAATTCACAGTAACCTAGGAACCCTGGTGGATTCAAACTGCCAACCTTTATGTGTTAGCAGCCACGCTCTTAACTACTACTGCCCAGGGTTTCTAAGCTAGCATAGTGCCTTACAAAGATTTAGTTTCTGCATTATGTTGCCATATGATAATACAAATCATGTCATGGAAGAGGCGATATATCCTAAGTTATTTTGTCTCTGATTTGTAGGATAAAAGAGCAAAAGTTAATTTAGAAGTGGTTATAGGACAAGCTTTTTGCCTATGTGTGTGTGTAATCTCTTCCTGTATGTAGCTGATTTGACTTGACATTCAAAGGGCTCTTTATTGGTTTTCTTTTTGATAAAGAATACAGGTGAGCATACAGTGTCTACAACACCCTATTAATCTGGGCTTAGCCTTCTCTGTATCATAAAAAAAAAAATTTTTTACGTGTTTTCCCAATTTTGTGAAAAACAACCTGAGTCCAACAATAGTCCTGTTGATTGTGTTACCACTGACAAAAGAAAATAGCTTACTTTAATTTGAATGTATAAATTATCTTATAATTTTATGAATAAAGCCAAGCCAAGCCATGAATAAGAAGACATGCAAATGTGGGCCTGCCCTCACATATGGAGGGAAAAAAAACTTCTGAAAATAGGAGAATGAAGAAGGTTATGCTTCAGCAGTACAAAATTACACGTTTGGGTGGACACTATATACAGCACAGATTAAACAATTTTTTTCTCCTATATATGATTATATTATGCAGCTGAACCCAGGGTAGAAGCAAATTATAAAGTAGAGCTAAGATTTTACATGAAAACCATATAGTCATGTTACATACTTATAAAATCTCATAGGCTAGCAAAAATCTTGTATTTCTGTTTGCCTTGTTTTGCAGAGGACAAAAAAGAAATGGGTATCTATGGGCTGTCTACTATAAGGATGCATGTAGCTCCTATGTTATTTAACTTGGCATGGTGAGGTGTTCATTTGTTTTCTTTTCGCTAAATGCTAGACAACCATTTGTCAGAAGTATCATGATAGAGACTGCAAAGTATTTCAGCCACTAAAAGACTCTAAAAATCACATCCAAATTGATCATCTGCTAAATATGTCACTTTGGAGACTAAAGTGCTCTTGACCCAAGCCATGGTATTTTCAGTTGCTTCAGATATGAAAGCTGAAGACGAATAAGGAAGACCAAAGAAGAACTGATGCCTTTGAAGTGTGACGTTGATGAAGAATACTGAGTATACCATGGACTGCCAAAAGAATAAACGAATCAGTCATAGAAGATACAACCAGAGTGCTCCTTAGAAACAAGGAATGGTGAGACTACATCGCACATACTTTGGATGTGTCATCAGGAGGGAGCAGTCCCTCAAGAAGGACATCATGGTTGGTCGAGGATCAGCAAAAAAGAGGAGGACTCTCGAAGGGAAGCATTGACACAGTAGCTACAACAATGCGCTCAAGCATAACAAAGATTGCAAGGATGGTGCACGCCCACGTGTTGTGTTGATCTGCTGTGCATAGGGTCACAGTGTACACCTAACAAAGAGAAGGCACCTAACAGCAGCAGCTAGTAAATTTAAGATTGCGTGTGGGGGGGACTCCTCCTCCATCTTGTACAGCCTTCCTCTAGAAGAAACCAGGTGCTAACGACCTTGAGCAACTAGATCACCAACTCAAATTCTTCACTTCTGTTCTGACCCTGGTGGCTTTGTGGTTAAGTGCTACAGCTGCTAATCATGAGGTCAGCAGTTTGAATCCACCAGGCACTCCTTGGAAATTCAGTGGGACAGTTCTACTCTGTCCTGTGGGGTCCCTATGAGTAGCAATTGACTTGACTGGGTTGAATTGACCTGCACAAAGTTGTTTTTGTTTCTTCCTGTACTCATTAGGGACATTTGTCAAGATATTTTTTAAGTTGTTTGGGTTTATTTATAGGAAACTTAGGTGGCATAATGGGTTAAGTGCTACATCTGCACACCAAGATGTTGGCAGTTCAAATCTACCAGCCTCTCCTTGGGAACTCTGTCAGGCAGTTTTACTGTGACCTGCAGGGTTGCTATGAGTCAGAACTGACTCGACGGTGGTGGAGTTCTTTTTTTTTTTTGGTGATGAGGGGGAGAGGGGTTGAATTTATAAAGCCAGAAGTATCCAAACTGAGCCAGCCAGATGCATTATTATTTTATATGTATGCACTTATTAGAAAACTGAAATTTTGTAGTAAATTTCTCTTTTAACATGCTGTGATTTCAAGCTAATAGTTCAAAGTACTTTTCCAAAAACTAATGATTATTTTAAATAACAGAATTGTAGTAAAATTATGATTCTATACTTTCATTTAAAGGAAAAAAAAATTGAATGTCCAGCAAGTGATGTTGGGAAAATAATGTTTCCAGCCTTTCATTGTTATCATTACTGTCATAGAAAATATCTACCCCCAGAATCTGTCATGTCAGATTGCAAGTTAATTTTTGCTATAAAAAATAACACAAATATCTGTAAGCACAATGAAATATGTACTTCGAAATAAAAATTTCATGATCTTAGACATGAAATATGATTCTTTTCTTTGATTGGAATAATTAGCTTTGCCCCAGACAAAACATCATGCATTTTGTATGGGATTATCTTTTTCATCTATAAGGAAATTATTTTCAGACGATTAGCATCTTAGAAGAAAAGCCTTCATGTTATTAATTTAATGTGAAATATTATGATACACTTGGAGTTTATTATGCAAGTAAAGTTTTAATTAGTATCTATAACCTTATATAAAGTTAAGAAAAACTGGTAATCAGTCATCACTCCATACTGAGAGTTCTACATTTCACTACATTTTTTTTCCGTCCAAAAATCATTTATTGGTAAACTGAATTAATTCATAAGTTCTTTCTGAGAATCTATTAAATGTGTCAAGAGAGTTACCCTTTCGGGGTGGGGGAAGGCCTGTTGCCCTGTCTTGGTTTTCTGGTGCATGCTAAGTAGAAATACTATGAATGAATGGCCTTAACGAAGATAAGTTTATGTTCTCATAATGTAGGAAGCACTAAGTCTGAATTCAGACCACTGGTTCTAAGGGAAGGCGCTCTCTGTGTGTTGGTGCTGGGGGACGATCTTGGTCTCTTTAGCTTCCGTTCCCAGCTTCCTTCGTGTTGCATCTGTTTTCTGCCATTAGTGCTTGCTTGCTTCTGTGCCTAATCTGTTCCTTCTTTGTCTCAAAAATGATAGTCTTAAGATATACCCTACACTGAGATGACCTCATTAACACAACAAAGAAAAGCCTGTGCCCAAATGAGATCATGTATTGGGGTTAGGATTCCAATAAATATTTTGGAGGGACAAAATACAACCCATAACATTCCCCAAGTTTGATGACTTGCTTTTAAATAAGATTTTCACACAGCGTTTCGGAAAAGTTGGAGATTCTTCCAACTTTCCATTTTCATGTGTCAGTGATCTCAAAGAAATGCAGGAAAAAGTGACTTCAGTATTTCTTTTGTATCATTACGCATCCCAAAAGCAAAGAAACTGTTGATCAGTCATGGCCATGCTGAAAATGCAGTTTCAGTCCTGCACTATGGCAGAGCTTTAAAGTGAAAAACATTATCTCATTTACCCACAATCGTTAAAGAATATTCAGTGTCCTTTTGCTTCAAAGGCGAATGAAAGGTTTTGATGAATTGCTTCTCCTGTGATCACTGTCCTAGGATGTACTGCAGCTGACAGTACTTCCCGGTTCCAGAATTTACATGTGTGATGGCAGCCTGGCCTTCAGCAATGGTTTGCTAATGTATTAATGGAGAGAAGAGTACTTCTTTAGAGCTGCAAACTAAAAAGATCATTTGGGTGATGTCTTAGGGAGTACTTAACTCATCAAATTTGAAATTTAAATTTAAGATGCAGTTCTGCAATTATGCATTGTGATACAACAAAGGCACCTTCATACATCAAACTAACCAAACCCACTGCCATGGAATTGATTCTGACTACAGAGAGACTGGAACTGCCACTTTGAGTTTCCAAGGAACACTGGGTGGATTTGAACTGCCAACCTTCTGGTTAGTAAGCCATAGCACTTAACCACTGTACAACCAGCATTTACGTAATGGGCGTTGAACTTCTAATTCTGTTTTGCCCACTCAACTGCATGACTTCAGCTAAAATATGTAGCCTAATTCACTTGAGGTGGGGTCCTCAGGAAATAGTGCCATTATCAGGGACAAAATCAAAGAAGCAAGATGACTTGTAGAGGAAATGGGAAAAGCAACACTCTTGGTGTCAGTTGACATGATCATATTTCAAGGGTCTTTCAAGTGCCACAATATGAATTTCATCATTCTCACAGGCAATTTAGGGCTATCAAAGATCAATAAGGATTCTCATTCTTGAGCCTGCACTGAGGAGAAATTAAGAGTGACCTCTGGAGAAGAAACAAGGGAAATGGGGTATAAGTAATCCGCCTTATGTTGGTGCCTTAAAAAAAAAATTGCTTTCAAATCGATTCCAACTCATAGCAACCTTATATCCTATACTTCTTTTTTTTCAAAAAAAAAAAACCCATTCTAACTTAGAGTGAACCTGTAAGACTGGGAAAACTGCTCCATAGCCTGCTGAATTTGAATCATTAGCCTTTTGGCTAGTAGTCGTAGCACCTATACGGCCAGCCCCTCCCTCCCAAAAAAGCAGAATGGCATTAGAAATATAGGGGGTCAGATGGTCTCAAGTCATAGGTTGTTCCTGCTTTTATTAACAAGTCAGAACTCTTCTGCTCTGACATATGAGTCATTGTGAGTCCAAGTTGACAGCATTTCAAAGCAATAATTCTTTTAAATTGCCCTGAATCTTATTCCTGCTCATGTAGAACACTCTGGAAAGCAGCTGGTACAAGGGAGTCTGACTTCAGGAAGTAAATTTAAAAAATAAATAAAAACCTGTTACTGTCCAGACAGCTCTGACTCATGGTCCCCTAGGTACAGGACAGACTAGAATTGCGCCAGCTGTAGGGTTTCCAAAGCTGTTATCTTGACAGAAGCCGACTGCTGCATTTCTCCGAAAGAGCGGCTGATAGGTTTGAGCTTCCGACCTCTCTGTTAGCAGCCTGCTGCTTAACCACAATGCTACCAGGCTCTTAAGCACTTCACCGTCAGGGTTCCAAGGTATAGCCAGTTAATAAAAACATTTCAATTTACAGTTTAGACAGCACTTAAAAATCACATCAGAACATGGCAGTGGAGACTGGAAACACTTAATGGGACAAAAACACAAAAGTTGTCTGTGCCTTTACTGAGCTTTGTAGACACCAAGCTAAAGATTTCAGTGTGTCTGCTTTTGTTATCAGCCAATGCTCTTTTGGTATCTGTTTATTATCTAAACTATTCATGCAATGGAAGGACAATATCAACATTTTAAAATAATGGTTTCATCATGCTTGAAAAACTAAATCAGAGCTTGGAATTGAGAAAATCGAAAAAGCCTTTGATTTAGAACTAAATATGTAATACAAGGCCTCTATTCTCAGAAACTAAAGTACATAATAATAATCTAGCAAAAAAGGGGAAAAAAGCTACAAAAATGGTACACAAAGATGTCTTCACAATATTTAAGATTGCAACATGTTAATCTCAAAAATTACATTTTGATGCAAGTACATTTCTAAAACAGACTATTTGCCCTAGTTTTTTAAGTCTGAATCTTTTGATAAGCTATGGAGAAATATTTAATGCTGTATTTGAAAACAAAGTATTGTTCCCCAGGCATCCTGTATGTTCTTTAACTCATGATGCTATTTCCAAGATTTGTTTTTACTCGTTGGATAGTTAACAGCAGTGCTTGTTTCGGATTCCCTTTGGCATTTCCAATACTTAAGTTTTTTTTAAAAAAAATCTCTGCCCTTGGGTTGACTCTGGCTCATACTCTATAGGTCAGAGTAAAACTGTCTCCATACAGTTTGCAAAGAGCAGCTAGTGGATTCAAACTGGTAACCACTGGATTAGCAGCCACAGTTCACTATAACTCAACTGCCGCACCACCAGAGCTCCGATAATTCATTTAGCATCTGATCCGACTTGACGGCACTTGGCTGGCATATTAGAAATGCAAAAAGCGTTTGTTAAATAAACAGAAGAATTTAGAATCTTTATTGTGCCAGTTAGTTGAAAAATACTTGAGTGTTATTTTGGGAGCCTTTTCAAAATTTCATAAAATTATTTTTTGTTCATGTATCCTTGGCAGGTAGCTAGAAATTTAGACAGCTAAAAATGTCTATTTTAATAAACCAGAAACCATATCACTGCAGAAAAATCTTAATAAAAATCTCTTTCACTGCAGAATTTGTTTTTAAAATAGAATGTGGACATATTTTGGGGGATTCACCTAATCCTGTTTTAGTGAAGACAGGTTGAGAAGTATCAGCCCTGGCAATATTAAGAGGTCCGCTGCTAACGGGGAGGTTGGCACAGTTCAAATCCGCTGGCCACTCATTGGAAACCCGATGGAGCAATTCTACTCTGCCCTATAGGGTCACTATGAGTCAGAAGCACTGTCAGTTGAATCAATTCTGATAACAATGGGTTTGGTTTTTGGTTTTCTGTTTTTTGACTACAGTGTTAGTATATTTCTAAGGAGCCTTTAAAACTAACCCTATTTGTTATCTGGGGTACAGTCTTGAGTATAAATAATGGACAATCTTATGAAAAAGGAGACTGATGTAGATTACAACATGAAATTATTCACAGGAAGTAAAGGGGAGCATTTGAGTGGTGAAATAAGTTCATTCATTTCCCAGATAACCTGAACTCAATAGAATCGTGTATCACGATCTTTGACACCCTGCTAGTGCTGAGCATCCTCTTCCATATCTCTTTGGTTGCCATCCTAGTTCCAGATGTATTACAGATCAGCAGATTAGCACAGCTGTGGCAATAGCAGCATCTGAGAAATAGCTGTGCTATTATCAGTAAACCACTGAGACATGCACAGTAATTACGTTCAGCAAACTTTAATACTTTGCTGACGTTTAGTCATAGAAGAAGCTAGTTGTTATTGTTGTTAGGTGCCACCGAGTCAGTCCCAACTCATCGCAGTGCTGTGTACAACAGAACGAAACGCTGCCAGATCCTGCACCTTGCCCACAGTCGTCGCTAAGGTGGAGCCTGTTGCTGTAGAACACTATCCGTCCATCTTAGTGACGGTCTTCTTGTTCACTGACCCCTCACCTTACCAAGTATGCTATCCTTCTCCAGGGGCTGATCCCTCCGGACGACATGTTCAAAGTCTGTGAGACAAAGTCTCAGCATCCTCCGAACCACATATACATGTGTATTAAGTTGAACATGACTACCTTTTTTCTTGGTCAAAAAGGGTTAAATCAGCAGTTTCAGACAGGTGAACCTCATTCAACAGCTGTAGAGTCTCCCTGTGCAACTGAATTCTATCCAGTTGAGAATACCTGTATCATCAGCAGCAAGATGAGCCTTCGGTCACAATAATGTGTAGTTGTTAAGCAAGGGAGCAGAATGTACTTTTCTCACGTGCTAGCTTCATGTATAATATTTGACTATTTAGACAGATGAAATATGGACCTCCTTTCATGTCCTCACCCTGGACCTCTAAACAATAGGGTAGCTTTGTCTCCTCTCATATCCACCTCCCTGAAGGGGAGAGAAAAGAGTCTTTTGTGAAAGGAAGGAGTGCAATGATCACAACACTGGTTTTCCTGCTGGCAGGGCCACAGCTTGAGCTGCCTGTTGCCACCCAGGGTCTGAAATGTAGTGTTTGAGACACTGTGCCCCGTGTTTTAGTTGTTTTCAGTAGTAAGGTAAATCCAGTCCGTTCCTGGTTATTCCATCATAGGCAGAAGTGGATATCTAGGGTACACAAGTAAATGACCTCAAACTGAGAAGTGACTCTAGGTGACACAGGATATCTTTTCAAACTTACCTGCTCATGAAACTGTGAGCACAGAAGGGAGGGAACAAAGGCCCTGCGGGGACTGTGGCAAAATGCCTTTGCTCAACAGAAGACCTAAATATCTTTAAAGTCTTGTAAGGTTACAGCTAATCCATATACTCCTCTGTGCTCTGTCCATGTGTATTTTAAACAAAGTACATTTAACCATCAGGGCTCAACTTTCTGAGGGTATCCATTACCCTGTTCTAGTTTATTGATTTAATGGATACTTACCAGCCATCAAGTCTATTATTTCTGAGGAAGTTGTTGAGTCTCCAGGTACCTCTGAGACATTTCTGAAACCCTTTAATGACATAGTTCCCCCAGAACCATATATACGGCAAGCGTTTTACACAGAGAGGACCCTGGTCTGAAAGCCTCAGGTCTCAGAATACCAATGTATGGTCTAGCAGTTCAGAAGGATCCCTGGTGGTGTCGTGGTTAAGAACTTGGCTGCTAACTGAAAGGTCAGCCTTTCCAAACCTACCACCTACTCCGCAGGAAAAAGGTGTGACAGTCTGTTTCTATAAAGACTGCAGCCTTGGAAACTCCATGTGGTGGTCTTACTCTGTCCCGTAGGGTCTTTATGAGTCAGAAGCCACTCAGTGCAATGGATGTAGTTTCAGTTTGGGTTTAGCAGTTCTGTATTCTCCATTCTGGACTACTAACAGGTTTACAGACTAAATTAGGATAATCTGGTCTGTCCTAGACTGAAATGGGTGCCTTGACAATCACTACACACAGCAGAGTCAACACCCAACAAGGTACCAAAACTGTCTTATCACCAGTTGTGTGTGCCAATCTCACCAGTATCTCAGGATCATCTAGATCATCTAGAAATCTTGCTCCTCTCACCCAGTTAGCTGAAGCGTGTAGCTCACACTCACAGAGTAATGACTAACTGCCAGCTGAACATAGTCACAGCTTACAGCCACAGTTAGGCTCCTTGTAGTGAGAAGAAATTACTGGGCTCTAATTTTCATTACAGTGAGATTTAGAAGAGCCAAATGGATGTTTCCAACATAATGTAACAAATAAAAATTAAGGAGTAGGTGGAGATTCCACCATCAAAGTAATGGTTAAGCATACGATCCATTTAAACTTGGCACTTAACAAACAGCTGGTGGAGCTATCCAAGGGGTCCTAAATGATCATTTGGAACCCTGGCCAAAGTAGCTGGCATGAAGACAATATGCAACAGTACAATCAACATGTGTAAATTGTAATTATAATGCCTCTTAAATGTACCCGTGTTAGTTAACAGAAGCGTTACAGGTAATGAAGTCTGACTACTTGATCAGGAAGAGCTATCTCATTTACTTTGTTAATATTCCCCAGTTTGTAAATCAGAAGCGTAAAAAAACAGATTCAGCTGCCCCGTGTTTTCACTTTTTTGCTTGGTAATCTCATGAAATCTTGAAAATGTTTTCCTATGTATGGTGAAGTATAGAAATAACATTATAATACAATAGAGTACATCACTTTGACTCATTTTAATAAGGACAGCGTTCCCAATAGACATTTCCTTAAAATGTTAAATTGGTGACCATTTATCGTAGTTCTTTAAAGACAAAGAATTAGTTTACTTTTAAAAATTGTCAAATAAGATAGGAAAGACTATATATTTGGCTTACAAGTGTGACTATAGAAGTCCAAGTGTACATGACAGTTGTTAGAAATGAAATTAAAAAGTTTTCATTTCTAGAATTCTGAATCTACCACCCAGTTAGGTGGAAACTAACAATTCTGAAGACCCTTAGACTAAAGTGGTTAGTACATACTATGGACATAAAGTAAAGTCTAAAATATTTATCAATATATTTATTGATGCATGTGCACATACACATAAAAATATAAATCATCTAGCACTATAAGTAAACTACACAGCTCTTAATGGGCCCTTTTCTTCTGTTTTGTTCCTTCCATTGGAAGAATTCTTACATTTTTTTGGCACAGCTTTCTAAACTTTCACAAAGCTGTTATACTCAAATATAAAGTGGATGTGTGATCACTTTACTTGGTCTGGTGTGTGTGTGTGCATGAGCGAATGTGTGTAAGAGAAAGAACATGTTAATTCTAATCAGAAACAAACTGAAACTAACTTGTCATGTCTGTATCTTGAAATGACTAAGCAAAAGATAGAAAGCAGTGTTTTTATTTTAGCAGTATACGTGCATTTTTGGTAGGGATTGTCTTAGTCTTCTAGTGCTGCTCTAACAAAAGTACCACAAGTAGATGACTTGAACAAAGAGGAATTTGTTCCGTCACAGTCTAGTAAGGTCCAAGCTCACATTCAGGCCATCATCAGCTACCAGGGAAGGCTTTCTCTCTGTTGGCTCTGGAGCAATCAATCTGGTCATCAGTCTTCCCTTGGTCTGGGAGCATCTCAGTGTAGGAACCTCAAGTCCAAAGGACACACTCTACTCCTGGCACTGCTGGCTTGGTGGTACGAGATCTCTGCTCTCTACCTGCTTCCCTTTCATCTCTCGTAAGATAACAGGTGGTGTAGGAGACACATCCCGGATCAACTCTCTTTACATTCTGTCAAGGATGTGAGGGTGTTATATCTCACCCTAATTCCCTGTAATATAGTTCAGTCTTGCCCCATTAACCATAGGTAGAGATTAAGAATTACAGTATATAGTAGAATTACAGTCATAAAATAGAGGACAACTGCACATTACTGGGAAGCATGATCAAGCCAAATTCTACACCCAGTTTTGGGAGAACATAATTCAGTCCACGACAATGGTGGCAGAAATACAAACTGAGCACATGGAACTGTCAGTGTTGCCAAAAAATGACATGAAATAAGTTTTCATGATCATGTTTTTATGCAGATAACACACTTCCTACATCTGTTTGCCAACCACATCTTTTCTCTCCTCCCCTGAGGTATTTTCTTAAGGGCTGCTTTGCCAACTTTTCTTTTTAACTTGTTGCTGTTTACATTTTTTGTGCCAACCACATCCTCCCTAGCTAATCTCCCCACCCTTGTGAGATATTTAAGTGTCCTTGTTCTAATTTTTTTATACACAATGCCGTTAAAAAAAAAACAAAATGTCACAGCAGTGCTTAACCAACGGGCCTCCTGGGTAGAGGACATGGTTACCAAGCAAACATAGAAGGTGCACATGATTTACATGAAAACAGGGTATTCTTGGCAATACTTCTTCCAAATTTTGTGTGGATGTACTAACCACAGAGAACCTGGATTAAACCATTTCAGAATTTACTTTGGCTAGCTACAAAGACTTGAGCTGAAACTGTCTGAATCTCATTAAAACGTTAAATACTTTTTCTTGTCAACTGACATACTCAGCAGATGTTCTGCCACTAAGGAATGTTCACCTCCAGATGTTCACCTCCAGGAAGTAAAGCACATTAGGAGAGAGGGCAGTGTGAGTCTGCGGAGAAACTGCACTATCGCTGAGATGAGAGGACCCTTCATGCCCTGGAACTTCACATCTGTATGACTGCAAAGACTCTCTTGTGTTTTAGATGCCATCAGGTTGATTTTGATTCATGGTGACCTGGTGTGACAGAGTGAAACTTCCTCATAGGGTTTCTGTCTTAGAAGGATAGCCAGAATGTTCCTTAGAGGCAATGATGACAAGATACTGTCTTCTTTACTTTGAACATGTTATCAGGGGGACCGGTCCCTGGAGGAGGACATCATGCTTGGTAAACTAGAAGCTCTGCAAAAAAATGGGAAGACATCCAGGGAGATGGATTGATGTAGTGGCTACCACAGTGGACTCAACCATAGCGAGCCGTGCAGTGATGGCCCCAGGACCAATCAACATTTCTTCCCATTGTTCGTGGGGTCATTATGAGTCTGAACCAACTCGATGGTACCTAACAATAACAATGCTTATGGGAGCAGATTGCCAGGTTATTTCTCCTATGGAGCCTCTGGATGGGTTTGAACCACTGAACTTCAGTTAGCAGCAGAGATCTTAATTGGTGCACCACCATGGCTGCTTGCAAAGGCTGTACTGCCTTCCTTTTGGTACTGTAGCAGAGTAAAAACCAGTGTCCCCAGAGTTAAAGGGTATGGCTCCTGTTATCCGTGAGCAGATTTCTATCCTATGGGAGAAGGTTACCGAGAGGAAAAATTGAGAACAGAATTTCAAATTTTCATGGAACCCAGTTTACCTGGAGCCGTGGAGGCTGGACCAAATGCTGCAGCTATTGCCCTGAGATAACCTTTACATTTTAAGCCAAAAATGTATCCCAAAGTCTTTTTAAAACCATAGCTTTACTAGTGAAAAAGTGTAGTCAAAAGAGCATTGTGCTCTTTTGACAACAACCTTTGGGATCAGAGATTAGATAGGATCCTTCAGGGGCAGGAAGTTGATGTTAAGATGGAAAAGAACAATCCAGAAAAGGAAGGTGAGCATCATTGTTCAACTGGAAGGATGGAATCAATGTCAGTGAATCATACGTGTGGAAGCAGATCAGTATATGTTTTGCTGTATATATTGGCAATGCCAACACAAAAAGATGAAATTGAAAACAAAATAAAAATATGCAGAAGATATTTATAGTTTGGTTCTCTATTGACCAATATATACAGCATCAAAGAAGAAAACCTTGTACTCTGATAGGAGTAAAACAGAGAATTGAGGAATAGTAACTCTATTTGGGCAGCACAGACTGAAAGTAGAGAGTGCTCTGCAAGTTCTGAGAAAGGGCAAAGTTTTTATATTCAAGGTTCAGTGTGATGACCACCCCTGACATTTCAAAAGAACAAATCTTTCTTCATATTGGTTCCTGATAACAATTTGGATAGGAAATTTTCAAGAACATTTTTGTTACGTGCCTCCTGTAACATCCTTTCTGAGAACGACCTTTTCCTCTGCTGGTCCCTCAATTGCCCAAGAGCACCTCGGGTGAAGCCCCTATGGAGAGCCTATCCTGAACACCTCTGCTCAGCACAGCAGTAATGCAGTGTCACACTACGTGTCACTGGGGTCCCGTCTTCATGTCTGGCCTCTTTCATGTACCCACTACTGTTCATCTGTGACTCTGTTGAATGTGCAAATACATTTCAGCTGGGTTTCTGCAATGTTTCCCCTTTGTGTAGTTTTCCAAGGTAAGCATCATCTCCCTAGCCTAGGCAGGTAGATGTCATTAGCCAAAGAGACAGTAACTGTAGGGAAAAATAAATCCCTGTTTTCTAACCTTGAATTAATCTCTAAATATGGACTTCTGCAAAAACTGTTTTGAAAGATGTCTAAAATAACTAATACAGTCTACTTTATCTCTAACACCTGGAGTAAATTATTCCAGCTAAGGTATATTTTCCACTGTCTATAATTCATGTGCCAAAATTGTGATTCATTTTTAACTATTTGAGTGGAAAATTATTCTACAACATAAAAAAAATTCTTGTCTTCTTATAGTATGATACAATTTGCATTTATTTAGATTAAATGGTCATTTTGAGCATAAATTATACCATACTGTTAAAAAGATGTATATGTTTTGCATATGTAGGGTCTCTTCCAGGTAGATTCATCTATTTGTTGCTGCTGAGACATCGTGATGCATTAGAAGTTACCCTTCCTTCAGCATTCCTTTCAGCATGCTTTCTTTTCCAAAATACTCCCACTTTTGCTTTTAATCTATCCTCTAATCTGCTGCAGTCTGGGAAATTAGAAAGCCTAACATGTTTCAACTCTGTATGAGATCCCTTGAGGGCCAGTGCAATGAGAAGCTGAAGTGTTACATATCCTCTAGCAAGTTTAAATTCTGTTTTGCATAGATAGTCATTTTGGTTTCCTTAGCTTGTTCTTGTGTGTAGGACCTGGGCATAGCATGCCTGCCTCCTTGGGTTGAACTGACCTGTTCTTCCTACGCTATACTCCTCCTGCTCTGGCTACCACCAAACCTACCCCCCCATCTTCCTGTGGTTAACTGATGAGAAAGAAGGTCAGGGGCCAAAGTTCTTAACATGAGGTAGTCTAGTCACTTCCACTGTCATGAAGCATGGCTGTTTGAGAGAGGTTCGCTAGCTCTGTTGTTCAACAGCTGAAAGTAGTCATTAAATTCCCTATTTTGCCCAGAAGAAAGCTGTCCGTTTGGTTTCCTCTGTCACTCATATCTCCTTACCCACTGCTGTCAAGTCAATTCTGACTCATAGTGGCCCTACAGGACAGAGCAGAACTTCCTCATAAAGTTTCCAAGGAGCAGCTGGCAGATTTGAACTGCCGAACTTTTTGTTAGCAGCCGTAGCGCTTAACCACGGTGCCACCCAGCTTTCCCATACATCCTTAGATTCCGAGATTTTTTTATTGAGACGTTAAATCTCCTAGCAGTTTACTTCAACATAAATTTTAGATAACATGCCCTATTCTCAGTGTTAACGTGTGGTGGAACTTTAATAAAAGCAAAACCACTTTAAATAATTTTCAAAATGTATCAATCAGGTAAATTGTTACATAATTTCCAAAAGCCAGATATTTTCTATAATTGATTGGTAGTTTCTCACATGACTGTATGCCAAAGCCAAAGCCAAAAAAAAGTTTTATTTTAGTTACACTGAAATTTACCAAACTATAAATTCACTGAAGTAGCTTCACCCAAATATTGGAAATTTTATAGCAGGGCTTAAAACTCATCCTTCTGTTGGATAAAGTCCGTTTACTGAATGAAATCCTTTCCCTAAAGAATTCCCACACCCAATCCAGTTCTTCCTCAACTGAATTTAAAATGAAAGATCCCATGTGTAAATATATACACGTATATTTACATATACATATATGAAGACATGTACAACATACGTGTGTGCATACGAGGTCTGACAATTAAGTCCACAAACCTTAATTGTTCTAAGTGCTACACATCTCATTGCTGGATACTACTATGGTCACCTCCAAAGTACTCCCCTTGGGAAGCTATACACCAATGCCAGCACCTAGTCCACCCTTCAAAGCAATTTTGGAACTCTTTCTAGAATGGCCATTGTGCATGGTGACAAGGTAGCAGGTTTGAGAATTTAATTATATAGTGGCCTGTGAGGTTATTTTTAGCCAGTAAACAGATAATTGTATTGGAACACTCTCCCTGCTCACCTGATCTGGGCCCACATGAATTTTTTTCTTGACCCAAAGATAAAGGAAATAGTGAAAGGAAGACATTTTGATGCCATTCAGGACGTCAGAGTAATACAGCGATAGCTCTGATGGCCATTCCAGAAAGAGTTCCAAAATTCCTTTAAGGATGGACTAGGTACTAGCATTGGTTATCTGTTCTGAAGGGGAATACTTTGAAGGTGAATGTGATGATATTTGGCAATGAGAAATGTAGCACTTTTTCTAGGATGAGTTCACAAACTTAACTGGCAGCCTGCATATGTATACACAAGAGCCGTGGTGGCACACCAGTGCGGTGCTCAGCTACTAGCAGAAAGGTCAGTGTTCAAACTCGCCAGGAGAATGGGCAGTCTGCTGTGGTCAAGATTACAGACAGCACCATGGGACAGTTCTCCTCCATGACACGGGGACCCTAGGAGATGAGGTTGATCCAACAGCACCTAGGAACAATGTACACAGACACATACACGCATATGTTACTGCTGTTACTTGGAGGATTCCATTAAAAGATAGAGCATCAAAATATTAGGTTTTTCTGTCATAAATTTTTGGCTATAATTTCAATATTGCCTCTTTCCCAAATGAGGCAGTGCTCTGGCACTAGGGGTAGTAATAATATGTCATATAGACCAAGTTTTAGATTCAGAGATTTCAGGACAGATATGTCAAATAACTTCAGTGTCAGTTTGGTTTTGGCCACTGTGCATGTTGTCTCTCCTGAGAGAATTGTCACCACAGTGTGATCCAGTGCACACTATTCTGGATGTCGGGACACCTGCATTGTGTCATTAACCTCTTGCACAAACTTGGACAAGTTGGTTATCCTCTCTGGGCTGTAGAGTTCTCTTGTAAGACACAAACCAGACAATGGGTGAGGTTGTTTCAGCTCCAGGTTGCCTGTTGTGACCGTGTGCCATCAAGTTGATTCCGATTCACAGTGACTCTATAGAACAGAGGAATAACTGCCTCTAGGGTTTCCTAGGCTGTGACATTTATGTGAGCAGACTGCCAGATCTTTTCTCCTGTGTTGCTCCCCACAGTTGTCCTCCTCCAGACTGTACTTTTACAGTGGTTATGGAAATCTTTAGTCTTTTGAAATATGATAAAGTTTATAAGGATATACCTATACAGCTAATAATTTATTAATATTTAGAACAATGAGACAGTGTATAAAGGATTTAGTAGTGATTGATAGGATGATAGTGTGACCCAGTTGGCTGAGTTAGCAGAAATACAGAAGACAAAATCTTGAGACAGCGTTGCTTAATGTGAAAATAAGGCCCTAAGCTCTCTTCCAGTGCTTATGCCCCGTAACAGGTACTTACTGAGCATGCAGCCGTGGCCTTATAATGGACAGCGTTCTCTCATGAAACAAACCAAACACCCTCGTGATAGCGTGCTTGGGAATTTTATCCAGTCAACCATCAGGATAGAGAGCTCTGTGCTGCTGTGAAAGTGACGGTCTTTAAGGAAAAGCGTTTTCTGCTTTTAACTACTTCCTGCCAAGTAGGAAGGGGAAGCCTGGTGGTACAGTGGTTAAGCAGCTGATTGCAAACCAAAAGGTCAGTGTTTTGAACCCACCACTGCTCCACAGAAGGCTGATGTGGCAGTCTGCTTCTGTAAAGATTATAGCCTTATGGATTATAAATTTCCTCTTGAAACACAATAAAATTTATTAAAATTAAAAAAAATACAACTTGGTAGCCCTATGAGGCACTTCTGCTCTGTCCAGTAGGTCCCCATGAGTTGGAATCCACTTGACGTCAGTGGATTTGGTAACAAGTAGGAAAGAGGAGCAAAGCAACTCCAGCTGTCTCTCCAGGCTTCTTGTTTCTCCATGTGTAAGACTGTGCACAGCAACCCTTGACCGTTCAAGACAGAGCCAGCCAGCAGCCTGTGAAGTGCAGCCATCCTGCAGCTGGGCTTGGGGCGCTTCTCGAACGAGCTTTCTGCCTGAGTGGGTCTTTTGAAGGGAGAAATGAAATGTCACAGCAATTATCTGGGCAGCGGACAGTGTAAGGAAAGCTGGCTGTGGCCAGAGACCCAATTACAGGACTGGGCAGAGACGGCTGCTGGTACCTCTCTCACTCGGCCGTGGAGCTAATAAGTGTAGGACAGGAGGCATGAGAGGAATTCAAAAGACAGACGCAGAAAGGAGATGCCTTGCTCAGTAAGGCAGCTTTTGGATCCATTTCACAAACAGCTTCTCTAATCCCAAATTCTGCCGTTCCACATGACAAAAGATTGTCACTGAGAAATTGTCTGTGGCGATATTAGCACCATGCACTCCTTGGTCATCTCCTCACTCAGTTCTGATTTCTTATAGGTATACTCAAGTTTAACTGTGGATCCCAAAACGACAGCAGTTTCTGTCTATTGGCTTTCACCTGTTCACCAGCCTTTTAACAAAAGATCACTTTGTCTCTGATGGTACTTTCTTAGTCTGAAATGTTGACTCGATATTGATAACCACCCTCCCAAAAAATAAGTTGCCATTGAGTCAATTCTGATTCATAGTGATCCTGTAGGACAGAACAGAACTGCCTCATAGAGTTTCTAAGAAGTACCTGGTGGATTTCAACTGCCAACCTTTCGGTAAACTGCTGAATTTAACCACTGTGCAACCAAGGCTCCACTATTGATGCATATATCTTTTAAAAAATAGCGTGCTATGTACATGATCCAAATCAACTTCAAAAGAGACTACTGTTGCTCCTTATCTTCATTTCGTAGTGCTGCTGAGATATAAAAACCACAAGAAATGGCTTCAAAGAACACAAATGTGTTTTCTCACAGTTTAGAAGGCCACAAGTCTGAATTCAGGGTATGGCTATAGGAGGATATCTTTCCTTGTCTATTTCAGCTTCTATTTCAGCAGTCTGTGGTGTTGCAGGGTTTGTGGATACATTTTTCTCCATTGTCTCTCTTCCTGTTGCCCTATATGTGTCCCTGCCTATTCTGGTCTCTTTACAACTAAGAAGTGATTAAATTTAGGACCTATCCTCTACATTGCCTCATTAGCATAACAAAAGAAAACTCGTCTCCAAACAGGACAACATCACAGCTACAAGGGTCAGGAATTCAACACATTTTGGTAGACAATAATCCAGTGTATATAACATTTCTAAAAATTTATAGAAAGACTCAAGTGATTGGCTATGGGGTGACCTTCATCATTGTGAATGAATTTTAGGAGGTGTACACATCAAATTAGGGAATGGTGGCTAATCCAGAGAAACAAGTTACAGTCAGGATTCTGTACTGCCAAGCCAGCCCCAGATTTGGGAGCAGCGTTCATCCTCATCTCCTTGCTTGGAGTGTCCTGCACACTTTGGCTAAGTGCTGGTATGGAGCCAAGCCAAGTGCCGTCATGGAGCTGATCCTGAAGATGGTGACCTGAGCAGAGACTGCAGTTCAGATTAAAAGTGTCATGACTTTGTGTGAATTATTTTTAGGAAGGTTCTTGACCTTCTTAACCTAACCAGCTCATCTGTAATGACCTGACTCCATCAGGCTGTGATAGCTGATCTTGAAAATTACACCTGTCAATTCAGTAATTTCAGAAGGCTTCATCTGTAATTTCCAATTCTCAGTTTCTCTCTCAATAGGCATAATTGCCAGTATTTATCAGAAAATAATTAGAATTGGATGACTTATACCTGCACAAAAATGTTCACCACATGATAGCCATTGTCACGTACTGAAAGGACAGAGACACCTGATATTAAAGTTATTTGTCAGCCTGGCTCTGGCAAAATTCTGTGATTCTTTAAGAGTTGTATCATTTTTTATGGGAAATAACATGCCACCATCATATAGTTAGATAATTTTACCCACTGAAAATGGGTATTGAATCTAAGAAATACAGGGAAAGTGGATATCCCACAAGTTGGATAAGCCCTGTCTGATTTACTGAATTGTCTCTGAAAAGTAACTTTTTTATTTTTATTTAGGAAATCTATAACGTTGTCAGAACATTGCCTCAGGATGTTCACATCTTGAAATGACATTAATCTTTACAAAACATCCTTCTGCGTTAGGGCAGAATGGAAACAATAAAAGATACAGAAATCTTCTATTTTGTTAGTGCTAAAAAAACAAAACAAAAAAGCTTTTTAAATACATCAACAGTTTTTTAAAAGGAATGTGTAGAATAAGCTGGATATAAGGAAACTCTTACTGACAAATTCTGTCGATATTTATCATCTTCTACCACGAAGAGTTTCTCGCTCTGATTCTCCAACTGGTCATGTCATCTCCTCCTCTGAACTGCCAAACACTGTCTCTCCTTACCTGACATTTAACTACTTTCTAGTCTGTATTACAGATAATATTACATGGAGTTTAGTCTCTCCTAGTAGTTAAGTAGTATCTTTTTTTACTTTCTAATTGTGCCCATGACTCAGTCTTATAGTTGTTTTTTTGTTCATTCTTTAATCAAAGACTGTTGGAAACCCTGGTGTTGTAGTAAAGAGCTACAGCTGGTAAGCAAAAGGTTTGAATCCACTAGGTGCTCCTTTGAAACTTTGTGGGACAGTTCTGCTCTGTCCTATGGGATCACTGTCAGTTTGTTGTTTTTGTTTTTGTTTTTTTTAATCAAAGATGAAGGCAATAGTATGCCAGTTGTGGGAACTGTGGTGGCAGAGTGGTTAAGTGCTATGTCTACGAACCAAAAGTTCAGCAGTTCATATCTACCAGGCACTCCTTGGAAACTCTGTGGGGCAGTTTTTCGCTGACCTAGGGTTGCTGTAAGTCAGAATTTACTTGATGGTAATGGTTTGTTTTTTTTTAAGCTAGGTTACCTCTATGCTATGTTCCTCTTTTAATATAAGGATTCTTGACTCCGTTTTCTTTACAGCTTATGTTCTGAAGTTTTACATAGATTCATCTAATAGGCAAACTTGATGAACTTCTTTCTGTATTATTCATACAACGTTCAGTTTTCTGTATAATTTTTATTGAACTACAAGTTACATGTTATAAACTATATAGGTTTTATTTCAGGTCTTTGAGTTTTAAAAGTGTATCCCTCTAACCATGTCCTAAAACAAGATATAGAATACAGTTCCCTCACCTCATAAAGTTCACTTGCCTCTTTCCAGTGATGTGCTCTAGACGCTGACAAACAACTTTCTCATTTCTAGCATCATATAATCTGTTTAGCCTATTCAAAGACTTACATAAAGGCAATCGGTGCATATTATTTTCTGTCTAACTTCTTTCACTCAACGATTTTTTTAGTTTTATTTATATAGTTTTTAATACTTCATTTCTTTGAATATTGTTGTTAGCTGCCATCGAGCTGATGCCTGCTCGTAGTGACCGTATGTACAACAGGGTGAAACACTGCCTGGTCTGCACTGTCCCCACAAGTGTTGTTAGGCTTACGCACACTGTTGCAGCCCTTGTATCAACCCATCTCACTGAGGATCCTCTTTATCACTGACCCTCTACCACGCATGATGGCCTTCATCAGGAGCATCTTTCTACAGCTGAACATTATTCTCTTGTATGAAAACCTCACAGTCCTATCTCTTATCGTTCATCATGTGTATTGTTCCCAGTTTTCGTTACCGTGAATAAGGCTGTTACAAGCAATCTTATGTAAGTGTGTTAATGTACATATGTTTTCATTTCTAGCTTCTTTATGAGAAATAACCAGAAATCATTTTATACTCCCACCAGCCAAGTAGGAGAATTTCAGTTGTTACATGTCTTCAACATTTGTTTTTATCAGTCTTTTCGATTTTAGGCACTCACGTGGGAATGTAGTTCACCTGTTCTATGTACTAGCTGATATTCGTTATTTTGAGATTTGTTAGTTTTAGCAGTTTCTAGTGGGTATGTTGTTGTATCTCATTTTTGTTTGTGTTTACATTTGCATGGGTTTCTTAGGTTTGGGTGCTCTAGAGAAGCAAAACCAGTAAAGCATATAAATATCTATAGAGAGAGATGTGTATCAAGGAAGTTGCTCACGTGTTTGTAGAGGCTGAAATGTCCCTAATCCATGGATCAGACTGGAAGATCCTGCTGATTCACATAGCCACAGGGGCTGACAAACCCAAGATCAACATGACAGACAGCGTGACTCTTGCTTACAGGCTGAGAAGACAGATGAATCCAAAGATCAGTGGGAAAAATGGCCAGTAAACTGCCGGTCTAGCTCCTGAGAACCAGAAGTCGTACAAACAGGAGCCAGAGTCAGGAACCAGCACAAGCAAAAGAACAAGAGCCTTGCCAGAAAGTCCCTTTTCATTTGATGCAGGCTACGCACCCCAAGGAAACTTCCTTTCAGTTGATTGGCTACTCACAGCAGATTCTACTATGAAGGTGATCACATTTTATCAAATCTTGTCATGGAAGTGATCACATCATCATAGGACTGCCTGACTACATCATAATATCCAATCCACTGAGATTCATGGCCCAACCAGGCTGACACAAAACCTTAACAATCACTGTTGGCATGACGAGTGATGATGTTGAACACCTTTCCACGTGTCCAGCAGCCACTTTCTGTCTTGTGATGTATCTATTCCTGCCTTGGCTTTAGCTACTCAATGTTCAAGAGCAAGTTTCAGAGTCTCCTCTGACATCCACTTTGGTCTTTTGTTTCTTTCCTGTCTTTTTAGTGACCTCTTGCTCTCTTCATGGATGATGTCTTTGATGTCATTCCACAATTAGTCTGGTCTTCAGTCACTAGTGATCAATACATCAAATCAGTTCTTTAGATGGTCTTTAAACTCAGAAGGGATATACTCAAGGTCATACTTTGGCTTTTGTGGACTTGTTCTAATTTTCTTTAGTTGCAATTTGAACTTGCATATGAGCAATTGATGATCTGTGCCACAGGCAGCACCTACAGGGAAACTATTAAACCATCCAGGGAGCATCAAAAGAAGATAGAAGGAATACACAGAGTTATTATACCAGAAAGAACTAGCCAATGTCAGCCATTTGAACAGGTGCATATTATCAGGAACCAATGGTACTGAAGGAAGAAGTCAAAGCTGCATTGAAGGCATTGGTGAAAAACAAGGCTCCTGGAATTGATGGAATGTCAATTGAGATATTTCAACAAGCAGATGCAGCTCTGGAAGTACTCACTTGTCTATGACAAGAAATTTGGAGGACAGCTTCCTGGCCAGCTGACTGGAAGAGATCCATTATTTATGCCCATTCCAAAGAAAGACAATCCAACTGAATGTGGAAATTACCAAACAACATCATTGATATAACAAGCAAGTAAAATTCTTCTCAAGATCATTCAAAAGCAATTACAACAATATATTGACAAGGAACTGCCAGAAAATCAAGCTGGGTTCAGAAGAGGACATGGAACTAGGGATATCACTTCTGAGGACATGGAACTAGGGATATCATCGCTGATGTCGGATGGATCTTGGCTGAAAGCAGAGAATACCAGTAAGATGTTTACTTGTGTTTCATTGACTACACAAAAGCATTTGACTGTGTGGATCATACTAAACTGTGGCCAAAGCTGCAGAGAATGGGAATTCCAGAACACATAATTGTGCTCTTAAGGAATCTGTATATGGATCAAGAGGCATGAATAGGTGTGAGCAGAACAAGGGTATGCTGCATGGTTTAAAGTCAGGAAAGGCATGCATCATGGTTGTATCCTTTCACTACACCTTTTCAATCTGTATACTGAGTAAATAATCTGAGAAATGGGATTATACAAAGAAGAATGAGGCATCAGGATTGGAGGATGACTTATTAACAACCTGCATCATGCAGACGACACTGCATTGCTTGCTGGAAATGAAGAAAATTTGAGGCATTTCCAGATGAAGATCAAGGACCACAGTCTTCAGTATGGATTGCACCTCAACATCAGGAAAACAAAAATCCTCGCAACTAGACCAGTAAGCAACATTGTCATAAATGGAGAAAGGATTGAGGTTGTCAAGGATTTCATTTTACTTGGGTCCACAATCAATGCCCTGGGAAGCAACAGTCAAGAAGTCAAAAGACGCATTGCACTGCGGAAATCTGATGCAAAGGACCTTTTCAAAGTATTGAAAAATAAGGATGTCACTTTGAAGACTAAAATGTGTCTGACCCAAGCCATGTTATTTTGAATCAAATCGTATGCATGGGAAAGCCGGACTATGACAAAGAAGACAAAAGAAGAATTGATACCTTTGAATTGTGGTGTCGGAGAAGAATGTTGAATGTACCATGGGCTGCCAAAAGAACCAAGAGATCTGTTCTGGAAGAAGTACAACCAGGGTGCTCCTTGGAAGCAAATATGGCAAGACTGTGTCTTACATACTTTGGACATGCTGTCAGGAAAGATCAGTGCCTGGAGAAGGACATCATGCTTGGTAGAGTGGAGGGTCAGCAAAAAAGAGGAAGACCCTCGATGAGATGGATCCACACAGTGGCCACAACAATGGGCTTAAGCATAAAAACGATTGTGGACGTGGTGCAAGACTGGGCAGTCTTTTGTTCTGTTGTTCATAGGGTCACTGTGAATTGGAACTCACTTGATGGCACCTAACATCAACAATATATCTATTCCAGCTTGTTTTGTTTTGTTTTTCTTTTTGCTTTTCTCCACTGGGATTTTGGTCTTGCTTTAATTTTATAAGGGTTCTTTATACTTCCTAGATACAGGCTGTCAATATATGCGTTGTAGTTTTTTCCCCTTGTTGTGGCATGCTTATATACCTTCTTAGTATCTTTAGAGGAACAGAACTTTTTAATTTTGAAGTCCAGTTCTACTCCATCAGTCACTATGAATCAGACCTGAGTTGAGGATATTAGTTATGGGTACCTTCTTAAGCTAGAGGAGCAAAGTCAGTAAAATAGATAAATTATATAGAAATTTATATCAAAGAAATAGTTCGTGTGATTATAGAGGCTGTAACATCCCAAGTCTGTGTATCAAGATAGAGGCCTTCTTCCAATTCACAGAAGCAACAGACCCAAGATCTGTACTATGTTAAGTCCTCTTAAAATTTGTTTACCTCAAGAACACAAAGAATTCTTTGTGTATTTTCCTGAAGAAAATGTATAAGTCAACCTTTTACATGCAGATCTGTGATTCCCACAAATGACTTTTTGTTTTACCCAAGCTTTTTATTTAGTCTTCTATAGTTGTTTAACACACACTTAAATAGTTTTATATGAGTAGGGAGAAAGAGGAGGTTTTTACAGATTCCTAAGAAAATGTCAGAAACGCAGGGCATGGCCAGCATTACCCTTTTGCCTTTTGGAGTTTACTGGTGAACAGCACTTTTTTTTTTAGGTAAGCCTCTGATGTCAGGTTGTTCACACTGAGAATTCAATTTGAAGACACCCTGAAATTGTAAGAGTAGCAAGCCCAACTACCGTTCTAATGTCTAGTCTGTCTATCTATAAAGGTAGAATGATTCCTCTGTACATTTTAAAAGGTTAGATGTTTGTGGAAGATCTTAGTATTTATTACTCTCCTAATTTGTTTGGAAGAACCAAATAGGAAGTGACCCTTAGGGATGCTTAGAAAAAGTTACACTAGTGCACACGTCTTATATATTAACAGTTGCTTGTTGGGAACCATGTCATAAAACCAAATAAAATTAAACACCTTTTACTGTTTTCCTTCACAAGAACATTATGAATGAGAACAGGAAATTTTAAAAAATTTTTAAACAGTTTTTCCTTTTAATAATCCTTGGGTACCTGTGATGGTTAAGATCATGTGTCACATTGACTGGGCCGTGCTTCTCCAGGTTTTAGCAATTTGTAATATTGCGATTACTTCCTGTTGAAATCTGATATCTGATCATTCCATGATGGAATCTGCTGAATGCTAGCAGCTGGGGGCAGGGCCTGTGATGGCTCCCCACCCCCTCCCACCTACTCCCTCGTGCTTGCCTTGCCAAGGTCTGTTGGCTTGTTCTGTATTCAGCATCTGACTTCTGGTTCTTGAGGCTTGATCTAGCAGCTTACTTGTTGATCTTGGGATATGTTGATCTTCACAGACTACAAGCAAGACTACTGTTCCCTGACCTGGTGATCTGAGGTTTGCTGCTTCTGTGAACTGGAAGAAGGCCTCTATCCTGTTACACAGACTTGGGATGTTATAACCTGTATAACCATATGTGCTGTTTCTTTGCTATAAATTTCTGTATAATTTACCTGTTTGACTGATTTTGCTTCTCTAGAAAACCTAGCCTAAGATGGTATGCATAACTAATACCATCAACTCAGTTCCGACTCACAGCAACCCTATACGATGGAGTAGAACTGCCTTGCAGCGCTTCCAAGGCTGTAATCTTTATAGAAATAGACGGCCACATCTTGCTTCCACAGAGCCACTGTTGGCTTTGAGTTTGAAATGATAAACTTTGGATTAGCAGCCAAATGCTTAACTACTGTACCACTGAGGCTCCCTTTGGTAGTTGTGACGAGAGGTTCCCACTTTTTGTTTCTTTGAACACATGCTTTGTTTCAAAGTTTCATTTGTTTGTGTATCTGTTTCTGACTCCCCCTGTAACAGATCATCTTCCTCAAATAGCCACCACCTCTTGGTGCTCCAGTGCTTAAACTGCTGTAGGAATCACGTGGAGCAGTGTACCTGTCCACAGAAGGCGGAGGCCCTCTTTCTTGTCTGCCGACTCAATCATGACCACTAGAGCAGAGATGAGTTTAGCTACCTGAGTAACTGTCCAAGCTCCCACCGTGTGTCAAATGGGCTTCTATAACAGTCATAGCAGGCAACTGCCACCGTGAGGTGGTAGGGACTCTCATGGAGGTGAGGCACTATGTGAGTTACCGTAACACTCATAGGACTCTCTGAGGGAACTTCCACTTGGACGATCTAAATAGTTAGGGCCATGACCGTAGTCTTCTTTGTCACGATAGTTGCTGGATGAATAGTCATCACGTAAACTGGAATGACCGTAACCGTGATATATGCAAGGACTGCCAATTAAGTTCATGAGCTCGTCCTACGTACGTCACTGCAGAATATCACTATGGTCACCTTTGAAGTACTCCCTTTGGGAAGCTGTGCACTGACACTAGTGCCTAGTCTACCCTTCAAAGCAATTTTGGAACTCTTTGTGGAAGGGCCATCAGAGCTGTCATCATATTACTCTTGATGTCCTGAATGTCATCAAAAGGTCTTCCTTTCAGTATTTCCTCTATCTTCAGAAAAAAGTCACTGGGGGCCAGATCAGGTGAGTAGGGGAGGGTGTTTCAATACAATTATTTGTTTACTGGCTAAAAACTCCCACAGACAGCTATACAAGTAAGTTTGCAAACTTGCGACCTTGTCACTATGTGCAATGGCCATTCTAGAAAAAGTCCTAAAATTGCTTTGAAGGGTGGACTAGGTGCTGGCTTCAGTGCATAGCTTCCCAAGGGGAGTATTTGAAAGGTGATAGTAGTGATATTCAGCAGTGAGATATGTAGCACTTAGAACCATTACATTTACTGACTTAATTGCCGAACCTCGTATATAATCTCTTGATGAAGGTGCATAATCTCGTGTGTAATCTCTGCCTGAAAAGCTGTCTTTGTTAAGATATCCACCATCCACTGGGCACAAATAAATGTTTCTGAGGCGGCAAGGGTTCCCTTCATGGTGGGCCTCCATAACTATCTCCACCGTGTGGTACAGGAGCTCTCCCCCCATTCCACTACTGGTGTCAACTGGTCCCAAAGGGGCAGATCTGATAAGAGGTCCTCTGTTTCCTGGAAGTGGTCCCCTGGAAGAACTCATGTTAAAATTCATGGAATAGTGTCCATCATCCGTGTGGTCCCTGTATGAAGGCTGTGTCCTGGGTCTTTTACTGCCTCCTCTTTTACCTCTAGGACCTCTCAGAGACCCTCTAATTCTTGGAGGCAGAGGAGCTCCACAGCTACCACTGTCCCGTGCTTGTTTAGTGGTTTGTTCCACTTTGATGGCTTTTACATCTGAAGACTTTCCACTCTTATTTCTGGCTACATTTTTGGCATCTGCCAGGCTTTCAAAGGTGACAGAAGCAAATCCTCTAGATTTTTTTGTTTCATGGTCTTTCATCAAGAGTATTTCCACCACTCATCCCTGTTTGCCAAATATTGCAATGGCTTTCTCATTTCTTTCTGTGTTGAACTCACCAGTGAAGAGCTTTCCTGAAATGAGCAGCTTCAATCATTTCCTCCCCAGGTGAGTGACAGAGAAGTGATGGCCATTTCAAGTTCTAACACGCTCACAGACAGGTGCTTCCTAGTGACTCAGCACCAAGGCCAGCTGCCCAGGCCGAGGATGGAAGGGAGAACCCACTAGCACTAGTGTGCCGCTTTCAGGAGATTTTTGTATATGTAGTGAAGTGGAACTGAAAGCTCACTTCTTTTCTCCATATTGATATTTAGTTATTCCAACATAATTTTTTTTTTCAAATTTATTTTCCTCACTGGCATGAATTAGCAAGTAAGTAAAAAATCAATTGATGTATTTTGGCTGTAGCTGGGTAAGGACAAGATTCAGACAACCAAAATGATTCAGATGAAAGTAGCATAATGACTGTTGGTGAGCATCAAATGTATAACTACTTTAAAAAAGAAAAGGAAATGAGACTTCTACGGGATAGAGCACATAATGGTACCTTGACTATGTAGATATAGTACAAACAATCTTTAAATGGGTGGAAATAAGCATAATGTACACAAGACAATTTGTGTCTATTTTAGAGGATCCAAACTGTTGGTAGTAGTATATTCTTAGATTTTTGTACATATAGTGTACAAAAATACAAAATAATTATGGAATATTCTAATTATGTTGCCTCCTGTGTTCTTGTGGCCTAGTGGTTAAGAGTTTGGCTGCTAGTGAAAAGTCTGGCAGTTGGAATCCACTAGCCATTCCTTGAAAAAGCACATGGGACAGTTTTACTCTGTCCCATAGGTCATTCTGAGCTGGTATTGACTCAATGGTAACATGTCTTTTTGTTTTGTTTTTCTCCCTGTGTCCTTAACAATCAGAACTCACAATTTGGAACAAAGATGATACAGAGGAAATCAGAAGAATTTATAGCCATGAGTTTGAACTAGAAATACATGTATGAAGTTACGAGTTTTCTTCCTTCCATAAGCTATAGATAACTTTTCATGTATATTGATCATTCCCCATTAAAGAAACCACAAATTCTTGAAAACATAGCCACTGCCAGCTATGGACACATGAGCCTGAACATCTTTACACAGAAAACAGCAAGGGAACTCTCAAAAATTACTAGAGACGTGTCAAAAGATCAATTGAAAAAATGACCGCTACCTAGAGATTGGTCAGTTTGGAAACAATAAGGGTAGGATTATAATGGATTGAAACCCGTCAGTACATTTAAATCAAGGAGTTCATAATTACATTAATAAGATAAAACTATCTGTTTTAAAAGGTAACAAACAATTTATTATGTTAGAAACTATGTAGATCAGTTATCTTGCCTTTCCTACGTGGACTGAGCCAACAGGAAGCCAAACAATGGACAAGGTGGAACTGCTCTTCCTCAATATATCCACGATAATGAATGAAACAAACAAAAGATAGCATTAGAGAATTATGTCTACAACCAGTAAATTAACGATTCAGCATTAGCTGCTGGTAACTTCAAAAAAGCAAAAACCAGACACGCCGTACCCCTGATGATGAAAGAATCCAAAACTATAGTCTTCACAAAGGAACCCACCCTGAGTCTGAGGGAGTCTTTTTATTCAGCTGCTAATTTTTAAGAAAAATAAGGGGAGCTGAACATATTGGACTGCGCCATGAATGTGCAACTTACCCAGTCTGTCAGTTAATCCTACGAGTCAGTTAGCCTGGGATCTTTAACAAATAAATTGTGAAGAAAAGGATGAAGAGGGAACCTAGAAATTTAAAGTAGCCACAAAAAGACATGCACGAAGTTTTTTTGAAAAAATAGGCAAGAAACTTTCTTAGAAACCCTGGTCTGCTACGAGAAGGTTAGCAGTTCAAATCCCCCAGGCTCTCCGTAGAAACTCTATTGGGACAGTCTGCCCTGTCATATGGGGTCACTATGCATCAGAATCTATTCAAAGGCAATGGGTTTGTTGGGTTTTTTTTTTTCATTTGGGGCAGGCAAAGATACACATGAATCATGGTTTATAAGGGTCTTCTCCTTATAACTAAGTATACATTATTACTAAGGTATACTTTTCTCTGTAGTTTTCTGTGCCAATGTTTTATTTTACAGTTATTAATAATTTTCAAATTAACTGTGTTGCATTAGAATATGTTTTCAAATCCCTGAAAATTAGGTGTCCCTCTTTCCAGATTTTAGGAGAAACAAAATTTTGCTTTCTGTTTTGTATACTTTTGTAATTTCCTAAATGTAAATGATATAGCATATATTATCTCTGTTCTTATAAAGTTAGAAAGAAACAGACCACTTCTTGCCCTTTCTCAATTTTTAAGTTACAGAAAAGGCAAGCATTTTTACCCTACATGTTTATAGAGCTTCTGCTCATTCTGTTATCTGTTGCAAAGTGGGTGAGGGCTTGGTTTTTTAAGGCCAGGCTGCCTTTGTTGAAATCTCTGCCAAGTTACTAGCTACGCAATTATGGACAGGAAACTTGAAAATTATGTTGTCTGTTTCCTATCATATCAAGTAGAACTGAAGATATATATATAGTAAGTCACCAGCTTTTAAACAATATAATGTGATTATAAAGTCATGGATCGTAGTAAACTTTGAATTAGTCTTAACTAATCATTTTTTCTATTATCACCACTATTTATTAATGTACTGGCCTATAAGTAAGAAATTAGAATCATAAGCTACAAGGAAATTTCTGGACTTTCCATTTTAACAGTTTTATGTTGTCTTCCTAATCCTACTAAGGTGTCAAAAATTAGAAAATTCTTGGATTTTTTTTTTTTTCCAGAAGATGTTGTCAGCAGTAACACACTGAACACTAGTTGAGAAAGATTAAATATTTTAAATTTTGGAACACCTAACTTCATTTTATAAATAAATGCAGTCATTAGTTTTGATTTGCCTGTGATCCAAACGCCAATGCGTGGGCTGTGAAAAGTATATCATTCTAAAAACACTGAAATTGCCCATTTCAGGAAGGAAAAAATAAACAATTTCTCTATTGACTTCAGTATAAAAGGAAAGATATTTTACAGTTTGGGGGATTGCCTGAGATCTCCAGTGGTTTCTTGTCAGGCATTCAAGATATTAAGAGGTCTTAGCAAGTCAGTAAGCTAGATCACTGAGACAACTTGAACAATTTTGGCCATGGGATACAGAGATAATGGTTTTATCATGCAGAATCAATGTCTTCAGTTATCAGATTGCTTCATTCATTTGTGGAAGATGCAGCATCGTAAATGTGAGGTGTGGTTCTCTCTTGGGAATAAATCATTGCAATGGTTCCATTAACGAGCATGCGTTGCCTTACAGTGATCTCACACTTCACCGCTTCCAGCCTGAGCTGTCGTCAGCTGAGAGAGGAGCCCTCACAACTGAACCACACCACTTGATTCTCCAAGCCATTTGACTTTAATATAAAAGCAAATAAAAGTAATTATAATAGCTGGCTTTCAAGGGTGGGAATCTATTCCCAGCGTGTACAATTTTAAGGCAACAAATTGAAAGCAGCAGGAAAGAAACATTTGCAGTGTAGCTTATCTTGTGAAGCTTTTTGGTTTTTTTGTTTTTTTATTATTTTTAGTTTATCCTTATTTTAAAGGCACAAGGGTCAGGGCTACTCAACTTGGCTTCCTTCTTCTATTGTATTGAAACAGCAGATGACACTTAAAGCCACTGGTCTATGGACTTGTCTAATTCTTAAGTTTAAAATTAGCTATGCTACCTACCAAGTGTATACTCATTAAGTAGGATTTTGAAATATATTCCATATTACAATTAGTTTCTGCTCTGCCATTATATTTTCAAATTGCTTATAATAGAGAAGCTAAATCATTTCTACATTTATTTTGCCCTTGTTAGTTCCTCTTTTTGGAAATCACTTATGCTTCAGAAATTACCCATTATTATTCTGGGAAGGATAGTTACTGTTATTATTAAGCATGATTCATCCAATGTACTTTGTCTGTATACATGTCAAATAGGTTTGGTTTCACACACACTAAAAAAGGTTCTATAACTTTTTTTTTACCACAACTGATTTTTTTTAAGGGTTCATGTGAATAATTTCTCCAAACTTCTATTTTGGTACCATTATAGTTTCAGAAATCATAATGACTGAATATACTTATCTATAAGAGTTACCTTGGAAAACCCTGGACTATCTTTTTCACAATAGTTTATATTGCATGCCTATTATTTAACCTCCTGGATCTGACTCATGGGCCTTTGGCTGTTATTTAACCTGTACTGTCTCAATCAGCAATCAAAGTTGACTCGACAGTGTGCTTGGTTGTGGGTTTTGGTCTGAGTCAACTTCTGAACAGTTGGGTCACTCTGCCTAGTTGAGAATTATTAGTAATACCTTGAAGAAGTTTGTTCAAGAAATGTGACCTTTTTTCTACACTAGGCTCTTTCCAAAGAGCATGATAAATGACTTCAAATGTTTGTCTTGAATTATTTTGTTGACTCAACAAACATACCATTGGAGTTTTTCTTACCAGGCGAAATGTAATCACGTCCTTTGGAAAGAGCTGTATATGTTAAAACTCAAAAGAAATACAGAGAGTATCTAGATAGTTCTCTCCCCTTCCTTGACTGAATATACTGAAAGCAGCAGGAAAGAAACAGCCCATGAAAGTAGAGCCCCCAAAAGGCCAAGGAAGAGTGTCACACAGAGATAAAGGGTAGTGACTTTTGCTTATGCTCGGATAATTGGTCTGCTATTCACAAGCGGAAACTCTGGTAGCCTAGTGAACTGCTATAGCTGCCAACCTTCTGGTTGGCAGCTCAAGTCCCCTAGGCACTGCATGGAAATTCTATGGGGTAGTTCTGCTCTGTCCTATAGGGTCACTGTGAGGCGGGATCGACTCGGTGGCACTGGGTTTGGTTTATTCACAAGCGCTGTGATCTCAGGTAAGTTCCTGAACTTCTCTGGGCCACAGTACTTGTGTTATAAGGGCTTCAGTATTAAAGGGGTCAATATTTATTCTTTTGAATGCTCTTTTCTTGGAGTTCAAGACCTTAGAACAGCACAGGAAACAATATACATTCAATAAGAATCAGTATTCTTTTATTTAATTACCTAAAGTTACTGTGGCTGGATGAATATGGTCCCCAAAGATAGTCACATCCTAATGCTAACAACCTATGAATTTTAGCTCAATGGCTAAAAAGGGGCTTTGTGACTGTAATTAAGTTAAGGATCTTGAGATGCACATATTTTCCAAGTGGGCCCTAAACTTAGTTGTAAGTGTCCTTACAAAAGAGGTGCCCTGAAGGGGAATTGACTACAGCAGAGAAAGAAGATAATGCAACTATTCAAGCAAGTGTACAGTGTGATGGGACCAGGAACCAAACAATGAAGACAGCTGCCAAGAAAAAGGCAAGGAAATGCATTCTGGCCCCTAGAATGGTTAACTAAATCCCCATTGTCTGGAGCCACTCGGTTTGTGGCAATTTGTTACAACAACAAAAGGGAACTAATACAATCATCCAGCTAGATACTGAATTTTCCAGAATTACCACTTCATGGCTGACTCCGCAGGGATTTCATTTCCCCACTACCTTTTGGGCAGATCCATAGAGAACACTGCATGTTTGGGGTCACCTCTGTGCTGCAGAATATGTGGCTCTTGATAAGTGGCTCTGTAGCTGCCACATTGTTGAAAATATTTTCTTAATCATCAAGAAACTATCAAAGATGACTACTTATTCATGGTTGGAGCAAGGCCACTTCAGTTTTCTCTGTTACTTCCAGCTACACATCTGGCATTGTCCATCTGAATCCAGAGCTAGGCCAGCGAGAAAGCAGCACCGTGAGCTGAGAGGCAGAGAGCCTGAGCAGGCAGTGAACACGAGGAGGCACCTGCCTAGTCCACTAAGACTGGGCTATGGCAATTCACCTTCTGTCACCATGTACCGTGGGGACAGGTGGAAGCCGCCCCCTGCCTTTCATCTCTTTGTAAGGGTTGGTTCTTATTAGCCCTCACGTTTGCTTAATCTCCAGGGAAACAGCACTTGCTGGTGTCATTTTTAGGAAATAGAACCTATCCGTATCTGATTATGTATATCATTTAAGATAGCTCCTTTTCAAACACATTTTTCAAGAATGATTTATCAAGGAGGGAGTTCATATAAAAACCAAAAACAAATCTTACACTGGCTTACAGAATAAGATTTTTTTCCTCATAAAGAAGGCCTAGTCACCTTGCTTCTCTGGTTGGTTTATCGGCTCAGCATTGTCACTGGGGATGTAGGGTTTTTCTGCGTCACTGTTCTGGTATCCTGAGCACATTTGGTTTTCTGCTGAATGCTTCCCAACTCATGCTCATAAGATGGCTGCTCCTGCACCGGTTATCACACCTACTTTCAAGAGAAGCAACAGGAGGAAGAGAAAACAAGTATTTTTGTTTTTTCCTACTGTGAGGTCCCCCCCCCACCCAGGGTTTCCACAAGAGTATTTTCCTTTATGGCACTTTTTTTTTTTTTTTTACTGTGGTCAAGTATACAATCCGAATCAGTTTTACGTGCCTGCCTATCTGCAGCTCCTTCTACTCTTCTTGCCCAGTGACAGCACACTCCTTCTTTTTATTCTGTACTTGTCATATCCTCTTAGTCTCCTGTCCTCTCCTCTCCCACCTCTTCTCTCCCATCTAGAAAGAGACCAGTAGGACAGCATCGTATAAATGCATTGAGCCATAAAGTATACACACTGTATGGTCACAATGTGTCCCCAAGTCTAGTCTATTTTTGTCTGAAGAGTTGATCTCAGTAGTGTTTTCTGGACAAGGGTGCCAGCAGGTCTAGGGGCCATGCTCCCACGGGATCCCCCAGACCATCAGGCCATCATTTGTGGTCTTTTGGTAGAGTTCTCAAGGTGCGACCCTTTTTCTCATGTTGACACACAGACTCAACATTGTATGCTCCATCACAGCTGTTTTTGGTGGTAGCCAGGCACCATCTGGTTCTTCTGGTCACGTCCTGATAACAGTCTCCCATTCGCAAGGATCCTTCTGTCTCCTGAGCTGTTTTTTCATGTGTCTTCGACAGTACTTGGCTGGCTGGCTTGTTGTTCTCAATGATCGTCTGTTCCAGATGAGTTGGGACCATTTGATGTACCTCAGAAGGCAGCTTGCTAGCTTTTAAGACCCCAGACACCACTCACCAATGTAAGGTGCAGAAGACTCTGAGCAGCAGGCAAGTTATGAATGGTGCAGACTTTTTATGTATCTCCCAGTCTGCAAGGGAGGCTGGGAAAGTAAGGAAATGGCAAAGAAGGAGATTGCTTGGCAAAGGGAAAATCTTAACTTCCCTGAGATGAAAAGAGTTCAATCCAGGGCTCTTGTGGCGGTGACAAAGGACAATTGAATAGTCAATGAACTGTATATGACTTACCTTCAAAAAACCAAACACCAAACCTGTTGTCGTCAGATCAGTTCCAACTCATAATGACTCAATGCAAGGTTTCCAAGAAGCAGCTGGTGGATCTCAACTGCCAGCCTTTACATTAGTAGCCTGAGATCTTAACCAGTGGGCCACCAGGGCTCTCTAGTATGCTTTAGGATTAAGACTACATAATTTGAAATTTTTAAACTCTCCAGGGATATTTAAGCAAATTCACATTTTATTTACGTACACATACTTCTAATTAATGTATGGGCATTGAAGAAAATCTGGCAAAAGCACACTAATAAAGAAAAACAATTCATTTTGAATTTCATGACCCAGGATCACGTTTGTATTTTGGTGTAAATTTATGTCTTTCATTTTTGTTTAGTTTTGTTACTCAGTGAAACTGCACTTTTTGTAGTAGTTTTTCCCTGAACAGTGTCTTGGGAATGCTTCCCCATCAGTAACGCTCATGCACAACATCAGTTACAAAGACTAGATAGTATTGTACTAAGCATGCCTGTAGCATAATGGGTAGTGACCAAATCCCATAATCAAACACCTAGGTAGTTTCTATATAGGTGTATATACAAACATTTTGCTGCTAAAAAACAAAATTTCATTTTTCATAATTTTCAAGGCCACCCGAGATTTGTTGATTGCATGCACTATGAATACAACTGTGCAGCTAGTCTCCCTAACTCATTTCCTCCCCCAGGATCCTCTGCAGCCTGTTTTTGCTCTACATTGCAGCAACCTGCATGAGATCAGTAAATGTGACTGCTCTCACTCCCCAGCTCAAAACCCACTAGCCACTCTCTTGCTTTGAGTTCAGTTTTAAACTGCACATCAGTCTTAAAAGGTTCCATGCAGTCCTCCACTTTCTCCTTCCTCTGTCTGCTGTCTACTTGTGCGTTGTGTCAGTCATGCTGACCTTCTTTGAGTTACTGAAAGTGCCTGTGCGTTCTGTGACAGTCATCGTACGTGCTGTTTCCTTGCGTGGGCAGCTTAAACTACAGCCGTTTTCCCTGTTCAAGGCTAGAAATCATCAGGGTGCTTTTTATAGAATTTTAGGTGGAGAGAGAGTAAGACTGACATAAGACAGTCTAGCTATTGTAAACACATGTTAACTAACACCAGGGAAGGAAGGAGAAATTCACTTTTATAGTCTCTTTAAAAACACCACTATCTTTCTGTCATTTATGACATACTTATTTGGGGTATCCTTTTTCTTCTACCCTATGCCCTCACCACAGCCCTAACATGCTAATCAAAGAAAATCAAACTCCCTGCCATCTAGTCAATTCCAACTCACATCAACCCTATAGAACAGAGTAGAAACGTTCCATCATTTCCTAGGAGCACCTGGAGGATTGTAACTGCCAACCTTGTGGTTAGCAGCTGTAGCACTTAATCACTACACCATCAAGGTTTCCTACCACGCCAAAGGCTCTCCCATGTCATCTGGAACATCTCCCTGGTAAGATATACTGTCCTTTATATAAATGTTTAATTGTGTAATTCTTTCTACACTAGATCTCAAGCTCTGAAAAAGCAGTTGTGTTCCTTTTTCTCCTCTGTGAAGAGTACCTACCACAAATGTAGAAATGAACCTTCTTTCTAATTTAAAAAGTGGTGTGCCTTTTTTACTAAAATAATCATCAGATAATGTAGTGGGTTAAGTTCTATGTCTGCTAACCCAAAACCTTGATGGTGTAGTGATTAAGTGCTACAGCTGCTAACCACAAGCCAGATGCTCCTTGGAAACTCTATGGGACAGTTCTACTCTGACTGCTAGGGTTTCTAGGAGTCAGATGAAACTCAACAGCAGTGGGTTTGGGTTTTTTTTGAGTCATCAGAATATTTTTCAATAAAAATTTAAGTCAAGGAAGGTAAGAACACACAAAAAAAAGAAATCCTTATTTTAAGTCTTGTAAATTTTAGCTATTATTAATCACATTTGGGAAGGAAGAGGTGATAATTAGTAGCTGTCAGAATAAATATGTTGTATATCAATGTTCAGAAACCCTGGTGGTGTAGTAGTTAAGGGTTACAGCTGCTAACCAAAAGGTTGGCAGTTGAAATCCACCAGGTGTTCCTTGGAAACTCTGTGGGGAAGTTCTCCTTTGCCTGTGGGGTTGCTGTGAGTCAGAATCGACTCAACAGCAAGGATTTTGCTTTTTTATACCAGTGTTCACTGCCGCATTATTCACAATAGCCAAAAGGTGGAAACAACACAAGGGTCCCTGAGCAGATGACTGGGTAAGTAAAGTGTAGTTCTGTCTGTGTCTGACTGAAGAGCAATCGACGGCATCAAGAGCACTGATGTCCTGACACACGCTATGACATGGCTGAACCTTGAAAACATCATGTCAAGTGAAAGAAGTTCGACAAAAGAGGACGTGCTGCTTGACTCTGTTTGTATGAAATGTCTGGCCAAATTTTATGAGGGGTTACCGGGTGCCTTTTTATGTAGCTGGCTAAAACAGCTGGATGAAACACTGTGCATACGTAGCTGGCTGAAACAGGAAAGTATTGCTTAAGGGACACCAAGCTGCTGTGAAGGGCCATGCAAACAGAGTAGAGGTGACGGCTGCAAACTTGATGAAATGTGATTAGTATCACTGAACTGTGCACATCAAAATGGTTGAAATGACCAATGTCTTTTTATATATATTTCATCACAATAAAATTTTATTTAAAAAAAATAGTACCTGCCCTATAGAGTTTTATGAAAATGGAACAGAATAGAACATGTGAAGTACTGGGCACATAGACCTGTTCAATAAATGTGATCATTTATTGAATGGAGCCCTGGTGGCAAAGTGGTTAAGTGCTTCAGCTGCTTACCCAGTGACCAGCAGTTCAAGTCCACCAGCCAATCCTTGGAAACCCTGGGCCAGTTCTCTTCTGTTCTGTGGGGTCACGGTGAGGCAAAATCGACTGGAGAGTACACACCAACCAAGACGTTAAAAATGGGAAAGACAGACTGAAAAGTCCATTACTGAGCTTGTGGTGGGCTTTGGTATTTCACATATTTTTTTTAGTATAAAGCCTCCCTTTTCATTTAACATTTTCCAGCAGCATTTTTTTTACATCATTCAATAATTACTGAGTGTCCAAGTGAACGTTTTTAAGTTAAAATCCGTAGAGATCTCCATGAAAGTTTGGTAGTCATAGTAAAGATATGGCCGTTCTCCTTTGTTAATATTATAACTTCTCCCCAAATTATATACATTTGATTTTAGATTCCCAACAATTATATGGCAAAGAAAAATGAAAATTCCCTTCCTACAGTGTTGAGAAAATTGCCTTCCCATGCATAAAATGCTGAGCCGCCCGCAGTGATGGGGATAATTTGTCCAGAGCAAGAGAGCTACGTGAAAATGCATCACGCAGGAAAACAGGACTCAAAATATTGTGAGATCTGGTCACCCATGATAAACTAGTGAAGGAAACTCCAAAGGAAGGATTTAGGGCGTCACCAAGATTTATAAAAAAAGGCTATGAGCCACACTGTAGAACAACTCTCATACAGAAAGGACTGAAGGATGACATGTGACATTTTATTTTAAATTATATGAGATTTCCCTTCTTTCTCTATTTCACATGAATTCAGTGTATATATAAAACAAAAATAAGCCAGCCAAGTGAAAAACAGTACTTAGATCTAGGGAGAGGAATATTTTCCTTGCAGTTTTACAGGCTGGTTATCCAGCATGATGGCTCCCCAGACTTCCCAGAAAACCACCTGAGAGAGAGGGAGAGAGATGGTATTTGTGTGTTGTGTTTGCTTTGTGAATGAAACTGGAGGTTTGGATGAGGCTCGTTGCACAATTGCTTTTACTGAAGTGAGGCAAAGGACCCTAGTGCATTAACCCAGAGCAAACTTAGGATTTCTAGGCAGGCCACTTGTTCAGATCAATGAAATTTTGTGTTGATGAGGCTTGGAAAATTTGCCTTTAATTAGGTCAATGAATGGTTTAATTCTTCAATGTTCTTGCTTTGGGATGATAGCGTGTGCATGACCTATAGATGGTTATGTATATATTTTTACTAAGTCATTCCTGTAACTCTGGTTTTAAGTAAAAACAATGAGCTCTTAATAAAAATAGGTAATACTGTGATAAATTGGTAGGTATTGTTATGAGTCCTTTTTCTTTTTTTCAGTATGTAAGTTGATACATGGCAAAAATTAGAGACCCCGTGTTCACCAGATTGTTACTTTTTTTATCCTAAAACACTTTTATCCTAAAACACTTTTATCTCCTAAAACACTTTTGGGCAAGGATGTTTTGTGTAGGTTTTTTCTGAATTCAGCCATAACCCTCCCACTAAACTATTTCTTAAGCTTCCTCAGGAAAGCTTAAGTCAATTTTACATCTACATATATTTATGTGTATATATAAAGATGTATGCTTGTTCCACAGCCTCCGATATTGACCCAGATTGGCCATTAGCACTGGGGTCAGGCGCAAGTCATAAATTTTTTCCGACTTTGACTTTGGTGAGTTGTATCTACTAAAGAGAATCTCCACAAGGCTGGATTAAAATAAAGAATGGATAAGTTTAGCAACAGGGGAGGGGTCAGAACCAATTTCTGTTCGGAAGGTAAGGTGGAGTCCTTGTTCTCCTGAAGCAAGGGCAGCCCTGCAGAGCCAATTTTATTTAATGTCCTTTCTCTGCCCAAATGGAGGCCGATGATGGAGAGGTTTGAAACCCAGTCATTTAACGATTATGATGATAAAGTGCCATCAATAAGTTAGGACTTGTGTGGCACATAAAGAGACACAGTTCCTGCACTTGAAGTTTATAATCTAGCCGTGGCATATGTGCTGCTGAGACATAAAACTCATCACTGAAGAAAAGTATTTTCATCTCTGAGGGAAAAAGTTCATGAGCACTTGCACGGGAGGTTTTATTTCACCTTTTATGTCCTTCCATGGAGGGTGGAGATGGGAGGACAAGGTCATTGAAGGCACTGCTGAAGGTCACTGAGAGATTTTCGTGAAAGGAGTAAAGGAGACTGATGATCCAAGAGATGAGAATATCAATAATTCATTCAAAATGTTTTAGATATCTGGTGCTGTTCTAACAGAGATACCACAAAGTAGATGGCTTTAACAAAGGAAAATTTATTCTTACATAATACAGTAGGTTACAAGTCCACATTCAGGGTGTCCACTCCAGGGGAAGGGCTTGCTCTCTTTCAGCTCTGGAGGAAAGTCCTTGTGTTGCATCAGTCTCTGGGAGCATTTTGGCACAGGAACCACAGGCCTGAAGGATGAAGGATGCTGTCTTCTCCCAGTGCAGCTTTCTTGATGGTGTGAGGTTTCCAATTCTCTGCCTGCTTCTCTTTCATCTCTTGTAGAATGAAAGGATAAAGGGTGGTGTAAGCCATACTCCAGGGAAATTCCCTTTACAGTGGAGCAGAGAGGTGATCTTATGAAGGCATAGACAGTCCCACCCTAATCCTCTAACATACAGCATAGGAGAATCACAAAATGGAAGACAATCATAAAATATTGGGAATCATGGCCCAGCCACATGGCTACATGTGTTTTGGAGGGGGACACAATTCAATCCATGACACAAAAGAGGTGTAGGCCTTTTTTACATATACATTTTGGCATGCAAAACAGGCAGTGCCATAACTGATTGAACTTGGTCCTATATAGTTCAGTATTTTACATAAAAACCATTGAGAGAGCTCTTCTATGTGCCTGGGGAAAGAAGAAAATAGATCTTAGTATGTCAAGTAGATCTTCTCCCAAGTAAATTCTGATCTAACGTAAAGCATATATATGTGGTACAGTGGTTAAGCATTCAGTTGCTAACCAAAAAGTCAACAGTTTGGATCCACCAGCTGCTCTTGGAAACCCAGTGGGGCAGAGGGCAGTTCTGCTCTGTCTGTCCTATAGGGTCGGTAGGAGTTGAAATCAAATCAACAGCAGTGGGTCTATGTACACATACATGCATGCATATGAAAATACACACACACATTATTGGGTACCATCGAGTTAGTTCTGACTCATAGCGACCCTATGCATAACAGAACAAAACACTGTGTAGTCCTGTGCCATTTCCACAGTCCTTTTTAAGCTCAAGCCCACTATTGCAGTCACTATGTCAATCCATCTCATTGAGGGTTGTCTTCTTTCTCACTGTGAGACAGTCTTGCTGTCTTTGCTTCCATGGAGCACTCTGGTTGTACTTCTTCCAGAAGAGATGTGTTTGTCCTTTCGGCAGTCCATAGTACACTTAATATTTTTCTCTGACACCACAATCCAAAGGCATCAGTTCTTCTTTTGTCTTCCTTATTCATTGTCCAGCTTTTGCATGGATATATGCAACTGAAAACCATGGCTTGGGTCAGACGTACCTTAGTCTTCAAGGTGACATCTTTATTTTCAGTATTTTGAAGAGGTCCTTTGCAGCAGATTTTCCCAACGAAATGCATCTTTTGATTTCTTGACTGCTGCTTCAATGGACATTGACTACAGAACCAAGTAAAATGACATCCTCAATCTTTCTCCGTTTCTAATGCTGTTGCTTACTGGTTCACTTGTATTTTTGTTTTCTTGATTTTGAGGTGCAATCCATACTGAAGACTATGCTGTTTGATTTTCATCAGTTAAGTATTACAAATCCTCTTCACTTCCAGCAAGCAGGGTTTTGTCATCTACATAATACAGGTTGTTAATGAGTCTTTCTCCAGTGCTGATGCTTCCTTCTTCATATAGTCCAGCTTCTCAGATAATTTGCTTGGTGTACGATTGAAAAAAGTATGGTGACAGTGTACAACCATGATGCACAGCTTTCTTGACTTTAAATCATGCAATATCCCCTTGTTCTGTTCATACAACTGCCTCTTGATCTATATACAGATTCCTCATGAGCACAATTAAGTGTTCTGGGAGTCATATTATCGGCAATATTATCCATAATTTGTTATGACTTACATAGTTTAATGCCTTTACAAAGTCAATGAAACAGAGGTAAACATCTTTCTGTCTTTTCCTGCTTTCAGCCAAGATTCATCTGACATCAGCATTGATGTCCCTGGCTCCGCATTATCTTCTGAATCTGTCTTGAATTTCTGGTTCACATGTATTTATAAAATCTTTGCAGGTTGTCATCTAACAGTCAGGTAATACATATGATCTTGAAGCTTTGGCTAATGGTTTGCAGGCTTAACTGAAGCCTCTTAGGGTATAAATCTATGAATAAGCCATTAAGAAAAGTAGTTTGAATTGTCTACCTTTTCAAAAGGGCTTTTCTCAAGCTATTAGGAAAGGACGCTAATATAATCCCCTTCGTTGAAATTAATAATTATTTTGTTTTTAAAATGAAGTTCATATGTGTTTATGTGTGCATGTTAATTAGTGCTTAAAAGAAACAGTGTTTGCTTTACTGTGAAATTAAATGTCTTTTTTGCCTGGGCTGTTCTTAGGCTTCTAGCAGAGCCCCAGACAAAGAGATGCACTTGTTCTGTTACAATTAGTGTCGTAACTGATGGCAATAAGGTAGCCACACAACTTAGAAATTATTTTTATGTATATTTTCTTGGGTAGTTTTACTGCCTATAAATTCTCAGGGGGAGGCAACTAAATAAAATATGAAAATTTTCAGAAGCATGCTGATTGTATTTTTGGATCTGTGCTGCATGTTAAAATTTTGTCTCATTCCAACTTTTAATAATATAAAAGGTCAAATACTTGATACATTTAGTGTCTACACTAAATGTCACATTGATCTCAGCATAATTAATGAGCTTACCCTGTATTTATTACATAGGGAAATAGGATTATTTCCCTTCAAGCTCATAAATCTAGCAGAATAGTAGATAAGAAATTGTGCAGCTGCTGCCCTGAGTAGAACAAGCTGTATAGCAGTTTGCTCTATTTTTTTGAGATCCAGAATTATCATGCAAATTCCATCTCTCTGTCACTGTGGACCCATTACCATCAATCTGAAGGATCACTATTTTACAAGGCTGGCTAGGTAGGTAGAGACCCACACCACTGGATGGGGTGTTATATAACATTATTACATTACGTGACAAACTTACTCTAATTGGATTGCATGCCAGCTGACTTTTAGGTCTGCAAATTTCTAAAATATTAACACTAGCCAGTCAAGCCTATCATGTATTCAAATAGAATCAATACTGGAACCACTTGGAGTGCTCTGCCAACATGGCGGCTGTATTAGGCACACACACCATCGTAGGCATTTGTTGTTGAACGTGCCAAGTTACACAGTTTTGTTGGCTCAACTACCACTACTGTTAGCATTCTGAATCACCAAATCTTAAAACTCAAATGAAAATTTAGATATTTTTCTAGACCTGTAGTTCTCTAAATGACCCCTACATCAGCAGCAACGGTGTCATCAGGTGGCTTAGGGGAAATCCAGATTCTCGGGCCCCATCTCAGATGTAAACCAACGAACTGCCATTCAAACTGCCCGTGCAAACCCTGGTAGCGTAGTGATTAAGAGCTACAGCTGCTAACCTAAAGGTCACAGTTCAGAGTTACCAGGTGCTCCTTAGAAATTCTTTTTAGCACATTCCTCCTCTGTCCTATATAGTTGCTATGAGTGAATCTCAGACTTGGTTGACCAGAAATTCTAGGAGTGAGTGAATTCCAAGCAACCCTGCCTCGCTCCTCCACTTCTGTGGGACACAAGCCAGCAGCAACGTCAGAGCACCCCTCAGCTCTCCTGAGTCCCCGAGAATAGCCTGTTACCATTTAAATTTCCTTGCCTATGGTATTCAAGATAAATCAAATCCCCCTAAAAATCATCATCGCAACCTTTTATTGGAATTAGTAACTTTCAGGCTGAATATTGCAATAACACATTTAAGCGTCTGCCACATTTTTAAAGAGATGAAATGGCTCATCACAAGAAAACATCTGAAGTTTGAAGGAAAAAATCTGTACCATGAAGTTGCATTGGCCTTGAATGAATGGGGTGGGAGGGGAGTAAAGAGAGGAAGGCATTGTTCCTTTTGGACAGTTTTTTCTGAAATCGTTCAGTCACATCTGACACCTTTAAGAATCCCAAAGGTAAGTGAGCGAGCTCCACCTTGTCCCCTTTAATACAACCAGAGCCGAGGACTGCTTTCTTCAATAAGTCACTCAAGTGCCCTTGGGAGGGAAAGGCCAAGGTTAAAGAAAGCAAAAGACACTAGGAAGAAGGGAAGGAGCCCTGTGGTGCAAATGGTTAAGCACTCAGCTGCTAACCTAAGGATCGGCAGTTCAGAACCACCCAGTGGCTGCACAGGAGAAAGAACTGGCAGTCTCCTCATGTCAGCATTACAGCCGAGACCACCTTATGGGACAGCTCTTCTGTCACATGGGGGTCAACTAGGAGTCAAAATCAACTTGATAGCACCCAGCAACAGCAAGAAAGGAAACAGAGAGGGGAGGCCACAAGTCAGTAGGCCATATAGGATTCTCATCAGGTAAAACAATATGCAGGTGGCTAGACGCCTTAGGGCTGAGCGAATACAAAACCTTATGGTTTTGTATTGTACTGTTGCACTCGCTGAACCAAGCATGAACTCCTTCTGCGATTTGAAACAAAAAATTTAACAATAGAAAACAATACTGTATGTTAGATATTTGCTAGAATTAGTGAAGTAATTAACTGAGGCTCAGATAAGGGTTGACACATCTGCAATGTTAAGATGATTAGTGCTGCGGCAGTTTATATTAAGGTTGTGCTCTGACATAAGAGAGCTGCAGGAATACGTTCTTCGAGCAAAAGCAAAGTGGTAGGAATTGTTAGAATCACGGTGTTTTCTTTGCTCTGTATGTGTGTATTTTGGGTTGAACCCTTTGAAATTTTACTGCCTGTAACTGACAGAACTGCAGTCTATGTAGGTCTGCATATATGTATACACATATACATTTACATGTAATCTAAGTATATACATATATACATATATGTATGTGTGTTACATATACTGTGTTGTATGTTAAAGGATTAGGGTGGCACTGTAAATCCCTTCACAAGATCACCTCCCTGCTCCACTGTAAAGGCAGTTTCCCTGGAGTGTGGCTTGTACCGCCTTTAATCCTTCCACCCTGCAAGAGATGAAAGGAAGGGGAAGCAGGCAGAGAACTGGGAACCTCACACCATCAAACAAGTAGCATTGGGAGAAGAGCGCATCCTTCAGACTGGAGGTTCCTGCGCCAAGATGCTCCTTGGACAAAGACTGATGCGATACTGTACTTGCCTCCAGAGCCGACAAGGGGGAAAGCCTTCTCCTGGGGGAGACATCCTGAATATGAACTTGTAGCCTGCCAGACTGTGTAAGAATAAACTTTCTTTTGTTAAAGCCGTCGACTCTGTGGTATTTGTTAGAGCAGCCCTAGCTGACTAAGACAGTCCCCTGGACAGTTAAGTTCACAAACTTGCCACCGTGCCACTGTACACAACACAGCAAAATCACGAAATGGAGGACAATCGTAGAATACAGGGAATCATGGCCCAGCCACAGAGCTACACCTGTTTTTGGGGGGACACAATTCAATCCATGACAGTGATACTAGCAATATTTAGCAATGAGGTATGTAGCACTCATTCTACGGTGAGTTCATGAACTTAACTGTCAGTCCTTGTATATGTAACATACACATATGTATATACTTAGATTACACGTAAATGTATGTGTGTACTCCCCTGGGGAAGCTGTGCACCACTGCCCGTGCCTAGTCTGTACTTCAAAGCATTTTTGCACCTCTTTTTAGAACAGCCATCAGAGCTGTCATCATATTACCCTTGATATCATGAATGCCATCGAAATGTCTTCCGTTCAGTATTTCCTTTATCTTCAAGTAGCGAAGAAAGTCTTTGGGGGCCAGGTCAGGTTAGTAAGGGTTTTCTAATATAGTAGTTTGCTGACTGGCTAAAAACACCCTCACAGACAACTGGACAGTTAAGTTCACAAACTTGCCGCCGTGCCACTGTACACAATAGCTGTTCCAGAAAGGGTTCCAGAATTGCTTTGAGGAGTGGACTAGGCACTCATGTCAGTGCATGGCTTCCCAAGGAAAGTCCTTTGAAGGTGACCATAGTGATATTCGGCAGTAAGGTATGTAGCACTTAGCACAGTTAAGTTTGTGGACTTAATTGCCAGCCCTTGTATGAGTAATTTGAAGTTCTCCAATATTTGAGTAAAATTGTTTTGGTCTCGTTTTGTTTCCCTCACTGATCAGATATCATTAGCATGAAAAATAGTCTTCAGTAGTGGCAAACTTATCCAGTTGTGCTTTTCTGTCCTACATTTTGTGTCCTCTAGGATTTATGGAAAGTAATGGTTTCTAGAGATATGTTTATGTTATCCAAAACACTGTGCCTTAAGGAGAAAAGGAACATGGCTGAAATATATTGATGTTAATAGCAACTGATGGAAGATCAGACATCTGAATTCATCCTGTATCCAGGGATATTTTGTAAAACATCAAGCAGGCCCATGTGTCTATTCAGAGACTGTACCCATTCCCACTGCTCCTAATTTATAATTATTGAAGAATCCAATTCAGACATAAGAGGACTACGACACTGCCAGCTCCCCTGTCCGAGTCTCCCGATCCACTGGACACTGAAATGAGAGCAGCTGCTCCTTTCTCGCTCTCTGCCAATAGTATTTACCCTTTTATGTCTCTTGTGTAATTTGTCCCTCTTCCAAATAACAGAAACTGTGCATAATGAAAGTTGTGACCACACAAATCATTATAAATGGACCACATTCCCAAAGAACAAATTAGGGAATTAACTACACAGCCTAGAGCAGATTTGCAGTAAAGGGACCATGTCTGGTGACCGGAAAGGTCAGAGTCTGGTTCCTGTGGGGTGTCCTCCTCCACAGAAATACACATGAACAATTGCTATTTATGGAACATGTACAGAAGCAAGTGCCATGCACAGGGTTTCACATGTGTCACCCTCCTTCAAATACGGTTTATTTGGTCTAGCCCATCAAGTAGTAATATTATCACTTGTTTGAAAAATAAGGAGTCCTGGTTTCACGGTGGTTAGGTGCTTGGCTGCCAACAGTAAGCCTGGCCGTTCACACCTACCAACTGCTCCTTGGGGAACGCCTAGCCATCTGCTCCCATAAAAATTACAGCCTTAGAAACTTGATGTGGCAGTTCTCCTCTGTCCTGTGGGGTGTCTATGAGTCATAGTCAACTCGACGGCAATAGGTTTAGTTTGGATGGATATGGTTTTCAAAATGACAGAGACCCAGGGTGTTGGACTTCATTTCAATGTCCAGTAAATAGTGACTTCTCACTAAAAGCAGACAGGATTTAAATCATAATCAGTCTACGTTGAAACTTTGTGCTGTTAGAACTTGGTCTGGAGGTCAATTTTGGAACTCTTGGTGTTTGAGCTGGTTCTAGCCACTGACATCAGGGCAAAGGAGCCATAGGCACAAGAGGAAGCCATGGCCAAGTCATAGTCTACCAGCAAGAGAGTTTTAAAAAAAAATCTATCGGAAATAGCTACAGCATGCTCTGTTAGCTAGAACCTGAAGAAAACCCCAGAGGGAACGTATTCTACATGATGTTTATTTGTGGAGAGCAGTTTCACACCTTACTTTCTGCCCATGTAAACAGTAAATAGAATCATGTCTTCAATAAAACCCAAATGATGTACAAATCTGGCTTTTAAATGTTATCTTTTCATCTTTCTTTGATAGTAAATTTTGGTTTTTTTGAATCTAGAGCCTACTTCTTCTGTTCCCTTCTTATTCTTGCATGAGACTTCATATACATTTTCAGCAGCTCTTCAGTAAATGTTTCATTTTAAGCTAAACTGACATTTCAGAAACAGACTACCAGATCTGTCTCCTGAAGATGTCTGGGTGGGTTCGAACTGCCAACTCCTCAGCCAGCAGTTGAGTGTTTAACTGTTTGTGACACCCAGGGACTTCTGGGAGCTGTAAAATAGGTGATCAGTACTGCTATATTCAGATGTGTTTTACCTCTATTTATTGAAAAGATTTCAGTTTTCTTCTTAATTAAGAAAAAGGGCAATAAAAATCAGTGGGTTCAGAATTTACAAAACTTCAGTCCAGGATCCCAGAAGTCACAAGGTAGATGCCTCATTGACACCTGCAGCTGGTCCACCATCACTTTTGCCATCACGGGAGAATCAGCAGATGTCTTTAAGTCAATAATTAACTTTTAAACCCAGACTAAAGAAAAGGCACATCTTGACTCGACAGCACTTGGCTTGGCAAGTGGAGAAAACCTGCCAAAGTCAGAATACACAGACTTGGGGCTTTCTCAAAGCTCTGAACAACTCAGAAAGGGTCTTAGTGATTCAAAACCAAACACAGCAGCCGTGTACTTCTGCCACAAGGCACTGGAGATGCCATGAAACCATTCAACTCTTGAGACGTCACTAAGACCAGCAGTGTCCCCAGCTTGTGCCCAGGAACATATTTTACAGCTTCTAAAGGAGTCCACGAGTAACACCAACAGTTAAATGCTCGACTATTAGTTGAAAGGTTGGCAATTCAAACCCACCCAGAAACACCTCAGGGGACAAGTCTGACTATCTGCTTCTGAAAGACTCCACACATTTGAGGTTGTCACGAGTCACAACTGATGCAACAGAAACTAACGACAGCCCCAGCAGAGCTCTAGCATGTCCTGAAGCAGCAAGAAGGGGAAGGATGGCGGGAGGGCAAGTTCTGAAGTTAAGAGGCTGTTAGCAGTGGGTAGCCCTGGCATCTGTTAGTCAAGGCTTAAGCAGAGAGCAGGGCCAGCAGATGTGTATATTAAAAGATTTATGGCCATGAATTCACTGACATAATTATAAGGGCAGCTAGGCAAGTTGGATATCACAGGGCAGGCTGTTAGGAAGACAGGCCAGAACTCTACAGTGCTGGCTGAAGCTGCATCCACGGGGAGAATGTCTTCCTTATCAGGGAAACCTGAGTAGGCTGACTGTTAAGGCTTTCCACCTGATTGAATCAAGCCCCCCAGACTTATCTAGGATAGTCTCCCTAATTATGGAGTTGAATCAAACTACAAGATCCTTGCAGAGCAACCTTGAGATAAGTGTCAATTGGAGACCTGGGGGCTTAGCCTCACCCAGCTGGCACATCACAATGTGAGACAGCACTTAAAGCCTTCCATCACACTGCAAAGGGTGACGGGACAGCACTGCAGAAACGGGAGCCAACTCATAGCCGGGATGTTAAAGGGCCCCTGGTTATCTGCTACGGAAGCAACTAAGGCAGTACGGTCCTAGCCGTGGGACCTGGCGGGACCACGCGTGGCCACCAAGCCGCCGTTATATCACCAGTGAAACTAGAGCTGTAATGCCCACTAGCTGCCCCCACGGGGCTGTCAGAAACAAGGGCAGGTGAGACAAGTGTTGCCCACACCTGTTGGAGTTTTCGTTTCTATCATTGTTACTGTTGCTGTAGTAGAATGCCCACTATTGATTCCAGAACCTGTGAATATTCTCACAAGTATGCAGGGGTATCAGGCGGTGTATCACATGTCAAAGAGGAAAACTCTTAGACTTCTGATAATTTTCTTGAATTTCACCTATTTCTTAAATCTAATTCAATTTAATCCATTTTGCTATCTTGACATCAGAGTGGCAGCCGTCTATTTCAGCATGCCTTTTTCTCAGGAAATGCACACCAACCAAGAAAGTAGGCTACACAGAAAAACACCTTGTTGATGCAGAGTTTCAAAGCACTGAAAATGGTATGGCTCCTCAGTAAAATCAGTCCTACAATTCTCTGACCCTGCTGTAATGTGTGTGAACTCGTCCTCATCCAGGGCTCACTGACCACTAGTCCAAAAATCCATTTTTATCCCAACACATAGAATTTCATCCCAGAAGACTGAATCAAATTCCTGCAATGATCTTAACCACCAGCTAATATTCTGCATTAGTACCTCAAAGTACAAGTGCTGTAGTTTCTGTTATGTAGATTTTTAAATATGCAAGCTAATCTTCAGTAGAAACCTAAGAGCAAGCTCCATGCATAATTATGCAGGTTATTAATTTTTCCCAATGATGCACACACTTCAGTCCACTTAAGCAAGACTCGCACAGCCTCTGTGCATTGACCAGCTCCGTAGCAGGCTTAGATTAGCATGAAGGATGAAGTATAGAAGGATATTTAGCCTTAAATTTACTGTTTTTACATCATGTATCTTCCCATTCTGACAACTGTAAGTTTAAACAGATTCATGTGTCAACATCAGAATCTAGAAGAACATAATCATTGACCAATCATTATCATCACATAATTTGTCAGTAGAACCAGGTGTCAACCATCCTGTGAAGATTACAAGTTGCTTGTCTTTTTCAAACAGTTGTTAAAATAGATTGGAATCCAGAGGTGATTCAGTAATTGAAGATTATCAATTGTTCATTGTGGAGTCAATTCCAACTCAAATGACCCTATAGGATGGAATAAGACTTTTCCACAGAATTTCATAGGCTCTAATCTTTACAGGGAAACCCAAATGGCATCCTGGTTAAATGCTGCTCCTGTTAAACAAAGAGCTGGCAGCTCAGATCTTCCTGGCACTCCTTAGAAACTTTATGGAACAGTTCGACTCTGTCCTGTACTGTCACTGTGATAGACTGGATCGTAGTAGGGTTGGTTTGGGGTATTTTTACAGAAGCAGGTAGCCAGATCACTTGTCTCTTGGAGCTGCTAGTGGTTTCGAACCACTGCCCTTTTGGTTAGCAGCCAAGGATTTAACCCCTGCGCCACAAGGGCAGGCATGTCCGATACTCAACCTTTCTGCTCATAACCCCTGCACCACACTCTCTATATGAGCCACATCTCTGTGCTTTCCATTACATGTGGCAGTAACCATTAGCCCACGGCCCTGCTGTCCAGTGAATTCTGACTCACAGTGACCCTATGCAGAACACTTTAAAGAATGCTATGTCTGCCTCTTTTCAATTCTGCTCATCTGTCTGTCTGAACAAAATGCAACTATCTTAACAAAAGAACTCTGATAAGATACATATGTGCCCATGAATCATCTGAATGTTAACCATCATAGTTTGTAAGCTATTTATTCTGTAATCTTTTTATTTTCTATCTTTAAAAGCCCTCTATTGTGGAGAAGAAATAGTCTCTTAGTGCCATTTTAAGGAGCAGCAAATCTTGGAGAACAATTTTCCATAGTCAGAATTAAAACAGGCTTCACACTTTTTAACCAAGACCCTTTCTGGATAAAAGCTTCATTCCAAAACCATAGGAATCATTTATTGTCTCTGCTTTGTGTTTGTTCTAAAATAAATGCTTTCTTCGTCTCTGTGAAAATCAAACGAGCTCTCTGGATTTTTTTTTTCTTTTCATCTTTGTGTTGACAGCATGCTATTGTTAAAAATAAATAATGCTCCGAGAATAGAATTCTCCCTATCAAAACAATAGCAGCAACAGAAATCTATATGCCCTGTAAGAAATAATTTAAACAGCTTTACTCAGGTGACTGAGATATCTTTCCTGGAAATATATTTTGATTAAGAGTCTATTTTGGAGCTATGAATTCAAGTGATAAAAAGGAGACCCTGGTGGTGTAGTGGTTAAGTGCTACAGCTGCTTACAAACTGCTGAAGGTTGGCAGTTCAAATCTGCAGGCTCCCTTTGGAAGCTGTGGGGCAGCTCTACTGTCCTCTAGAGTCGCTATGAGTTGGAATCGACTTGACAGCAGTGAGTTTGTCTGTTTAAATCTGCTTTGTTATTCACTGGTGAAAACACAAACTACCTATTCTTTCTCCTACTACTGACATGGAGTTGTTCAATTCTGTTTGAAATTACCAAACTGATCACTATTATGTAAATCACTTCATTAAGGCATGCAATGTACTTCAAACAAGGGATTTCATTGTAACTCCCTGTCTTACCAAATAATGCGCAAATGTAAAATCTAACAAAAAATTGAAGGCATTGCACTTACTGTGTGAATTATTAAATACGACTTATTTATTAACATAGACAAGAATTTTGAAGAATCTGACATTTTACTCGACACACAGGCGAACAGGCTGGCCTACCACAATCTAATGAACACTGGCAGAAGTCCCAAGACTCCTTACTGAGAGACAAACGAAGGTTATTACTCACCTTAGTAGCAGTAGCCAGTGTCGGGATTCATACTGGTTTCCTGAGGCACTGTTCCCCTAGGATGACACAGAAGCCAGGTGACACCTGCTTGTACACTAGGTGGTTACAGGAAAAGCACCCCATGTTCAGGGAACCCCGAAGCTTTATAACGGGCAATAATTCAACCTGACCTTCTCCCTAGAGGAAGATACTATTTTATTGGATGGTTAACAAAGTTTCTTGCTCCATAGAAAGATCATTTCCTCATTTTCCAAAGTCATTTGCCCTACGAATAACCTTGAATCAGTGCCTCTACTTATAAGGCATACAGAAATTCAAGAGACACGTGGAGAATTATTTCCCGAGAAACTTGAACAGCATAGGTGGTTTTTTTCATCTTATTCTCACATCTGTTCACATTTTTAAAAGATCTTTCAAATTGGTACATTTGTCAGGTTCACTGTATTAAAATGAAACTAAAAATAGCATTTCCTTATTCTCCTATTTATACCTATAGCTTTATTAGACAATCACATTTAGTTTTATTTTTCTTAAATTACTTTAAAAGGATTACCATTTCCCCATTAGCAGGGACCAAGCCACATAATTCTATGAACTGAATGCACTAAGTTTTTATTGTCTTAGCTGTGTTTCCCTCTGGACTCCACACTTGCCATGCACTCAGGAGTGAGCCTCAGAATACACATTTTTTTTCTTTTGCTTTGCTCTTTTAAGTGTATTTTATTTTTTAGAGCAGTTTGAGGTTTATAGAGAAATTGTGCAGAAGAGAGGTCCCATGTACAACCTCTGCTTTGTCTGTATCCGTATCATTAACATCTCGCACTCCTGTGGTACATTTGCTACAATTAATGGCCTGATATTGATACCCTCGTTAATAACTAGAACCTGTAGTTTACACTGAAGATCACACCTTGTGTAGTGCAGTCCATGAGTTTCTGCTTACATTTTCCATAGCTTTCTCCTTTGGTATTTCTGAGTGCTGCTGGCTGTACAGCACTCTGCAAGGTCCTGAGGGCACGTAAGACAAACGCTCCTCTCTTCACGTTGAGCCTAGTCTCCTGCGAGTCCAGGTAAACAGATAAGGCACAGGTGGGCACACGGGGCTGAGAGACAGTGGAGTGGCTCCTGACTCAGGCTCGGTGGGATGGTGAGGAGGAGTACGTAAGGCTTCCTGGGTGAATTCTTGAAGCAAACAGGAATCAGCCTGATAAGGCTTTAAGTGGTCAGTGCTTGCGGGGGTGGTCATTCCGAGTAGAGGAAGAAGCCCATGCCACCGTCCAGAGGGCCTGCGTGTTCTGGGAACTCTGCAGAGGTTAGAGTGCAAGCGTGCATGCACAGGGTGTGAGACAGAGACTGGGCAGAGGGAAGCTGGAGAAGCGAGCACGTCTCAAAGCATGCGAGTGTCCTCATATACACAGAGGGGTGCACAGGAAAGTAATGGAGTTTAATGGTAACAAACTGATTGGAGCTTGAGCTCCAGAGGGTTTATCCTAAAGCTGTGTTGGCAACAAAAAAAGAAGAAACGCTTCAGCTTTTATTCTTGTTTGTAGCCATCAAGTCAGTTCTGACCGATACTGTAGAGGAGTGGACCTGATGGACTTGGTGCGTGGGAGTTAACTAAAGAACCCCATTTGGCAGCGTCATTGAAAACCTCAAATATCATGCTAGGGAATTTTAATTTATCCTGAAAGTCTGATGGCTATATGATGATGCTGGCAGACAGATCAATGGGTGATATCACCATAAGCCTGATGAAAAATGTCAGTTGTGAGCATGAAGGAGATAGATTCCAGAGGCTGTCGAAGACAGAAGCTAGGAAAGGTGACGGACAGCAAGGAGACCAGAACGGCTCCCAGTTCTTTGAACATGGGCTATTAGGTTGATGGGTGCCATTTACTTAAGTACAGCCCAGTTTGAAATACTGCTTCCATATCCAGGGCTTTTATTAGGGCCTCATTACATGGGAGTGATTCAGTCAGCCCACCTCCTCTGCGGTCATCCTATATCCCACTTGAGTATTCTAACTTGGCTAGCCTCTGCCTGAGTGACTTCATTACCATAAACTCTCAGGGATGGTCTGGAATTCTATATATAACAAACTAAACCTGTTCTGTCCAGTTGATGCCTACTCATAATGACCCTGTGAGACAGAGTGTAACTGCCCATTGGGTTTCCAAGGAGCAGTGTTAGATTTTAACTGTTGACCTTTTGATGAGCAGTGGAGTACTTCATCGCTGGGCCACCCGAGGTTCCTCAATTAACCAGGAAATTCTAAGGGATTAAGGAGCCCTGGTGGGGTAGTAGTTAAGTGCCAGGTCTGCTAACCTGAAAGTACAGCAGTTCGAATCCACGTAGCTCTTCTTGGAAACTCTTATGGAGCAGTGCTTCTATGTCCTATAGGGTTGCTGTGAGTCAGAACTGACCCGACAGTGGTTGAGTTTGGTTTGGGTTTTTTGGTGGCCCAGTGATTAAATACTTGGCCACTAACTGAAAAGTTGGCAGTTCAAACCTATCAGCTATTCTGTGGGAGAAAAATGTGGCAGTCTGCTTCCGTAAAGATTTACAGCCTTGGAAACTCTGTGGGTCAAGTCCTGCCTCAGTCTTACAGGGTTGCTAAGACTGAGAATCAACTTAATGGCAATGAGTTTCAGGTATGGCACAGTGGATGTGCGTCAGCTGCTAGTGAAAAGTTGGCAGTTCAAAACCACCAGTAGTTCTGTGGGAGAAAAGACCTGGTGATCTGTGCCCTTAAAGATTTACAGCCTAAGAAACCTAGTGGGGTGGGAGGTTTTCCTCTGTACTGTAGGGTCACTGTGAGTTGGAATCAACTTGACAGCAGCCGAGTTACCTCTCAGGAACAAAGGACAAAGACTACGTTACTTTAAATGAATATAAACTGCACAGGTCTTATTCCTAAACCTGCTGAAAACATTTCGTTTTTCTATATATTATATCCCACCTCAGATCTTGCCACTTAGAGCTTGTGATTCTGGCAGTTTCATCCATCCTTAGGATCCTAACTCTGTTTCCACCCGGCATTTCTTTCTGCCCTGGGAGGAATGTGTACTTTATAATGCAAATTTATCTTTAATTTTATTTCTAAGAATATGTTTCTAATTCCCTCCTACTTCAACAAAATGTCAGTGCTCTGGTGGTTAGGCATTTGGCTGCTAGCCAAAAGCTCTACAGTTCAAATCCACCGGCTGTTCCTTGGTAAAAACTATGGGGCAGTTATTCTGCCCTATGGGGTCACTATCCAACCCAAACCCACTGTCAGAGTAGAACTGACCCAGAGTTTCCAAGGAGCAACTGGTGGATCTGAACGGCCAAACTTCCATTTAGCAGTCATAGCACTTAATCACTATGCCACTAGGGTTTCTAGGAGTTGGAATCAACTTTTTTTCTTAATATTTTGGCACCCTAGTTTCCCACTTTATTTTGGATACTTACTATCTGTCACAGAAAACCCTGGTGTCCTAGTGGCTAAATGCTATATGGCTGCTAACCGAAAGATTGGCAGTTCAAACCCACCAGGCACTCGTTAGAAACTAGAGCAATTCTACTCTGTTCCATAAGGTTGCTGTGAGTTGGAATCGACTTGATGACAGCCGTTTTTGTTGTTGTTGTTTTACTATCTGTCGCAAGGAGCTCTGATGGTACAACAGCTAAGTACTTGGCTGTTAACTGAAAAGTTGGCAGTTCCATCACCCCACCCCGAACCCCAAGTGGCTGCTCAGGAGAAAGACCTGATGGAGCCGCTTCCATCAAGATTACTGCGCAGAAAGCCCTAGGCATTTCTGCTCTATGAGGTCTGACAATTAAGTTCACGAACTTAATTGTTTTAAGTGCTACATGTCTCGTTGCTGAGTTGCTAAGTATTACTATGGTCACCTTGAAATAACTCCCCTTGGGAAGCTCTGCACCCACGTGAGAGCCTAGCCCACCCTTCAAAGCCGTCTTGAAATTCTTTCTGAAATGGCCATTATGCAACGGCAAGTTCGCAAACTTAATTGTATAGTTGCCTGTGAGGGAGTTTTGAATCCAGTAAATAAACAATTGTATTGGAACCACCTCTCTACTCACGTGATCTGGCCTCCAGTCACTTTTTTCTTTACCCAAAGATAAAGGAAATATCAAAAGGAAGACATTTTGATGACATTCAGGACATCCAGGGTAATATGACAACAGCTCTGATGGGAATCCAAAATTGTTTTGAAGAGTGGATTAGGTGCTGGCATCAGTGCATAGCTTCCCAGGGGAGTACTTCATAGCTAATTGTAGTGCTATTCAGCAACGAGTGTGTAGCACTTTCTCTAGGATGAGTTCACAAACTTCCTTGGCAATCTTTGTATTCCCTGTGGTCTCTATGAGTTGGAATTGACTTAACAGCACACAGTAACAACTATATGTCATAGCTGACACTTTAAATACACCATCTCATCAACTGCTCACAAGTGAGGTGTTACCATATCATCTCTGCATTACAGACGAGGGAAAACAAAGTTCAGAGTGGCTTTAAAAAAAAAAACAACCTGCCAAATGTACACCTGAACCAAATCAAACTGATTGTGGGCCACTCGTGAAAGCTATTAATGACTTACAGCTGAGCTTTATTAGTCTGAACGTGTACACAGCTGTAAACAAGAAATACAGTGACGGCAACACCAACCGTCTTCGTCTCTGGTACCCAGAACTCCTTTTCTTCGATCTTTTTAAAAAGTGCAATGAAAGGGAGAAAAGGAAGCTAGAAGGAAGAGGAGGGAAGCGATCCGGTAGCGTGTTCTCCTTTTTCTGTAGCCCGCCTTCTCCTGGCGCCTCCCTTTATAGCTACAGCTCTGGCTCCCAAAATTCACCCGTTCTCGTTGTTAGCTGCTACACTTTCTCCACCAAGACCTTCTTACACTATCGTTTCATAGGATTTCTATTTGGAATGAGTTTATCTGCCAAAAAGTGGCACTAGTCTGTAAGTATCATTTGCATTCCATTTTTATAAGCCCCAAACATCGTGTATATATTCTTTAGCTGATAGCACTGCCACGTAAGCAAGACCATGTCAAGCTCACCCACCACCACCCACCTCGTGAGCCTCAGTGAACCCAGGCTCGGGTGGCAGATAATACCTAAGTGGTAGTCTAGTAGAGGCACTCATACCATCCACATTCAAATTGAGGCTCGGGGACAGAATGCTGTCAAGGTTCAGAGGCGTTAGTCACAAGACTTGATTCTTTCACACTTGGCCAGGTGTCTTAAAAAATGGTAGATGCCCTTGTATTTTAACTTCAGCTGCTTTGGGTCTTAGAAAAAAATTCTCAATTCCAAATCTTAATTTTTTTCTATTATTAATTTTTCTTTTTCTTTTACTTCTCAAGGTCTCTGGAATTCTCATGTTAGTGTAGCAGTTAAGTGCTACAGTTGGCTGGTAGTTTGAATCCACCGGGCACTTCTTGGAAACTCTATGGGGCAGTTCTACTCTGTCCTATAGGATTGCTATGAGTCAGAATTGACTCGTTGGCAGTGGGTTGGGAAGGTAAAAAGTGAAACTAATAAGTTTTCCCATAATGTGAGTCAAATTTTCCAACAGCAGCACTTTTTAAAAATTGGAGCATTATACAGATGTCGTGTTCATGCAGAGGTGTGAAGACAAGCAAACAGTTTCTTTGACCCAGCTGAGATTTAGAAAGTCTTAATTTTGATATGCTTTGCTAGTTTGTTAAATAAATTTTTCAGTTACGGGGGAGGGCGGGGGGAAGGCCTAACATTAAAATAGTCTTACCTCCCACTGCAGAGTCCCTGGCAGTCTACTTCCAAAACATCAGCCAGTGAAAACCCCACAGAGCCCAGTTCCACTCCCTCGCACAAAGCCACGCTGAGTCAGAAAAGACTAGACCACAACTGGTTTTTAAAAGTTGAGCCACGAAGCCCAAGTTCTGACATCGGCGTCTGTATCCTCATCTAAGAATGAGGGTAAAAACAGCAAGCCTGTGGAGTTGGTCAGGCGGGGTGAATAAATCAACACAAGTGGATTCTCTTGCTCAAATAATGCTCACTGGGTGGTAATGGTCCTCCTGAGGCCAGCACTGTGCTCGTTGCTGTACAAGGATGACACCTGGCCTGCCAGCAGGGTAGGGACTATCCCTCAAGTGTGCCCTCTCAGCCCCTTTCCCATCCCCCAGGCTTTCCACGACATCAGTACAGGTAACATAAAGTTGTACACTGGCAGTTATTTTTAACCTTTTTACATTCATTGACTCAATATGAAAAATAATTTATCAAAAAATAAATTGTCCCAAGATCAGAGCCAGCCAAGTGCCGTCCAGTCGGATCCGACTTATGGCGACCCTAGGGGCCAGGGTAGAACTGACCCCCAGAGTATTCAAGGAGCACCCGGTGGATTTGAACTGCCAACCTTGTGGCCCAAGATAAGCAAAATAAAAATAATTGATTAAAAATAAAGAACTAATAAGGATTCTTGAAAGTAGCAACACAGGTGTGTGTTCACAGAAGCACTATCCGTGATAGCCAAAAGGTGGTAACAACTTAACTGTCCATCAGCAGATGAATGGAGAAACAAAATGCAGTATACACGTACAGTGAGTTGCGACTCAGCCATAAAGAGAAATGAAGTCCTGATAGGTGCTACAGTGTGGACGAGCCTTGAAAACACTATCCTGAGTAAAATTAGCTAATCACAAAAGGACAGATAATGCGTGATCCCATTCACGTGAAATATCTGGTCAGGATGGATTATCCAAGAAGAGAGATTTGCACAGGCTTATTTGTGTTTATTTACCACTCCATGGTGCACAATTACACCTGGGTTTCACCACGTCTTTTTCACCCAGGTGACACTGTGTGCTATAGAACAGTAAATGAACACAAGTAAGCTGTGCGTACCGTGCTTACTGGTTAATCTGCCTCCATCGGGAATAGACAAATGCATGGAGACCAAGGTCAGTTAGTGGTTGCCAAGGGTGGGAGGAAGGGGACAAGGAGGAGCCACTTAGAAAACACAGAAATTCTGTTTACAATGATGGAAAAATTGGCAACAGATATTGACGATGGTTGCACAATAGTTATTTGGTGCCACCAAATTTTACATGTGAAAAAGTTTACATTGGAAAAAAATGTGCTATATGTATTTTTACAAGAAAATAAATAAAACTGTTACGGGATTCAAATGGTGGCTTTCCTTGTGCCTGCTGGGCCCTAGAGTATAGCACCTGATAAGGATTGCTCAATCTACCTAGAAAACTCATCCAGATTTATCTTTTAGAGCAGTTTCTTATAAGGCGTAAGAATGCATCCCTTGTCTGTGTATTCCTTGATTCCACTTTCTTGAATCTAGATCTCTTATTCTCTGGATGATTGCAGCAGCTAATAGGGACACATTGTGCTATCTACTTTGCAGTAAGCACTGCTGTTTGTTGTTATGTGCCACCAACTGGGTTCTGCTTAATAGCAACCCTATGTGAAACGGAACGAAGCCCTGCCTGGTCAGGTGCCACCCTCACAATCATTGCTATGCCTGAGCCCACTTTGGCAGCCACTATGTCAGTCCATCTCGGTGAACGTCTTCCTCTTTGTCACAGATCCTCTAATTTACCAACTATGATATTCTTCTCCGGGGATTGATCCCTCCTGATAGTAAGTCCAAAGTACATAAGACAAAATCTCGTCATCCTTGCTTCCAAGGAACATTCAGGTTGTACTTGTTTCAGTTCAGACTTGTTTGTTCTTCTGGCAGTCCATAGTAGTCAGTATTCTTGGCCAGCACCATAATTAAAAAGCATCAGTTCTTCTTTGGTCTTCCACATTCATTGTCCAGCTTCCACATGCATATGAGGTGACTGAGACACCACGGCTTGGGTCAGGAAAACCTTACTCGTTAAATTGACATCTTTACTTTTTAACACTTCAGAGAAGTCTTTTGCAGCAGATTTATCCAAGGCAGTGAATCTTTTGATTTCTTAGCTGGTGCCTCCATGGGTGCCGATTGTGGATCTCAATATTTTATCCTGATTTTGCTTATTGATCCACTTATGAGGATTTTTGTTTTCTTTTTGTTGAGGTGTAATCCCTAATGAAGGCTGTGGTCTTTGATCTTTACCAGTAAGTACTAAGTCCTTTCCACATTAAGCAAACAAGGTTGTATCACTGCATGTATTACAGGTTGTAATGTGTCTTCCTCCAATCCTGATGACCCATTCTTCATATAGTCCAGCTTCTTGGATTATTTGCTCAGTATACAGATTGAATAAGTATAGTGACAGGACACAGCCCTGATGCACACCTTTCCTTGTCTTAAACCACTCACATCCCCTTTTTCTGCTGGAAGGACTACCTCTTAATCTGTCTAAAGGTTCCTCATGAGCCCAGCTAAGGGTTCTGGATGATCCACACAGTTAAATGCCAGTAAGCGCTACCAGCTAGAAACTTGCTCTGTCTTCCAGGTCATGAAACCACAGCATAGTTTATTGATTGTATACTGCAGAAGTTTAGAATATTGATTTTAACTATAACAAGAAATACTTAAGAGATCTTTCTCCATGAGGATGAACCTCCCCAACCTCCCACCACAGCCCACACCTCTGGCCCTGCTCTTATTTAGATCAGTACCAGTGATGCTTGTATTGGCCAAGCCAAAGCCAAGTGCCATCAACATGACAAATGTCCCGAAAGTTGTCAGCACACAAAATCTATTCAGCCCAACCTAGATCTGACTTGCTACACTACCATTCACCTGCTTGGCAGGTCATTAAATGCCCAGAAGCTTCATTTCTGTTTTTTCCACACTTAAAATGAGCATATGAAATCTCCTCTCTTAGATGGAATCAATATGGAGCTTTTTGAAAACTACTTCTGAGGTACTTAGCACAGGGTCTGCATGAGATAAAATGTTCAATCTACAGTATTTATTAAACAATGACTTTCAAATCACTTCCCTTATGGATTGACAACAATGATCTTTATTCCCTGTGGCTGAAATGCATTGAGCCTGAGTGCTTTAAAACTGCCTTGTCATCTGGGCCACAAAGCTGCTGGGACCCTTGGACCACCAGAGGAATTTCAAAAGCACTGTAGAATTGCACAAAGACCAAAACAAACCATCATCTGGTTTAAATTAAAATAGAGACAAATTGAATAAAATTCAAATGCAGGCTGCAGAAAAGATGTTAACAGTGAGCTCCTGGCACTTCTAAGCATAAAGAATATACAGTGGCTTACTACCAGAAACCCTGGTAGCATAATGGTTAAGTGCTACAGCTACTAACCTAAAGATCAGTAGTTCAAATCTACCAGGTACTTCCTGGAAACTCTATGAGGCAGTTCTACTTTGTCCTTTAGGGTAGCTATGAGTCGGATTCTACTTGATGATAATGGGTTTAGTTTTTATTACAAAGATAGAGTCCCTGGGTGGCAGAAATGCTTATGGACTAGACTGCTACTAAAAGGTTGGTGGTTTGAACCCATTCAGAGGTGCCTTGGAAGACAAGCTTGACAATCAGTTTCCTAAAGGTCACAGTCTAGAAAACACTAGGGTGGCTATGAGTCAAGATTTGACTCAACAGCTACATTATGAAGATACTGTAGAAAACCCTGGCCACTTCTATGTCTAGTCTGGTTTCAGTTTTTACCAGCTTTCCAGGTAAACATGCAAGTATGAAACCCCATCAAAACCATTCTGGCTTCCTGTCCCCTGCAGTGAGAGCCTTCAGAGACCGGAGTTCGCCTCAAGGCCTGTCTCCTCTTCACTCCTTCTCTGACTGGGCTCTTTAGTGACTAGAAATGCTTTGTTAAAGGAAGACTGTATCTTCTCTGTGTCTGTCTAGGCCAGTTGTTAATGCTTTCACACTCTCCTGAGACAATTTTTTTTTTTGCTTTACTGTTTTATAATTTAAATGGACAGTACCTTTTTATTTCCCCCTAGTTTGTAACAAACGATAAAACAAAATAAAAAGCACAAATGCAAACCATCAAGTAGCTTTGCAGACCCCATTGCCTCTTAATCAATTAACAGCCAGAGTTTTAAGGCGTGGAGTCCTTCTGACTTGCTGTGAAAACAAGTTTATCTGTATTTTATATCGAGAATAAAATCAGTGTAGAGAAACAGAGGCTGGCAGAACCTGAAAGCGTTGATTTTCTCTTCCAGCAGCATCTCACGTCTTAATTCCTGAAGCGGGAAGGCGGAGTCCTATCTACTCCTGCTTTCCGTTTCTTTTTTGTGTGTGATGTGAATCATTGGAGTTTTTCCCTGTAGCACTTGTGTCCTTCTAACTTATTATTAATGTGAATTTTTTATGACACAGAAGGGAAGATGTCTCTTTAAGGCTAGAGTGACTTCTTTAAGGTTATGTGCTCTTGAATGTTCAGAATAGGGGAGGCAACCATATAACTTTGTTAGAGGAAAGCAAATGGTTTAATTGTCTTTGAAAATTTACCCAGTGTCTTTTTCTTCTTCATGGCACAGAGCTGTGTTTCTGAATCTGGTGCTGTATTCATACCACAGGGAGATGGAGTAGGGGCCGGTATAAAGTTTCATTTCAGAGAGTATTTGAAACCAACAGATAAATGTGAGGTGTTTTTCCCTGGATAATCAATTTTGTCTGAATATGTGAGCAAGGAATATCATTTCCTCTTAAACAAAACTTCACAATAAAGCAGAGAACAAAATATAAGAAGATTGTAAAGATAGACTAATAGCCATCAACAGAATTTATTGCTTTTACACATGTTCCCAGGGTACATAGTCACCCTTATCTGACTTTAAGGGTGCTCTGGAGAAAAAGAGCACTCAAGGAGAGTATCTGTATTCAGTGGAGTCCCTGGGATATGCAAATGGCAAACAAACTGCTAGTCAAACAGCTGGAAAGTTGAGATCTACTCAGAGGCCCCTTGGAAGAAAGGCCTGGTGATCTACTTCTGAAAAAATACAGCCATTGGAAAACCTATGGAGCAGAATTCTACTGTGACACACGTGGGGTTGCCCTGAGTTGTAGTCAGCACCCTGGCCACTAATCTATAGTGGGTGCACAAGTTGGTTCATCAGCAGTGCCCAGGGGCATCACTGAAAGGAATGTAAAGCGCAGTGCTTACTTATGTCTCTCTTGTTCGCATACTTACTGTGGCCAAAATCAAACAGCATTTAGTAAACCTTCATATGTACAGTTCTCACTGAGGTATGTTATTTTTGTGATAAAGAATATGTAGCTTCATTTGTGAACAGTCTATAAAGAAATGGCTGAAGTAAGAAAAATCATAATTTAACTTCCAATTAGACTGCTAGTTATTCTGAGAGGAGACAAAAGGAGTGATTTTGACCTTGAAGGCAAACAATTTAAAATGTGTCATAGTGATGGATAGCATGTGGAGATGGTGGAGAAAGTGTAGGAAATGAACAAAAAGTCTGACCAGACTGTGGACCCATCCAGAGTATAAAGAAGGAAATTAACATTTACTGGGCCCCTATGTTGCCAGGTCTCTTCCTACACGTTGTTTTGTTTAATCCTCAAAACACCTTGGAGAAAGATTTCTCCTTGTCCAGGGTCGCTGTGAGTTGAAATTGACTCGGCGGCTGTGGGTTTGCGTTTTGGTTTGTCAGGCTCTGACACAGTTCTCCCAAGTTCTGTTTGCACCCTCCCTGACCCCGCACAGCACCGGCTGCACAGAACCTCTCCATCGTGTTTTTCCTGTCTACCCTTGGCTCAAGGGCACCTTGGTACATAGTGGTTAAGTGCTACACTGCTAAACAAAAGGCAGCAGTTCAAATCCACCCTGTGCTCCTTGGAAACCAGGTAGTGCAGTTCCACTCTGTCCTGTAGGGTGGCTTTCAGTCAAAACTGACTTGATGGGAATGGGATTTTCTTTTCTAGTCAATGTCATTTGTATGACTGGACTTGAATGCCCAGAATTCTGGGATAAAAAACTGTGTAAACAGGCAAAGTCTCATCTGAATCCTCAACTCAGACTTTAGCTTTTAGCCTACAGGTGATGCAGACTAAACATGCACTTCAGCATTGTGCTTTTTCAGGTATTTCTAAAACCCTACAAATGACAGCGTAATGCCAGATTGGTACCATGGTTAAGTGCACAGCTGCTGACCAGAAGGTCAGTGGTGTGAACCCACCGGCTGCTCTGTTGGAGAAAGGTGTGACAGTCTGCTTCTGTGCAGATGTCAAAACTCATTGCTGTTGAATCAATTCCAACTCATGGCAACCCTCGTAGAAACGCCCCAGAGGCTTTCCAAGGTCTGGTTGGGGAACTCGAACTGCCAATCTTTTGGTTAGCAGCTAAACTCTTAACCCCCCAGGGCAGTTCTCCTCTGTCCAGTGGAGTTGTGATGAGTCCTAATCAACTCAAAAGCAACAGGTTTGGTTGTTTGGGTTACCAAGGTCAAAGGCCATGGTCTTCCTATTAGACTTCCCACCAGGTTTATGCTGGTGAACGCCACTCTTCCCACACATAGGCATGATGACTTTTCGTCTAGTAAATCAGTGGCAAGGTAAGAAGGCAAGACTTATTTAAAAATTTTAAGTGCCTTTTGTGTCAGAGCTTTGTGTTATAAACAGCATTCATGCATCTGCCAGAATGCACCCCTTGAGAGAGGCCTGCTCAGACCATGGTCTGTGATTGATCCTGCTGAAGAGTCTTCACATCTTGTCTCTCAACTGTAGTGATAGCATTTCACGTGCTAAGTGCTTAGTACTCATTGAATGTTCAAATTAATCATATGTGATAAGTATCCTTATTACCCCAAACCCTTAGTGGCATGCTGGTCAAGAGCTGCAGCTGCTAGCCAAAAGGATGGCAGTTCGAATCCACCAGGCTCTCCCTGGAAACTGTATGGAGCAGTTCTACTCTGTCCTACAGGGTCACTAAGGGTCAGAATCAACTTGACGGCAATGAGTTTAGGTTTTGTGGGCTCCCTTCCAGAATTTACAGATAAGGAAACAGAGAGACTCAAGGATAAAGAAAATCCTACAAAGTGGTCAGAAGTTAGTCAGTAGCAAAGTCAACATATATTGTATCTGTTGGTCTTCTAGCCCTGGGATCTCTGGATGGTGCAACTGGTTGAATGCTAGGCTGCTAACCGAAAGGTTGGTGGTTCAAAGTGCCTTGAAGGAAAGGCCTGGTAATCTGCATATGAAAATTCAGCCATTAAAAACCCTATGGAGCACACAGTTCTACTTCAACACACAGGGAGTTGTCTGGAGTCAGAATAGACTCAGTGACAGTAGGTTAACCAGGTTTCAGTGGCCTTATTACTGAAGTCATCTGCTTTCCCTCTCTTGGTCTCAAGCTTCAGAACCAGTATATTTCCTGTGCTTGGAAACACACATGGGGACAAAAGTGACTTTAAACTACAACATTGCCAGGGACAGCCCCCACCTGGGGGCCTGACAAGATGTTTGCTATTTGTGTGTTGACAAGTTGTCTTCTTTGGATTCTTCTCCGTAGAGATCGGACAAAACTAAAGCAAATCTGACTAAATACATCCCTCAAATATAACCTCTGGCAAGGCAGGGCCTACAGGATCTGTTCTTCTTCTCTCCCCACTAAGCTCATCCATTAGATAGCAGGCATTCTTAGGCATGGAAAACTACCGGTTAAAAAGAACAAATAAAATAAAAGAATGAGGAAACTTTTGTCAGTCTGTTCTGAAGTCTTAAGGTGAATGATTTTCTTTACGTGTTGTTAGGGTTCTGACACATTTTTTTAGTAACATTTCTCTTTTGGTTTGTGTTAGAATTTCTTATCACAAGGGTATATCTGAACTACCCAAAACAGATCAATTTTCATTTTCCTTAAGTAGATTTTATGTAAGATACAAGTGCTAGGCCATTTTAGTAACCATGCCATGTTTTTTTTTTTTTCCAGATAATGCTCCCATGCACATAAAAGGCAGAAACTGGCATAACACACAAGACCAAAGTGGGAGGGGGAGGTTTGCATGGTTGGCAGAAAAAATGTATGAAGTGCGAGGGGGAGGTTTGCATGGTTGGCAAAAAAATATGTAACTCGTGTGTTATTTGCATAAAAACACAGTGCAGATCGATGGTTTTTTCAGCTAACGTGAAGTGGGTTTGATTTAGAGGCACTCACCAGCTCAGTGTCATAGAAGCTGGGGGCTCTAACACTGTCCTTGTAAAAACTTCTACCTGCTAATTGATGGCTACTGGTTAGGAGAAAGCATGGTTTGCCTGTGTACAAAGGTTTGAAGAAAGTGTATAAGTTGCTTTTGTGTGCTGAAAGTGGGCATGAGAGAAACAAAAGCAACGTGCAGCCTCTTTATCCAAAACAGCTTTTTAAGGGAAAAAGTTTTCTGCTTTTTTCCAGAAGTTGCAGGAGAGTAGAAGCTGAAAATCCTGAGAAAATTTACCTAGCTCTCTGGCATTGTTTTGACAAGAGATGTTTGGAGAAACTCTTGAGCCCTGAATGCACCATTTTTAACACATCATGGATCAGAGTACCAGAAGTTTCTCATTTGACCTACTTGCCTATCCCAAGCCCAGCCCGGCACCTGCAAGGCATTCGGCTTCGTCTGTTGCATCATCGTTTTGTGGTAGAATGTATGCTTTTGCTCTCCGCCCTCTGTTTCTTAACACAGCTCTCATCTTTCTTGCCAGGTCATGGGTTTGGTTCCTCAAAGATGTCTCGTGCACAGACATTCCCCAGCTACTCCTCGGAGCAGTGTGACGAGGCTCAGCAGCCCCTGTCGAGGTCTAGCAGCTATGGGTTCAGCTACAGCTCCAGCCTCATCCAATGACAGGCAGAGAGCCACCACTAGCCTGAGAGACAGTCTGCCCGGACCCACCTCGAGGTCAAGACACTGCGTGTACCCTCTGCATCCTAGAAGACTAATGGCAGTACAAATTGAAATGGATTGGGTCTCATCCCAATCCCAGTTGAAGGTTGAAAACTGGAGTTCTGCTTCCTTGAATCAATGGCTAAGTCCTTTATTTATTGAATTTTGGGAAGTGGGGAGGGTGGTGGAAATCTATGTTTAACAAGAAAGACTCCAAATCGTATGAACAGTCACTTCAATAAAATTTCTTTGGGTCTGAAGGCAGTGGAAGCATTGGCACCCTGGGACATTGCCCAAACTGGGCTGTGGCTCTGGTCAACCCTAGTCCTCATGGTGGCTTCCTCCATCTGCCCACCTGATCACAGGGGCTGTCCTTAGACATTAATGGTGACCCACCAAAATCTGTGTGGCTTTGAAGATTTCAACAGGGACAAACCCAGTAAGCTCTGCAGATGGCATCTTAGCTCTCCACACAATGAAGTCCTGACAATTAATGGAACAAACACAAAACTTAGAACACAATACTAGGCAGGGCTCTGTAGTTCTACTGTGTGTGTGTGTGAGTGTGTGTAGACAAATAACAGAAACGGATATTCTAATATCCATCTATATATAACAAGTATATATCAAATGTGTGCTCAGGGTGACAGGATATGTTCACTTAAATTGTTGAAAATTGTAATTTGGTGCATTAAAATTAAGACTGTTAGTTTGAATAGCTATTTTTAAAACTGCTGTAAAAAAAAAGGCTTCTTAGTATTTCTGTAGTCAAGTCGGCACTCTGACAAGTGTAAATGGAAATAGGAGTGAGGCGAAGGACCAGGTCTGGCTGTCCTGCACTTGATGTACCACTCATGTTGTCCTTCCACTTGGTGTCCCCTTGTCCTGGCTGTTTTCCTCCCTTTGGCCTCCCACCTGAGTTACATAACGGAGTTTGGGTGTTCCCTGATCCGCTTCCATTTAACCTGGAAATCCAGAGGGGCTGTCAGTGGGAAATGATTCAAGGAACCAGAAATCACCTGTACAAAGAACTCGTGCTGTTTTGCAGCCCCTGACAACAACGCAGGCCTAGAGATCCAACATCTCCTAGCTCCCACTCTCCCAGAGCATCCAGGGCTTGTAATGTACAACGCAGCCAGACTTTATTGGGCTTTATTTTCGTTTCACTGGACAAAAGTGGGCTGGGACTATAAGAGAAAACATAGTCTTTTCATCCCCGACACTCATGCCAAATCAGCAAGGTTGAAAGGGAAGTGGTGGTGGGCAAACTGAAGACAATGGCTATTTTTTACCTTTTATAGTTTACTCAAGCAGAAAGAAAAGTTATTCCTTTTGAATTATCTGATGCCATGGGGTTAAGACAGCTCCGAAGCAGTCAAGGGAAGATTTGAAGGACAGTGAGCCCAGGTCATGTAAGAGGAATACTCAGTTTGTTTTAGTAGCAGAACTCTAAAACTATCATAGGTAGTCTGTTGAAAGGGGAACTTCTATACATCTGACAAGACTTTTTTTTTTTTTCGCCCCTACTTATAGCTTAAGTGCAGGTTGACAGTTCATTTCCATGAGTAACGACTGAATAAAAATGGTTCTGGGTACTACTGGATAAATTTACACTTGTACCAACCATCTAGAGTCCCAAGATCCCTCAGATAAATGTGAAACCCTGGTAATCATAAGAGTCACATGAAAATAATGGTCTTAAGCTTTCAGGGATAAAAATATCCCAAACTCTCGCTACTGTGATTTTTGCTGACACAGCAGAAGTGGGTCTAACGGGTTCACTGGGACACAGCCTTACCTGAGATACTGGCTTTTGGGGCCAAATGTCTCTGAATGCTTAAGCATATGGCATTTGCTGTTGAAATGCCCTTTTATAAGATATACCAGAGCAACTCCCGCTGAGACCATTTCAGCACAGCTCCTGGTGGTGGCTTATTCAAAGCAAGCCTCTGGCCACTCACTCAGTCGAGCTGTTGCTTAGAGACCATGAGTTTCTCCCAAGGGACCCGGGGGGGGAAAGGCCCTCCCTCCAGGGTCCTCGTTCATGTCTCAGCTTTATTAACACGCAGGCAGTGAGCCCAGGGGATTCTGTTCATGTGACCAGTCTGCTGAGTTGTCTTCTTGCCAGGAGACACAGTAACTCCAGGAAGTTGTTTCAGGAACACCCTTTAAGTCTGATAGTTATGAAGGAGCCTCACTGAGGGCCACCAAAGATCAGATATCACCTTGGGCCAGTTCATTCTGAGAATAATAAGGCACAGAAAGAGTGTATGAGAGGGAAATGCCCTTCCCAAGTCTTCGGCCCAGTCACATCACAGTGAGAATAATGATGAAAAATAGCTCCCAGTACACTTTGGAGATTTATTCTAGCATGTTCCTCTCTATATACTCTTGGTACAGTTGTAGCTAAGTCAAAATTGCTAAATAAACAGATAGGTGAATTTATACTAACCTAATGTGCTTGACATAAGGCAAGGCACTCGGTAATAAAAATGAGAAGCAGATAAATCTTCCACAAAAACCAAAGATGAAAATTTACCATGTCAGTCTCCTGGAATGTCATAAAATTATTTCCACTGGAGCAACTAGAATGATTGGAGACTTATATTTAATTCACCTGAGCCAGTAGGTTTTTGACTAATAATGCCTCTACTTTTGCAAGTCCTGTTTTCTGCCTTCAGGAGTATTGTATTAAATTTTTAATATACATGTGGCTTTTCCACTGTGAGGAAGGGATTGATGTGAGCCAAAGACATGTTTGGCTCCTTCTGTAAGTGACTGAGGTGGGGTTCCATCTGGATTTGCAAAGGTGAATGAAGATGGTCACACTTTCCATGCCAGGTGGGAAAAGAGCAGTAATGAAGGGGCCAGCGGACGTGAGAGCGACTCTTTCGGCACAGAGCAAGCCTGGAGGTCTCAGGCTTTTCATGGAAAGACTGGGTGAGGGGAGTTGTGTTTCAACATTTGCAATTTCTTCCCCTGAGGATATTTACTGCTCCCCATGTAGCTTTCTATTCAAAATGCAGAAAAGTACAAAATAACTTTGATCCAGTAGTTTATTATTCTGGTGGGAGAAACGAAAGCATATCTTTCACTTTCTTATTGAACAAATAATAGGCACTCAGAATTAATCTATGTAGGCAGGTTGCAAATATTTATGAATCAGTAGGTTCTGGCCACTGCCACATTGAACTTAATGAAATTAAAAAATACAGACTTATCTATTAGAGAAGATGCAGTTTGATAGGGCATGTAAAATAAAGTGAAACATATTTATTAAACTTCACTTTTTCAGCCAATAATAACTGGAGTACTAAACCTAGTATCTTGTAAAATTTCCTTGCTGTCTTCCCAGGGCAATTATGTTTGAAAGTCATTTCTCACCAGTGAAACAGTCAACCACTTATACCTTCTGTCCATGTAGAAACAGTGGACTTAATAAATAAATGTACACTCACAATAGTAACTTCTACAGTTTCAACTTCTTGCATGCAGTATCTTTATATTAAAAACCTCTTTATATTATAAAAACCTATGTCTGCCTTTATCTTTTGGCCAGCAATTCAGAAACCTTTGGAAAACAGCATGAGTACCCTACTCTCTAGATTATTTGATCCATTTACTAAAATCAACCATTATTGCTACAACGAAAACAAGCTGAACAAATTATGCTTGTATAAAAAAATGTAGTCCACTTTTACTATTATAACATAGCACAATAAATGAACAAAATACATTCAGTGGGGCTGAGCTTTGGGCCTTAATACTTCATGTTTTGTAAAAAAACAAAAACAAAAGTTATTATACTAAAAACTGCTCAAAGTGAAAATTATACATATTTGTCCAATTCTATTAACGTTACGTCTGGCATAGATATCTTACAATTTGAAATCACTGAAGTACTAACTATACTTTACAATCCCCCAAGCTTAGCTTTCTCAAAATAATTGCCACTTGATGCACATTTATAACAATAAACTAGATAAGCCACACAAATTAATTTCTAGCCACTGAAACTTATATATTACATATTAGTCTATGGAATTTATGTGGTACAGATCCCATGAAGGGGGTAGAAAGCAAAGAGAGGAACCAGTTGGAAGGCCAAGGATTTAGGGAAAATTATAACGACTCTAAGGAAACATCCAGACCAACCCATGAACCCCACTTTCCTAACATTTTCACCATGTTGCAAACTTGGTATTCTCGCTAGCTTAAGCTTGTACTAAGTATATCATTAAAGGAAGACGTTGACCAGTTATATCAAGTGCTTGAAATATGCACAGAAAGTTATGTCTGTGCTTGAAATAAGCACACAAAGGAGACATATTACCCAATAAGTATGCTTCTTTCAATTAAGTGAAAATCATTTAACAAAAAGGAAAGTGTATAAAATCCTCGGTAAAATTTATCTTCAGCAACACAAGAATAATTTTTGTATTGTCTGCCACACTGGAGTTTTATCATAAAGATACATCATCGGTGAGACTGGATGGAATTAATATCTGAGAGGAGATGAGCAAACTCATCAGTGTATTCTCTGTCAGTATGATTTGAATGATTAGTCTCTCTTTTTCTCCATAGAACTACCACAAATCCATACTTTCCTACTGGAGAATGTGAATTGTGTTTGTATACCTTCTATAATTAGTATATCTAAAGGAAGCATTGGTAATATGTAGACTCTGAGGGAAGTACCCTGGGATATTGGGCTCATTGTCTAAATAGCCAGAATGCCAGCTTTTAGAATACACCTTAATGGTCATGTAAAAAAATCCATGCATGTTGTAATTTGGCCAGATGCATAGAAAAGGCCAAGATAGCTTACCAAATTCCAAGATCCTCACCCAGAAAAGTTTCCTCAACAACATTTTGTCTCCCAGGTACACCCAGGAGTTGACAAATATCCTAGGGTCTGTAGAGAAACCGGCATTGTGCATTCAAGTATTTTTGTGCATTTTTCAAACATTCTAATTCTTGCTGGACTCATGGCCAACTACATCAATGGAAAGCCTTTCTGGGGCCATTCATATGACTTATGTCAGTTAGGAGCAAATGTTACAAGGTTTACTGACTGTCAAATTACCTTCCAGTTCTTGGTTTGGAATTCAATTTTTTTTATCCTACAAGATTATCTAATTAAAAAGAACAAATTAAGTAAATGTGTTTTGTATTCCAACTAACTCATATCTTAATTGTGATTATTATTTTGGGAATCTATCACTCTGTGGCATTTTATGGTGTAATTATTTAGTGCATTTGTCAAAACCGTTAAATAACAGACAGCAGTGCTACCTTTTCTTTCATGTGAGCTCTGAAAATATTTCATTTTCAAAGGATTTTGGGAAATGTTACTGTTTACACTAAAAAGCTTTACATGTCACCTTTTTCCTTGTAGATTTGAGTAGGCAATTATTTCAATTAAATAGTTTAGATAAAGAAAGAATAAGCTAAAATCACTACCTTTTTTTAAAACCATGTTTTACTTGTAATTCTCAGCCACTCTCCTCTACCCACATTTTAAGATAGTAAAAAACCACTCACTGCTGTCGAGTCAGGTCTGACTCATAGCGGGACCCTTATAGACAGAGTAGAACTGCCCCACAGAGTTTCCAAGGAGCACATGGCAGATTTGAATGGCCGACCTTTTGGTTAGCAGATGTAGCACTTAACCCACTATGTTTTAAGATTGTAATCCCATGTCAACATTTAAAGGAGAGAAAAAAATATATTTGTAGTAGAAATACACGTTTCCTCCTAAAAATTCTGTTGGACTAATAAGTTTTTATCTCATCATCTATACTTGCTTTTCTGCTTTCTAGTCCATGTCCCAGTTGTTACAAGCCAGCCAGCCAAGTGCCGTCGAGTTGGATCTGACTCTTGGCAACCCTAGTCATAAGAATGAATGAATTTAAATGTTCTAATAGTTACTTTGGGACAATTTCAGTAGTTGATCCCGTGAGTTTCTTCCATCTTCTTCATGTCTGTAGGAGGCACTTGAACTTGAAGAGAACATAAAATTGACCCTCTCTGTAGGTTTTGACAGACCCCGTATTGCACATTCAGTGGCATCAATAGCTATGCTTTGACCCTGCAGTTGTGTTAATGTTGGAATTTGATTGTTATCTTCACCTGAGGGACCCACAAGAGCTGCTTATTTCCAAGAATGAGAAATTTTTAAAAATAAATAAGGAAAAGAATAGGCTTGAAATGAATGATTTCAAGTAAAAAAAAAAAAGGCACTGAAGAATTTTTCTTAAAGAAAACATCTTGACAGGGCTTTTACGTTGGTTCCAGATCCTTAACAATCTGAGAGGAAAGCTAAAATGTAGAGAAAACAAAGAACAAAATAATAGTAGTATTTGGATATTAAATATCAATCCCAAAGAACATGGTCCACATCAATATGAAATAATCAGATTAGTCAAATTTGGATGGAAACCCTGGTGGCATAGGGGTTAAGAGTTATATCTGCTAATCAGAAGGCTATGGTTCTAATCTGCTCCTTGGAAACTCTATGGAACAGTTCCACTCTGTTCTATAAGGTCGCTATGAGTCAGAATCAACTCAGTGGCACTGGGTATTGCATAATTTCAGAAACAGTGTTTGCTCTTGTCCAGAAGATAAGTTTACATTGAATGGCATGGGGAGATTGGAGCTGAAAATCTTGTGGAAATCTGAAACAGAGTGTGAATCTTTCTAGTTACAAGAAGCTTTGTACTATTTTACCTAGAGTAGGCAGTACATAAATCATGTCAACAAATCAGTCTGTTCTCTGACAATAAGTGAGCACAAAGTCTGTATCATGCTTACTCCAGACTACAGGCAACTTCCCAGGACCTGCAGAGGCCCCCATCACGCCCTTCCACCAGAACCCTGAAACACACACACACAATACACACATTTTTCAACTTTTGACCCACTCTGTTACATTTTTAAGAGCCACACAGAAACACTCCATCTTGTAAACTTCTACTCCTTATGAATCTTGAAGATATATTAATTTCTTTCCCTTTCTGTAAATCCTTATTTAATTTATACATATTTTGTGAAATCTTATATTGTATATTATAAAAGGATGTCATTTGTAGTTGACTAGATATAAGGTATATGATCCTTTTGTTCAATAAAATTGAACTTGAACATTGGGCCCTTGATAAGAAATAAAATACTCATTAGAAATTTACTTCTTTTCAAAAAATATATGATTTGACATACTTTTTATGTTTAGTTATGATCTGTTCCAGGTAAATTTGAGGATGTGTGTACTTAAATACTAGTTGAATGAACTTTTAGAATGGAATGCAAAAAAATAACTGTCCCTGGAACGAAAATGTGAATTGCTGGCAGAGCTGAAAAGATTCTAATAATGAGGCAATAATAAAATTAGGCAACTCAATTTTTAAAAGACTGTGTTTGTGATTTTTCCCCTTGGTAAAAATACATGAAATATATAGCTGGGGAATTGCCTTCTGAATTTATAGTTGTATATCTTGTTACTGAAGAGAAAAACCAAATCTATGGTTATCAATTTCTTTGTAGCATCATGAGAAACTTACAAATGGTATTGCTACAAAGAAGATAATTTAGAGTTGTGCAATATTAAAATTTGCTCCATCACTTTAAAGAAGGAAAAGCAGTTCAAAGAATACTACTTTACACCAAAACTTTGCATGAGTGAGATTTTTGAACAACTAATTATTTTTACCCAAGAGTAATTTAATATTGTCCATACTGTAATATTATATGGTTTCCTTCATTTTTGTTATCATGTGGTGAATTGTAACTATGTAATTAAACAGAATTCTGACAATCATATGCTGCTAACTTTTAAAATGTCATTTATTTCTTCACTTAGTAGCCTGCTATTTTCAAAATAAAGTGAAACAAGGCCCTTTATTAAATGTAAGGTTACTGAGGATTTATTACATATGTCTAGTGTTTTCCTGACCCTGTGTGAGAATCAAGTATACTTTTAATGAGGGTGACTCTGTCTTGCTACAGTCATAGAATATTAATACAGAAAATAACCTCAGAGGTCATGAAAACCTTCATTTTTCTAGATGAAGGGACACTATATTGACCTCCTAGGCTGCTATAACAGTATACCACAAATGGGGTAGCATATAAGAACACAGCTGTATAGTCTTATAGTTCTGGAGGCTAGGAGTCTGCAGCCTGGGTATGGCTGTGTTGATCCTTCTGGGGGCTCTCTGTGGTGATGGCCACCCATCCTTACAGTTGTTTGGCTTATAAGTGCGTGTATACAGGACCATCGTCTCTTTGTTTCCTTTCCTCTGTAGTGAGGGCGCTACCCAGACTGAACTAGAAGAAAAGCTCCTTTGAAACAAGGATGGTGGTGAGACTTCATCTCACACGCTTTGGACATGTTACCAGGTGGGGAGTAAACCATGCATGGTAAAGTGGAGGGTCATGGAAAAAGAGAAAGACCCTCAGTGATACTGATTGCAACAATGAGCTCAAGTATACTCCTCATTATGAAGATGTCACAGGACTGGGCAAATTTTCGTCAGTTATACCTGGGGTCATCAGGAGTCCAAACCAACTCAACTATGTTTAACAATAACAACAACTCCAGTATGACTGTATGTCATAACATCTCCAAAGATCCTATTCCCAAACAGGCTCGTGTTCCCAGGTGCAGGGGCTAGGACTCCCAAACGTTTTTCTCAGAGAGTTTAAGTGGCTTGCACAGTATCTGACAAACTAGGAAATGAATTTTCCTCCTGCACCATGCTTACTCTTTACAAAACAAAGTATTGAAAATGAACATGTGGAAAAGAAATGTTTAACATCAAAACAAATTTATGCACAGTCATAACTAAAGAAGAGACCAATGGCTCACTTGAATACATTTTGCTCCTTATGTAGAAGTCTTTGTCATTTGGAATTAGATACGTCTAGCTGGCATAGTGATTAAGTGCTATGTCAGCTCACCAAAAGGTTGGCAGTTTGAATCTGCCAGGTGCTTCTTGGAAAGAAACCCTATGGGGCAGTTCTACTCTGTCCTATAGGGTCACTATGAGCCACAATAGACTTGACAGCAGTGGGTTTGATTTTCTGGTTTTTTTAGTCGAAATCAACTTGACAGTAATGGGTTTTTGGTTTAGAAACATGTTTAGAGAATCTATTCCTCAAACTCAATTTTTGAATAGTAGCTGGGCATTTCTTGTTTATTACTAGGTTAATTTGCTGGATTATTTTTCCTTTTAGAGTGTCATATCTTTTAAAAAGAGTATGAATGTTTTTCTGAAACCAGAGAAGTCAAAATGGGTAAAGGAGTGCTTAGATCTGTTAAACTCCTGCTACAGGGAGATGTGGCCCAATCCGTGAATTTGGAAAAACTAACAAACAATGTATGACACCTCTCAAGTCTATGCGGTCAGCAGAAGTTGGAAAAATGCTCAGGAGCGGTAATGTTAAAAAAGAAACCCATTCTTTCTAAATGTTGATTGAAATTTTTCAAGGTCATTCTAGTCATCCAATCTGAGTGGTGTCCCTAATAAAGGAAGAGAAGAGACACTGACAGGCAGACAGAGGAAGGTCGGCCACATGAAGATGCCTGTACAAGCCAAGAGAAGCTTGGGGCTACCAGAAGTTGGCAGAGACAGGAAAGGATCTTCCACCAGAGTCTTCATGGGAGCAGGATCCAGCCAATACATTGACTTGGACTTCTGGCCTCCAGACTGTGACACCGTAAATTTCTGTTTTTCTAAGTCTCCTAGCGTGCAGTATTTCCTTAGGGCAGCCCTAGGAAACTAATACCAGGTCATTATAAATTCTTCAGACAAGAGAAAACTCACCTGTCCAGCAGGTGGGGAAGGATGCTTATGTCAGCAAAGGAGATGAGCCAAATTTGAGGACTTCAGCTTCATCGTAGTTTTTCCACTTGTCCCCATTCCCAATTTTTAGAGACCTATTCCTTTCCAACCAGTGCAAATTTCGATTTGGGGCTTGATTTCCAGAACTGATCTGCAGAACTGTCACAGATCTGGATCTTGAGCTGGGAATTTATAGCCCCAACATCACTTTCTTTCTCTAAGTTCTCTAGCATCCTTAGAAGAAGAAACCAATTCATTCTCTTTATACTCCCTATTTCCACTGAAATATTCTACAGATACAGCTACCGTAGGGTCACCATGAGTCGGCTCCGACTCGACGGCACTTGGCTTGGCTGGCACAGCTACTTTGTCATCCAAAGCCTGCCTTTATAGTCTTCTATAGGTATTTGATTACAGGTAGTAACTTGTGTAACATTTTTGGCGTTGTGTGGCACAGACTATTAATGTCCCATTTATCTAGGATTAACAGGATCATTAATGCCTTTAAATCCAGTTAGATCAGAAATCCAGTTCCAGGTATTTCCCATCCTTTAGGTTCTGTTCCTCTGAAACCACTTCTGGTATCAATTATTCTATCAGTCATCTTTTAATAATGGGGAAACAGTGACCAGGAGTGTAACGGATATGGGATTTATTATAGGAAGTAGACTTTAGAAAATTCTAGAAGTGGCTACAGAAGGGAATGTCTAGGAGGCGAAGTCAGAGGGTCAGAAACGGGGTCACTAACAGGTTCATTGATCAAAGCAACCACAGTTATTGGCTCTGTGGTTCTGCCACCAAACACACAGTGGTGAGTTCTTCAGCCAAATGCAGAGTGGTGGGCTGCTGCTGAGCACCAGAGACACCAGTCAGGAAGGAGAGGTGGGCATGAAATAGGTGAGATCAAGGGCAAGGTGGAACATGGGGGGCCCCCTGTATCCATCCATCATCACATTTACTGAAATGTAATCTCTACTGCTTCACCTCCACATGCCACATCTCACACAAGTTCTATTTGGGCCACTTCTGCTCCTCAGATGTAAGGATGGCAAGATTTCATCTCATACACTTTGGACATGGTATCAAGAGACACCAACCCCAGGAGAAAGATACTGTTTTAGTCATCTGGTACAGTTCTCATAGAAATACCATAAAGGGGATGGCTTTAGCAAAGACAAGTTGACTCTTACACAGCTTGATAGGCTACAAGTCTGAATTCAGGGTGTCCACTGCAGGGGAAGGCTTTCCCTCTTTGTCAGCTCTGGGAGAAGGTCCTTGTGTTGCATCAGGCTTTGGTCAGGGAGCATCTTGGCCCAGGAACCTCAGGTCTGAAGGACATGCTGTACTACAGGTGCTGCTTTCTGGATGGTATGAGATTCTCAACTCTCTGCTTGCTTCCCTTTCCTTTTATCTCTTGTAGGATGAAAGGATAAAGGATGATACAAGCCACACTCCAGGGAAACTCCCTCGGCGAGGGTGCTGCAGTCCCACCCTAATCCCCTTTTGACACCACTATCCTATCTAATTGGCCATAGGCACAGATTAGGGCTTATAGCACAGGAAAATCACAAAACACTGGGATGATGGAATAGCCTAAAGACTACACACATTTGGGGGGGCACACAGTTCAATCCATGACAGATATTATGCTTGGTCAAGGGTTAGCAAAAAACAGGAAGATCTTCAATAAGATAGACTGACACAGTGGCTGCAGCAGTGGGATCAAATATAGTACAAATTATGAAGACAGCACAGGACCAGGTAACATTGTGTTCTGTTGGACATGGGAGGACATGAGATAGAGCTGACTCAAAGCACCTCAAAACAACCACAGCCCAGAAGTACAGAGGAAAAGGAGTTGGGGGGATTATAGTTAGAAACCCTGGTGCATTAGTGGTTAAGTCCTACACCTGCTAACCAAAAAGTCAGCAGTCCAAATCCACCAGGTGCTCCTTGGAAACTCTATTGGGCCATTCTACTCTGTCCTGTGTGGTCACTATGAATCAGAATTGACTCGATGGCAAAGGATTTTTTATTATCTTAACTGAAACAGTAATTTTAGTTTCTATCCTAATCAAAATAATATAGCACAATCTGGCACACAGTGTCTCTGGTCCAATTTTGTCAGATGGGACAATAATATTTATCTTGCCTCCATCTTAGTGTAACAGCAAGAATCGCATGATAGACTATAGAAAATAGCTTGGAAAATTATAGCACATATAAACATACAATATTTTTATCAGTACTCCAACATTCTAATAGTGATCTGCTACTTACTAGCCACTGAAATAATGATCAAACAGACATGTAAAATTATAGAACAGTTATCTGTATCTCACAATGTACTTTCTTTGTTCATTTATTACGTAAGCTAGAAAAGAATATCAAAATTTACTTCTGATGACCTGAATGTAATAAAAAACAGGAGGATAAGTGAACTCAGCTGAAGTCATATCCAAAGCTGTTCATAAGAAAATGCAGTAACAGTGAGAGTAAACTGGGGACCCCAAAGTCTTGCCAGTCAGTTGATTGAGGAATAATAGTCTTAGTCACTATCAATACTTTTGACTATCTGGGATAAAGGTTGCAATGAATAGGTGATCGAAGAAGAGATCATCTCAAGAATAAATTTCCAGGAAAATACAATTCCAGTCCAGATTACTTAAGTTTTGAGGAGTGAAGAAAGTAAGTTATCACATTTACTCTCCAATTTTATGTCTTATAAATGTGATTTGGCAATACAACAAAAGGTACAAGTCTTTAGAGTTTTGGAGAATTGATGCTCATGTTTTAAATTCATGAACATTTACTTACATGATGATTTACACTACAAATCCACTACTTTCTTTTTTTAATAATATTAGTTTCTACAAGTCAAATGATGGTATAATTTTATGGCATCTTAATTAGCTGTTCTTCATAACAAGTGATCAAAAGTCACCTTCTGACTTAGAATTTGGGGAGTAGCATGTTACAGAAGAATTGATATTTGTTATAAACGTATATCAGTGTCTGGACATACGCTGCAGTTTTTTAAAAAATCAATGAGTGTGAGTAATGTTAAAGTACAAAGTCTAGAAAAAATATGAAATATATCTATTATTTGGAAGATTGGTGACTACTGATGCCAAGCCAAGTGCCGTCGAGTCGGATCTGACCCATGGCGACCCTAGGGGTCAGGGTAGAACTGATCCCCCAAATCTCAATAGCATTATTAGAAATGAACTACTAGAAAGTGAATTATCATGCATTATTCCAAGACTACCACTTGAGAGTGTTGACAGAGCTACTAACTTGTATTTATATAGTTTTCCACTAGTTTTTTAAAAATTGTCTTGGATATATCCGTATATATGTGTGGCCTGACAATTAAGTTCACAAACTCATCCTAGAAAAAGTGTTACATACCTCATTGCTGGGTATCACTTCAGTCACCTTCAAAGTACTCCCCTTGAGAAGCTATGCACTGATGCCAACGCCTAGTCCACCCTTCAAAGCAATTTTGGAACTCTTTCTAGAATGGCCATCAAAGCAGTTCTTATATTACCCTTGATATCCTGAATATCATCAAAATGTCTTCCTCTCAGTATCTCCTTTATCTTCGGGTAAAGACAAAGATCAGATTAGGTGAGTCAAGCGGGTATTCCAATACAGTGATTTGTTTATAAGTCCATCACAGACAAGTATACAATTAAGTTGAGGAACTTGCCACCATACCACCGTGTACAATGGTCATTCCGGAAAGAGCTCCAAAATTGCTTTGAAGGGTGGACTAGGTGCAGGCATCGGTACATAGCTTCCCAAGGGAAGTCTTTTGAAGATGCCCTTAGTTATAGTCAGCAATGAGGTATATAGCACTTAGAACAAGTAAGTTGGTAGACTTAACTGACAGACCTCATACCTGTAATATGTCCAGGTGCCATATAAAAATCAAACCTGCTGTAGTCAATTGCCACTCATAGTAACCCCATAGGGCAGAGCAGAACTGCTCCATACAGTTTTCAAGGAGCACCTGGTGGATTTAAACTGGTAACCTTTGGCTTAGCAGCCATAGCACTTAACTACTATGCTACCAAGGTTTCCATATATCTATATATGTATTTAAAAAATCAAATCCACTGCCATGGAGTTGATTCCAACTCATAGTGACCCTGTAGGACAGAGTAGAACTGTTCCATATAGCTTCTAAAGAGCACCTGGGGGATTCAAACTGCCAACTTTTTGGTTAACAGACGTAGGCACCTAACTACTACACCACCAGAGTTCCCTATATGTGTATACCAAACCCAAACCCACTACCATCGAGTTGATTCTGGCTCATAGCGACCATATAGGTCAGAGTAGAAGTGCCCCCATAGAGTTTCCAAGGAGCACCTGGGGGATTTGAACTGCCAACCTTTTGGTTAACAACCATAGCAATTAACCCACTACACCACCACAGTGACATATATAAAAAGACAAGTTTAACCCTGGCATTAAGAAAATTATCATTTAGTAGAGACATCCATTTTAAAAGCTCTCCAGCAATCATCTAAGGAATAGCATGCTTGGTATTATTTGGAAAGGAGTTATCTCCTGCCTGCCATGCTAGAAGCTGAAAGGGGTAGATGCCTCCTTGCCATGTGCCTCAGTGAGGGACACCAGCTCTGCAACAAGGGAGGCAAACAAAGAGGAGCATTTAGAACTCACCCACCTGTGGGCAGCGGCGGCCTGCAGATGTGTGGTAGCCCTGTTCTCGACAGTCACCGAGGCTCCAAGGCGGTGCCTCCTCCTTGTGGCAGCCAGCTAGAATTGACACCTCTTCCTTCTCTTTTCCAAGCTTATTCCACCAGCTTCCTGGGAATTCTATGGCCTATCTACATCTTTCAAATAAATTAACTTTTTAAAAAAATTTAACATAGTCAAAAGCAGTTCCCAATGTTTACAAAAAAACTTCCAAGTTTTACAGAAACAAACACAAATATAACAGATTTCCATAACTCATGGTTGTGGGCACTTGCTGAATGAAGGCTTGATATCCGGAAAGACGTCTATTTGTTCTGGGGTATTTCTTAGAATCAGTTCTGTGTGTCTTATGTTCCTCTCTCTTCATTTCCTGGGTGAAGGGACCCTGGGATAACTGTGCACCAAGTGCAGAAAGAACCATCCACTGCCTTTCAGCCTGAGTTAAGGCTCTAGAGGAACATTCTTTAGGAAGATACAAGTGTTGGTGGACCTGCATGTAACAGAACTTGAGAAACTGTTTAGACCACTGGTGAAGAGTTTAGGACAAATTTCTGGTAATCCCAAGAAAAACAGGCTAAAAAGAGATGATTATTAGCTTGAAGTGAAAAAAAAAATTTTTTACCACATACCTCAACTGTCAAGAGTGTCACCAGGTCATAATAAATAAATAAATAAATAAACACTACATATCCATATTATCAAAATTTGAAATAAACATTTTGGAAGGAAGGGCAAATGAAAAGACTGTGCAACTGTGCTAAGTTTAGGAAGAGGGAGAGATCTAAATCAATAAAATAATGTCTAATACTGACAATAACTCAGTGGTATGAGTGTGCTTTTGGAAAGGTAGAGAAAAATAAAATAATCAGAAGGAAAATGGGGGAGAGTAGAAGGGCACTATTTTTCTAAAAAAATAAACCAAAAAAATTGTGCAGCTATTTGACCTTTTCAAAGAAATGTTCTTATAAAATATAAAATTTTGTTGTTAAGAATGTGTCCCCTCAAAATGCATGTTGTAAATCCTATGCAGTATAGTGGTTCCGGTTTTATTTGAGAATGGGTTTTCTCTGTTTACTAAATCATTATTAGTATTGGGTCTATCTTAGTCAATCCTTTTGAGCTCCAAAAGAGCAAGATTAAGCCAGCAGAGAAGAGAACAGAGAGAGGGGAAGACAGATGCCACCCACATGAAGATCTCCAAGGAACAAGGACTATTCCCAACAGTCAACAGGGAAAGGCTTCCCTAAAGGTGGCACCATGAATTAGGACTTTTAGCTTCCCGAACTATGAGAAAATTAATTTCTATTTGTTAAGGCCACTCACTTGTGGTATTTCTGTTATAGCCCTGCACACCCCCTCAAAACCCAAACCGATTGCCATTGAATTTATTCCAATTCATAGCAACCCTGTAGGACAGAGCAGAACAGCCCAGTAGCATTTCCAAGGAACACCTGGTGGATTTGAGCTGCTGAGCTGTATAACTAAGACAGTTCCATTGAGATAGAAAATAATATAACATACAAGTTATTTCAATTTTTTTCTGCATCTAACTATTCACACTAGTTTTATTCTGAAGGACCTTCCCCTATTCTTTTTTCGGCAATGATACCAATTAAATGATTGGGGAGCACTGTTTTATTCATTCAAAACAGCAGGATACAGTATGTCCATGCAAACATTTACATACTCTGTACAAAGCAAGTATCAGAAATTGCAGTCTAGCGATGGGCCACACATTCTCAATAGGACGGCCATGCCATTCTTCATTCAAACGAGGACAACAGGCATAAAGAGGATCATGCCAGGCATTTCTCACCCATAGCACAAAATTATCTCTCACCTTACAGTACAGTCAGTGCTTTGAATCTGGGAAATACATATGTAAACCAATTTTTAAAATTTACAAAATTTTTTTTAGAAAGCAGTGCAGTTAATTCTAAATGCCACAGTTCTGCCTGTTGCCTCACTAGCAATACATATTTATTTTTAAAAGAAACCATTGTTTTTACTTTTCAGACAAATGTTCAAAAGTCCGGAGGATCGACTAGAATAATTCCAATAAATAATTCCAATAATTACAACAAATATATACAATATAAAAGGATGAAAAATATATACTAATTCATGCAAAAACCTGAATGTAGGGTCAATACTTCCTAGATACTACATCTTAATAATGGCCAAACTATTGATCACTCTGATGATTAAACAGTGATGCCGTAAGTTTGTATTGTTTAATATTTTTCAAAGTATTTTCTTATTACTATATGGCAAGAGGAAACACTGGTGATGTGATGGTTAACAGTTACAGCTGCTAACCAAAGGTCAATAGTTCAAACACGCCAGGTGCTCTGTGGATCAGTTTTATTCTTCCATACAAGTTGCTGTGAGTCAGAATCGACTTGATGGCAATGGATTTTTATGTGGAAAGAAACTCGATTTTGCACTTAGTTTAGCCTCTCTATCTATACTGTATGAGCATCTTTATTCTTCATTATCTTCAGCTGAAATTGTACAAAATAAAGCACATAATTATTATAAATCAAGAAGAAGCATTTTGATGATACTGACTTCAGATTTCCAAGTGGACTCTACCAATTTGGAGAAAATTACTGTAATTGAGATGTAATTTTTAGTTAATCGAAAAAACCAAACCCATTGCCATGGAGTCAATTTTGACTCACAGCAACCCTGTAGGGCAGAACAGAACTACCCTATACAGTTTCCGAGAAGTGCCTGGTTGATTCAAACTGCTGACCTTTCAGTAAACAGCTGTAACACTTAACCACTAGCCACCAGGGTTTCCTTAGTTAATGCCACAAAAAAGCTACACTGTCAAGTAAATTCTGACTCATAGCAACCCTATATGTCAAAGTAGAACTACCCCATAGAGTTCCCAAGGATCACTTGGCAGATTTGAATTGCTGACCTTCGGGTTAACAGATGTAGCATTTAACCACTACACCACCAGGGTTTCCATTTTATAAACTATTTTGTAAATCATCATAACTTGGATATATATTATAGAAGTAAACTTAATAAATACATGTTTATCTTTGTCTTGTAATTTGATAGTCAATATATTTTAAATCTGTATGCATAGTGTTTTTAGGAATAAAAGGAATTAATCAAAACAGGCTGCAAATCTGAGTTTTTACTAAATGAAAATTATAGCTCTCATCCACCTATCTCCCATCCATACACATGATGACAAGCTAATGAAATTTCTCTTCTATTTCCTCTGAGTACATAAAGGCCATTAAATAATGTTTGAAGGTCTTTCTGATGACAACACAGTCACAGTCAACACACAGTCATCATAGGTTAATAAGACACATTCTCTCCCTGACAAAACACTTCATCAGCTCCTCTCTACCTTGTCTAACACAACAAATCCCTTTCATTGGTCACCTTAATGTAAATACCACAATAACAGCATTCAAAGGAAGCACAGATTTTTATTAAATGTTGTATTGCATATCCACATTAAGTCGCATATGTATAAAACAATCATAGGAAACATATTGCCTCCTACACAGCACCTTTCTAAAAGATTTAAAACAGAATTCATTGTAATTCTGATCTTTAATTTGTGGAGTGGTTTCAGTCTGTTCCCTTAAGAACTAGAGGAGTTGGTACAATCATGAGAAAACAAAACATCTAATACATAGAATTCCAAAACTCTAATGAATAAATGTACAATGTATAAAATTTAAAAATAAACCACCTGTCATTACATCAACTCTGACTCACGACGACCTCCAGTGTGTCAGAGTAGAACTAGGCTGATTTTTTTGGAAGTAGTTTGCCAGGCATTTCTTCCACGGTGCATCCAGGTAAACCTGAAACTCCTCCCTTTCAGTAAGCAGTTCAGCACATTAACTATTTGTGCTCTCCAGGGTCTCCAGTGTACATTAAAGAGGCTCAGATGCAAGGGCTTTGTTCAGTGGAGACCTCCAGAGGACGGAAATAAATCAACTGAATTCCATTAGGCTAGTAGCAAGCCAGAAATCCTGGGGGCATAGTGATGAAGTGTTACAGCTGCTGACCAAAAGGTCAGCAGCTTAGTTCCACCAGGCATTGCTTGTAAACTCTATGGGGCAGTTCTACTCTATATAGAGTAGAGTAGAACTACTCTACTTCTATAGGGTCACTGAGAGTTGGAATCAACTCAGCGGCAGTGGGGTTTTTTTGATTCTTTAGTAGCAGTCCAAGTTATGGGAGCACCATGGGAAATGAAAGAATTTTCAAACGAATTTAGGAAGTTTGCCAAGCACTGCAGAGGAAGGACAGATTGAGACAAGACAGAGTAGGTAGTTTTTGTCAATTTTTAAGTGAGAGCTTTTTCTAAAATAAATTTTCCCATGGAAAACGACAAGTTCTCAATGTTCTGGATGCTTTGCAAATTTAAGTTGTGTGCCACAAGCGTTTCCAACGAAACCATGAATAAAAGCCACTAAAACATCACTATCTGGCTGTACTGGTCACACCCCAAAAGTCATTATCTCTGCTGTAATAGGATTTATATTTATCCATATTGCAATGACCTATATTAATCACTGGGGATTCAGCTAGCGGCATCTTTGAGGAAGTTGTATTTTGACTGTCCTTAGCATTTAAGGAGAAACAAATAGCTTTGCTAAGTACTAAGCCCTGGTGGCACACAGGTTAAGCACTTTACTAACCAAAAGATTGGTGGTTCAAACCAAAAGGTTGGCTTCAAGGAATAAAGAGCTGGCACTCTGCTCCTGTAAAGATTACAGCCTGGAAAGCCCTGTGGGGAAGTTCTACTCTGTCACACGGCATTAGCCAAGCCAGCCAAGTGCCATTGAGTTGGACCCGACTCAGCATTACTGTGAGTCAAAATCCACCAGACAGCTTCTGACAACAAATTTAAGTTTGCTTCACTGTGCAAGCTGACAGACTCAGGAATGTAATCTTCATAGCTTCTACAGAGTCAATGATACAGTAGATGACTTTCTTATAAACCTCTCTTTCAACTCTGTTACATGAATATCTTTGTGGAAACACTTTATGAATCCAGGTGTAAAGGTCTACCAGCCAACATACCAAGAATGAGAATGGTTCTCTCTTTTTGCATATGTATTAGTCATTTGGGAAGTAGGAATTTTCTCCCTTCTCAAACAGGTAGAGTCACACACAATTTCCATAATTTACAGAATATTTGCACCATTTGTCATACATGCTATTTAAAGCTAACCCATACCTTACCCATTGCCAGTGAGTCGAGTTCAACTCATAGCAATGCTATAGGACAGAGTAGAACTGCCCCATACAGTTTCCCAGGAGCACCTGGTGGATTCAAACTGCTCACCTCTTGTTTAGTAACCACAGCTCTTAACCACTATGCCATTGTCTTAAAATAATTTATAACCCTAGAACCTGTCCAATCACCACAAGAAACTCAATTTGTCTCACCTAAGATTTTTGTGAGAAGTCTGTAAATTGACATTGAAATGCAGCTTTTATTAAAATGAATGATAAAATCTTTCAGAGAGGAATAATCACTACAGGTGGTAATAACTGTGGTAATATTATTTAGTCCCATTAATGCTTTTTGTTGTTGGCTTCCATCTAAAATTTGGCCAAGACCTACTATGCCCCTAAATGCTTTGATTTGCTGTAACATCACTAGGATTGTCTTTGTGTAACTTGTGAAGTACTAGAAGTTTCTTCCTGTGTCTTCCTATTCAATCCCTTATCCTGTCTCCTGTACTCTTTCACTATTCTTTTTCCCTCAGTTTTCTACCTTACTATATCACAACCTCCTACTCGCATTCTTTTTCTTATATTCAGGTTTTCCATGATTATTTTAAAAAGGCCTAGGCACTTGATTGCTTTTAAAATAATTTATATATTAAAAGATATCCCAGAAGCAACCCAGATGCCCAACAACAGAAAAATGGATAGGTAAACTATGGTATATATACTCAATGGAGTACTACGCAATGATAAAGAACAATGATGACTTCAGGAAACATCTCATGATCTGGTTTCAACTGGAAGACATTATGTTGAGTGAAATTAGTCAGCGACAAAAGGACAAATATTGTATGAGACCTCTATGATAAGATCTCAAAAACAGACTTGTGTATAGAAGAAAAGACTCTTTGACAGCTGCAAGGGGGAGGGGAGGGACGGTAGGAGGGGTAAGGTTTTAGATTAGATAGTTGCTAGGTATCTGGTTGGGTGAAATCGGTGATAGCACACATTAGAAACAAGAACAATATTAAGTGGACTTAAACATAACATGAGTACTCCTTCCATGTTAACCCAATATTGCAAGGATAGAGTATCTGGGGCAGGGGACAGGGGACCATGCTCTTAGGTGAAAGCGAGGCCAATTGGCACAACTAGCATTTTGCTAAGAGGGCTCTCTGTACCGCACGGTGGTGAGTGGCGTCTGGGGTCTTAAAAGCTGCCAAGCTGCCATCCGAGGGCACAGCAAATGGTCCCAACTCAGCAGGAACAGATGATCACCGAGGACCAAAATGACATGGGGTAAAGACAACCTAGAAGATAGAGAGACCCACATGAGCGGGTGCCTACATCGACTTGGGACCAGAAGAACCAGATGGTGCCTGGCCACCACCAGTGATAGCAGCGATGGAGCTAAATTGTGTCTCACAGGCAACACAAGAATAAAAAGGGGTGCGCCCTGAGATCCCCACTAAAAGACCTGAATTGATGGTCCAGTGGTTTTGGGGTTCCCCTGGGAGCATGGCCCCTCACCCTGATGCTGCCCTTGACCATAAATCATAGTGAAGGTCCACGCTTCGGACAGGAATGGATTGGACTTGGCGATGCAGTGACCATATATTGGATGCACTTTATGGTTCCATACATCTATAGGATATCATCCTGCTGACCTCTGGCTGGAGGAAGGAGAGTGGGTGGAGAGGAGGGGAAAAAGAGACTGTTGGGAGGATGAGACACGTATGCAGCAGAGAGGAATAGTGGGCTGCCACCGGGCAGGGAGAGCAGTGGAAGCTGAATATAGGTGGGTATGTAAATTTACACGAGAATGTACATTTTCACTCAGTTATATTAAATAAAAAACTTTGAAAAAAGATATCTCAAAAACAGATAAAAAAAAACTTCAATGCCAAAAATACAAAATATTATCAGACCATCTGCTATACTTGATCATAAATCTGAGCTGACTTCTAAATAGAATCAAAGATAAAATGTGTCTGCCAATAGAAAGAAAAGAGACTTTCCTGTCATATTCAGCTTCCTGTCCACCACACATTTGTTCTACTGTCAAGTACTTTTCTGAACTATGATGACATGGTAGATTCTAGAAGTCAGAGAGACTATGCTTACATAGATTCACCACCATGGTCACTCCTTAGTTGGTTAACAAGAGATACTTTGGAATATCACTGCAGTCAACATTTGTTTGCCACCTCCGTAGCTTCCAGTCTCCCTTTTCTTGCAGTATCTGGACTTTCCTACTAGTATAGTTTGGCCTCCTAGTTCTAGACGTAAATTCGTAATTGACTTAAACCAATTAATCCTTTCTGGTCCTAATGCTGGGTGAATGGTGGACAAATAATCCACTTTGTTTATTTCATCAGAGAAACAAACTTTCTAGCCAACAGAAACAGGGATGCATGGATCGCCACAATTTATCTGCACCCATCTTGGAAACACTAAGTGGGAGAAAACTGAGAGTAAGGTCAGTGCAAAGAAGTGGATCCAGGAACCAGCTTCTGCTCGTACTTCATTCTAAACACATTAAAGCCCTGATAAATAAATAAGCCTTGCCTGAAGCTAGATCTTTTTCTGGTGGTTCCATTACATGATTTAGTAAGTTCACTCCCTCTTAGGTATAAGTTACTCAGAGTCAGGTTTTCTGAAACATTTCTGTTAAGAATATTTCCCAGGTAATGCAGCATTTTTCCTGTCAGATGGAGTAAATTCAGTCAACCTATATATAAGGTAGACATTGTGTAACAGGGAGAAACTGTCCAATTTGTTAATTTCCTACTTGTTAATTTTCTCAGATCAAGAAAGAAGCTTAGACTCTCATCTTTGGTCTCCGGGGGAAGGTTGGGTAGTTAACATATATATCTTCTCTTGCGTCATCCACGGGTTGATTGGTAGAGATGGGACTTCTGTAGTTGTTGTCTGTCTGGAAAGACAAACAGCAACGGATTTTAATATTATTCTTCATTCTAGGAGCTAAAATAGGCACTCAACCACAAAACTACTCAGCTCAACCATCATATAATATCATATGGGTCATATCAGTGGGTCAAATTCCCACTAAGGTTAAATTTATAACACATTTCCTTCATTGTAGTGAACTTTAGTTAGAAATCCTTGATTCAAAGGACTCCTTGTGAGACGCAACCAAAGCCTAACCTAGAGTAGTACTTTCCATACTGTGCTATGAATGACCTGTTTAGGTATGTAGCTTCAGCTTCCAGTATTAGGCTATTTTGATAAAAACATTTATTCATTTTTATACAGAACATTTGGGGTATGGGGTTGCCATGAGCTGGGCTAACAATAATTACAATGTCTACATAGTGTTTTCATAGTGGGTATCCATCAATGTCTGTTGAATGAATGCCTTGATAAATATCTTTAACTCATATAGTGTTACGGCTTGAGAAACAAGCAATTTTGAATACAAGAGAAAAAAAAAGCTGTCATTTACTTTCAAGATGATGTTTTACAATCACTAATCTTCTCTACGTTAACCAAGTTACTTGGACCACACATATGTATATAACAGAAAGAATATAGAAAAGAGATGAGAAGGAGGAAGAGGGATTAAGGAAGACAAGAAGGACAGAGGGAGTTGGGAAAGGGAAAGGAAGGAAAGAAAAAGGGGAAGGGAGGAAAAGAAGGAGAGAAATGTCCTTTGGTGGTTAGTCAGAAATTTAGAATGGTTTAGGTGTTTGCAAGAAGAAAGTTCAGGTGTCACTGTTATAGACAGCATGTCTAAACCAAAGAATCAAGAAGTCCTAATGTCTTGATTTTTCAAAGGCCAGCTTACTATTTCACTGTCTCCAGTAACAATCATGAGATGGTGCAGGACCAGGCAACATTTTGTCCTATTACCCACTGCCCTTGAATCAGGGCTGACTCATAGCGACTTTAGCGGTCAGGGTAGTACTGCCCCATAGAGTTTCCAAGGAGCTCCTGGCAGATTTAAACTGCTGACCTTTTGGTTAGCAGCCACAGCACTTAACCCACTACGCCACCAGGGTTTCCTCTGTCCTGTTACATACCTGTTATGTTAGGCATAATGTTGCATAAGTTGAAGCGAACTCAATGACAACTAACAAGTTAAAAAAAACACAAGCATGAAAATGTTGACTATAAGATGTATGAAGTTGCAAAGTTCCTTTTGTCTCTTGAAGTTCATGGTAACAAATTCAGCTTTGAACTGCATGAAGTGGTCAACTGCTAAAGCAGAAGGGAACTCCAAAACTGTAAGTGACCAGAGCACCATTCCATTGCATAATTGGATGGCAGATAAAATGAGGCAAGGCTTCTTGACTCTTTGCAGTTCAAAGATTCATTTCATGAATTTGTTAGGGAAATTTTTTTTTTTAAAGAGTAACTACTTAATATAGAAAAATTTAAACTGATAGATTAAGAAATCTGAAGCATATGTTTTAGATTGTAGAAATTGTAAAATTTACCTTTAGGACACATAGAATTCAACTGCAAACAATTAAACTGTAGAGCAATTAATGCAATTTACATAGAACCTAGGGAAAATATTTTACTGCAGAACCACAGACAATCGTATTTGTGCTGAAGAGAGGTATTTGAATGATATTAAAAAAACAAATCTGTGGTCACCAAGTCAATTCCCACTCATGGTGAACCTAAGGGACACAGTAGGTTTCCAAGGAGCAGCTGGTGCCTCACAGGGTTCCTGGGGAGCAGCTGATAGAGCCTAAGGATCAACCTTTTGTTAGCAACAAGCTCTTAACCATGTGGCCCCAGGGCTCCACTTGATCAATACCCATTTAAATTAAAAAGGGAAAGTGCAGGGGGGTGAGGAGGAAAAATTTATACTGTTTCAGGCTTCTATGGCTATAAGACAGTTTATTAGCTTTATAACTATCAAGAATCTATTACTTAATAAATTAATTCAGATGTAGCATTAATAATAAATAGCATGCATTGTACGCTTGATATGCTTCTGGCTCTTTTATGTGCTATTCCAATGTAATCCGCACAATAATCGTGTGACACAATAAATACTACTGTGCGCCCTTGTATCTAATAAAGCAAGCAGAGCTGAGAGGTGCAGTCAGCATGTATGAGGACACAGCGCATCCATGGTCCATTCGTGGCCTGCTGTGCAATACTGCCTCTGGAGTTCAGGTCAGTGCTGATCATTATAATGTCAGTGGAATAGCTCCTTTTTTTATGGTGATATGAAACAAGCTTCCATCTCAAAGGGTATTGGTAAAAGGGAAGAGTCCAAAAAAATAACATTGTCCTCAAATAGCTGACTCCTGTATGATAGGCAACTACTTGGCCAGGTTATTAAAAGAACTGCAAAATGGACTGAATTTACAAGACATTCACGATGCACAAAAATGACCATTCGGAGAAAACTTACCTTACTGTGCATATCCCGAGATGCTGGACATAGATTTCTTTTATGTCTCCTCCTTCTGGGGATACATATTCAACAGAAGCATATTAAGATATTAAACTTTAGCATTAGTATTATTTCACATACCATTTCTTACCTGTGGCCCAAGCCCACAAACATTTACTAAAGATGTTGAAGAAGCTACCTGCAGTTGCCCTACACAAACTTGCTCAAAATCCCATTAACCTGAATTCTTTTTCACTTTCCCTACCTTCTCCAAGATGGCCAGATGATGAATGCAATTAAACAGATATCTAGCCAATATTAGTTACTAATTTCAGTGATTTTGCCCAAGGTAGTTCATAGTGGAATTACTACACAGATGGCTTATTAAAAAAAAAAAAAAAAAACCACTGGCCTTGAGCTGATTCCAAGTCATAGCAACCCTAGAGGTCAGAGTAGAACTGCCCCATAGAGTTTCCAAGGATCACCTGGCAGGTTTGAACTGCCAACCCTTTGGTTAGCAGACATAACACTTAACCACTATGCCATCAGGATTTCCCTATCTGTTACATCTCTCTAAACAGAAGATTCCTGAATAACAGAGAAAATGAGTTGCATGCAAAATGTAAAGTTTGTTGTTGTTGTTATTTTGTTTTAAGACGAGGTTTTAATTTCTCCAAGAAAATCTTGAAAACCTGGCAAGAGAGTCCCTAGGTAAGCAAAGGATCTCCAGCTGATGGTTACCAACCTCTGATGGCATCTTCTGGACCTTTTGCAAGCGCAGACCTTTGCATCAGCAGAATTGCAAAGAATCTCTAGCAAAATGGCCAAGTGAATATGACAATAAGCAAAGGTTTCTGATCGATGAGAATTTCCCGTATTGATAGAATGTTTATATGTGCAATGCAAGTGTCTACACGTTTTATACAGGTTAAGTCATTTAATCCCGATGAGAAGTCTATGATATAAATATTATTACCCTCTTTTTATGAGGAGAAAACTGAGACGTAGGTCTGACTTTTGCTCTTCCACTAAATCTTGGTTCACAAGGCTTGCTATCCGACGATATGAAGTTAACCTTCCCAAACAGATTCAAATATAGACTGATAGACAAACAAGCAGTAAAAATAAGCCCATGTATACAACGTGATAAAGAAAAGGGAATGTGCGACTTAGATTCAGATGGTCTGATTTACTTCTGCTCTGCAATTTTCCAGCTGAGTTAGTTACATTTCTAAAGTTCAGTCCTGTCGTGCGTAAAACACAGATAGTAAACATACTGTGGATTGCGCTAGGCTGAGCAACCATTCTAGTTTGCCTGGATGGAGTGACTTTCAATGCAGAAACAGGGGAAGTCCCAAGACAAACCAGGACAAGTTGAGCACCCTATTTGTTGTGAACAGTAAAGTAGACAACGGGAAAATTCAGAGTCTCACATTTTACACGGGCTCACTAAACACGAACTTTATCCTTGCAAACACAGGCATCTATCTCTAGAATGTATTCAGGCTCCTCTTACATTGATTACCACTGTACACTTTTCCCTAGTCATGTCTATTAATAGTGTCCCTATCTTATCAGTAAACAACAAAGACACAAACAAATTGCAGAGCAACTGGTCAACCACCCCCGCACAGTGGCTCCCAGTGCCGGCACCACCTGAGAGCTCCGTCTGGTTTGCGTGCCCTATCTGATTCATTGCGTCCGATGTCTGAGTCAGTGCACAGGATGCTGCAGAGTTCAGAAGGGCCATGTTTAAGCCCTTGGGTCATTTTTCAAAACATTCCCATTTGAAGTACCAAGATAATAGTGCCGAGGTAGATAAAGTAAGTTCTTTTCCCACTGTGATGTTCTGTCCACTAATCTTCTTTTTACCACATTTAACCAATGAGGACAATATATTCTATGGTTCAGTTTAGCTATTCATGCAAGAGCAGTGCATTTTCATGATGCAAACACCATCACTTCTGATATCTGTGACCTGCAGACATCCATGCCGTAACTCTCTCGCTCTTAGTCACAGCACCTGTGTTCCCTTGACTCCTTGACATCTCTTCCCAAAATGTGTTTTTTTTATTAGCCAGGGTGAAGCAGCAGAGAAATGCTTGGTGTCACTAACATCCTGGGTTTCTCAGCCTAATTTGCTTATTTCCGATCAGGGAAAGACTCAAGGACAGTCATAGTGGAAAGAGAACTAAAATAACTGTTTCCCATTTCATTTTAATAAAACAAAGGCTTACTGAACATCCATTATTTGGAAGGAGAGTACCAAGTGCACTAAATACCTAAAAATGATTAAAATACAGTGCCTGCTATTTGTAATCACAAGCATGAGAAAAATTAAAATACAAAGCAAGATGGGAGGAATAGCAGATAAGATGGTGACATCATGTCTGTTTGCAGAGAGGGGAAACAGGGTGACCTCAGAGGGGAGACGAGGGCCCTGTACCTTAGGTTATGCACAGGGTTAAAGTCACACGTGGGAGAAGCAACATTTTGATAGAAGTCCTATGGGAAGAAAGCTGGGGTATAGTCAATTAAAAAAAAAAAGTGTGTTTTTAACAAAAGTTGTCAACATCAGGGTGCAAGTAAAGTAGAAAATACAAACTGAAAATGAGGCTGGGTTAGAACCCAGGTGTCTTCAGTGACAGGATTAGTGGGTTTTAACTTTAGTCTAAGGGCAGAATGGACACTAACAATGCCTTTTAAATGGGAGGACGGCATAGCCAACCCAGCTAATAGAAGGGGAACCAGAAGGTGGGTGGGTTAGGGAGAGAGGAACTGCCTAAGAGCAGGAGACCCACCTAAGAGCAGATTGGAGCATTTTACTGAAAAACAAGCAAGCAAACAAACAGGGGCAATAATGAGGGTCTCCAAAGAAGTAGAGGTCGAGGATATGGAAAAGAGATTACGTGTGGGAAATGCACTGGAAATCCATTGAACAGACCCACATGTGTATGGGGTGTGTGTGAATGAGACAGAGACAGAGAGATACAGATGGGGATTCTTGGTAATCTTACTGAGGGATAACAGTGGATATATTCATTCACTCAACACGTATACAAGGCCAGACAATTAAGGTTGTGAACTCATCCTAGAAAAAGTGCCTTGAAGAGTGGAGTAGGTGCTGGCATTGGTGCACAGCTTCTCAAAAGGAGTACTTCAAAGGCAACCATAGTGATATTCAGCAATGAGGCATCTAATACTTTTCCTAGGATGAGTTCATGAACCTAATTGTCCAGCCTTGTATGTTGTGTCTACAGTGTACCAGAAACTGAAAATGTGGATATCAAAGGCTTGGTTCCTCCATCCCCTTAAAAAGATAAACTTTAGTCAGAACACAAGTGTAGGGAGTATTCCTAACACAACATGATCACAGTTAAGAAGTACAACAAATACCTAGAATAGTGAATTGATAAACACAGTATGAAAAAGCGCTGGTGGCACAGTGGTTAAGTGTCTAAGCTGCTAACCAAAAGATTAGCAATTTGTACCCACCAGCCACACCTTAGAGGAAAGATATGGCAGCCTGTTTCAGTATAAATTAGAACCTTGGAGATCCTATGGAGTTGTTCTACTGTGTCCCATATTCCAGGTCATTATGAGCTAGAACCAACTCCACAGCAACCGGTTCTGAAAGTCTCTTACCTTTTCCATCTGTGGCAGACCTAGAATTTTCTAGGACATTCCAGATTGGGAAAACCTGGTGATGTAGTGGTGAAATGCTGTGGCTGCTAATAAAAAGGTCGGCTGTTGCAATCTACCAGGCACTCCTTGGAAACTCTATGGGGCAGTTCTACTGTATCCTATGGGATCGCTTTGAGTCAGAATGAACTTGACAGCAGTGGGTTTGGGGAATTCTTGATCGACCCTTTCTTCTTCTCGCATATTTCAAGACAAACAAAAATCTCAAACCATTGAAATCAAGTCAATTCAGACTCATAGCAATCCTACAGGACAGAGTAGAACTGCCCCATAGGGTATCCAAGGCTATACTCTTTATGAACGTCAACTGCCATGTCATTCTCCAGTGAACCAGCTAGTGGATTTAAACTGCTGACCTTTCCATTAGCAGCTCAATACTTAACTACTGTACCACCAAACCACTAAGCACCACTGCCATCAAATTGATCCCTATTCATAGTGACCCTATAGATAGAGCAGCACTGCTTCATAGAATTTCCAAGGAGTGCTGGTGGATTTGAACTGCTATGAGTCTAACACTTGACAAGGGCTTATGAAACACTAACTTTGTCCCTGCCAACACAGGCATCCATTCATAGAATGCATTTAGGCACCTCTCACATTTATCATCACTGCACACTTTGGTTAGCAGATGGAGCAGTTAACCAGTATGCCACCAGGGTTTCCAATTATACCACTAGGGACCCCAAACAGTAACCTATCCTCCTAAAGTAGCCCCCTGTGCAATCCCTTTTACCCTCAATAATTCCTAAAAATATCACCTTGATTGCTTGTTTCAGAGTATATCTAACAATATCAAATTTGTTTTCTGCTTTTTAGAACACGAGTTTCATATCTTTCTCCCTACTGTGCACAATATATATTTGATAGATGAATAAAGAAAGTGATTATCACTTAAACTTTGTCTCCCCCTTCCTAAATCGGACAGTCTAACAATCAATCAGTCAATCAGTCTCTCTCTCACACACCACACCATATGCACACATACACACTCCAGTCCTTCACGCTACAGTTTTTTCCTGGGGAGGAAGAAAACAGACAGGAAGAAAGATGGAGCAGAGACACCAAGCAGCCTGCTGCCCAGAATGTGTTAACATAGGGGCCTACTGCTAACTCTCACTAATTCTCAAATGAATGACTCTAGCTTTCTTCTCTAGTGCTATTGCAACCACTTCTCCTCCTTTGTGTAAGTACAGTACTCAAAGAAATGTACATGAGTCCTGAGACAGCTTGACAAACTATTGAGTTATTAATAGAGATCATCTCACATCAAAAGTACTCAGCCTGAACAGATTCAGGATTAGTTGCAATACTCACCTGTTACAATAAATGACAATGACGATGGCAGTTAAGAGAAACAACAGCAACAATAAAACTGCCCCTCCAGTCAAGAAGATGATATATCGGTTAACAGTTTTATCTAAGAGAAAAAATATGAGAATTAGAAACAACCTAAGTAAAGCCAGGAAAGAGACATATAGGAAACTGAGAAAGGTTGATGGGTCATTAGAGAGTATCCAAAACAAACCAAAAATCCAATATAAAGTAGGATGAGAAAGAGAAAAAATAAGATGAGAGAAGAAAAAGATAATTTTTATTTTACAGTTCCCTAAATATTTCTAACTCTTCACGTATTTCTATTGAATTGTAGACTCAGCAGAGTCTAATGTCTTAAAGAGACACCTAAGTTAGATCATGACAAATATCACCTGATTCCAGCAAACATCTGGCCACAGACATAAAATCTTTTGGGGGGGGGAAACAACTATCAAAATAGTACACAAATGAGTGTTACTTTATTATCTAACATAAGAGCATTCAACACAGACGTACATGTCACTTTGATGTTTATAATTAGAATTTCATTGAAGTATTTTTTACTTTAAGTCAATGAAAAAAATAAATAATCAGGAAAATGTGTCACTTCAATTCAGTCTCTCCCTGAAAGGAACAGTGGTCCAGGATCAGAAGTTCTCATCCTGGTTCTCTCACGATTTAGCTGTTTGACCTCCATCCAAGTCCTTCCGTTCCTTCTTCATCTGCCAAGGGTGGCAATGACGGCAGTTCTAATGACGTCACAGGATGGTGGTAGGAATCTAATGAGGCAACACCCTAAAGGACACGCAGTTACTGGAGGGACTTGGCCTCCGGAGAGTGGGCTCAACCAGCTCAGAAATGGTTGGTATTTATTTTACATGCTCCTCCCCAGGAAACATCTCACCACCACCACCCCCAGCAGAGAACCTGAGAGGTGCTTTACACAAAGATGAAACATGATAAATATGTATTGTTGGGAATGTAATTGAACTGAAACTTCAGAAATTGCCTTTACTGCTCTTTGGGGGCTACCAACCAGTGTGTCAGTTAGTTGCACTGTGCTCGCTTGCATGTTGCTGTGATACTGGAAACTATGTCACTTGTCTTTTGAATCCCACCAAGTCACTCAAAGTGAATAGCTTTCAGCAGAGTATCCAAACTAAGACAGCCTAGGAAGAAAGGCCTGGTAAATACACTTCTGAAAATTACTCAGTGAAAACTCTCTGGATCGTAATAAAATATTGTATAGTACTGGAAGATGAGGCCCCTGAGTTGCAAGGCACTCAAAATACACAGTGGCTGCAAGAAGGGACTGAGACATACCAGTGACCATGAAAATGGCACAGAACCAGGCAAAGTCATTCTGTTGTACACAGGTCACTGTGAGTCAGAGCCAGCTTCACGGCATCAAACAGAGCAAATTTCTAAGCCTCCCCTCTGGATGAATGGGCAAAGCCCTGTCTGAAGACAGAGTTCCCTCTCTCTCATGCTGAAAGCTCAAGCACAGTGCCAGGCTATCTAGAATTCCACTGCAACCTGAAAACCATGCTTGTTAACTGATTCTTCCCTCTTATTCCAGATTATTTTTCCTTTCTAATCCATCATCTAGCTGTGATGTTTTCCATGATAAGACTTTAAACTGCAGCCTTACTCTTTCCTTTTAAGTGAAAGCGCAAAATACATGAACACTTCAAAGATTTATACATAGAGGCTGAGAAAGGCTTCTCTCAAAATATGATAGGGAAAAGGAAAGCTAATTTGTGTTGAGAACAAAATAAATAAATCAATTACTCACAGAAGGAAATTTTCTGCCCATTAAATAAGAAATTAACCCCTCTATGCTTTTATCACATTATGGAGATACAAAAAGAAAAGAGAGAGAGAGAGAATAGCTGAATTATTTTGCATTATAACACAGGACTATAAAACCTGCTATATTTCTTATATCTAAGAACCTCCTGGGTGGTACAAACCATTAACATGCTTAGGTGCTAACCAAAAGCTTGGAAATTTAAGTTCACCGAGAAGTGCCTCAGAAGAAAAGCCTATAAATCTACTTCTTAAAACCCAGCCACTGAAAGCCCCGTGGGGTACAGTTCTTCTCTGACACACATGAGGTTGTCATGAGTAAGAGTTGACTCCACAGCAACTGGTAACAGGGTTTATACATAAATAATCTGAACATTAAACCAATCAAGCAAGCATAACGAAAAAAGTGAAAGTCTTAATTTAAAAAAATCATTGACATTAGTCTGGGAAAATTGCTTATTTATTAAAATACTATTTATATCTTTGTTACACATACACTAAAAAGAAGTCTGGATGGGTTAAAGATCTATATTGTTGTAATATAAACATCAAAAGAAAAAAATGAATATTACTTAAGCTCTGGAAGCAGAAATGACTTCATAATTTGTAAGAACATAAATAAGATTGACTAGGTCGAAAGGAACAATGTGCTATGAGGCATCACCATAACAAATATCTATATACCCAATGACAGGGCTCCAAAATACATAAAACAAAGTCTAATAGCACTGAAAAAAGAAATTGACCATTTCACAATGGTAGTAGGAGTCTTCAACACACTGCTTTCGGTAAAGGATAGAACACCTACAAAGAGACTCGGTGAAGATACAGAAGATCTAAAAGCCACAATCAACCAATGTCACCTCACAGACATATAGAGAACACCCCATTCAAGCACAGCCAAGTCTATATTATTTTTCAACACATATAGAACATTCTCCAGGATAAACCACATTTTAGACCACAAAGCAATCCATGATAAAATCCAAAACACTGAGATAATGTAAAGCATCTTCTCTAATCACAGTGTCATAAAAGCAAAAATTAATAACGAGAAAGAATAAGGCAAAAAAAAAAAGAAATACTAAATACATGGCACTGAATACTACCTTGCCTAACAAGTCGCATCCGACTCGACGGCACTTGGCTAATTGATAAAACCAAAGATGGAATCAAAAATTCTTAGAATCAAGCAAGAATCAAAACACATCATACTCAAACCTTTGGACACAGCAAAGTCAGTGTTCAGAAGTCCACATGTAGCAATAGATGCACATATCAGGAAATAAGAAAGGCCTTAAAAACTCTGAAGTCTTAAAAGCTCAGGAGCAGCCATCTAAGATACTCTACTGGCCTCACCCCATCAAAAGCAACGGAGAATGAAGAAAACTAAGGACACGGGAAAAGATTAGTCCTTACGGCTATCCCAGGCTTCACCACAGTCTGAGTCCAGCACAACTAGATAGTATCTGGCTACCATTACTAACTGCTGTAACGGCGATCACAAGATGGAGCTAGAGAAAAATGTAGAACAAAATTGTAACTCAAAAAAAAAAAAAAAAGCCAGACTTACTGGTCTGACAGAGAAGGGAGAAGCTCTGAGAGCTGGACTCCCAGACACTCTTTTAGCTCAGAAATAAAATCACTCCTGAGATTTACCCTTCAGCCAAAGATTAGATAGGCCCATAAACCAAAACAAGACTAAATGAACACAGCAGCCCAGAGGGAAAGACAACAAAGCGGGGGCAGACAGGAAGGCTGGTATTAGGGAACCCAACAGTGAGAACGGAGAATGCTGGCACGTCAGATCATTAACCAATGCGGGAGATGCTTGCAAGGCACTATGTCAATATTTTTAAGTGTTGACCTCCAGGAAGTAGAATCAAAAGTAATTGTTTCTTTAAACGATTTAGCATTTTCAAATTTCCCAAATGATGTATTGTTTCGTAATCAGTTTTTTGTTTTGTTTTTTTTTTTAAAAAAAGGACAAACACGTAAAGGACTACTTGTTTAGAATAATCTACCAAATATTGGCTGCTGTATTTAAAGAGCAGGATGCATTCTCCTTCTTTGGAGAATACTCAGAATCTTTAACAATTCAGCAGCCATCCTTCATTAAGCTCTACATTACATGAATTTGGAAGTAGAATCTCCTTAAAAGTATGGCCATTTATGTCCTACTGGTCAACTATAAATCCAAATTTCAAATGCCATTCTTTAATATAAAATACATTACCTCTTTTTATGCCCTGGCTATAATGTTTGACCTTTCAGAGTTAGATCCATTTATTCATTCATTCATTTAACAGAGTCTTCAAGTGAATGCTGAGTCTCTGGCATGATAAACTCCAAAACCCACTGTCACTGAGTCGATTCAAACTCATAACAATCCCATAGGATAGGGTAGAGGTGCCCCATAGAGTTTCCAATGAATGCCTGGTGGATTTGAACTGCCAGCCTGTTGGTTAGCAGGCGGCAGCTACGGCACTTAACCACTGTGTCACCAGGATTTCCTGGCATGCTAGATAATCCAGAACAAAAAGCCAAACCCACTGCCATCAAGTCAATTCCAACTCACAGTGACCCTACATGACAGAGGAGAACCGCCCCACAGAGTTTCCAGTGAGTGTCTGGTGGATTTCAACTGCCAATCTTTTGGTCAGTAGACATAGCACTCAACCATTACACCACTGGGGTTTCCATGATAGATAAGGCGGTGGGCAAAAGCAAAATTGGTGCCTAACTTAACAGCATGCACATTGTTTTGAAAAGTTCTGGATAATTTTAAGGTGCCTGTGGAACAAGCATGTTCCCATAACAAATAGGGGAGAAAAGGTTAGATAGAGTTTTCAAGTTACAGGCCATAAATGGTACAATCTAGAATGTTCCAGTCTACAGGCAGCAATGCTTTTGTCTCCTTTCCCTGCCCTCTCCTTGTTGCTTTAAGATCCAGGCTGATATGACCATACAACTGGTTTAGCCAAGTGTGGCTAAACAAACAAGTGAAAACTTAAAGGGAACTGTGTCTGGGTGACTGCTTTCGGAAGCTAACCAATAGCTCATAACATCCACTCTCTCCCCCAAGCTCTGTTCATAGATCTTAGGCTGCATAATGTCCGCCCTCAAGCTCCTCTCCTAAAGAAGGAAGAATTACTGCCCATTCTCACAGCCACTTTTGCTGACTTTTTTTTTTTATTTCACTTACACACCAATGTCGAGCTGATTCACAGGAGGACAAAAGTGTCTTGACCCATAAAGCCATTATTTTCCCTCCCATCACAAAAGATAAATACAGTTAAAACAATTTAAAGCAAGTCAATGAAATACATAAATGAATAATTCACTCCTGGACTGTGACCTTCCAGGCTAAGCTTCTGTCCATGACAAGTATTTATGGCTGAGTTATAAACCCTAGGACAGGCTCATGACAGAAATGCAGCTAAGATCATCCTTCAGAGTCAGGCAGCTGAGAGTAGGCAAGAATGTCTAGTATTTGTCCTTCATCAGAATTTGGGGTGGCCTCAGAAGTGAGGAAGCCAAGTCATCTAGAACCTAAATATTTGAACCAAAAACATGCTAAGGAAACTCACAGCTCCTTGTCCTCTGGCCAGCTCTGTGTAGATCAGGGTAGATACAGCTGTTAAAATGATTCTCAATTTCATATGTTTTTAAAAGAGTGCAAGAATATACCTCTTGTTCTAGGTATAAATGGAATGTACATGTGTGTGGGTTCAGTGGGAAGAAGTTTGTGTCAGCCCACAGACGACATTCTCAAAACCCTTTTAAGTTTTAACTCACTATGTGATACAGGAGGAAACCCTGGTAGGGTGGTGGTTAAGTGTTACAGCTACTAACCAAAAGGTCAGTAGTTCAGATCCACTAGGCACTTCTTGGAAACTCTGTGGAGCAGTTCTACTCTGTCCTATAGGGTCACTATGAGTTGGAATCAACTCCACAGCAGTGGGTTTCATTTGGTTTCATTTACATGATGCAGGAAGGCATCTTAGTGGCACAGTGGTTACAGGGCTCAGTTGCTAACCAAAAGGTTTGTAGTTCTAGCATACGAGCAGCTCCTGGAGATGTGGCTGTCTGTTTCTGTGAAGATTACAGCCTTAAAAATCCTATAGAACAGTTCTATTCTGTCCTGTGGAGTCCCTGTGAGTTGGAATCAACTTGACAGCAATGGGTTTGGTTTTGGTTTTGGGATATATATTCAAAATTAGGGTTAAATTGCTAACTCATTTTTATTATTTGCATGTTAAAGTAGTCATATATAAAAGACGATGCTTTTTCTTGTAGCTGGACTTGTCTTCCTGGGAAAAGGCAGAGGTAGTGTAGATGACTATAAAATGTAACTGTAGTTTTGGAGGACTACAGGAAATAATGGGAGCCCAAAGGTTGTTGACTTTGCCTGCAAACTGAAAATAGACATCTGGTGAATTTTGATACAGTAATATAATTTCCAAGATTTCAAATAGTCAACTTCCTTTGCTCCAATCAGTTTTATACTTGGTACTTCAAAAACCTTTCCCTGTCTTATAGCAAGAAGGTCTTAGGGAAGATATTATCTTCAGAGAATTAAGGTACCACGTCATCAACTTCTAATCCTTATTCTGAGTAAATAGCAGTTATCTTCCTCTAGAGAGAAATACTGTCTGATTTCCAGGGAGAAACTGAAGACACAGAAAGCTTAAGCAACTCTCCTGTAGTTTCAGAGCACAGCAAGAGGGGATGTCAGAGTCCCAACAAAATGTACAAATTTTGCTACAATGATTTTACTTTGCTTGATGGAAAATTGTTTTCCAAACAGCTTAGGTGCTTTAAAACTTTTTTTCAGGTGAGAAATACACACGTTAAGCTAGGTTGGAAAATTTGCCGACACAATATAGACAACCATGTCAGCTGCATTTTCTGGTTCATTATGTGCTATTATATCATTCTGTGGTCACAATAACGAACAGGGCTTAGTTTCTGACAAGTCCCTAGGTCAGCACAGAAAACACAGGCTGGTGAACACCTGTGATTCAGCATACTTGTACAGAAAAATTTCAATATTGTCTCATAATCTTAGATGTTTTATCTTTGTACACAAATGGTTCTTAGCCTTATTTATCTTTCTTGAGCACTTATCTTGATTTTATAAACACATGTTACTTGAAGGAGTCTCTAAGGAGCCCTGGAGGCACAGTGATTAAGTTCTTGGCTGCTAACCAAAAGGCCATCAGCTTGGCTTGAACCCACTAGTCACTCAGTAAGAGAAAGATGTGGCAGTCCGCTTATGCAAAGATTTACAGTCTTAGAAACCCTACGGGGCAGTTCTACTCTGCCCAGTAGGGACACTATAAGTTAGAATCAACTTAACAACAATGGGTTTCATTTAGGTTTGCTTGCTTGTTTTTGTATATATACATCTTAAGTCAAAATTTCAAGAACTACACATATCTGGCTCACCTTCTTGAGCTTATATAATAGTATAATAAATTTAATATATGACCCTTAAGCATTTCTTCTCTCTGATATTTACTTAATACCTCATTTATCTACATAAACATACCATGTATTTAAAGAACAACTAAAGGCAAACATTTTTGGATTTTGTGCATAGGAAAAAATTAATAATTCAGTATGGGCTTCCAAAGCAAATTAACACACTGATTGCATTGAAAACAAATTATAAAAGCAATGTCTCTTAAAGGACCTGATTTGAGCCAAGACAACTGTAAAATAAAGACAGAATGACATAATCAGCCATGATTGAGTAATCAACTCACTTGTGATTTTAGAAACAGTATGTTTCATCTGGAACTCAGTTATTGCACAGAATTTTAAAAGTGTAACAAAATTGGGGTAAAAATTGTAGTTGATCCATTTCAGTAGAGGTTATTTTAACTTGTAAAGAGTGGAACAAACACATTGAGATTCTGTCCATGTGGTTCTAGCTTGTGAATTAACTGTTTGGGGACACATTTTTTTTTTTTTTTTTAGTTCAGTAAAGATAGCAAAAGACGGAGGATCATCACATTATTTTCTACGGTAGACACGAGATATCTGTAGCCCAGTGCCCGCCAGCTGGATCTTCATGTCTGTGGCCTCCGTGTCAGTCTTAGTCATCCATTGATGCTCTAACAGAAACATAAGTGGATGGCTTTAACAAAGAGAAATTGATTTTCTCAGAGGAAAGTAGGCAAAAGTCCAAATTCAGGGCATCACTTCCAGGAAAAGTTTAGCTCTGGAGGAAGGTCTGTGTCATCAGTCTTCTCCTGGACTGGGAGCTTCTAAAGCACAGGGCTCCCAGGTCCAAAGTACACTCTCTGCTCCTTGTAACTGCTTTCTTGGTGGAGTGAAATCTCCCCCCTTTCTGCTTGCTTCCCTTTCCTTTATATCCCAAGAGATTGCACCAATGCACAATACAATCTTACAGACTGAGTCCTGCCTCACTAACACAACCTCCACCCCTTCTCCCTCCATAACATCCTAACAGAACTATATAAACAGAGCATCAGGATTAAAGGAAGAGTCATTAATAATCTGTGATACACAGATGACACAGCCTGGCTTGCTGAAAATGAAGAAGGCCTGAAGCACTTACTGATGAAGACCAAAGACTACAGCCTTCAGTATGGACTGAAACTCAACATAAAGAAAACAAAATTCCACGCAAGTGAACCAATCATAACAAGTTGACAAAATATTGAATGTATCACAGATTTCATATAATCAATGCCCACAGAAGCAGCAGTCAAGAAATCAAATGACATATTGTGTTGGGCAAATCTATTGCAAAAGACCTGTCTAACATACTAAAACTCAAAGATAACACTTTGAGGTATATACATGAGAAAGCTGGACAGCAGATATGGAAGACTGAAGAAAACTGATCAATGTGAACGACAGCACTGGCAAAGTTCACGCTATGAACTTTCAGAAGAAGGAGTGACTCTTGTCTTGGAAGAAGTGTAGCTAGAATTCTCCTTAGAAGCAAGAATGATGAGATTTCATCTTATATACTTTGGCCATGTCATCAACAGGAACTAGTCCCTGGAAAAGGCATCGTGCTTGGTAAAGCAGGAGGTCAGCATAAAAGGAAGACTCTTCACAAGCTGGACTGACACAGTGGCTTCAACAAAGGGCTCAAACATAGCTATGATTGTGAAGATGGTCCAGGAGCGGGCAGTCTTTTGTTCTGTTTTCCACTGTGTTGCTATGAGTCAGAACCAACTTGAGGGCACCGAACAACAACAATAATAACCATATTTACCAATTCTACCTCTTTGTCAACCCTCTTTCTCACAGAGGAAATATATATGAAGAGTCTCTGAGCCGAGGCCTATAATTTCCCTCTAAATATACCTGTAATCTTAATTTACAGGTCCCATTCTCCTGTTCCACCAGTTCAGAGCCTTTTGTAAGACCTTGGCTGCTAACTGAAAGTCTGGCAGTTCAAACCTACTAGCCACTCAGTGGAGAAAAGATGTAGCAGTCTGCTTCTTGAAAGATTTACAGAACAACATGAAGAGATAAAATGTAAATTAAAAAAAAAAAAAAAAACAAGAAGTACAGTCTTGGCAAATCTATGGGTAGTTCTACTCTGTCCTGCAGGGTTGCTATGAATTGGAATTGACTCAATGGCAATACATATGTGTGTGTGTTTTTTAATCCCACAGTTCTTGCTGGAAGCAATTATATATGATTTATATAAAAATTATAAAAAAGCTAGAAGACTTCATAAAAGGGTCATAACCCTTACTAGAATAAATAGAAATATTAAAGTCCATCAAGAACATCTGTTGAGTACATTTTCAAAAGACACTTCAATAACCCTAAATAGAGATCCACAGTTTCTAAGCTCAAGTAATTTCCAGTATAACGAGAACCTGAAACATTGCAAACAGAAGCAAGTTTTCAGTAACAAAATTTTGAAAAATTCAAGATGCTATAGAGTTCAATGATAGGGAAGCAGTTAAACCTAATGCGAAAACAACATGGAAGTTTCTGAGACAAGAATGAAACTCTGGCACAAAGGAAGTAAAAGTGGTAAGAATTAATAAGTTGGTTATTAGCATTATGAATTAAATTGTGTCTCTCCAAAAGTGATGTTGAAATGCTATCTGTAAATACGGCCCTGGCTGGAAATGAGGATTTTCTTTTGTTATATTAACGAGCTCATGTAGTAAGAGGGTGCATCTTAAACCTAATTTTTTCAAAGTGGTGCCATAAGAAGAGCAGAAGAGACACAGAGACATACACAGGGAGAAGAGAACTTCAACTACTCAAAGGGCACCACGGAACATCCAGAGCTACCAAAAGGGTGGGAGCTTACCGTAGACTCAGTGCCTTGATTTGGACTTCTAGTCTCTAAAACTGTGAGGCAATACATTCCTTTTCTTTCATTTCACTTAGTAGTGGTTTTTTTCTTTGTTTGTTTTGGGTTTTTTTTTGTTTTGTTTTGCTTTTTGGTTACAGCAGTTTTAGGAAACTAAGACAGTTAGGAAAAGAACAAAAGAGGAAAATGTAAGTAACTGTGTAGGACAGTAACAAGTCTTACAAGCCACAAGGGTCTGTATCACTGTGTTCCAAAGTCCCTGCCGAGAGAAACTGTCATTTGTAATTTGTCTATGTACAGGGGGCTCCTCTTAGTGATTCAGTGACACAGTATGTGAAAGTGGTAGCCTACTCTGATAGCTCAGTGTTTCCTACACTGACAATTGAAACTGTCTATGAACTAATTTCCTTTGCCTCAAATTTCTTCATTTAAATCTATACTCAACTATTGGTCTTACCTTGAAGCATTTTGCTACATTTGCTCAAGAACTGACTATGGTTTTTGCATTGTCTGTTCCATGGAATCCAGGATTTCACTGAGTTGTCACTTAATCTACCTCCTTTCAGATTAATACATAACTCAGACTCTAGACTAGCCTTGCCATTTAACTCTAGTCACCCACACACATTTCTCCACTCCTCTTTGCGTATTTTATTTGTACTGCTCTTCACAATCTGTTTTACCCTCTTCCATCAGCTTTGATCACCAATGACTCATTTTAAGCATGGTGGTTTAGCTGAGATGCTATAGATAGGCTCTAGAAAGACATGATTGACTATAGTTTTCATTCATGTCAAGCAGAAGTTAGTAAAAAACTAGTCTCCTTCACCGTGGGTAAGTAAAATACTGTTGAGGAAGGAGAAAGCAAGAATACATACTACCTGGCCTAAGAAACCACAGTTAGAGTAGTCAGAACAGCCTTTTACTGGTATGATAACAGACGCATTGACCAATAGGAAACAATTAAGAATCCAGATGTAAATCTATCCACCTATAGGAACTTGATCTTAAACAGGGGCCCAAAGTTTAACAAATGAGGAAAAGATAGTCTTTTTAACAAATGGCTGGCAAAACTCAATGTTCATTTGCAAAAAAATGAAACAGGACCATACTTTATGCCATACAAAAAAAAAAAAAAACTAATTCAAAATTGATTAGAGACTTAAATATAAAGCCCACAACTATAAAGATCATAGAAGGAAAATAAAAGCACAATCAATACTAGAAGCCAAGCCTAACACAGCTTTAACAGGATACAAACCAGCAGCTAATGGATACAAATGGAAATGCTCACTATCACTAGCCATTAGAGAAATGCAAATCAAAACTACAATGAGATATCATCTCACCCCAACATTATTGGCACAAATCAAAGAAACAGAAAATAATGAATGTTGGATAGGTTACAGGAATACAGGAACTCTTATGTACTGCTGGTAAGAATGCAAAATGGTACAATCATTTTGGAAAATGAGGTGGCACTTCCTCAGAAAACTAGAAATAGGAACACCATAAAATCCAGCAATCTTACTCCTAGAAACATATCGTAGAGAAATAACAGCTGTTACATAAATAAGCATATGCACACCCATGTTCACTGTAACATTGTTCACAACAGCAAAATGATGGAAACAGTCTAGATGCTCATCACTGAAAGAATGGATAAACAAATTATGGCACATATACACCATGGAGCATGATAAGGAACAATGATGAATCTGCAAAGCATATTACAACATGGATGAATTTGGAGGACATATGTTGACTGAAATAAGCCAGTCTCAAAAGAAAAAATATTGTATGAGACCACTATTATAAAAGCCAAAGAAAAGGTTTATACACAGGAAAAAAAAAAAAAAAAACAATCTTTGATGGCTGTGAGGGAGGGGATAGAAGAGGTAGAGAGAAGAAATCACCAACTGCATAATAGACAAGTGCTAACTTTAGTGAAGGCAAGTAGCACACAATATAAGGGAAGTCAGCACAACTTGACCAAGGCAAAATCATAGATATTTCCTAGACACACACATTCAAACACCTTGAGGGACCATGTTACTAGGACAGAAGGCTGGGGGCCATGATCTCTAAGGACATCTAGGTCAATTGGCAGAGCATAGTTCATAAATAAATACTGTACATCCTACTTTGGTGAATTCAATAGCATCTAGTGTTTTAAGTGAATAGCATCTAGGGTTTTAAAAGCTCACAAGCTGTGCTCTTGGGTACACCTACTGTCCCCATACCATCCAGAGCAAAGGATAATGAAGAAAATAAAGGACACAAGGAAAATGTTAGTCTAAAGAACCGATGTACCACCTAAACCACAGCCTCCACCAGCCTGAGCCCAGAAAAATTAGATCGTGCTTGGCCACCACCAGTAGCTCTGATAGGGACCACAATAGAGGGTCACAATAGAACAGGAGAAAAATTAAGAAGGAAATTCAAATTCACAAGAAAAAGACTAGACTTACTGATCTAACAGAGACTAGTACAAACCCTGAAAACATGGCTCCCAGTTTGCTAACACAGAATTAAAGCTAGCCCCCAACTTCACCTTTCAGCCACAGGTTAGACAGGCCTATAAAACAAACAATAACTTACTTGAGGAACACCCTTCTTAGTTCAGTCAAGTATATGAGACCAAATAGGCAAAACTTGCCCAAAAGCAAAGATGAGAAGACAGGAAGGGATAGGAAAACTGGATGAATAGATAAGGGGAACCCAGGGTGAAAAGGGAAAGGAGGAGACTGCTGACACATTGTGTGAACCACAATCAATGTCGCAAAACAATTTGTACACAAGTTTTCAAAGTGAGAAAGAAAAAATAATAGTCTGTCCCTCATTCAGGACTACTTTAAAAAGACTTCACTAAGTCTTCTAGTGGGTAACGAGATGCAGGGATGTTTCAACTTTCAAAAAACAATCAGTGTAATACACAACAGAAATAAGAAAAAAGAACCACTTGATTTTATCATTTGACACACAAAAGTTGTGTGACTAAGTCCAACACCCATTCATGTTAAAAACTCTAAGCAAAATAGGAAGAGAAGGGAAATTCATCAGTGTAATAAAGGACATTTATACTAAGCCAAAGCCCAGTTTCACCCTAAATGGAAGGAATCTTACAGCATTCCCTTCGAGATGACCAGAAGCCAAAAAAGGATTCCCTTTGTCACCACTTTTATTCAGCATTGTATTAGAAGATCAAGCCAGAGCAATCAGGCAAGATAAAAGCATTCAAAGTAAGAATAAAGTACTTCTATTTGGAGAGGATATGATCTTATGCACAGAAAAGCCTAAAGAATCCACACAAAAATAAAAACTACTAGAACTAATAGAAGAGTTCAGCAAACTCTCAGGATATAAGATAAATATAAGTAAATCAGTGGGATTCCTTTACACCAACAAAGACACTATCAAAGAGGAAATCACCAAATCAATACCATTTACAATAGCCCCCAAGAAGATAAAATACTTAGGAACAAATCTAATCAGAGGTTTAGAAGACCTATATAAAGAAAATTACAAGACACTACTGCAACAAACCAAATAAGACCCATATAAGCAGAGAAACCTACCTTGTTCATGGATACAAAGATTCAACATTGTTAAAATGTACATTCTACCCAAAGCAATCTGTAGATACAATGCAATCCCAGTACAAACTCCAATGGAATTTTTAATGAGATGAAGAAACAAATCACCAACTTTGTACGGAAAGGAAGAAGGCCCAGATAAGTAAGGCATTATTAAAGTAGAAGAACAAAGCCTCATACTACCTGACTTTAAAACTTATTACATTGCCACAGTAGACCAAACAACCTGCCACCACTACAAAAACAGATACATAGAGCAAGGAAACAGAATAGAGAATCCAGATGTAACATCATCCACTGCCCCATAAACTGGGGCCAAGACATTCTCTTTATCAAATGGTATAAGTATAACTGGATATCCATTTGCAAAAAACGGAAACAAGACCCACAACTCACACCATGCACAAAAACTAACTCAAAAAGGAATAAAAAATTATATATAAAACATAAAACAATAAAGATCATAGAAGAAAAAATAGGGACAATGCTGGCAGCCCTAATACACAGCATAAACAGAAATCTCAACATTACTAACAATGCACATACACCAGAAAATAGGTAACTGGGAACTCCTAAAAACCAAACACATAGGTTCATCCAAAGACTTCACCAAAAGAGTAAAAAGACTACTTGTAGACTGGAAAAGAATTTTTGGCAACCAAAAACCTAATTACTGTCTAATTTCCATAATCTACAAGGTACTGCAAAACCTCAACAAGAAAAAGACAAATAACCCAATTTTAAAAAAATGGGCAAAGCATGTAAACAGGCACTTCACCAAAGAAGACATCCAGGAGGCTAACAGATCCACAAAGAAATACTCAGGATCACTAGCTACAGAGAAATCCAAATCAAAACTACAATGAGATAACATCTCACCCCAATAAGGTTGGCATTAATCCAAAAAACACAAGATAATAAATGTTGGAGAGGCTGTGGAGAGACTGGAACACTTCTACACTGTTTGTAGGAAAGTAAAACAGTACAATCACTTTGGAAATCGTTTTGGCACTTTCCTTCAAAGCTAGATATAGAGATACCATATGATCTGGCAATCGCACTTTTTAGAACATATCCTAGAGAAATAAGGGCTGTCACATGAATAGATACATGCACACTCATGTTTATTGCAGCACTGTCTACAACAACAAAAACATGGTATCAACCTAGGTGCCCATCAACAGATGAATGGATAAACAAGTTATAGTAGATTTACACAATGGAATACTACGCAATGATAAAGAGCAATGACAATTTTGGTAAATATCACATTACCTGGAGGAATCTGGAAGACATTATGCTAAGTGAAATTAGTCAGATGCAGAAGGACAAACATTGTATGAGACCACTATTACAAGGACTCAAGAAAAGGGTTAAACACAGAAGAAAACAGTATTTGATGGTTAGATGGGTAGAAAGGGAGTGAAATGGATAGTCATTGATTAGACACTAAATAAGAACTGGGTTAGGTGGAGGGAGGGACAGAGTACAGTAAAAGGGGGTCAGCACAGTAGGATTAAACCAAAAGCTAAGAAGTTTCCTAAATGTAATCCAACACTTCAAAGGACAGAGAAGTAAGGGTAGAGGTCTGGGGACCATGGTTTTAGGGGACATCTGAGTCAACTGGCATAACAAATTTTTTTTAAGAAAAATTTTTGCATCCCACTTTGGTGAGTGGCATCTGGAGTCTTAAAAGCTAACCAGCAGCCATCTATTAGCATCACTTGGTCTCAACCCATCTGGAGCAGTAGAGAATGAAAGACATCAAAAACTAAAAAAAAGAAGGAGCCAAAGAGACAAAAAGGGCCATATAATCCAGAGTCTATATCAGCATGAGACCAGAAGAACTAGATAGTGCCCAGCTACCACCAATGACTGCTCTGACAGGGAATACAACATAGAGTCTGTGGTGTAGCAGGAGAAAAATGGGTGTGCAGAACTATAATGCTATTAAAAAGACCAGACTTGATGATCCAACAGATTAGAGGGTCCCTAAAAGACATGGCCCCTGGATTCTCTGTTAGCCCAAAACTGAAACCATTCCCCAAACCAACTCTTTAGACAAAGATTGGACTAGACTCTAAGACATAAAACAATATGGCAAAGAGTGTGCTTCCTGGCTTAAATATATGCATGAGGCTAACTGGGTAACTCCTGTCCAGAAGCCAGATGAGAGGGTGGAGGAGGACAGAAGCCAGTTGAATGGGCACAGGAAATACATGGTGGAAAGGAGGAGTGTGCTGTCACAGGGTAGGGAGAGCAGCTAGAGTTATACAGGAGTGTGCACAAGTCTTTGTATGACAAACTGACTTGGATTATAAACTTTCACTTAAAGCACAATAAAATATTTTTCTTAAAAAAATAAGATGACGTACTAAAACAATTATTTTGGTGGGTTTCAAAATATTCTTCTCATGGATTATGAAAATCCAGAGGATTGTGAAGCCAAGAATAATTTTGGTCACTGTCAATATACAGGCATTTTCTCTAGTTCCTTCTCCCAGGAATATGGACAAGTTTCAAATCAAAAAAGTCAGTGTGGAGTTATTTCACACTACTTTCTGAGTCAGGAGACCAAAATGTTAGAAATAAATGATTCTTTTCACTCCTCAAAGAAAGTCGACAGTAAATTTAAGTCCAGCTCTTGATTTCTGTACCTTTGTCTCCCTGTACAAAATGTAGTGAGGCCTAAATATACATGCAATAGTCCACATTGATGGTCTCATGGATAACATCTAACTAGCTGGTGCTTGTCTCACAATAAATTTAAGTAGGAAACACTCAGAAGAGTACTTAAATGGGATGTGTGTGTGTGTGAGTTCATGTGTGTGTGTGTGTGAGATGTATGATGAGTATGTCTGGGTTACATGTGTGTAGTGTGGGCATGTGTATATGTGAAGATCATGAAAGTCCTAAAAAAAAAAAACAAACTATTTTTGTCGTGATACATGCTACAACTTGGAGGAACCTTGAAAACATTACGCTGAGTGAAACAGATCAGTCACAAAAGGACAAATGCTGTATGACCCCACTTCTGTGAAACACCTACAAAAGGCAGATGTATAGAGATCAAAGTTTATTAGCAGAAGGAAAGAGGGCCTCATTGTCTAGGGGACAATGAGCTTATGCTAAGAGTGATGGAAAAATTTAGAAATGCATGGCAGTGATGGTTGCACAATGTGACTGTAATTAGCATCACTGAAAATGTACATGTGAAATATGTTGAAATGGCAAATATTTTGTTACAGATACACACACACACTTACCCCAAAAACAAACCCATTGCCATCAAGTTGATTCCAACTCATAGTGACCCTACAGGACAGGGCAGAACCATCCCATAGGGCTATCAAGGAGCAGCTGATAGATTCCAACTGCCAACTTGCTCTCAATCGCTGTGCCACCAGGGTTCCAATATATAATAACCACCCTTAAAAAAAGAAATCTTTCTTTGGATTGAACACTGGGCCCTACCAAAAAAAGGTGGATAGGAGGTAACAAAAGGATGCATAACAGTTTATAAAATCTAAGTCTCAATCACCTTTCCCCTGACAGACTAAATAAATTAAATCAGCTCCACAGTTTCTATCTGTCTCTTGGATTTAATCTCCACATTGATTTTGACCAAACAGCCTCAAGCCTTGAAATAATCAAATGGCATCTGAGAAAACATAAATTATATATTGTGTGCTCCATCTGATGCTTTTATTTCAATCTTCACTTACAGCCATTGAAAATAGGAATTAAATCAAAACACACAGTCAAAAGCTGTCATCCTCTGTCAAGTACAACATTTTACCAATGAATGCAGCGCACAACTGACATTCTTTCAACCCATCAATCGAACAACCAAAAGCCATTTTAGGGAGAGATGACACAGAAGGAAATTTGTTCTGCATACTTAGTACACTGTGCTCCATATGTATGGTATCAAGATTTAGCCAGAAATCAAGCCATGCCCAGACAGCCCTGAAACTCCATGACTTTCAGCTACACACGGTCTCCAGGGTGACTGCCTCACTGACAAGTAAGGAATACGGTGAAGATACACACACACAGCCATCGAGTCAGTTTTAACTCATAGCAACCCTATAGGTCAAAGGAGCACTGCTCCATAGTTTCTAAGGAGCACCTGGCAGATTCAGACAGCCAACTTCTGGTTAGCAGACATAGCTCTTAACCACTAGAGCTCCAAGGGGAAGATACAGCCTTTTAAACATTAAGAGTAAAAGATAACCTGGGACATTGCCTCATACTCTAAAGTCTTAACAGCTGACATACTGAGAATAGAAGGAGATGGTAATAATGTAGATACCAGTTCAAACCAGCAGTGTGCACTCTTGAAGGAAACTACTGTGCAGTTGAAGTCATTCAAGTCTCCCAACAACGTACTAATAATCTCAGTCATGCATCCTTCAAATCATAAAAGGGTGTCTTCTCACTTTAAGAGGAACCAAGAAAGGCCATTTTTGTGGAAGTCCCAAACAAATGGACTTTCACTTAGCTGGCTGATTTTTGACATTGTTTAAAATTTATGTTCAAAGAAAAGCAATTATTTTGTGAAAGAAAGTAATCAAGTTTGGAAAACAGACATTTTGAACTCAAAGAGTTAAGTAACTATACTGCATAGAAATGTATCATATTATCTGTATTTTCTCTATGGATGAAGATGTTTACAGCTACTCTTCCAGCATACAATGGATAAGATTTTATCTTATATGTACTTGATAGTGACTCTTCATGACATTTTTCTGAACAAAACATGTCACAGATTAAATTGTGCCCACATCCTACCCCCAAAATGTGTGTAGCCACTTTTCCTAGTATTGTGTCATGTTCCTAGATGCCATAATCCCCACCTCTATGATGTTAATGAGGGTGGCCAGTTGTGTTGGTGGGGCAGGACTAAATCTGTAAGATTGTTTTGTGCCTTGAGGCCATTTGCTGAGATATAAAAGAAAGAAGCTAGCAGAGAGATTTCGTGACCTCATACCACCAAGAAGCTGTGCTGGGAGCACAGCGCATCCTATGGAAAGGACCTGAGGACTCTTTTTAAAGCCATCTACTTCTGGTATTTCGCTTATGGTAGCATTAGATGACTAAGACAGAACAATTTCTGCTTTGGTCTCTGAAAGAAGGTTAGCATCTGCGTTCACGCTTTCTTTTTCCTGCCATGTTCAAAAAACCTTCTGTAATATCAGGGCTTTTTTTAGATGAGAAACATTTTCTGGATATATTTGAAGAAATGGAGTCAACATGTAAAATAAGAATTTATGCTAATTTTTCCTCCCCCCCAAATGCATCAACCCCTCTTTTGCATCACATGGGGGTCCAATGTCTAGCTTACTCACAGCTCCTATCAGTAAGCAGAAGAAAGTAGGAATGATGTGATAGCTACAGAATGAAGAATCACCACATCTCTGCCGAGTGTCCTCTTTCATACACACAGCTGCAGCAACCGCAACAGCAGAACATAAAACCTTTTCTTCTTCATTTCCAGTGCAAGACGAAATATTAGTCTGGGCAATTAAAGCCGAGTCTATGAAGGGGGAGGGAAATCCTAGTGGTAAAGTGGTTAAGCACAACATCTGCTAACCAAAAGGCCAGCAGTTCAAATCTGCCAGGCACTTGTTGGAAACTCTACAGAGAAGTTCTATTCTGCCCTATAAGGTTGCTATGTTTGGAATTGACTTGATGGCAGTGTTTTTTTTGGGGGGGGGGTTGATAAAGGCAGAGGATGCCTCGATGGTACAAATGTTCAGCTGCTAAGCCAAAGGTTGGCAGTTCTAGTTCACCCAGAGGTACTGCAGAAGAAAGTCCTGGCAATTTACTTTACAGAAAAATCAGGCACTAAAATGTCTATGGAGCACAGGTGTCCTCTGACATATATTGTGGTCAGTAGGAGTTGAAGCTGACTTGATGACAACTGATTAGGCTTTTACTGGTTTTCTGAAGGGACAGCCAAAGTTTAGGAAGCCAAGCCTGTAAGAGTCTAAACACACACTCACTGGAGACACAGGAGAGAAAGGAAGACAGAAAGAAAGGAAGAGAAAGGGGTAGAAAGAGGAAGAGCGGGAGAAGAGAGCAGAAGGAAAGAGGAGGGCAGAAAAGAGAGTGAAGGGCAGGGAAGGTGAGGAGGAGGATAAAGTGAAATAAAATTTCTGTAACCAATAAAATGTAACTCTTTTCAGTGGCACTTCCTCTTCAGGAGACAGTTTGCCTAGAGGCAGAGTTGGGTGATGCTGAGAAGCTCTCCTGCTTAACTGTCATACAGGCTGTAGCCCAGACCTCATAAGTCTCTGTGTTGGTATTTCAGGAAGTGAAGGCATCGCTTGCCCTTACTCTCACACAAGAGTGGATTCATGTTTTGTGGAAGCATACACAGTTGAGTCGATTCCTAATCACAGCAACCCTATAGGACCAAGTAAAACTGCCCCTATAGAATTTCCAAGGATCATCTAGTGAAGTCAAACTGCTGACCTTGTAGTTAGCAGTTATAGCACTTAACCATACCATCAGGCCTTCCTTCTTTATGACAAGACCAGAAATTCCTAAAACAAAATTAGGATCGTACCTTGAAAGGGGACCTGTTCATATGAGAGGCCCTGAAGGTGAATTTTGCTGGCTTCACAATCTTTCTGCTCCCAAGTCTGAAAAGTGCTGGCTGCGTTGCTGGAAAATTAGTGCCCACTTGACCAAGTACCTATTAAATTCTACCCAGAACTGATTCAGAAAATACCAGTCTAGTCGTATCTTATAATTGCTGGGGACACGTGAGATGATAAGACCTATCCACTATTGTTGAAAAGTTGCAATATCATTGGGAAGACAGGGGTTGTGTATCTCAAATATATAGACTGTTGATATCATTTATTTTTTGAATTCTCATTAAATTATATATATATATATTTAAATTTCAGGAATTAAGTTTCAGATCAAGAAAACTGAAAAAAATCTATTGCTGCTAAATCTCTGATTCACAGATCAGGAGCCCTGGTGGTGCAGAGGTCAAGTACTTGGGTGCTAACTGAAAGGCTGATAGTTCAAACACAGCCAGAGGCTCCCTAGGAGAACAGATGAACTGCTCCCATAAAGTTTACAGCCAACTCATATCAAAACTGTCCCGTGAAGCCTTCTTAAAACCAAACAATAGTTCGAGTAGCCAAGAATGTCTGCCTTGAGTGTATGCTCTTTTAAGAACTATCTATACAGGATTACAGTAACGACGGCAACTCAGAAGATTAGAGGGGAATCTTAGGGGGCAATGAGTCTGTATTACTGGGAGAAAAACTACTTAGAAAGAGGGTGGGGCCGCATAACTTGAAGAATGTAATCAATGTCACTAAATAGTCCACGTAGAACCGGTTGAATTGGGTATGTTCTTCTGTGTATATTCTCAAAAACAACAAAAAAGATTATGGCCAAGGAAACCCCATGGAGCAGTTCTACTCTGTCCTGTAGGGTCACTGTAAGATGGAATTGACTTGACAGCAATGAGTTTTGATTTGCTTATTCACATATTAGAAGCATACAGAAATATCAATAGTAACATTCAATAACCCCCAACCAGGGTTTCGAACAGGTTCAGACCTATTCAGTCATAGCCAACAAAGTGAATCTTCAGACTTGCATTTTTAAAGTTTGAGTGATCCAGAATTATAACCAGAACAGCAAAAATTACAGGTCAAAATACCTAAAATGAATACTCAGAAGAGGCATTGTAAGCCCTTTCAGGTACCTGATGCTTGAGACTGCATTATTATCAGGACTATCAAAGCTGCCTTCTTGGATTGGGAAATGTCTGTTTCCAGCTCAAAATCTAACAGGCAAGACATTTGGTTGCTATGCAATGCATATACTGACCTTGTTTTCTGAGAGAAATGAGTCACTAGAGAGCTTTGACATGTAATTTTTCCTGATCCACTTATGGTTGTCATTCACCCAAATTTTAAAAATTTGGGCCCTTTTGGGTGTCACTTCCTGGGCCATGATTCAATCAGGAAGAATTGGTTCAAATCCGTGCCACAAATGTGCCTATCCTCAACCATTAACACAAAAATTTTGAACAAAACAGTCGCATAAACAGATGAGAAAAGATAACAGAAACCGACTCAGGGTGGTTGGCTTTCCCCATTTTGACCCTTGATGACCTCCATGCTCTACTTACTACCGGTCACGGTCAGCCTCACCACGAAGGTTTCCTTTTCTCCTGTGCTGGCCTCAAAGCTGCATCGGTAGAGTCCTGAGTCAGCAGCAGTGACATGCTGGATGACAATGAAGCTCTCTGTCATTGCCTGGCTGCAGTTGGCCAATATTTGTCTTTGGTACTTTGAAGTATAACTTTTCCCATGGGACAAGTTACAGAAAGTTAGGAGGTCAACTTGATGGGGCTGGACCTTCTCCCACATAACAAGTTGCACTGGCTGTTTCCTGTGAAGCAGACAGGTGAGTGTGACATCTTTTCCAAGTTCTGTTTCCATGTGCTTATTGGATGGCACAACAGTCTCAAAATGATCTGAAAAAGAAGAAAATGATTGGTGTCACATCATCAGGTTTTTGGATGTCGATGTAGAAGCTACCCAGAATGTTCTACCAAAGTACTTGGTAGCATTACTCAACACAGTTTCATCCATTGTCAAGGATAAATTTATGTCACATTTTCTTAAAAGAAAATATCTAAGAAGAGGCTGGGACCAACCAAACTAACTGCCATTGAGTCAATTCTGACTCATAGCAACACTATGAACTGCTCCATAGTTTCCAAGGAGCACCTGCTGGATTCGAACTGACAAACTTTTTGGTTAGCAGACATAGCACTTAGCTACTATAGCACCAGGGTTTCCAAGAAGAGGATAGTACAGAAATATAAGAGAGGATGCCTGTGTTCACATATGTTTCCTTAGGTTTAATTGGTTAACCACATAGTGAGAAACATAGCTGAAACCTCCATGGTGGTGATCCTGTTAAGACATTTAATATCATAACAACACCATTCTGACAACACTGGGCTGGTAACTCAAATACTAACCTGAAAGATTGAATTTCCAGGTTATAATTATACCAACTAAGGAGCACTGAGCTGCTAAGCAAAAGGTTCATGGTCCAAATCCACCCAGTGGCTCCAGTAGAGAAAGTCCTAGCAATCTCCTCTCATAAAGTTTACCGCCTAGGAGCATTAATAGTCTAGGGACATTTCTACTGTTACGTAGGTCATTATGAGTCAAAATGGACTTGTTGACACATAACAACAACAATCATACCAACTCATATTTGAATGGGAGACCCACACATGGCGTGAATTTCTGTGCACCAAGAAAGCCCCCAAAAACCCTGTTGGTGTAGTGGGTTGAGCGCTACATCAACTAACCAAAAGGTCGGCAGTTCAAACCCACCAGGTGCTCCTTGGAAACTCCACATCACAGTTCTACTCGGACGTCTAGGTTTGCTGTAAGTCGGACCTGACTCGATGGCAGTAGGTTTAAGAAAGCCCTGACTATTTTCCCACCATTCTGCCATTATTCCTGGAAAACTGGACTCAATGAAGATCTAAAGTAGTGGATCATACAGTGTGTTCTGGGGTTTTCTGGGGTAGCTGTGCCCTTCTTAGGGGATTTGCCACGTAAAAACCATTTTTGTAAAACTAACCAAAAAAAAACCAAAAAGAAAACTCATCAACATCAGGTTGATTCCAACTCATAGCAACAGTTGTCAGCTGTAAGTTGCCTTTTTCAGTTTCATTTTCTCACGAGCATACAGTACCTATCTAGAAGCTCTGGTATTGAATGAGATGTGCCCTTGTAAATGCTTGTATTTTAAATTTTGCTGAATTTTAATTTCTAACATAGTAGATACCAAGAGGTGTAATCCACATAAACAAAATCTCTTTGGGGATCCTCACTAATTTTTAAGAATGTACAAAGGTTCTGAGATCAAAAAGTCTGAGAATCTGATCTAAAGAATAAACTCCAGGAATTATTTTTCAAAATTAAAATGTTGCAGATTAAATTGTGTCTTCAAAAAAGTATTGTGGAGGTCCTAACTCCTGCACCTGTAAATATGACACTGTTTGGAAACAGAGGTTTTCTTTTGTTATGTCAATGAGATCATATTTCAATTGGAAGGGGTCCTAAACCTAATTACTTCTGAGTGGTGGCTATAGGGTTGCTATGCGTTGGAATCAATTCAGCAGCAGTGAGTTTGGTTTTGTTTTTGGTTTGATGGCTTATGAAAAGAACAGAATACATGTAGAGGGCCACACACAGGGGAGACAGAAGCCACAAGATGTGTCATCTGCAGGTGAAGGAACTACAAGAGTTTCTGGAAGATGCCAAACCTAGGAGAGGGGCCACAGAAGGAATTGACAACTGAGACCTTGATCTGGACTTTTGGCTTCCAGAACTGTGAGAACATGTCTCTTCTTTAAAACCTCCACTCGTGTTTTTTTTTTTTGTTGTTGTTGTTGTTGTTATAGCAGCACTAGATAACTAAAACTTATGTGGAGCAATTTGTTAGTCACTAACACCTTGTTTAATATGATTCTTTTACTGCTGCTGACCAGGAATTTTTGCTTACTGTTTAACTAGAGAAGACAGCCTGGCAATAATGGTGGCACCAAGCACTAGAGTGGCACCTAGATACTAGAGGAGGAAAGCAGAAAAGTGAAAAATCATGCACCATAAACTTCACCCACGTCACCAAGTTGTGCAAAACTGGCTTCATGTCTTCCAGCTAAAAAAAATAAAGAAGGAGGTGAGAAATAATATCACACTTAAAAAAGAGACAGAATGTGAGAAATTAAGTCTAAAACACAGTAAGATGCCCTGGTGGCAGAGTGTACAGTAAGATTTCTATCCATATTAAGGTAAAATACTATGTCTGTGCTAGTTTCAGAAACCCGAGTGGCCTAGCAGGTTAAGTGCTATGTCTACTAACCGAAAGGCTGGCAGTTCAAATCTGCCAGGCATTCCTTGGAAACTCAATGGGGCAATTCTACTCTGATCTCTAGGGTCGCTATGAGTTGGACCCTACTCGACAGCAGTGGGTTTGGGTTGCTTTTTTTTTTTTGTTGGTGTTAGTTTCAGCCCCACATACCCACATAAAAGGGTTCCTTTCGTCAAAATGTTGTTGGAAAGAGAAAACTATAGCGGTCCAGGCTGTTAGCCTGTAACCATGGAGTTACTGACCCAGATAAACACTTCACCCACATAACAAGCATACAGAAACAGCTCACTTCTAAGTAATATGTTAACATAAGAAAAGGGAAGGAAAACAAAGGGCAAGGAGAAAATTCACGAGAAGTGGAAAAAATCAGAAATTGAAAGCTAAAAGGGAAATGAAATAAAACAATAAGAAAAAGAAAAGGATTAATATTTGCCTTCAGTGTCCACACACCTTTTTCCCCCCCTTCCCCTGGATGCTGCCCTGCTCCAATCTCAGCCGCATTCCTTACCTCCTAACCCAAATCAGCTTGCCCAGGAAGCAACCCCATGTGCCTGCTCACTCGGGTGTGCAGCAGGCATCTTCCAGGAATGTCTGCATTTGTACAAGCAGATGGATCCATGAGTCAGTGGACAGCACCTCCAAGGATAACCAGTCAGGTGTGGGCACATGGACAGGATGTTGCCAGGGAAACAGTACTCTGGGAAGTTTCCAGAACTCCCTCTGTGTGAAGACATGCACCCACCTGTCCACAGATAAGGACTAGGACAAAAAGAGGCAGTCCTCCCTGCAGGCAGATGGTTCAGAAGAACGAAGTAGCCCCCAGTTAACCTTTTCGTACTAACAGAGCCACCTGTTGATGCCAGGTGAAAACGGAGACAAAGACGAGGCCAGCAGAACCTGCTTTGCCCTTGCTGTTGCCTCAGCCACGTGGAACACCTGATCCTCTGCACAGCCTGTAAATTAGGCAACATGAATTGACTGTGAAAATCAGCACTAGGAAGATGTCACACAAACAAGCAAACCCATCAGCCTGGCATACTAGAAACTAGAAAGCGAACTCAGTTAAAACAGGACCAAAATGTCAGAGAAAAGAGGAAGAAAAAGCTTGATCTCACTTATTCTGAAATAGCCAAGTGCCTTCAAGTCGGATCCATAAACAAAATAATAAAATCCAGTTTATTTTATGCTTATATTTAACTATGTATAACTCTACCAGAAACACAGAATAAACTGCAAACTTTACATGATTATTATTGTAGGATATCACAACAAACTTCTCTTTCCTATGTGTTTGGCTCTTATGGCATGATTAGTGATCATTTTCAAGAACGACCTCCATGTGTTTCCCTACCTCTTCCAAGGACCACAGACAGCTCTTGTCTCCCGCCATTCCTGACCTTGCCCTTCACCTCTGCTGCTCACTCTTCTGGCTATTGCCATCATCACCAGTTGAAGGCCCCGTAGGCAGCTGGAACGACTCCGTGACATCACTCATTGGTTCCATGAAACTCCAGGTCTCTTTTCCCTAAGCTCCTTCAGGCCAGACCATTGTGCAAATCGCAGGCAGCACTCTACTCTTAGGATCTAGGGCAGGGCTCGGCAAATTGACAGAACTCAATCAATATTTCTTTTAATAAAAAATTTAATTTCTGATTTCACCTTACTATCAATGTGCAAGGTGTTTCCATAGATCTTTGGTCATTGTACATGATATCTCTAATATTAAAACATTTGCCTAAAATGAGATTTATATGGTAAAGGGTAAGACAGTACGCAGGACTGGGGAAGTCAGCACACCTTATACAAGGCAAGGTCACGTCAGCTACATAGACACACCCAAACTCCTTGAAGGACTGATTTGCTGGCCTGAGGTCTTGGGGAACACCTGGCTCAACTGGCATAACATGATTTATAAAGCAAATGTTCTACATTCTGCTTTGGTAAATAGCATCTGGGGCCTTGAAAGCCATTGAGTAGCCACTGAACAGTCCCCTGGTCTAGGACAGTCCATTAGTCTCACTGCTTTGGGAGCAAGGTAGAATTAAGAAAACTAAAGGGAAAGATTAGTCTAAAGGACTAACGGACCACATCTCCAACAGTCTCCACCAGACTAAGTACAGTACATCTAGCGTGCCCAGGTACCTCTGCTGACTACTCTGATGAGGGTTACAATAGAGGCTCCCAGACAGAGCTGGAAAAAAAATGCAGAACAACATTCTAACACACACAAAAAACACTAAACTTGCTGGCCTGACAGAGACAGAACAAACCCTGACAGTATGGCCCATGGACACCCTTTCATTTTAGCAATGAAGTCACCTTTGAGGTTCACTTCTCAGCCGAAGATTGAACAGGCCAATAAAACAAAACAAGACTGAAGGAGCATGCCAGCCCAGGGGCAAGGACTAGAAGGTAAGAAGGGGACAGGAAAGCTGGTAATAGGGAACCCAAGGCTGAGAAGGGAGAGAGTTGACCTGTTGTGGGCTTGTTAACCAATGTCATAAAACAATATGTATACTAACTGTTTAATGAGAAAATTTGTTCTGTAAACCTTCATCTAAAGTACAGTATCAATGAATGAATAAAGAAATACAATTAGATTTGTGTTACTCAAATCAATTCATAGTACCAGGCAACAGTCATCAATGTGTGTAGATTCACTGGGCAATCTGCACAAGACAACCTGGAGAGAGCAGCCAGGACCAAAATAGTCAATCCTGGCTCTGACCAGGCTTCTAAGTCTAAGTGCTAGTGTGCAGAACTACAAAGAGGGGAACATGCTAAACAATGTCATGGGGAAACAATCAGCTGATCTAGACTATGGGAAGCTCAAAATGACAACAAAAGAGAGAGAAAAAGAAGAGAGGAAGGGAAGAAACCTATAGGTTAAAAGAGACATAAGAGGCATATTAAACAGTTACAACATACGGAACTTAGAAAAAGAACACTCATAGACCTGGGGAAATGAAACTATTAGATGGTGTTTGCCTAAATAAGTCAGAATGAATGTTCCCAGTTGACCAAGTCTGGGTTTAGAACTTCCCCAGACGAGGGTACAAGTCAGAACATTCCAGAACTAATCAGAAGCAAGAAGTTCTCCCTTGTTAGGATCTGCAGCTTTCACAACCTCCCCCCCACACCACACACTGTCATTTTCTGTCCTTCATTTAACATACAGATAAAAGGCAATGCAATCAAACAAAACGAAGACAAGCTCAACAATTGTTTGTCTGAAAGGCAGAGATAAAACAGGAAGAATGAGAGCTGCAGATAAAAAAATCTTTTTTTTTTTTTTTTTTAAATACACAGCCTAGGAAAGCCATCATGAATCCAGGCTTTGCAGGGCTATTTATTCTAATGGGCCAAAAAAGAAAAGTGACTAGAATCCAGAGAGCAGATCCTGACTGGCAAATCAGATCTTGAGACCGGAAAACCCGTACCGAGAGACGGTTTGCACTGACATCCAAACATGCTGCTCCTGTCTGAGTGACAAGTGTCAGCTCAGGCCTGGGCAGATTTTTGGCCCCAGGATTCAAAGAGGAGCCCTGATGGTACAGTGGTTAAGCACTTGGCTGCTAACTGGGAAGTTGGTGGTTCAAATCCACCAGCAGCTCCTTGGAGGAAAATATAGCAGTCTGCTTCCATGAAGATTACAGCTTTGGAAACCCAAAGGGGTGATTCTTCCCTGTCCTATATGGTTGCTGTGTGTTGGAACAGATGCTAAGTCAATCAGTTTGAATGTATCTTTGTTTTTTTTACCCAAAATGTACCAGTAAACTCACATGACACAGTTTTATGAAATGTGCATCCCAAGCCCAATACACTCAGCCTCCTGGAGCTGCCCAAGCCTGAGGCTCTATACCAAGGGTTGGCCATGGAATCTCAGAGGGTGACTTCTGTTCACAGATTACAACTGCTAAAAGAAATTTTTAATGTCTCCATCATCCTGGAATGAGAGTGATGCTTTGTATTTAAGTTAGTTAAGGTTTCTATTTAAGCTTTGTATTTAAGTCAGTTAAGGTTTGCTGAAGCACATGGAAAAGTCTAACTTTTGAGTAATTTCACAATTTCTCCCAACCAGGAAGAGAAATGACCAACGGGATATAGGAATTTTAAGTGGTACATTTCAAGGTCTTGTAAAACTGAAAAGTGACAACATGGCCAAAGAACATTGGCTTGCTTTCTGTCTTAGTCAACTAGTGCTGCTATAACAGAAATACTACAAGTGAACAGTGTTAACAAAGAGAAATTTATTCTCTTACAGTCCAGTAGACTAAAAGTCTGAATTCAGGGTACTGGCTCCTAGAGAAGGCTTTTTTTCTCTGTTGGCTCTGGAAGAAGGTCCTTGTGATGCATCAGTCTGTCCTTGGTCTAGGAACTTCAGGTTCTAGCACTGCTGTCTTGGTGGTAATGAAGTCCCCATGTCTCCCTGCTCACTTGTCTTTTATATCCCAAAAGAGATTGGCTTTAAGACACTGTCCAATCTTGCAGATCTCATCAGTATAACTGCCACCAACTTCATCTTAAATCACAGTGATAGAACTTGTAACACATTTAAATGTCACCAAATGGTGGACAAGCACAGGATACTGGGACTGGTGGCCCAGCCAAACTGATACACACATTTTAGGGGGACAGAATCCATGACACTTTCTATAAAAATGTTGGCAGTTAGTTCCCAGGATCTCAAGTATTTGTGTACAATGCCTGAATAGCAGCATTTTACAGAAAAAGAATCAAAACATTCACACTGTTCCTAATCATGACCTACCAGAAAACAGGCTATGTTGGGAAACTGTCGTTGTAGACTATACTAAGCATTTTGTCTTCTACATACTTAACAACAACAACAAAAAAGTCTTCAGTATTGTTATGGATTGAACTGTGTCCACCAAAATTGTGTATCAACCTGGCTAGGCCATGATCCCCAGGATTGTGTCATTGTACCCCATTTTGTTATCTGATGGGCTTTTCCTCTGTGTTGTAAATCCTAACTCTATTATGTTAATGAGGCAGGGCCCATTATAGAAGATTAGCTTGTATCTTGAGTCAGTCCCTCTTGGGATATTAAAAAGAGAAGCGAGCAGAGCCACAGAGCTTCCTCATGCTGCCGAGAAGGAAGAATCAGGAGGTGAACCCTTTACATAGGGTTCCAGCACTAAGAACCTCCTACACCAAGGGAAGGTTGGTGACAAAGCCCTTCCCCCAGAGCCTACAGAGAAAGAAAGCATTTCCCTGGAGCTGGCACCTGCAATTCAGACTTTTAGCCTTCTACACTGTGCGAGAAGAAATTTCTCTTTGTTAAAGCCACCCTACTTGTGGTATTTCTTTTACAGCAGCACTAGATAACTAAGACAACTATACATCTAACTAAATATTAAGTACTAAAATTGGAAGGCGTTCTTATTCTCTGCCAGCATCAGTGTGTTGCATGTGCTAACACACTTAATTGTCACAAGAACTAGAGGTAAGTCATCCTCTGACGTAAGGCCGAGACAGGAACCTCCTCCAGCAGCAGGAGGCTAACTGCATCTCTACCCTCAACACTGTCCTCACTTGTCCCTGTGACAGGGGCATACGAGGCACCCAGCACCTTCTGTCCTGCAGCAGAACAAGACTGCACTGCAGCAAAACAGGCTCCAAGGAGCCCCTCTTCCTAAGTGTCATCCAATTTTCTGATGCCTTAAGCCCTACAATTAGAGATCAATTTTTTTAACCGCCCTTGTTAAAATGCACAGAAAGACTTCAGCTCCTGGCAGGCATCTAGACATTGGTGTGAAATGGTCCATTAGAATGTTTTCCAGGGGAAGGGAAGCAGTTTCCCACAGGCAAGTGGGGAACAGACCAGCCATGGCCAAGGAAGGAGGAGTGGGAGCCAGCCTGTCAGAGGGCACGAGGCTCCCCTGGAAGAAAAGGGTAGAGAAGGAGGGGTCCCTGCAGGAAGACAGCTTACAACACAGGCAGGAAAAGTTCACCTTCTCATCAGTCCTTTCTCTTCGCTCAGTGAAGACTTCTGTGAAAAGCTAAAAACGACCACAGAGAAATCTGCACAACAGAAAGATTGACTTTTATACCAAGCAGAAAGGGAAGAATTTAAGTCTCTGACTTAGGTACCTTTTCAAATGGAATATTAAGGTGCTTGCAGCAGTCTCTCTTCAGCCCTTTCTCCCTTTAATTTACAGTAAATCCCAGACTGTGCAGCTGTGATGCAAACCTGAATCTGTCACATCACTGCTTGAAAAGGTTCAGGTATGTTTGCTGCACCAAAGCACACAGTACACCATTATCTCTTTTCCTCCTCTTCCTTTCTTTTATTGTGCTTGAGATGAAAGTTTACACTTCATATTAATTTATCAATCAAAACTTTGTACACATATGATTTTATGACATTAGCTGCAGTACCCACAATGTGACAGCACAATCCCCCTTTCTACCTGGATTCCCTTTGTCCATTCAACAAGGTCCCTGTCCCTTCCTGCCTTCTCACTAAGCCTCTGGTCAGGAGGCACAGAGTACATATCCTTTAGATAAATCATTTATGATTTTGCCTCCGCCTTTGTCTCCAGCTTCATCTCCTTCTAGAATCTACCAGACACCCTATTTGTGATCCAGCATCAGCCATCTGTTTTCCTGGAATGCCTTAGATGTACGCCTTCCTCCCCATCCCAGGAAAATCGTGACTTACCCTGCAAAACTCAACTGCAATGCCACCTTCTCTGAGAACTATTTTCTTACTCATCCCAAGATAGGCTAACTGCTTCCTCCTCTGTTTTATTTCTGTCCTTTCTATTATGTTGTCTTTTATTTACCGCTGTAACCCCCTGTCCTAAGAAATTGTCAGCCCTAAAAAGATAGCGCTCCTTCTATATGTCCGAATCCTAGCACAATGGCAGGCACATGAAGTTTCTCTGTAACTGTGGCATATATGAATGAGAGACTATCTCTGAAGGTGAAAATCCATTTTCAAGTTTGCAGATAATATAAGGAACCTAGAGTCTCTGAGTAGTGCCAAATGACTAGTGTGCTAACCCAAAGGTCAAGTTGGTGTCCATCCAGAAGAGACTTGGAAAAAAGGCTCGGTGATTTCTGGGGCTGTTGTTAGTTGCCGTCAAGTCTGTCTCCAACCAATGAGAAGCCCGTGCACAGCTGGATGGGGTCATTTGATCCGTAAGGTTTTTCATCAGCTGATTTTCAGAAGTAGGTTATCAGGCCAGTCTTCCCGGCAAATCTGAGTTGAGAAGCTCTACTTAAACCTTTTCAGCATCTTGGCAACAAGTAAGCCAAGCTGTGTCTACGCATGAGGTATACAGGCTGGGATCTGAACCAAGATCTCCCACATAAAACCCAAATCAAACCAAACCCAGTGCCGTTGATTTGTTTCCAACTCACAGCAACCCTATAGGACAGAGTAGAACTGCTGCAGAGAGTTTCCAAGGAGCACTTGGGGGACTTGAACTTCTGATCCTTTGGTTCACAGATGTAGCACTTAACCACTACACCACCAGCGTTTCCAGTCTCCCACATAGGAGGTGAGACTTCTACCACTAGATCTCCAAGACCCCGCCACCTGGCAATCTGTTTCTGAAAATTCAGCCATAGAAAAATTCATTAAGCACAGATCTACTTTGACACACGTGGGGTGACTATGATTTGCAGTCAACTTGACATGATTATTTTTCACCAGGAACCTACAGCAGCATTTTCCAGCCAGGGTGCCATGTGAGTTTGGTCTTGGTTACCAGGCCGGCCAAGTAAAGCCCTTATGGGAGCTGCTCCTCCTGAAGCCACAGTCCAGAGACTCAGCCAGCACTGTGGTATTTACTGCTTTAATACCTTCTCTTAGAAGAGCTCCGGGTGCTTTGCAGCAGGCAGCAAGGCAAGCAATATTTCTCACAACCCTCCGAGGTACAAGAAGTTGAAATGACTTAGTTCAAGTTATAACGTTATAATGAAGTTCAAATAAAAAACACAAGTGTACTGAAAAGCCAGTGAGAGTGTGGCTATTGGCAGGGATAGTTATAATCCTTGGATCTGTCCAGGAAAGCAAGAGACAGAAAGAACTGGCAGCAGGAGAGAAACAAGGAGTGTCCATGCTATTTGATTTTAAAAGGAAATTCAGAATGCATATAAAAGAAACAGACACAGCAGGAAAAGACTAATATATTTATTTGACATTCTATTTATGTTCACTGTAAGTCAGAAAAAATGTCTACAAATCAGTCCTAGGAAATAAAACATTTTAAAAAGTATTGGAAGTGTGAAGATGAGTGTCCAGCATTCTTTGAAAGAGTACATCACAGAAGTAACCTAAATGTCCAGCAACGTAATTAGCTTAAATAAATTATGAAAAATAAGGACACTGATAGATCAACACTGGAAATGTTTGACACACTATTAACAAAAAAAAATTAACAGTGATGTCTACATTTTGATGACAGTTAAAATATACACATGCTTCTAGCTAAAACTGAAAAGGAAATGAAAAAAATGAAACAAAAGAGTAGGACCTTAGTCTTTTTAATTTATTTGTTTTGTGTGCCTCAAAATCTGTGTATACTACCTGGCTAAAATATTCTTGGCGCTTTGTGTTAATAATTATCCTCAAAAGTGAGGGAGCACCCTTGGAGTTGGACTGAACTTAATGACTCACTTCCAAAGCACAGAGTATGGAAAGGAAAAGTACTGACTTTACAGGGAAGAAGCCCAGAAAATGTGACTGGAGCTGTGTCATGAAGTTTAGTGTTACCAGTGATACATCACATACCTATCTCGTACACCCCATATGATACAATAAATAGGGCATATCTCCTTTGTGATATTCTTTCCCCAAATCTCAATCCCACTCTAATCATGAGAAAAATACTAAACAATCCCAAATTGTGGGGTGCTGTAACTGCCTAGTACGTAAGACTGCCAGGTCATTTAAACAAAGAAAGAAAGGAATTGTCACAGAGCAGAAGAGACGGGGGAGACGTGACAACAAAATGCAATGTGGGGCCCTGGACTGGATCCTGGAACAGGAAGGGACCTTAATGGAAAGACTTGTGAGTTCCAAACAAAGTCTGGAGTTTAGTTAAGAGTGGTCTTCCAAAGTCAGTGTCTTTCTTGGGATGACTTATATCACAGTAATGCAGTGCAAACCTACCCGACGACTCCACAGGAAAAGAACTTGGCAATCTGTTCCATAGAGATTATAGCCAAGAAAACTCTATGGGGCAGTTCTACTGGTATCAGCCTGAGTCAGAAGAGACAGGATGGCACACAACAATGATACCAACTACGTAGATGCTAACAGTCGGGGAGCCGGGTAAGGGGCACCAGATCACTCTCCTCACTGTCTCTGTGACACTTTTGTAGATCTATAGATACTCCAAAGTAAAATTTTATTAGGGTCGGGGGTAGGATCTGGAAACCCAGTAGAGAAAAGGAAGACAGGGCAGATGGTAGAGCAGAAGGAATATTTCTGTGATGTCATCTTGAAAGATACAAAGAAAACTGAGTAAATCCAAGGGGGGTGCTGGGGCTGCACTACAGTTGGTTACAGAAGGAGAAAAATAAGTGACTATCATGGCAGGAACTAAAGCTATAAACATAAAACCAAGTGTCAGGAAAGTGGTCTAGTGTATCATTCCAGAGTACACAAAAGAATGTTAATTAAAATGGCTCAACATTTTCTTAACTAAAGAATACATTTTCTCTATATTCCCCGAGACAGGGAAACATTAAGAAGCAAGGGTTAATCCTTTTTTTAAAGCAAGTCATAAATGTTACAAAATTCAGAGAAAGCTTCAATGAGGTATGTTCAGGGCAATGAAGGTAGCTGTCAAGTTGTCTTTCCTTGAGGAAGGGGTAAAGGATGAAGTGGTTAGCAAAAGTTGCCAAACTCCAGTAGCATTTCTGCCAAATGCTGATACATATACAACTAGAATAATGAGCTACTGAAACCCAGTTAGCCCATCAGATCCCGGGACCAAAACAAATTGAAAATGATCCATACGTTAGATGTATCTCTAAACCCTGCCCAAGGAACAAGCTTAAAACCAATGCTCATAGAGGGGAACCGAGGAGACATAGTCAGTCATTTGTGATATCACCTCAACAGGTCAGCACATCTTCAGTTTTACAGCTGAGAACACTGATGCTCACCAGCGTTTGGGGAATCACCAGTGTCTCTTGAAACAATGCAGAGATTCACCAGCAACTCTCTCTGGTTGAAAGCACTTGCTCTTACTGTGACATTCTCCTTACCCTCATATTTTGCCCTGTTTGTTTTCCTTTATCTTCCCACCACTTGGTTAAAATAAAGAGGTAAATCTTTGGCATAAATTTTAAAAGAAACAGACTTTTTTAGTCTTTACTCAAAATAGAACATACTGATGAATATACTTAACAAAGAATCACTGTTCTCTAAAAGATAACTCCTAATCAACTTCCTTGGCTCTGAACTTCTTAATACATTTTTGTTTTGTTGAATGCTGCATTTCTTTTTATTTCCTTATACCTACTCAATGCATTTCGTTAATGTCTTCTTTTCAATATAAAATGATCGAGTTCAATTATGTGTAGGAGACATGAAAACAGGAAATGCAGGCATGAGGTGAGTCCCCGGAGTAGAACTGCCCCATAGAGTGTCCAAGGAGGGCTTGCTGGATTTGAACTGCCGACCTTTTCCTTAGAAGATGTAGCACTTAACCACCATGACTCCATGGCTTCCACTTTTGAAATAGTACTCATTTAATGCTTTTGTTGCTTCTACTCACACATCATCCTCTTCTTTAGTCCTGACAACCAGAAAAATAAAAACCCCATATGTTTTGAGACTGTGGTATCTAGACTACGAAAACTTGTATAATTTTGGCCAAAAAAAATCTTCCCCACAGAGAGCTAGAAAAACTGTCATCCCTGATTTGCTGAGGATTTCAGTTCCATTTTATGATCCTTATCTAGAAGGATGATGATAACCTACTCTTCAGGTCTGAGGTAAGAGTAATAGTAGCCAGCCTTCTTGAGTGCTGATAATCTGCTTGTCACTATGAGCAGTGCTTTGTGCAGACAACTTCATTTTAACCTTCACAACAGTCCACTAAACCAACTGCTGTTGAGTCGATTCCAATTCTTCAGGACCCTATAGGACAGAGTAGAGGTGTCCTTTAAGGGTTTCCAAAGCTGCAAATCTTTATGGAAGCAGACTGCTACATTGCTACATGTTTCTCCTATGGAGTGGCTGATTGGTTCCAACTGGCAACATTTTAGTTAGCAGATGAGTGCTTTAACAGATGCACCACCAATATTTCTCAATCCAGTAAAGTATGTACCATTAGCATCATTTTAGAAGAGAAGCAAGGAGAAGTCATGACTTGAACCTAAACTTTCTTAACAAATGTGCTATCTTTCTGTCTCCACCGCAGCCACAGGTAATACAGCCATAGTTATGACACTCCACTAAGGAGCTAGCAGGTGGCATATCCTAGGAGCTACCTGCAACAAACCCCTTTGGTCCATTAGTTTCCTATGAGTAGAAAAAGTGCCTCCAGACCTAACCTAAGCCCTGCTTATCAAAAGTACAGGCAAGAAAGTGAATCACCTCTGTTGGGTAGAGTACGGTGGCATCTGCAGCCAGCAGTAGATAACACAGACCATCTCACCAGACCAACCCAGCATTCAACAGGAATCTGTTGCAGGAGCTACTGGATAACTCCCCTGCCCCACCCCTTCTCTTTTCAGAGAAGCATTAGAACAGAGAGAGAGGCTTGTCTAACAGGGACAAGGAAGAGTCTGGAGAAGTCAAGAATATCAAGAAAGAAAATTCTTGTGAGAGAAAACCAGAATATGGGCACATTTTGATACAATCCAAATCAATTTTGCAAGGCTGCCTATCTGCAGCTCCATCTACTCTCCTTGCCCAGTGACAGTATAATCCTCCTTTCACTCTATATTTTTGGTATTCCCTTTACAAGCACCTGTCCCTCTCCTCTCCACCCTCTTCTCTTCCATCTGGAAAGAAACCAGTAGGACAGCCTCCTGTAACTGTACAGACATAAAGTACACGCACCACATGGTCACCCTGTGTCCCCAAGTCCAGTCCATATTTGTCTGAAGAGTTGACCTCAGTACTGGTTTCCAGTCAGGGCTGACAGCAGGTCTAGGAGCCATGCTCCCAGGGGACCCTCCAGGCTGTCGGACCATCAGCTGTAGTCTTTCAGTAGAGTTCTTGAGCCACACCCCTCTTTTTCTCATGTTGCCTAAGGGACTCTACATTGTGTCCCCTATCACGGCTGCCTTTGGTCAACGCTGGGCACAGTCTGGTTCTTCTGGTCTCATGTAGATACAGTCTTCCACTCATGTGGGTCCTTCTGTCTCCGGGGTCAGGTCCTAGTGTTTTCGTTGTTCTCTGTCATTATCTCTTCCAGATGAGTTAGGGTCACTTGGGGTACCTCAGATGGCAGCTTGAAAGCTTTTAAGACCCTAGACACCACTTACCAATAAAGAAGACCCTTTTATCAAAAGGTTAGTTATGCCAATTGGCCTCAATGTTCCCCAAAACATGGTCCCTAGACCCCCAATCCCTGCTACTGTACCCTTTGAAATATTGGGTGGAGTTTAAAAAACCTTTTGGTTTATGTTGTAGTACAGTTATGCAGATCTCCTCTCCAGTGCATGCTGTCACTGCTTTCACCTAATCAAATTCCTATCCATAATCTATGACCAACCCTCTCCCTCCCTCCCCACCCTTGTAGCTATCATAGAGTCTTGTCTTCTGTATGTAAGTTTATTTTTCATTCCTTATAGCAGAGATCTCACACAATATTTGTCCTTTTGCTGCTGGCTGATTTCACTCAGCATACTGTCTTCTAGCTGAAACCAGGTTATGAGATGCTTCCAAAAATCTTCATTGTTCTTTATCATAGCATAGTGTTCCACTGAGTATACGTACCATAGTTTGTTAAAATAAAGGCTTTTAAATCACTGTTTTTGCCATTTAATTTTCTCATTTATCAAGCTGGGAAAAGAACTGGCTTGGCCACAACCAAAAAAGAACACAAGCTTTGAATTTTCTAAACGTGCATTTATCTAAGTGAAATATGCCCGAAACAGCTGTACAGTGTCATCCATCTATGTTTATACATTAAATTGTAACTATTCTGTCTCGGGGGAAACCTGGGTCAATTTTCATAACGTAGTTCATAAAGCAACTGTTCTATATCCTACTGTGGTGAGGAGCGTCTAAGGTCTTAAAAGCCTGAGAGCAGTCATTTAAGATACATCTGTTGGTCCCACCATATTCAGAGCGAATGAGAATAAAGAAACCCAAAGACACTTGAACACATGAGTCTGAAGGACTAATGGACAACATGAATCACAGATTCCACCAGCCTGAGCCCAGAAATACAAGGCACCCAGTGACCACCACTGACCACTCTGACAGGAATAACCATAGAATCCTAGACAGAGCTGGAGAAAAATGTAGAGAAAAATTAAAAGTCACAAAAATGACCACACTTACTGGTCTGATAATAATTGGAAGAACTCACCAAGAGTATCCAGGGCCCTGGATACCCTGCTAAATGAGAGCTGAAGCTACTCGTGAAGTTAGCATTTCAGCCAAAGGTTACTCAAGCCTCTAAAACAAACAATAACATGTAGGAGGAACACTGCTTCTTAGTTCAATCAAGGACATGAGACCAAATGGGGAACACCTGCCCAAAAGCAACACTGACAGGGCAGGAAAGGACAGGAAAACTGGATAAATGGACCCACAGAATCCAGAGTGGAAATGGAAAGGGGGAGTCTGCTCATGCATTGCAGGGATTGTAATTCATGTCATGAAACAAAGAAAAAAGTTGTCCACCTTAGAGCAAGTGTGATAAGCCTGTATCTTGCTCTTAGATTGACAACCCCTGCCATTTATCACTTAAATTGCCAGTAAGGGGGCAGTGTCAGCTGTAGCTGAGAAGGAGGTGGTGGTTGTGGTCCCTTTGCAAGGCAGGCAGCAACACTGTGGATCGAAGACTCTTCTAGGACTCAAGTGTCCAGGTGCTCAGCCTGCATGTCATCAAGGAGGGGACCAGCCTGAGAGAAATGAGGCAACCTCACAGCAACTGAGACAACTGAAGGGGAAGAAAAGAAATGCTTCTTACCTAATTGTAGTGGGAAAACACTGACATCCTCTGCTTTCTCTATACAATTCTATTGCTATTGCATGAGCTTTCTGAAAACAAAAGGAGGTGGGGAAAATACATCCTTTTTATTAGAGATGTGTCAATAATGTAGAAAGCTGTTTCACTGTGATATTGTCTTAACATTATTTCTGAAGATTCATCTAAATTTTTATGATACCTTTTGTCATAGTTACCTAGTGCTGTTATAATAGAAACACCACAAGTGAGTGGCTTTAAGCAGCAGAAATTTATTTTCCTCACAATTTAAGAGGCTAGACATCTGTTGTGGATTGAACTGTGTTCCCCCAAAAGTGGGCATATTAATTTGGCTGGGCTGTTTATTTCCAGTATCATGTGATTGCCCTTCATTTTGTGATTTTTCTGATGCTGTAAATCCTAATCTTTGCTTGTGGTTAACAGAGAGGATTATGTTTGAGACGATTAGGGTGGGAGTGAGCCGGAATCGACTTGGTGGCAGTGGGTTCAGTTTTTTTCTTTTTGGTAACACCTTACTGAAAGCGTTTCCCTGGAGTATGGCTTGCACCACTTTTTATCCTTTTATCCTACAAGAGCTAAAAGGAAAGAGAAGCAAGCAGAAAGCCGGGAACCTCAAACCACTGAGAAAGCAGCAGTGGCAGTAGAGCGTGTCCTCCTGACCCGAGGTTTCCACGCCAAGAAGCTCCCTGACCAAAGACTAACGCGACACAAGGACCCTCCTCCAGAGCCGACAGACGGAAAGCCTTCCCCTGGAGGGGAGCCCCTGGATTCAGACTTGCAGCCTACTAGCTGTGTAAGAATCAAGTTCTCTTTGTTAAAACCATCCACTCATGGCATTTCTGTTAGAGCAGTACCAGATGACTAACATAACAGCAGAATTCAGGGTGCCAGCTATAGGGAAAGTCTCTCTCTCTGTCCCTTCTGGTGGAAGGTCTTTGTCTCTTCTCAGTTTCTATTCCTACTCCTTGGCCCCTTGGTGATCTTCATGTGGTGCTACATCTCTCTTCCCCCACAGGTACTAGCTTCTTCCTTGTTTAATCCGCTCTTTTATACTCAAAAGAGATGCACCCTACACTAATATTGTCTCATTAACACAACAATGAAAATCTTTTCCCACATGGGATTATAACCTCAGTTATAGATTCAGAGCACATACAGGGGAGGAGAGGGGGAGGACACAATTCGATCCTAATACCATCCAAGAGTTTGATTTGTAAATTTTACTTTACAAGTTAAAAGCCTTCTGGTTCTGAAATGCTATCTTTCTATGACAATATTCCATGTAACAAATACAAAACAACTTTGTGACTCTTAACCTATCACATTAATATGCCAAAAAGCCACAAAAGCAACTGCATTCTGTAGCCAATCTAAAACATTTGTTAAGAACTTCTTTGTCTACAGTCTGTCACCTCATAAATGAGTAGCACTGGCTAGAGGGACTAGAACAAGTGGGACTTGGCTCAAGTTCATTATTGTTATATGCCTTCAAGTGAATTCTGATTCTTAGCAACCCTATGCAACAGAGTAGAACTGCTTTATACGGTTTCCTAGGCTACAATCTTTACAGGGCCAGATGGCCAGGTCTTTTCTCCCACAGAACCACAGGGAGGTTTGAACTGGAGACCTTTCAGTTAGTAGCTATATGCTTAAGCTTTGCACCACCAAGTCTCCTTCTAGTTCATTAGCACTACCACTAAAAGAAATTCATAATGCACAACGAATGTGAAACATCAGTTGCTTTCATGCACAAGGTGAAATATTACATTTCAAATTTTGACTTGAGCCTGTGATTACCAGTTCCTGGTAATGGTTCTGCCAGGCTCCAATTTTCTCACTTGAAGTTCTGCCAAGTTCAGCAATTGTCAAGGGTCCTACATAGCATTCTCTTATAAAAGCATTTCTACCAAAAGAAATTGAAAAAGAAAGGAAGAGGAAGATAGGTTAGATTTCTTTTTCTCTCTTCTAAGAATGATAAGCAAACTTTTTCACTTGAATTCAACTGTCACTGTGTAATATCCAATAAAACAGAAATATCCATGCTCTAAGGAAACACAAATAACCACCCACTGAGGACCTATTCTATTTAAGATGATGTCTTGAGTTTTCGGACAAAAACTACAACTATCAAAGGAATTACAGTGAGCAACGTAAGAGGCCCTGACTTACTTGAAAGCAAATACAAGTAAAAGTCAACAAAATTTTTCTGAACTGTTTTAGCATACTCCAACTTCTCTAGGAATCCTATTCCTTTTCTGCTTTAATTGAGGGAATATTGCACCTTGAAGTATGAGAACTTTACCAGGAGTTCTTCATTTTGGAAACAATACCACTGGTAAAAATTCCATGGAGGGTTGTGCCTAGGGTCTTAAAAGCTTGCAAGCAGCCATCCAAGTCACAACCATTGGGCTTCACTTGCTTGGAGCAACAGAGAAAGAAGGATAGTCAAGAACAGAAGGAAGATATGGAATGTGTGGCTGGTTGCCCTCATGAACAACCATCTGCTTTACCATAAGAGCAAAAGAACTGGACGGTGTCCAGCTACCACTACAGTACATTCTGATCAAATCTATAGAACATGTTGATCAAAAGGGGAGACATGCAGAACAGAATTTTAAATTCTCATGGACTCCAGACTTTTTAGAGCCATGGAGGCTGGATGAACCCCTGAAATAATTGCCCTGAAATAGTCTTCAAATCTTAAATCAAAACTATCTCCTAAAGTCTTCTTAAAAGCAAACAGTAGTTTAGCTTAACTAGTAAAAAATGTCTGCCTTGAGCATCATGCTCTTTTAAGAACAATCTATATAAGATCAAAGTGACAACATCAACTTGAAAGATTAGATAGGAACAAGAAGGGACAATAAGTTTATATCAATGGAGAAGGAACAACTCAGAAAATGAGGATGAGAATTGTTGCCCACTCAAAAAATGTAATCAGTATCACTACTAAATCTTATATGTGGAAACTTGAATTTATATATATGTTGCTGTATATATTCTCAAAAACAGCAGCAAAATAAATAAAAATAGTAAAAAAGAAAACACCACGCAGAGTAATGGAGTCACCAACAGCAAATGGAGCGGTAGATGGCATATTGATTCTAAGCACTGATGCACACATTCTCATGTAATACTGCAAGAATATTTACATCTTCAAATACATGTTATATTATAATAAATACATAATGTTATTTCTCCTTTGTATTATAGCTAGAGCTTTACATTTATTCTTTTGAGGTCATCTGTGTAGGTATCATTGTTATTATTAGCTGCCATCAACTCAATCTTTAATTCACAGCAATCCCACGCATGATGGAAAGAAACTCTACCTAGTCCTGTGCCATCTCTATGATTCGTTGCAGATTGGACCATTGTTATTCACAGGGTTTTCACTGTGCATTGATTTTCAGAAGTAGATCACCAGACCTTTCTTCCTAGTCTGGCTTAGTCTGGAAGCTCTGCTGAAACTTATTCAGCATCACATCAGCATGCAGGCCTCCAATGACAGAGGAGTGGCGTGGGGTGCGTAGCATGGGGTGGACCTCAAACTTGGGTCTCCTGCATGGGAGGCAAGAGTTCTACCACTGAGTAGCCATTGCTCCTTTACCATTTGCACTGCACTGCCTTTCAGTGGTTATGCCATCAACAGCCTTTTGATTCTGCATAAGTAGATTTCGTGATCTATGAATGTGGTTTCAAACTACTTAAGAGGACTTACAAAGTGTTTGTAATAAAAGGGATCAGTGAGTCTGATAGGGTTGAGAATCATTGCTACTGGCTTAGTAGTAGATTTGGTTAAGTAGACAGAAATGTATAGATATTTTAATAATTAACCAAAGTACCTGTACGATGCATCTGTAGTCTAATAAATGAATCCAGTGTTAATGTCACTAACCAAAGGGGACTGCCTGATTCTACTGTGCTGCTGTTACTCCCATTTGCTAGAACTTATCCCAGAGCTGCAGTAAATGGTAAATACTGGAAAGGAAGAAGAAATAGAACTCTTTACAGATTATATTTATCCATTAAATATAGTGTCTGAAGCTAGATCAGAAAGAGTTTTGATAAATATGCCTCTAAAACCAAAATCAAAACTGTTGCCTTGTGGTTGAAGCTTTATAGCAATGCTGTGGGACAAAGTAGAACTACACTACAGAGTCTGGGGGATTTGAACTGCTGACCTTTTGATTAGTAGCTGAGAAGCCACAAATATGCCTCTGCTGTTGCTCTTGTTAGGTGCTTTCCATTGTGATCCTATGCACAACAGAACAAAGCACTGCCCAGTCCTGCACAGTGTCCACAACGGTTTTTATGCCTAAGCCCGTTGTTGCAGCCACAGGGTCAGTCCACCTTGTTGAGGGTCTTCCTCTTTTTCACTGACTCTCCACTCTACCAAGCATGATGTCCTTCTCCAGGGATTGATCCCTCCTGACATGTCCAAAGTATGTGGGACACAGTACCACCGTCTTTGCTTTCAAGGAGTTCTCTTCTTGTACTTCTTCCAGATCTGTTTGTCCTTTTGGCAGTCCCTAGTATATTCAATAGTCTTCTCCAACACCACAATTCAAAGGCATCAGTTCTTCTGTCTTCCTTATTCAGTGTCCAGCTTTTGTGTGCTTATGATGCAATTAAAAATACTGTGGCTTGGGTCAGACATATCTTAATCTTCAAGGTGGCATCTTTTCAAGGTGCCTCTACATATTGATAATGGAGTCCCGATGGTACAGTGGTTAAGTATATGGCTGCTAACTGAAAAGTTGGTGGCTCAAACCCATTAGTTACCCCATGAGAAAAAGATGTGACATTAGCTTCCATAACAATTACAGCCTTGGAAACCCTGTGGGGCAATTCTACTCTGTCTATAGGGTTGCTATGATTGGATATGATTTGAAGACAAAATGCTATGTATTGGTATGTCTTACTGCTATGTGCTGAGTCCTGGTGACATAGGTTTAAGAGCTTGGTTGTTAACCCAAAGGTGGACAGTTTGAATCTGCCAGCCACTCCTTGGAACCATTATACAGCAGTTCTACCCTGTCTTACAGGGTTGCTGTAAATCAGAATTGACCTGATGGCAATGAGTTTATGGCTGTGCCACTTGTTTTAATGCAAAAAGTAATTGAAATGGTTATTTCTGAAATACACAAGCTCAACATTTGCCGTTCTCCCTGGTGCCTTCATTTCTCTATAAACTTTTTTCTCTGAACTGGGGATGATTTCCATTTCTTCTGCAGAGTCCATACTTCTTCCAAAGTCTGCCATTTAATTTCTACCTCCACAATTTTAAATATTTTGAAGTCAACAATTTGTACTCTCCATTTTCTCCTAAAATTGCCTTCAGTAATAGCTTCCTAACTCCATTATCTTGGAATTACATTCATCACGTTTATGGGTTTGCCTTTTAAAAGCAAAACAAAACAAAAAGCCATAAAATTGGGGGTCTGAGTCTAATCACAGATCGTTATGGAGCCAGTAGAAGCGATTACAAATACACCCTAATGTATTCAATCCAGGTGACGTTTGTCACAGTGATGCTGTTTCATTTCAGAGGCACATTGCTGCAGAGTGATAGTTAGGAGAATAAAGCATCTTTTTTGCCTATCAATAGATTAATTGGGTTCAACAGCAAAAATAATTCCTCACAGGCTGAAACTGGCCATCTAAGTGGGGTCTATAAATAAATCCCTGACGGTTTCAGCATGCAGAGATAGACACTAACACAGAGATTTGTGATTTGTCTGTGACACACCACAACAAAACTTAAGACCTCACTAGATATTTCAGGAAAAGAATAATTAGATGCATCCAAAACCAATGCATTACTGTGAAGTTGTTTTTTGACTCACAGCAACCCTATATTACAGAGCAGAATGGCCTCCATAGGGGTTCCAAGGCTGTAATCTTTATGGAAGAATATCACCAGGTCTTCTTTTTTCTCAGAGCCACTGGAAGGGTTTGAACCACATTACTGTGGTATATTTGGTGCAAAGGTACTGTTTTAGTTTTCTAGAACTGTTCTAAGAGAAATACCACAACTGGATGACTTTAACAAAGAGAAATTTATTTCCTCACAGGAAAGTAGGTGAAGAGTCCAAATTCAGCGTGTCAGCTCCAGGCGAAGGCTTTCTCTATTGACTCTGGAGGAAAGCCCTTATCATCAGTCTTCTTCTGGACTGGGAGATTTTGAGGTGCAAGGATCCCAAATCCTTTCCAATGGACGTGCTCTGCTCCCAGCACCTCTTCTTTCTCGATGGCATGAGAGCCTCCAACTCTCTGTTAGCTCCCCTCAAGGCACAATATAATCTTATAGATTGAGTCCCGCCTTAGCAACACGACTACTATGCATCCTCCCTCATTAACGTCATAGAAGCAAGATTTACAACATATAGGAACGTCACACAGTATCAGGAATCATGGCTGTCTTAGGCTGGGTTTTCTAGGGAAGCAAAACTAGTAACACGTGTAGCTACAAGGAAAGATTTATATTATAGATAGATAGATAGATACAGATATAGGAAACTGCTCACATAATCACAGAAGCTGAATGTCCCAAGCTCTGGCACAAGCCTCACGTGGCCACAGAAGCTGAGGAACCCAAAGTCAGCAAGTCAGAGACCAGAGTTCTAGATCACCGGTTGTGTAGGTCAGTGGATCCCAAGCTGGTGGCGAGACGAAGCAACAGAGGCTGGCAAAACCAGGATCAGCAGGTCAGGGAGCAGGAGCGGCAGAGGCTGGCGAACCCAGCATCGGCAGGTCAGGGAGCAGGACTCTCAAGTGCAGACTGTAAGGACTGATGAGTCCAACAGCTGCTAGTTCAAGTCTCAGAATGAGATGCTGGAAGAAGAGAGCAGGAACTCCTGGCCACGTGAGCGACCAGCCGCCATAGTAAAAGGTCGCAAGATAAGAGCCGAGATGTAGGGACCCACCACAAACCCCACCCTGCCACTTAATACAGCAGCCAAATATGTAGTAGCCAAGTTGACATAATCCTGACCACCACAGTGGCCTAGCCAAATAGTTACACACATCTGGGGCAGGGAACACAATTCAATCCAAGGCAGTTACTTATAAAGATATGTCTCTTAAAGGGAATAAAATGGAATCCATTTATATAACAGAACTTAGCAACACTTCCCTAACTAGGAAGTAATTTACTGCGACATTGCTCATTGCCCATGTCAACTCCCCTACCCACCAAATATTGATTGACCTTAAAAATCAAATATATACATGGAAACTCTGGTGGCATGATTATTAAATGCTACATCTGTTAACTAACAGGTTCGCAGTTGGAATCCACCAGACTCTCCTTGGAAACTCTGTGGGGAAGTTCTACTCTGTCTATAGGGTTGTTATGAGTTGGAACTGACTTGATGGCAGTGGGCTTGTGTGTGTGTGTGTGTGTGTGTGTGTGTGTGTGTGTGTATGTATATGTATATGTGTGTGTGTATATATGTATGTGTGTGTGTGTGTGTGTGTGTGTATACATATTAGTTAAAAATAAAAAACAGAAGAGCTGCTGAGGCTGATGATGCACAACCAAAAACTTCATGGGATTTCATGGAATTTGGTTTAGTGGTTTACAGGTTTTGAGTCATAGTTTCATGGGGCATCCCAGTTAATTGGCCTAATAACATGTTTTAGAGTCACTAAATATGTAGTACCTGGGGTCTTACAAGCAACTTGCAAATGGCCACCCACAGCACAACAATTCATCTCTACTGACCTACAAAAACAAAGGTAGGAGAGTCAGGAACAGGAGGATGATAAGGAATGTGTGACCTATTGCCTCCATGAACAGCTGCCCCCTTTGCTGTGAGACCAGAAGAACTGAACATCACTGAACATTTTGATCAAAGATTCTGCAGAAGAGTCCAGATGAAAAGGGAGAAAGTGTACAGCATTTCAAATTCTCCTGGACTCCAAACTTCCTGGGGCCATGGAGGCTGGATTAACTCCTGAAACTACTGCCCTGAGGTGATCATTAAATCTTTAAATCAAAAATATCCTCTGATATTTTCTTAAAAGTAAACAATAGTTTAGCTTAGCTAGTAAAAAATATCCACCTTGAGTATTATGCTCTTTTAAGATCTATACAGAATCAAATTGATAAGGGCAACTCCCAAGATTAGACAGGAACATTTGGCAGCTGTGTTACATTAAGAGAGGAGAAAAAACTCAGAAAAAGAGGGTGAGAATGGTTATACAACTCAAAGAATGTAATCAATGTCACTAAATAGTATGTATGGAAACTGTTGAAATGGCATATGTTTTACTGTGTCTGTTCTCAACAACAAAATAAATGATATTTTAAAGAAATAATACAAGAGAAAAAATAGGCTGTCAGACTAACCTGTATGAAGTAAAAAGTTAACCAGAAAGCTGTGATTCAAAACATTTATCATCTCAAAGAGAAACAGATATGTGTTCGATTCACTGAGGAATACAAAAATTGTATTTTCTTCACATGTAGACAAGAGCAGAACCACAACGTAATATTTTTGAGTCATTCCCAGCAGACTAGAGATCTTAGTTTCACACTTCTTAATGACTAAATAGTTAATCAATTAAACTATAAGTCTACTAAGGGCATAAAGCATACTTTTCAGATATTTTACACATTAAAGAACACACAAAAATTTTTATAGTCAATAAGCATATCCAATGGGAATTCATTATATGCTCATCAGTTCTGCATCAAGGGAAGTGGAAATAATGTGTCACCTTGGGCATATACCTTCTGCAACTTTGCAACATGGTCATCTTCTGATGCTCTCTCTCCTGGCAACTGCATCCCCACTTCCCATGGTACCATTATGGAAGCCAGCCTTCACTGCTCATCACTCAAATTCCACTCTCCTCAAATTCTGCTACCCCTTTCTCCCTTAAATCCACCTGTTGCTCTCCATCCTTCTGCCTCTGGGTTGTAGCAATAGCCTTATAACTGTTCTCCTTACTTCAATTTGCCCCACTCCCATCCACCAACCTGCCCCCACAACACTGCCACAGAAATCTTTCTAGAACACAGATCTGATCCTGTAAGCCTACAGCTTAAGATTCATGAATGTGAACTCTATAGTCTTCAGGCTAAAATTCAAACTTGTTGGTATGTACTATAAGACTCAGTTGAAGGGGCTTCTACTTCTCCAGTTTTCAGGAGCCCTGCTGACAGAGTGGTTGAGCACCCCGCTGCTATCCCAAAGGCTGGCAGTTTGAACCCACCAGCAGCTGAGCTGCAGGAGAAAGATGTGGCACTTTGCTTCAGTAAAGATGATGGCCTTTCAAACCCTATCATGCACTTCTACTGTGTCGTATAGGGTCTCTAAGAGAGAATTGACTCAATGGCAGTACGTTTGAAGTTTTTTTGTTTGGTTGGTTTTGTTTTTATTCTCCAAGATTCACCTTCACTCTACCACTCCTCTTGGTCTTGTACTTACTCTCAGGTCCTTGAATCTGCCATACACACTTGATCTCAGTTGTGATCCCCAGCACAGCCACTCCCCTGCCCAGCACCATCTCTCCCTCCATTCTTCACCTGGCCTACTGTTTTCGGCCTTTCAGAATCAAGTATTGTGTCTCCTGTGAAGAAGTCGGATCACTGCTCTGCCTCAGGAGGTGTATGTGTGCCGTTGAGCCAATTCGGACCCATAGAGACCCTATAGGAGAGAGCAGATATTTCCCACAGGGCTTCCTGGGCCATCATGCCTATGGGAACAGATCTCCAGGTCTTTCTGCCATGGGGCTATTGTTGGCTATGACCTGCCAATCTTTCAGTTAGCAGTGGAGCATTTGACCATTGCAGTACAAAGACTCTTTCAAACTAGGTTAACCATTTCTATCAAGTCCGTTCCAACTCACAGCAACCCTGTGGAACAGAATAGGGCTTCTAAGACCGTAATCTTTAAGGAAGCAGACCATCTATATCCTTCTCCTGAAGAGCTGCTAGGGGATTCAAACTGCCAATCTTCTAGTTAGCTGCTGAGTGGTTATCCATTGTACTAGCAGAGGTCACAGAATAGGTTAAAATCAACCCCATTGCCACAAGTTGATTCTGACTGTTAGTGACCCTATAGGACAGGGCAAAACTGCCCCACAGAGTATGCAAGGACTACCTAGCAGATTCAAACTGTCAACCTTTTGGTTAGCAACTGTAGTATTAACCACTATACCATCAGGGTTTCCTCCAAACTAGGTTAGAGTCCTCTATTTTATGCTTAGATTTTTCAGCTACATTTACCTCTTTCTTAGCAGTATGTTGCTAAAATATACCTCTCATACAGTTTTTTTATTCTTAATAAATCAGAAGGATATACATATTTTCCTACCTGGTTTAGTCCTGTTTGTTTATTTTATCAAATTGTCACTTTCATCTCTCTTTTATCATTAATCACATCAGGTATCTCCTGAGTTATTTGTATAAACACATCTCTAATTTTTCATAAAGCTAAGAGGGAAAATGTCATTAAAAAAATCATAGACTGTAGCTCTAGTTTAATAATTAACCCATTGATCACCATTCCTTGAGGTCACAGGGGAAGGTTTGGTGAAGGAAAACACTAGCAGTTTGGATTCATGCTTGTCATGGATTGAACTGTTTCTCCCCAAAAATGTGTGCAGCCATTTGGCTGGGCCATCGTTCCCAATATGTGGTAATTTTCCTATGCTGTAAATCCTGATCTCTGCCTGTGGCTAACAGATAGGATGATTATGTTAAAAGAGGATTAGAGTGGGACTGCAACACCCTTATTAAGGGAGTTTCTCTGGAGTGTGGCTTGTACCACCTTTTATCCTTTGGGATATATCTTATGGGAGATAAAAAAAAAAAAAAAAGGCAGGAAGCAAGCAGACAGCTGGGACCCTCATACCATCAAGAAAGCAGCATCAGGAGTAGAGCATGTCCTTCAGATCTGGGGTTACTGCATCAAGACATCCCATGACCAAAGACTGATGCAATACAAGGACTTTCCTCCAGAGTCAGCTCAGGGAAAGCCTTCTCCTGGAGTGGATACCCTGAATTTGGACTGGTATACAAATAAATTTCTCTTTGCTAGAGCCATCCAATTGTGATACTAGAGCAGCACTAGCTGACTAAAACAATGCTGAAGAGGAGGGAAAGAACTTTGTAATGGCCAAAAGCCCCTAGAGTCAGACTTTGAAAATGAGTCACAGGCACCCTCATCCTATCAGACAACATCAGGCTGTGCCAGGCCACACACTGTACCCTGGCATGTGACAGAACACTTATGGTTCTCAACATTGAGGTGAATAAACATCAGTTAGACAAATCAACCCCTAAAAGTCTCCTGCACAGGGAACCATGAGACAATATTTACAGCTATAAATCTGAGCAAGAGTCATCCCTATCTTAAAGGAATTCATAAAAAGACTCCCTTGCTACAATCATTAATTCAGCTGAAAAATATTTAGTAAGGGCTTAGTTCACTACAAAGACTGAATAATATATAGGGATGCAATAGAGAACAAGGCAGACGTAGTCCATATGCTCAGGCGGCTTATAAACTAATAACTGAACCAGATGCCCTCAAGTTGATTCTGACTCAGGACAACTCCATACGTGTCAGAGTAGAACTGCGCTCCTTATTTTCATCAGTAGTTGATGTTTCAATAGTACATCACTGGCGCTTTCTTCTCAGGTGCCTCTCAGTGGACTTAAACCTGAAATCTTTCAGTTTGCAGCCAAGTGCATTAGCCATTTGCATCACCCAGGAACTCTCATAAGCTAGTAAGGAAGCCAAAAAAACTAAGCAGATAATCACAACATAAATAATGATGTGAGTTAACAGAGGGAAGCAGTCTCAGAGAAATTATACTCTAGGCAGAGGAGTAAAGTCGTAACTTGACTTTGAGCCATGTCATAGAGGTGGACATGCATCCAGTACATTAGACGACACTACAGAGCAAATGAGAATTCACTGGAAATAGAACTGGAAAATTAGACAGTTGGGAATGCTGGCCAATATGCATGTGCCTAGTTACAGGACAATAGACATCACTGGCCATTTTGGCGCAAGTAGTGACGCTTTGGGAAGAGTGGGTTGATTACTGTGTAGGGTGTGGACATGGGAAACCAACGGCGAGGCAAGAGTAATGGTGAGCCTGCCCTAAGCCTAGAAACTGAAAGATAAAAGAGCATTTGAGAAATCACTGTGCTGCCAGAGAGCCTGTTTACTAAAACAAGAGAAAAGAACAAAAGAGAGAGAAAATGTTAAATGTTTTGATGTTGTTAGCTGCCCTTGGGTTGGCCCCCAACTCATGATGACCCCATGCAAAACTGAACAAAACATTGCCTGGTCTGAGCCACCCCTGTGATCTGTTGCAGAACAAACTATTGTGATCCGTAGCATTTTCACTGACTGATTCATAGATCACCAGGTCTTTCTTTCTAGGCCATGTCAGCCTGGAAGTTTTGCTGAAATCTGCTCTCCTTCATAGCACCATGTGAGCCTCCACTGAGAAGGAGCTGTTGGCCGTACAGGAGGAACACTGGGCAGGAACCGAACCTGGTCATTCTACTTGGAATGCAAGAGCCAAATGCAGAAAAAAGCTAAAACTTTACCAAGTAAAGACAGCAACAGTTGAAGCCATAACAACTGCTTTAAATGAGTCCTGGATATTCTCTCAGCTAAACTGTTGCCTTATTTCTCTGGAAAAATTAAGAACTAGCCGTGACTGCTCTGTTCCTATTATACTCAAGAACACTGGAGAAACTCCAACAATGCCAATAGTCCAGAAAACCAAGGAGGAAACTTCTTTCAAACATGAGAGGGAAAAAAAGTATGTGATTAAAAAGAATATCGAAAATATTGTGAAGGAAGCCTTAAACCAGGGAATTTTATCACATAAGAAAAAACATTCCATTTCTACCACAATATTTAAAGGATCATCTGGAAATGTAGATAAAATCCTTCAAACAATGTCTAGTATCAAAAGAAAGCTAATGACTATACTTTTTGAAAGAAGCAAAGATGAGAAAACCATCTAAATTTTAAGATAAATAAATGCTGAAGAGACAGTGTATTATCTGTGTGAAATAAATGGCACTCAGTGAAACATATTTTCTTCTTATTTTACTGAACAATAGAGAACAAAAAGAACTGTTTATCATGACTGATTCATAACTACAAGCAACAAGATATGTAATTTGCTGAATAGTAGCAGACACTGTGTGAGAGTTTAAAAAATGACATTCTGTCAAAAAAGGGCCAATTAGCTCCCTGAAGGAGCAAAAACTATTTCCTCACTGCTGTTGTCACTTTCCCCACTGAGGCTCAAATCTAAAACAGGAAATGAGAAAAATGGAAGACTCTCTAAACTGTTTTTGTTACCTAAGGGAAAACAATCAACAATCACTTTTTCTCTTCCTCCATTTGCTCTGATAAAAAGTGGCCAAGTTGTCTCCATGTCGACACACTTCTCTTTGTTCCCCACATTTATAAATCTTCTTTTTATGTTCTTCGAATCACAAGAGTTCTCCATAGAAAGCACCTCCCTACTACCTTCAAATGTTGGAAGACAAAAGCAATGCCCCATGCAGCTTGCCTCAGTTATGTAGTATTGCTATAACAGAAATGCCATAAATGGGTGGTTTTAACAAACAGAAATTTGTTTTCCTACAGTTTAGGAGGCTGGAAGTCCAAATTCACGGTGCTGACTCCAGGAGAAGTCTTTTCCTCTCTCTTCTCTGTGGAGGAAGATCCTTGTCTCTTTTGAGCTTCTGCTTCTGGGCCATCTCCACGTCGCTTCGTCTCTCTCTTAGCCGAGCTCTTCGTCTCACTTGGTTGTTTAATCTCTTTTATATCTCAACAGATTGACTCAAGACATGGCCTATGCTAATCCTGCCTTGTTAACATAACAAAGATACCCACCTCCCCAGTGAAGTTATAATCACAAACTAGAGATTAGGAATCACAACACATAAAAATTATAGTCACATGGTGTGTCAACAACATTTTCTTCTCTTAGTTCACATTATGTAAAAATCTCAGACCTACTTCTTTTTTTTAATCACAGCTATCTGTGAGATATCTGTCCTCTGTATTTCTGTAGCCACCCTGACATATCACATTGGGCAAATAGGCTGTGAAAATGGTAAAAAGTAAAATGTCATTTTGAGGACTATGCTGTACCTGACCCAAACCATGATATTTTTAATCACTACATGTGAAAGCTGGACAGTGAATAAGGAAGACAGAAAGGAGAATTTCTGCATTTGAGTCATGTGTTGGTAAAGGACAATAACTATGCCCTGGACTGCCAGAAGAAGTACAGCCAGAACGTTCCTTAGAAGGAAGGACAAAGGGACTTTGTGTCACGTACTTTGGGCATCCTCTCAGGAGGGACTGGCCCCTGGAGAAGCATGTGCTTAGTAAAGCAGAGGAAGAAAAAAGAGGAAGACTGTCACCAAGATGAATTGACATAGTGGCTATAACAACGGGTTCAAAGGCAGCAAAGATTGTAAAATGATGCGAGACCACGCAGAATGTGTTCTGTTGGCTGGCTGTGAGTCAGAACCCATTTGGTATCACCTAACATCAAAAACACCCCATACTACTCATAATTCCTCTTCAAATGAAAAACAGCTTTAGTACATGCTTCTTGAGTCTTTATTTTGGCCAACAAACAGCACCAACACTGAATATCTAGTAAGTACATTGACTTAGAGTGTGATATGCAGTGTGGTGTACTTTCCATAGAACATTTCATTGACTTCCAAAATCACCCTACATTTTAGGGGCTATGATTATTACCACCGTAAAGATATGGCAACAAAGATCACAGCTAGTGACGGCAGAGTCCGTGTACAAGCCCAGACATTTTGCATAATTCTCAACAGAAAGAGCCAAAGACTCGTAATACAGTGTAGTAGTGGCTGTGGGTAGACAGTCCTGCAGCACACTGACTCTCCTAAAATGACAACCTCGAGCCAGTAAGCTAGAGCCCTCTAAAGAAATCAGTGACATCCCTGACCTGTGCAGTATAAATTAGCCGTGTGTGTGTGCCTGCCAGCTGCAAGCCACCGGTTGCAACCACCTTAAAAGCCAGGTGCTCAGTGTTTCATACCGAGGCTATGGAGATTTAGATCCAATCTTTCCTCTGGAAGGACAGTGTGTTACAACGTAAATCTGATCATGTGCCTTTCCGCTTTTAAAAACTTCTGCTTGGTGGGAGTCTCATGAAGGGCTACCGGTCTCTGTGCCACCCTCTTGGCCTGCACACACACTGCTTCCCTCCACACCACATAAATGGCAGATTCGCCAGCAGCTCAGGACCGTTGTGTGTTCCTAGTTCTCATTCAATCCTCCACGACTGGTCTGTCTGCCTGGAACCCCCTGAGCATGTCATTAGATATCCCTGTTTGTGCAGTGCTCTCTGACTTCTAAAAGGGGACATTTCTGTTAGAAGTTAGCGTGTCCAATTGTGTCATTACACTCTGAGCACTTTCAGTGCAGGGACTGCTTCTGAACCTAACAAAGAGGGCACCAGAATTTTAACTTTTCTGCCTGATTTTATTCAGAAAGTAGCAATTCTTCATTACAGACCCAGTCATCCTGTATAGAGAAGTCATGAGCCCCTTCCTCACTTTGTCTTTGACTATGACCTTTAATGACCTCTCTGCTCACTAGTCAATATCAAAAACCAGTGGCTAGGAAGTAAATCCCAACACCAGGTGACACCATGTGTGTCAGAGTAGAAGTGTGCTTCATGGGTTTTTCAATGGCTGAGTTTTCAGAAGTAGATCACCAGGTCTTTCTTTAAAGGCACCTGCAGGTGGACTGAAACCCCTAGCCTTTCAGTTAGCAGCCAGTGGTGTTGACCATTGGAGCTAGTCAGATGGCTACTCTGTCAATACTAACCATAGCCAAGCCAAAGCCAATTGCCAATATTAACTATAAATGAACATTAAAGGCATAAATGTTATACACCCTATCTACACCAAATTTTATCTGATGCTGTTTGGCATGATTTGTCTCTATGATATTCTTTATGCAGTGTCTTATTCTAGAGATTTCTTTGTTCCAGGTGTTTGTTTGTTTGCTTGCTTGTTTCTAGAGATTAAAAACAAGCTCTCATGTCTGCCTTTAGGTAAGTGTACTAAAGGAAACATTGCCAAGATTCCTCACAATTCTCATCATTCACATATTCAGTTGAACCAAACATAAGAAACTCCCCACAAGAAAAGACCAAGTATCACTTAGTAAATTGCTAATCACCTACTAATTGCTAAGGCATGTATGTACCAGGTTGGAAAAATAGAGATATGATGAGTGTACTGTAAAATTTTTAATTTGTTCTAGAAAAAGGAGAAATAACATTTTAAAAATATTAATGAAAGCCTAATACAAAAAAATGAAAAATTACTTCACTGTCAAAAAGAGAGACATCAGTGTCCTTCTGAACAGCTGTAACGCTTTACACTAAAAAGAGCAGCGATGGGAATTCTTGGTGTGGAAGCTCACGGGCCTGATTCAAAAATGGGAAACCTCAACAGAAACAAAGCATGCATCTTGCCATGAATCCTAGCAAGTCCAGACACTGAGAAGTAGTGATTCCATACCCCATGGGGTTGAAAATCAATGGCTGGGAAGATAGACCTTCAGTCACCTCAACTCCATCCCCAAGACACAGCTTTAAAGTGATGGGCACAGTAAAAAAAAATAAATTGAGAAAAAGTTCAAAGGAAAATATGGCAGCAAAACAGCAAATACAGTGCAATATTGGAAAGAAGGGTCAGGTTACAGGAAGGCAATCTTGGGGCATGGAGGTGGTGAGCTGACACATGGGGACTGAGGCTCTGGCTGAGCAGATTCTCCAAACATGATTTTTTCTCAAGTTTCTCAGCTGCAACTGACAAAATTAATGAAAGTTCTCCCATGTCCCCACCCAGTCCCACTGGCTCCAACCTTTTCAAAACATGTCAGTTCCCTAGTGATGGCTCTATGACCGTCCTTATTTGGAAATTGACCAGTACAAATTCATAATGTGCTGTCTACAAATCTTAAACATCTAGAAAAATTGAGTGCATTAATGGGACACCTGGAAGAAAGTGACAATCTTGACATAAGTGACACAGGTGATTCACGGTGGAAGGCAGTTAATCAATAGAAATCAATGGAGTTTTGTGCCTTTAGACTAAAATCATATTCCTTGAAGTTAGAGAAAATGCTTTTGTATGAAGTATAGCATATGCAAAGATCATACCCGAGTAGGCTAACTGCTACAGAAAGATCAACATTTTAACAGGTAGAAACTAGCTTTTTATGTTGTTACACTGTACTTGAGACCAGAGACACCCCGCAGCCAAGATCATAAAACCAAGAAAAAATAATAAATGAATAATCTGGAAAGTTACACTATGAAAGATTGGTCAAGTCCTTAAATAATCTATGTTCCATCTTACATTCTACTTCAGAAAGAACATGGTGCCATTATGTTGGAATCAAGAGCTTGACTGGTTCCTGAGTGCATAAGAAATAAAAACACATGGAAATTTATATTGCATCATGGAATGGAATATATACATAGAGTATGCCCTTTGTATCATGGCATCGTCAAATGAGTAAGGTAAATTCTGACTAAAAAAAGTGAAATCAAACAAATTCATTGGATATTTTATATAATCATAAATGGAAACTGTAACAAAATGCAAGAATTCTGGTTAAAAAATAGATGTTATAGTTGGAAAGGTAAAAATCCCAAAAGAATCACCAAGACTACTGAAAAACACATCTTTGAAAGTCTAGGGAAAATATACGCTGCAGATGTAAAGGACTAGGTGTTTGAAATAAAACCCCTTACAGCTAAACAGGCAAAGTCAAATGGCCTCCACAGAATGAAGGTACAGTCCAAATACAAAGAGGTGGTCCGTTCAAATGAGGAGAATTATAAAGCTCGGAGATACAAATAAGTAACTAGGCTAAAGGCATATTTAAAAAATATCCTGCAAAATGCTCTAAATGCCAGAAACGTTTGTAGATACATTAAAGAGAGAAAGTGAGAGGAAGCTGATAGTGTTTGAAAACAGTATGCACACTAAAATTTTCACAGAGGTTAAAGAGAAAATGACAGAAACAAAGAATTTTTTGGATCCATCTTGATAGGGGATATTATTAGGGAATTCTCAAAAGGCAGCTGTTACTTATCCTAGACAAATGCCACCGGGTAGAAAATTCAGACTAGTAGCGACCGTTCATCAAGACTGGGGCAAATGAGCTTTTCCAGTTTTCCAAAAATGTGCTGGCCAAATAGAATGGGTCTAGATGCCACCAGTTTTGCAATCTATGGTGTGGTTGGTGAGGGGTCTCTGGGCCTAATAACATCCTTTCCACCTTATTTTATTCATGGACACACTGTTTTATCATCATCAGTGCCATCAAGTCTGATTTTCATCCAGCAGAAAGCTCATCTGCTAGCAGCATGACCATCCCGCAACCCAGGAAGGGTGTAATCTTCCTTCATGAACAGGCTCAAGCATCTTTTGTTCTATGAAACTTTCTTGAACGACTCTCTTTCACCCTAGAATATGTGTTACATACCTCACTGGTGAATGTCACTATGGTTGGTCATTTTCCAGGTACTTCCCCTTGGGAAGCTATGCACTGATGCCAGCACCTAGTACACTCTTCAAAGCAATTTTGGAACTCTTTTTTCTGGAATGGCTATCAGAGCTGTTGTCGTATTACCCTTGATGTCCTGAGTGTCATCAAAAGGTCTCCCTTTCAATATCTTCCTTATCTTCAGGTAAAGAAAAAGTCCTTAGGGGCCAGATCAGGTGAGCACAGAGGGTGTACCAGAGTTTTTACTTGCTAAAAACTCCCTCACAGACAACTATATAATTACGTTCACAAAATTGTCGCCATGCCATCATGCACCATGGCCATTCCAGAAAGAGTTCTGAAATTGCTTTGTAGACTAGGCACTGGCATCTGTGCATAGCTTCTCAAGGGGAGTACTGTGAAGGTGACTGTAGTGATATTCAGCACTGAGGTATGTAGCACTTAGGACCATTAAGTTCACAGACATAACTGCCAGACCTCATATATCCCAAACATGTTTTACTTGCCCTTATTTGTCATGTCTTTGTGATGCAGCTTCCTTCTCTAGCTCCTTTCTTCCCACCATCCCTCATCTTACCCATCACATCAGAACCCAGTTTCCATGTCTACTGTGGACACCTTCCATGGTTTCCTCAAACTTGGCATAATCTCTGTTTCCTCTCAACTGCCCACAGCCTTGTCCTATGCTACTTAGAAAGTTCTGCCCTGCATGACACACACTCAACCCATGCGTGTACAAGGTGTAGAGCACATATCTCCCTCCCAAACACAAAGACCTTCTTTCTCATTTCTTCTGCTCATGCTGAACAATATATGTCTGGTCAATATATACAGAAAAGATTGGCACAAATTTTAAAATGACTGTTATCAACATTCATCCACTAAAACAAACTTCAAAGCCTCAAAGTGTCATATAAACAAGATTTAAAAATTTTCCCTTTGCCTCAATTTTGTTATTCTCTCTTTGCTTCAATTTTGTTATTTTCACCAACAACATAATCGCCAGGCTGAGTTAAGGATAAAATTTCAAACATTATGTCAGCTCAAAGTAACACAATGCCAGTGACTTCAAATGTTCCACCACAGTAAATGTTCATTTTTTAAGAGATCACTCCCAGAATTTAAGAAAAACAGAAGACGTAAGCCCTATGTTAAGTAAATATTTCTTCATTTATTTAAGTTAGCAACTATGTTCCTTAAAAGATAACAGAGGCATTTTGAGAAATATGATTTTGTAAGCTAGTAGGTCTATTTCAGTTGTCTAGTGCTACTACAACAGAAATACCACAATTGGATGGTTTCAACAAAGACAAATTTATTCTGTCACAATCTAGGGTGCTAGAAGTTCAAATTTTGGATGTCAGCTCCACAAAGAGGCTTTCTCTCTTTGTCGGCTCTGGGGGAAGGTGCATGTCATCAATCATCCCCTGGTGTAGGATTTTCTTAGCACAGCGACCCCAGGTCCACAGGAGGCACTCTACTCTTTGTGCTGCTTTCTTGGTGGTATGAGATCCTGATAGCTCTCTGCTCACTTCTCTCTATTATATCTCAAAAGAGACTGGCTGAAAGCACAACCTAGTCTATTAGATTAACTGCTGCCCTATTAATATAACTGCCACTAATCCCACTTCATTCACATCACAGAGATAAGATTTACAGCACATAGGAAAATCACATCAGGTAACAAAATGGGGACAATCACATAATACTGGGAATCATAGACTGCCAATCATAGACTGGGAATCATTTCTAGGGGGTACAATTCAATCCACAACAAAGCCAAAGAAAGTGTTGTCATTTGAGGGTGTACATACACTAACATTACCCAACTCTGTCTCAGACACAATGACTGGATTCCTTGGCTGTTTCTCAGAGGAAAAATAACGTACCTTCAACTGTAGCATCCAGTTTGTAGAGAGAAATAAGTCTACTCTATTAGCAGACTAAATTAGACAGATGAACTAACATTTTCCAAGGTCTTAGGTTCTTCACCTGTCACGAGCAAAATTTTCCTATAAACTGAACAACAATAAGCCCTATTTCTGACGAGTCCATTTCAATTCACTGTGACCTATAGGACAGAGTAGAATTGCCCTACAGGGGTTCTAAAGCAGTAAATCTTTACAGAAGCAAATTGCCACATCTTTTTCCTCCTAGTGGGTTTGAACTGCTGACCCTTCAGTTAATAGTTCAGTGCTTAACCACTGCACCACTAGAACTCCTTCCTTATTCTGTACACACAAAGATTATACACACACACACACACACACACACACATATACACACGTGCCCACAGGCACATCACTTCACTAACTATTCTGGAAATGTCAGTGTTGGTAGCATATAGAAGTTCACATAGCCTGCCAAGAGATGGAGCAAATATGTTCTCAAGAACTTGTCTGCTGAAATAAGAACGTTAAGTTTCTTAAACACTCTGCTATTTAAAATGGTGCACTCCAAGGTTCAGATTCCTGCACAGATTTTGTTCTTATTGGCCATGATCATCACTGCATTGAAATCTGCAGGTATGATGCATAGAGCTTTCTACAGAGAGAGTCACTGTGAATCCTGAATATCACATCTCTGTCCTAAGGAGGCTTTTTATATCAATCTTCTAGGAAACACAGGTCTTTTTCTCTGGGCAGATTATGAAGACAACTTTGAAGGAAGAAAAAAAAGTTGGTTAAACAGCTGCAGCCAGGGGAAATCATCTCACCCTGAGATTTATTGGATTGTGAATAATGTCTCCAGGGAAGTGCCAGAAGCCCAATCAGTAAGTTATTTAATTAAAACTATTCGGGAGCAAGTAGAAGAGAAATTGCCTAAGGGAATAATTTCACTTTGATCCCTGTAGAATTGACTTGATAGTTTTAAAGTTCTTAACTGGTTGAAAATCTTAACTGCTGTCTGGAGAAATAGTCTTCAAGCCTTTTTTCAATGGCCATCCTGCCTGGCAACCCACCCTCTATAAAACCAAAGAAAAACAAAAAGCCAGCAAAAAAAAAAAAGAAAAGAAAGAAAGAAAGAAAGAAAGCATAGCTTAAAAACCAAGTCTCTTTGATTCAGTGCTAAATAAACTGGCACCAGGCAGCAGGAACTCAAAAAGAAAGCTCCGAGCATCCAGCAAGCCCACAGTTTTGCTGTCTCCTGTCTTCTTCAATCACTTATTTTCTGTTTTTGTTGTTGTTGCTGTTTGTTCTCAACATCCAAAACACAGTGCTTCTATTTTATACAATGTAAAATACATTTTTCTCATTTCAGCAATGTTATCTGTCGATTAGTAAATTCCTATAAATTATTTTTTGAAGGTCACTGCTACTGGCTAATCCTACAGAGAATTTCCAGAAAGAGTGCTGAGGGGCAATGCTCTCTTTGGCTCTCAGTCTTAAATGAGAGTAATAATTCTAATATTACCCAGCCTTAAGGAGAAACCTAGCTGTGATACCCGCTAAAGCGTGGATGAATCTTGAAAGCACTATGCTGGGTGAAATAGGTCAAACCTCAAAGGGCTAATACTGTATGACCCCTTTTATATGAAATAGGTAAATGTATAGAGACCAAAGGTGATGAGTCTTTACCAGAGGTGGGAGGGGGAAAGTGGGAGTACTTGCTTAGTGGCTGCTGAATTTTCTGTTAATAAACCAAAAACCCAAACACACTATGGTTGAATCGATTCTGTGTCATAGCAACCCTATAGAACAGAGTAGAGCTGCTCCAGAGAGCTTCCAAGGAGCACCTAGTGGATTTGAGCTGCTGACCTTTTGGTAAGCAGACATAACACTTAACCATTATGCCACTAGGGTTTCTTCTCTGTTAATGGTAGAATAATCCAGAGACAGATAGTGGTGATAGTTATACATGTAACAAATGCCACTGAATTGTGCATGTAAAAAATGTCGAATTGGCCATTGTTTTGGTATATATATGTGTGTATACATATATATACATATGTGTGTGTGTGTGTATTTCACCACGATGAAACAACTGAAATAATAATTTTTAAAAAAGAGTATGGTTGACTAGGTGCAGGGAGGAGCAGCCACATGCAGGCTGACCATGTTCCACAGCACAGTCATTCAGACAGACCGTAAAGGCTCCACCACACTGGATCTTGCTCAGGAGCGAGGCCATACGCCCCATCTGATCCCCATACCCCACCAGCACCCACTCTGCAGAGGAAATGGGCCCCAGAGCTGTGGTTGGCAGCCTCTGAAGTGCTGGGTAAAAGCAGCTGTGGTTAAGAGCAATGGAAGGTGTGAAGCCGTCTTGATCTCTGAAAGTCAAAGGAGGGAAAACCAAAGACTGTAGTCTCCATGCACATGAACACAATCTTCAGGACCTGCAGGGGAGTATTTGTCCCCGAGCTGTAGCTCTCAGTAATTCTCTAGAAATATAGCCAAATACACCCGCCCCCACCCTACAATCATCTTGGAAATAAAAACACCTACTTAAAAACGTGAAAAACAGTCAACTTGTACGTGCAAAAGTCCCAGACCTTTTGATCTCCAGCTCTGGTGGTCTGAACGCATTTTCAAAAAACTCTGAAGTAAAGGTCTTATTCTAGATTTTTGGTACAGCTAATAAGCGTAAGGAAACCCTGGTGGGTATGGGCTAAGTACTGCAGCAGCTAACTAAAAGGCCTGCCAGGCGCTCCTTGGAAACTCTATGTGGCAGTTTGTCCATAGGGTTGCTACGAGTTGGACGAGACTTGTTGGCAATGGGTTTGATTTGGGGGTTAGTAAGTGTAAGGGAGCAGCAGAGGAGAGCGGTTCAGTGGTGGAAATCCCTTCTTCTATGTGGCAGACCAGATTTTGGTCAGTGCAGGCCATGGGCAGCCACCACACATCTGTCAGTAGAAGCTCAGGTGTTGCTGTGATGTTCCACAGGTTTCATTTCAGCAGAGCACCCAGATTAAGACAGTCTAGGAAATAAGGTCTTTCACCTGATATACTTTTGACAATCAGCCAGTGAAAACTCCATGGATCCCAACAGTACGAGCCGTAACAGATCAGAGCAGAGGCACCAGACTGGGCAGCATGTCCCTCAGTTGTGCATGGGGTCGGACTGAGTCAGGGGCCAAAGCACAGCAGTTAGTAACGTGAATTGTAAAGGATGGGGCGCTGTCACAGAGCACAACAGCAGGTCGAATTAGAGGAGATAGGTACATACATGGATGTACACAAATAGGGGACATCACACCCATCAAACCCCAAGGATGAACAGCAGTTCAACTTGTACAGTAGTAAAACATTATCAGCCATTTGACTCTTGAAGGTAGTGATGTATAGAAGCCCAGTGCTGTAATGTTTTAGAGGGTTTTTTTTTTTTATTTGTCACTGAAATTTTTAATTACAGAGCTTTATCCTAAAGCCTGAGCATTGGATTCATGGTGAGATGTACTTGCTGGCATGTTCTCCCTTGAATTTGCAGACAGAAAGTGAGTCAATAAAACTACTTGGCACATTCACCTGGGAACATAGCCCCTAGACCTGATGCTGCCCCTGATCATGAGACATTACTGAGCTCAACTCTTCCAATAGGAATGGACTGGACTTGGGGATGCAGAGTGACCATATAGTGTGTGCACTTTATGGTTCTAGGCATCTATAGGATGTCATCCTACTGGCCTCTTACTATAGGGGAGTGGAGAGGGTGAAGAGAAGGGGACAGGAGATTGTTAAGAGGATATGACACGTATGGAATGGAAAGGAGGAGTGTGCTATCACCAGGCAAGGAGAATAGAGGGAGCTGCAGATAGGCGGGCATACAAATTTGAATTCTATTGTAAACTTTCACTCAGTCACAATAAAAAAGAGAGAGAGAAATACCTACTTGGCATAGATGATGGTCTTGTTCCACTCTCAGATTCCCGTTAATTTCACCCTTGAGACGTGCAGTGGCCAAAAACTTGCTTTCCTCAAGGCTTAAAAGATTCTTTAAAACATCTGCGTCTCTGTGGACTGTTCTATTTCATTATGAGTGAGATTTCTAAGCCCTCAAAACGTTTCTGTTTCATCAGTTGACCCTTGATTATAGGCACTATCTAATATCATTTCTCTCTTTAAATGAAAAACTGTCAAAAAGTAACACTTTACCAAACTCTTTTTTTATTCATACACACGTACACATAGAGATAAATAAAAAGGGAAATTTTTGACTTATTTCTAAGCTAGCTAAAATAGACCTAGAGAGAGTGTTTATGGCACCATTCTTTAAACTGAAGATTTGAAACAATATTTTTCCATCCAAATTAAAAAAAAAAAAAACCAGGCGCTGCATATAATGTGGAAAACTGAAAAAAGGTAAAAGCAAGCGGGCATGGATTGATGGTTCTCGCAGGAGTACAGGAAAGAATTCTTTACCATGGCTTTTTAACCTTTTTTTTTTTTTTAATTTCCTGTGACAGGAGAAAACCTTTTAGACCACTGTCACTTTAGACCTGTCACTAACATAAAAATCCCAAAGAACCTGTTGCCATTGAGTTGATTCCGACTCCTAGCAGCCTTATAGGACACAGTAGAACTGTCCCCTAGGGTTTCCAAGGAGTGGTTGGCTGGTGAATTCAAACTGCCAGTCTTTTGGTTCGCAGGTGTGGCTCTCAAGCACCATGCTATGAAGGCTCCACTAGTACAGAAAGTAGTATCATCACACATTTGTTTGCTTCCTTCTGACTTTGAGACAGACAAAACAGAAGCTGAAGTGGAAGCATGCAAATATTTTAAGATACACTGTAAAATAAAAGTACATGATATATCTAGCATCTTCTTTCTGAAGCATTAAGCCACTATGTAAAATAAAACAAGCCATGAGTTGTAAATCATGATTAACTGCATTCATCTGCTGGTGCATACTACTTGTTGGCTCAATCTGAGAGATTTTGTTGTTGTGTCTTTTTTTTTTTAATGAAATTTACCTTCCAACCTAGGTTCAGCTAAAGCCAAAGCCATCTGTTCTCTAATTTTCCAATACAATTCTCCTGAATGCTACTCCACCTATCCCTTCCTCACCCATTTCAAGGGTAAGTTCAAATCCCTCTTTCTTTTTTAACTTTTTATTTTTTATTAATTACAGTAAAAGAATAAAATTTCTAACATCTACCAATTATCTCATCTATGGTAAACCCTCAGCCCTCCACCCACCCATGTAGCCAACACGGTTATTTTCCTGTGTGGATAATTCTCTTGTTAAGTCCTTATAACAGGGGTCTCATACAAAATTTGTCTTTTTGACACTGATTGATTTCACTCAGCATGATCTCTTTCAAATGAGACCATGTTACGAGATGTTTTCTAAAACTGTCAATGTTTTTTATCACAGCATAGTGTTCCACTGAGTATATGTACCATAGTTTGCTTATCTACTCATCTATTGATGGACATCAGGGTTGATTCCAACTTTTTGCTATTGTGGACTGTGCTGCAACAAACATTCGTGTACACGTGTCTGTTTGTGCAACAACTTTTGTTTCTGAAGGGTAAATTCTGAGCAGTGGAATTACAGGATCAAATGGTGTATCTATTTCTAGCTTTTTAAGGAAGCACCAGATTGTTTTCCAAAGAGGCTGTACCATTTTGCAAGCCCACCAGCAGTGTAGGAGAGTTCTAATTTCTCCACAGTCCCTCCAGCATTTGCTGTTTTGTGTTTTTTGGATCATGGCCAACCTTGTTGGGGTGAGGTCATATCTCATTGTAGTTTTGATTTGAATTTCTTTAATAGCTAATGATTGTGAGCAATTCTGAATGTGTCTTTCGGCTGCCTGGATATCCTCTTTAGAGAAATGTCTCCTTTTCCCATTGCTTAATTGGATTATTTATCCTTTTCTTGTTGATATTTTCTAATACCTTATAGATTATGGAGATCAGACGTCCATCTGACATAGAGTTGCCAAATATTTTTTCCCACTCTGTAGGTGGTCTTTTAATTCTTTTGATGAAGTCTTTTGAAGAGCAAAAGTGTTTGATTTTTAGTAGTTCCCATTTATCTATCTTTTCTTCTCTTGTTGGTGGTTTGTTTGTCAGATTTTGAAGTCTGTCTACATTGTGAATTAAAACTTCCATTGTTGATCCTATTTTATCTTGGATGAGCTTTATTGTTTTTAGATTTTATATTTAGATCTTTTATCCAATTTGAGTCAGTTTTTGTATAAGGTATGAGATATGGGTCTAGTTCAATTTTTTGCAGATGGATGTCCAATTCTGCCAGCACCATTTGTTAAAGAGACTGTTCTTACCCAAGTTTACAATCTTAGGGCCTTTGTCAAATATCAACTGTTCATAGGAGGATGGTGGCATCTCTGGGATCTCAACTCTGCTCCATTGGTCTATATGTCTTTTTCTGTAGCAATACCAGGCTGTTTTGACTACTATGACAGTGTAAGAGCTTCTGAAGTCAGGTAGTGAGAGGCCTCCCTGTGTGTTCCTCTTCTTCAGTAGTCCTTTACTTATGTGAAGTTTCTTCCCTTTCCAAACAAAGTCGATGATTTGTTTCTCAGGCTCATTAAAAAATGTTGCTGGAATTTGTATTGGGATTGCATTATATAAGTAGATTGCTTTGGGTAAAATAGACATTTTCACAATGTTGATTCTTCCTATCCATGAGGAGGGTACATTTCTCCATTTATGTAGGTCTCTCTTAGTTTCTTGTAGTAAGGTCTTGTAGTTCTCTTTTTAAAGATCTCTTATTTCTCTCCTTAGATTTATTCCTAGATATTTTATCTTCTTGGGAGCTCTCTCAAAGGGAATTCTTTCAGTCTTTCACCATTCAGGATGATGAAGGCTGCTGGCTTTGTGTAGATGCTACTGATTGCATAGAGGAATTTCCCCTCTATTCCTATTTTTCTGAGAGTTTTAAGCACGAATGGGTGTTGAACTTTGTCAAATGTCTTTTCTGCATCAATGGACAAAATCAGGCGATTCTTATCTTTTGTGTTATGAATGTGGTTGATTACATTAATTATTTTCCTGATGTTGAACCAGCCTTGCATCCCTGGAATGAAGCCAACTTGATCATGATGAATGAATTTTTTTTTATATATGCTCTTGAATTCTACTGGCTAGAATTTTGTTGAAAATTTTTGCATCTAGGTTCATGAGTGATATTAGCCTGTAATTTTCTATTTTAGTGGGGTCTTTCCCTGGCTTTGTGTCATGGATTGACTTGTGTCCCCCAAAAAATAAGTATAGCCATGTGGCTGGGCCATGACTCCCAGTATCTTGTGATTGTTCTCCATTTTGTGGTGTTCCTATGCTGTATGTTAAAGGATTAGGATGGGACTCTAAATCCCTCTGTAAGATCACCTCCCTGCTTCACTGTAAAGGGAGTTTCCCTGGAGTATGACTTGCCCCAACCTTAATCCTTTCATCCTGCAAGAGATAGAAGGAAAGAGAAGCCAGTAGAGATTTAGGAACCTCGTACCATCAAGAAAGCAGCACTGGGAGAAGAATGTGTCCTTCAGATCTGAGGTTCCTGTACCAAGATGCTTCCTGGACAAAGACTGATGCAATACCGGACTTTCCTCCAGAGCTGACAAAGGGGAAAGCCTTCCCCTGGAGCGGACATCCTGAATTGGATTTGTAACCTACCAGACTGTGTAAGAATAAACCTTCCGTTGTTAAAACCATTAACTCTGTGGTGTTTCTGTTAGAGCAGCTCTAGCTGACTAAAACACTTTGGTGTCAGGGTTATGCTGGCTTCATAGAATGAATCTGAGAGTATTCCACCCCTTTCTATGGTGTGAAATAGCCTCAATAGTATCAGAGTTAACTCTTCTCTAAAAGTTTGGTAGAATTCTCCAATGAAGCCATCAGGGCCAGGACTTTTTTTGGTTGTGAAATTTATGATAACTTTTTCAATCTCTTCCTTTGTGATACATTTATTAAGTTGATCTACTTCTCCTTGTGATAATCTTGGTGAGTGATATGAATCTAGAAATTTGTCCATTTTCCCTAGGTTTTCAAACCTGTTACAGTACAGCATTTCACAGTATTCTGTTATGATATTTTTTATTTCTGTTGGATCTGTTGTGACAACTCCCTTCTTATTTCTTATTTGGGTTATTTGTTCCCTTTCCTGTTTCTCCTTAGTAAGTTTAGCAAAAGCTTTGTCAATTTTGTTGATCTTTTCAAAGAACCAGTTTTTGGTTTTGTTAATTTTTTCAATTGTTTTTCTATTCTCTAATTCATTTAGTTCTACTCTAGTCCTTATAATCTGTTTTCTTCTGGTGACTGAGGGGTTCTTCTGTTGTTCTCTTTCTACTTGTTCAAGCTGTGAGGTTAATTCTTTAACTTGGGCCCTTTCTTCTTTCCAGATGTGTGCAGTTATAGAGATAAACTGACCTCTGAGCACTGCTCTTGCTGTACCCCATAGATTCTGGTAGAATGTGTTTTCATTCTCATTTGATTCCACAAATTTCTTTATTTTGTCCTTAATTTCTTCTATCACCCAAGGCTTTTTAAGGAAAGTGTTGTTCAGTTTCCAGTTTGAATTTCTACCTATAAATTTTCTGTTATTGATTTCAACTTTTAGAGCTCTATGATCCAAGAAGATACTTCACAGTAAATCAGTGGTTTGGATTTTATACAGAATTGCTTTATTACCCAACACATGGTCTATTCTGGAGAATGTCCCATGTGCACTGGAGAAGAAGTTGTACTTATCTGCTGATGGATGAAAAGATCTGTATATGTCAATAAGGTCAAGTTGGTTGATTGTTGCAATAAGATCTTCTGCATCTTTACTGAGCTTTTTTCTGGATGATCTATCCATAACTGAAAGAGGAGAGTTGAAGTCTCTAACTACTACTGTGGAATAATCTATCTCAGTTTTTAGTGTTGTCAGTATTTGTTCAACGTATTTAGGTGCTCTTGTGTTGAGTTCATAAATATTTAATATTAAGTCCTGCTTGAGTATTGAATTTCAGCAATAAACAGTAACCATCCTTGTCCACAATAGTGTACTTTTACATTAAAATTTATTTTATCTGCAATTAGTATTGCCACACCTGCTCTTCTTTGTATATTATTAGCTTGGTACATATTATTCCATCCTTTAATTTTCAGTTTGTTCATATCTTTCAGTCTCAGGTGTGTTTCTTGTAAGCAATATATATATATAGGTTGTGTCTTTTGATCCAGGATGTCACTCGCTGTCTCTTTACGGGAGTGTTCAGTCCATTTACATTCAGTGTATTGATAGGTATGTGCTTAGTGCTATCATTTTCATTTAATTACAGTTATGCTAATGTTTTCTATATTGTTCTTAATCTTCTGTTCTGGGCCATTCTTCTTTATGGGTTGTTGTTTCAGTGTTGGTTTTGTGTTCATTGAGACTCTTGTATTGCATTTCTTATTTTGATACATGTGTCATCCACCTTAACATGCTAAGATTAAGCCCAATTTTAACTACTACATAACTCTTAAACTTCCTTGCATCTGAAACAATTGTAACTACTGTAGTGTATCCCTCTTTTAATGTGACGGTATTATAATTGTCATCATATGATTACAGATTCCCTCATTTTAATACTGTAGCTTTAAGTTTTGTGACTTCCCTAACTGGACAGAATTTTGGATGATGTGTCCTGAATTGTCACCTTAAAAATACATTTGATGTTTCTGCTTTTTAAGGGAAGAGCTTCTTTCAATATTTCATGTAATTTTTCATTTAGTTTTTACGAAGTCTCTAAACTTATCTTTATCTTCAAAAGTCTTAATTTCACCATTATATTTGATAGACAATTTTGCAGGATAAATAATTCTTGGATGGAAGGTTTTCTCCTTCAGGGCTTTGAATGTGTCTGCCCACTGTTTGTTTCTTGCCAGCATTGTTTCTGCAGAGAAGTCAGAGGAATAATTTATGTTTAATTGGAGTTCCTGAACAATCAGGATTAATGACAATATAGAGAGTATTGCTGTAGAGATGCTGACAGTAAACCTTTCCTGAGATTACAAGCAAAGAGGACACAGGTATCCAAGATGTTTATCAAACACCACAAAAGCTAGACCCCAAAAGAAAGACTCCAAGACATAATTAAGCTTAATAAATTGAAACATAAACAGATGATTCTGAAGGCAGCAAGGCTCAAAGCAAAGCTAACAGTCCAAGGGAAACTCTGTAGGCTTTCAAATCCCTCTTTTTCAAGGAACTAATCCTTGATTTCCTCCTTTTCAAGGAATTAATCCTTAATTTCCTCCTTTTCAAGGAATTAATCCTTAACTTCCTTGTTGAAAAGGAAATTCTATTCTCTGAACTACAATAACACACAACTCATTGCATTAAATTATAATTTGTTCTATGCAACTTTTCTTTCCCCAAATGGGCCTCATGGAAACCCTGGTGGCGCAGAGCTTAAGTGCTATTTCTGCTAAACAAAAGGTCAGCAGTTCTAATCTGCCAGAGGTGCTCCTTCGAAACTCTATGGAGCTGTTCTACTCTGCTCTGTAGGGTCACCATGAGTTAGAATCGACTCAACAGCACTGGGTTTGGCTTTGTTTTGTTTTAATGTTTTGCATGGAAACCCTGGTGCCATAGTAGTTAAGTAGTACATCTGCTAACGAAAGAGACCAACGGTGAATCCTCCTTGAGAACTCTATGGAATAGTTCTACTCTGCCCTATAGGGTCACTATGAGTCAGAATCAACTCAAAGTAGTGTTTTGTTGTTGTTGCTTTCTGCATTTTTTTTTTTAGTGTTCTGCATAACATCTAGAGCTAAGATCTGTACCCTCCTGTCCTCCAAGCCACTCAAATATTGCTCTGCACATTGTAGATACTCAACACAGACTTGATGAGTGCATCCATGTGGATGTGAATTACACTCCCACAAATGAGCACACGCATTTATACCAGCCAGATCAGGCAGTTTTAAGTCAGTTTTAAGTCAAATTCAAATCTGGCATCACTCCAGCATTAGAAAAGGTGAAAGTGAATGCTGGTGTGGAGTATGGTCAAGATAAGAGATCAGCATGGTCTGTAGAATCTCCTTCTGCCATGTCATACGATTCCTTGGCACTATGGAGACAATGCTGAAGGTGCTTCTTTTGCTTCCCAGTTCCACTAACAAATATGAGGAAATGCATGAATATGTTAAGACTTTGTGTCAATTTCAGTAACCTGAGCAGAGAGCACTTCGGCCATGAATGAGGTAGAGAAGAGGAATTCTAACAATGAAAGTGGCTACCACCCAGGGAAGGAGCTCTGGTGGAGCAACAAGTAAGTGCTCACCTACTAATAACCAAACGCTTAGTTGTTCCAACTCACCTGCTGTTCTGCTAGAGAAAAGACCTAGTGATCTGCTCTAATGAAGATTATAGCCAAATGACGGTCTGAAGACCTGGGTGTTCCACTAGGAACATGGTCGCTAGACCTCATGCTGCCCCTGATCATAAATCATTACTGAGATCAACTCTTCCAACTGGAATTGATTGGACTTGGGGACACACAGTGACCATATCATGTGTGCACTTTGTGGTTCTATGCATCTATAGGATGTCATCTTACTAGTCTCTTAACAGAGGGTAATGTAGACAGTGGGAGGAAGGGACAGGAGATTGTTAAGAGGATATGACATGTATGGAGCAGAAAGGAGAAGTAAGCTGTCACTGGGCAAGGAGACCAGAAAGAGCTGCAGATAGGCAGTCATGCAAATTTATATGACTTTGTAATTGTATTCCTTCAGAAACTATGAATGGTAAGCTGAGATGTGTGCAGACGCCAAGTTGACAATGGGTGGATTGTGGTGATCAGGATTATGTCAACTTGGCTACTCCATGTTTGGCTGCTGTATTAAGCGGCAGGGAGGAGCCTGTGGTGGCTTCCCACCCCTCAGTTCTCATCTCTCCTACTTACATCACCTACTGCCAGTCTGTTCATGTAGCTAGCAGCTCCTGATGCTTCTGGCATCTATTTCCTGGACTTGAACTAGCAGTTGTTGGATTTATCAACCCTTACGGCTGGTGCTTAAGAGTTCTGTTCCCTGACCTGCTGATCCTGGGTTCGCCAGCCTCTGCAGCTCCATCTCGCAACCAGCTTGGGATCTGCTGACCTACATAACTGGTGATCTAGAACTCTAGTCCCTGACCTGCTGACCTTGGGTTCACCAGCTCCCATGGCCAAGTGAGGCTTGTGCCAGGACTTGGGACATTCAGCTTCTGCAATTGCGTGAGCTGTTTCCTATATATATATGTGTGTGTGTGTGTGTGTATATATATGTGTATGTATATATACATATATATGTATGTATGTATATATATCTTTCCTTGTACTTTCTGTATCTAAATCTTTCCTTGTCCATACACGTGTTACTGGTTTTGCTTCCCTAGAAAACCCAGCCTAAGACAATTTGGTACTGAGAGTGGGGTGTGGAACAGAAAGGAGGAGTGTGCTGTCACCAGGCAAGGAGAGCAGAGCTGCAGATAGGCTGGCATGCAAATTTAAACTGGATTGTACACTTTCACTCAATCACAATAATTTTTTTAAAAAAAGAAGAAAAAAAGGATTGCAGCCAAAGAAAATCTATGGAGCAGTTCTATTCTGCCACATGGAGTCACAATGAGTCAGAATCAGTTCAACAACCACTAAAAACAACAACCACCTAGGGACTCCTGGTACAGCCTAGGAGAGAATAAAACCCTTAAAGAGACACAGAGAGAGGCAGCTCTGCACCCAAGTAGAGATAATGGACTGCAGGAGGGGAGATGACAAAGTGAGAAAAATATGTGATGTAGCTAACACAACACATTTGAGTGTTCAAAGTGAGAATCTGTAACCCTCCTCTGTAAATGCAAGTTGGAATGTTAAACACATCTGCTCTCCTAGCAATAATCCTGTACATTCTCCATCTTTCTCTTCTTTCCTAATTCTGAGATTCTCTGAGTTTAAATGTTCCTTCCTTCTCTTCAAGACCAAGACCCAGCATTACATTTCCCTTCCTGAGCCCTCCCAATTCACATTGTTGCAATCACTCTGTCCTTCATCTCGTGTCCAGCATTTCAGAAACAAGGACAAGATTTGTCCTGGGTCTGTGACTTGGCTGCTCAGCAACCTTGGACAAGTCAGTTAACCATCCTGTACTTCAGTTTATCCAGCTGCATAACAGGATGACATTAGCTACCTTATAGTGTGTCTTGAGTGTTCAGTGAGATGCCATTTGGCTATTTCATAGAGAGGAAACTAATTGCCATGGAGTCACTCTAACTCATAAGCATCAGAGTACAGCTGAGCTCCCATAGGGTGTTCAATTGCTGGTATTTTTTAACAATAGATTGTTGGTTTTCTGAGATGCCTCTGGGTGGACTGAAATGTCCAAGCTTTTGGTTATCAGCTGAGTGTGATAACCATTTATACCACCCAGGCACTCTTCATACAGAATTTTAAAAAATAAATAAAACTCTTGCCATCAAGTCAATTCTGACTCGTAGTGAACCTTACAGAACAGAGTAGAACTGCTGCATAGGGTTTCCAAGACTATAAATCTTTAAACAGGCAGACTGTCACATCTTTCTCACACACACAGAATAGGCACCCAGTAAAGGTTAGGTAACACATACTTTCGGTGGGCCACCACCTTGGGAACAATTTCCAAAACTATAACTACATGCGTCCTTAACTTTATCCTGTGGGTCAAAGAATGGTCCACTGTGAATATATGCTTTTCTTGGCCAGTCATGTCAGTGTAAACTCACTGATAAAATTATTTCCAGGGTGACAGCAGTCTGAGATTAGACCTTCTAGAAACAAAAGAGGGAGGAAGCATAGAACATTGGCTGCAACATGGTGACATGAAGAGTATAGAAAGAACGGGTCAAGGACAACTGTGATGCTTGAGGTCCGGGCAAAGTCATCAGAGCTCACTGCAGCTCAGTATAAAACAAGGCGAAGTGGATGGTAGGGTGACATGAGACTAGCACACAATAAGTTATTAGTAAAAAACAGAAATCAATAATATTTCCAGAGTACATGGCTTCTCAGTCCCTTAGAAGCTTCTACAATCAGTTATACAAATTAGGATTTCTGGATTCCTAATTTCATTTTTTCTTTCAAATAGATCTTCAGCTTTCCTTTTACCTTATACACAAATTCAACATTTATAAATCTTGGTATGTTTTTAATAAAATACAAAAGGAGATTTTACATATGTGTGTGTGGATAGATAGATGTATATGAGGTCTGCCAATTATGTTTGAGAACTCATCTTAGGAAAAGTGCTACATACCTCATTGCTGAATATCACTATATAACCTTCCAAGTACTATCCTTGGGAAGCTATGCACTGAAGCCGGCACCTAGTCCACCCTTCAAAGCAATTTTGGAACTCTTTTTTCTGGAACGGCCATCAAAGCTGTAGCCGTATTATCTTTGATGTTCTGAATGTCATCAAAGTGTCTTCCTTTCAATATCTCCTTTATTTTCAGGTAAATAAAAAAGTCACTGGGGCCCAGATTAGATGAGCAGGGAGGGTGTTCCAATACAATTATTAGTTTATTGGCTAGAAACATCCTCACAGACAGCTATATAATTAAGTTCACGATCTTGCCACCGTGCTACCATGCACAATAGCTATTCCAGAAAGAGTTCCAAAATTGCCTTGAAGGGTGGAGTAGGCACTGGTGTCAGTGCATAGCTTCCCCATGGGAGTACTTCATAGATGACAGTAGTGCTATGCAACAATGAGGTGTGTAGCACTTAGAACAATTAAGTTTGTAGACTTCATTGTCAGACCTCATATACGTGTTTAATGTTTAAACATAGCTATTCTTTTTTAAAATTCACTTTTTATTCTTACTTTAAAATAAAAAAATTCCACCCAAATTCCAAAAGTAGGTAGAAAAATATTTCAAATTCAAATTCTCATGGACTCCAAACTTTCCGGAGAAATGAAGGCTGGATGAACTCTCAAAACTATATTATCCTGTGGTAATCTTTAAACCATAAACCAAAAATATCTCTTAAAATATTCTTGAAAAAAACCTAGGCTTACTGATCTATAGAGACTAGAGAAACCTCAAGAGTATAGCCCCTAAACATCCTTTTGACTCAATACTGAAGTCACTCTTGCAGTTCACCCTTTAAAGATTAGACAGGTCTATAGGGCCAAAATATGAGAAAAGGAAGGAAAAAATATTTTTTTAAATGTTTAGCTTAACAAATAATGTCTGCCTTGAGCATTATCTTTTAAGAACTATCTGTATGAATCAAATGGACAACAGCAATTTGAAAGATTAGACGAGAACCTTAGCAAGCATGGGGTTTATGTTAATGGGTGAAAGACAACACAGGAAACAAGAATGAGAATGACTACACAACCCAGGGGACGTAATCAAAGTCACCGAACTGTACATTTAGAAATTGTTGAATTGGTTCTGTTTTACTGCTTATATTCTCAACAATAAAAAATAAAGTGAAAAAAAAATTTAGGTGGGTGGAACACTTTCACTGAGTCTTTAACCCAACTCATTCTTTAAAATGTAAATGCCAACAGTAGAAGCAACCAACATGTTTAAGCATGCCACCACGATGAGTTCAACACAGAGAGTCATAGCCCCTGGCTCTGGCAGGTGACTGACTGACAATACCACCATCATTTCTGAAACAGTCTATGAAACTGAAATCCCAATTTTCCTGGCCTCAAGAAAACATCAAGATCAATCTAAATGATAAAATAAGAAAACACTGCCTTTTCCTTTTCATATGTGATGTTATAAGAGTCCTATCATGGTGTTGCACCCACAATTTAGTTCTCCACAATTTGTTTCATCTTTTATCCTGAGCTTTAAGAAGGCATCAAGCTATACCCGGTTTCAACTGGTTGCCTACTAATAGAATTGGAACACCCAGTTCCAAGGCTGACCACACAAGGTAGACAAGGAACCCATCCTGTTCTAGCCTCAGCAGTTCTGGCCATCTATTGAAGGATAATTCTGCTTTAAGACCCTTGCCAATTCATTGCTTTATTGTCAAAGCCGATCAGAAGTGGGCCATTCACTAAGAACTGGCCAACACATTTAACAGAAGAGTCTGAACAGCAGCATATGAAGACTTCAGTGGCAACAAGGATTCTTTATAAATGGGTGATGGATGAAAAACAGATTTTGCTAATTCACACTCTGTAAGCCTCTTTCAACAGTCATAAAATTATCCCTGAGCTTTGCTATGCCTGAAAATAAAGGAATACCTAACAAAGGGAATTTTTTATCATCTGCAGAACATTCATTATTCCTTATGTAATACTGTAAATTGTTCTTTCAGGATGCGGGTGCCTTAAAAGAAAGCATCCTATCAGATGTCATGGAATGTCCCCTGCTGACTGTCCACAGGGTTTAAGCTGGATGATGACACATGACAAGAAAATGTGTATCTAATATATTTCCTTCCCTAGGATCTGACTCACATTTGAAAATTAGTTCATTAGTCACTTTACATCAAAAGCATAAGAAATTCTACTGCTATGGATGATAATAATGTGTAGATTTCTCTATCATGGGCCAAGTTCTTTGAATATATTATCACTAACCCAGTCAACAAAGAGAAAAGTATATTACCATCTCGAATAATGTTCAGAAACCTGAAATTCCCAAGCATGGTGCAACTAACATAGGTTATACAGAATGTAATGATTATAAAACTCAAGTTCTTTCCAGTCTACCAAACCCACTCCATGTGGCTACCAATAAAATGATTAACATGCTAAGCACCCAATTAGAAGTCACTGGTAAAGCAGAAACACTCGAAGAGTTCATTAGATCATTCCCAACATGACAGTTAACACCTTCTAAACTTCTCTCTAGCTGAACTTGGATGATGTGAAAAAGGGAGAGAGTATCAAGATCCTGCTCAAAGTTCACCCATCATTCCAGATTCAGTGCTGTAGAAATGACTTTGAACCTGCAGACACCAAAGTTAGCACTAAGTGCCCAGTGAAAGGAAATGCTGTAATATCACTGGGATCAAACACCACGAGGTGAGTACTTGGCCCCTGAATTCAAACATCGTCATATTCAGTTAAATCTAGGCTCCAGGCATCATTCGGACAATATAAAACCTGTGCTTTCTCCCATTACCTTCAAATTTACGAAATTCTTCTACTCAGAAATGAGATCATCTTATGAAATAGGACATTGACTTACACTAGTATTTCTTTAAAACAATAAGATAATAAAATCTGTAAATGGAATAGAAAATACTACAAAAATATGATAGCATACTATAGCTTCTATTTGAGCTTTTCACTGCAGAATAACTGCTGTGGATTTTTTCTTTTCTTTTTCAGTTTGACATGAATTTTGTGCAATCGAACCTCATAGACAGGGGAAAAGGAAAAGGAAACTTGCTCTTACCTGACTGAACCACTTGTATCACCTTTTCCCAAGGTCCAGATGGAAATGTGTAAAGAAAGCAGGAATAGAAGCCAATGTCAGCTTCAGAGGCATTGTAAAAGGAAAGGGTCATGTGACTGGGAGCCACAGTTGAATTTAAGTGGACCCTATCAACATAGGGTTCTCTTATAATGGCCCCGTAAGTAGGGTTGAAAATCGCCATGGACTCTTTCTTCATTGCATTAATCTTGAACCACTCTGCTTGGGTTAATGAGCCCGTCGATGGATATACACATTCTAGAGTCATATTCTTGGCCAATTTAATAGTTGTGTCCCAAAATAACTCTTCACCTAGAGCTGCAATATACAACATCATATTAATTCCTTTAGACCTAAGGAGTGAAATATCAAATAAGTATCTTAAGCTTTCTATAATCTAGAAAGGTAGTCATTTAAGATAATAACATAAGGCTAACAGTTTCTACCTTTGCTTAAAAAGGTACAACAATTGGCATTCATAGCTTTCAGTTTTTCTAAACATGTGAGAATTTACCAAGCCAACTAAAGAGTTCTACAAATTCTGAACACATTATACCATAAAGCTGGAAAAGAGGAAATTTTTTAAATGAAGACATAAGATTATTATTATTATTTACCTTTATATACATGAAGAAGAGAAAACAGGAAAGTTAAATAATCCATCTCTGGAAACGTTTTAGGAGGCTGGTCTCTAAAAGAGAAAACTCTTACAGTACACGGAGCACAGTTTCCTTCCACTCAGATTGTATCAGCAGTGTCTTCTTTTTCTGAAGAGTGAGGACAGGAAAAAGATTTTAGCTTCAAAGGCACACTTGCTCTCGTGCAAGGATGGGCAGACTTACATCACTTTTCTTTCAGGGAAATAGCTTATCTCCAAGTTTTTGTTTCCTGCGAAGATTCATTCATTTGACAATCGTTTACAGAGTGCACACTCCAGGAAATGAGGATATAACAATCAATTAAAACAAACAAACAAAAAAACCTTCTGCCATTATGGAACTTACATTCTAGAGGGAGGAGACAGAAATTGAAGCAAAGAAGTGAAAAATGTAGTATGTTAAGCTGGTAAAATGGTGCCAGCCATGACCAAAGACGGCCATGACGGGGCGCACAATTTTGAGTCCCTGTGATAACACGAGAAAAAGAGAGGTGCAGCTCAAGAACTCTACTAAGAGACCACAACTGATGGCCTGATGGCCTTGGGGTCCCTTGGGAGCATTGCCCCTGGACCTGCTTCTTCTTCTGACCAGAAAATACTACTGAGGTCAACTATTCAGACAAAAATGGACTGGACACTGAGACACAGTGTGACCATATGGTATGTATGCTTTATGGTTCTGTGCATTTATACAATGTTGTCCTACTGGTCTCTGTCTAGATGGGAGAGAAGAGGGCAGAGAGGAAGGGACAGGAGATTGGTGGGAGGATATGACAAGTATAGAAAGTAAAGAAGTGTGCTGTCACGGGGCAAGGAGAGTAGGAGGAACTACAGATAGGCGGGCATGGAAAATTGATTGGGATTGTATATTCTGACTTAATGACAATAAAGATTAAAGAAAATTAAAAAGCTGGTAAGTGCTATGAAGAAAAATAAACCAGGAACCTGAGGACAGGGAATGGAGTCCCGGCTTAGTGTTCCTTTTAGACAGGAAACCAAGGAAGTCCTCACGGAGGCGAGACTGCAGCAAAGACCTCAGGGGTGTGGGGTGATGAGTCTTGTGGTCCTGGGGATGTGGGAATGAAGCAGGGCTCAGTCCAGAGCTGCCAGACCACAAGGAGAGGGAGGTCTTCCTCTCACCTCCACCCTCTTACTGACCTCAGGTGGTTGTTTTGGTGGTTTTAGATAGACCACTGGAGGCCTTCTAAATACAAGCTAGGGTATCCAAGGGTATAAATAAGTCCATCCACCTTGACTGATTTAGGTTTTCTATCTTTTTATCTTGAAATCATTAGAGATCCTGTGTTGTACCCTTCTCTGTTTCTCCAGCAAGGCCATCTGACATAATTTAATATCCAAGCATAGCTGTTTTTTAGGTTCATTACTGTTCCCTTCCCCTCTTGTAAAATAAGTTTGAATTCTTACAGACATGTTGAGAACATATTAACGTGACAATATAAGAATCTGTTTGTACCTTTATAAGAATAGGAACTGTCTAGGTGCATTTGGCCCATGAACAGAAGGTCAGAATAAAAGGTGGCCAAAAACTAGGAAAAGAGGAGTAGGAATTGTTAACAACAGTTTTGCCTAGTGTCAACACTGAGCTTCGTGTGTGATTCAGCCCAAGAGTTTATCAGGAGCTGTCAGCTCATGAAGTTAGCAGGTGGGTAGGCACAGGGGCAAGATCTCCAGGTAGATGCGAGAGCAGGTAAACAAATCCAGGGATGATCTGGGAGCTTTTCAAAGCTGTTGCCACTAGATCAGTTGAGGAGAGATGCGACAGAATATCACTGGAGACTCAGGTTACAGAGATGGGTCAGGTGAGGCTGTGTTTGCACATGTACACTTGCTGACTCTAAGAGCAATGGCAACTTACAGACTTTAGACACCAGAATGACAAAATCTGATTTCAAGTCTTAGAAAGATAACTGAACATCACCTATTTCTCTTCTTTACTTCTAATGGAAAACTGACTTTATTTTGCAATCCATTCCTTCTCATATACCAACAGGGACATTATAGCCAATCAAGCCACCTTCATGACAACTATTATTGTTTTGAGAAAGAGGGAGTATCCATGATACTAGTTACCATCGGCGTGAAGGAAATGTTTATATCCCATGCCAAAAAGAAAACCTTTTCTGCCCTTCTTTCACTTTTCTTTCATTCTATGTCTCTGTCTCTCTGTTTCTCTCTCTCCATGAGGTCTGACAGTTAAGTTCGCAAACTCACCCTAGAAAAAGTGCTACATACCTCATTGCTGAATATCACTATGGTCACCTTTGAAGCACTCCTTTTGGGAAGCTATGCACTAATGTCCTTGCCCAGTCAAACCTTCAAAGCAATTTTGGAACTCTTTCCTGGGATAGCCATCAGAGCTGTCATCATATTACCCTTGATATCCTGAATGTCATCAAGACGTCTTCTTTTCAAGATTTCCTTTATCTCTGAGTAAAGACAAAAGTCATTGGTGGCCAGATGACTTGGACACCCAGGGAGGGTGTTCCAATATAGTTATTTGTTCACTGACTGAAAACTTCCTCACAGATAACTATACAATTAAGTTCACAAATTTGCCACCTTGGCACCGTGTACAACAGCCATTGCAGAAAGAGTTGCAAAATTGATCTCAAGGGTAGACTAACTGCTGGCATCAATGTATAGCTTCCCAAGGGGGGCACTTCGAGGGTGACCATTGGTATATTCAGCAATGAGATATGTAGCACTTAGATATGTAGCACTCATAGGCTTGTCAGACCTTGTATGTGTGTGTCTGTGTATATGTATATGTAAACAATAAATTGGGAAACCCTGGTGGCATAGTGGGTTAAGTGCTACATCTGCTAATCAAAAGGTCATCACTTCAAATCCACCAGGCGCTCCTTGGAAACTCTATGGAGCAGTTCTACTCTGACCTCTAGGGTTGCTATGAGTTGAACCCAACTCAATGGTAGTGGGTTTAAACAATAAAGCTACTTTCTTCTTGTCCCAGTTACTACAGGTAGACATCCTGAAAGGAACTGGCCTGAGAACTGAGATGATTCACGGGCAATCGTAGGGAAGGACAGGAAAAAAAAACTCAGCATTGTTAAGCTATTCAGTCCACCACCACCGGTGTCTGAGCTTCTTGTGTAAGGCAATAAATTTACTTGTTCTGTAAGTCAGGTTCTATTACTTGTATCCACATATACACTACATGATTCAATCATTCTGGCTATTGTATGAAAATCAGCCTAGACAGGAACAAGGGTGACTAATAACTACTAGGATACTATTTCCGTAATCCGAGCAAAGGGAAGATGGTGGCTTGGACTAGAATGATTCACAGAGAGTTGAAGAGAAAGGAGCTGACTATCAGGACATTGTCTGCCATGATACAGACATATACTAATATCATGGATTGAATTACATCCCCCCAAATATGTGCAGCAATTTGACTGGGCTGAGATTCACAATATTTTGTGGTTGTCTGTCTTTTATGTGATTGCAATTTTCAGATATGTTGTAAATCCTACTCTGCCTGGGGTTAATGTGGCAAGATAGGACATGTTAAACAGGATTAGGGTGGGACTGGAACACCTTACTAAGGTTACCTTCCGATTCCAATGTAGGGGGAGTTTCCCTGACAGGTGGCTTGTACCACTTTTTATCATCTCATCCTATAAGAGATAAAAGGAAAGGGAAGCAAGCAGAGAGTTAGGGACTTCCTATCACAAAGAAAGCAGTGCTGGGAGCAGAGTACATCTTTTAGAGCTAGAGTTCCTGTGCTGCAATACTCTCAGGCCAAGGGAAGACTGATGACGAGGACCTTAAGAGAGAGCCTACAGAGAGAGGAAGCCTTCACCTAGAGCTGATTGTCTTGAATCTGGACTTGTAGCCTACCAGACTGTGAGAACATAAGCTTCTCATTAAAACCATCCATTTGTGATATTTCAGCTATAGTAGCACAAGATGACTAAGACAACCAGTAATGGCTATTCTTAACACCGCTTTTCCCAGACAGGATCTGGTAATGAAAACAGAGCCTATACCTAGTGATTCATTAGAAGGTAATTTATAAGAGGAACTACCAGATCAAGAGGAACAGAAGAGCTAACACACCAAATGCCACAGGGAGGTGACTCAGAAGAACAATACAAAAATATGTCAGCCCTGAGGGCTACAAGACCCATGACTGCCTAGGCTGCCTGGCTGAAGTTGAATATATAAAGAACACTTACAATTCAGCAATAAAAGGACAGATAACCCAGTTAAAAAAATGGTCGAAATATTTAAACAAAGACCATATCCAAATGGCAAGATGCACAACAACATTAGTTACTAGGGAAATGCAAACCTTTTCTCTGGGGGAAAGTATATTTTTAGTAATACAGTAGAAGTAGTATTTACCAATTAGACACACTAAAAAAAAAAAAGCACTAAATTCCTAAAGTGTTTGTCTTAGTATCCCTTCTCTTGAATTGTATGAACACATAGAGTTATACAGACATACGATTTCCTAACATTGCATACATTCCTAAATCAAACTTCACAGGAAGTCTACTATATGCTATACTGGGTAACCAAAACTCAATGGGAAACTGATCAGTAAGTTAAATACTAGAGCTAAAACCACACAACTCTTAGAAAGAAAAAGAGATAAAACTTCAGGATCTTGTTTTTGACAATGGATTCATAGTTACGATTGCAAAAGCAGGAATAGTGCATGTGTGTGTCTGTATGTGCGTGTGCGTGTGATCAGAAGAACTGGATTATGCCTGGTTACCATTACCACTCTGATCAAAGATTCTAAAGCAGATTCTTGATCAAAAGGGAGGAAACACATAACAGGATGTTAAATTTTTATAGAATCCAGACTTTTTGCAACCATGGAGGTTAGCGAACCCTCAAAACACTTGCCCTGAAATAGTCTTCAAAACTTTTAAACCAAAAGTCTTCTTAAAACCAAATATTTTAGCTTAACTAGTAAAGTATGTCTGCCTTGAGCATTGTGCTCATTCAAGTTCTATCTGTATTGAGATCAAACTCAAAACAGCAATTTGAAAGACAGCAAACTCAGGGGTCAGTTAATTTATGTTAATGAGAAAGGAATAACTCAGAAAAGGAGGATGAGAAGGGTTGCACAACTGAAAGAATGAAATCAACATAACTGAGTAACACATGTGGAAACTATTGAATTGGTGTATGTTTTGTTATATATATTCTCAAAAATGCTTCCGTATGTATCTATAACACATATGCATATACATACACAGACACATAGACATACACGTGTGTGTCTATGTATAAGCATGTATGTATGTTTTATATATATATTAGGGGCTCTGGTATATATGTGTGTGTGTGTGTGTGTGTGTGTGTATAGGACCTCTGGTAATACAATTGTTAAGAACTCATCTGTTAACCAAAAAGTTGGCAGTTCTAATCCACCATCTGGTCCTTGGAAACCCTGTGCGGCAGTTCTAGTCTCCTATAGGGTAGGGGAACTATGAGTGAGAACCAACTTAACAGCACCTGGTTTCATTTGGATTATATATAGACACATGACTTCATTATATATGTACATATATATATGTCTTCATAAAAATTAAAAACTTTTGTTAATGTATATACATACACATGAACAAATTTATATACATATATATATGCTTTCACAAAAATTAAAAACTTTTGTTCAACAAAGTTGAACCTAAATAATCATCAACAAATAAATGGATAAACAAATTGTGATATATCCAGATAACAAAATGTTGTCCAGCCATAGAAAGGAATGAAGTTCTAATACATGACACAATGTGGCTGTACCTTAAAACCATTTATGCTAAGTGAATGAAGTCAGACACAAAAGGTCTCCTTATAAGATTTTTTTTTACTCTATAAAATGTCCAGAATAGGTAAATCCATAAAGACAGAAAGCGGATCTGTGGTTGCCAGGGGTTAGGGGAACCGGGACTGATTGTTCAATACATACAGGGCTTTCTTACAAGGCAGTGATGATGTTCTGGAACAAGATAAAGGCGATGGTTACACAACATGGTCAGTGTCTTAAATGCAGCTGAATGATATACTTCAGAACAGTTAATTCTATGTTATGTGAGTTCCACCTCAATAAAAAACAAATTATAGTGAGTGAATAGCAAGCATCTAAACTCACTCCAAGTTTTCCAATTGCAAAGGCCACCACATTTGCCGTTGGCCTTGTACTGGTTGATATCATGTGATTCACAACCACCGTGATGGGCAGACCCAGACTGAGCCTCACAGCACAACCTGACAACCCAGTGGTATGGTCCTTGTCACAAACAATATGCTAACAGTCATAAATAAATAACTCAAAACATCATAGCCCAGGTGTCAAATCAATTATGATATGAAGAGAAAAATCATTATCTTACTAAACAAATGCCCAAATACTCATTGTCCATGCATATATGTGCCTGTGATTCAAGGATGAGTGAGACAGGAGAGAGGGGCAGGCAGAGGTGCCAGGGACAAAGGAATACATAACACATCTGCTACAGTGTGCTGGGTACCAACAGGACAGAAATCAGATGTAAGACGGTATCCTCCACTCTCAGTAATTCCTACAACAAACCTTCTCTTTCTGGGAGTAAGGGATCAGGTATGTGGAAGGCTTATTGGAAAACAGGTACTAAATGATAATCCTGATTAGCAACCCCTTCATGCCCAATGTATCCAAGGCAGACTTAGTCAAAGGATGAAGAAAACACAAGCTCTTACTTTCCAAGTGTCTAAAATCCAGAGCCTAGAGGTCACAGATTCAAATCAAATGCAAGGAGCCTCGTGTGGATAAAGGTCAAGTTCAGCTCTTACAGCTTCCCATAGGATGAGCCCTATTTATCAACATCTGACCAGAGACAAATAAATCCTGCACTTGAGCTATTTCTGTTGTGCAGGCAGCCATTTTTTGCACAATTTATGAAGGGAATTTGGCTTGAGTTTTTTTTCTAATAGAGCTGTCTATATGAAAGAGTTTCATCCTTAAGGAAGTCATTAATCACAATATTACTGAATTTCTCTACTAGCAGAGGCATGTCAGCTAACCACATGAGTCTGTGTTCATCTCATAAGCCTGCCTCTGACTGCAGGCTCTTGGCGACCCAGGCTAGGTGACATTCTTCGAATACTCTTAGAGTGGCCATGTAGACAGGAGCTCCGCTTGTATCCATTGCACTGGTATCTTTCTGTTTTCCATGCTACCTCAATCCTCCTCAACACTGCGAAGATTCTAGTCTCCACTCTGTCACTCCAACCCCACCATCCACAGCTCACATGCAAAATATCTCATGTGTCACATGACAAGACCATCCCTGTTCTGATGCCCTCCCACACTTGCCTGGGGGCAACATGTGTGGAACATGCTAGAAAGCAGAGGACTGCAAACCAGAAAGCCTGTGCTACACTCTGTGAACAAGGGAGTGGGGCTGGGAAGGCAATGGTGTGAGCTCTTTTGTGCCTCCCTTTATCAGTTACAGGAGTTTGACATCTTCTGCCAGCACACCCTACCTATTCAGAGGTTCCAGTGACACTTCCACAGGACCTTGATGCCTACATTTCTGCTCCTTGCCTCAAAGAATCTCCTGAAAGGAATCTTTCCAATGAACCAAACCAAATCTACTGCCATTGAGGTGATTCTGACCCATAGTAACCTTATACAACAGAGTAGAACTGTCCCATAGAGTTTCCAAGGAGTGCCTGGTGTATTCGAGCTGCCAACTTTTTGGTTAACAGCCATAGCGTTTAACCACTACGCCACCAGGGTTTCCAGTGAAGGACATGGGGTTTCTGGAATAGCCTAGAATATTGGAAAGTCATGGATCTGTCCCAGGAGTTAAACTACTCACCTCCACCTAGGGCAGGGACTTCTATTTGGGCTCAGCCAGGACCCTGTAGTATCAGGGCATGGCAAACTAGGGTCCTTGGGCCAAATCTAGCCTCCTACCTTATTTTGTAGGTTTGTTTCTAGCCACAGTTATCTGTTTATATATCTTCCATAACTGTTTTCACCTATGAAGTTGAGCACTGGTGACAAACAACATATGGCCTATACAGTGTATTTACTGGCTGGCACTTTACATAAAAAGTTTGCAAACCCTCATTGACAATAAGTCTGTAGATAGGGAGTATTATTTTTAAGCTCATCCTTGCTCAGTCTTGCTCATGGAAGTGAGCTTCATTCAGGTAACCCAGGCATTGCTAAAATCAGCTTAATTTTATTATTCCCCAAAAGTAAACTGCCAGACCCATTATTAATGCAATTCTAGGAACAGACTAAGCAAAAACCACTGAAGCCACACCCTGTTACTAAACTATGCACAGCATTGAAGCTGGAGGCTGGTAGAGCACCAACCATCCAGCTAATTACAGCTTTCCTCTAGTACCTCTCTTTTCCTGTTGTATCACTTGGTCATAGGGTTTGACTGGCAACCCAACCCTTTCACATACTACTAATTTAAAATGTGTGAACTTGGCCATCTCCAATCTTGTGCCTAAGTAGGTTACTGACCTTCACAGGCTAGAGGCTGGTGGCTCTCTTTCTTGCTCTGTTTCTTGGTTACAGGCTTCCTGTTTGCGTTGGCCTCCTGGCCTCCCTGCTGCTCATGGGCAGTGTCCCTGCTGTCTTGCTCGCTCGTTAGCACAGAGGATCTGAAGGAGGCTGTCAGTTTGCCCAGCACAGCTTCTCCAGGTCGCAGGTGAAGGACTGCATTAATGTTTCATGGAGCGGTAGTTTTTCAAAGGCTCAACACTGGTCGTGAAGTACACCGTCTTCTGCAGGCATCTCTTCCTTTTCAGCTGCTCACAGACACCACACGCTCCAATGCAGCTCTGTCCCTGTTGTTTCCCCTCGAGTTTCTACAGCTCGAAAAGATGTTTCTCAGCCTCTGTTCTAACTGTAAATGAAAACTACACACAAAACACTTGAAACTGGTTTCATTGCCTTTTCTTCCTTTTTGTTTTTTTTAAGTCAATCAAAGTGCTCTTATTCAGAAGCCTCTTAAGTTCAGGAAGTTTTCTTATCTCTGGCCATATCTAAACAAGCTGCAGTCCTACCTTCTACATGCCTCCTCCCCCGTTGTTGTTGTTTTTCATCTCCCATTTTCTGTCAGAAAAAAGTACATAAATTCATGTTTGCTGAGAACTGTCTCCACATGCTTCGCAGCTTCTACATAGGACCAATGCTTTGCACTGGATGACTAAGCTAAATAAAGGTTGGCATTTTCCACACTCCCAGTGGTGCCATGCAATAAAGGCCTGGCAGTCTCCTGTGAAGTTTACAGCCAAGAACATCTTATAGGATAGTTCTACTCTGTAACATGTGTGATCACCATGAGTCAGAATCGACTTGATAACAAGGGATTTGTCTTGGTATTTGTCTTAGTCATCTGGTGCTGCTGTAACAGAATAAACACAAGTGGATGACTTTGACAAAGAAAAATATATTCTTACACAGTCCGGGAGGCTACAAGTCTGAATTCAGGATGTCTGCTCCAGGGAAAGGCTTTCCATCTTGGTTGGCTCGGGAGGAACATCTTTTTGTTGCATCAGCCTTTGGTCAGGGCGCATCTTCGCACAGAAACCTCAAGTACGAAGGATGCGCTTCTTGCTAGTGTGAGGTTCCCAACTCTCTGTTTGCTTCCTTTTCCTTTTATCTTGTGTAGGATAGAAGGATAAAAGGTGGTGCAAGCCACACTTCAGGGAAACTCTCTTTACATGGAGCAGAGAGCGGACCTTAGGAAGTTTTAGGGTCTCACCCTAATTCTCTTTAACATAAATCTGCTCTATTAACCACAGGCAATGATTAGGATTTACAGCATCATAAAATCACAAAAATACAGGGCAATCACACAATACTGGGAATCCCGGGCTCAGCCAAATTACTATGCACGTTTTGGGGGGACATGATTCTTAGAAACACCATAATTTCTGTGCTGTACCAGAGGGTATAAAAGTTAGTTTTATTTATATATTTGTATTAGTTTGTGGAAGTTCTTGATCTCTTTGATATATGAGATGGTGGAGGTTCAACTGCCATGAAGGATGGTGGTAGACGTTAGAGCTGATACAGCGATTTACAGACATGCTGAGAAGGAAGGACCACATTTCACTGTTGAGGTAGCACTTGAATGGCCTACTTGACATGCACACTTGGCAAAGCCATCATGGGTGCAGAGATCTCTCCTGCTGGACGACATTATGTCTGCAAGCATGGACCATGAAAATTAAATGCTGTCTGTCTACACAAACGTCTACCAAATAAACAAAAACCAAACTGGTTGCCATTGAGCTGATTAAGACTTATAGCAACTGCATACAGCAGAGTAGAACTGCTGCACAGGATTTCCAAGGCCATAAATCTGAGGAAGCAGATGGCTACAGCTTCCTCCTAAGGGGCTGCTGATGGGTTCAAACCATGAAACTGCTAATTAGCAGGCAAGTACTTAACCACCGTGCCGCCAGGACTCCCACTGCATGTCAGAGGTAGCTTTCCAGAATACCTGCTCCACTCGTGGCATCCCTCTCATGTGCACTAGCTGCCTCAGTGTCCACTGGCTACCTCAGTATCCTCAGCACATATGTAAGCCTCTCCCTGACCATAAAGCCTGTCATGGCCTGCTCTCTGCCCTTCTTTCCAGTCTTGTGTTCTAGAACCCTTTATGTTCACACTTACCTTGCATCCCAGACACACCTGCCATCTTATAATTTGAGGAACACCCCCTTTACACATAAGGTTACCTTTGCCAGGACTTCTCTTATCTATCTCCTGTCCAGCGGGCTCAGCTCAGGCATGCTCCCTAAGTCCCCCTAAACTGGGTTAGACACCACACCCAGAGAATACCAAATATGTCCTCACTGAACAGTTGATCACATTTAATTATAATTGCTCATTTCTCTGATGTATTTCTTATTAGAGTCAAATAAATATCTCAAAAAATCCTTACCCAGTGCTGTTGAGTAAATTTCAACTCACAGTGACCCTACAGGACAGAGTAGAAAAGCCCAATAGGATTTTCAAAGCTGTATCTTCCCAGAAGAAGACTGCCAGATCTTTCTCACATAGAGTGGTCCATGGGTTTGAATCATAGACATTCCAGCTAGCAGCCAATCTCTGAACCACTGCACCACCCAGCCAAAGCCCCCAGGCTCCATATTAAACTCTCATGTAGGGATAAAAGCCAAAGCCACTACCATACTCATAGCAACCCTATAGCTCAGAGTAGAACTGCCCCAAAGAGTTTCCAAGGAGTGCCTTGTGGACTCGAGCTGCCAACTGTTATGATTAACAGATGAAGCACTTAACCACTATGCCACCGGGGCATAAAGGCAGGGATAAAGTCTTTCTCACTCCCTGCTTTGTCCCAGAGCCTGGGATGATGCCTGGGACACAGTGGATGCTGACTGATATTTTTTTAATGTGGATGAAGCAATCAGTTCCATCTGCTAAGGTTTCACATGATGTAACCACAATCCAGATTTCACCCGGTATCTACTGTGTACTTTCTCTTTTGCCTCCTCTTTCTGTTTCCCTACTGATTTTTAAGACATAATATTAAGAGTCAAATACACATTGATTTTGCAGGATGGACCCAAAGACAAACTGCGTTGGTTTGAACCAGCTCTTTCTCATGTTGATACAATGGGCCTTGAATCAAACTTGAAGCATCAACTGAAATTGTCCCTGTCTGCACAGCTTACCCACAACACACTGGATGCCACAGCCAATTATAACAGAGCTATTTACATCTATGGGATCTCGACCTGAAGGTTTGTGTTGCCTACTCCCGGATTCACAGAATTCACAATTACACAGGCTAGATTCTTTGCCCAAGTTACTCAATTTTTAATAATCACTTCCTAATTCAGGGTTCATACATGTGTACACACACATCATCCTCATCCCCATCATCATCTTCACTGTCACCAATATCCCATCAAGAAGCGATCACTATTATCAAGAAAAGTAGAATGTTCACTGCTTTTAATGTTTCTATGTAGGGGTCTCTCACTTCTGGTTTCTTTAGCTTCTTCTTGGAGATTCTTGAAATCTTGTAATATAAAGACCCTAACAATTAGCTTGTATCTGTTCCCAGAGGGACACAGGAATCCCAAAATCTTGGCCTATATTATCTGACTATGTTGGCATTTTCCAACATGAAGCTACAACATTTTACTTAGCAAATACGGATAATGTTGACAGACCTTATGATTTATAATGAGTCAAATATAAACCACAAAAACATCCTGAGACAAAAGGACTTCTGTGTCTCCAGAGAACAGTCACTCCAAATGTTTCAATGAGGAGAGCAAAAGAAAAGTAAAGACAAGGAAAAATACGGAGGCCCAGGAAACACATCCACTACTCAACAAGATGAACAAGATTCTTCTCTCCAATATTTTCTCAGTGACACTTAACAAAAGTCTTTTCTGCAGTTTAAAAGTAAAAATATTCTTTAACATTGCCACTTGTTGACAGAAATGTATGAGTGGACAAAACATAGATATATATTTGTGTATACATATGTCTGCAGATATACACATGGAGCCCTGATGGCACAGTGATTAAGAGCTTGCCTGCCAAACAAGAGATCTACAGTTCAAATCTACCAGGTGCTCATTGGAAACCCAATGGGGCAGTTCTGCTCTGTTCTCTAGGGCTGCTATGAATCAGAATCAACTTCATTGAAATGGGTTATGTATATACACACATATATATACACACATACATGGTATGAATATACAAAAATGTACTCAATTCGAGGGAAACTACAAAGAAATCTATAAATTCTATCAAACGAATTAAAAAGAAAAAAAAGTTTGCATAAGTAGAGGTACATGCTATATTCCTCTATGACAAGATTCAATTTTGGAAAAACATAAGAAAACTATTTAGAAATATATATGGGATTTTATAATCTCTAGTAGCACTTTGGACTCCTTGGTGGTTCAGTGGTTAAGGGTTTGGCTGCTAATCAAAACGTCAGCAGTTCAAATGCACCAGCCCCTTCTTTAAAATGCTATGGGAAAGTTCCGTTCTGTTCTATAGGGTCACTGTGAGTTGGAATCAACTCAATAGCCACAGTAGTTATATTTCTGATGGCATAATGATTAAGAGCTAGGTTGCTAACTAAAGGTCAGCAGTTCAAATCCACCAGCTGCTTCTTGGAAACCCTTCTGGGGGCAGTTCTACTCTGTCATGTAGGGTCACTATGAGTCAGAATTGACTGGCTGGTAACGGGCCTTTAGTGACACTTCTGGGCTCGTCAGGGAGTAGAAGACTCTTCATGAAACCCTAATCATTGATTACATTTTACACGTGATGCCAAGACCATGGCAGGCAGCCCCTAAGGTGCTTTTCCTGACACTTAGAGTGAATATTTGTAGAATAAAAAAGTTCTTAATTAGTAGAGTATCTGTTTAAATGAATAGGAATATCACAGCACACACCTAAAAAAAAAAGAAAAACAGAGTTGCAGGTCTTACACTGCTAGATATTAAAATGCATTATAAAGCTACAATGTTAAAGTGTTTTATTCTGTATGAATAGAAGTTTTCTGGAAGCAGACCGAGGAGTTATAGAATTTCAGTATACGAAAACGGTGACATTTCAGTTCACTGGGGGAGAACTGACTGCCTAACACAGTAATGGAAAAACTGACTGATCCTGTGGAAAATTCTCACCACTGTGGAAGTCTGTCATTGCGTGGACAGCTCAGCCTCTGCACGCCCACCTGGTGTCAGAGAACACTTCATCTCAGGGCCACAGCCTTGCCTTGTCAGTCTCCTGTATCACCTGGGCTTGGGTCCAGGACTCAGTACCACACAGTTTCCTTCAGTGTGAATCCAAAGCCCAGGCATTTGAAACAGGAAGGAAGGTGGCAGGCCCATAACATCCATTCTGGCCAGAAATGGGCAGGGCTGACTCAGGACCGACTCAGGCTGACTCCAGAGACCACAAAGCACATCTTTCTGCCTGAAGTGTTGGGGTTTGGTGTCCCGTGCAGGTAGGGACAGGCAGCAGTAGCTGTAGCCAAACGAGGGTGCCATCTACACCAGACCCATTGGTGGCACCACTGGGGACCTGCTGCTTGCAAAGGAGCATGAGGCAAGCTTCCCCCTGAAGCCATTCAGTCTGTGAAACATTCCTTCCTTGGAAGGTACAGTTGTTTTGAGATGCTACAACTAAGAGCCCTGATTAATATATTTCCCTATTACATCAGCATAAATTTCAAATCTATTAATAATTTAAATGAGAAAAAGACTTTAAAAATTGGAGAATATATGTTGTAAAAACCTAGAGTGGACATAGGGTTTGTTTTATTTATAATACCAAAGCCAGGGGACTATGTGATAGCCTTCCCTTCATAAAAAATTGAAACTCTGTCACAGCAAACATACAGTTACAAAGCAAAAGGGGAGGAAACACTGGAAAGTGATAGATGAACATTATGAGACAGGGATATAATATTTTTAAAGCATAAAGTGCTGAAATATCAGTGATCCCAAACCACAAACACTTCAACAGAAAAATTGACAAAGGATGCTAAATAGCATGCACAAAACCAGAAACAACCCAGGGCTGTCAAGTCGATTCTGACTGAAAGCGACCCTGCAGGACAGTGTTGAACAGCCCCACAGAGTCTCCAAGGAGCACCTAATGGATGCAAACTCCCAACCTTTTGGCTCACAGCCGTAGCACTTAACCACTACACTACCAGGGTTTCCAAACGAAGGAATACAAACAGAAAAGTAGAAAAGTATTTAATCTGACCAGTTGTAATCATTGAAAATAAAAACAATGGCATACCAATTTTTGCTTACCAAGTCTGCCAGCACACGAGCAAAAGGAATGATAATGATTGCTGTTAACAAAATCAAAACCAAACCAAACTCGTTGCTACCAAGGCAATAATAACTCACAGAAACCCTGTAAGACAGAGAACTGCCCTGCTCCATATAGTTTCCAAGCAGTGCCTGATGGATTCGAACTGCCAACCTTTCGATTAGCAGCCATAGGTCTTAACCACTGCACCCCCTGGGATAGGGCAAGTGGAAATCTAAATGCTAAATACTGTCAGTAGAGTATAACCTGGTGACTGGTCTCTAAAGGGCAGTGAAGCACTGCATATGAAAAGTCCACTTTGTCCATTCTCTGACCCAGCAAAGCTGCCTCAAGATATTTCTATTTAGAAAGGATAAACTAACAAACTCAGCAAAGATGTATATTTGAAAACAACGGGTAAATATTTATTAAAGCATGACGTATTAATAAAAATTAAACACAGTCATTGTATCTATTATTAGAGGGCTGGCTAAAATAATTGTAAATTGACACGATGAAGTTCAGTGATTCTGCAGATCCCTATTTAGACAAGGGAAAACTCTACTGTATACAAAGTGAGGAAACTCAGGTGATACAGTCGTTAAGTGCCATGGCTGCTTACCAAAAGGTCAGCAGTTCAAATCCATCAGGCGCTCCTACAAAACCCTATGGAACAGTTCTAACTCTGTCCTATTGGGTTGCTGTGAGTCAGAATTGACTCAGTGGCACTGGGTTTATACCAAGTGAAGATCTTCTGTCACAGGCACATCCCAGTAAGAACCAGACAGTGGTGCATCCTTTGGACAAGCAGTACCTGAAGTAGAGATCCATGTCCTGTTCCCTTGGTTTCACTCAGGACTCCTCTGGCCCAGTCTTCTACTTCCTCCTCCGTTTAAAACCTTCTCTGCCCTGATGACCTCAAACTATTAAAGAAATAAATACTTGTAAGATGGTTTCAAGGACTCCTGGCCTGGAGCGTCAGCTCTTGGAAAGTGGTAAGTTGTCCTTTGGGGTTTGTTCTCAATGACACCAGGAAGCACAGGGACAGCTGCGGATATGTAGACAGGGACATGTAGCTATCTGCTATCTCCCTCTCCAGCCCCAGCCTATGGACAGGGCTCTTTTCATCCCTTTCTACATAGATGGGAAAAGACACATGACTGTCTGCTATTTCCTTCCAAGCCTTGTCCATTCACAGAGCTCATTCCATCCCTTTCTATATTTGAACTTGCGTTTAAATCCTGATCCACCTTCCAGGAGCTGTGCAGCCCTCTGTCCTCAGCATGAGATCCCTGCCTAAGTCTGGGGAACCACCCAGTAAGGCCAGCACCCTGTTCCACATTACCCTTGGCAAAGTGTATCTCACTTTCAAGACCCCAGTCACTGAAACGGTGATTTTGCCTCTCACACTCCTGCATAGAATGCTGTTTAAAAACAAATTCCAAATAGATTCTACCCACAGTTTTTAACTGTAAACTTCCAAATTTTTTTCTTACATTGTTGTTGCTTTGTTATTCTCTTTTCTAGTGAACATTTAGTCTCTAATGGGGTGACAAAGTTTATATTTGAGTTCTTCAGTTAACACCGACACCATGGCCATTGTTCCCACAGCCGCCATGCTGGCCAGGGCCTGGGGAGGAGCCCACAGCTTTAATCACACAGTGAGACACACCTCCCCGGAATTTGAATCCAACATGAAGTTTGTCTAAGGTAGTGTAGGCAACAACATATCTCAGACTTTCGAGGACACTTCTAGTATATACCTGGTTGAATAGGTGTGTTTTTAATAATTTCTTATTTCATTCATTTGGTTCTCTTGGTTTAGATGATAAATTCTATGATCATCTAAGCAGCCATCTACACAGCTATGGGTTTGAAATCTGACATCCCTGAAAACCTATTGGTCTTGGGTAAACCAGAGTGGTTGGTCACCTAGACATAGCAGTGAACGACGTCCCTACTGGTCAGTACTCTTGGAGGTCATGATGTCATTTTTATCCAGCTACTGGGACTACAGTCTACCTCTACCATGCTGAGACCTTGGGTCTAGGACATTCTTCGATTAGGAAGCTGGGAATTGGATCTCCCTCTCTCCCATCACTTCTCTTTGTCTCCATGACTACAGTAACATCAAAAGAATGTATTCCGTGGGAAACTGACCTCCTGGTGTTTTCTAACCTTGTGTGTCATTAATCAGCAGAATTAATCTTGTTGCTAGAGGGGTTGCTAGTTAGGCACTTTGGTCCATGCTGTATAAGCCCTGGGTTCCTTTCGCCCTTGTTTCCTCACCCAGAATGCATCGTATGGCATACACGGAGGTGACTAAACACCTCACCCTTGAACAGGAGTCTCTGGGGGACTTTGCTTGGGGTAAACTCTGCTGCGTTTATTGTCATCCTGACTATCAAGTAATAAAGGCCTGTGATTTTGTCAGTGACTAGCATCAATTATTCACTCTGATCCAAAGAGACCAGCACCGTCTGATTTAGCTTACTATCCCACAGTGGGATTATCCTTCTCATCGGAAAGCTTCTAACAATGCAGGGTCTACAGGCAGGGCCTCTGTTTGGCACAGGGAAGTTGCCTACGCTGCCCAGAGGACCTCGGGCTGCCATATACCACACAGTGCTGGGAAAGGCAGGCTGGCTCTGCCAGAAAAATGGCCCTTCCATGCCCTCTAGGAGCACTGGTGGTGCTGTGGTTAAAGTGCTCTGTTGCTACCAGAAGGTGGGCAGTTCAAAGCTACTAGGTGCTCTGAGAGAGAAAGGTATGGCAGCATGTTCCCATCAAGATTTACAGCCTTGCAAATCCCATGGGACAGTTCTACTCTGTCCCACAGAGTCTCCATGAGTCAGAATGAACTTTACAGCAATGGGTTTGATTCTTAGTTTATCGTCTATCTCAGAGGATCTCTGGTAGAACTTTGGCTAAGAACTTGGTTGCTAATTGAAAGGTTGGTAGTTCAAACCCACCAGCCCTCTTCAGGAGGAAGACCAGGAGATATGGCCCCATAAAGATTATAGCCTTGGAAACTGTATGGGGCAGTTCTGCCCTGTTCTATAAGGTCACTGTGAGTTGGAGTGCACTTGACGGCAATGGGTTGCTTGTCTCTGAGTTCCCTGACTTGCAAAGACTGCCTTGTCCACAGCTGTATTGATAGTGACCAACCTCATTATTTCCCTGGGACCAGAGCTTTATGGTTCATGGAAGTTTCAGTGCTATAACTGGCACAGTTACAGGCAAACCAAGATAATCAGTGTAGCTGTACCCCTGAAGCCCAAAGCAGGGCTGCACACAGTGGGCATTCAATGCACAGTTGTTGATCCTAATTCTGGATCTTCACTCTTACTTTTCAGGTTTATTCTTAGTAGGCAAGGAAGAAAAAGAGGGGAGTATAAAGCATCGCTGGAGCTCAAAAATCCTAGTCTTGGCTCCGAGAGAGTGTAAGACTTCTGAACTCAAAGGGAAGGTGTAAGACCTCATCCTTGGGGCTGTGGCTTTGTCCCTGGAGAAGACAGGATGCTGTGGCTGCTAGACATGTCTGCCTCTCACAACACATAGCCCATTCCCCTTGCTCTGTTCTCTCCTGGATTTTTAAGCAAGGCTCCTGGGCATTAAACTCAGCAGACTCCCTACAGCAGGATTCCAAGTCAGATCCTGCCAATAAAAGGAATTCGTGAAATAAGAAGGAACTTTAGAAACAAGAAGAGAAGCCAAATTTAATTTCTGCCCAAGTGATGTCAGATTCTGCAAATTTATGTGTATTGTTCTTTAACTGTGGTGAGCAGACACGGGTGCTTTGACAGATAAGAGGTTTGCAATTAATCCTCCTGGATTTTTCTAGAAGGTTCCTGCACCTGTACTAGAGGTGGCTGCTAAATGGCAGGAGTTCCTGTGTGCCCAGAGCCTCCTGGTTCTTTGAAATCCCAAAGTCAACTGAAGCATGCAAGAAGCCACTCTCCTCTAGGTCTGGGCCTCTGGATTTCAGTTTTGCAGCTGCCTAATTCTCTGTCCTCAGTCCTTTCCTGCTCAAATGTCTAGATTTCATTCTATTTTCCCGCCTAAGCCCTGCCTGCTCCCACAGACCCAGGGCACTTTATTCACTACTGTTACCAGGCCCGCTGGTGCTGGTACTCGCTGAGACAGGCCCTGTGTTGGCGGGCTGCTTTCCAGAGCCCCGCCACTTCTTTTCCTACTCCAGGAACTGGTGCATGGGGCCCTCTCCTTCTCAGTCTAAGACAGTGAGGCAGAAAAGCATAAAATGTTTCTTTTTGTGCTTTTACTGGTGAAGAAAATCTTTTCTAGCAGACGGCCCTGCCTCTGCATGCCATTGTGGCTTGAACTGGGCACATTACCTATCCGCTTTATCTGCTGCTACGTCACACACCAAGCCTCCCTTAAAATTTAGAGTCATAAACAGCAGCAACTGATTGTCTCTCACTAAGAGGTGGCTGACTGTCAGGAAGTTTTACTGCTATTCTTACCACTCGTCTCTAAGTCTGTCTGTATTGATCTCTCTGTTTCTATCTGCTCTCTCTCATTTCTCTCTCTCTCTCATAGTTGTCAGAGTGAGGCCTGCAAAATCTGACAGCCTGGCCTAGCAGCCTTCCCAGTTTGGTACGTGTACTTCCTTTTACTGTTTGCTCTTGTGTGGGACTAGCCTTTTCTTTATATTTATTGCTAGGCTTTGGGTTTAAGGGATGGGATCAAGAAAGGCTTCTGCTGGCTCCAGATAGCTGGCCTACCTTAAGTAAATTGCTGTCCTCAGGGTTCTGCCCAACTGGCTAGAGTTCTGCCCGGGCTTGTGGGACAAATAACCAGCTGCTGATAAACATGCCTTGCTCGGCACAGCAGGACTATTCTCTTCAACAACACCACAGGAGGGAAGCTACACTGGGACATAATTTAGATATCCCTGGATATATGAGTTTCCTGTTGCTGCTATAACAAATTACTACATACATACTGTGTTTCCTGACAGTTCTAGATGTTCAAATCTGACATGGTTCTCACTGGGCTAAAATCAACTATCAGCAGGACTGCATTTTCTTCTGGAGGCTCCAGAGGAGAATCCAATTCCCTGCCTTTCCCAGTTTCTAGAAGTCTCCTAGACATCCTTGGCTGATATGCCTTCTTCCAGCTTCAAAGCCCACAGGGTGCACCTGCAGGTCTCTCTCTCTCTCTCTGACTTCTGCTACCATGGTCACATCTCTCCCTAGGTCTCCTGCTTCCGGCTTCTAAAGACCCTTGGATTCCTTGGGGGAGCCCTGGTGCTGCAACAGTAAAGTATTCAGATGCTAACCAGAAACTACTCTGCAGGAGAAAGATACGGCAGTCAGCTTCTGCAAAGACATTCTATGGGGCAGTTCTACACTGTCCTATAGGATCCCTAGGAGTCAGCATCCAAGATGGCAGTGGGTTTATGGTTACTTTGGACCCACTCAGATAATCCAAGATCATCTTGCATCATGAAGTCTTTAACTTAATGACATCTGCAAATTCCCTTTAGACATACAAGTGAACATATTCACAGGTCCCAGGGATTAGGACATGGACTTGTGGGGGGAGGCGGGGTATTATGCTGTGTTTCACTCCAGCCAATACAAATTAATTGATTTCCGTCCTTCCTTCCTTCCTCCCCAAAGCATTCACTCTGGTTTATTCAGAGACCTAGAGCTTGGCACACAAAAAAGCCCTGTCTGGGAAAATCCATTCCTCCATGGTAGTTAGCATTGTGTCTCAGCATCTTGGTAAATGATGAGCGTGACAATTTGTGGGGAGAAATAATAAAAAAGGGAGACAGAAAGAAGAAAATAGTTACACCAAAGTTAAGCAATAGACACATACTTAATTTGCTATTAATTAAAGATGACTGATGCATTAGAATATTTCTTGTTTAAATGTTCTTAGGTTTGTTACTTTCTGATAACGAGATTCTAGGCTCCCACGGGTTCCCAAAGGTCAGATACAAGAAAATGAGAAGAGGGAAGACAACACATGGGTTAAATTCCAACTCAAAGTAAAATACATGACTGTGTACGTAATTTGATATATTTGGGTGTTTTAAGCCACTTTGCTAAGTTTTCTATACTGAAATCTCTGCTATTTCAACCACATTTTACTCTTCTCCCATTCTTTAATTTATGCATATTGATTGCTCTAGAGACCTGTTGTATTCCTCCTTCTCGTATTGCTTTTCTTCTTCATTCTGAGCACCAGTAAGCCTTTCTCACTCTTAATTCTCTCTCAGAGGAGTGATTCCACCAATTCAGTGTCCTAAATAAAAAGCTGAGATGTTTCAAAGTTCAAAGTTGCATCACAGGCATAATTTTCCGTGTAGTACAGCTATGTAATCAGATCATTCCCTTACAGTCATTGATCAGGTTTCAAGCTTCTACATAAATAAACGGAAAAGCCTTTGTTCTCCTGCATTTATTAAAACCAGAAATTAAAATGTCTATTATTTTTTTAACTGGAATGCTAAGACCCTCAGGCTTACACATCAATACCCAGGACTTCCTTTGTTCATGGGGGCTTCAAAGTCCACTTCCCTGTGTCTGGACTTACCCTTGAGGTCATCTTTGAGTGGTCATTCTGGACCCCTTATATTCAGCCATCTAATACTGCAGAATCTCCAGGAAAATCCTCAGAGAGGCTGCCTCTGACTACTCATCCCAATGCTCATACTCTTGAGTACTCGAAGCCTCCAACTTGGGGCCACAGATTCACAGATTCACAGGTGCCTAATTCACCCCACAAACCCTCTGCAGGTCAGCTTTCCCAATTACTACTTCCTGAGTAACATTACTGAGAGGCAGATAGATGCCTTATGTCATGGATTGAAGTGTATCCCCCCAAAAATGTATATAAGAGTTTGGCTAGGCCACCAATCCTGGCATTGCATGATTGCCCTCCATTCTGTGATTTTCCTGTGCGTACAAATCCTAATCTCCTCCTGTGGTTAACAGACTGGATTATGTTAAAGAGGATTAGGGTGGGACTGTAACATCTTTCTTAAAGTCCCCTTCCCCTGTTCCAGTGTCAAGGAAGTTTCCCTGGAGTGGGGTGTGTACCACCGTTTATCCTGTAAGACATAAAAGGAAAGGGAAGCAAGCAGAGAGTTGGGGACCTCAGGCCATCAGGGAAGCAGCACTAAAGGAGAGGAAGCAGAGGACATCTTTCAGACCTGAGGCTCTTTTTGCCAAGATGCTCTCAGACCAAAGAAAGACTAATGCCACACAAGGAGCTTCCTCCAGGGTTGACACAGAGGAGTGCATTCCCCTGGAACTGGCACTCTAAATTCAGACTTCTAGTCCACTGGACTGTGTGAAAATAAACTTTGTTAAAGCCATCCACTCCTGGTATTTCTGTTAGAGCGGTACCACATGACCAAGGCACCTTACTAGTCATACCACTTGATCCCAAAATGACTGGTTAGCACGTGCTTAACACTTGTCGAATGTATTATGTATCTTCTTTCCTTTGCTCAAACATCTTATAGGCTAGGAATTGCTGTTATTCTCACAGCATTTGGAAGAAGCTGAAGCAGACTAAAGTTAAGTAATCTACACAAAATCCCCCACCTTTTAGAGAGCAGAGCTAGATTCTAAAGCTAAATGCCTAACTCCAGAGTCCACACTCAAACTTAACACCAGATTGCCTGCTTGCAAGAGTCAGATTTTTTTTTTGCCACTCAAAAGATAATGAAATGAGGCTCCTAGAAGCTAAGAACCTTACCAAAAGTCCCCAGCTTAATTGCCACAACACCATACCCGTTTCTTCTGTAATGCTGCTTAGATCCAAAATGTTGATTGGCAGGTGATTTCCTCTGACAATTTTTCCCAAAGTGCAGTCTTCGACTGCTACAACGCCTATGGACAAACAAGTTGGAGAGAAATCACTCAAGCAGCCTATTAAAGGCTCTGCAAACCCAGCAGCAAAGAAACCAACTGAATTCAGTTTAACCCTCTATTTTTCAAACTAATTCACCGTGAAATTATATTTTTATCTATCACCTTTTAGTATACACCACAGAACACGCTTTGGAAAAAGTGCTGTGCAGCAGACTCGAATCTAAGACCTCAGCTTCACTTTCAGTCTTACTAGAGTCCTCTCCTTTCTTTACCCGTCCAGTGTCATTTCTCATTTGCCTCAGTGCATTGAACACTTCCCCCAGCCACAGCGTTCACGACAGCCTCTTGAGAACAGCAGTGTGTATCCACATTGCCACTAACACACAGTGTGTATGAGTGCAGCCACAATCCTGCGTCTCTGACATGGCAGCAGACACTCTCATTGGAGTCTGTGTTTTACAAAAGGCATACATTGCCCTTCACAATTTGGCCAGTGTAGATCCATATGGGTCCAAGTCTTAGTCACCTAGGGCTGCCATAACAAAAGACTACAAAGTCAATGGCTTTAAAGAACAGGCATTTATTTTCTTTCAGTTCAGGAGACTGAAGTCTGAAATCCGAGTGTCCTGGGGGCCATGCTTTCCCACTGTTAACTTTCGAAGCTTCCAGTGGCCTCCGGCACTTCTTAGCATTCCTTGGCTTCACCTACTGTCTTCCCCTGGAGTATGTGATTCTGTTTTCATGTCTGTCCATCTCTTTTATAAAATTACATTCAGAAGAAATTAGGATTAGGGCTGCAGTGAGCCAAGAATGAAAACTGAAATTTCATACATGGGTATAGCTGTCAGCAATTCATGGCAATCATCCAGCAGCAAGATCACAAGCATTTATTACCTCCACAGTAGTAAGGAGGGAGAGAAACTGAGGAAGATTTATCTTGGCCCAGTAACCCCAATAGGTCCTCCTTCCAGGGCGAGATGACAAGAAAACTTCTGTGATGGTCCCTCAAAGTGTTGTGGATGAAGGGACAAAGGAACTCCAGGAGTGCATAGGAAAATGCAGAAATGGAGAAAGAGGAAGTTCACACTCCTTGATAGAATCTGTATGATAGCTCTGTGGTCACTGTGTCCAGTGTTAATGGCATCAAAGGAAGAACACTTCCTTCCCTTCTAGGATGGAAGAGTAGATCTTGCCTGTGTGCAATTTGCTAGCTAATCATATCCCTTCTTCCTATGGCTTCCCTTAGGGCACACTCTTTAGGTATAGACTTAGCATGAGGATTAAGCAGATACTCAGAGGCGAGGCTGCTTCTGCTGCCTTGCAAGGACCCACTCCTCTCTGGTATGATTTTGCTAATCTAACTGATAACATCTTTGAAGAAAAAATTCTATTCTTCCAAACAAGGTCATAATCACCTGGGCAGGGCTAGGACTTTAATGACATTTTAAAGGACACAATTCAATCCACAACAATCTCCAAATGATACATTCAAGTCACATAAACCATTTTCTTTCAATTTCTGAGAAATGAGCCTCCCATCCAAGCCTCTTATTATTGTTGTTAGCTGTCCCCAAGTTGGCACTGACTGATAGTGACCCTGTGAACAACAGAACAAAACACTGCCTGATCCTGTATCATGCCCATAAACATTTTTATGCTTAAGCCCACAGAGGCAGGCACTGTGCAAACCAACTTGTTAATGGTCTTCCTCTTTTTCACTGGCCCTCTACATTCCCAAGCATGATATTGTTCTCCAGGGACTGATCCCTCCTGACAAGATGTCCAAAGTATGTAAGACACAGTCTTGCCATTCTTGCTTCCAAGGAACACTCTTGTACTTCTTTCAGGACATATCCGTTTCTACTTTTGGCAGTCCGTGGTACTTTCAGGATTCTTCTGCAACACCACAATTTAAAGGCATCAATTCTTCTTCTCTTGTCCTTATTCACTGTTCAACTTTGCATGCAGGTGATACAACTGAAAATACCATGGCTTGGGTCAAGCTCACCTTAGTCTTCAAGGTGACATTTTTACTTTTCAATACTTTAAAGAGATCCTTTGCAGCAGATTTTCCCAATGCAATGCATCTTTTGATTTCTTAACTGCTGCTTCCATGGGTGTTGACTGTGAAACTAAACAAAATGAAATTCTTGACTACCTCAATCCTTTCTCCATTTATCACGATGTTTCTTACTGGTTCATTTGTGAGGATTTTTCTGTTCTTGATGTTGAGATGCAACCCTTATTGAAGGCTGTGGTCTTTGATCTTCATCGTAGGTGTTTCAAATCCTGTTCACTTTCAGTAAGCAAGATTGTGACACCCGCATAACTCAGGTTATTAACGAGTCTGCCTCCAATTGTGTTGCCTCGTTCTTTTTCATATAGTTCACTTTCCCAGACTATTTGCTTGGCATACAGATTGAAAAGGTACGGTGAAAGGATACAATCCTGATGCATACCTTTCCTGACTTTAAAAACATGCAGCATCCTCTTGTTCTGTTCACACAACTGCCTCTTGATCCATATACAGATTCCACATGAGCACAATTAAGTGTTCTGGAATACCTATTCTCCACAGTGTTATTCACAATTTGTTGTTATCCACACAGTCAAAGGACTTTATACAGTCAGTGAAAAACAGATAAGCATTTTTGTGCTGTTCTGTACTTTCAGCCAAGATCCATCTGATATCAACAATGATATCCCTGGCTTCTCCAAAAAACAACTTTAGGGATAATTTAAGCAATTCATTCCTGGGTATGGATGACAAAATAAGGTGCTTAACATGTCAATGTTCCAAGATGTGCTTATACTGGCCCTACAGTCACTGTTTCAAAAAGACTGAAGTTTTCAAGGATTTTGTTTCACTTGGAAACACAATCAACACCTACTGAAACAGCATTCAAGAAATTAAAAGACACACTGCTTTGAGAAAATCTGCTGTAGGAGACCTCTTTAAAGCATTGAAAAGCAAAGTCCCTGAGAACGAGGGTGTGCCGGACACAAACCATGATGTTTCTAGTAGCCTCATATTCATAGGAAAGCTGGACAATGAACAAGGAAAACAAAAGAACTGACACCTTTGAATTGTGGTGATGGTGAAGAATTTTAAACATACCATGGAATGCCAGAGAATGAACAAAACTGTCAGAGAAGAAGAACAACCAAAATGCTCCTTAGAACAAGTATGGTGAAACTTAGCATTGTACATATTACCAGGAAGGATTAGTCTCTGGAGAAGGACATCATGTTTGGTAAAGTAGAGGGTCAGCAGAAAAGAGGAACACTTTCAAGGAAATGGACTGATGCAGGACTCAGCAGTGTTTCATTTGTTGTATATAAGGTTGCAATGAGTTGGAACTGACTTGATGATGTAACAAAAACAGCAAAAGTACATACATGTTATCCTTAGACCCAGCAATTCTATTCTAGGAATTTGCTTTGAAGATACACCTCCATAATTATAAAGCAGTATAAGAACAGGTTTTGTATAACCTGGTACTGGTACAAAAACAGACACATAGACCAATGGAACAGAATACAGAATCCAAATATAATAACATCATCCACCTATGAGCTACTGATATTTGACAAGGGCCCAAAGTTGATGAACTGGGGAGAAAATAGGCTCTTCAGCTGGGGAAAAAGTAGGCTCTTCTCGGCAAAACCAGATACATATCTGCAAGAAACTGAAATAAGACTCGTATCTCACACCATGCAAAAAAAACTAACTCAAAATAGATCAAAGACCTAAATATAAAATCTAGAACAATAAAAGTCATGGAAAAAAAAATAGGGACAACACTGGGAGCCCTAATACACAGCATAAACAGACTAGAAAATATTATTAAGAATGCTCAAACATCAAAAGAGAAAATAAACAACTAGGTCAAACATTTAAGCTAATCCAAAGATTTCACCAAAAGAGTAGAAAGACTACCTAAAGACTGGGGAGAAAATTTTGGCAACTACAAATCTGATCAGCATTTAATCATCATAATCTACAAGGTACTGCAAAATCTCTACAAGAAAAGGAAAACCAATTAAAAAATGGGCGAAACATGTGAGGTGGCATTTCAGCCAAGAAGACATCCAGACAGTAACAGATATGTGAGGTAATGCCCATGATCATAAGTCACTAGACAAACCCAAATCAAAACTACCATGAGATACTATATTATCCCAATGAGGCCAACATTAATCCAAAAACTCACAAAATAATAAATGTTGGAAAGGTTATGGAGAGACTTGAACTCTTCTACACAGCTGGTGGAATATAAAACGGTATAATCACTTTGGAAATGAATTTAGTGCTTTCTTTACAAGCTAGAAGTAGAAATACCATACAATCCAGCAATCCCACTTCTTGGAACATAATCTAGAGAAATAAGGGCTATTACATGAATACATACATGCACACCAATGTTTACTCCAGCATTGTCCACAATGGCAAAAAGATGGAACCAGCCTACATGCCCATCAATAGGGGAACAGATAAACAAGCAATGGTATATTCATCCAATGGAATAGTATTCAATGATAAAGAACAATGATAGTCTTAGGAAACATCTGATAAGATGGAGTCAAGTGAAAGACATTTCGTAGAGTGAAATTAGTCAATTGCAAAAGGACAAATATTGCATAAGACCATTATTATAAGGACTCAAGAAAAGGTTTAAGCACAGAAGAAAATAATCTTCGATGATTACAAGGGTGAGGAGGAGGAAGAAGGGTACTCACTGATTAGATAAACATAAAAATCAAACCCAGTGCCATCAGTTGATTCTTACACATAGCGACTTTATACAGTGGACTGGATTTGTGTTGTGTCAGGGAGATGACCACTTGCAGTAGCAGGGACATTAACACCTCTGTATTTATACCGGAATCTAAAAGATTTCCTGAATACAATCCAACTTTCAGGGGGGACACAGTACCAGGGCCAGGGCTCTGAGGACAATGGTCTCAGGGGACACTAGGTCAACTGGTATAACTAAGCTTTTGGTTTTTGTTTTTTTAAGAAAATGTTCCACATCTCACTTTGAAGAGTAGTGTCTGGGGTCTTAAAAGCTGGAAAGCTGCCATCTAAATAGCAGTAATTGGTCCCAATCCACCTACAGCAGAGGAGAAAGAAGGAAATCAAAGATTTTGAGGAAAATATAAGCCCAGGGGACAGACAGGGCCATATAATCTACAGACTACATCAGTATGAGACTGGAAGAACTAGATGGTGTCCCATCACCATTAATGATTCCCAACAAGGATCACAAAGTAGAGAACCTGTCACAATGGGACAAAAATAGGTGTGCAGAACTAAAACTCTATTAAAAGACCAGACCTGATGGTCCAACAGACTGGAGGGCCCCTAAGGACATGGTTCCTGGCCTCTCTGTTAGCCCACTACTGCAGCCATCTCTTCAGACAAAGACTAGACCAGACTATAAGACACAGAATTACACTGGCTTAAATAAATACATGAAACTGGCCAGCTCCTGTTCAGAGATGAGATGAGAGGGTCGTGCAGGGGGCAGGAGTTGATTGAATGGATAGGAACTACAGGAAAGAAGGGAGGAGTATGCTGTTGTAGATTGGGGAGAGAAGCTAGAGTTGCATAGTGGTGAATGTGTGGGATTTTGTATGCCAGATTGACCTGGATCATAAACTTAAAGCACAAAGAACTTTTTTTAAATAAACAAAAGAATAGTTTTATATGATAGTGGCATTATTTACAATAGAAAAATACTGAAAAAAAGTTTATGCCCATCTAAGAGAAACTGGCACACCCACAATAATGGAGTTTCATTAAAAAAATTGAGGAAATGTCTTATGAAGTGATACAAGGTGACTTGCAGGACATACTTTAAATAAAACAAAGAAAATACAAAAAAAATGCATATAGCATGTTATTCTTTCTGTAAAAAAAACAGAAAATTAAAAATAAATATATGTCTTTATTTATTTTGCAAAAGACACATAGAAAGAATAAGCCATAAACTAATGAAAATAATTATATATGGAGGTAGGCGGAAACAGGGTGGGGGAGCACAGACAGGAAGGAAACTTCTCTGAGTGTACCTCCTTATGTGATTTCGACTTTTAAATAATGCACATGCTTTGCATAGAAAACAATTTAAATGAAAGAATGGAAAAAGTCAGCCAAGATGAATACAAGTAAAAAATAATGAACCTAAGTAGACATCAAATATATACCCACACAGAAAGAAGAATTTGAGCCACTTTGGAGCACTTTTCTGACTGTATATTGTCAGTAGTAAGGCTATGGTTTTAACACAGAAATAACTGGGGAAAAAAATCTTGAATTTGACTTAGTAGGAAAGTGACACCAATGTGTAGGTCAGGACATTCATGTACAGCTTCTGAAACCACTGCACACATGCCATAAGACAGCGGAAATGAGTCATATTTACTTTGATGTTGGGAACTAGGGTTATCACTATGAGGAAGAGATAGACAAATATGGAACAAGGAAAGAGGAAGAACTCTGTCACGGTGTCTAAGATTAAAGTTATCAGTATAAATTCAGGAATTTTCAAAAATATATTTCTAGCTCTGTCCACTGGCAGGGTTGAGAAGCAAAGGTACACTCCAATAGCAAAGTGAAAACATATTACCCAGTTCTTGGTTTCTAAATACTACCCTGGCTAAAGAGACCAGGGCTCCTTGGAGAAATTGTTAGTTGAGGGTCTGGGGCAATGAAAATACAAGACTACTCTATTATCTGTATGCTGTCAGTACTAGGGCTATGTACTTAACACATAAATGCAAAGGCATTCAACCATGTGGATCTTAACAAATTATGGCTAACATTGTGGGGAATAGGATTTCCAGAACACTTACTTGTGCTTTTAAGGGATCTGTCGTGGATCAAGAGGCAGTTGTGAAAACAAAACAAGGGGACACTGCGTGGTTTAAAGTCAGGAAAGGTCTGCATCAGGGTTGTATCCTTTTGCCATCCTTTTTCAATCTGTATGCTGAGCAAATAATCCGAGAAGCTGGACTATGTGAAGGAAAACAAGGTATGGGGATTGGAGGAAGACAATAACAACCTGAGTTATGCAGATCACACAACCTTGCTTGCTGGAAGTGAAAAGCATCAGAAACACTTATTGATGAAACACAGATCACAGCCTTCAGTATGGATTGCACCTCAACATCAAGAAAACAAAAAATCTTCACAAGAGGACCAGTAAGCAACATCGTGATAAACGGAGAAAGAATTGAGGTTATCATGGATTTCATTTTACTTGGTTCCACAATCAATGCCCATGGAAGCAGCAGTCAAGAAATCAAGACACACTGCACTGGGAAAATCTGCTGCAAAAGACCTCTTTTTAAAGTGTTGAAAAGTAAACATGCCATCTCAAAGATTAAGGTGCACCTGACTCAAGCCATGATATTTTCAATCGCATCATATGCATGTGAAAGCCAGACAATAAATAAGGAAGACAGAAGAATCGATGAGTTTGAACTGTGGTGTTGGAGAAGAATGTTGAATGTACACTGGACTGCTAAAAGAGCAAATATGTCCATTCTGGATGAAGTACAACCAGAGTGCTCCCTGAAAGCAAAGATGGCAAAACTGTGTCTTACGTAATTTGGACATGTTGTCAGGAGGGATCAGTCCCTGGAGAAGGACATCATGCTTGGTAGAGTGGAGGGTCAATGAAAAAGAGGAAGACCCTTAGCAAGATGGATTGACACAGTGGCTGCAACAACAGCCTTAAACATAAAAATGGCTGTGGACATGGTATGAGACTGGGCAGTGTTTCGTTCTGTTGTGCCTAGGGTCACTATGAGTCAGAACAAATTCTATGGCACCTAATGACAACAATGACAACACACTGTTATCTTATCCCGGCACAGCAACAATTACCACACCATCCCTGCCTAGCCAACACGGTGGCTGCTGCTTACGTGTCAATTGAAGAGATAGCTTTGCTCCATTTGGCCATCTCCAGTCTGAGACCCAATTCAGAGTTAACTCTCAGTTCCTTGAAACCTTCCTCCCTCAATCTCTTAATACAAGCTGGATACCAACAGTCAGGCCAAATCAACACCCTCTTGTTCCTTGCTCCGCCATTGGCCCTGGTAAGTGGTCTCCCTTGCAGCAGTTATGACTACAGGGTGTGCTGGAAAGTCTTGGCTGAGTGACCTCAACACTCCCACCCCACCGACATAAAGCATTTTTTTGATGATGGTGCTGAAACACTTTTCTAGAAGCTCTTCTCAGAATTATACAGCTGAAATGGCATTTGAGAAAAATCAATGAACCCCATAACTCTCCAGCTTTCATGAGATACCCCAAAACAACCATTCTCAGATTTTTAAGCTGTTTTTCTTATGCCATGTTCCCAAATAGTGTGGCTATACTGTTACTTCTAGGTGTATCTATCTCAACCACTACCCACTTCTATCCTTCAGCATATTTAACTGTATCTTATACATGTGAAAGAAAAAGATTTTCATATTCCTCAAAGAAAGGCAAAGCGATGCTTGCTGGCTTTGTTTTTCTCATGCTAAAGCTTTTTCTAAGAAGTTTTATTATCTGACACTTGAGGAATGTAAGTTTTCTGTTTCAAAAACATTTGACTAAGAGTACACAGTCAATCAATGTGTTTTTTTTCACACATTCATATCTGCTTCCTCTTCCTCATCACTTCCTACCCATATCTATGCTAAGGCAATAGTTAAAAATTGATAATCAGTGTTCATCTTATTCCTAGGATGTCACTCCTCCTAATTCCTTTCTGGAAGGATGTCTCCTGCCAACTCTTCTCGTACATGGCAAATACCCTCTGCTATCCATGCATCACCAGGTTCTTGATTCCATTCTGAAAACATTCCAGCTTGGGCGTCCAGTCAGAGATGGCCGCTGATGTGGTACTACCCTGCCAAAGACCAAGGAATCATGTCACCCCCTCATGATACACACATCACACAACAGCATCTCTGTAGACTGCTACGAGGCAATCTGGGACCTAGAAGTCTGGGTGAAATGTGTGTCTCACCTGTTTTCATTGCTAGGTGGACACATTGAGGAGGAGCTGGGCTTGGCAGAACCAGCCTCACTGTTTAAGTAAATTGGCATGAGATATGACATTAATTCCCTTTCTAAAGAAAAAGAGTTTTTGCCATTTTTTATGTAGAGTTATGTAGGCACAATTTTTATCTTCTAGAGTCTATTTTATCTATGTATTTAGCAGCAATAGTCATTAAGTGACATGTTTGTGCCCTGAGGCTCATTTTACGTTAGGCAGTCACAGCATAAAGCTAGGTGAATTATCTGTGTTTAATCACGTTAAGCTCTTGAAAAAGAAGGGGGATGGCAAAAGATGCAGAAACCATGTATTGTTGTTGTGTGTCATTAAATCTATTCTGACACATAGTGACCCTTGCCCCATAGGGTTTCCAAGGAGCAGCTGGTAGATTTGAACTGCCAACCTTTTGCATAGCAGCTTGAGCTCTTAACTACTGCACCACCAGGGTTCCATACAATGTAGTTTGAGCATTCCAAACGTGAAACATACTAAGTTATACCATAATTTAAACAACATCAGGTGATACGAGAGTGCAATAATTGGCCAACTGATGATTTGGAAACACTTTAGAAGAAGGGATAAGTAGGAACACCTATGAGTTTATTTCTTTTTTAAATCAATCATTTCTATCTTTATTCCTTAGTTCCCATAACTCCCTAGAGAACTACATGGGAAGAAGACACCCAAATTCTCTAACTTCTTCCATCTACCCTGCTGAAAATGTTTGTCACTCACTGTGGCTGTGCAGTTGCTGCTGTGTCAACATGAGCAAGCTGAAGTTAGGGGATTAGAGACAGTGCTAACGAACGCCCGGATGATTATACAGTTCCTTGCTGGGAACATGGAAGAAACCTGAATTCCTCAGGAGGGATCTACTGTTATCAAAAAGGACGTGAAATGAATGAGCGGCCATGAGGGAGGCAGAGGGCTTGTGGTAAGCACAGGAAGGAGGGTGACTGACAAAGGTTTGACAAGTAGACAGGGTCTTCCCAGTGTGTAGGTGACACCAGAAGTCACAGACGTTGTATGACATCCTGGGGAAAGTACACAGAGGCAGAAGAGCTAAAAAATTTTCACAGTAACACAAAATCGAAATAAAACAAAACCCAAAACTCCAGATTTCTAAAGGGTCCTTGATGGTTCAGAAGACAGATGTCAGACAGGGTGGGTTCAAATTCTCAGAAATGAGAACCAGTTCATAGTTTAGAAGTAAAAGTGAAACATAAGCCCATTTTCACAGTTGTTTTCAATTTAACAGCCACTCTATAACTAACAATAAAAAACAGTATTCTTCTTTTGTGAAACTGCGTATTACCAAACTAAAAAAAATCCAGTGTTGTCGAGTCTATGCCGGTTCATAGCATCCACACAGATTGAGTAGAACTGCACCATAGAGTTTCCAAGGAGCATCTGGTGGACTTGAACTGCTGACTTTTGGTTAGCACACATAGCACTTAATCACTATGCCACTGGGGTTTTGAGAGTACCCCAAGAGTACCACCCAAACCCAAACCCACTGCCATTGAGTTGAAACTGACTCATAGGGACTCTATAGATCAGAACAGAACTGCCCCATAGAGTTTCCAAGGAGCACTTGGTGGGTTTGAACTGTTGACCTTTTGGTTGGCAGCTGTAGCCCTTAACCACTATGCCACCACGGTCTCCAAAGAATCACTAGAGTATACTAAATAAAGACATTCAAAGATTACATAAGGGATAACACCAACTAACGCTCTGTAGAACTGCCCTCAGAGGCTTTCTGAGGCTTTAGTCTTTACAGAACCAGGCTGCCATATCTTTCTCCAGCAGAGCAGATGGTGACTCCAAACCACTGACCTTATACTTAGCAGCTGAGTGCTTAACCACTGAACAACCAAGTCTCCTTGATAAAAACCTAGCTATCTGATTTAGTCAGCTAGTGCTGCTCTAATAGAAATACCACAAAGTGGGTGGCTTCAACAAAGCAAAGTTTATTCATACACAGTCCGGTAGGTTACAAGTCAAGATTCAGGGCATCTGTTCCAGGAGAAGGCTTTTCCTCTCTCGGCTGTGGAGGGAAGTCCTTGTGTCATATCAGTCTTTGTTTGGGGAGCATCTTGGCACAGGAACCTCAGGTCTGAAGGATATGCTCTTCTCCCAGGGCTGCTTTCTTGACAGTGTGAGGTTCCCAACTCTGCTTGCTTCCTTTTCCTTTTATCTCTTGTAGGATTAAAGGTAGTGTAAGCCACACTCCAGGGAAACTCTCTTTGCAAGGGGGCAGGGCAGTGACCTTATGAAGTGATTCACAGTTGAATCCTAATCTTCTCACATACAGCATAAGAAAAGCAAAAAATGGAGGACATTCAAAATACTGGAAATCATGACCCAGCCAAATGACTACATACATTTTTGAGGGGACAGAGTTCAATCTATGACACTCTACTGTTTGGACCCCCCAAAAGCACATCTTTGAAACATGCAGAACATTCATCCCATCACAGTAGAAGTCATAACCAAAACACATCCATCCGATGTAGAAGTCTTAAATCAGTTTCAAGTGCAAAATACAAAGACTCTTCTACATCTGTGAAACTTAGAATGCAAGCTACCTGCTTCCAAAGCTACAGTGGCAGAACAGCAACAAGTTAGACATTCTATCACGAATGGAGAAGGAAGGAAAAACAGGTAACAAACAAGTCAGAAAAAACACATATTACCTTAGCCCTCAAAGCTTTGAAAATAATCCTCCATTCTCTGAGACAATTTATACACTAGCCTTGCACTCTAGACTTTAGGTATTGTCCACACTGTCTGGATTCTGAGTGGAGATCCCCAGCCCTGTGCTATAACTCTGCCTTCTACACCCAATAGGACAGCAACTCTGCTCCCTCAGCCTTAGGGGCACCCTAAGCCTGACTGAGTGGCAACTCCATTCTGACAAAACACAGGAAGCCATCACTCCACCCTTCCAAATCCCTGAGATCACAGCCATACCTTTTGAGACTGAGGCAGCTCAGCTTCTCATGTTCTTTATCTCTCTAGCTTCTGCTTTCCATGGCCTCATGGCCTGAACCTCGGGCTCGCACCAGCCCTGGTGAGGCAGGTGTTCCAAAGCTCTATAGTTTCACTTTTTCAAGAGCCCAGGGACACCCAACTCTGCTGGGAAATCTCTATGCACAGGCACTCAGCTCTCTCACTCCATGGGTCAGCTCTAGCTCTGTCTTGCACTAGCCTGGTTCTGCTGCTGCCTGTCTGTTCCTGTTGCTGCTGGTCCTCTGTTGCTCATTTCTCACCATCTGCACCTTCTTTGGTATTAACAGTTCTTCTGAGTGTTCTATCCATTCACAGTTTCAAAACTGCTTCCACATTGTAGGTATATGCTACAGCAACACCCTACTCTCTTGATACTTAATTCTGTTTTAGTCAGCTAGTGCTGCTTTAACAGAAATACCACAAAGTGGGTGGCTTTAACAAAGGAAAGTTTATTTGTACACAGTCCGGTAGGCTACAAGTCCAAATTCAGGGTATCTGTTCCAGGAGAAAGCTTACCCTCTCTCAGCTCTGGAGGAGTCCTTGCATCGTATCAGTGTTTGTTTGCGGAGGGTCTTGGTGCAGGAATCTCAGCTCTGAAGGATGCGGTCTTATCCTGGTGCTGCTTTCTTGATAGTGTGAGGCTCTCTACTCTCTGCTTGCTTCCTTCTCCTTTAATTTCTTGTAGGATAAAACATGGTGTAAGCCACAGTCCAGGGAAACTCCCTTTACAATGGAGCAGCGGGGTGATCTTATGAAAGGATTTACAGTCTCACCCTAATCCTCTAACATACAGCACAGGACAATCACAAAATATTGGGAATCGTGGCTCAGCCAAATGGCTACATGTACTTTTGGAAGGACACAGTTCAATCCATGACACCATCTAAAATGCCAGAAGAGTAGTATTAGCGCTCTACAAGACATATGCACGGGTATGCGTGTGCATACACACACACATACATACATAGAATTCAAATTTATGAATCACCACATCTAATATATCAAGTAGGGACGAGGAAATTAGTTATTGTTGTCAGAGTTCTTTGACCTGCAATCCTCTAAGTATGAATTCAAGACAAATCAGCAGATTTTTTTTTCTTAATTTAATAACTAGATGACATTGAAGTCTATTCTTATCAGCTCTAAGCAGATGGGAAAGTGACCTTTAACTTTCATGAGGCCACAGAACAACAGACAACTCAATTTTGCAGGAAATGAGATTGGTGATTGAATGTTTGGCCTTCAACTGTCAAATTAGCTTGAGAATCACTATTTAATCGGAAGTACCCTGCTTGTAAGAAGCCCTACTTGATGCAGTAGTTAGGACGTTTAGCTGCTGATGAAAAGGTCAGTAGTTCCAACCCACTAGCCACTCTATGGGAGAAAGATGCGGCAGTCTGCTTCCATGAAGATTTACAGCCTTTGAAATTCAAGGGACAGTTCTACTCTGTTCTACAGGCTTACTATGGGTTGGAACTGACTCAAAGGCAAGGGAATTTTTTGGTTTACCCTACTTGTAGACTCTGAGTGGTACCAACAGTTAACATGTTCAGCAGCTATCCAAAAGGTTGGAGGTTCAAGTCCACCCAAAGGTTCCCTGGAAGAAAGGCATGCTGATCTACATCTGAAAAACTAGGAAACCCTATGGAGCACAGTTCCACTACAACACACATGGAGTCACCATGAGTTAGAGTTGACTCAGTGGCAAGCTGTACTGGGACTGGTACCCTACTTGTGTGAGTTGAATGGATCCAAGCTGAGGGGCCAGGTGGTATGTAGCAGGTCACAGCTCAGAGCAAGATGGTAAAGTTTCAGTAAGGTGCAGTGTGCACAAAATGGTCCTGCCCTGCACAGGCTTTCAGAGCCAACCAGAAGGCTGTCTCCATAGAAAAGCTGCTCAGGATGAGAGGCTGGAGCCCGAACAGACTATTAAATGATAATTCAAAGTTGTTTACACTGCTGGGTGTTATTTCTGTCACTCCCTATCATCTCTAAACTCTGAATACATACCACGACACGTGTGTGTACATGTGTGCATGAATGTGTGCATGTTTTGTGTGTGTGTGTGTGTGTGTGTGTATGTTATTGTAGGGACTGTCAAGTCCAAAGTCTAAAGGTTAGACAAAAGTCTGAAAATTCCTGCTGTCTTGTGCCCCATAATCTATAGGTGAGGTGGTAGGGGGCCTGAGAGGAATCCGAGCAAGACATCTATTTATATTCTGGAGGCCAATAATTCCTCCAATTATTTTGCATTTAAGGTCTTCAGCTAATGGAATGAGGCCCACCCACATTACAGAAGGTAATCTGCTTTACTTAAGGTTGGCGGATTTGATCACATGTAACCACTTCATCAACAACATCTAGACTTGTGTTTGACCAAACAACTGGGCATCATAGTCTGGCCAAGTTGACACAAAAATTAACAATCACAGGATTCTTTTCTCCCCCCTACAATACTCAACAATTTAGATAAAATGGGGATAATTTGTTCTTTGAATGTTTGATAGAACTTGCCTGTAAAGCCATCTGGTTTGTGTTCGCTTTGTGGGAAAATCAATAATCCCTGCTTCAATTCCTTTAATAATTACAGGACTACTGAAGTTTTTTAAAAAAATTCTTGGGTAACTTGTAAAGAGCCTTAGTGGCACACTCAGCTGGTTAATCACTCAGCTGCTAACAAAAAAGTTGGCAGTTAAAAGCCACTAGTTAACTTCCTGGCGGAAAGATGTGGGGTGTGGGGTGGTTTTGTTCTAGGTCATCACAAATTGGAATTGACTCAACAGCAATGGACACGGGGTCACTGATAATACTATTTTTCCAAGATTTGTCCTTTTCATTTTTTTTTTTCATTTACTGGTTGTCAGGGGTTAAATTATATTCTCTCTGCTCCACCCCCAAATGTGTGCATCAGTTTGAATGGACCATGATTTCCAATATTGTGTGGTTGTCCTTTATTTTGTGATTGTAATTTTATGTTAAAGAGGACTAGGGTGGGATCATAACACCCTCACTAAAGTCATATCCCTGATACAATGTAAGGGGAATTTCTTTGGGTTATGGGTTACACCACCTTTTATCTCACAAGAGATTAAAGAGAGGGAAGCAAGCAGAGAGTGAAGACCTCATATCATAGAGAAAGCAATGCCAGGAGCAGAATGTGTCCTTGGACCTGGAGTTCCTGTGCAGAGAAGCTCCTGGTACCGGGGAAGACTGAAGAGAAGGCTGACAACGAGAGAAAGCTTTCCCCTGGAGCTGACTCCCTGAATTTGGACTTTCAGCCTAGATTTCCATGAGGAAATAAACTTCTTGTTAAAGCCACCCACTCGTGGTATTTCTGTTATAGCAGCAGTAGATAACTAAGACACTAGTATGGACTTGTAATATTCAAGTAGTATCTTTTTAATCTCCACTTTATCTGTGGTTATGTTTCCTGTTACGCTCATGACATTATTTATTTCTGCTTTTTCAGTTGATTTTGGCAGAAGTTTGTCTACTGTTACTCTTTTGCAAAACATTAACTTTTTGCTTTGTTAATTAGTATACTGTACCTTTCATTTCTATTTCATTAACTTCCACTCTTGTTTGCTATTATCTCTTTCTTCCACTTGTTTATTCTGTGTTATTTCTCCAACTTCTTAAGATAGGTATCTAACTCATTAATGTGAAGACTTTCTTCTTTTGTAAGGATTTAAAGATAAAAAATTTCTCTTTAGGAGAACAAAACGAAAGAAAACTTCTCCGTTTGCTCTATCCTACAGTATTTTCATTATCATTCAGTAAATTTCCACTGTGATTTCAACTTTAACTTGTGGGGTTTTTTAAGCAATGTATTTCCTAACTCCTAAACATACAGAATAATTTTACTTATGTTTTTGTGATTCTTAACTTAATGACAAAGTGTTCCTAGTTTGAGTCTTATGATAACTATTCTTTCAAACATTTTGAAATTTTTTTTTTTGTCTCATACTTGATCAATTGTAACTGTTCACGTGGGCTAAGGAAAAAAGTGTTTTATCTAATTTTGTTTGTAGAACTCTACATAGAGCCATCGATCAAGCCTATCAATCATGTTATTCAGATTTTCTATGTACTTTTTGAGTTCTTTCTTGCTGACCCATTTATAATCAAAGTGTGTTTACTATGCTTATAGCTGCAACCGTAATAGCAGTTTTATCATTTTATTCTTGTATTTTGTCACTTTTTGCCTCATATATCATTTTTGGTTTTAATTAGGTTCATTTACATGTTTAAAATTGCTACATCTTCTTAGTGAGCTGCATCGTTTATCATTGGGTGGCCTCTTCTATCTTTAACAAACTTGTTCTATTGGGCTTTAGATGAATGTTTACAGTTCAATTAGTTTCACATACAAAAGTTTATACACACATCATTATGTGACGCTAGTTCTATCTGTATAATGTGACAGCACACTCCTCCTTTCTACCCTGGATTTCCTGTGGTCATTCAACCAGTTCCCACCCCTTTTTGCCTTCTCATCTAACCTTCACACGGGAGTTGCCCATTTAATCTCATGTATGCACATGAGCTAAGGACACTCTTCATGAGTATCATTTCGCATTTTATTGTCCAGTCTAATCTTTGTTTGAAGAGCTGACTTTGGGAATGGTTTTAGTTTGAGACGAACGGAAGGTCTGGGGGCCACATCTTCCATGGTCCCTTCAGTCTCAGTCAGACCATTAAATCTGATTTTTTTAAGTGAATTTGAGTTCTGCACCTCGCTTTTCTCCTGCTTTGTCAGGGACTCTCTCATATTCCCCACCGGAACAGTCATAGGTGGTAGTCAGATTTAATATAGTTGTTTTGATCTCAGACCGATGGTGTCTCTGGTTTATGGGATCCTTTCTGTCTCTTGGGCTAATATTTCCTTGTAACTTTGGTGTTCTTCGTTCTTTTTCACTCCAGATGGGTGGTGACCACTTGATGCATCTTAAAAAAAGGAGAGCCAAACCTACTGCTGTCCACTCAGGTCGAACTCACAGTGACCCTAGCGGTCAGAGTAGTATGTAGTCTTCCTTTCAACTTTTCTATTTATCCCACGTAATCCTGTCTGCTGTTACATACATACCTTTTCTTAGTCTTTGTTCATATTTTTAACATTTTCCCTTATCTGTTTCAATGGATTTATTAGGATAGTTTATAAATTTTGTTTTGTGTTTTAGTATTTCTGCTTCTTTTGGAATATGTATTCCCAGCATGTTTCCCTTTGAATGACGGTACTTCTCAAATGTATTATTTTGGCCAGTGAGCTCACTTTCCACTAGGAATATCAACTACTTTGTGAGGTAAATACAGATGGTGGAAGGTCTGCTCCCAGTCTGCATTAGAGAGCTCCAGTGGTGGATGTGGTGGGTTTGTGTATGTCTGACAGTCCAGTCACAAACTGAGCAACCCCAGGCCGGGTCTTCACCCTTCGTCCCCTGGTGAGAAGGAGCATTACAAAGAGATACTTATGAGGCTGCCATCCCTAGGCCTGCAGTGTGAAACGGCAGGGTACAAGAAGACCCAATGTATAGCAGTAGCACAAGCTGTGAAGCTCAGTTCTTCATAGCACAGGGTACAGCTAGACTAGAAACCTGAGTGGCCAGTGACAGGCACTTTTTTCTCCCAAGGCCACATATGGAAGAAGAAACAGAAGCCCCCAAGATCTACTTTTTCACCCCCTTGTCTTGCTGGGCTGCCTCCTGCCTTGACTAAATAGCTGTTCAAAAAGCTTCCTGTGACTACAATGGTCCCTTTCAACTCTCAATTCTCTCCTGATCCTTGAGGTAGATCTTAGGGGAAAGAATCAGCAGTCCTGACAACTCAGTATCCTGACTGGCATCACTCCCATCTCCTTAACAATTTCAGGTCTTTGAATCACACAGAGATTGCCACGCACACTGAATGAGACTCTGTACACTCAGAACTAGGGTGACAACTCAAAATCCCTTGGCAGGATTAGTACCCTTGTTCTTGCAAATTAAGCCTTTTCCAACTGTCTGTAGGAAATGTGCATGGAAGATTTAGAGTGATAGGAAGACTTCATTCTCCATTGAATGGTAACCATAGACCAAGTATTTCTACTCTTTCTCATGAAGTCCAATTGTTGAAGGTTTCCTTTCAGCCCTTGCCTTTCTTGCTCTCCTCCTGTAAAAAGCAGTGCCACATTCACTATAGTGGAAGTCAGAGTCATACAGACTTCCCACTGCCGCAGCGAGAAGCAAGAACAGAGAGAGAAGGCAGCCGACCACTGATGTGTGAGTTCGTGCTGTCCACACAGCATGCGGGAAATGCAAGCAGGTGACCTTTGTTTTCTCCATGGAATTTACTGTTCTATGCTCAGTAAGCTGACATCTACACACTCTGCTTTCCACAAGGAATTTGCCAGGTAAGATCTCTGGTAAGCAATGGATTGTGAGGGCTCAGATTGGCAGCATGGCTTCAAGTTGGTGCTGATTACATTCTTCAATCACAAGTAAAATCTCTCCTGAGTGACTAAGAAACATTGCAAAAATACTCAGGTGTTTTCAGGTAGCAATTTCTACTTCCATTCTTCATTTTTTGAACTTCACAAAAATCCATTCTCACAAAAGAAACATTATGGTTCTGCAAATTTTGACAAAGTTAATAGAATTTTTTGCCTAGCTTACACTATGAAGTTCTGTAGCTTTTACTAAAACATTAATTATATATCCATTTATTCATTCTTTCTTTGCTTAAATAAGCACAAATTGAGCACTTGCTCTATGCAAGGTGCCACAGGAGGCAGGTTGATTTAAGCATCATTGAAGGTGTTGGCCTTCAGGAGCAGTGGGTGCAATGACTATATGCAAATACCCATAGAACAAGGGGAAAGGGACTGAGTGACACAGGGGGCCAAAAAAAAAAAAAAAAAAAAAAAGAGAGAGAGAGAGAGAGAAACTTCTATAGTGGGTGTGGGAACTTAGAAAGTGAAGATTTTCCCCCACTGGAGGATCTGAGGCAGATTCATGGGATAGGTCACATTTGCTAGAGGCTTTTTAAATAAGCAGAAGAGGAAACATGAAGGTGGGTGGAGGCAGAGAGGTAGATGAAAGTTCAAGAGTGAGATCAAGGCAGTGGGAGGAAAAAGGGCATGGAGAGCAACCTAGAAAGCATGGGGAGGGCAGAGAGTAATGGAGCACTGGGAATCATCTCTGGGCAAGCATGCATGTCCTCTGGCAGTCTCTGCTTCTAATAGTAGGGAGTCAGGTGAGGATAAACCACACCATGCACAAGCCCAAAGTTTCAGAAATGTTAAAACTCATAGCACAGCATGAAAAACCAAGCCAGTTGTTGTAAGGTCAGTTGTGACTCCTGGCAGCCCTGTGTGTCAGAGCATAAATGTACTCCACAGGTCTTTCAACAGCTGATTTTTTCACAAGTAGATCGGCAGGCCTTTCTTCTTAGTCTGTCTTTGTTGAGAAGCTCTGCTGAACACTGTTCACATCTAGGGCTGCCAGAACAGAAATGCCAGAAGTAGATGGCTTTAAAAAGAGAAATTTTATCTTGTCACAGATCACTAGGCAAAAAAGTCCAAATTCAGGGTGTCAGCTCCAGGGGAAGGCTTTCTCTGTTGGCTCTGAGGGAAGGTCCTTGTCATCAATCTATCCCTGGACTGGAAGCTTCTGATGTGCAGGGGCCTCCTAGTTCTTTCCAAAGGATGTGCTCAGTTTCCAGCACTGCTTTCTTGGTGGGATGATGTCCCCAGCTCTCTGCTGGCTTCCATTTCCTTTATATTGCAAGAGAGTGGCAAAGGTACAACACAATGCCATACGTTGAGTCCTGTTCCACCAACACAATTGTCACCCATCCTCCGTCACTGATGCCACAGAGGCAGAGTTTACCACATGCCTAGACAAATGGCTACACACATTTCTTGGAGGACACAACTCAACCCATGACAACATCATAGCAACATTCAAGCCCCACTGAAAGAAGGGTAGTGGCTTGTGTATGAGGTACATGACATGGGAATCAAATCTGGGTCTTCCACATGGAAAGTGAGAATTCTACTCCAGAGTCACATTCCTTTATTTTATAGCTGTATCATGGCCATGTTAGTCATCCCATTTTCTGAGACGATCCCAGGAGATAACTCCCTGATGTCCCCTCTAACTTATCCAGCCATTTGAAGGAAACTTGTTTCTTCCTGAAATGTTGGTACAGGCTCCATCAATGGTGCCCCTGTTGGGGTTCAAACCTTCAACCTCTTGGTTACTGGCCAAGCACTTAGCCACTGTATCACCAGGGCTCCTTACACAGTAAAACCTGAGAAAGCTGGAATCTGTGTAAGGTAGCAACCTGTCAGAGAAGGAAAATACACATGGTTTCCATGAATACTGATAGAAAAGTGTTAAGATTTCACCCTGTCACAGACAAAAAGCCTGAGAGACCTAGAAAACAAGGCAGTCCTGTTGACTTTCAGCTCTCACAGTTTTCTCTATACAGAAATATACAATTAATTGACCACCATATAAGAGGTTGTTAAGATTAAACAGTTCTGCAGGAACGCGTACGGCTGGATACCTGAGCTGGCAAGCACATGGGCTGAAGGACTCCTCTCTAGCACCAGCCCCACCCTGGCTTCCACTAGGTGAGGTTCACACTTGTCCCCTAACTTTATAGCACTTAGCCTTGTTATGTGACTTTAGGATGAAATATTAATGACAGAATGAGAAGAAAATGCTTATTTTCAGTAAAAACTAAGTTGAATAATCTGGAAAGAACTCATAACAAAGCCAAGCCAAACAAAGAATCACTTAAAAATTGCCATTGGATTTGATGTGGGAAGTTAACTGCAAAAGCCAACAACAACAACAAAAAAATCAAATCTAGAAGACTTCATCGAGAAAATGGTAAAAATAATGCAGAAGAAGTTAGGGTTTGGATCTTGCTTAAGAGGTATCTTAGTTTTTGCACCACTTCTAGAAATTGAAATTTGACACTGTCCACATACAGGAGGGTGGGCAGGGCCTATGCAAAAATAGTATCTATACCTGATAAAGGAGCTATATTCAAAAGAAGGCCTCAGCCCTTAATCAAGAGATTGGAGAAAGAATATATAGTTACATATTTGAAACCAATGCTAGTTTTTAATTTTTCAATCAATTATCTGATTTTGATTTATTTCTTTGAAGGTGCTGTGAAACAGTCTTCCTAGCCTAATTTCTCCATTATAAGCACGCAGACCCTGAGAGATGATGTCCCCATTTACAAGGGGCGACTCCACACAGGGTGTCTGCTTGACATGGTAGGTCATCTTCCTTGGTCTTTGATGATATTTCTAGCTCTAGCTCTAGCTCCAGCTAGAACTAATTAAAGTCAAAATCTAAATGCAGACTGAACAAATTCCTTAAGCATCTAGTCTTTTTCTTATTTTCCATTTGGGGGAAGACTACCCTTAATTATGTCACACATTTTTCTCTGAAATTCAGGAGAACTGTTAATGGTTGACAAGCACTTGTCCCGCTGCACCACCAGCACCCAGCTCTCTGCACCATCAGAACCCATCCCTGCACGGCCAGCACCCAAGTGCCTGCACCACCACTAAGTGGCTCCCTGCACCACCAGTTCCCAGCTCCCTACACCACCAGCACCCCTGTCCCTGCACCACCAGTATCTGGCTCCCTGCCCCACCAGCACCCTTGCCCCGTACCATCAATACCCAGCTCCCTGCACCATCAGAGCCCTTGTGCCTGCACCACCAGCACCCAATTTCCTGCACCACCAGTATGTGGCTCCTTGCACCACCAACACCCCTGTCCCTGTATCACCAGCATCCAGCTGCTGCACCCCCAGTATCTGGCTCCCTGCACTACCAGCAATGCCTGGGGCACTGGATGGGCAGTATACCTGCTGTAAGACTGCACTTCTGAGCCACCATCCCAGCTTTATGTGACCTTGTGCTTATTAAATATAACACGCTGAGCAGTAGCAGTGGGACCAGACTTTTGGGAAGGCTCTAAGTCTTTGTTGACCTCTCTTTCCTGATATCCAGAGGTGACTGAAGGAAGTCATGAAACAAAAAGCTGAAAGCTGAGCATATGAGATCCTGATGATACTGCAAGGGCTTTGACCATGGACTTACTAACTATGGGCCCAAAACAAAAAACTCCTTTCTTACTTACTGGGAACACTGGCAGTGCAGTGGTTAACAGCTTGGCCTCTAACCAAAAGCTTGTCTGTTCAAGTCCACTACCTGCTTCCTTGAAACCCTGTAGGGTAGTTCTACTCTGTCCTATAGGTTCACTATGGGTAAGAAAGGACTTTAAGGGTTTTAGGTTTTGTCACATATATTTAAGTCATTATCTTGGACTTTATATCACATGCACTTGTGACTTTCCTTGAAATGAAAAAAAAAAAGTTGCCATTGATTCCAACACATGGTGACTCGGTATGTCAGAACTGCATTCTATAATTTTCAATGCCTGAGTTTTGGGAAGTAAATGGCTGAGACTTTCTTCTGACATGCTTTTGAGTGGACTTGAACCTCCAGCTTTCAGTCAGTAGTCCAACAAGTTAACTGATAAACTAAGGTATCATATCCATAAGTCAATTCCTTGTAATTCAACTGTCATCTGAGTATCATCAGAAAATAATTAAAAAAATGTTTTCCATTTTATAATCTTTGATAAGCCAAAGAGATTTTATAATTTCATGGTAAACATTCTAATATAGTAGCTGAAGAAACTTTGTGTTCAGAATTTATACACAACTATAAACAGGCTGCACTAACAATGCAGTCTCGCTGGCTCAGTGAATCTAGGGAGGATATAGACACTGCAAAAGCACAGTTACTGGCAGAGGCAAAACCACTACTGAAAAAGCAGCAATACATGAAAGAATTCTGTCTTCTGAGCCTACATTAAAACACATATTCTCTTGGCTTCTGTAGAGAGTTAAAGAGAAATGTATTAAGTGTTACTACATGGGTCTTTTATGAAACACTGCTTTAAGATAGCACTTTTTTTTTTTTTCTTTTTGCCCTAAAGCAGACTGCTAAAAGGCACAAGGAGCAAAGGCAGAGAAGAGGTGAAGACTGTCAGAAACATTTATAATAGGATCACACCGAGGCCCCATGTCTCTCTGCCTAAGGTTTGGAATCCCACAGATTCTGCATCGTCCTGATACCTCCTTAGCCTCCAGGCCCAGCATGCTCTCATCTCTGTCCACATGACTTAAATTTGAATTTAGCAGGAACAACTTAAAAACAAATCCTAACTTCCCCCAAATGAAGTTTCCTAATTCACAGAATTGATAGCATCTTCCTTACTCTTTGGATCATGGTAAGACAAATAGCAGGCAGAAAGAAGAAAACAGCTGCTCCCAAATTCTTGGATTCCTGAAGCTGAGATTTTCTTTTGGCTACTAAGAAGGTTATAAGGTCTTGAATTTTCCATTTTCACAAGGCAAATGGACTAAGGGTGGCATTTCACCAACTGACAATCACTCAGGACAAGCTGACAAGCAAAGAACACACTGAGCCCAGCCAGGCACACTTAACAGCTCTACACCAGGCCTTGTAAGTATGTCCTCAGTAACTACTGCCTGAATGTCTCGGCAGTCAATCATCTCAGGAGGGCTGCCGACGTGTGTTGACCAAAAACATTCTGGAATGTTGCAATGTTAGTTTTGACAACACAACTCTTCCTAGCACACCCCCATCCCCAAGGGGAGGGAAGATCTGCAAGGACAGAAAAGATACAAACTTGTTTTGAAAATTTCACAAGAATAATAATAAACATTAGTAGCACTTACGGAATAATCAGCTAATGTACCAGGGTTTCAGTCTTGCAAGTCCATCACAGGGTAGGTGTTCTTATCCCCAGTGACAGCTAATGAAACCAGGACTTCCAACTAGTTTGTTCCCCTTCAACCCCATCCTGAGGATTTGTATTTCTAACACATTCCATGGTAAGCATCTGCATTTCTACCCTAGATATGCTGAATCAGAATCGACATTTTAATGCAAGTCCCCACATGATTCTTATATGAAACTTCCTGGCAATTTGTTAGAAATGCCAATTCTCAGCAAATTAGACTGAACCAGTTTAAAGCCTTCCTTGAAACAGGGACCCAGGCTTTCCCCAGGGCCCCCACAGCTGTGCATCGTGAGGTCTGATGTGATTCCACGTCAGTACAGCTCCAGAGCACAACACTCCCAGGCACTGTTCTACTCTCCTGCTAAGATAATGGCAGGCACACCTTGTTACAACTAAAACAAGGATGCTAATCATGCTTCTTACCCATCAGTCTGCCAAATCTGAAAAATATCTGGGTCAAGAACTGATTTGGGATACCAGTAACTTCAGAAAATGATGGACAAGGTACAAAGACTAACAATGAGAAATAACGATGATGTGGTATTTAACACTACAAAGAAACATTGATGACTTGCAATCAAAAGGGCACAACTCTATCTTTCACCCATTCTTCAGAGAATACCAAAGAAAAGTATATCCAGCAATTCATCTTCAACAAGGATTTTAGGAAGAGTGGGAAAGGCTCCAGCAAGGTTAGCTAGCTCTATTCTTCTTAGCAGTTCCTGCTTTCAAAACCAGCAGCTGCCCCCTCTGCCAGACTGCTCAGGGTCTTAAAATCAGAATCCATGTCTACACATCTTATTTAACAAGACACAGCCTTTGCATCCACCCACACAACCCAGACACTAACTCCAGTAACCCAAAACATGAGAAACTAGAGAAGTGGGCAACCATGAAACAGAGTAGTCTCTACACCTGTTTTCTGGATTCTTATGCATTGGACCATATATGGCAGAAACAGTCTATCATATAAGACTCAAGGTACTCTAAGTCTTGAATTTGCCACAAAATAGTTTAGTAACACTAGGTCATTTTCATGTTACAGGCAGTTTTCTATAAAATCTGGGAGAATAACTGGTGGATCTCAAATTGTTGAGAGCACAAGACCAGTTGGAGAACACAAGAAAAGTTCTCTTGGCCACAGGGTCAGGCTTTGCTTGCTCAGTGGGCCCAGAATATGCATTTCAACGTCTACCCTGAAAAGTGTTACAATAGCTGCTGACACAAGGCCTTCACCTCAGGAACTTACTGTGAGAATATCTTTGCAATTGGCTGGCTGGGCACTTTCTGAAGACACAGGATGTGCTATCCATGATCTGGAGTGCTGTGAGCTCCTGGGGTCGGTTCATGCTCCTGACTACCACCAACAGACTGATGCCACACCCTGGGTCACCTGCAAGTCACCCTGAAGCAACTCTCCCTCTCCCTATCCCCTTCCCAAAGCCAGCAGTCCTCAGAAAGTAAACTTCCTTGGGTGGCGCTTTGCTGCTGGGCTACAAGTCCCCCATGGTACTACCTTGAACTGGTAGGGAAAATAATTTTTAAAAATTTTTCCTGCCTACAAAGAGGAAAAGAAGGTCAATCAAAGATCCCTTAAGGAAATGTCATTCCCTCCAAGAACCAATTTTTGTAGGAAAATGTGGCAAGTTACAAGATCCAGCCCACACATATGCACACACAAAATGTGCATTTTAATGTGGTGAAGTTTAGGAGGGGAGTGCATACACAGTGTTTAGAAAATGTCATGCTTATTACCAGCTCTCCTGGATTCAAATCTCAACTTCACTGCTCACCAGTCACAGGCCAAGTCCATTCTGAGCCTGTTTATTCACTTCTGACAAGGTATACTAAATCCAAATACCAAATGCATTGCTGCTGAGATGATTCTGACTCATAGCAACCCTATAAGTCAGAGTAAAGTTGCTCCACAGGATTTCCAAAGAGTACGTGGTAAATCTGAACTGCTAATCTTTTGGTTAGCAGCTACAGCACTCAACCATTATGCCATCAGGGTTTCCTAAGTAGTATCTTAAAACCAAAAACCAAACCCATTGCCAACGAGTCAGTTTTGACTCACAGGGACCCTACAGGACAGGGCAGAACTTACCTCATCCGGTTTCCAATCTTTACAGAAGCAGGCTATCATGTAGTTCTCCTATGGAGAAGCTGGTGAATTCAGACCCACCAAACACTTAACCAGTTAAACACCAGGACTCCTAGGAACACCTTAGGAAAGATAAGCAATGAAAAGTCTGAGATTAGTGCCTGGGACATAGATTTTTTTTTAAGTGGATGTTAAAAAAAGTGATTCATCTCACTATTTATCAGTGAGGGTTTACAATGCAATATAAATGGCATAAAATATAAGAAACCAGGAGAAAAAAAAAAAAAACGAATTCCTAAGAACCTGGCTATTGGTATTGGAGAATATTCCAGAATACTGGCATCTCTATTGTATCAAATGAGGTTGGTTGGGCTGTTCAGAAACTTTTGGGTTCCCTAGATTTGTTTTTCAGATTTCTTACGAGTAACTTTTAGACACTACAAACATACTTGCTTCTGTTATAACTTTTAGCATGTATCTTGTCTTCGTATCTCTGGTTTACATGTTATTGTACATTGCTGTCTCGCTGACTCCAACTCATGATGACCCTGTGTACCAGGGAATACCACACTGGCTGCTCCTGTGCCATTTCCATGACTTTTGGTATGTTTGAGTCCACAGTAGCAGCTGTGGTGTCACTTCGTCTCACTGAGGGTCTTTCTTGCTTTTGCTGACCTTGCACTTGACCAAATATGGTATCTTTTCCAAGTGATGACTCTTTACTAATGATGTGTCCACAGCAACTGAGCCAGTCTACAGCCCTTTCTTCTACGGAGCATTCTGGCTGTCCTTCTTCTATAAGATTTCTTTGTTTTTCCAGCAGTCCAGAGTATACGGAACATTCATAGCCAACACCATAATTTGAATCCATCAACTCTTTTGTCTTCTTTTTTCATTTTCTAGCTGTTGCATGCATATGAAGCTACTGAAAAGACCATAGCTTGGGTCAGGCATGTTAACAGCATTTATTAATTTTTTTCCCCTTGTTAATCATAATTAGAAAACTTTTTTCCTAAATAATGAGTGTGAATACTGGTATGCATGTGTGTACATACACAAATACATGTAACTGTATAAAAATATATTTCAGGTTTTATTTTTCTCATCTTACTTCTCAAAAGCTTTGGGAGAAAAGATGGAAGTGGTAGTACTTGAATTGATTGGTTTAAATACCAAATTCAAAATTACATGTTACTCCACAGTTTGAGCAACGATACTGATTTAGTCCTGCTATAATTTTTTTACTTGTTTTCCATGTTTTGGGCCAAGTGAGAATTTGAACCCAGGTCTACATTACCAGAAATGACACTATTCTTTACTGTATGCTATTTCTGAAGCACAATGTGAAAATTATAAAATATATCTAATTTATAAATCATATGGAAAGTTTGATATAATACACCATAAAGTATTCACAAAATTGTACCTGCTTACATACATATATCCTTTCACCCATGTGTACATTCTAGAAGACATAAAGATATGAAAACAAAGATTGTACTAACAGACAAGAGCCAAATTTCATGTAAAAAATTTCTTTTGTTTTGTGGGGTAAGTGTTATTAACCGAAAGGTCAGCAGTTCAAATCTGCCAGGCGCTCCCTGGAAACTCCATGGGGCAATTCTACTCTGACATCTAGGGTCGCTATGACTCAGATCCAACTCAGTGGCAGTAGGCTTGTTTTTTTTAATTGTGCTATAAGTGAAAGTTTACAATTCAAGTCAGTTTGTCATAATAAAGCTTACACACACATTGTGATGTGACCCTAGCTGCCTTCCCCACAATGTGCTGGCACACTCCTCTTCCCCTCCACCCTATGTTTCCCGTCTCATTTAAAAATTAACAATAAATAAATAGAAAGGCAAACCACAATGCAATGGCTTCTTTCCAATCTTAAAATTTATATTCATGAGACTGATAAAAATATACAAGCAGCAATTATCAATTTTCAGTTCCAAAAAGATTTTATTAAATAACTATTAAATACTATTTTTACAAAGCCATTTGCATAGAAAAAGGTAAACAATGTTTATATCCTGGAATGTTCTGTGCCTCTTTTTCCATCATTTTCTTGTCAGCTGCTCTCCTTCATGGACAACTGCTGAATAGGTGGAGTTTGAAATGTATCCACCGTACTTCTCCAGGGGAGTGAAGGCATTGGCATCTTTCAGAGAAAGCACGTCTTCAGCTGGCTGCTGCTACACACAACCGATGCTGTTCCCCTCTGAGGTGACTATCACTGTCAGGGTGAGCGTCTCCTGGTGCTCAGGAGCTGCTGAGCAGCTGCAGGAGGTTTTCAAGACAGTGCAGATAATAGGCTTTCAGAGAGCTTTCTTCTGAGTTTGAGAAAGCTGAGAGAGAAAAACAAGAGCAAGGACATACCACTTGATTAAACTTAGTGCTACTTAGGAGCAGATGTACACACAAAGATATACAAATAGGATTTATACACAATTTGAAGTTCCATTTAAGTTTTTAATGTACCATGCATGTTAAGAATATTTTACCTTTTTTTTAAAGAACTAGTTTTCTCAAGTGGCATAAATAAAGCAATGCACATCCATGACATCATTAACTATAATCCTAAATGAAAACTTGCCTTCTATGTGGGAGACTCAGATTCAATTCCTGGCCAATGCACCTCACACACAGGTATCACTCATCTGTCAGTGGAGGATTAAGCTTTGCTATGATGGTGAACAGGTTTGAGTAGTTTCCAAACAAGATGGACTAAGAACACTGACAATCTACTCCCAAAACTCAGCCATTGAAAACCCTCTGGATCACAACAGTTTAATGTACATGAATTACAGGGTGGCACAAGACTGGGCAGCATTTTATTCTATTGTGCATGGGCTGCCATGAATTGGGAATTGACTTGGCCACTAACAACTCTTGGTAGGTACTGAAAACTAAACCCACTGTTATTGAGTTAATTCCAATTCATAGCGACCCTATGGAAGAGAAGAACTGTCTCATACAATTTCCAAGAAGCAGCCGGTAGATTCCACCCATAGAGTTTTTTGGTTAGCAGCTGAGCTCTTAACCACTGCACCACCAGGGCTCCTTTTATATACTATCCCTTCTAAATTATAAACATAAACTCTACTATAACTCAGTTATTCACTATTTCTAGAAATTCATATTCAGTTTTAGAAACAAACAACATTCACTTTTTTAAAAAAAGTCAGATTAAAAAAAAAAAGACCAAACAACCTACTGAGGTTCAGCAAAGACACACAGTTTGGATTCCTGACTTAGCATTTAAAAAGTTCAAATAATGTCCATTGAAAATGGGTGTTGCCTTTCTTTAAAAAGAAAAACCCTATCTTGTATCATAATCTGATCACACAGCTGAGTGGATACAGGGGTAATGGAATCTATTCTTGGAAGACTGTGATTCAACTCCATGCTATTACATTAACGTTTTCTGTTCAAGGTCAAGTCTAATTGGGCTGAGTTCTTATCACCTAAGAACACACTTGAGCACAGTGGTCACCACTGACAAAGGAAGGTTAGCTAAGAAAAAAACAACTTGGAGAAAGATCACAGACACATTTTAGGAAATTATTATGTATTAAACCTTCACTTACAAAGCATTTTATTATTTTAAAAAAGCAGCACAGACCAAGTATCTCCACCTTTTACAAAAAAAGCCCTGAAATGCATCAGTGTAGAAAGTTGTCATTTTGCCATGGCCTACCCAAATATTTCATTAATCAGAAAATTCACTTAGCTTCCAAGTTTAATCACCATCTTTTTAATAATGAAACTTACTTTTCTTAGCTAAGGAATATGCTTCATCCACTCTTCTTTTTATTGATGGATTTTTCAAAGTTGCTTTTGCCTAAAGATAATAAACATTAGTCTATTAATTAGATGCATCCCAGTGTATTAAAGATCAGAATAGCACAACACTATTTCTGCCCAATGAGGACTACAGCATTGAACAGGCTATTACACAACATTATAACACAGCTAGAGAATAAGCTACTGGTATATCCTAGTGTGGTGATCTCTCAGCTGATTCTGAAGCCCAGCACATCTCCTCTGCCATCTGACTTGATTTCTCTCACTACTGTTCCACTCTGTTCCCTCCTCTTTTACACTTTCTCCCCAATCTCAATTTTCTATTTTAAACCACTCAACGGCAGTTATTGTCAGTGTTTCACAATCCCTTCAAGCCTTAGATTTCAGGTCAACTATGTCAAACACTAAGAGCCCTGGAGAGTCAATGGTTAAGTGGTTGGCTATGAAGCAAAAAAGTCAATAGTTGGAGACCACCAGTGCTCCACTTTATCGAAGAAAACATCCAGAGATCTGTTCCCACAAAGACGACAGCCAAAAAACCTCATGGGGCAGTTCTAGTTGTCACATGGGGCTGCAATGTGAGTCAGAACTGACTCGATGGCATACAACTACCACCACCACCACCGCAACATATCAAGCCTTACTAGTGAGACAGCAAATACTGACTGACACTACAAAACAGCTGACACCACTCTGTGCTAAGACTCAGGGACACAATGGGCCAAATGACAGCAGCAGCCTCTGTCCTGCTGGGGTAGACTGTTGCCAGTGTGGGCGCAGGCAGCACAGACCAGGGTCAGCAGGCAGCTTAGCACAGTACCATTGTGCGCCATGGTCTATCTTCACTGTACCATGTGGCTACTATTCCATCACATGGACGAGGATAGGCCTGCCTGTCTCTCAGCTGCACAGGAGTGAGGGAGGGACTGCTACAAAACAAAAGACCCTAAAGGTGAGAAGAAGAGCCGGAACAGGTCGGCCTCTGACAGCCGTCTCTCTGTGCTGTCCCTGGGAAGTAGTCTTATAAGAACTGAACTGATCAGCAAACTGAGGCGATGTGTAACAGAAAAAAGGAATCGGATAATTGGATAAAACTTTGTTATTAGGTTTCATTTCAAAATGTATTTTTCCTTGATACATTTTTTTCTAAGGAAATAATCTATACTAACATTGCAACAACATAACAAATCAATTTAAACTAAGGGGAAAATGCACTTAAAAGAGAAGTCTTATTCTCAACTGAGATGATGTGTTGAATTGATTAAACGAAAAAGATTCTGATTCGTGGTTCACTAATTGCAGGAAAGCACAGAGGCCACTGAGGTCTCCACTTCATTTCTTTTCTCTTCCTGATACTCTTCTCACATTGTTGGATGCATCACAAGGGCCCTGGCTGTTTGCCCCCAGATGTAACTACAGTTTAAAAACTGACCTTCTGATAATTGTGACACAGAGCCCAAAGCGCAGCAGCTCCAATCCTCTGGGCATTTTGATTCTCACTTTCCAGACACGTAGCAAGCACAGTGATGACTTTTTCTGACGGCAAACCCATTTAAAAAATAAAAGGAAAGTTTAATTACACATGGTACACCATGTTCTTACCTTGAACTAGTCAGACACCCCCTTTGCTCCCATCAGAATCCATATAAAGTGGGTACCATCAGACTATGGAAAAACAGTCTCTTACACTATGTGATACACGGGAGGCCAACCTTAAAACATACTGTTCTCTTGATAGGTAGAGAATGGTCAGGGAAAGAGCTGGATTTTCTAACCCTAACTCAACAGTCTATATAAAGATACAGTAGTATAGAAATAAACATCATACAGTGCAGTATGAGTTTTTCAATCACAGCTCACATTCTGGTATGCAGGCAGTTAGGTCTATTCTTCCAGTAAGTTATACAAACATATCAATAGCATGGCCTTCTCTGTAAGACAAGAAATGTCACATGAGTTAAGCCTTTTTAAATACGACTGAACATTTTTGGAGGATTTTTTCTCTAGTCAGAGGAGATGACATATGATACACTCCTTCTCTCAAAGCTAGCCAGAGTACACAGTGAAGACTCAAATGCTCCAGGCCAGCCCACTCACTGTAACTGAAGATTCAGGGCAGCTGAGTCCCACCCAAGCTGTCAGGGGTGTCATCTGGTATTTCAAGTTTCAAAATAATATTTGAACCTAATTTATTACTTATTTTCACATATGATTACATTGCATCAGATTAGTTTTCCTCTAAAATACATGATTTTAAAAAGGTGTCGTATTCTAAAGCACAAGTATTACATGAGATCACTATTATAAGAAATCAAGAAAAGGTTTAAACAAAGAAGAAAACATTCTTCGATGGTAGGAGGATGAGGAGGGGGGAGAGAAGTATTCACTCACCAGACAGCAGACAAGCATTATTTTAGTTGAAGGGAACGACAGCTGACAGCACAGGAGAAGTCACTACAAATGGCCTAAACCAAAAGCTATGAAATTTCCTGAATATAACCAAATACTTCGAGGGACAGAGTACCAGGGATAGAGGTCCGGGGACCCTGGTTTCAGAGGACATCTAGGTCAATCAACATAACAAACTATTAAAAAATGTTCTGCATCCCACTGTGGTGACTGGTATCTAGGATCTTAAAAGCTAGCAAGCGGCCATCTAGGAAGGATCAACTGGTCTCAGCCCACCTGGAGCTCAATGAAGAACACTCAGGACATATGGAATATACAACACCAAGAGACAAGAAGGGCCGTATAAGCCAGAGACGACATCAGCATGAGATCAGAACAGCTGGATAGAGCCCAGCCACCACCACTGACTGCCTTGACAGGAAACACAACAAGCAGTCCCTGATGGAGCAGAAGAAGAGTGGGTGCAGAACTCAAAGTCTAATAAAGACCAGACATAATGGTCTAACTGAGTCACCAGAAGTCATGGCCCATGGACTCTCCGTTAACCCCAAACTAAAACCATTCCCAAAGCCAACTCTTCAGACAAAGATCACACTGGACTCTAAGACATAAAATGATACTCGTGTAGAACATATATGACACTAAACTGGGTAGTTCCTTTCCAGAGGTGAGATGAGAAGGCAGAAAGGAACAGGAATTGGTTGAATGGACACAGGAAATCCAAATGGAATGGGGAGTATGTTGTCATATGACAGGGAGATCAACTAGAGTCAAGTAACAATATGTGTCTAAATTTCTGTTTGAGAACCTAACTTGAGGTGAAAATTTTCACTTAAAGCACAACAAAAATTAAAGAAAAAAAAGTATTGTGTTCATAAGCACAATAAAAAAAAAAAAAAAAGCAAAAAAAATGTGTTGGATTCATAAGGGTGAGAGAAGCATATTCCCGGGCACTTTTTGTATACATTAATCCCTCCCCAGACCCACTGGGATGTGCAGAATTATACTGCAAGTAACTTAATGGCTGAGTCTGGTTCATCGGTATATAGTCCAACTATTAGAAAAACAAAAAAGTTGTCATTAAATACATTTCAGTTCATGGTCACTCCATGTGTTGCAGAGCAGAACTGTCACCACAGGGTTTTCAAGGCTGCGACCTTTTGGAAACAGATCACCAAGACTTTCTTCCAAGCCACCTCTGGGTTAGCAGTTGAGCACTTAATGATTTGTACCACCCAGGGACTCCTCATCTAGACATCTAGATATGGTGTTTACTATGGTATAAATACAGCGGTTTTTAAGTCTGTGTCTTGTAATACTAGTATGTCACCTCTGGCCAAGTAGGTGGTTTTACCCTCTTCTGGTTCTCACACACCTTACCTTGTTTCCTAATGTGTATGTTACCTTTCATGGCAAGCTTTGAAAATCATTTTCAGTAGTCCCCTGAGGGCCAGTATGACAGTGTTCTTCATCAGAAAGGCAGTGTGCTCTGTGAAGCACCCAGAGGTGCCAACCAATCAAGGACATACCCAGTTCATGGCCCCTAGGAGCTGCACATGCTACACACATCAGAGTACAGGGTCCTGCAGGTGGCGGTCTGTGGTGTTCTTTCTCACAAATCTCTTATTGTCTTTCTGGTCTCTTAGAAAGAAGGCAAGACCGATTTTATTCTGATTCTTTATCATTCAAAGAGGACAGGGCTTTGGGGCTCTAGCTCAACCTGGACAGGAGTCCCTAAGGCTCCTGGCCTTGTTGATCCTTCACTCCTGACCCCTTGCCCCTCTGCACTCCTGAACCCTCCCTCCTCTGCACTCCTGACCCCTCACCCCTCTGCACCCCTGACCCCTCACCCCGTTGCACCCCTCACACCTCACCCCTCACCCCTCTGCACTCCTGACCCCTCACCCCGCTGCACCCCTCACCCCTCACCCCTCTGCACTCCTGACCCCTCACTCCTCTGTACTCCTGACCCCTCACCCCTCTGCACCCCTGACCCCTCACCCCTCTGTACTCCTGATCCCTCACCCCTCTGCACCCCTCAATAAAAGCATCAACACAGAAGACTGGCCAATGTCTTTGGGGACAAAAGAGTTTGCTATAGACTTCCCTTTCTAGGCTCCAGCAAGTTCCCCACAATGTTCTCAGTCCTTTGATTCTTTTTACGGTTAGATTTCAGTTCAGTTTTATCTGGCATGTTTTTCTTGTTCTCAGAGAAGACTCTGCCTGACACGACCTGACAAGAAACAAGGAGCTAGCTCCCTGGATCTATTTTTAAGAGTGAGGTCAAGCACACTCCACTCCCGACCATCTGAACCAGATGTCTGGGCTCTAGGATCAAAGCACTCGGCCCTCCTGGTAGACTGTGAGGCTGGGTGGCTCTGCAGAGGCTGCCTCTCTGGAGCCAGGGAGAGGGAGGCCTGGCCTGAAACCAGCCCTTAGCAGCCCCACACGGGTGTTTCACGGCTGCTGTCTCTCTTCCTGTGCCTGCCTGAAAGCCAGCTGATCTCAGGGTGGGCTCAGCGTACTGCGGTAGCACTGTCTAGCTGAAAGTTTGTCCATCGTGTCAAGCTAATGAAGGAGAGAACAAACTATTGACTACAAGGAAATGCGAAAAATGAGGCCAGAGGGATTGAGAAGTGGAAAATAGTATCCTTTCCCTCAGTTTCCTAACAGCCTAAACTTTTGCCAACTATCTCGATAATAAAAGCACACTAAGTGGTCCTCAAAGACAAAAATGCATTGAGAAAAGCAAATAAAGAAGAAAGCATACTACTGAGTAGCTGCTATACACCAGGAGTGCTAACAGATACTTCTCCTAGATGTGTCATGCCCTGCAAATCAGGGGCTCTTATCATTCCCACATGACAAACGTACACCTGGAACAGGTACAGTGACAAAATGGATGGTGACAAAACCACAGTGGACCCCAAGGGGCTGACAGCACAGTGCCAGTGCAGGGGCCAGGGGAGCAGGCTGTCAGCACAGGGATGTACGCAAGCTAGATCTGACTGAACCTTACAAATCTCTCCATAAAATATTTCCAACGCTTCAGTCACTATTATCAGAGAAACAAAAAGCAGCAGAGAATGAAGCAGCGTGACCTCCTGCAAGCTTCATGGTTCACAGAAAAACCTCTGAGAAAAAATTAAGTGAAAAGCATGCAAGTAAAAGAGAATAAATCTATCTTCAGCATCTCTCGTGTACCAGAAACAATACTGAGGCACTTCATGTGTCACCATAAACTGATTCCTACCTCAGCCATCAGCGCCCGGAGAAGTGAAGCTGCCCCAGGTGGCATGGCAGGGAGCTCGTGGGGGCTGGCATTCCAGACCGGGCAGGTGGGGTCTGGGGCTGTCTTCCTCCTTCTCTCTCTTTTTCACTACAACCCAATGTCTCCCTATAAAACTTGTTCTCTAGTCATGCATTCCTGACAGGAACAGGACTACAGACACAGATCTTTTGATTCTCTTTTATTTCTTCATAGTTTTCCTAAATCCTCAGTCTTCGCCGACCCTGGGTCTCAGAGAATGAAGCCCTGGTAAGGCTCCTGTCACACACAGCCTGAGCTTTCCTGCTCAGCCCTTGCTTCCTCTCTCAGTCGCCAGATGCTCACAACATGACAGGCACTGTCCCAGATGCTGTAGATAACAGCACAAACAAAACAGACAAAAATCTCTCACCCCATACAGCTTATGTTCTAGTGCAGGAAGACTAGTAATAAACAAACACGTAAAACACGAAGTTCATCCGATGGTGATACTGCTATGGAGGAAATCACTCGGGCGAAGGGGGCAGGAGGAGGGGAGAAGGAGGCAGGAGAAGGGTGGTGCTGTCACTTAAGAACCTGGTCTGCAAATGCTTCCCTGGGATGGCAGCACTTGCCCACAGACCTGCAAGAGGAGACGGGCAGTTGGAGGAAGAGGAGCTCGGGGAGGACCGGAAGGCCATGCCAATGCTCCCATTCCCTTGCCACCTCCTGTGTGCAGTGTGTCTACCCATAGAAGACACAGTCTGTTAACCTTGGTGTCTTGGCATGTCCTGGCAGGCGGGGTCACTTGTGACTCATGTCCATGTCCTGCCTTCCACAGTTCCTGCAGCATATGCAGGGCCTGACACACTCCAGCAAATTATATACAATTACTTCCAGGGTTTCTATCTATTTAAATAATACTATCTAAATAACCCTATGCATAAACGTACATACACATACAGATACGTATGCATAGGAATGATGGGATTACTTACCATTAGCTAGTATCTTGGGCTTATTAGCAGGACTGAAGCAAATATTATGAAAGATAAGGAGAGGTATATGAGGACTGCTCTTGTGCTTGTACTTGCTCATCTCTGTGAGTAAGTCCAAACAGCCGTCGAGCCTCAGGATCATTTGCTGCCCATCTTCCCCAAATGACAAGTTCAGGAGTAACTTCAGCCACAGAATGGTTAAGGTACTGAGATGTTTACTTCCTCCTTTTGGCAATTTCAGAGACAGAAAGTTCTGTAAAAAGTTGCTCTGTGGGTAAACAGAGAAAATATTTTGTTCTCCTTGAGTCTTTTCATTATTTCCCTATTCCCTTAGTGGCCAATTAGCTAGAATTCTGGCATTCCTTTCCCCAATTTTAACTTTTCCTTCTTAATATGCTCCAAATACTCCATCTATATTATTTTCAGGTATTAGTAAAAAAAGGTAAGGAGAACACACCAATGCTCATGTTTTAAGCCTTACTAAGTCTTTTCTGATGATGGATGAAGTAAACTATAAACAACTTTTAATTATTTAGGATTGATAGTTCAGATTGGGAGTTATTTCAGGCCTCTTGAGTTTTTATTCTCTGCCTTCTGGCAACTTTGCTATTCATTAAAAACCAGGTGGACAAATGGACACAGGGACGCTGGAGTAGAAAGGAGGGAAATGCTGTCACATTGTGGGGACTGCAACCAATGCCGCAAAACAATGTGAATAAATCTTTGTTAAAGCACGGTATTTTTTTTTTTAGTTTCAAAAAAAATTATACTACGGGACGGAAGAAGAAACATGCCCAAATCAATGTCTTAGGTACTAATTTATCACCCTGTAAAAGTGAGGATATTTTGAAGCATTATAGCTAACAGTGTGTTTTTTTTAAAAAATACACAAGAGTAGATATAGCACATATTCACTTTATACCAGTAATTATCATTAATAGACAATAATTTCTCCTGGCTACGCATCATTGTATTAAACTTAAGAATGACAAAGCTCTATTATCTGAACTGTAAGAATCATTACAACCTCCAAATAAAATCTCTTCCACAAAATCCCACCAAACCCATATGTACACCAAAGGCAATAAATCACTGTCTAGAATAACCTCTATGCAAACAAATATAGTATAAAGGATTATCTCAAGTAGAAGCCCACAGCAGTATGGGATGCAGTCAGGAATTTTAACTTAATCACAGAGCAGAAATGTGATCACCTAACATTCGTAGTTGCCCAGAACATCTCATCTCTGTCTGTTTAATAATCTACTTTGGCTTATTTCTTGGGTTCTCCTGGACCTAAATCAAGACGTTGGCTTGAATCTATAAAATATCAAGGAAGTCTAAGTAGAAGAATGAAATGACCTACAGAAATAGCAGCAATATCACCCAAGCAATAAGTGAACTGTAACACTACGTGCCCACTTTTGAGTTGTACTTGTTGTTACTAATACTCCTCTCTCAGCCTAAATTAATACTTTTAAAAAAATCTACTTCTTGTCTTTTCTATTCAGCTAAACACTACCATAATCTTAGAGATTTACAGCTGGCCAGAGGAAAAAATACCTCCAGTGTTTCCACATGGAACGAGCTGCTGGTGAACCTCCTCGTCAGGCCTAAAGACACCCTGAGGCAGGTAGAATGTTTAGCAGTCGGCCATAGTAGAGAGAAACTGGGCGTTCCAGCACGTTACTTCTGCAGGAGGGCTCACTGCATTTTTTTGTGGCTACAAATGAGTAATGGAGTGATAGAACTGTAAGTAGCCGAGAGCTAATTATAACTAAACGCAGCACAGGAAGTCTCGGGAGTTTCCTAATTAAAGGACAGGAAAATGCCTAGACTGGTGGGCCTCTGAGAATTGAGTCTGATCACACTGACATCAGAATAATCTCAAGTATAGTGCCAGAATCATAATCGACATTGCTTATGGGACAGTTCTACTCTGACCTATAGGGTCACTATGAGCCAGACCTGATTAGATGGCAGTGGTTCTTTTGTTTGCTTAGCTTAATTATTTTTAAAACTCAGGCTTAAAAGGAGTAAGTCTCCAGCTCAAAGTCACACACCAGACCCATGATGAACACTGATATTCCATTTTTAGGGGCTCCTACTTCAACTCCTGCCACTGTGGTCTACAAAGGAGACACGGTAGGAAGTACTGCCCCATCTGTGCACTTACACAACGTGGGATCTCCAGTTATGAAGGGTGGTAATCCCATCCAGTCACTTCAAGGTGACTTTGCATTTGGAAAGTGAAAGTCAGCCTTGACTGGTAAATGTCTAACCACAGGGGTTCCCTGACTTGTGCATCCATCAATGCCCACAGTGTGGATATGCCTACTACGGCTGACTCCAAGACTCTAACACTGTGCTGACTGGCTTGTAAAATTCCTGAAGATGCAATGATGTCACTTAGGAGTCAGTGTGAACTGGCTCCAACTCTACTGAAACAATCTTCCCTTGGTAAGACCAATCTTATTAATCTGGTGATTGTGCTCAGAGTTTCCTTCAGGAGAGGTACATAGAGACGACAGAGAAGAGAAAAAGGATGAATGCTGTCAACTTTTACAACTTAAATCAGTCTTTAAGAAAAATAAACAGAGCCTTCAAATTGCCACATACTTTAGCAAGTTATAGATCATATTGAAACCTGAACAAATTTTCCATGTTATAAATTTTGTTTATACACATCTAAACAAAGACCCTGACAGCACACAGTAGAATATGTTTAACTCACTGTCTCCTTCTAAAATAGCTCTCAGTTAAAATCAGTGATAAGAAGTCAAATTTCAACACTGGAGTCCCAGAGGACACATAAAGGAATAAATGTCCATTTTGTCACAAAGCAGTTAAAGGGGGGAAAGGGACTTTGATTTCATAAACCATGTTACCAACATAAATTGAACTGAAATTGTTCCTACTCAATCTGTTCTGTTTAAAGAGCAAATGTGTTACTTTTATGTTCACAAATAAGTGTAAGACAGCTGTCTTTCTAAAATCCTTATATTTGCAAGACATAAAACACAATTCTAAAGCTAAGAAGATAAACTAAAAGGAACTGTTATGATCTTCATAATGTAGCGTCTGTCTCTTCTCATGTATCGTCAACTGGCTTTAAACAAAGCAAGCCTCTTAATCCTTTTATAATTCTTTAAAACAAAATGTACACATGCCACAATAAATTAACTCTAGGAGTGGAATTCCAGACTTCTTCCACATGTCCTCTTCAGGCAGGTGGTGTGTTTTTCTGCCCACCTTCTCGCTTACCTTCTGAATGACCCCTTTGCAGTCATGAGACAAGGCGAGGTTGGAGAGGAACGTGAACACCGCCTGCTGCACAGCGCCGCTCTCCAGGGGCATCTGGGATGCCAGCTTCATAACACACAGCATCAGAGAGCTGCCAGGCGCCCCTCGACATGCAGGCTGAACAGGAGACTGTCCGCAGCTGGACCAACAAAGAGAACTGCAACCTGGACAAGTAAGAGTCTGTCACAACACCGTCTCCACTTCTTCACACATTTTCCTAAAACACTAAGTAGTTAAGCACGTGGGTCAATCACATGTCTTGGTGATGAACCTGTGAACAGCAAATTAGCCCTGAAGGCTACTGCTGACGTCCATTCAGCCTAGCAGATGCACTGTCCTAGGAAGGGTCTAGCATCTCAAAAGAGCATTTTAAAATACTAGATTTATAAACATAACAAGTTCTTTTAAAAGTCCCGTAAGAAGATATCTGGAGCCCCTGGTGCAAATGGTTAACAAGCTCAGCTGCTAACTGAAAGGTTGGAAGTTATGATCTACCCCGAGGTGATTCACAAGAAAGGACTGGTGACCTATTCCAAAAAGAGGGGGCCCTTGAAAACCTAATGGAGAACAGTTCAGCTCTGGCGTACATGGGGTCGCCAGAGGTCAAAATTGAGTCCATGGTAACTAGACTAAGAAAACACCTAAGTAAAGGCCTGAGTAAGTGGAGAAAAGATTAAAGAAACAGAAGAGGACTTAGTCCAATGTCTTCACTTTACAGAAGAGGAAAGGGAGAACAGATTAACACTGGTGTGGAGCTGGGTGGCTGAGAAACGACAAATACCAGTGCCCATATTTGGTAGAAGAAGATACAACACTCAGAAAAACCAAAAGACTTGCTGATGATCCACCACTCACAAGGAGCAGAAGTCCGCAATGGGCTCTCCCATTTTTTCAGTGAGTTATGCATCCATATGAGATTTATTGAGGGAGAAAACAGTCACAAAATAATGAGAAATACATTTTAATGTTCAATCTATAAGATTGCATTATAACATAAACCTGAAGTGCAATTAACTTGAAATACAGGTAAGAATGACAACCTAAATATAATAACAAATCCAAAACATTACGTAAACTAAACTCATGAAAGGTGAGTAAACAAACAAATTTTAAAAAATACATTAACTTTAAATCAGTACCCAAATACTTACGCTTCATTAACTGTTGCAAACACTGTCACAAATGGGACAGTTTTGCGCAGAAACAAACCACATAAACAAAAGGTTTTGCCCTCAATTTAATATCCTAACCACATTTGAATATTTATATCAGTTTTTAATTACAAAGGTAACACAGATTACAGTTTCAAAAGATTTGTATTAAAATATACATTTCTTTTGCTCAACTTTTTCTGAATTGTTCTTGTTTCTTCTCTACCTGACAAACTCATAATTAAGGCATGAAGGGCAGGGGAAAGAAGGGCCATGACTCCGATGCACAACTATGAGGCAAGTTGTGTTGTGCTGGGCCACACTGCAGGAGATGCTTGCCGGAAGATGAGCTGAGAGAATTAATGGGCAGAGCTGGCAGCAGCACAGTGAAAGCAAGGACAGTCCTTGGCCGGCAACACGCCCCATGGTGGAAGCTCCTGGTTCAGAGGTGCATGTGTCCAGTTACAGCAAAGGTGCTGGCTGGAGGCAGCCTGTGTAGACTGCAGCAGTGGATAGCCTCAGAGTGGAGCCCAAGACGGTATCGGACTATTCCCAGTGCTGAGCTATCACCAGGGCAGGCCCAGTTGCTGAGCAGCTGGATGTCACCAGAAGAAAGCATATCACTGTGATAACTAGTCAAATGTTACATTTATAACCCTAAGTTTTAAATAGGAACCCTATGACACTGTGATTAAGCACTCAGCTGCTTATGAAAGGTCAGCAGTTTGAACTCATTAGCCACTCCATGGGAGAAAAATTTGGCAGTCCACTTCCTTGAAGATCATAGCCAAGAAAACCCTATGGGGCAGTTCAACTCCTCTAGGGTCACTATGAGTCTGAAGTGACTACAGAGCAATGGGCTTGGTTTTCTGGCTTGAGTTTTAAATGGGTATTTAATACTGCCAGCAATCTGACTTCACTTTCCTGGCCTGTCTCCTTTTCCTCCTCTTAAACAGGATTCATGCTTCTTGTCCTTTCTCTAGTCACTTCCACTCTGTCTTAGCTCACTCTATCAGTCCTCTTCAATAACTAACCAAGAAACAGAAGCATTCAGGTGGGAGCTCTCCTTTCTCATCAAATCTACCAACCTTAATCTATCCACACTGTAACAGCAAGTGTCTTATCCTCCTGTAACAGCAGACGGAGTGGCCCTGTTTTTAATGGCCAACCTGATGTGCGATCACATACTCTCTCATGTACCAAGACTTCACTCTTGCAACTGTCTACACTCTTCTGAACCTCTTTCTCCTACTCCCACAGATTTGTAAATGCATCTTAAAAACACTCATCTTTAAAATAGATAAAATCTTCCCCTGACTCCACATTCAACTCCTGTTACTGCTCAATTTCTGCTGCACGTGGGAGGAGAACATCTGGAAAAGCTGTGTCAAGTTCTTCACCTTCTCTCCTCACCCTGCACCAATTAGGCTTCTGTTCCCCATGTTGCATAAAATTGCCCTTAATGTGACTGAGAACATCACTGCTGGCAATTCCAGTCACCACTGTTTTCTATCCTTATTTTATTAGTGTTTTCATTTGACACAGCTCAACATTCTCTTCTCTGGCTTTCTGTGACTTTGCATCCTACCCAGTTGGGTGCTCCTTTTCTTTATCTTATTCTCAACTCCAAACAGCTGGTGTGCCCAGGGCTGGGTCATGGGGCTTCTCCTCCCTTCTGTGCATATGCTGTCCTGGATGAGCTCAAAGACTCCATAGCTTTACCTACAATCTATAAGGACCTCTAAAGAAAGCTTCAGGACCCCGACTTGGCATTCACGCCCATGACTGTCCCCTCCCCAATGGACCAGGGTTGGTCTGTGTAACCAAGTGAACACAGCAAAAGTGGTAGGATGTCACTCCCAGAACTGCACTGCAGCTTCTGCCATAAGTGCACTCACTTCTGGATCATTTGCTCTTGGGAAAAGTAGCTGCCATGCTGTGAGGCAGCCTTGTAGAGGAGAGGCCTACATGGCAAGGAACCAAGGCCTCCTGCCAATAGCCACATTAGTGACCTTGGAAGCAGACCTTCCAGCCACTGCCAAGGCTTCAGATGACTGCACCCCCAGCTGGCATCTTAGCTGCAGCCTCCTAACAAACTGAGCCAGAACCACCCAGCTAAGCTGCTCCACATTCCTCACCCACAGAAACTGTGACATAGACAGTGTTGCTGTTTGTAGCTGCAAAGTGTTGGGTTATTTGTTATACAGCAATAATTAATACAACTCCTAACATTTTTCACCTTCCATGTTATCTCTCCTTTGAATTTACATCCCACTTAGTATTTCCACATAGATGCACAAAGATACTGCAAACTTAACATTACCAAGACACAACTCTTGATTTCCATTTCTGTCCCAAGTCACACATGCTACTCCAAAAACCATTCCCATTTTAGTAAGCGGCACCACGACACACTCACGCTCATTGCTCCAACCAAGACTCAGGCTTGATACCTGGGTTCCTTCCCACCTTCCATCAGCAAGTTCTCTTAGCTTTCCCGGTGGACCAGATTCCAAGCCTATCCGTGTCTCTCCATCTGCCCTGCTACCATTCTAGCCCAAGGTGTCACTATTTGCTGTTCCAAACCTAAAGATGCATGATACTCCAGACTAGTCAGTGTGACTTTCAAACACCAATCACACCGCACCACTCTCAGCTTGCACCGCCACTGGCTCCCATAACACTCAAGCAAAGACCCAAATGCCCTCTCCTGGCCCGGAGGCTTGCGTGACCTGTCCGCCCTCCTCCTCTCTCATTTCATGTCATTTTCACCACAGCTCACTGTGATCTGCCTCCTTTTTCCCAAACACATGAAACTTACACTTGCCTCAGAGACTGTACTCCACTGTTCCTCTCTCCCAGGGTTCTAACACTGCCCAGCCCACAGTAGCCTCTCAATAAAGTATCTGTCAAATGAACTAATCCAACAGCAGTCCCAAGGATATCAAGTATCTCCAGACAACCTATATCTAGAACTAACTTTCATTATACTAGTTTCCTACACTAGAACTTACAAAAGATTTTTACCTTTACCTGGTCTTCAAATACTTATCTAATGTGCACTTTCTCGACTTCCATATCAAATTCTGTTTCCCACTACCATATAATCAGGCTGGCTTCTCCCTCTCTACTCCCTGTGCTGTCTGATGATTCTCTCATCTCAACAAAAAACCAAAGCCACTGCCCATGAGTTGATTCCAACCCATTCCAACTCTGTCTCTATAGGACAGAGAAGAATTGACTTAGTTTCCAAAGAGACTTGCTAGTGAATTCAAACTGGCAATCTTTTTGGTTAGAGCGCCCCTAGGTCATTATCTCAACAAACATACATTAAAATATGTGTCTGCACTTACAATACTTACAGGAAAGTTGGGTTTTAACAATAAACCCTCAATAAGTAGGAGCAACATTTCAAAATATGCACTTAGCCGTCAAGCCCACCTTTACAACATTATATAAAACCAATGATCTGGCATATTACTGTACAGGCAGTATTATACTTACCATTTGGATAATTTGCAGTATAAACACAAAGTAGCTGCAGGGCAATTTGCATCAGTGAATCATCCATCAAAAGCCAAGGCCAGAGAGAGTGCAGCACAGGGACCAGGTGAGCCTCAAGAGCTGCTTCCTGTGGGGGAACAGAAATAAGGACAGCATCAGTCTGAATACAGGGAAACATAAAATTGAAATCAAATTTTTAAAACTTGTTACCAGCTGCAGAAAACAAAGACTGAACTGCTCCTTGCTCTAAGTTCTGAGCTTTCGTCAGCATCCATCCCCACAGTAGATTTGGCACTTTGCCGCAGGGCCCCTGGACTCAGCACCAGCTGGGCTGACCAAGAGCCTAGTGGGCTCAGAAGTCCCCTCAGGAGATGCAAGGTAGGAGGGAAATGCAGGAAACAGCTTCTGTAACATTTGAGTTATGCAAGAAAGTGGTATTTTCTAACACTGAATACATTCTCATCAGTGCTCTGATATGGTCAAGAAAGGGGATTTTCTGGTTAAGAAGGCATTCTGGATCAACTCTGAAACACACACAGAGGCAACACACACAACAGAAGCAGACTACTATTTTTGCCTACTTTGCATACAGTAGACTTTGTAAAAATAGTATCTTAACATCAATGAAACTTTTTAGTCATGGTTTTTATTACTACTAGATCAATTACTGCTGGACAACAGTACAGATTAAATATAGCTGTAGTAAATGCAGCTATATATATTTTAAACCAATGGGAATTACTAGGTAACACAGACTCATGGCACACGCTTATGCACCCACATATGTATACATACCCTACTCAATTTTACATAGCATCAAATGGCAAAATGAGGTCATGAGGAGGAAGTTATTCCAAACACTGCACCACTGTCCACAAGTTCTGAAGTTATTCCTCAAGTTAAGCTTGGAACATGGCTCCAACTTTTGTAGCAATGACCTTGCTTACTACTTTACAGAGAAAACAGATGCTATCTGTTGACAACCACTTCTCCATTCTGCCATTCTGTCAGTGTAGCTTATTTCCTCCATTCACTCTTCTTTTTGCCCATCAGTGAGGAACCAGCATTCCTCTTTCTGTCAGAAGCTGAATGCATCCATGTGTGTTCTGAACTGCAGCCCTACTTGCTTCCTCAGGGACCTTCATCCATCAAATACTTTTCTTTCCTTTCCCTTCAATACTTAATCCCCAGTTCACTCAGTTCTGTGTTTGTACTCAAGCAGTTCACATATTAGGAGAAACACATAAACTAACTTTCTTAAATGGTGCATCTCCTAATGTATTATTAATGCTACTTTTCATGACTATTATGGATTGAATGGTGTTTCCCAAAACTATGTATCTAACTTAGGAAGTTCCTGATTCTCAGGATTATGACTGTTTGCCATTTTGTCATCTGATGTGGTTTTTCTACATGTTGTAAATCCTGTCTCTATAATGTTAATGAGGTGGGCTCAGAAGCAGTTATGCTAATGAGGCAGGACTCAATCCACAAGAATAGCCAGCCAAGCCAAGTGCCAAGAACAGGTTGTATTTTAAATCAATCTCTTTTGAGATACAAAAAAAAAAAGTAAAGCAAGCAAAGAGATAAAAGAGGGGGGTCCTCATACCACTAAGAAAAAACAGCCAGGAGAATAGTATGTCCTTTAGACCCAGAGACCCTGTAGCGAGAAGCTCCTCAACTAGGCAAGACTGATGGCAAGTATCTTCTTCCAGAGACAGAAGACGGAAAGAGTATCCCTGGAGCTGGATCTGAATTCAGACTTCTAGCCTTCAAATATATAAAAGAATAAATCCTTCTTTGTCAAAAGCATCTTCTTGTAGTATTTCCATTATAGTAGCATTAAATGACGAAGACAATGATCAAGTTTCCAGCTGTCATTTCTCTCTCTCTCATTTACTGCTTAACTCATTGTAATTTCTTTCCTGTCCTGATAATTCTACTCTGACTACTCCTGCTTTGGTAGTTGCTAAATTCTCAGGCACTGTGGCATGTGACCTTTGTCAAAGGTCTCTTTACTGTTTATTTTTGTACTGCTCCCCTTCCTGGTCATTACAAATCTTCCTTTCTCAGTTGTTTTCTGCCTTCTCATAAATATTTGTATTTCCCAAAAGTATGACCTAGCCCTTCACTATATACTCTCATGGGAAATCTGAAATATAGCCATGGTTTCAAACACTGATAACTCTGACACTCCTTAGCCTGTATCTCTCCTTAAGAGCCCCAGTCTCATAATCTACTGACAAGATACTTCCCACCTGGAGGCTCCACAGCCCCCTTAGACTAGCACCACCAGCCGAACACCGGACCTCTGCTCTAGCTATCCTTTTGTGTTAGTAAATAACTGGAGCTAGTCCTGGAATCATCCCACATGTCTCCTCTTTCCTCAATACTGCAACTGAGCTCCCCGCCCCTCCCCCTTTCCAGCTGCCCAAGCTGAGGTCTCATCATCCGCTACCCACAGTCTCATCAATTGTCAAATCTACTGACCTCCCCAGCTGCCAGTGAGCTCTCCAGTGTGAAAATTGCTAAATATTACACTAGTAACACACACCGGGGTCGGGTTGGAATGGATGACTTGGCAAATTACCACAACAGTGATCAACAAGTAGTAACAAAGTGTGTCATACACCTCAGGTAAGTTGGAAAAGAAAAAAAGAAATCCCCCCTCTGTCCCACAGATTGTATTTATACTTACAGTAATCCAAAATCTGTCTCTTGATTTATTTCTTACTAAACTTGAGAAATGAGGAAATACCTTGACTTACTAGGAGACCATGCCTTCACAGATCACCAATGTGACACAAATGTGTGCACTGTTTTCAGTCAGTCCACCACTTAGAGCTTACCTGGCAAATATTCTAGAGCACTTCTAAGGAAGGTGTTACAGATGAAAATTAAACCACAAGGGTACTATTCAGCACAAGGGAACCAGGAACTGAACAAATGACACCTCTGTTTTGAGAAAAAAGCTCATGTATTTGGAATTTTAATAAAATGTAGACACTGTAATTCCCATCAATTTTTTTTAAATGTAAATTTTAAATCACGTGCCTTGAACAAACTAATGTGTCTTGAACAAACTAACATAGTTTAAAGAATGCATGTTCAAGATGTTCATTTTCCATGTTTGTGTCCACTTCTACCATAAATGAAAGGAAAAAAGGTAAGACAGAAAACAAAGGAAGCTTCGGTAATTTATCAATGCCTGACCCATTGTCCACAGTACCTCTGTATTAAAGCAGTCATCTGATGCTGTAACTGTGCTGAATCAGTACAGAAAAAGCATATCTAAATGCTCAAAAGATTCTAGCCTGCATAAGAGTAACCACAAGTGTTTCAAAACTACAGAACGAACATTTTATAGAGCAAAACATGTCACTGGTCTCCAAGCATACAGGGTCACTGAGTGGCAGCAGCGTGAGAAGTAAAGGTATACACGGCCATGATATGTAAGAGCAGACAGTATGTTCTACTTGGAAGCAGGAAATATACTCATCTTCTTTCCTTAGGATCCAAATACCTCATCATTTTCTTGGAGAGTTGTTCTGACAATCCCTTTGAAAAAAAATCCATCTTTTAAGACCCATTTATTCCATCCTAGCACAGAAACAACTGACACATCACTGAACAAAGAGGCTGGTGAGCTGCCTCGGTGTCAAAGATTTGATGATAAAGTGCAAATACTGACGTAAGCAAGCAATATACTCAGCGATGAAGGATAACAAGCTGAGGTGTATCCACTGCTCAGAAATACCACTGAGTTTAAGGATCAATCAACTGAGTGTTGTAAGAAAATAAAATTCAAAGAGTTCTCTATTTTCCCTCCTATATCACTTCATATTGTAATTAAATTGCTTAACACCAGCACTGGCTGCTATCACAGCTTTGAGAAACTACTTTACTTACCTTACATTCCTCATTCTGATAAAGACAGTTTCTGAGGAGCTGCATGGCAGTGCTTAACTCTTTAATGAAACCATCCTCCTGTTAAAGAAAAAGCAAGTGAAAACTGTGGACATAACAGCACAATACACTTTTTATATATGGTGCTTCCCCCCCCTTGGGTGACATTACAGTGTGACAGTGCTCTCATCATGCCTGACCACCATTACTTTGGGGGACTGATAAGCTAATGATGTCTGAAAGATGACCACATCTCAAGAAGCTCATCCACCACGAAAAAGTGATTTCTGTCCCATCAAGCATGAGGAACTGAGATGTGTAATAGGTTCCATGCTTCATCTGAATAGAGGGAGGCAGGTAGGACTGCTTTTCAATCACATCAGATGTTGTCTGACTTTCTCAGGGATGAAGTAAACAGCCTCTGGATGTAGAAGAAAAAGGAAAAAAGGCAAGAAAAGAAACTGACAAAAATCTGACCCTCACATCGATCAAAATTTTAAATAAGGGCTCAATACCTAGTTTTTGAAGGAGCGAGTCTTTCTTGAGGACACAGTTTATTAGATCTTTCCCTCAGTAGCTTCTAAAACACAAAAACCGTCTAGCACTGTTGGCTGAAAAGGTAGCCCAAAAGCTCAGCAAGGAGATGTCCAGTTAATGCAGCAGGGAAGGTGATAGACTTAGGGCTTGGAGACCTCACTGTTACATGGCACTGAGCAAGCACTCCACTCCACATCTGTGGGCTTCGGTTTCATCAATATTGTTAACAGCTACATTATTGTGGGAACTAATGAGGTCCCTATGCAAAAAGGGAATTTCTGAAACTGTAAGTGCTAAAAGCATGTAGTTTAGTTGAGAGTTTAGAACTAATGTCTCTTGGGACAGGCGACAGAGAACCAGTGGCTGACGTCTGCTGAAGCTAAGGAGATTAAACACTAATGATGCTGCTCTAAAGGAGCCCTAGTTGCCCAGTTAAGCACTTGGCTACTAACTGAAAGGGTAGAGGTTTAAGTCTACCTGGAGGTGCCTTGGAAAAAATGCCTGGTCATCTATATATTTAAAAAATTAGCCACTGGAAACTCTACAGAGTCTAGTTCTACTCTGACACATAGGGGTCACTATTAGTTGGGGTTGACTCAATGGCAACCGATAGGCAGGTAAGTTGTTTCAAGTTTGCAAGAGCAGGTAATCTGAACTTCAGTCCAGGAGACTTAGAGCTAAGAACTTGCAGGAAGTCATGGGAACAGATAAACAGAGATTAGCTTTGCAAATGCTCAGATGTTGACAACATGCTGGCTTCATCAACTGCCATTTGTGTGACAATATTACCTAGAATTTCAATGAGATAATAAATATGAATGCTTAGAAGAATGTATGGCATATGATAAAACGAAGGAAATCCTTGATGAGATAGATTGACGCAATAGCTCCAACAGTGGATTCAAACACACCAACGATCATGAAGAAGGCCCAGGACTAGGCACCACTTTGTTCTGTTACATATAAGATTCCCGTAAGGCCAAATCAACTCAATGGCAACTAAAAAGACACACATTATTCCAGCGAAATAATAATTGCTTTGGGAGAAATGCATTTTTTTAATAACATAAAAATAATTTTTCAGAGAAGGTATCATGCACATGTGGATACTACAAAGTGTTTATAGTAACATAAACAGATAATAAATCACAAGGAGCCCCAGTGATGCAATGGTGAAGCAGTGGCTGCTAACTATAAGCTCCAAGGTTTTAACCTACTGACCACAGGAGAAAGCTGTGGCAATCTGCCACCACAGAGATCACAGCTTTGGAAACACCCTGGGGCAGTTTTACATAGAGGTCCTGGAGGGCCACCATGAATCAGAACTGACTCAAAGGCAACAGGTCTGGTTTAAGTTTATTTTAATTCCCATTCAACTTAGAATTAAAACAAAACAAAAAGACAATTTTAAAAACCTACCAAATCTACTAATGTAGAAATCTCATTATTTTTATCTGACTTTACCTTCCTTCCAAATCAGACAGTCATTTCCACAAATGTTGGTGCAACTGATAAAGCATTATGGCATTGGAGAGATGGTCTCTATGTACCTCCATTCTTTGATCCTACAAATGTTAGAATTCACATTACCTTTTTTTTCAGGGCTGCTTTCCCAGGCCTCAGAGAATCTAGGTTCAGCTGTGCATGAATATGCTTCATCTGCTCTATGCAGTTGTCTACGAGATCAGCTAAAGGGCAAAAGTCTTCAACAGTCAAAAAGATATTCCATTTCCAAACAGTTAAAACAACACATAAAAATCAGATTCGTAAAGCATTTGCTATTTCTCACCAACCTCTCTTCAGTATTTTCAGTGAGATTAAAGAATGAGGAAGGGGGAAAAAACTGGAAGAGAACAAACATGCTAAAGCCCGTTTGCTTTCAAAAGGCTTATTAAGATATTCCAAAAGTCTAATTTATATTTTAGATATGCATAATTTGTTTTAGCGTCAAATCACAACTGAAATTCACGCTCAATTCTAAGACCTATGTTCTCAGATGTCTACATGAGAAATGACAGCACTATAGGAAGTTTACATAAAAATACAGAATCATTCATGCCATATTACTATCATCAAAACTCTGTTTTTTTTTAAAGGTATGCAATATTTTTATGAATATTTTATTATTGTGGAACTGAGAAATGTGTTCCTTTTTTAGCTTCTCTAATGTTTAAGAAAGGGGCTCTGGTGGTACAGTGGTGAAGCATTCAGTTGCTAAGTGAAAAGGCAGCAGTTTGAACCACGAGCTGTTTCACGGGACTGAGACATGGCATTGAAATTCTGCCCCATGGGCAGTTCTATAAGATTGCTATCACTTGGGTTTTTTTGTTTTTTTCAATACTTATGCACAAATTATTTATAATCATTACATAACAAAAATAACCTACATGTATAATATTCTTATTTTAAAAATAGTGCATGTTCACTGAACTTCTGTATAGAAAAATCTATTTTTTTGAGTGACACTCAGATTATACTTTAAACATTTTACATTTTGAATGAAAGAAAATTAGTTAACAAGCTGAGAAATATATAAATTGAACACATCCCACAGAACAAGTGCTGTGCTGTAAGGCTCACCTTTCAGAGCATGTCTCTGTGCCCTTCTGCTGACAGCCAGGAGTGACATCAAGGCATGGGCAGCAACTCTTTTCAGAGGGTCTTTGGAGGATTTTCCTTCATAGCACTGCAAAGAATACAGCACAAACTACCTTGAAGAAAAATTTAATCTACAGCAAATCTGTTACGAGTAAAACATGTGTACTGCTTAATAAACTGCTGCCATTGAGTCAATTCCACCTCACAGTGACCTTATGGGACACAGCAGAACCACCCCAAGGAGTTTTCAAGGAGCACTTGGTAGATTTAAACTGCCGAACTTCTCGTTACTAGCTGCAGTGCTTAACCACTATGCAACCACTGTTTCCACTGCTTAATAGACACTGACAAAACAAAACAAAACAAAACCCATTGCCACTGAGTCAATGCCAACTCACAGTGACTCTGTAGGACAGAGTAGAACTGCCCCATAGAGTTTCCAAGGAGTGCCCAGTGGTTAGCAACTGTAGCACTTAAACACTACACCACCAGGGTTTCCTATACACACTGCTAGATTTCAACTATTCAGTGAAGTTCACTGGACTTGGATAAATCAGAAAGATTTGAGAATGCTCTGTGAATCTAACTGAAAAAGGAATGTAGAATATGGGAAGTCTCACAATCATTTTCAAGGACTGATCATCTTAACAATAAATCAATAAAAGCTTTATTTAGTTTTAACACATATCAAGACTGTGCACATACTCAAAGCCACAAGGGAATAAACCCACAGGTGTAAATTACTACAAAAAGTGTTCAGCAGGAGAAATATCACCAAATTCTTCCTTTCTTTTTCTTGAGACACATTCCTTCCAATCATGCCCACCCAAACAACATGCCTCCCGCATGCTGGGTTCAGCCCAGCTTTCATTTCTGTAATAACAGTTACCTGTAAAATGATACATTTCTGAAACACATACTCCCTAGTTTGTTTGCTTGTTTTTGACTCTTAAAAAAAATCACTCTCAATTATGAAAATACTAACATTTTAGTTGACTTCTTCATACATTTCAATTTACGTTTAAAAGTTTTTACTATAAAACAAGGCAGACATTTTAAAAACGAGAGAACAAAACCCAATATACCCACTGTTAAAAAATTTTTTGCTCAAGTATTTTAAATATTACACATTATAGAATGCTATATTTTAGTAGAAATAATCACAAAGCCATTATCACAGCTAATTAACAATATTTTCTTGGTATCAACCTTTTGATTAGCAGCCAAGTACTTTAACCATTTCACTACCAGTGCTCCTAACTTCTAAATGCCAAGTCCAAATTCAAATTTTCCCTTTTGTCTCAAAAATGCCTCTCACAGTTTGCTTACTGAAATCAGGACCCAGTGAAGTCCTGACATCATATTCACAGGTTACATCTCCTAAATCTAGAACTACGTCACTTCCCTAACACAACTACCTGAGTTTTTGTTGTTATGGAGCTGTTGAGTAAATCAAATCCAAGAAAACCCTGGTGGCACAGTGGTTAAGTGCCATATCTGCTAACCAAAAGATCAGCAGTTCAAATCCAACAGACGCTCCTTGGAAACCCTATGGGGCAGTTCTACTCTCTCCTATAAGGTCACTATGAGTTGGAATTAACTCAACAGTAGTCAGTTTGGTTTGGTTTGGTGATCCTACAGAATGCCTCCCATTCTCAGTCTGCATTTTTGCTTCCTCATGGTGGTATTCAATCTGTCCCCTCTCCTCTGTATTTCCATTAACTGAGTGTTATTAGCTTCAAAGCTATGCTTAGATGCAAGTTCAACTTCAGGATTTGGGGGTAAATCATGTGGACTTTATTGATGACTTTTGATTACACTGTCAAAATGTTATTGAAGGTCAGAATACACTATACAAGAAGGGATGAATACATTCAACTATGAAGGGAGCAAGACTATATGAAGAAGACCAAGGCATCAGGATTGGAGGAAGACTCATCACGCTTCAATACACAGATGGCACAACCTTGCTTGCTGAAAGCAAAGAGGACGTGAAGCACTTACTGATGAGGATCAAAGACTACAGCCTTCAGCATGAACTGTATGTCAGTATACACAACAAAAATCCTCACTGTTAGATCAATAAGCATCATCAGGACAAATGGAAGACATATTAAAGTTGTCAAGGATTTCTCTTACTTGGATCCATAATGAACACCCATTGGAAGTAGCAGTTAAGAAATCAAATGGTGTACCGCACTGGACAGATCGGCTACAAAGACCTCTTAAAAGTGTTAGAAAGCAAAGATGTCACTTGGAGGACTAAGATTCACCTGACTCAGCCTATGGTATTTTTAACTATCTCAGATGCATGTGAAAGCTGTACAATGAGTAATGAAGATCAAAGAACTGACACCTCTGAATAATGGTATTGGAAAAGAATACTGAATATACCATGCACTGCCAGAAGAATAAACAAATCTATGTTGGAAGAAGTTCAACCAGAATGCTCCTTAGAATCAAGGATAGTGAGACTACAATATACTTATTGGGAGGGATCAGTCCCTAAAGAAGGACATCATGCTTTCTAAAACAGATGATGAGCCAAAAAATAAAAAAGAAGACCCTCAACAAGAGGGACTGACAGCATGGCTGCAACAGTGGGATCAAGCATAATGATTGTGACGATGTGCAGGGCTGGGCAGTGTTTCGTTCTGTTGCATACAGGGCTGCTAGGAGTTCGAAACAGCTCAACAGCACTGAACAACAGTAAGAGCTACATCCGCTAAACAAAAGGTCAACAGTTTGACTCCAACTCATACTGACATTGGAAGACAGAGCAGAATTGTGCCACAGAGTTTCCAGGGAGCACCTGGTGGGTTTGAACAGCTTACCATCTGATTGGCTGACATAGCTCCTAACCACTATACCACCAAGGTTTCCCAACAAGGAAAACAAAAGATTGTGCAGGAAAACAAATAAACACTGTCTTCAGCATGGTTCAGTTGTGTATAAAGTTTTCACAGATTTATATGTAAACACTACTAATTGTACTTGATATCATGATATCCAGGCAGTTCTGGGTTACAAACGGGTTCCTTTCCAAAGGCTGTCTTTGAGTCACATTTATACATAAGTTGGAACAGTTAGGTGCAATTCCTGTCTAATCTCACTTAGTTAAATGTTTATCTTAGTGTAGAATGTACCTTTCTGTGCATAAATGACATTAAAGACACACCAGCACCCTGGTGGCCCACTTGCCAAAATATTGGCAGCTTGAATCCACCAGCTGCTGCTCCTTGGAAATCCTATGGAGCAGTTCTACTCTGTCCTATAGGGTTGCTATGAGTCTGAAATAACTTTATGGCAATGATTTTGTCCAGATATACTAAAACCTCTTCAACAAAATAATACAGTAAAAATACTATTATTATTTTGATGGGTGTCAAAACAATGAGTATCCATTTGTTATTACAAATCAACGAATGCATCTTAAATTTTTAATATATAGGCTTTCTGCAGTTTGATTTGTAAATATAAGTTGTATGTAAGTCAGTCGTTTGTACCTAGGAGTCTGTCTGTATCAATACTGCAGGAACAAGACGAGAATTCACTCAGGCTGGGGTGGTGGATGGACAGTGGATGGAGACCTACACCTCACTTCTGTGGTAGAAAGTCAATAGATACTGTCCAAACAGAGTAATCAAGAAAAGGAATACAGTATGTTATTCAGAGACAGGGAAGGAAAATTGTAAATAATCAGCAGAAAAAGGTTACTGCTGAGGAGGAGGAAGTCAAGGAAGGTAACAAAAGTCCCCTATTCCAGGTAAAAAAAAAAAAAAAAAAACTTATGCAACTATTTGGTGTTTTGAAAACTGAATATAGTAAACACATAAGACAAAAACAGAGAAGTGAACAGGTTTGACCCTCAGCAAATCCATATACTTTTCAACTACACAGAGAAGGTCAGAGTAGATTATTTATTCACATGGTACTTACTGCAACTGAAAGAGTAGTTGTGAGCTTCTGTGTGCACAGAGTTTGCCAGGGGGATGGAGTACGGAGCCTGCACGGGGGAGGCTAAGAATCTGAGCACCTGTGTGCACCGGGGTTACACGAGGCAGACAGTGTGAGAACCCTAAGCATGAGATTACAGAGACAGAAAACTAGCTTCTGGCTGATCCAAACACACAGATGTAGAAAAACAAATCAAAGGGATACAGAGTAATTTTACATCTTTTTATCAACCACAGGAAGAAAGGAAATATGGTAACTCAATGAAATTTACTCAAATCTTATGCACTTTTAAAATTTAATTCCTTCTGCACATTATGTGATCTTGATACTTCACATCTAAATCATTTTGCTTTCTTTCCAAAAGACACTTAATGTAAAAACTGGACTTTCTAATTACAGTGAATGTTTGTCAATACAATGAACATTTATCAACATAGTGGTAGCTCAAAACTATAAGCCTTCTCTCCAACAGATTTATGTTGAATGTACATTCACTAATAATGGTGCAAAGTATGTTTTCTAAAATTTGTTGATTCCTTGGAGCCCTATTCCTAGATACTAGATCGACGGCACTTGGCTTGGCTTGGCCTGAGTACTGCATTTCCTAAAACAATCAACTATATGAGACAAAAAATGAACATTTACCCAAAAGCAAACTTGAGAACATAAGGAGGGGAAGGAACACTAGATCAATGGAAACAGAACAAATAGAATGGAAATGTAAGAATGCTGGCACACTGTAAAAGCTTCAGAACCAATGTCACAGAACAATTGGTATACAAATTGTTATACAGTAATCTAATTTGTTGTGTAAACTGTCACCTAAAACACAAGTTTTTTTAAAAAAGGACAGGTAATAGTTTCTTAGAGAATATTCAGACTAATGAAATCATCTCAAACAGAACCGAAGACAAAAACAAAACTACACATTCTTCAAGAGATATGTAACAAATACATACTTTCAAATACATATTCCCCAAAGGATAGTAACGTAAAGCAGCCATTTAAAAAACACTCCGCCAAGATCCTTTAATTGAAGTTCCAACAGAATAACTTAGAAGGCAGATGGAGAACTTTAGAGCCAGCTGGTAATGTGACACAAACTTCTCTATGCGTGAAGAACTGAATCAGAAAAGGTTAAGTGATTTTTCAAAAATTACACACCTCATTTTTTTTAAGTATGGCTTTACAGTTTATACCTTAAATGACACCAGTTTTAGAATATTATTGCTTCTGATAAAGACTGCAGTTTACAGAAGAAAACAGCCCTTGATGATTATAAGGATGGGTAGGGAGGGAGAGGAATATTCACTAATTTGATAATAGACAAGAATTATTTCAGGGGAAAGGAGAGACAACACACAGTAGAAGAGAGGTCTGCACAACTAGACCTACCCAACAGCTAAGAAGTTTCCTGAATACAACCAAACAGAGTAGCGAGAACAGAGGACTGCGGACCATGGTTTCCGCAGACATCCAGATCAATGGACATAGCCAAGTTCATTAAGAAAATGTTCTGCATCCTACTTTGGTGAGTGGTGCCTGGGGTCTTAAAAGCTAGCAAATGGTCATTTAAGAAGCATCAACTAGTGTCAGCACAAATCCAGCAAAAGAGAATGCAAAACATCAAAGACACAGAAAATATGAGGTGAAGAGACAGAAACAACCATGTAAACCAGAGACTACACTGATACGAGACCTGAAGAACTGGTTTACCACCAATGACTGCCCTGACAGGGAACTTAACAGTCCCTCACAGAGTAGGAGAAACACAGCATGCAGAACTTGAACGCTAGTAAGAAGACCAGACTTGACAGTGTGACAGACTGACAACACAGCCTCTGGACTCTCTGTTAATCCAGAACTGAAACCATTCCAGAAGCCAACCCTTCAGACAAAGATAGAACTGGTCTACAAGATATGAAATGACACTGGTGGAGACTGTACTTCTCGGTTTAGGTAGATACAGGAAACTAGCAGAGCAGCTTCTATCCAGAGGTGAGATGAGAGGACCGAAGTAGACAGAAGCTGGCTGACTGGACATGAGAAATGCAAGGTGGAGGGAGGACTGTGCTATCGGTGTGGGGAATGCAGCTAGGGTCACCTAACAAAGTGTAAATTTTCATATGACAAACTGACTGAAATTATAAACTTTCATTTAAAATACAACAAAAAATAAAGATTGTAGTTTGTTTCCTAGACCCACAGCACACACATACACATATGAAGATTCACACCCACAATCCACTGCTGTTAAGACAATATTCATAGTGGCCCTATAGGGCAGTATAGAACTATTCCACAGAGTTTCCAAGGAACATCTGGCAGATCTGAACTGTCAACCCTTTGGTTAGCAGACATGGCACTTAACCGGTATGCACTGGGGTTTCCATTAAGATACACAGGATTTAAAATTCTGTTGCTGTTTAATTTCTTTCAATAATATTTTAATTCACAAATCATGTTCATATAAGAGAGCAAAGAAAAAATAGTGTTTGCAACTTGGAAAGCTCATTAAAAAGTGCTCCGCCTTACATGAGGCATAGATTTTCTCATAAATGCGTCATGGGTACAATTCCTTTTTCTTTGTCGTACCACTTACCTATCTCTTCTAACAAAAATCATATAGCCTTATTCTACTATTTATATAAACAAGGACAAGAAGAGTATGATTTATTAGGAAACATGATTTGAATAACTGGCTAATGTATCCATAGCCATATAGAATACTTTGCATCACTTGTAATTTGGTAAAAACGGAGAGGAGGATTAGTCGTTAAGAAAATCATTCAGTCATCCTGTGGCTCTAGGATATGTAACTCTTCGGCCAGGAAGGGAACACTCAAAAGATTATAAACAAAAACTTTGATAATAAAGAAAGTTACAAAGGGTAGGGTGAATATAGCAAATTCTTCCAGCTTAGAGTTTTTCCTAAGTACACTATTTTATTACAGTTATCATCCTCACAGGGATCCACATCTATTATCAGCCTAAACACAGCACCACTGATAAGTCCTGGAGGAAAAAGACACTCATAGCTAGAACTCCTCAAATGTCCCTAGATTCCATAGGATTGGTGTGGGAACCCAAGTCCTCCAAAAGAAGTCAGACTTGGGGAATTGTTTTCTCTTCTACAGCTGTTTGCCACATGGACCTAGGCCGGGGAGAGGAGAGACCAAGCACTGTTCTCACAGCACTTTTCTCTGAGGGAAACAGAGGCAGGGCTCAACACTGCATTTAAATTCCCTCAACTGGAAAGCATGTCTACAGGCACAAAGGTCTCCCTCCAGAGTAAAGTACTCAGTCAAGGCCACAGTCAGGAAATTAGTGATCAGACTGGATTGGAGGGCAGCAGGAGACTTTCAGAAAGGTGTGAAGTGGAGCGTCCTCAATGGGACTCTGTTCACTACTAAGAGGAAAACCTGCTGTTCTGAAGAGGAATGAAATGACTGTGATAGGGTCCAGTTTTTTTTGCAAACTCAGCTGAGTGAAACAAGAGGGAGCAGAGAACCACCGAGAAGCTGAGGCTAACCAAGAATAAATGCTTTCTATAGGAATGCTTTGAGATCTTTTTTCCCTAGAAATCCAGGGTCCTGAAGGAGCTGCTGGAGACACAGGAGAAAACATAAGAGTCTGACTATGAGAAATTAAGTCTGCTACAGAGAGGACAACTTCAGCCTGGGCCTTCTTATCTAAGCTCTGAAGGGTAGGTGGCTATCCATTACTCCCTCCACACACCAGGCTCCAGCTGGGCCAGGAGATGCCCTCCCTCTTCCTGGTAGCCTTATCTGCATTCTGCATAATATAGGCCAGTGCTCAAAATGCACAAGTAGGCATGACCATGACTTCTGCAGGCGGAAAAGAAGCAAAATCTCCACATTCTAAGCAGCAAACAGAACCGGAACAATTCAGTTGACAGTAATAGCTCGCCTGTCTTCTATAAAAACATTGTTGGTTAAGTCAGAAACTTAAGAAAACTCTTCAGTGCACATTGAACTACCTTTTTGCCCTTCACTGAGAACACAAAAATCATAAAACCATATGGTTATTAGAAAAGTGAGGTCTAACATTGAAAATCAAGTGATATTCCTATATGTAAAAAACAATCACATAACTTGAACTTAGGAAAATATTTCTTTTTTTGATTAATCTACTTAAAGACAGCAATATTTTAGTGACTATAGAATATTTTTTGACAAATGAAATCCTTGATTAACATTTTATGACTATAAAAAATAAGTTTATAAACAAGAAACAGGCAGTTGAGATCACAAAAGGGTAACATCCTATAATTACGTAAGTCCATCCATTTCTATACACATACACCAATACCACACCTACTCCCACTGAATCAGTTCCCACTCTTAATAATCCTAAAGGACAGAAGTCAAACTGTCCCACTGAGCCTTCTAAGGAGCAGCTGCTGGATTTGAACTGCTGACCTTTCAGTTAGAGCTGAGCTCTTAACCATTACACCACCAGGGCTCCTTTATACATACAACCACCCACAAAAACATATGGTTCACTGACGTGAATCTAGTGTCATCTTAGTGAATATATTTTTAGAGATATACACATATCTTTACAATGGCAGTACAATTGAATCACACTGCATTTCTGAAACAAAGCCATTTTAGTCATAAGATGGCATTGTTTTAACAAACTGCTGGATTTAGACAACTACTACTTCTGCTTTAACTTTCATATCACATTTATTAAAGAAACCAGCCAACATTGGGAGGGGGAGTAGCACGGAGTGAGGCCACAAAAGTGTTAATTACTTTTTTAGTTCAAATGATTGAAAGCAATTTTACAAGAACCAAGAAGCAAAGTCAATTCCCTTAAACATTAAACAGATAAATAAATCGAGTTTTGGCTGTGAAAAATTAAGAAATAATATACCTGAAGAATAACTTCACTAAGTCGTGTTAGTGCTTTCTGATTTTCCTCAGTTTTATCAATAAATAAAGTCACTGTTGGACTGTGGTACATATTTGTTTTATCCTGCAGACATCTTTTTGCTTCTTCAGTCAAGAGAAGAGAAAGGAACTGCAAGCTGGCAGTATACAGCACAGGGCATGTGACAGACAAACCCACACATCTGCAGAACATATCTAAAAGACAGAATAATTTCAGATTATACTGTTTAAAAATTTCTTTAAAATTAAAGAAACAAAACATAAATTTGAGTAATTAATAAGACAATTATTATTTCTATGAAGTAAAGCTATCAACAGCTCAAGTATCACAAGAACAACTAGTGTATAAAAGTAAATTAGTTGATATTAAGACAACATTGAATAAACAAATCTATCTGATTTTCATTTAATTTGTGTTCTTTTCATATTACAGAGTGAGTCAGTCTGTGTGTGTATCATTTGCTAAGATCCAAAGTGAGTGTATTATTTAGTTGGTGAGTATATATCCTCACAGTCTTCACAGGTCTGTTGGAATCCACAAGGACTTCTCTAGATTTTTTAATGTCTTTGATTTCAGTGCTAACAAAAAATTAATATAACTATACTTTGTACTATCTAGTTATCATCTTATAACTGTAGTTATATTTCCCTTTTCAAACAAGTTGATGCCAGATAGTACTTAAAAAGCAAGATTTTGTATGCAGTGTTAGCAACTTCAGTGGTGTAACGGTTAAGTGCTACATCTGCTAATCAAAAGACTGGCAGTTCAAATCCACCAGGCACTCCTCAGAAACTCTATGGGGCAGTTCTACTCTGTCTTACAGGGTCACTGTGAGTCAGGATGAACTCAACAGCAGTGAGTTTCGCTTGGTTTTTAGTATGCAGTGTTGGTTTGCCAAGGAGCAAAGCCTTCATGGTAGTTAAAATGCAAAATAAGAGTGGTAATGAATGGATTTGTCAACATGTAACAAAGTAGCAACAGCAAGGAGGCCAAACTTCAAACAATCTACACCAAATCATTCATTACTAATTTCCTGTTATGAGCACTGATGTAGTCTAATTTAAAATAACATTTGTTGTATTATACTAATTTCATTGATATGCTGTCATGGTTGGAATTGTGTCCCCCCAAAAATGTGTGCAGCCACGTGGCTGGGATATGGTTCGCAGTATCTTGGGACTGTCCTCCATTGTGTGGTTTTGCTAACCTGTATGTTAAAGGACTAGGGTGGGGCTGTGAATTCCTGCTGTGGGGAGAGTTTCCCTGAAGTATGGCTTGCCCCACCCTTAATGCTTTTAGCTTGCAAGAAATAAAAGGAAAAAGAAACAAAGGACAATTTGAGAACCTCGCTACCATCAAGCAAGCAGCACCGGGAGCAGAGTGTCATTCAGACCAGAGGTTCTTGCGTGAGGACGCTCCCTGGACAAAGACTGATGCAATACCGGACTTTCCTCCAGAGCCGACAAGGGAAAAGTCTTTCCCTGGAGCGGACACCCTGAATATGGACTTGCAACCTACCGGACTGTGTAAGAATAAATCTTTCTTTGTTAAAGCCATCCACTCTGTGGTATTTCTGTTAGAGCAGCCTAGCTGACTAAAACATATGCATATCACTTGTTTTGTGATTTTGCTGTATTCCATTTTTAAATTATTTTGGGTGTACACATGAACAAGAGCTATTAAACTGTATGAATTTGTCTACCTAAATCTAAGCTTACACAAATTTAAGTAACATAAAAAATTACGCTAGTCAGCTGTGAGGTTTCTTGAGAATTGTTATTAAGTGCTGTCAAGTTGGTTCTGATTCATAAAACACTGCCCAGTCCTGTGCCATTTCCACAGCTGTTGCTATGTTTCAGCCCACTGTTGAAGCCACTGTGTCAGTTCATCTTTTGGAGGGTCTTCCTCTTTCTTTGCTGACCCTCTACCATAACAAGCATGACATTCTTCTCCAGAAACCACTCCCTCCACAGTACATGAGATAAAGTCTTGCCAGCCTTGCTTCCAAGGAGCATTCTGCTGTACTTCTTCCAAGAATTATTCATTCTTCTGGCAATCTACATTATATTCAATATTCTTCACCAATACCACAATTCTAAGGTTTCAGTTCTTCTTTGATCTTCTTATTCCTTGTTTAGCTTTGACACGCGTATGAGGAAATTGAAAATACCGTGGCTTAGGTCAGGCATTCTTTAGCCCTTCATGTGGCATCTTTGTTTTTCAACACTTTAAAGATGTCTTTTGCAGCAGATCTGCACAATGCAATATGTTCTTTGATTACCTGACTACTGCTTCCATGGATGATATGGATCCAAGTAAATGAAATTCCTGACAATTGTAATATTTTCTCCATTTACACTAATATTGCTCATTTGTCCAGATGTGAGGATTTTTATTTTCTTTATGTCTGGGTATGATAATTCATACTGAATCTGATCTTCATCATAGAATTATCAGGAAAATTACATTCCTTTAAATGGGTCTCAATATTAGCCAAGTTTGAGAAAAAAAAAATATTGTAGATAACAAAAGTTACCATAGGATGTTACATGGGCATCTGAAAAGGACAAAGATCAAAAAAAGTGAAAAATATTATGGCAAAGACTATCGATTATAATTTTTATGAATTATGCTCCCATTCACATTATTATTACCAAAGCTGTTTACTTAGCACATTATTTTTTATTAGGTGCATTATTACATACAACTGGATTTGTATTTTGTAGGAAAATTTCAAAATTAATGTCTTTTTTAATCACCAGGGAGGTAACAACCAAAAACCCACTGCCACTGAGTTGATTCCAACTCAAAGCAACTAGGGAAATAGTTTTAGGTAAACTGTCTTAAATTAAGAGAGGTCAGCCAATTTTTTTTGTAAAAGGCCACACAGTAACCATCTTAAGCTTTATGGGACTTATACTTTGTCACAAATAAAACCAAACAATGCCACTACTGTAGCACAAAAATAGCCTGAGTCAAGATGTAAAGATAGGAGCACAGCTGTGGTCCACTAAAACCTGACCAAAACAGGCAATGGGCCAGAACGTGGCCAGCTGACTTAAGTGTCCCATGTGAATGGCATTTTATTTTATATTATTGGTTATTCAGGAGGTAAACTGATATTCCCCCCACAGATACAACAGGAAAATCTCAACCTTACCATCTCTTTCAATCTCTATTTCTTTTAACTTAATAATGATCTCCAACATGAGCACTATGCCCCATGTGGTACACTCAGAACTCTTATATCCAGACAACTAAGATTTCTGGTTCTTGATGAGCATAAATTTTCCATACATCTTAATTCAGAATTACCTCTCTGGTTAACACATATGTGTTTACAGAATGACCAAATGATAAAGTGTAGGGCGGAAAAAAATCAACTGAATTACTCGACAACTTGGAGAGTTAAGAGAACTTAAGTTGGAACACATTTCAATTGATTATAAATATTTATGTAAAAGAAGGTTTATGGTTATGCTAAAATTGAGAAATGAAAAGACTTTCTGAAAAATTAAAGAGTAGTTATTTTAAAAAGAATCACCATTTACCATACTTCAAGCAAATAACATATACGTTCTTGATTTGCTTGCCAACCAGGCCCTTCCCCTGGCAAAAATATTTTTGTAAGCACGACTACACCAATCTTTGTTCACAAGTTGCTATTAAAAAAAAAAAAAATTAGCACAGCATGTTATCTATGTAAAAATATGGCACTTTTTAGTAGGCAATTACTATATTAAAATTATGTTATAAAAAACTAACTACATTGTCCTCTTAGCATTTCTTGTGCTACAAGAAAATCTTGCTGTCTTTAGACAAGATGATATTTTTATTATAACTTCCCATGTTATTGCATACACAGGATTTCATGTATGCAGATTTACACACACAGTACATGTATATTACATTGAAGGAGACTGATTTCTATACCAACACAAGCAAATCTATTGCACTGCTTTATATTTATATCACATGTTATCTGCATGAAACCAAAGATTTCTCTTAATTCTTTTCATGATAGCTTGAAAGGTGTTTCAATTTTTCACAAATGTATGTTTTGGGCTCCTCAACAACACTGTAATCTCTCAAACGTGAAGCCCTTTCATATGCTATGCCACAGAACTTAATTTAAAGGAATTTACATATCTAACAATGAATAATGATCATCTCGGTTGTCATGAACAGAAAACCACAACCCTTGGAAAGTATCTTCTTACCAGTCATCGCTGCCCAGTGCCTGGCCATAGTCGCCGAAATATATGGGAAAGACACTCCCCCAGCTTTCCTTAGCAGTGCAGTCAGAAGGCTAAATAAATGTGTCCACGTGCGATGAAAAGCCAGTACCAACTGTGTATCTATAAGATTAACATCAAGACATTTCAAGTAATTAACACAGAGAAGAAAAATAACTCTTCAAAATATGAAACTACAGACATTTAAATTATGAGCATACATTTACTGAATGAAGACAAATGTAACTCAGTGTGATCCAAAATTTACTTCTTTTTTCGCTTGTTTCAGTAAAGTATCTCCCTTCTATCCTTCTACACACAGGCCAATAAAGACACACTCACAAGCTGTCCCCTTACTAAAGAACATTTAGCAGCAACTGAATATTAAGCTGTAACTTCAGAAACACGTATTGGGCACATTACAGAAACAAGTCATTGTTTGTGCTATTCTGTGAAAGTGAAGTGTCAGCTGTTTTTTTTACACTGTCTAGCAGCCTTGTGCAGAAGGCAAAAGGGAAAACAGAATGCCCCAAGGTCAAAGAAGAAAAGAATAGATAATTTCTTTAAAGAACCAAGAAACAGATGGCCCCACAGAGAAAACTAAGACACAAGAGAAGACTTTGCAGCTTTGCCTATGGCTACATATTGTGCAATTAACCTCTGAAGGTAAGAACATTATTTCCCCTTTTATCTAAGTTAGAACTCTTAGCGTCTTCTCCAACCACATGACCAGCAATATCTGCTATCTGTCACCTGACTTCATCACAAAATATACCTTAGACTTCCCCTTGGTGTTCAGCATCCTGGAGTATTAGAAAACAGAACCTTATGGGGAGTTTCAATTAGCAACTCTTGGTTCTAGTCAAGTCTTTCTCAACCTATTGTCATTATCTCCTCTCTGATGAGCCTTAATACGTCTTAAGACATTTTTCCAAATCACCATCTCTGTGAAATTTTAAGTGTAGACCAGTTGCATTTCTGATTATGTATTGCATGTGTATCTGTGCTTTACACATCAAAAGAGTTAGCTTTGTATTTTATAGTTATTATTTTTATTCAATGCTGGCTTAAGAATAGCTGAATACAATATTTAAGGTTAAAGCTAAATCAAAAAGCTATTAACAAATAACTGCTTAAGTATACTCACTGAATAACTTTTAACACAGCTTAATACATTATATAAAATTTAACCTAATTTATTTCCTTCTGTAAGCTGTAACAAGTCAAGCTATATATTCAAATTAACAATTTATATAAATATGAAACTAATATAATTAATTTTTTTTAAAAATCAAAACAATTTTAAAATAAGTTAAGAGTTAATTTCTTCAAAATTATTTTAGTGAACTTTTAACTTTTGCTAAATATAAAATAATAGCTTTTAACCACCTTCTGATGTACACACAAATACTGCTGACACTTTTTTCTTTTTTGGCACTTAAATATAATTAATGATAGGTTTGATATTTTTATAAAATTGCATAATAAAATATATGCTATTTTATTTAATTCTCCCAAATCACACACAAAAGCAAGAAGGTCAATAAGCAGCAGCCACAGGCTACCTCTGACAATAGGACATTGGGACCAAGCAATTAAAAGTCCTCCACTCACACACAGCCATCTATTTGCTGTGGTTCTGCAACACTGACCTTGCAAACACTCTGTGTATCTCTCATGAACTCAAAGTCAGTACTGCTCAAGTGACACCCAAGAAAACAAGAGAGAGTTAAGTCCTAAGGAATAAGATCTCACTGGGGTAGGGTTGAGCTCTGGAGGGCCATAAGCTACCACAACATCTGAGAGTTTTCCATCTCCTTCCCCTAGGATTCAACTTTTCCTCCCTTGAAGGTGTTATCATTCCTGTTGAGAATGCTTACTTAAGACATCATGGGCACTGAGGGATCACTCATCCTCTAGCATTGGAATAATTCAGACAATGAGGAGACATTGAAGACTGGCTTTGCTGGGCTTCAGGAAACACTTCACGTACCAAAGCCCCAAACAAGCAAATCCAAAAAATTGAAACACAGAAAGGATGACAGAATTACTGATTACTTCATTATAAACCATTTTAAGTAATAATATTTGACTTTTTTAAAAGAATCTTGCCATTGTTTCCATTTTCCCTACTACTAAGCACTACATTCAGCTTTTCATCATAATACTTTTCAGAAATTTAGTACTTTGAGAAATTTTTTTCTAAATTTTTTATACTTGTTATTCCAAATGGCTTATTAGCTGGTAATCTGGTCTTACCCATAATTTATAAGAATATCTGATTATCTAAAACTCACTGTACTTACTGATACCATATAACAACTCTGCTTTCCTTTAAACTGGCAGCACTGGACCAGTCCTTTATTATACCACATACTTGCATCAAAGTCTCCTGGAACCACTTAAAAGCATCTAAACTATAAAACAATTTAAAAGGCTTTGAAAGCACTAGCAAAGGCCAACTCAAAGATTACCCTTAGAGTCAGTCTAGTGCAGAATAAAGACTTTTTTTCCCTCACAATTATGCATTCCTATCCAAAATTAAAATAGCAGAACTTGCCTACTACATCTTCGGTGCATATGGTGAGAACCTGGATGATGTTTGCGAGCAGAGGTTTCAGGAGCTCCACCTGAGCCAAGAGGTCAGGGTCTACCAGCAGGCAGGACTGCAGGAGCCTGGATACAGAAGATAGGTATTCCAGGAGGAAGGAGACCTGCCAAAAAAAGAGACTGAGTAAGCTGATGCAGATCATACACATCATTTCTTTGTAAAGTGAGTTGATGAAAAACTAAAACAATAATTTTTAAATAATGTAAAATTAAAACAAAGTAGATATTATTTTTCTCTTTAAGCATGCCATTCATGATTATTATCAACAGTCTCAACTATGATAACATCAAACTAAACCATATTTTCAGTGCTAAACTGTGAATTCCATTTAGAGAAAGAAAATCTCTGTATTTCTTCAAGTTGCTAAACTGCAGAATCAGTATTCAGGAGAAGAAGAAAAGAGCATTCCAAAGCCATAAGTCTACAACTCTGTAAAGAAACATCAGAAAATATTCTCTGAAGCAGTCAACTGAGGAAAAAATAAAGGAGGGAAACAAACCTAACAACCTAGCTATTGCTACAAATAAAAGACAAGTATGTTCTTTCCTTGGCCATCAACTATCCTTTAGTACAAAAATACTACTTTTAATTTTAAAGGAAAAGATGAAATCTTTTCCAATATTACCCTAAAAAACCATCGTTGTGATACTATTTGGTACTGATATTATAACAAATATTTACTGGCAAAAATACTTTGAAAATACAATTTTCTGGATGTGTGTTAACTGGAAGAATGAGATATCTCGAACAATGAGATACTCCATATAAGGAGAACAATTAAGAGGCATTCTAACATCAGGCTCTCTATAAGCAACCAGGCTTTTTCTCCCACCTGATTTTGACGTTCTCTTAGAGTGAGAGCCAGGGTTTGTTTCATATTTGTAGAGGGGTAGGTGCCTCCTAAATAAATGGCTTGAGGCTATTTCAAAGCAGTTCCTTTGTCTTACTCTTCTTGAGGAGTAAGCCCTCCCTTATTTAACCTCCAGAAATATTTTATATAAAGGTATATGTGACAGTACAGGCTCCTACTAAAGTTACAGCAAGTCTGACCTCTGGACAGATGAAGTGTTACCATAAACAACTATGCCATGGAAAGGGAAAATTTGTAAGAAGAATTAAAGAGAAAAGAGCTGAATTGCTAAGGGTTCTTTGTTGTAATTTATATAACTGGGTGAGAGTGGGGTGCTACTCTAGCAAATACCTACAACACGGAAGCGGTTTTGAAACTGCGAATGGACAGAAGATTCAGAAGGAACGAAGAAGGTACAGATAGGGAGAAACAATGGAGGACGGGTTGTGGCAGCAGCGGCAACAGAACCAGAGGCAGCGCTGGTGCCGACCCATGGAGCAAGAGAGCTAAGTGCTCGTGCACAGAGTTTGCCTCATGGAACAGGGTGTCTCTGGGCACTTGAATCGGTGGAGCTAGCCTTGCTGACCCACAGAGTAAGAGAGCTGAGTGCTTTTGTGCAGGACGCCTTCCAGCAAGAGTGGGATGCCTCTGGGCACTTAAATCAGTGGAGCCACAGAGCTCGGGAACACCTGCCCCGGCAGGGCTGATGTGGGCCTGAGGCCTATGCCATGTGGCCATAAGAAGCAGAACCTGAAGAGACAAACAGCGTGAGACGCTAAGCTGCCTCAGTCTCAAAAGGTATGACCATGATCTACCTCAAGGGTTTGAAAGGGTGTAACCATGACATCCTGTGTTTGTAAGGGTGGAACTGCCACTCAGTTGGGCTTAGAGTGCACCGAAAGCCGACTGGGCAGAGTTTCTGTCCAAGTGGGCCTTGAAGGCAGAGTTGTAGTACGGCACTGGGGGGTCTCCACTCAGAAACCAGAGAGTGTGGCCAATACCTAGAGTCTGGAGGACAAGGCCATTGTGTAGAATGTCTCAGAAAATGTAAGAGTATTTTCAAAGCTTTCAGGGCTAATGTAATGTGTTCTGCTAACTTGCCTGTTGTCTGTTAATGTCTTCTTTCCCTCCAGTTTCTCTCATTTGTAATGGAATGTCTAACTTGTGCCTGTTCTGCCACTGTACCTTTAGAAGCAGATAGCTTACATTCTAGGTTTGACAGATGTAGAAGAGTTTTTGAATTTTGGACTTGGAATGATTTAAGACTTCTACCATATGGGATAGGCATGATCTTGCTATGATGAGATGAATGTGTTACATGTTTCAATGATGTGATTTTTGGGGTGCCAACAGATGGGATGTGATGGATTGAATTGTGTCCCCCCAAAAATACGTGTAGCCATGTGGCTGGGCCATGATTCCCTGTATCTTGTGATTGTCCTCCATTTTGTGATTTTCCTATGCTGTATGTTAAAGGATTAGGGTAGGACTGTAAATCTCTTTATATGATCACCTCCCTATTCCACTGTAAAGGGAGTTTCCCTGGAGTATGGCTTGCCCCACCCTTAATCCTTCCATCCTAGAAGAGAGAAAAGGAAAGAGAAGCAAGCAGAAAATTGGGAACCTCACACCATCAAGAAAGCAGCACCAGCAAAACAGTGTGTCCTTCAGACCTGAGGTTCCTACACCAAGATGGTCCCTGGACAAAGACGGATGCAATATCAGAATTTCCTCCAGATCTGACAAGGGGAAAGCCTTCCCCTGGAGCAGACATCCTGAAATTGGACTTGCAACCTACTGGACTGTGTAAGAATAAACTTTCCTTTGTTACAGCCATCTACTCTATGGTATTTCTGTTAGAGCAGCACTAGCTGACTAAAACAAGAGCTGAACTGTTAAGGGTTCTTTTTTGTAATTTATATAATTGGGATTAAAACAAAATATTGATACATAACTGACAACCAACCACATGCATTCAGCACACTTATACCCACACTGGACCATATAACCCTATCATCTAATTTCTGCACAAATACTTCAGCCATGCACCCTGCAGCCTGTTCCCTCACCTCCTCAAGTCTTTTTTCACTAATCCAAACACAGCAAGCCATCCCTTTGCTGACTCATTCTTTGCTCATCCTCCTTAATTTTTTCCATACCATGTCACCAACTGATAAGACACTTTATGTTTTCTTTACTGGTTTATCATCTGTGTCTACATCCAGGACAGTGACTCCATGCGGGTAGGGATGCCTGTCTACTTGACTCACTGACACATCACTTGCACCTAGAGCAGAAGCTGGTAGAGCAGATGCTCAAACACTGTTCTGGAATGAATAAGTGAGTAAACAATTTAAAGAAATGACCTCATGTAAGTACAAATAGCCAAGCAGCATTTAATTTACACAAAACTACCTGCTGTGGTAGTTAAGAGGTAGGCTCTGGAGCCAACCTGCTCTGGCTGGAATCTTGTCTCACCTCTTGTTCCAGTCTGAGCACACAGAATAACTTATATGATTGTTGTGATACAAATTAATATAAATAAGCACCTAATAAACTTTTGATACTATTATTATTCATTCATTCTTCAAGTACTGATTGTCTGCCATGGACAAGCACTGCCATGGACACATGGAATACATGGCACCCACTAGGACCCTCTGACCATACCTCCCCTCACAGTTCCCATTGGCACTCTGGCCCTCACTATATCATCGAGTATGCTTCAGTCTCAATACTCCCACTCTGTCCCACAAGACCAGCTTCTTTATTCATTTCCAGTCACACACTATGGTCTCAAAGCGTCCCTGAATACCCTTAGTGAACTCTCAGAATTAAAATATTACTCTTAAATATAAAAGAAAACAAGAAACCTTTCTCAACGTGACCCTATTTCTGGTATCACTCCCCATTGCCCACTTGAGTTTTCTTCATAGAAATCTACCATCATCCTGGCACACATGGATTCACTTGGTGTCTGTTCTCCCATCAATATTAACTAACTGAGGGAAATGTTTTTGTTTTGTTCACTAAGGAAAGATCGTGGTACACAACATGTAGTTAATAAATATCTGTGGGATGGATAAACAGATGAATGGAGGAGGCGTCATTATGCAAATAAGCACAAGAACAAATAAGAAAGCGCCCTGAGACACATGCTTCAAGGATGATGTCCACAATATCACCTAACCTGTAGCAGATCTGACCTCTAATAGGGAGCTCAATGATTTCCAAAGTAAGAGATTCTTACTTGTGCCGCCTTAAATTCACCATCCCAAATAAATTATGAAGCCCTTCTTAAAATTTAATTTTTAAGATATTCATCTATAGCTACACAAAAGAATCACTAAGCACACTTGTGCATACAGGTTCTAGATATAGAAAAAATTCTGAAAAACAGTAAGTTATCTGTGTAGTATCAAAATGAACACATTCCTATTAGGTTGTGTTTTGAAAATACATGTAATTTATCCACTAAGCCTTTTAACAAATACAACTTGGGTGAAAATAACAGACATAACAGATATGGTCTGTAATGCAGAAAGTGGGTTTTACCAACTCTGTATTTTTATATGGTACTCAAAGTCACCCAGACACTTGAATCTATATTATAACTGGTTAATGGGTGCATAAATGGGCAATATTTCATTGTTATATAGAATGTTGCTACAAGTCAGAGTCAACTCAACAGCAACTAACAAGGACAACAAATGATAGAGTCAGGAATGAAATCTAGGTCTTCAAACTCACTGCTCCTTATCATTAAAAAATGTCTCATATTAAAATTTTAAGAACTTAAATAAAGGGGTGTTATTGGTGCAGTGATTAACAATGGCTGCTAAGCAAAAAGTTGGCAGTTCAAATCCAACAACTGCTCCTTGGAAAACCAACAGGACAGTTCTACTTTGTCCTAGCAGGTTACTGTTAAGTCAGAATCAATATGACAGCAATGGGTTTGACTTGGTTTCAATTTAAATAACCTCATGAAACCATGTATATTTGAAAATGCTTTCTTCCTTCATCTCATGGTTACTATCTCCTTAGCAGAGTGTTTACTTACTTAAAGCAAAGACTCACAAATGCAGACACAATGCGTAGAGGTGCACATGGAAAACACACCTGAGCCAGAGCGTGTTCAACTGAATAGGAGAAAGGCAGGGGAGTCCTGAGTTCCTGGACACACTTTTCTATGAAGGCAGGAGCTGCAATACTATTACAGACAGAAAAAGAAAAATCATTAGGTAATCATAATTCTTCTTGTTCAAGATTAATAAAGCTACATATGTACTTTGAAGTTAACCTTGATTAGATTTCAAGACAATAAATCTTTTTAATTCAGGAAAATGCCTATGAATACATTCTACAAAATTTCAAAAAACAGTAAAAGTTCTTATTAGACAAATGTGAAAAGCAAAAAATTAAAAAAAAAAAAGAATACCTAAAAAACTCTTAACAGGAAATAAAATATAAGAAGTCTTTTTGGAAGAAAAGCAAACAAGAGTAGTATGTTTTTGCTTACTTTCCTATTTAAAATAGGGAGGAAACTGGCAGGAAAATCAATTCCAATTTATTGTTGTTGTTAAATGTCATCACATCAGGTTAGGTCCATAGTGACCCCATGTACAAGACAACAAAAAGATGTCCAGTTCCCAGTCCTGTGCCACCTGGATTGTGGATGCAAGTAAAACAAAATCCTTGACAACTTCAAGACTTTCTCTGCTTATCAAGATGTTGCTTTTGGTCCAGTTGTGAGAACTTTTGTTTTCTTTATGTTGAGGTGTAACCCATTCTGAAGGCAACAGTCTTTGATCTTCATTAGCAAGTGCTTCAAGTCCTTGCCACTTTCAGCAGGTGACGTTCTATCATCTGTATAATGCAATTATTAATGATTCTTTCCCTAATCCTGATGTCCAGCTCTTCTTCATATAGTCCAGCTTCTCAGATTTGCTCACTATACAGATTAAATAAAGTGAAAGGATACAACCTTGATGCACACCTTTCCAGGATTTAAACCAAGCACCGTTCTTTTGTTCTGTCTCAACAACTGCCTCCTGGTGTACATACAGGTTCCACACAAGGACAACTAAATATTCGGGAAATCCTATTGTTTCCAGTGTTAGCCATAATTTGTTATGATCTACACAAATGAACGGCTTAGCATACACAAGCAAACATGTTTTTGGTACTCTCTGCTTTCACCAAGATCCATCCGACATCATATCAGCATTGATACCCTTCACTCCATCTCGAAGTTCCAATTTGGAAAGTAAAAAATAAAGCAAAACAAACAAATGAGGAAATAGTTTTTCTAGGTCATAAATTAAAAACAAGTATGGCAATATGTTAATCCTTTATCTAAATGCCACAGAAGCCTCTTAGCTGAATCCTATGAAGCAAGAATATTCCTAAACCTCCATTTGGTCATTCTTGAATCAGAAAGTCAATCAACTAAAAGTTCCCTTTTCCAACTTTAAGAGGCACTGTAGTAGAAAGAAAGATGACAAAGAAATATAAAAAGGTGAACATATTAACAACTCACTGCATACTATAAATGGCAAAGTTACTGAGTAATCACAATTCAGTGAAGTAAAACAAAGAACGCTTCCTTCTTGTTTGAGTTTTCTTAATATTATACCCAAGAGAAAGAAAAATAATCTTGGCAAAGACAAAGGAAAACATTATTTCAGACAATGCATGTTCAAAGACAAAGAGACAAAGGAGCAAGAATACAAATGACTACACGGTTAAAAGGAAGTGGGTATGCTTGGCTAGAGTAAACTGGATGCCAAGAAAAGAAGAGAATGAACACTTAGTATAGACAAGGGAGTATTCTAGTCATTATCCCTTTAATCTTTGGGTGTTATTATAGAGATTACAGTAACTTTCCAAGGCCACACAGCTACTGAATAAATAAACTATAATTAGACCTCAGTTCAGTCTGAATTCAACATTTAGGCCTTTTCAGCTCTACTATGTAAGTAATAAAATGATCAAAATAATTATGTCAGAAGCTTTTATTAGACATATAAGTAGTAAAAATTCAAAGGATCAAATAATGATTTCTTCAAATTTTATCAAAATACTTTCTGATGAAAAGTTGAGTGAACTGTAACAATATAATGCTAAATGATTTATGCAATAATTTTTCAACCCAGAGACATTCTTAATTTGTAATTACTAGAGGGGAATCCCCCAAGCCCTTCAAATCCATTAGAAGTAAAAAGAATTAAGCAAGGCTGCAGGATATAACATCAATACACAAAAATTGATTGTACTCAAGGTCAGGCTAAGATGGCAAAGTAGCCAGACATTTCCTGTGATTAGTCTAATAACAGAGATCCAGAAAAACAACTGAAAAGATTATATATAACATTCTAAGAGCCCTGAACATCAAAGGGAAAGCTGAGAAATCAGACTGAGCAACTGGGCAGGGAGAGCAGGTCCAGAAGTAGTTAGACTGGTTGATCTCACATGGTAGGAATCCATACCCCAAAGGAGAACCCACTACAGCCAGCACAGTGAACAAAGCAGCAGCATTCAGAGAGCACTTTTCTTAGCAGAGAAGCTGAGCTTCAGATAGTCATGCCTCCAGAATAACAAAAAAAATCCCACTTGATCAACAAAAGCTAAGTTCTTGTAGAAATATGTGGCCCTAAAACTTTCCTTTAGGCTAAACCTCTCTCTCTTTTCCCAGTTCCTCCCCCAACCCTCCTTCTCTGCACTGCATTGGATGCCAAATTCTAATCTTTTACCTGGGCTGGAAGTAGGACCCCTTATGCATGCCCTGAGCTATTCTCCCATTCCTAGAAAGGAAATTACTTAACAAATGAGGGGAAAAAACTCTGCCAACTCCCTTAAGCCAGGTACTCATGGCAGAAACAAGTCCTTTGCCTAGGCAAAGATGGCTGTCAGCCCCCTACATTTCTCAGCACATGCAATCAGCAACTGGTGCCTATACCAAATACCCTTGACCAGCTGTTACTACAGGTAAGAGCCAGCACTACACACTTGGAATCTGACTACCTAGGCTCCTGAGCTGAAGACACACAAGAAGAGTAACCAAAAGTCTGGGCCACATGTCTAGTAACAACTCTAACCTGGTGATGTGACATCAGCATTTCTGAGACACCAGTAGTCAAACCAGCACACACGATCAATCTATGTGGACATCTCAAAATGAAACAAATTAAAAAAATAGAACATAATAAGCAAACTAGATAAAGTACAACCTTTCATGAGCCATATCCAACTTGACGGCACTTGGCTTTCATGGTTCAGAGACAACAGTTAATATTAAACCACATAAAGAGGCAGACAACGATTACTTCAGAAAGCTCCCAAAAAAAGAATCAAAAAATGTTCCAGACAAAGAAGATTTCCTGCAATTTTTGGAGGTAGAACACACAGGATTAATAATTAGTACTCTTCAAGAGACCAGGAATGAGATCATGCAAAATGCAGCAGAGCATAATGAAAAACTGAAAAGGCTACAAGAAATACCTGATCAACAATGGTCTGAAATTCAGTAGATTAGAAGTAAAATTACAGAATTAGGCAACTCAAATTAGACAAGTCAACATATCAGAAATGAGGCAACAGAATGCAGAATTAGTGAGACTGAAGACAAAGTAACTGAAGCCAACATATCTGAGGAAACATCAGATAAAAGAACTTTAGAAAATGAAGAAACACTAAGAGTATAGGGGATGTCTTAGTCACCTGGTACTGCTCTAACAGAAAATACCACGAGTGGAAGGTTTTCATGAAGAGAAGCTTTTACTGATGCAGTCCAGTAAGCTGCAAGTCCATTTCTAAATTGTAAGTCCATTCAGAATGAGAAATCATCACAGTCCAGTAGGCCAAGTCCAAATCCAGTAAGAGCATCTCAGCACAGGAACCTCGGGTCCAAAGGACATGCTCTGCTCTCAGTGCTTCTCTCTTGGTGGTGTGAGGTTCCCAACTTCCTCAGCTCACTTCTCTCCTTTATATTCCACAAGCTTGTAGCTTGAGACCTGCCTCACTAACACAACTGTTACCTATTCTCCATCATCAATATCACCGAGGCAGGATTCACAACACATGGGAGCAATGGTACCATATTGGAACTCACAGCCAAATCAAATCAACACAGACATTTTTGGGGGGTCACAGTTCAACCCATGACAGGGGAATTCAATCAAGAGGAACAATCTACAAGTGACTACAGTACCAAAATGGTGGGTAGGGAGCAGGGGGAGGGGGGGCAGCAAAAAACAAAGAAAATTTTTGAATACTCATTGACAGAAAACTTCCTAATATCGTGAAAAATCAGAAGATATCTATCTCAGATGCTAATCAAACTCTACACAAGGTAGATCACAGAAGAAAGACACTAAAACATATAATCACACTTAACCAAAACTAACGATGAGATGCTTTTAAAGGCAGCTAGTGTTAAACGAAGGAAACCCTAGTTGTGTAGTACACTAAGCGCTATGTCTGTTAACCAAAAGGTCAGCAGTTCAGATCCACTGGGCACTCCTTGGAAACCCCATGGGGCAGTTCTACTCTAACCTATAGGGTCACCATGAGTAGGATCCGACTCAGCAGCAGTGAGTTTGGTTTTGGTTTTTTAGGGTTAAAAGAAAAATAATTTACAAAAGAGAGTCAGTACAACTAAGCTCAGGCTACTCAGTAGAAACCATGTTGCAAGAAAGCACTGGATGACATATATAAAGCCTTGAAGGAAACAAATTGCCAGCCAAGAAATACACATCCTGCAAAACTGTCTCTCGGACATGATAGCAAAATCAGGACATTCCCAGATAAACAGAAGGTTACAGAATTTACAAAAACAAAACTAAAATTACAAGGAATACTATGCTAGTAGCAAAGATAAAATGAAGAGTGTGCTGTTGCAGGGCAGGGAGAGCAGATAGAGTTGTAGAGAGGTGAGAATGAAAAATTGATATAGAAGACAGACACTAAGACATATTATAATCAAACTTAACCAAAACTAAAGAGTAAAATCCATTAAAATGGACAAGGAAGGCCACTGCATAATGATTAGAAGTTCAGTACTTCAGCAGGACATAACTATATTAAACATTATGCACAGAGTGCCTAAGTACATCAAACAAACTCTAACAGCACTTAAGAGTGAAACATACAGCTCCACAATAATAGTGTGAGATTTCAGGACATAACTTTGAGTGATGCACAGACTATCTAGAAAGAAGGTCAATAAAGACCCAGAAGACCTAAATGCCACAATCAACCAACTTGACCTACTAGACATATATAGGACATTCTACCCCACAGCAGACAAGCATATTTGTATTTCTAATGCACATTTTCCAGAGACCACCAAATAGGCCACAAAGTAAGCCTTAACAAATATTGCACAGCCAATGCAATGAATTATGGAATCCAGCAGAGAAGGAGAAAGTGCTGTGCAAAGGACTGTTGAGTTAATAAAGATGGTGAAGACAGGAGGTCTGTCTGGCTTCTGCCTCAAGGGAGTCAGCCTTGCACTGCTGATCTTGGTTCTCCTTCCCCCTTGTGGAGTTGGAGGAGGCACTAACCTCATGCAGTTTTTACACAGTAATCAGACAGTGTGGGTCTGACACAAAGATAAACACCTGGATTAATGGAATAGTATAGACAGCCCAGTAATAAACCTATATATCTAAAGCCAAGTGATTTTCAACCAGCATGACAAGATCATCCAGCTGGGAAATAACAGTCTTTTCAAGAAACGGTGATGGCTCTCCAACTTTTACCTCATGCTCTATATGAAAATTAACTCAAAATGAATTAAAGACCTAAAGTAAGAACTAAAACTATAGAGCTCATTAATAAAAAATAAATAAATAACCCAATTTAAAAATGGGCAAAGGACATGGGCAGCCATCTGTATAAAATGGATATACAAACAACAAATGAGTACAGGAAAAGGCACTCAGTATCATTAGTCATCAGGCACATGCAAGTTAAAGTCACAGTGAGAACCCACTTCATACCAACTAAAATGGCTACAATCAAAACCTTAGATAATAGTAAGATCTGCAGAGCATGTTCAGAAATTAAGACCCCTGCACATTGCTGTTGGGAATGTAAAGTGGTACAACTGCTTTGGAAAACAGTTTGGCAGATCTTCAGACAATGAGAATTATTGCATGATCCAGCAACTCCACGCTCACTATCCAAGAAAAATAAAAGTGTATGTTGACATAGAAACATATTCACATGTTTATAGAAACATTATTCATAATAACCAAAAGGCACAAACTATATAAATATCTACTAATTGATGGATAAATAAAATGTGCCACAGCCATACAATGGAATATTGTTTGGCCATATACAATAATTAAGTCCTGATAATAAGCTACAATACGAATGGATTCTGAAAGCACTCTGCTAAGTGAGGAAGTCAGTCACATAAGCCCATATGTTATATGATTCCAATATCAGAAAATCTACAGATAGAATGCAGATTACTAGTTTCTTAGAATGTTGGGGAATGGAGGGAAACTGGAGTCAAAACTAAAAAGTGTAGTTTCTTTCCAAGGTGATGAAGATAATCTAAAATTGACTGTGGTAATGGTTGCACATATCTGTGAATATGCAAAAAATGATTTAATTGTATATCTTAAATGGGTGAATTGTATGGTATGCGAATTATAAAGGGTCTTCCAGTGAAGATGTCCTATTTTTGACAGCTCATGGTAGCGACATTTATGAAGCTATAGCAGCCATATTTATGTTTTTTTGATTAGTCTTGACAAATAGCCATGAAGTTACATGACTCCACAAAACTTAGAAATTAAAGTTGATTATCAAAACAGGTGTTCCATTCGCCAAACATTCCATGCATTATTATGTGAAATTTACAATGTGCATAATCGTCTCACGGAGAGAACAATTTGAAGTTTAATTAAAAAATTTGAGACCAGGTCTGTTGTCAGACAATGCCTGTGCATCAATTAACTGCACATCTAATGAAAACATCTGTGACAGTGTAGGCAAGAATCCATCTCAATCAATTTCTCCCCGAGCACAAGAGCTGGACCGCTTCTCAACCACAGTCTGATAGATTTCACATCTAGACTTCCAGCTTTATCCTTACAAAACTGTTTTAACTTAAGAATTGAAGTCCAGTGACCATAGATTGAGCTGTACATCTGCTGACTAGGCTCTGGAGCAACTGGAAGTCGACGCTACTTCTGGCCAAAAAATCATCTTCAGCGATGAGGCCCATTTTCAGATAGATGGTTTTGTTAACAAAGAAAACTGCCTCATTTGGAGCAACAAGAATCTAATGGAGATTCAAGAATGTCCACTTCATCCCCCAAAAGTTTCCATTTGGTGTGGATTTTGGTCTGGTGGAATCAATGGCCTTAATTTTTTTCCAAGATGAAAGAGAAGAGGCTGTGACTGTCAATAGCAAAAGGTATCAGGCTATGGTAACTGATTATTTTTTGGCCCCATTTAGAAGGTACAGACCTCACAAATGTGGTTTCAACAAGACAGTGTTATGTGCCATACTGCATGTAAAACAACTGACTCATTGAAGAAGTTCAAAGGCTTCATGATATAGCGTAGTGGTGATGTTAACGGCCACCAAGATCATGTGATTTAACACCTTTAGATTACTTTTTATGGAGCTTTGTTAAACTTTGTGTTTAGGTCAATCAGCTGCAAACAACCGATGATCTAAAGAACAATATCACATGTGTCATTTGTGAAATTCAGCCAGCTTTATGTAAGACTGTCATCAAAAATCGGAAATCCCAGGTGTGCACCACCAGACAAAGCTATGGTAGCCATTTACCAAAGTTCTTTTCCACACATGATGTCATCAAACATATTTCATAATATAAAAACAATTAAAATGCTATCATTGTTTTATTCAAGTTCAAAGACAGGATACCCTTATAGCCAAGTGCCGTCGAGTCGGATCTGACTCATGGATACCCTTATAGGAAGACCCTTTATCTCAAAGAAATTAAAAAAAAAGAGAGAGAGACAGAGGTTTACATCAAATTCCTTGAGTACTGGAGGACAAAAATAAGGTTTAGAACCACTAAATTTTAAAAATCAAAGTTTTTTTTTGCCTTCTAAGTCAACATAACAAGCCAATACAAGCTTCTTAATCCAATATAAAAACTGTCAGGACAATTACAACAAAAGCAAAAGCCTTGAGTCTAACAAATCTGCAGAGAGCTAATAACATACTCCTATACACATGGTCCTTTTACCAAGTCATGAATATCCCTGTGCAAACTGATCTCTACTGCAGTGCTTCTCTACAGTATTCCCCTCTTACCCACACAGAAGCTCGATGAGACGGGCTTGTCGAAGAGCATTTGCAGTGTCTTCTGGAGCGATCACCAAGAGGTTGTCTAAGACGCTGCACATTGCCGAAAGGAGAGAAGGAGTGACCAAAACACACTGTTTTGGCAGAAGAGCAGAAAAGGATGAATCATGAGGAGGTCGTGGTGATGTCGTTTCATGTTGACCTATTATTTAAAAAAAGCATAAAAATTATATCCATTTTATTTGCCTTGTGGTTGTGTATAAATTCACAAGCTCTTAGAAGAAGTTCCTGAACATGCCAGAGAAAGACGGTTGAGGGAATGTCCCTAGCTGAACCCTGCAGACAGGGAATTCCACTCCCCTTCTGTTCTTTACCTGCACTCTGTGTGTGTGCATGTGTGTGTAGTCATGATGTAGAAATCTACATGTGCATATGTATGTCTTTGCTTGACAGCAGAAGAGCCAAAACAGGAAGGGTATATATGCTTCGTGTCCCAAGCATTTAAACAAGGAAGAACAATAACATGGTCCACAATCCTCAACTGAAACAACTCTGGAGTTTTACAACAATACGGTACCTATACCATATATTAATTAATACTCCAGTGGGATTGTGGGAGACACCTAGTAATGAAGCAAATATTTCTGTAGGCCTTGGTGGTACAGTGGCTAAGCATCTAGCTGCTAACCAAAACATCAACAGTTCAAATACACCAGCAGCTCCTTGGAGACCCTTTGTGTAGTTCTATTCAGTCTTACAGAGTGACTATGGGTTGAAATCAGTTTGACAGCGACAGGTTTGTTTTCTTTGGTAGTGTATAATACATAATACAAAAGGTAAAGGACAAATGAAAGAATAAAAACACCCTCAGCACAGCACTGGTCAGGCTTTGCAGACAAATGTTTTCAGGTCTGGTAAGTTTTGTTACTGAGTGAGTTTTGAGAAAACTCTCCTATTCAAAGATGTTTGTATTTTAAAATGGGAGACATAGGATTGCGGATGTTTCTAGCCAACTCAAGGAGAGACTGCTAAAAAGAAGGCTAATCTGTCATAAGACTTTCCTGAAGACCCTCACTCCCTATTTCTTTTTAAAGAAAGCTTATATTTTACATGCATTCTGATACACAGAAAAGTTTATGAGCACAAAGAATTTCCATGTATTTTCACTCTGATACCCTAAATATACATATTATCAACTTTTATCTACTACTTACTCACCTACACCTCTAATTACCTTTTTCTAAACCATCTGTAAGTTGCAAGCATCATGCCCCTTTAAGCTTAAAAGATTTTTCTAAAACATAACCACAGAATAATTATCAAAATTAACACTGCTGCAGCAATACCATCTACTCTGCAAGCCTTTTTCTAACAAAATAAACTCAAGAACCAACACATTTTTAAACAAAAGCACAAGCTTAGACAATATTGACAGATAGGAGTCTCTTTCTTTTCTAAATGGACTCTTGTGGTAACTTTACGTGTTTTCCCAAAAGAGAGGAAAAAATAAAGTTAATTAATATCCATCAGTTACCAGTTTCCTAAGTCAAACTGCAAACATCCACGCTTAACTGATAAGGAACGATATGATAATCTGATCATTAATCTGATGGTCAAATTTGCATTTATTTATTTATTTATTTTAATTATTATTTTTTATTTTTATTTAACATAACTGAGTGAAAATGTACAGTCACATGTAAATTTACATGCCCCCCTATATGCAGCTTCCACTGCTCTCTCTGTCCGGTGACTGCACACTCTTCCTCTCTGCTCCATACATGTCTCATCCTCCCAACAGTCTCCTTTCCCCTCCTCTCGGTCCACTCCCCTTCCTCCAGCCAGAGGTCAGCAAGATGATATCCTATAGATGTACAGAACCATAAAGTGCTTCCAATATATGGTTACTCTGTATAAATTTGCATTTATTAATTGAGTATTTTGTTAATATCTGATATATTTATTCTATTCATGTGCTGTAATTTATTTCATTAACTAACCCTTGTTTTACCTGGACTCTAATTTTAAAATATCTGTCTGGACAAATGTGCCATTTTTCTTTGTGAAAGTATAAAGTCTTCCTAAAAGGATACCTGCAACCGCAAACTCGTCATGTGAGGCTTCAGATATAATCGCTGCTGCTGGTACAAGTGGCTGAAATTCTGTACTCCCCACTGAAGGTGGCAGCTACGAGTCAATAACGAAGATTAATTTATTCATTCATGTCACAACATTGAAAACAAAACACATGCAATACACACACAAGGTACCCTTAAGCAAGAAGGCTTATAACAAAAATTACATTAGTAGAATTCAAAAAAACATCTCAAGAGCTGTCATTTTCTACTTCTCTTTATGTGGCTTGTTTATGTAAATCAGTAACTTAAAGGAACAAAGTTTTGACTGGAAAGTCATTTAGGATTTTAAGGTTAAAATAAGGCCTATTGTCTCTTACTGTCCAAATGCTAAAAAGATAGGATATACTATTTTAGATGTAATTTGTTGTGTTCTTGAGATATTTTGCTTTCTTAATTGATAATAAAATGCTTTTAAAAAAAAGTTTCAAATGATACATACAAATTTTAATAGTGCATACAAAAAAGTTACAGAAAGTATTAAAAAAGGTTATTATACCTCTAAAAAAACTGTAAAAATAAATAACCACTGTGTTGACAATATATTTCAGAGTACATTATTTTTTAAAACATTAAACATAACAGCAATTCTGCAGAAAGCAAATACAATTCCACCCGCAGGTTTAGTGTTGAGCAGACTGTGTGGCCTCCCGGAATTAAAAAGGCCCAGGCTGATGTGTTTGGTACCTCCCATGTGAAAAAGACCTCATCTGGAACAGTCAGATAACGTTTTTTTTCTTGCCATCAATTTATTTTTTCTGAGACATCATGTATCTTCCTGTACTGGGATGGCTTCCACGCACAGGACAGGAGCAATAAGCATAACTTAAAAATCGATACCAACTAGATACTATCTAACCCACAGTATTTGAATGTTCATTGTGTGCCTATCACAATCCTTACAGCAGAGCATGCTGGACTAAGTACGATAAAATGAAAGCAAAAATTCAAGTTTTCTGCATTTGTAGTTGCCAAGAGTCAAGAGAACACAAGCTGGAAGAAACTGGAAGGAATGAAACTAACACACATTCTCCTATAAGAAAAGTGAAGGTGATAATGATTGTGGAACCCACTATTTTTTCACTTAACAATTTTCAATGGACAAAGACTCAAGAAGTGCTACTGTTAACAAAAACAACGTCCCCATGTATCTATAATTAGCCAGAAACCTCTGAAAAGTGATTTTTACATCAGCAGTTGGGGTACTTAAGAGCACAAAGAGAATGCTCAAGTTCTCCAGTGAGACCAGTTAGTCGGGATCAGAGCTACTGTTACCATAAAGGAAATTCTGACAGCACAGTTGTTAAGTGCTATGTCTGCTAACCAAAAGATGGGCAGTTCAAGTCCGCTAGGCAAGGCACTCCATGGAAACTCTATGGGCAGCTCTATTCTGTCCTGTAGGGTCACTATGAGTCAGAGTCGACTCAATGGCACTGGGTTTTTTTCTTTTATTTTTTTGTTTTTTGTTATTGTATACACTTTGGGGTGGAGAGGAGAGAAAATCTAAGGCAACTCAAAGAAATTTCTTATTCTTAGTCTCAAACTCATTCTTGGCAACCCTCATCTTTATGGTTTGTTTTGGCTTATAACTATCACTTGCTGTATTCATTAAAAGGGTCTTAGTACACAGAATTTTTCCACATGTTCATACCTAAAATATGACATATCCTGAGATAGTCAACATGTTTCCTTGACAAATAAAATGGGTTTATTTGAAGTATAAAACTAAAACCAAAGCCACTGCTGTCAATTTGATTATGACTCATAGTGACCCTATAAGACAGAGTAAAACTGCCCCTATAGAGTTTCCAAGGAGTACCTGTGGATTTGAACTGCTGTCCTTTGGTCAGCAGCCATAGCACTCAGCTAATATACCACTGGAGTTTCCAAAGTCTGCATAAAACCCACTTCTGCTAAGTCTATTCCAACTCATAGTAAGCCTATAGGGCACAGCAGAACTGCCCTACAGAGCTTCTAAGGAGTGCCTGGTAGGCTTGAACTGCTGACCTTTTCGTTTGCAGACATAATACTTAACCACTATGCCACCAGTTCCTGAACTAAGCATACCTCTTCCATATTTAGCCATATCACCTTATTGATATTTCAGAAGGCAATAGAACTTACTAGTGAAGATGGTCAACATTACTTTAAGCCACTGTCTGAAAATAGACTTAAATTTGCATATAAAAACTTAAAAAACAAAGAACTATTTCTCCATTGTGCCTATAAACAGGTTCAATAACTAAAGAAGCTAAGTCATATTTCTTTGTACAACAAGAAACTCAAATTAAGGCTCTTTTAAATAGCAAAGAATAGCTGCCATTTACCATATCAAAGTAGAATTGGAGTTTTAAAAAAGAGATAATTTTTGTCACATAGACAAAATGCATGAATGTTCAAAAACTATTTTCTCTGTAGTCTACCCTGTAGAGAAAAAGACTTCATTGGATATGTTAGTATTTTTTTAAAGCTAAATTTGATGATGCTGTTGTTATTGTGTGCCACTGAGTCAATTGTGACTGATAGGGATCCTGTGTAACAGAAAAGAATTGCCCCACAGACTTTCCAAGTAGCATCTGGTGGACTTGAACCTGTGACCTTTTGGTTAGCAACCTGAGCTCTTAACCACTACACCACTAGGATTCGTAAAGTTAATTTAGGACTTAAATATTTTATTTGTCAAAATGATTTCACACAACTTTCCATCCTCTCTCATCAAAAGCAGTATCACTGTCTAGATAAACCATTTGATTTTTCAAAAAAATAAAAAGAGGACAAAGGAAGAAAAAAAAGAATTTGTGATACGAAAAAGACACGCATAAACCAGCCCACATTTTAAAAACATGGCAAAATATAAGGTATAAAAAGTTTCTAGAGATTCCTGGTTCATGTGTTCATTTTTATAAGTGATACTTTTCTCTACATGTCTAGGAATGCTTCATAATTTGCAAGCACAATTTCTAATCAAAATTATAACAATGATACTTTAAAAAATTGTAACAAGAAGCCTAAATTGTATCAGCTGTTACAGATTCATGATTCAAATGGATTATATACAATATGAAAAAAAAGGTGAGAAAAAAACACTGAGAGAATCAAAGAATAGAAGATGAAATAAGATGCTTGCATGTCTGCTAGAAGACTACTCGCTCACTTGCAGAGTTTTTAACACCACGACACAGTCACGGCTCTGTGTGCTGTACTGGTATAATTTAAGAGTACAAGTTTGCCAGAGCTTTTTCTGTTCCACACTCTTAGCTTGGTGACCTTGTGCTACACAGTTAAATTCTTTTTAAAAAGGTGTGTCTTTATTTGTAAAAACAGTGTCTTCCTCAAATAACACAGATTTTACAACTTAAGCCATCTGCAGCATTTAACATGGGTAAGAGCAATTTACTCATGTTAAATGAAGCAAACTGTGAGCATGAAGCAAACCGCAATGTGATCACTCTGAACTCTAAAGCTTAAGTAGTTAGGTCTCCACCAAGTAAAAAGAGAATCTATAGACTAGGAAAAAAAATTCTGGCTATGAGACATCCAACAAAGATGTAATCCCAAAAATTACAGGAAAATCCAACAGCTTTGCAACAAAAAGACAAATAAACCAATTAAAAAACGAGCAAAGGCTATCAACAAAAACTTCACAAGGAAGACATTTAGACAGCTAACAGACACATGCAGTAATGCTCACACTCACTAGCCATCAGAGAACGTGTGTGATACCATCTCATCCCTACATCACTGGCATGAATTAAAAAATGAGAAAATAACAAATGTTGGAGAGGCTGCAGGGAGACTAGAACTCTTATGCACTGCTGGTGGGAATGCAAAATGGTAATAAACATTTTGGAAAATGTTACGGTGCTTCCTTAAAAAGCTAAAAACAGAAATACTATACCATCCAATAAAGCCGCTCCTAGGAATATATTCTACAGAAATAAGAACCATCACACAAGTAAGCATAAGCCCACTCGTGTTCACTGCAGCGCAATTCACAATAGTAAAAAGAAGGGAAACAACCAAGCGCCCATCAACAGATCAATGGATAAACCGGCACATCCACGAAATGGAATGCGACTCAAGGATAAAGAACAACTGTGAACAACTGTGAATTTGTGAAATATCTCACATAATGGACAAATCTGGAGGGCATTATGCTGACCGAATAAGTCAGTCACAAAAGGACAAATACTGTATAAGACTATTACTATAAAAATTCATGAAAAAGTTGCCACACAGAAAGACACAATCTTTGACAGTTACAAGGGAGGGGAGAGGTGGGCAGGCAAAAACACTAACTAAACCATCAATAATTGATAACTTTGGTGAAAGGTAAGGCAGTACACAATACTGGAGAACTTTAGCAAGGTAAAGTCACAGAAGCTTCATAGATACATACAAAATTTCTGAGGGACCAAGCTACTGGGCTGAGGGTTGGGGACAACAGTCTTTGGGGACATCTAGCTCAACTGGCATAACATACTTTATAAATAAAATGTTCTATATACTATTCTGGTGAGTGATGTCTAAGTTCTTAAATGCTTGTGAGTGGCCATTTAAGATATACTCTACTGGTACCACTCGGTTGACAGCAAGGGAAAATGAAGAAAATCAAAGACACAAGGGAAAGATTAGTCCAAAGGACTAATCAACCACAACTACCACAGCTGCTACCAGACTGAGTCCAGCATAATTAGAGAGATGGTACCTGGTACCACAGCTACTCTGACAGGGATCACAATAGAGGGTCCTAGATAGTGGTGGACAACAACATAGAACAAAATTCAACATCACAAAAAAAAAGGACCAGACATAATGGTCTGACAGAAACTGGAAAAACCCCAAGAGTATGGCCCCTAGACACCCTTTTAATTCAGTACTGAAGTCACTTCGGAGGTTCATCCTTTAGCCAAAGATTACACAGGCCTATGAAACAAATAATACATGTAGTTCAACCACATATATGACACTAAATGGTCCCACCAGCCCAGGGTCAAGGACAAGAAGATAGGAGGGTAGAGAAATGCTGAACAAAAATGGGAAACTCAAGGTTGACAGGGGAAGTACTGATGTATCATGGATTTAGTATGTCACAAAAAAGTATACACATAAAGTACCTGAAAAATGTTCATTTAATTTGTTTAGCGAAAAACTAATTTGTTCTGTAAATCTTCATTTAAAGCATAACAAAGAAATTTTTAAAAGAAGTTAGCTCTTTCCACATATCAAAGTTTATTGCATAAAATGATCATATTATTACCAAGATTAAGAAGATAAATTGTGCTATAAATATAAGAAAGACTCAAACATACTTTACTTAATGCAGTTACGGCTACCTGCTTAAGAAATGTGCTAATATCCTAGTGAAAAATATTTTTCTAAGAAGTTTACATTTCTGATGATAATGGCTAGTAATAATAAAACTTAGCTTGAAAGACCTCAAAATATAGTAAAATGAGTATAAAATAGACGGAAAAAGCAAACCAAACCAAAATCAAACCTAGTGCCATCAAGTGGACACTGATTCATAGTGACCCTATAGGACAGAGTAGAATTGCTCCACAGAGTTTCCAAGGAGCACCTGGCAGATTTGAACTGCTCATCTTCTGGTTAGCAGCTGTAGCATTTACCCACTATACCATCAAGGTTTCAATTATTTGCTCTTTTTAAGAATTTTTAAATGAGTAAATATTTACAGAATATTTTCAAAATAGCAGTTACACACACTAAATAGGAATATTTTTATCTACCATTGACTTCATTCTAATGCCAAATACTAAAAATTATCTAAAAAACTTATATCCTAGGTAGTACTAACCACCAACACCTAAGTCTTACTAAGCATCAATATTAAAATCTGTATACAAAAAAAGAAAGCACTTGCATAGTGTTGTAGTCTTATCGTCCATATTAGCAACAAAATGTGGAATCTCGCTTTTTCCTTCTAATTGAATTACCCAAAGTTCTCATTAAAAAAAAAAAAATTTACTATTGAGTCAATTCTGGCTCATGGTGACATTAAAGGGCAGACTAGTACTGATTCATAGGGTTTCCAAGGAGCACCTGGTGGATTTGAAATGCTAACCTCTGGGTTAGCTGACATAGCTCTTAACCACTGTACTACCAGGGTTTCCACTTAGGGTTCTCAAGCCCTGAGTAATTCATGATACTTGAAGTAATTTAAACATAGACCATTACTCTCTTCCTCTACCATCCGGCCATGGCCATCTCCTTAGGTTTTCCTTGGCTTAACACTAGGACCTGTCATGGATCCCTGTCAAAGCTCTGTCATGAATTCCACTGTATCCCCCTGAAGTAGGTGTAATAAATCCCAATCCTTGTGCCTGTGGTGGAAACCATGGTGGCATAATGGTTAAGTGCTATGTCTGCTAACCAAAAAGGTCAGCAGTTCAAATCCACCAGGAGCTCCTCAGAAACTCTATGGAGTAGGTCCACTCTGTTCTATAGGATTGCTACCAGTTGGAATCAATTTAAAAATGGGTTTATGTTTGGGTATACCTGTGGTAAGAATTGCATAACGGAGTGGGTTTTCTTTATTGTATTAATTCAGCAGTATTAGTACAGGGTGTATCTTAAACCAATTTCTGAGATATAAAAGAGCAAGGAGGAAGAAATCAGGGAAGACAGATGCTAGGCCTCATGAGGATCACCAAGGAACCAAGAAACAGAAGATGAAAAGAGACAAAGAAATTTCCACAGAGCCAAGAGAAAGAAAAAGCCTTCTCCTAGAGCTGGCACCATGAGTTCAGACTTCTAACCTCCTCAGCTGTGGGAAAATAAATTTAGTTTGTTACAGCCACCCACTTGCATTTTTGTATAACAGCAGCACCAGGAAACAAAGACAACCTCTTAGACTGGATTCATCTCTGTTTAAAATGTTTAAAGTCATTGCATAAAACAATTTCTAACTGCTGCCAAACAAGCGTCAACACACTATTTCTCTATTATCAACTATAATATTTCAGGCCATTCTACCCTGATGAAATATCTTTTTATCTATATCCTTACAGCTATCAGAAATCAACTCTTTCAATCCAAAACTAACTCAGTTTTCCTGACTAACCCTATTTGATTCTTCAATATTCCTTCCATATCCATTTTCTGAATGGCTAATAATACAACTTAATATTCAGTTACTTTCTAATTATACTTTAGGTGCTCAGCTACTTTTAACTCTCGGACATAGGTATTGAATCCAACATATGAGGTCTGACAATTAAGCTCATCCTAGAAATCATCCTAGAAAAAGTGCTACATACCTCATCACTGAATATTACTATGGTTACCTTCAAAGAACTCTCCTTGGGAAGATTTGCACTGATGCCCGTGCCTAGTGCACCCTTCAAAGCAATTTTGGACCTTTTTCTAGAATGGTGATTGCACACGGTGGCACGGTGGTAAGTTCCTAAACTTAAATTTATAGTTGTCTGTGAGGGAGTTTTCAGTCAATAAACACATAACTGTATTGGAATACCCTCCCTACTCAAGTCATCTGGCTTTTTTCTTTACCTGAAAATAAAGGAAATAGTGAAAGGAAGATATTTTGATGAAATTCAGGATACCAAGGGCAATATGACTACAGCTCTGATGTCCATTCCAGAAAGAGTTCCAAAATTGCTTTGACGTATGGACTAAGCACTGGCATCAGTGCATAGCTTCTGAAGGAGCGTACCACGAAGGTGACTGTAGTGATATTCAACACTGAGGTATGTAGCACTTTTTCTAGGACGAGTTCTTGAACTTAATTGGCAGTCTTCTTACACTTAAATCGTCCTTGCAAAGAGGAAGTTAACCCCTTAAAATCCATTCCAGTTGCTTTGTAGTCATCCCTCAGTACCTTGAAGGCATTGCTTCCAGGGCACCACCTCCCTGCTCCCACCCTCACCCTTGCCACAACCCCCATCTCCATGGATACCTAAATCCCTTATATAAAATGGCACAGTATTTGCATACAGCCTACACACATCCTCTTGTATACTCCAAATTATACGATTACTTATAATACCTAACACAATGGAAATGGCATGTAAACAGCTGTTAACGCTTGCATTTAATACTTAATGCTTTCTCAGTCTCTGCAAGCTCACACAGTAGTACTGGAGACAGCGTGAATATCTGTGAATGACAGGACGCTACCGCAGGGTATGTAGACGTAGCACTCATTCCTGTGAATTCAATGTAGTTCTCTGAACATGCCAAATTCAAGTTTGGCATTTTGGAATTTTTTTTTTACCCCTGAGTATTTCTGAACCATTGTTGGTTGAATTCAGAAGCAGCATTCATGGACAGAGAGGGTCAACTGCATAAAATCACTTCTTACTCACCAGTCCTTTCAGTTCGCCTCCCTGCATCCTGACTATGGTACTTTTACAATGTCAAGTCACATTTTGCTCTGTCAAGAAAACAGTATGACTTCGTGGCTAACAACGTGGACTCTGGAGCCAGACATACTTCCAGACTCAATAGCAGATATGCCAGTTGGCAGCAATGGGACTTCAAAGAAGATATCATTCATGCATGCCTCAGTTTCCTCTTATGTAAAAAGTATAATAAGAACATCAATCTCATGTCACTGGTTTTAGGACCAGGTGGTGAATAAGCACATATCTATTGTCCATAACGCTTATAATTATTAATGCTGTAGGCGTTTTTAATCAACTAGTAATCTACATTTGTGGAGGCTGAAACAATGATCAGAAACCATCTGACAACTTTCCAGGTATCTAGGAACTTCCAGTGAACGTTTAATTTTCATTATTTTTAAGACTATGAAAGCCCATAAATAAGGTTTTCCTTTAAATGTTTAAATAAACAAACTAAAGTGAGGTCCTTTTTTCTTAAATTTGTAATCCAGAAAGTATGGAAGAATCACATATCTCACAAAGAGACTAAAAGAAATTACACTTTCGACATACTTTATTTTTACAATCGATAAACCAGATTCTAAAAATATAAACAGATATCTCTGCTTAAAAGCAAGAGAAAAGACAAAAGCTTGTTCATGAAGCCATCACTGCATACCGGCATGTCCCAGGCATAGATACCTACCCAGTTTTAATCTTTTGAGTAAAAATACGATTTCAGAATGAACAACGGATGCCTGACTCTTCCTACCCTATAGGGGCAGAACACTAAGTCAGCAGGCAGATCTGTGAAGAGGTACTAACAAGGACAATGTCATCAGGTGGCAATGACACGTTATCCTATCCATAAATTACAAAACATACGGTCCCAAGTTTTACAAAGCTTGCCAAACAAACTGGGCTCATCTTCATTAGAAGGTACCATTAAAGTCCCTAATCTGGTATTAACAGCACAGAATAGATAATGGCCCAACAAAAGTGCACTGGAAGGTATGACCCAAACAGTACATTGGACAATACCACTCAGAAAGAAAAGATGAGTGAAAAAAATAGTAAGATAAACAGATTGTATCTTTTCTCAATTCTGGGAGATAAACTAACCGATATAAGTAACCAGAAAAGCTAATTAGTGAGATTTATATCCACTAACCTTATATAACCATTTGTAAATCAGACATTTTTTTATTCTTGATTAAGTATTATTGGTTTGGGTACCGCTAACTTTGGTTTAAAGTAATAATAATATAATAAATAAAATCTGAACAACCAAAAATATATGTGTGTGGTTATGCCAATAGGTACAAAGATATATGTGTATTAGCATGAATATGTGAGTACACATGTGCACAGAGAAGTATCTACTGCCACATGTACATACAGGCATATGTGTACACACATGTATATCCACATATATACAGTAGGCCACACAGGGGACACACTTACAGACACTTCTTAGACATAAACAAAGACTGGTGTTCTGGGTTTGACGGCTTAGGAACACAGTCTCATTAAACAATCCAATTAATTGGCATAATAAAGTTCACAAAGTTTATGTTCTACATTCCAATGTAATGGGTACTATTTGGACTACTGAAGGCCTACAAGCAAACATCTAAGATACAACTATTAGTCTATACTCAGATAGGATAAAAGAGGAGAAGGAAACCCACGATTCAATGAAGAAAGCAGTCTGCAGTACTAACATTATACATCAATGACGGCCTCACCTACCCTGAGACCAGAAGAACTACGTGGTGTTTGGCTGTCATTACTGAATGTTTTAACCAGGCCACAGTGCACGGATCCTGACAGAAGAAGAAAAATGTGGAACACAACTTACTGTACCAGTTGAGACTAGAAAATTCCATGAGAATATTACTCCAAGACACTCCTATACCTTAAACCAAAATTACTCCTTGAGGTCACCGTTCATCTAAATAACAAACTGTCTAAAAAGACAGAACCATCCATGAGCTTCTTTAAAAAAAAATCACCCATAGCAGATTGTCACAGACTGAAATGTATCCCAAAAAATCTAACAGAAGAGACAGAAGCACACACACATCTGTGTTTACTATAGCACTATTCACAACAGCCAAAAGACAGAAACAACCTCAGTGCCCATCAACAGATGCACATGGTACCTACATATAATATAAAACTACACAGTCAAAAACAAAAATGAGTTTCCAAAACATCTGGGAATACAGATGAACCTAGAGGGCATTAAGGAGAGCAAAATAAGTCAGTAAGAAAACAACAAATAATGTATGATCCCATTTTATAAAATGACAAGAACAGGTATTAAAAAATAAGTAAGTAAACTCTCCAGAGTTTTTTCTATGTTGGATCAAGATACACATCATCTCTGTCCTGGTAAAGAAAATATGACATCTAGTGGAACTGGAGAAATTAAGCTGCTTTTGTGACTACAAATCACCAGCTTGACAGAAACACGAACAGTTGCATTCAGAATCCAAAATTAAAAATAGTAGCTGTCATGAACTGAATTATATCCCTCCAAAACAATGTGTATCAATTTGGCTCAGCCATGACTTCCAGTACTGTCCACTACTATGTCATCTGATATAATTTTCCAATGTGTTATAAATCCTCTCTCTATGATGTTAATGAGGATAAGCAGGATTCGATCTACAGGACTGGATAGTGTCTTGAGCCAATCTATTTTGAGATATAAGAGAGGGAAATGAGAAGAGAGACAGGGGGACCTCATACCACCAAGAAAGCAGATCTGGGAGCACAGTCTGTCCTTTGGACCGAGAATTCCCGCACAGATAAACTCTAGTTCAGGGGAAGATAAATGACAAGGACCTTTCTCCAGAATCAACAGAGAAAGAAACCATTCCTCTGGAGATAAAACTTTGAATTTAGGTGTCTGGCCTACTAGACTGTGAGAGAATATACTTCTTCTGCTTGTTAAAGCCATCCACTTGTGGTATTTTTCTTACAGCAACACTAGATGATTAAGAGAGCTCAACTGTAAAAACTGCAAGAGAAAATACTACTCTCTTTTGAGAAACTACAAGAAATACATTTTAGAGAGGACTGTATACCAGAATTCTTAAAAACAAATTTAAAAGATTATACTGGTGTATATGCCTAAAAGTCTGTGTGACTCTCAAATACAACCAAGTTAAAAATCTTTAGTTTACAGAGGTTCCTTAATTTTAATAATGATTACAATAAATACTTTCAAACTTCTGTCACATTTGTCTTACTATGGTGGCTTGTGTACTGCTGTGAAGCTAGAAGCTATGTAATCAGTATTTCAAATACAGGGTCAACCATAGTGGACAGGTTTTAGTGGAGTGTCAGTACTAAGAAAGACTAAGAAGAGGCATCTGACAATTTTATTTCCAAATGTAAAATTGGCCTGTGAAAATCCTACAGACAGCAGTGGAAAACCACCTGATACAATGCCAGAAGCTCAGTCCTTCAAGTTGGATGGTATTTAACATAACACTGGAGCAGACTCAATTCCTGAAAGAATATTCAACCTTATTAACGTGGATAATGTAAAGCTTTCAGGATCCTCATCCGCTGACATATTATAACTGAAAATCAGAAGAAAAAGCTGCAAACATCCTCTACTAATCAGAATGTGGAATATATGAAGTATGAATCAAGAAAGATTGAAAGTTCTCAAAATTGAAATGGAATTTTTAAAGATGAATAGCCTAGACAGTACTGGGCTAAAATAGACTCAATGGCAACTAAAAACAACAACAACATACAAGTGAACCTCACCAGATGGAATACACAGGAATCAAATCAACTGTTATCTGTGGAAAGAGGCAACACAGAAGCCCAATATCAACAGTCGGAACAAGGCCAGGAGCCTACTGCAGAGGAGACTTCAGATGGAGATTCAAGTTGAAACTGAAGAAAATTAAAACAAGTCCACAAAAGCCAATGTATAACCTTGAGCATGTTGTCATTAGGAGCCATCTAGTCAGTTCCAACTCTCAGCAAACCAATGTACAGCAGAACAAAACACTGCCGGGTCCTGAGCCATCCTCACATTCACTGTTAAGCTTAAGCCCATTGTTGAAGCCACTATGTCAGTCTATCTCCTTCAGAGTCTTCCTCTTTTTTGCTGACCCTCTACTTTACCAGACATGATGTCCTTCTCCAGGGACTGACCCATCCTAACAATTTTTCCAAAGTATGTAAGACATAGTCTCATCATAAGGTACACTCTGATTGAACTTTTTCCAGGACAGATTTGTTTGTTCTTTTGACAGTCCATGGTATGTACAATATCCTTCTCCAAGATCACAATTCAAAGGAGTCAATTCTTTTTCTGTCTTCCTTATTCACTGTACAGCTTTCCTGTGCATATAATGCAATTGAAAACAACCTGGTTTTGGTCAGTTTGCACACCTTAGTCTTCAAGGTGACATCTTTACTTTTCAATACTTTAAAGAGGTCTTTTACGGAAAATTTTACTAATGCAATGTGTCTTTTAATTTCTGGACTGCTGCTTCCATGGGCAATGATTTTGGAACCAAGTAAAAAGAAATCCTTAACAACCTCAATCTTGTCTCCATTTATTATGATACTGCTTACTGGTCCAGTTGTGAGGCTTTTTGTTTTCTTGATCTTGAGGTACAATCCATACCAAAAGCTGTGGTCTTCAATCTTTATCAGATATGTGTTTCAAATCCTCTTCACTTTCAGCAAGCAAAGTTGTGTCATTTGTATAATATAGTTTGTTAGTGAGTCTTCCTCCAATCCTGAAGCCTCCTGCTTCTTTGTATAGTCCAGCTTCTCAATTATTTGCTTAGCGTACAAATTAAAAAGGTATGGTGAAAGGATACAACCCTGACACACTCAACCCCTGACTTTAAGTCATGCAGTGTGCCCTTGTTCTGTTACACAATTGCCTCTTGATCCATGTACAGATTCCTCATGAGCACAATTAAGTGTTCTAGAATTTCCATTCTCCACAACATTATCCATAATCTGTTATGACCCACACAGTTAAATGCCTTTGCACAATCAATAAAACATAGGTTAGCATCTATCATGGATTGAATTGTGTCCCCCCCCCCAAATATATGTAGCCATGTGGCTGGGCCATGATTCCCAGTATCTTGTGACTCTCCTCCATTTTGTGGTTTTCCTATGCTGTGTGTTAAAGGATTAGGGTGGGACTATAAATCCCTCTATAAGATCACCTCCCTGCTCCACTGTAAAGGAAGTTTCCCTAGAGCATAGCTTCACCACCCTTAATCCTTTCACCCTGCAAGAGACAAAAGGAAAGGAAAGAAGGCTGAGAATTGGGAACCTCGCACCATCAAGAAAACAGCACCGGGAGAAGAGCGTGTACTTCACATCTGAGGTTCCTGTGCCAAGATGCTCCCTGGACAAAGGCTGATGCAATACTGTACTTTCCTCCAGAGCTGACAAGGGGGAAAGCCTTCCCCCGGAGCAGACACCCAGAATATAGACTTGTAGCCTACCACACTATGTAAGAATAAACCTTCCTTTGTTAAAGCTATCCACTCTGTGGTATTTCTGTTACAGCAGCCCTAGCTGACTAAAATAGAATTTGGTGCCAAGAGTGGGGGTGCTGCTCCAGCAAATACCTAAAATGTGGGAGGCATTTTGAAACTGTGAGTGGATAGGAGATTCAGACAGGACGAAGAAGGTGCACATGTTGAGAAACAATAGAGGACGGGCGGCAGCGGCAGCAGCAGCAGCAGCAGCAGAACCAGAGGCAGCACTGGAGCTGACCCATGGAGCGAGAGAGCTGAGTGCCTGTGCAGTCTTCCTCGTGGAACGGGGTGCCTCCGGGCACTTAAGTCGGTGGAGCTGGCCTTGCTGACCTGCTGAGTGAGAGAGCTGAGTGCCTTTGGGCAGGACGCTTTCTAGCAAGAGTGGGGTGCCTACGGGCACTTGAATCAGTGGAGCTACAGAGCTTTGGAACACTTGCCCTGGCAGGGCAGATGTGGGCCTAAGGCCCAGGCCATGCGGCCATAGGAAACTGAAGCTGAAGATACAAATAGCGTGAGAAGCCGAGCAGCCTCAGTCTCAAAAGTTATGGCCACGACCTCGGGTCTGAAAGGGTGGAACGATGGCATCCTGTGTTCATAAGGGTAGAACTGCCACTCATTTGGGCTTAGGGTGCTCCTAAAGCCGATGAGGCAGAGAATTGGGAACCTTGTGCTATCAAGAAAGCAGCACCGGGAGAAGAATGCATCCTTCAGACCTGAGGTTCCTGCACCAAGATGCTCCCTGAACAAAGACTGATGCCAATACCAGACCTTCCTCCAGAGCCGACAAGTAGAAAACCTTCCCCTGGAGCGGACACCCTGAATATGGACTTGCAGCCTACCAGACTATGTAAGAATAAACTTTCCTTTACTAAAGCCATCCACTCTATGGTATTTCTGTTAGAGCAGCCCTAGCTGACTGAAACAACATCTTTCTGGTATTCTTTGTTTTCAGCCAAGATCCATCTGACATCAGCATGATATCCCAGGTTCTATACCCTCTTATGAATCTGGCCTGAATTTCTGGCAGTTCCCTATCAATATACTCCTGAAGACACCTTTGAATGATCTTTAGCAAAATTTTTACTTGTGTATGATATTAACATACACAATAACAATTTCTGCATTTGGTTAGGTAACCTTTCTCGGAAACAGGCATAGATACAGATCTTTGCCAGTCAGCTGGCCAAGTAGTTCTCTTCCAAATTTCTTGGGATGAACAATGTCATGGATTGAATAGTGTTCCCCCAAAAAATCAGTATAGCAGTTTAGCTAGGCCATGATTTCTGGTATTGTGTTCCATTGCTCCATTTTGTAAATTCTGCCTCTATGATGTTAATGAGTGTAGACAGTTGGCAGTTGTGTTGGTCAGGCAAGACTCAATGTGTAAGACTGTTTTGTGCCTTTAGGCAGTCTCCTGAGATATAAAGGAAAGAAGACAGCAGAGAGATCTGGGGATCTCAGGCCACCAAGAAGCACTGCTAGAAGCTGAGCACGTCCTTTGGAATGCGCCAGGGTCCCTGGGCCTCAGAAGGTCCCAGTGCGAGGGAAGACTGAGGGCAAGGACCTTCCTCCATATCCAGCAATGAAAGCCTTTCCGTAGAGCTGACACTGTGAATTTGGATTTTTAGCCTACTGAACTCAAACAAAATAAAATCTCTCTTTTTAAAGCCATCTAGTTGTGGTACTTCTACTAAACCAGCACTAGCAGACTAAGACAACAAGGCTCCAGCAGCTGATGGAATACCAACTGATGTATTTCAACAATTACAATATTCAAGGTACTGTCTCATCTACACCAATAAATTTTGAGGACAGTTACCTGGCCATTTGAATGGATGAGATTCATATACATGATCCCAAGGAATGCAGAAATTATTGAACAATATCACTAGCATCACATGAAAGTAAAATTTTGCTAAAGATAATTCAAACACAGTTGCACCAGTACATTGATGGGGAACTGCCAGAAATCCAAGCTGGATTCAGAAAAGGACATAAAATGAGGGATATCACTGCTGATTCGAGATGGATCTTGGCTGAAAACAGAGAATACCAGAAAGATATTTACCTGTATTTTACTGACTATACAAAGGCATTCAATTGTGTGGCTCCTAAGAAATTACAGATAGCATTGCAAAAAGTGAGAATTCCAGAACAGTAAAGTATGCTCAGGAGGAACCTGTACATAGACTAAAAAGTAGTCATTCAAATAAGTAAATACTATGTGGTTTAGAATCAGGAAAGTCGTGTATTGGGGTGCTATCCTATATGCTGAGCAAATAATCTCAGAAACTGGACAACATGAAGAACACAGCATCAGGACTGGAGGAAGAGTCAACCTTGTTGGCTGAAAGCAGACACCTTCAAGGACTGCTGAAGTCATAGAGCCTTCAGTATGGATTACACTTCAACATAAAGGAAACAGAAAGCTTCACAACTGGACCAATAAACATCATAATAAATGGAAAAAAGGTACTGAAGTTGTCAAAGATTTCATTTTACTTGGATCCACATTCAACGCCCATGGAAGTAGCAGTTAAGAAATCAAATGACATAATACATTAAGCAAATCTGCTATTAAGGATCTCTAGTGTTAACAAAGCAAAGATGTCACCTGGCACAGTAAAGTGTGCCTGACCCTGCCATGGTATTTGCAATCACCTTACATGCATATAAAAGCTGGACAATGAATAAGGAAGACCAAAGAGTCTTTATGGTGCTGGCCAAGAATATTGGCTATAACAGGGACTATCTTGGAAGAAATACAGCCAGCACACACCTTGGAAGTGAGGCTGGAATGACGCTACCTCACAAAGGTTGGACATGTTCTCAGGACAGACCAGTCTGAGGAGAAGGACATGATACATGGTAAAGTAGAGGCTCAGTGACAAAAAAGATGATTTTCAGTGAGATAGACTGATACAAATGATCGCAACAATGGGCTCAAACACAGCAACAATTATGTGGATGGTACAGGACCAGGCAGCATTTCACTGCTATATTCAGAGTCACTATGAGTCACAACCAATATGATACAACTGAACAACAATCTTTATGGTTTATATTTTATAATACAACACAGAAATAACAAGTTTGATTTCCATCTGCCTTTTTTTAAATTAAGTCTTCTTGAACAGGATAGGTACAACTTGAGTGACAGTTACAAAACAGGTAAGATAACTCAAAGGTTAATTAGAACAATTACTGTATACTTAGTACCTACTATACGCAAGTAACTGAAGGATATACAAAGATTTATAGGCTTGTCTACAGCCACTTTCACAAAATGGTAACCCAAAAAGATTTACTTTTTAGTAAATATTGACGTTGTCCTTTTATTAACTAAACTTTGGCACTTAAGCATATTATTATTTCTCTTGACTAGAGAAGCATACACACTATCTCTAGTTTGCAAAAGACAGCATGACACCTGCTAGAATAGGGATAAACATCACACTTGTCCAAATAAAGGTCATTTAGTACTAAACATAAACTCTTCTAAGTTTAATAAAAAAACTACAACAAAACCACCTGTCTCTTGAAAAACGATAGGAAGTAATCTTATTAATGTCAGTATTTTTATATATTATTCTCTATTTGTGCTTAAGGAAGCAGGAATGTCAAACTATTGCCTTCCTAGTAGGTCCTACAGCACAGTAATTATTCCAAAAATTCTAGAATTAACTGCAACATTTTCCAGTTGAGAACAAACAATTCTGTATGCTTATAAAACTACTGAAGTCTACTATCAGTTCATTATTTAGTAATAATGTCTCAAATGTTTTGGGAACAAAGTAATGTATCAATGAATAAATCAAAGAAAAAGTAGGCAGGTACACATTTCAAGTATTTCAGGCAATTAAGATCAGATTAAATTTGATGCAAATATTGAGAAATGTCTTTAAAATCATTACTACCACACTTGAGTCACTCAGATGAGTCAACTTTCTTCAAAACTGCCCTAGCTTTAAGCAAAATCATGTAACAAAGAATTTTTCATCACTGGAATCTCTGGTGGTATAGTGACTAAGTGCTACATCTGCTAACCAAAAGGTTCGCAGCTCAAATCCACCAGGTGCTCCTTGGAAACTCTACGGGCAGTTCTACTTTGTCCTATAGGGTCACTATGAGTCAGAATGGACTAAATGGTATTGTTTGGTTTTTTGGGTTTTAAGATCTGTTATCTTTCGTACTATTACTGGTAAGCATACATAAATATTTATACTTTTATCTATCAAAAGAGAGAAGGGAGGTTGAAACCTCTCACCTAAAATGGAACACTCAGCACAACAGGTGTAACTATAACAACAAGGCCACCTCTGGGTGAAATTCCAAGTCCACCCACTTATAGCTATTGATCATGGTGACTTAACTTCTGAACGACCTCCTCATACATAGAGCCTAAAATCAAACTCCCTTGTTGATGTGCAGATTAAATAATTTAAGCAAATATCTAGCAGGTTTCCATATAGATAACACCTTATGTGAATTATAATTGTTTTCACCCTAATCTTGTACTTTATATCCAGCCTGATCTCGCTACTATGTAAATTCAAAATTTCAGATTTTAAGTGAACTTTTGCATTCTTTGAGGTACCATTGTTTCCGAGGTGGACAGAGAACTGGGATCTTGATCTCGACTAGACAGCATAGATGGAGCTCTCCAGAACTTGAATGAGTCATCTAAACCTGTAGTAACAGAAAAAAGGTTTTACACGGTCACCCCCCTGGAACAATTAATAGAGAAAAGAAACATTAAACAATTAAAAACTAAAAAAATAGACTTGCCCAATTTTATATTCTTAACTTACATAAAGCTTGTTTTACAAGCTTCGTACAAATATTATGTGCATACAAATACAATATATTTTGTTTAAATTTAATCTAACAATTCATGTAGAGTGCCAGCCCTAAAAGTTGAATGTACAAAAGAAATACAAGCAGCTTCTTTTTAAAGCTGTTTCTTGGGCCCTATTTCCAGAGAGGGAAGCCCTGGTAGTAAAGTGATGAAATGCTACAGTTGGTAAACAAAAGGTCAGCAGTTCAAATCCACCTGATGCTCCTTGAAAAGTCTATGATGCAATTCACATGGGGTCATTATGAACTGGAATTGACTCAAGGGCAATGGGCTCTTTTGGTTTATTACCAGAGATTCCAATTCCTTAAATTGAATGAGAGTCATGAATCTGTACTTCTAAAAAGCTCTCAGAAGATACCAGTGCTGCAGGTTCAAGGGCCAGGCTGTCAGTAACTGGGATCAAGAAATCTAATCAATCACATGGGTCACTGTCCTAACAGGGATATTTATACAGAATGTTTGAAACCTCAACAAATGTCATTTTCTTCTTAATTCCTCCTCAAAATGAGCAGAAAAGTGAGTCATAAAACTTTATAAAATATGGAGATAGCAGCCAATTAACTGTATTAATAGCTAGTATAAGAAAAAATGTTCAGTTTTCTTCAAAGGTGAGTTATCATGAGAAAATTAAATAATATGCTTTAAAGTAAGTCTCAGGCCGAAAAAAAAAAAAGGGAATTATAAAAGTATTTCACACTAAGCAGCCATGAGAACACTACAGAACAAAACTCACAAATGCAGCAAGAAAGTCCTCAAAAGGAAATACATAGCTTAAATAAAAATTATAGGAAAATAATGATTTCCAATAAACAAACTTAGTTCTCAACTTAAACTGCTAGGGGCCATAATGGAATATAATGGAATTAGAACACATAAAATATGTTAACAGAAAATGATGAAAACACACAAAACAGTAAAACCAAGAGTTTTTTTTTTAATGCTATTACAAAAGACAACCTTTAATATGTATGAATTTTTTTTTTTTAAAGGAAAGGCCATAAACTAACATTATGAATGAAAGCATGACTGCATTTGAAAGCCAGGCAGAGTGGTTATTTTAAAATACATATTTCAGAAACTGATGTAAAATATGAAAAACCTACCAAAACCAAAACCCACTACTGCTGTCAAATCTAGTCCAACTCATAGGGACCCTATGGATCAGAGTAGAATTGCTCCATTGTTTCCATGGAGCACCTGGCAGATTTGAACTGCCAACTTTTTGGTCAGCAGACATAGCACTTAACACAATAGCCACTAGAGTTCCCAATTAAAAACCTAAGTAGACCACTAACATAGAAAAAACGGAATAGGTTCATAAAAATCCGCCCCTAAGAAGACAGACAAACTCTAGTAGCACAGTGGTTAAGAGTTATGGCTTCTAAAGGTTGGAAGTTTGAATCCACCAGGCACTCACTGGAAACTCTACAGAGCCGTTCTACTCTGTCCTAGACTCTGATAGCAACAGATTTGGTTTCTGTTTTTTTGGTAAGAAGACAGTAGGTCAAGACAACTATATATAATCTTTAAAGAATTAGGCAAACTTCAGCTAAAAAAGGTAACAACCAGCCTAATTCATGAGGTTTCCAAGATCCAGATAATCCACAAGATAGGGAGAACAGAGGAAAAGATCATTCCTACTTGTATACACAGATGAAAAGTTGCCTAATTATTAGCAAAAAGATTTAACATTAGAAAAATTATTAATATAATTCATCACATACCACACTACAGAACTAAAAATTCTTTAATCAAGTGACTAAAAAGCATTTAACATAATCAAATATTCAATCATTACTTAAACATAACAAAAATAATGATCAAAACATCTTCAGCCCACTGGGAATAAAAGAAGTTTAGTAGCACTGTATAGTGACTGGAAACCTGATGGCATAGTGATGAAGTGTTACAGCTGCTAACCAGAGGGTCAGCAGTTCAAATCCACCAGATGCTCCCTCGAAACTCTATGGTGCAGCTCTATCGTGAACTATACAGTCTCTATGCGTCAGAATCAACTCAACAGCAGTGGATTTGGGTCTTTTTTTCTTTTTTGGTTTATATAGTGAGCAAAAGGATCCCTGGTGGCACACTGGTTACACAGTCAGCTGTTACTTCAAAGGTTGGCGGTTGGGATGCACCAATTGCTCCCCAGAAGAAAGATACTGCAGTCTGCTTCTGTAAAGACGATAGCCTCAGAAAGCTTATGGGCAGCTCTCCCCTGTCTACAGAGTTGCTAGGAATCAAAATTCAATTTGATGGCAATGGGTTTGCTTTATATACTCTGGTATTCTTATACTTGCCATTAATTAAGGGTTTGCTTTTTTCCCAGAGGTTCTGCCATGCCCGAGAAAAGGTATATAAGAATACCAGGGCCTTTCTTGTAAAATAAGAAGGAAGACAAGGATGCCTGTCACTACTCTCTAGACTTGTTCTTCAACACTGTGCAGCAGATCTAGATAACAGAGCAAAGCTAGAAATAACATAAAAAGGAATTCTAATTTCTTAAGTAGGAAATCATGAGTCCACAATGATGTAAATAAATAAGGGGAAAAAGGACGCAGAATGGAAAGCCCTATTTTACAATAAAAAGCTCACTCATAAATGTAGGAGAAATGAAGAATTAAGAAAACCACCATTTGCCAACCAACAGAATTATCGACTGATGCAACAACCACCCACAGGTGCTAAAACTAATGGATGAATGCCAGAAGAGTTTAAGTATATCCATACAACATACTCTGAAACTGCAAAGGGTAATACAGTAACTTTTCAGCTGTTAACAGAAATCACTTCAGTCAAATGATCAAAGACAGTGCTGCAGGAATGGGACTAATCAACAGCATGTACCTTCTGGTATGATGCACAGAGAAACACATGGTACCATTTCTGCACATTCCTGCCAAACGTTGACGGCCTGAACCTAACATATATTGAGGCGCATTCTACAAAATAACCAGCCTATTCTATTAAAAAATGTCAATGCCATGAAACACAGAGGAGGACTTGGAAACTGTCTAGATTAAGAAGACCAGGAAGACATGACAGCTTAAGGTAAAACATGGTCTTGTATTTCCTTTTTCAACAGAGGGCATTTCCAAGCCAATTGCCATCTAGTCAATTCTGACACAAATGGGACAAAAATCTCAGTGAGATCTAAAGTATGAAGTATTGACTCAGAGTTGATCGCCTAATTTTGATTGTTATGCTGTGTTTATGTGATAGACTTCTATATTTTTAGTGAATTCAAACTTAAGTATTTGAGGGTAAAGGAGCTTTATGTCTGCTATCTACTTACTCATAGGCAGGTCATAAAAAAAACACATATAGACATACAAATAAGTAAATGAATAAATACATTTTATTTCTCTCTATATATGCTTCGGGCTGGTAGGAATGTGCTCTTACTGATGTAGATTTAGGCTTTACTCGGGCGTGGCAGAACCTCTGGGAAAGCCTGACTTCTGTATCTCTCTCTCCTTCCTCTTATCTCCCACCTTGCTGATACTTCGTCACAAATGTTTAGGCCTTTTTCGAGTCTGACCTTGGCCTCTTTCCCCAACTTCGTGCTTTGATGAGACTTCTGCGTATGAATAAGCCAATCACGAGGTGACCCAATACCACTGTAACCATTTTTGGCAAAATAGACTGCCCTGCCAACCTCCTCTTGATCGTAACCCTATAAATAAAGTTTCCTACTGAGGAACAGTGGCCATTGCTCTCCACCAGAGACCTTGGTCTCGCCTGGCCTCACCTTTACCTTGTGTGATGTGGGTGAGTTTTTTCTCAGCCGCTTTCCTGTCTCCCTCGGATATGGGTTTTTCCCAGTGTTGGTCACTGGGGTTCCAGACGCAATATATACACAGATATACACATAGGGGAGGAAGATGTAAATATAGCAAAGTGTTATTTGGAAACTATGGGTGAAGGATATCTAAGAATGTTTGTGGGTTTTTTTGTGCCTTTAAGTATTAAGCAATTTTTAAATTACTTTTAAATAATTACTTTAGAAATACAAGCTACTTTTACAACTATCATTTATTATGACACATAATTATTATTTTTTTATATGTGCTAAGATCTTATAGGAATCCCTGGGTGATGCAAAGTTAAGTGTTCAACTACTAGCTGAAAAGTTGACAGTCTGAACCCACCCAGAGACCCTTCAGAATACAGGCCTGGTGATCAGCTTCAGAAAGTTCACAGCCCTGAAGACCCTATGGGCAGATCTAATCTGCACACATGGGACTGCCCTGAGTTGTAATTGACACAAAGGCATCTGACAACATCATCTTATACTTAACAAATTCAAAAGAACCTACAAATAGAAACAAAAAGATGTCAGCAAGATATTTTGATGAGTAACATATCAAAATTAAATAGTGTTTTTCTACAGTAACAAACTAGAAAATTATCTCCTTCAGGAGACGGGAAAAGAAAACAAAAACTGTGGTTCGCTTAGGAATGAACCTTCCAAAAACTTTAAGTCACTAACAGAGAATGAAAAAACTATAAAAACTTTACCAAAAGGAATGTAATTACTTAAGAAACATAAATATATGTCAAAAGTTGTTCTCATAAAGAATTTATAACAGAGAAATGGTTAGGCACAGTTGAGTCATGGAAAGGAATAGAAAAAAGTATATAAGATATGAATATACTTATGTAAAATACATGCAGTCCCTGGGTTAGGAAGGCAATCTGTGTCTGTGTCTCTAACTAAGAAAAGGTGCCAACAGTTCTTTAATTTAGCCTTACTTTAGTGCATGAAAAGACCTGAAGCCTTTTCAGTGATTTAAAAGCTGAGCATGCAGCCAGTCAAGGTGGTTGTAATGAAGAATTTGCTGCAAGTAGGGATTATATAGTTTCAAAGTGAGTGCAGATTTACAAAACTTTAAAGGGCAAGTACAAGTTGCTGCAAGTTCATCATAACCAAGAGACAAAACTACAAAGAAGACTAGAAACAAATACATCCCAGTGTAAGTGGAGTAATCTCTAGCTAGCAGGATTAGGGATATATTTTTCATTTCATACTTATTATGATTTTCTAAGTTTTGTTTAACAGTAAAGCTTTTAACCATTAAAGTTACACTTTGTAGAAAAAAACATAAATTTACTGTACTTACCATTTAAATTACTGCCTTCTGAAGTACCATCAAAGGCAGCACAATTCAAATCAAATGTGTATCGTCCTAAAAAACAATGCTGTATCATCTGATTCAAATGTTCATAAAAATGGCAGTGGTACAAAAGGGCCTGAAGGGCAGGTTTTCCTACAAGTGCCATGCCAGAGTCCTCATCATGGACACAGGGACCCTGTAAGAAAAGAGAGAGGAACAGAGATGGACACTGATTCATGACATAATTTCTCATAAAACATTCACGTCTCTCCATTTATAGTCCCCAAAAGAAAACGAACAAATCTCAGAAACAGTGAGCCTTAATACTACCACACCCCATTCACTCAGCTTCTGTCCTTCTGTAGTTACCAGCAGCCTGACCTACGGTAAACTGTTTAATACTCCTGGTCTTTGTAGCCTAAAAACTCCCCTGAAGGTAGAAGACTGATCTGTCTCTTCAGAGGCCATTTAGTTTAACATATTTCTATGAAATGATACAGCTTTAGCCAAGTAATTATATTCTTGAGCCATAAGTACAATAAAAGCAGTATTTTTCACAGAAGAGTACAAGAACTAAGTACCAAAATAATTGGAAATACTGTGTTTTGAATAAGAATGTTCATTTACTGTACTAGCAGTAAGCCAGATAAAATAAAAAGTCTCATCAATATCCATGGTAAAATCTGAAAGCCATTTTACTCCCCATTGGATTAAACCTGCCACAGGTATGGGGAAATGTATACACACACTATAGATCAGAGAAAACTAAGAGACAGGAAATAACACCAACAAGAATTAGAGTAAGAGCCAACAAGAATGTTCAAAAACCTATTCAAAGTTTACCTTTAACTCTAAAGTTTATGTGTCCCCACCCTCAAATACTCTTGTCACCAAATGAATATGGATATTAAAACCAGATTCAGGACTCTAAAGTAATTAACAAGTTAGAAGTAAAGGTACATTAACAAGAGTATTTCCAGTAACACTTGTCTTGAAAGGTATTATAATTAAACCTCTTACTTCAATTTTGAACATGTTACATATAGTTTTTGTTGCTGCTGCTATGTGCTAATATGTTCAATACTGTGAGCTTGTGCTTCCTAAAGCAATTTACTTTAGAAATAAGACAGCTACCACATTGAAGGTGACTGTTATTTTAAATTCAGAGGTCTGGAAGAAGCAAATGAAATGAAGGAGTACCAGGAGAACAGATCATAAGATGCTCATTTACTGACCATGGCAATAAGGAGGTCTGAAATTAAGTCCGTGAACTTCATTGTTCTAAGTGCTACATACTTCACTGCTGAGTACCACTATGTTCACCTGTGAAGTACACCCCTTGGGAGGCTATGCACCGATGCTGGTACCAATCCACCCTCCAAAGGAATTTTGGAACTCTTTCTGGAATGGCCACATGGCACGGTGGCAACATCACAGACTTAATTGTGTTTAATTGTCTGTGAGGGAGGTTTTAGCCAGTAAACAAATAACTGTATCGGAACACTCAACCTATTCACCTGATATGGCCCCTAGTAACTCTTTTCTTTACCCAAGATAAAGGAAATGTTGAAAGAAAGACATTTAGACAACTTGAGGAGAACAAGGGTAATACGACGACAGTTCTGAGGGCCATTCCAGAAAAAGAGTTCCAAAATTGCTTTGAAGGGTAGACTAGGCACTGGTGCTAGTACACAGCCTCCCCAGGGAAGCACTATGAAGGTGACTGTAGTAATATTCAGCAATGAGGTATGTGGCTCTTCTTCTAGGATGAGTTCACAAAGTTAACTGTCAGATCTTGTATGTCTGAGGCACTGTGGTCCTTTAACACATTACCTTATCTAACTCTCCAGGGTGCAGCAATTTATCCAAACCACAGAGCCAACTCTAACATTATCATTTATGTATGCATCACTCTTAAATGTACAGAACATGTCAAACATACATTCACAATACTTAACATCACACAACTCAATAAATTAAAAAAAAAATCATGCAAATAGTACAAAACTTTTTTTTATTATGATTGAACGAAAATGTACATTACTATATAAATTTGCATGCTCACCTATATGCAGCTCCCTCTGCTCTCCTTGTCCGGTGACAGCACACTCTTCTCCATTCTATACATGTCTTAGCCTCCAAACAAACTCCTATCCTCTCCCCACCACCCACTTCTCCACCTCCAGTAAGAGGTCAGCAGGAGTTGACATCTTATAGACTCATGGAACCATAAAGTGCACAAATGATATGGTCATTCTGTGTCGCCAAGTCCAATCCATTCCTGTCCGAAGAGTTGACCTCCATTACAATTTATGGATGGGGCAGCATCAGGGCCAGGGGCCATGCTCCCAGGGGAACTCCAAGGCCCCTGGACCATCAACTGCGGTCTTTTAGTGGAGATCTCAGGGTGCACCCCTTTTTATTCTTGTGTTGCCAGTGAGACACAACTTTGTAAGCTCCATCATGGCTATCACTGGTGGTGGCCGGGCACCATCCAGTTCTTCCGGTCACAAGTTAGTGCAGTCACCCACTCACGTGGGTCTCTGTGTCTTCTCGATTCTCTTTCCCCCATGTTGTTTTGGTCCTTGGTGATCATCTGTTCCTGCTGAGTTGGGACCATTTGCTGTACCCTCAGATGGCAGCTTTAAGACTCCAGATGCCACTCACCAATGTGGGGTGAAGAAGGCTCTCTTAATTGGCCTTAATTTCCCCTGAGAGCATGGTCCCCGGCCCCTTAGCCAAGCTACTCTGTCCTTAACCCAATATTGGGTTAAGATGGGAGGAGTAATCATGTTATGTTGAAGTCCAGTTAATATTGATCTTCTTTCTAATGTGTGCTGTCACAGATTTCACCAAACCAAATTTCTATCAACTATCTAATCTAAACCCCCCCTCCTCGTCCACCCTCCCTCTCCACCCTTGCAGCTGTCAAAGAGTATTTTCTTCTATGCATGAATCTGTTTTTAAGTTATTATTGTAGGGGTCTCATACAATATTTGTACTTCTGTTGCTGACTTTCACTAAGTATAATGTCCTCCAATTGAGCCAAGTTATGAGATGTTTCCTAAAATCATCATTGTTCTTTATCATTGCATAGTGTTCCACTGAGTATATATACCATAGTTTACCTATCCATTCCTCTGTTGCTGGGCATCTGGGTTGATTCTATCTTTTTGCTATCATGGACTGTACTACGATAAACATTTGTGTGCACGTTATCAGTGGGTGTGAATGGCCTTGATTCTGTAGGATGTATTCTGAGCAGTGGAATTACTGGGTCAAATGGTAGATCTATCCAGCTTCTTAAGGAAGCGCCAGATTGCTTTCCAAAGAGGCTGTACCATTATGCAACCCCACCAACACTGTAGGAGAGTTCCAATTTCTCCACAGCCTCTCCAGCATTTGTTGTTTTGCATTTTTTGGATCATGGCCAACCTTGCTGGGGTGAGATGGCATCTCACTGTAGTTTTCATTTGAACTTCTTCAATAGCTAATGATCATGAGCATGTCCACATGTGTTTTTTGGCTCAAAATTATTTTTTGTAAACAAATTTCATAATGATGTGCAGAAATTTTTAAAATATTTTATTGTACGGATTATACAAAATTTTCAAAGTTTTAAAATTTTTGCAAGATTATGCTTATATGACAGAGCCTGTCGTCACAGACGAACTGGGCTGAGGGGAAAGCACGGGAGCTGAATAAGAGCTGAAACAATCACATCAGGGGGGACCCAGTCAAGCTGAGACCCAGAGCTTTATTTTTCACTTGCTTATATACGCTGCACTTCCTCCTTGACCTCCCTCTGACCTAATCTCTTATCCCACTTGTACTTCTTGTCCCAGCTACGCCTGCGAACATGCTCTCTCCTTGTTTCTTAGTTTCTCAGTGGTAGTTTACTGACCGTTCCCTGACCTGGCCACCTCCCAGTTCTTCTTGGTCGCTGGCATCCTGGCTTCCCACATCTTCCCCCTTTTTGTTTTTTATTCAGCTGGGCTACAGCTGACCCAATCTGCATGCCTGTCTTAGGTTGCATTTGCTGATCTTATCTCTTCCCCGTCTTTGGAGTCCAGCCCTCTCGTGGTTGGGTACTGTCTTAGGTTGAGATAGATCAGCTAAATGTCTTACCCGTCTTTGACTACTGCAGTGGGTTATATAGTATGGGGAGGTGGTTCGTGTCGTGCCTGCAGTTTAAGATGGTCACTTGTTGACTGGAGAGGGTCTCCTCAACCTTTTGTAATGCCAAGCGTCCTTCATATGTAAGCTCTCTGGGGGATGTAGGGTCAGAATCTCCTTTGAGTATATCAAACAAAGGTTTGAGTTCTACTGTGGTTATTCCCAAGCTAGGTCTGAGCCAATTAATATCTCCTAAGAGTTTCTGAAAATCATTAAAGGTTTTTAAGTTGCCTTTTCACAACTAAATTTTCTGAGGAGTGATATGTTTAGGATATAGTAAATGTCCTAGATAAGAAAAAGGTGATGTTCTCTGGACCTTTTCAGGGGCAATCTGGAGACCTGCCATCTGGAAGGCCACAGAAAGTTCTCAGTAGACACTTAGAACATATCCCTCATTTCTATGAGCTAGCAAGATGTCATACATATAATGAATCATATATATCTCGGGGTGGTTTTTACGTACTTTTGCAATCACCTGATCAACAAACTTTTGACAGGGGGTGGGACTATTAGCCATCCCTTGGGGGAGTGCTTTCCAGTGGTACTGGCACATGGGGCGAGCATAATTGGTGGAGGGGATGCTGAAAGCAAAGCGCTCACAGTCCTTAGGGTCTAAGGGAATGGTATAAAACCAATCTTTTAAGTCAATCACTATTTTGTAAGCATTGACTGGGATAGCAACAGGATGAGGGAGTCCAGGTTGAAGGGCTCCCATGAGTTGCACGGTCTTATTAACTTCCTGAAGGTCTTGTAACAACCTCCATTTTCCTGATTTCTTTTTTATTACAAAGATAGGTAAATTCCATGGCGAATTAGAGGGTTCTATATGGCCGCTATCTAATTGTTCCTGCACTAACTGTTCTGCACTAACTGCACTAACTGTTCTAACTAAATCTTCTCTTGGCTTAGGGGTCATTGGTCCACCCATACAGGCTCATCACTTTTCCACGTGATAGCATCAGCACGAGGTGCAGGAGAATCAACAGCCCCTGTCAAAAATATCCTAACCCCATTTGCTCAGGGCGAGTCTCATTCTCTACCGACTGAGCTAGCCAGGCGAGCTCAGAGAGGACAGAAACCTCCTGTGGCGCAGAAGGGCAAAAGCTCGCTTGATCTTGATTTTCAATGTTCTCTAGCAGCACTAGGGTAAAAGGCGCCATAGCGCCATAGGACGCACAGGAAGTTTTCAACTCTTTTAGCTGTTTGAAGGGAATGGGTCCATGTACTCTTTGCAAATTCTCCTGCTGGTCTAGCTCCTCAAACACTGGATATAAATGTTCAAATTCCCCCATGTTCTCTCCTCTTCTTGCCCCACCTTGGGCGCCAGTTGATGGAGCCTGCTGTCACAGATGAACTGGGCTGAGGGGAAGGTGTAGGAGCTGAATAAGAGCCGAAACAATCACATCATGGGGCACCCAGTCAAGCTGAGACCTAGAGCTTTAGTTTCACTTGTGTATATATGCTGCACGTCCTCCTTGACCTCCCTCTGACCTAACCGCTTATCCCACTTGTACTTCTTGTTCCAGCTATGCCTGGGAACATGCTCTCTCCTTGTTTCTTAGTTTCTCAGTGGTAGTTTACTGATCGCTCCTTGACCCGGCCACCACCTACTTCTTCTTGGTCGCTGGCATCCTGGGAAGCGCTGGCATCCTGCTTCCCACACTTATATAATTGTTTCCTGTGTGAGTTACAGCCGTAGGGTAAATTCACAAAGGTTTCATATAAATAGGTAAAAAGACACAAATCTCAGCCTCATCTAACCTGAGACTAGAAGAACTACCTGGTGCCTGCTGTTACTGCTGACTGTTCTGATCAGGGCCACAATAAATGGTCCCTGAAAGATGGAGAGAAAAACTTTAATCAGAGCTCACATTCGTCAAATGCCCAGACTTACTGGACCAGCAGAGACTAGAGGATTGCCTGATACTGCTGCCCTGAGATACTCTTCAAACCTTGAACCAAACTATTCCTTCAGGTCGCTATTTCATGAAATTAGAGACTGACATGCAAAATAAAGAATATTACCTACAAGTAAGATGCTTTTATTAAAAAATCATCTACATGAGAACAAAAGGTCAACAACTACGCTAAAGCAAAGATAAGAAAATAAGGGGGTAGGGAAGCTAGAGCACTGGAAACAGAGTAAACAGAATGCTATTAAAGAGACTGTCACCACGTTGTAAAAAAATATTCTGTGCCACTGAACAATGTGTATAGAAACTGTCAATTGGGAACCTAATTTGCCATGTAAACTCTCACGACAAAAATGATAAAATCTTATTTGAAAAATAGGTGAAAGAATATAAACTGTGTAAACCTTATGAACTGGGGGAAAAAGGTGTTTACAGCTCTTCAAGAGCTCTTAATCCACAGATTCCTTATTCCATAATGGCTTGCTGCAGCTGATGGCTAGACCATTTGATGGAACAAAAAAGGGAAAAAAATTCCAAACCCACCACCATCAACTCAACTCTGACTCATAGTTATGCAACAGGACCCAAAGTGGAAGTGTCTCATCACATTTCCAAGAGCACCTGGTGGATTCACACTGCTGACCTTTCGGTTAGCAGCCAGAGCACTTAACCACTACACCACAAGTGATGGAAGAGAAGGGGTTACAAATCCACTGTCTTCTAAAATTCATCTTATTCTTCAGTTTTAAGTATTCTCAAAAATAAGAGAAAAATTGGAGACATAACTTACTAGAGAAAACTGTAGTAACTATTCTACAAATATAGTTATCAGTGATAAATCTAATTAACCCAATAACATTTACTCTTTAATAATTTTTGTGCACTAGAAATTTTTTCTCTAGCTCTTACAAATAGAAACATATTAGAAAAATAAAGATACCAAAAGATGTAACTTTACAGATACATCTACTTGGTAAAGTTTTAGAGTAAGATTTTGTTCTCCACCTAGAAGTTAAAGTTATTCAGCATATAAAGATTCAAGAAGAAAAAATTCTGTTACGAACAAGAGAATAATTTCACTAATTCAACACCTTTTCCTCACAATTAAAAAAAAGTACTGAAAAATAATTTAAGTTGGTAAATACAGGTAAAATTATTCTTTGTATGACTCAATTACTTCATAAACAGACCATGTTTTTAAAACTTGAGGCTGGCTTTTTTTTTAACAGAGTATCTTCTTCAGTATGTATAACTATACATAGTTAAGTATGCATACCCAGAATGTCAAAGCAAAACTCATTTATAACAAAAACATTCAGATGGAAAAATAAAGACCTCAGTAACATAAAGGAGAAAGACCATCTAATTCTGCCATCCTTAGTGATCATAAAAACAAAACAAACCCTTAACGAGATGGAGTGACACAACGGCCACAATAATGGATTCAAACATACCTACCAACAATCATGAGGATGACACATGACTGGGCAACATTTCGTTCTGTTATACACAAGCCTGCCATGAGGGGGAGCTGGCGTGAAGGCAGCAACAACTAAACACAAGTTAATGATACTACAGATAACAAAACATTCAAGGTGACTTGGGAACTTTATTATCCTCCAATATCTCTACTCTAAACCCTCCATGGACACTTCAATCACTTCATCACAGAATAATTTTCTAAAAAGAAAAAAAAAACCTCAAGGAATAGGTGACAGCATTCAGAACATGAAAAAGCATAAGCTATTTCAAAGGAAAGTTCACAGAATAGGCTGGGAATACTGGCTGTACTCATTTCTTCAAAAGCTAGTCTTCGCCTCATATCTGCTCATTCCCAGCTTCTTTCTACCCTCTCCATCCTACTGAAACTGCTCTTCAGCAATACTCAAAGACCTCCATGCTGCTCATGAACAGGAAAGTTGTTGGTCTCCACCCACCTGCTCCCTCGGTAAGAATTGATGTAGTTGGTCCTCTCTTCTTGCCTAGTCACACAGCCTTAAAGACCACTACAGGAAGTCAGGAAACCCTGGAGGCATAGTGGTAAAGTGCTAGAGCTGCTAATCAAGAGGTCAGCCATTCAAATCCACCAGGTTCTCACTGGAAACTCTAGGGGGCAGTTCTACCCTGACCTATAGGCTCGCTATGAGTCACAACCAATTCGACAGTACCAAACAACAGGAAGTCCCTGATTTACAATGCAGTTCTGTTCCAGTGAGTCTATTATAAGACAATTCTGATATAAGAAAAATACATCTTTTAGTTTTCACTAATGACTGCAATACAGCAGTGTTTTGAGTAGTAAATCCTGACACTGAACAAGTGAGTGAAATCTGAGATGGATGACGTCAGCAAATAATCCAGTCAACACTGTAGGTAGTACATATTACTAGTAAGATGTATCAAAAGACGTCAAAAGTACAGTTTGTTATAACTCAGATACATCAACAATCAGGGACTACCTGTAGATGTAAATGGCTTCACATGTGTGTTTTCAGTCTACATCTCTTCCCCTAGGTTCTAGCCTGCATGGTACCTGTTCATTGCCCAGTCTTCCCCCATCAGTAAATTTCAAGGCATTCTAACATGATGAACAAGTTCATATTTGATCCATAGTGTGAAACTGTGACCACACCTCTTCTTAGTCTATCTATAAGTAGAAAGTTTTAAGTGATATATACTTATTCTGTCCTGGCACACCCCCAAAGCCTATCTCTATTGGCCTGTTTCTTTTTGGTAAAAATCCTCTGAACACTTCAGTTGTCTTTGTTTCACCTTGGTTTCACACTATCCTTTTTCATGTATACCAAATCAAAACTGCATATGATATTCTATCAGTATATATACAGTATATATACAGTATATATACAGTAACTTTTGGATCCAACTCGATGGCACTTGGCTGGCTGGCTCAATGGACATACAGTAACTTTATATAAACACAGGGCAATATTTTCTAATGCTATCTTACAAAAGCCCAGCATTCTGCCAACTTGATCACAATGGCTCACTCTGCAGACAACACCAGAAAATACACCCCTTTTCTTGGGCATACATTATCAAGAATACCCAATCTTTTATGTTGTATAAAGCTTAAATATTTTTATTCTCCTATCAGCAATCTTACACTTCACAAAATTAAAGTTGACACAACACTTTTTCAGGCCATACCCCCCCCAAAAAATTTTAAAACCTAATCCTGTCATGATTCTTCCTTGCTATAAGAATTCTCTATATCATATAAAATTAGCACAGATATAACAGAAAAAAAGCATCAACAAATTTTCTTTTGGGGGGGGAATGAGATAAACCTCCCTCTCTATGTTGCTTCCCTTCTTCTCTACCATAAGTCAAAATGTCATAAAGAATACACAAATCTCTCACTTTTATGTGAGAACAACTGCACAAACATTTTTAAGTTGGTTATAAGGTAAATATTATACATCCTTTCTGCACTCTTTTTTTTATTGTGATTGAGTAAACATATATAATCCAAGTTAAATTTGCATGCCTGCTTAACTGCAGCTCCTTCTGCTCTCCTTGCTCCCTGACAGCACACTCCTCCTTTTTGTTCTATACATGTCACATCCTTTTAGCTAATCTCCTGTCTCCTCTTCCTCACCCTTTCCTCTTCCTTCTAATAAGAAACCAGTAGGACAGCACCCTATAGATGCATAGAACCACAAAATGCACATATCATATGATCATACTGTGTCCTGAGTCCAAACCATTCCTGTCCAAATAGTTGACCCCAGTAATGATTTCTGCTTAGGGGAAGCTGCAGGTCTACAGGTCATGCTCCCAGGGTAATTCCTAGGCTTTCGGACCTTCAATAACGGTCTTTTAATGGAGTTCTTGTGGTGCATCCCTGTTTCTCGTGTTGCCACTGGGACTCCACATAGTGTGTGTCACCATTCTGTCACTGGTGGAGGCTGTACACCATCTGGTTCTTCCAGTCACATGTTGACAGTCACACATTCACATGGGTCCTTCTGTCCTCTGAGCTCTTATTCCCCTCACATTTTTGTTGTTCTTGGTGATCATCTGTTCTGGCTGAGTGGGACCATTTGTTGTACCTCAGATGGCAGCTTGCTAGCTTTTAAGACTCCAGATGCCACTCACCCATATGGAGTGCAAACGACTCTCTTAGCAATAAGCTAGTTATGCCAATTGGCCTCAAGGTCCCCTCAGAGCATGGTCCCCAGACCCCCACCCCCTCTATCCTTCCAATATTGGGTTAGGATTAGAAGTTTTCAGTTTATGTTGAAGTTCAGTTAGGTTGATCTTCTCGTGTGCTGTCACTGTTTTTACTCAATCAAATTTCTATCAACTATCTAATCTATAACCAGCCCTCTTCCCACTTCACTTCCCTTCCTGGCAGCTGTCAAAGAGTATTTTCTTCAGTACATGAGTCTGTTTTTAAGTCCTTACAGTAGGGATCTCATACAATATTTGTCCTTATGTCACTGACTGATTTCACTCATCATGTCTTCCAGTTGAAACCAGGCTACGAGATGCTTCCTAAAGTCATCACTGTTCTTTATCATTGCATAGTGTTACACTGAGAATATATAACATAGTTCATTAATTCACTTGTTGCTGGGCATCAGAAGTTGAGTCCATCTTTTTGCTATTGTGGGCTGTGCTGCAATAAACATTCATGTGCATGTATCTGTTTATGTGACTCATCTTGATTCTGTACAATATATTCCGAGCAGTAGGATTACTGGGTCAAATGGCATATCTATTTCCAGCTTTTTAAGAAAGTGCCAGGTTGCTTTCCACAGAGGTTGTACCATTTTGCATGCCCACCAGCAGTGTAAGAGAGTTCCAACTTTTCTACAGCCTCTCCAGCATTTGTTGTTTTGTGTTTTTTGGATCATGGTCAACCTTGTTAGAGTGAGATGATATCTCATTGTAGTTTTGATTTGGATTTTTTTTAATAGCTAATGATTGTTAGCATTTTCTCATGTGTCTTTTGGCTGCCTGGATGTCCACTTTAGCGAAGTGTCTGTCCATCTCCTTTTACCATCACTTAACAGGGTTATTTACCCTTTACTTGCTGATATTTTGCAGTACCTTGCAGATTATGGAGATCAGATATCAATCTGACATACAGTTGCCAAATATTTTTCCCATTCTGTAGGTAGTCTTTTAATTCTTTTGATGAAGTCTTTGGATGAACAAAAGTATTTGATTCTTAGTAGTTCCCATTTATCTATATTCTCTTCTGTTAATCGATGCTTTGTTTGTCAGATTTTGAAATATGTCTAAGCTGTATATTAAAATTTCCCTTGAAGACCCTATTTTTTCTTCCATGATCTTCAAATTTAGGTCTTTTGTCCAATTTGAGTCAGTTTTTGTGTGTGAAATACGAGATTTGTTTCAATTTTTGCAGATGGATATCAAATTTTGCCAGCAGCATTTGTTGAAGAGATTGTTTTTACCTCAGTTTACAATCTTAACGGCCTTTGTCGCATATCAACTGTTCATAGGAGGATGGTGGCATCTCTGGGGTCTCCACTCTGTTTCATTGGTCTATATGTCTCTTTTTGTACTAGTACCAGGCTGTTTTGACTACTGTGGCAGTGAAATAGGTTCTAAGGTCAGGTGGTGAGATGCTTCCCACTGTGCTTTTCTCCTTCAGAAGTGCTTTGCTTATCCAGGGTTTCCTCCTTTTCCAAACAAAGTTGGTGATTTGTGTCTCCTTCTCATTAAAAAATGTCACTGGAATTTGTATTGCAATTTCATTGTATATGTAGATCACCTTGGGTGAGATAGACATTTTCACAATGTTAAGTCTTCCTATCCATGAGAAGGGTAGGTTTCTCCATTTATGTAAGTCTCTCTCAGTTTCTTGCAGTGAAACCTTGTAGCTGTCTTTGTATATAGGTCTCTTATTTCTCTAGTTAGATTTATTCCTAGGGATTTTGTCTTCTTGGGGGCTACAGAAAATGGTATTGATTTGGTGATTTATTCTGTAATGACCTCTTTGTTGGTATAAAGGAATCCTACTGATTTACTTATGTTTATCATATATACTGATACTCTGCTGTATTCTATTTGAGTAGCTACTTTATTGGTTCTTCAGGATTCTCTGTGTATACAATCATATCATCTGCAAATAGGGAGATTTTTACTTCTTTACTGATTTGGATGCCCTTTATTTCTTTGTCTTGTGTAATTGGTCTGGACACAACTTCTACTACAATGTTGAATAGAAGTGGTGAAAGTGGGATTCCTTGCCCAGTTCCCACTCTCAAGGGGAATTTTTTCTGTCTCTCTCCATTTAGGATGATGTAGGCAGTTGGCTTTGCATAGATGCCCTTTATTGCACTGAGGAATTGGTCTTCTAGTACTATTTTGCTGAGAGTTTTTAGCACGAATGGGCATACGACTTTGTCAAATGCCTTTTCTGCATCAATTGACAAAATCAGGTGATTCTTATCTGTTGTGTTATTTGTGCGGTTGATCGCATTGTTTTTCTCATGTTGAACCAGCCTTGTACCCCTGGTATGAATCCCACTTGGCCACGATGAATGATTTTTTTTGTGATGTTGTTGAATTCTACTGGCAAGGGCTTTGTTGAAGATTTTTGCATCTAAGTTCATGAGTGATACTGGTCTGTAATTTTCCTTTTTTGTGGGATCTTTCCTGTCTTTGGTATCAGGGTTATGCTGGCTTCATAGAATGAATTTGAGAGTGTCCTATCCCTTTCCATGCTGTGAAACAGTCTGTCTTACTGGAGTTAACTCTTCTCTAAAAGGTTGGTAGAATTCTGCAGTGAAGCCATCTGGGGCAGGGCTCTTTTTGGTTGGTAGTTTTTGATGTCTTTTTCAATCTCTTCCTTTGTGATGGGTTTATTAAATTGTTCTACTTCTCCTTGTGATAATTTTGGTAGGTGATATGAATCTAGGAATTTGTCCACTTCCTCTAGGTTTTCAAATTAGAGTACAATCTTTTGCAGTATTCTGTTACACTTTTGATTTCTGTTGGATCTGTTGTGACATCTCCTATCTCATTTCTTATTCATGTTGCTTCCTGTTTTTCTTTAGTGAGTTTCGACAATGGTTTGTCAATTTTGTTGATCTTTTCAAAAAGCCAGCTTCTGGTTTTATCAATTTTTCAATTGTTCTTCTATTGTCTAACTCATTTAGTTCTGCTCTAATCTTTACGATCTGTTTTCTTCTGGTGCCGGAGGAGTTCCTCTGTTGCCTTCTTTCTACTTGTTCAAGCTATAGGGTAAATTCTTTGGTTTGCATCCTTCCTTCTTTCCGGATGTGTATATCTGAGCACTGCTTTGGCTGTATACCATAGATTCTGGTAGGATGTGTTTTCATTCTCACTTGAATGCATAAATTTATTTCGGCCTTGATTTCCTCCATAACCCATGACTTTTTCAGTGAGGTATTGTTCAGTTCCTATGAGTTCCAATTTCTATCTGTTTTTTCTTCTATTAATATTGACTTTTATGGCTTTATGGTCTGAAAAGATGCTTTACAATAATCCAGTGGTTTGGATTTTGTTGAGATTTGCTTTAAGTGATAACACATGGTATATTCTGGAAAATGTTCCATGTTCATTGGAGAAGAAAGTGTACTTATCTGTTGATGGATAAAAAGTTCTGTATATGCTGATGAGGTCTAGCTGGTAGTCACAGTAAGATCTTTGTCTTTACCAAGTTTTTTGTTAGATGATCTGTCCATTACTGAAAGTGCAGTGCTGGAGACTCCCACTATTACTGTGGAGTAATCTATCTCATTTTTCAGTGTAGTCAGTATTTGCTCAATGTATTTAGATGCTCTAGTATTGGGTGCATAAATAGTTAATGCTGTTAAGTCCTCTTTGTGTATTGAACCTTTCAGCAATAGTGACCATCCTTATCCACGATTGTGGATTTTACATTAAAATCTATTTTATCTGAGATTATTATTGCCACACCTGCCTTTATTTGTATATTGTTAGCTTGGTATACAATGTTACATCCTTTAATTTTCAGTTTGTTCCTATCTTTAAGCCTTGTAGGCAACATATAGACAGGTTGTGTCTTTTAATCCAAGATGTCACTCATTGTCTCTTTAATGAAGCATTCAGTCCATTTACATTCAGTGTAATTATTGACAGGTATGTGTGTAGTGCTATCATTTTGATATATTTATTTTTGTGTGGGTGTTTTCTAGGTTGCTCTTGATCTTCTGTTCCAGGTCCTTCTTTATGGGTTGACCTTTCATCTTTTTCAGTGCTGGCTTTGTGTTTGTTGAGACTCCTGTCTTATGTTTCTTGTTTTGATATGTTGCATTGTTACTGTGCTTTCCAGCTACTCCCATTCCCCCCTCTTAATATTCTAAGTTTAAACCCATTTTAACTTCTACAAATCTCCTCTCCATCTAAAAGGACTGTAACTACTGTAGTATATTTCTCTTTTTCATGTGTTGGTATCTTAGTTTTCATGATATGATCACTGGTTGCCTTCTGTTAATATTATAGCTCCGACTCGACGGCACTTGGCTTGGCTGGCTTGATTGAGCTTTGTGCCTTCCCTAATCAAGTAGGTTTCTGGATGTTGTGTCCTGCATTGCCTGCTTAAATATACACTTCATGGTTTTATTTTTTCTAAGGAAAGAGCTTTCAGTATTTCTTGTAGTTTGGGTTTGGTTTTTAAAGTCTCTGAGCTTCTGTATCTGTGAAACATCTTAATTTCTTTTTCATATTTGAAACACAGCTTTGCAGGATATATAATCCTTGGTTGGAAGTTTATCTCTGAATGTGTCATCCCACTGCTTTCTTCCCAACATTATTTCTGCCAAGGAGTTAAATGAAAGCTTACAGGGCTTCCTTCTGAATGTGAGCTTTGCTTTGAGTCTTGCTGCCTTTAAAAGTTTCTGCTTATGTTTCCCTTTACTAAGCTTGATTATAATATGTCTTGGTGTCTTTCTTTTGGGGTCTATTTTTTGCAGCATTTGATACTTGTTTTGGATACCCATGTTCTCTCATAATTTCATGGAATTTTACTATCAGTAACTCAACAACAATACTGTGTTTTCACCTATCTCTCCCTGTTCAGGAACTCCAATTAATCATAAATTAATCTTATTGATAGAGTCCCATATGTTTCTTAACACTTCTTCATTCTTCTTACTTCTTTTCTCTGATTTCTCCTCAAAAAATGCTGGTGTCAGTTATTCTTTCTTCAAGGTCACTAAGTCTGACTTCCAGTTCCTCAGTTCTCCTCTTTGGGCTTTGAATTAAATTGCCTAATTCTGTAATTTTGTTATTGAGCTGTTGGATTTCAGAACATTGATGTTCCATCAGTTTGAATAGCTTTCTGAAGTTTTCATTTTACTCTGCAGCATTCTGTTTAATCTCTAGGAGGGATCTCTATATAATTCTTTCGTACTCACTCTCTCATAGTTTCAGAAAGGCTTCTTCATCTAGGAAGTTTTTTGATTCTTTATTTTGGGAGTTTTCTGGAGCCATGATGGGATATTTCTTTAAATGCTTGGTGACGGACTGCTGCATTTGAGACATCAACGGGCTGTTTAGTTTCTCTGGTGTTGCCTCAGCAGGAGCTGAGGTATAATTCTGAGGAGGTTGGTCACCAACCACCTCTATGTACTCTAGTGACTGGCCCCAGCAGACTCTCTGGAGTGGCAGGCTCCGCCTCCTGGCTGCCAAAGACACTGCCCTACTTATGGAGTCACTGGGGGGCCGTCAACCGATCCCATGATGTGAGTCTGTAAAAGCTGAAAGAGACGTCATCAGGTTGCACAGCAGTTATTTCTCCAGGCAGTCTTATTTTAAAATGTTAAAAGCTACCTGACAGCTTCCAAAATCAGTCAGACCATTAGGTGCAGCAGGCCCCACCAACCAGCTAACAACGGAGGTACCTCTTCGGCCATCTCCAGATCCTATGACATAGTTCAAAGTAGGGAGGGGCTACTGCTCTGCTGCCATCCCTCGCCAGGCCCTACCTGTAAGGCAGCACTGTGCTAAACACTGCCTTTCTGCTGGAAAAGTGCTCACCAGACTGGCACTGCCTCCGAGCCTAGGAATTAGCATGCGCTGAGGCCTCCAGTTGTATGACTCCACCTCCCAGAAGACCAAGATGGAATCCTGGACAAGCTGCCCCTTCTACCATTAAACAGCCAAATATGTGGCAGAACTCAGAAAAGAGAGGGTGGAGGGGCTGTGGTGCCCTCAGTCCATCATCAGGCTCTTAAAACACGGCTATTCCCCACACTGTCTCTCCACTGAGGCACATGCTGTCCAGTTCAGCACTTCAGCTCAGCGTATCTGCCAGCTCATGCCCACTGTCTGCCTCGCAGCCAGCAAAAGGGGAAAAAAAGTTAAAAGCGCCAGTACCTTCAGTCTGAGCGAACAACTAGTCAGCAGGAACGGGGCTCAGTAAGAGAAAACTTCCCATTTAGTGGTATACAGTCCAAATCAACAGCTCTATGCCATGTCCTAGGTCTCACCGGAGGTCCAAGAAGCTCCATTCAATTATCAATCCAGGCATTAGTTTCCAGAAGGAATTAAGAAGATATGTGTCTAGTCCATCATCTTGAGTCCACCCCCCTGCACTCTTTAAAAATTGTTTTTTGTAGTTTTTTCACTCTAAAATAACACTAATGTCCTTTCAATAAGGTAACTTACTAGTAACTTTAAGAAACAAGAGTTTTGTTACCATCATTTTGATTCAGTAATTCAAGCTCAGCTTTCAAAACAATCCCAGTATATGCTTAAAAACCAGACATGAAAATATTAGTTATTTATTCTACACAAAGATATAATTCTAATAAGCATTAAGGCAATCCCTTCTATCCTTTTACCAAGAATTTTAAACATTATCTCTGTGATTTTATTACACTATTAATTTTAGCAATTAATCTTAAAAAGAGGTAAATTTCAGCTGGTTATCTACAGGAATTATTATAATTTCCAACCAACATAAACATGAATTAGCTGTATTTCAACAAGGAGTACATGAACAAGTTCTATCTGGGCTGTTTGTTAACTTCCAAAGGACTACATTCAGAATTGTGATGATGGGTCCTTTTTCATAGACAGTGCAGTCATAAACAAACTTTAAAACGACAAAAACAAAAACATTTTTGATAAGCTGCCCATTTCTGCTTTTTTCTCTCTGGTATAAGCACACAGTAACAAACTCATCCCTGTTAAACTCTCTTTACTCTATGTTTCATGAGACAAGTTGACTTTTTCTATAAGATCACATAGTCATTCTGACTAGTCTCTCCTAAAACATCAGAGCCATCCAACTGATCTGAAAACCCTACTGTATTTTAGAAATGAATCTACTTTCCGGTTATCAAAAAGATCCATTATGTAAGTCTTTCTTCCCACCTCTAACATTCCATCCTATCCCTCAGTCTTAGCCATGAAATGGAGGCTCCCTCATCTCCTACCACCAAACAACTGCTAGCCTACCTGCATCAGTGTAAAACCAATACACTCTCTGTTACGCTGGAAGCAGGGTCAGCTTGCATCTGAAAAGGAGCCCAAGTAATTTCATAGTTTTTATTTTCAATTCCCTAGATGAAATGTACCATCATGTGTTGGTAAAGCACTCTATTAGCACAATCCCATAAGCAAACCAACACGTCTTACGATTCCTCACTTAAAGGAGAAAAAAATCCTCTCTTATGTCTCCCCCCAGTTGTCACAATACTTTGCTGCCAGTCAGAACAGGAAGCACCACATGGTCCATCCTCTTTGGCACTGCTTCCTCACTGTCAGCAGACCTTTAGAGACCTTCTGTTTCTCTCCAGTACAACCCCTCAGGAGCCCATCATCAGCCTCTATGTGGTCACTTTATCTATCCTGACCTCACTGCACCTCCCAAGACAATTCGCACTGCTGACCACTCCCTCCTTGTGGAGTTAAGCACTCGTGGTATGCATGATGGTTTTCTTCTACCTCACCAACAGATTCTGCTTGATCTTCTTCAGGGCTTTTACCTCCACAGCCTCCCATTCTGTGACCACGTCTTCCTCCTTCTCTGCAATGCCTCAGTCCTAGGTGTGTGCTCCTCTCCTTCACTAAATGATTTATCCAGTCACACAACTTGAAATGCCATTGGCACACTCAGCAACTAACAGCGGGGAAAATGGCAGCAGATGGCCTGAGTGAGACTTTCAACCTCAGCGCTTAGCATCACAGTGTTCACGGGCAAGTCTGTGCTTGTTTCCTCATGTATACAATGGGGATAACAGCAGTACTTACCTTACAGGGTTCTTAAGAGGATTACGTAGGTTCATCTATGTAGATGCCTTAGAACACAGTTATATACTATAAGTTGTTAACACTCATTTGTCTCTTCAGCTCTCACCCTTAAGGTCATACAACCAGTCATGTGGTATTTCTACTGAAGATTGCAGTTCCATTAACATTTGAACTCTTGGTTTTGTTCACATATTTGTTTCTCACTTGGTATTCCCCAAGTCAGAAAAGAATATCGTAATCTATAACCATGTTCAAGCCAGAAGCACAGAGGTTAGGTTTCTCATTTTTCCTCACTGACCAAATCTAATCCATCAATAAGCCTTGTTGGCTTGACCTCCAAAACATGCATTCCTTGTCCACCCCCTTCTCTCCATCTCGTGCCTTTTCTTCCTGGACTCTGCCCTAGATGTCTAGCTGATCTCCCTGCCTTTACTCACACCACTATTACCCACACTGTAAAGCAAACTTAGATCAAGTCACTTTTGTGTCTTTAAACCCTCCAGGCCTCTCGAGACAATTAGACTAGACCCAAACTCCTGCCCAGGTCCACTCAAGATCTGGAACTTGAGGACCCACGGTGAGACTCTAGTAATATCTGTGTATCTTCAATTTTATTAAGCCTTATTTTGATAAATCAAGAAAATATTAATAAAAAAGATATTCTAACTAAACTGTTTATAGACATGCAAACTGTACAGTCTTGTGGAAAACACACTGAGAACAGCTACTAAAGTGAGGAATTTTTATACCCTAGTCCTAGAAATCTAGTTTAAAGAAATAAAAGCTTAATTACAAAGAGATACACACAATGTTTAATTGACTATATCCAAATCAAACCAAACCACTGTCATCAAGTTGATTCCAACTCACAACAACACTACAGGACAGAGAAGAGTTTCCAAGACCGTGAATCTTCATGAAAGTAGATTGTTAAATCTTTTTCTCATGCAGTGGATGGTTTGTTCAAACCACCAACCATCTGCTTAGCAGCCAGTACTTTAACCACTGTACCACCAGGGCTCTTAACTGATTATAAAACCAAACCAAACCCACTGCCATCAAGTCAATTCCAACTCACAGTGACCCTACATGACACAGTAGAACTGCCTATATGGTTTCCAAGGACTGCCTGATGGATTTGACCTGCCAATGTTTTGTTTAGCAGCTGTAGCTCTTAACCACTATGCCACAAAGGTGTCCCTGATTACAGAAGCTAAAAATTAAGAATACTATCAAAATACAAATAAATAAGTAAGTGATAACTTAGAAGAATACTATGCAGTTCTTTTTTGTTGTTTGTTTAACTATATCAGTTATACCAATAGACTTAGACAGATTTTCAAACATACTACTGAGGAAAAAAAAACAAGGTGCAGGAATGCATATAAAATTATCCTAATTTTTAAAAAAACAATAGTACAAGCACCTCTATATACATAAACACACATGTGTTTTAACTTACAAAGGTGTGTGCATGTGTTTGGGTACTTCCTTGTGATTACCTGAGCACTGGAAAAACACTAAAGGATACTGTCATGATTTAACTGGGTGTCCTTTACCCCCAAAGTATGTGCTGACTCCCTAGCCCTTGTACCTGTGGATGTGAGCCTGTTTGGAAATAAGGTTTTTTTTCTTTCATTGTGTTACTGAGTCATTCTAGTATGGGTGATTCCTAAACCTAATTATTTCTGAGTTATAAGAATAGACATGCACACACACACATGCAAACAGACACACACACACACACACACACACAAGTACATGGGGGAAAACAGATGCCATGTGAGGATCATTTACAAGCTACAGGACACCACAAAACGCCCAGGGAAACAAAGAAGGAAGTAATCAATATAGCTGAGACTCTGATTTGTAGAAAATAATTGTGAGAAAATAAATTTCTGTTCTTTATAGTCAGCCACTGTAGTATCTGTGTTATACCAGCACTACCTAACTAAAACAGATATTTATTACAGTATCAGCACAAGCTGATTAACTGTGACAAAAATAATTAATTCTGAGTACTAAAGAAAACACTGAAACCTACAAATGCAAAGCTCTCCAATTAGAAACTTATCAGAGATTCAAGAAGAAAGGATACTAAGAGGAAAAATTCCTACTTGTTAGAAAGAAAAAACAAAGATACTATAATGTAACACCAAAGAGAATGTAAATGTGATCAATTCTTGCAAAGCAAAAAGTAAAGGTAAAACGGGGAAACATTAGCAGTAAATATAGTGAAGGAAAAGGATAAGATCATAACAACATCCTATTCATCTTCTAGATGGCTGAAGGCAGGCACAAGGGATACAATACCTGGGAAATGAAACTGAAAACAGCAGGGGTGACCAGTGGAGAAACTACCGATAGTGTTGGAATAACACTGGTAGAACACTGTGTAAATGAGCTAAATTGCATGTATCAACATGGTACAGAACAAGCATATTGCTACAAATATATCAGTTACAGATACTGAGGGAACAACTTAATTAAAGTTAGAAAGAGGTAAAATGGTTTCTGTTAATGAAGAAGGATAATCAAGTTCACTATAAACTACCTTAGCCTTTTTAACCACCTGTGTTTACCACTTGAAAAAAATAATTTCCTCTAAAAACTTAGTTCATTAAAAGTATTTTTAACTTCTCAAAAAAAAACCCAAATGATTTGGACAATGTACAGACTATATAACCATTATTTATATTTGTATTTTGGTTTTTTCAACTGAACATAAAGCCTGAGTCCTCCTGATTCACATGCCAAGTTTCCCAGTGGCAATGGCACAGTATCAATAGTGCTTCACTCACGCCAATGGAGCAGATCCCAGTATATGCACAAAAGATCGTCTAACTCAAGCTTTCCACAGCCCACTGATGGCACGAGAGCCAGAACAATGAAGTCTTTTCATGCATGCCCTAAGCTCTGCTCCATGCCATCAGTAACTGAAGGGGCTGCCTTCTGATAAAGCAGGGAAATCAGCAGTCTCATCTGCTGTGTCTGAAGACATCTGTCTCTTTACCCACCCTGCCCTGAGGTCTTGCTGCAGTGGCCAGGTCATCTGCAGAAATGCCAGGGAGAACTGAGGGCAGTGTGCAAACAAACACAGCTCTTCAAATCACCAGGGGCCATTAAGAATACATTTTTAAGGAAAACAACAATTACAGAAAGCTGCAGGTTATCTGAAAGCAATATTCTTAAGGATGCAAGAAAGCAGAACAATAATCTGAAAATACCTGTTTCAGTCCTAGTTTCATACTGCTCACATAGTTTCGAACTATGGATTGAAAGTAACCAGGAGTAAAGTAAAATTTTCATTACAAGAAGAATAACACAGAGAACTGAATTTTTCAAGAAGGAATAAGAATTATTTTGATCTATAACAAATAAAAACTGTTACCATGTAATTGGGGAAAATAGATCCTAATTACATTACAATTTCTTAACAATTATGTAAATTATGAATATAGTTAAAATGACATTGCTCTTCTAACACAGCACATTTACTGTTTGATGAAGTCAACACTCATAATGATTCAACACGAATGCATTAAAATATGAAAATATATATAATAATCACATTACATATGAAAATGATCCATATTACAGCTAAAAGGAGTCAACTGTCTAAAAAGCACACCAAGACATACAGACATTTACTAGCTCCATCCACTGAGAGGGCAGAGAAGTGACCTCAAACCAGGAACAACAGGCCCACCAAGAACCCAGCAGTCACCACTAAAAGGAAATAGGGCCCTTTGGGAAAACATGTAGCTGCAGAATTGGGGCTGGGAAAGTTTGGAACATCTTGCTGAGTCACAAGAAACAAGAGATTAAAGATTAACGCAACATGTTAAAAGGATCGAGGATCATCATGAAGTGGCTTACCTCAGCCAAATCAGAGAAAATCTGAAGGTCAAAATGATGGTGACAGATTATAACTCAGGAAATAAACAAGCAAGCAAACAAAACCCTGCATCCACACTAGGCCACATAAATTAATAAACAGAAAAATCTGTCTCACGGCAGGATGTAAGACTCACGTAAGGGATGACAGACAAGATAACTGTCAGCTGACAGACCTTTATGTAATAATCATTTCAGAAAAGAATCACGAATGGCAGTTCAAACCAGTGTGACAAAGTTTGATGACAAACAGATATTTACAGTCTCCAAGTATCTCCCTGTAAAAGGAAAAACCTCAACTCTGCAACGAAGGAACTAGACCAACTCTGCATTAGTCAAGTAACATTAACCAGATACTCAAAGTTCATATTACCAGTAAGGAGACCAAGAGGTATCACATGTCTCCTGATAAGACAATGATCATCACTGTCACGATTTTTCTGGCAAAAACAATGCATAAACTGAATCTAGTTCTACAAAAACAGTGAAGGATATTCCCCAAAGGAAAAAGCCAGCGTGCATCAAAAAACAAGAAAGTGTACTCCTGTACTGGCTCCTGAATCTTCGATTACATATATGCCTCTGTGTGTGTGTGTCTGTATGTGTCCATGGCTCTAAAGGACATTGGTAGGACACCTGGCAATATCTGAATAATCTCATGATTTGGAACATTATTATTGTGGCTATTTAAGAAAAAGTTCTTATTTTTTTAAGAAATTCACACAAGTATTTGGGAAAATAACCACTGTGCCTCCAACTCTCAACAGTTCATGAAAGAAAAGATTCAAGACAGACACAGCTAAAGCAAATGCAGCAATGGGATAACAGTTGAGGAATCTGAATGAAGGTAGCTACTCTACCATTTCTGCAAATTTTCTCCAACTCGATTTTTTCCCAAAAATCTAAGAACTCAGTTATATAATTCATAATTCCCACATGAAAATTACTACTACTCAGAAGTATAATAATTCTAGATAACAACATAAAACAGGAATGTATGCCAGGTCTGGGGGTTGGAAAAGAAGTAAGAGACATAACTAATCAACATTTGCTTCCAACAAAAGAGTATTAACAGAGCTTTTAGTACTGATACCACTTCCTGTGACACCCTCAAAAATACTGTGGTGTCACTGAGAAACGTAAATGCTTTCCTGAGTAAGGTTATTATCCAGAACACAGCTGAAAATGTATACAGAAAATAACTCTTACTTTAGAATATTGGATCTGTAGCCCCTTCTTTCTGACTGTAATAAGCCCACCAACTCAGTCAAGCCACAATTCCTCTCAGGCTGTAAAACTCCATCAATATTTAAAGACTATCCTTCTGTCTTCTTATAGCGTTTCCACTTGGGGATACAGAATATCATTAATCTTTTTAAAAATCAGGGGACAAATACTGGGTCACTACCTATTTACACTCTAAAAAAAATTAAAATAAATAATAACAAAAGATTTTTTAAAAGAGGGAAAAGAAAACTTGACTTTGCCAAAACACCATGTAAAATTGTCCTTACTTTCCTTGGTTTGCTCAGAACAGGAGTTTCACCATTAAGTACCATTTGGGAGTACAATGGCTCTAAAGCATTTCTGATTTGGGCCCACTTAGGTAGGGCAAAAGAGACCAAAAGACCATTTAAGCCACTATTCTCAACTTTTTAGGAGAAAACAAATTTCATTTTAGAGAGGTGAAGGATTGCTTAAAGGATTGGAATAAAACTGTCACCAGGAACAAACAGAAACTGCTTATTTTTAATTCATAAGAGAAAAATGTTAAATTCCACAATTTCACATATTAAGGTTTGATGGGCTTTAATACAACCCAGAAACTTATTGCTCTTGTCTTTTATTAATTTCAGTAACAAAAAATTCACTGGAAGGACATCAATAAGCGATCTAAGTACATGAACGTCACCTGTTTAACAATGAGAGCACTACCCAGGAAAAGATGTGCCAGTCTGCTTCTATTATGATTACAATCTTGGAAACCCTACGGGGGATAAGAGTCTTGACGGCAATGGGTTCGGTATTTCTTGGTACATTCTTTCCAGTTTTGACTTTTACAGTTTTATTACAACACAAAACATGAATTTTCATGAGTTGGACCCGACTCGATGGCAGTGGGTAGCAGAAGATAATGTTGAACAAATTGCTACGGACCACCACAAAAGTGGCTTGGGATTTACAAAAACTGGCCCGGTTAAACAGTGTTTCTAAGATGTGAAGACAGGAGCCTTTCAAGAGCTACACATGATCTGAGCCTTGACAATTCAACCACATGAATTCCTAATCTCACAGTGACCCGCAACACAGCTCAGCCTGGCTCAGTAACTCGTGAAAGGATCTAGACTGCCAAAAGCCAAGGGCTGTTGAGTCGCTAGACTACTGAAGACTTAAAAACATACTTTTGATTTGCACAGCTCGTAGGGAATGAGGTATAACATGATGGAAAGTGTATCCCTACAGGAGGAAGACTTACAGATAGGTAAAAGGGTAAAGGAGGAGAATACCTTATTTCCCCATTGACAGCACTCCAAGACTTTCCAAATTACCTAAAAAGTAGTACGCTACAAAGATGTTATGTACAGCCAAGATGGCGGACTAAGCCCACGTCTCCTTATATCCCTCTGGAAACCAAGACCTGAATTGACAATCAAACAGAGCCTTCTGAGCACATAATCAGCCTGAGGACACGGCACAGAGCTGTTAATTGGGACTTCATACCACTCAGCGAAAAACCTCCTTTCTCTCGCTGACTCCCGCTCCTGGCTAGCCCCGGCTCTCACGGACGGAAGGTAAACGCACCATTCTGACTTTTTCTCCCTCTGTCTCGGCTGGCGGGCGGAGCTGGGTCTTGCCTAGCAGCTGGACTCAGACGCACTGCTGGGGGGATAGGCAGGTGAAATTCCCGTATTCTGAGACCCAGGCTCGGGACTCTGTTAATCTAGCCATCTTGAGCCTTTCATTTTGTAGCTGCTTCAGCGGGGTTTGTGCGGAGCTCCGGGGTCAGTGTACGGGACGCCATGTTGGTACCGAGATTTTAGCGGGACCTCATTCTTAGCCTGGGAGCCAGCACCTGCAAACAGGAGAGCGCTTCTCCGACAGAAAAGTAGTGATTTTGCACAGTGCTTCCTACGTCCGGGGCCCAGCAACACAAGCAGAGGAATCACTACCTCTAGGCAACTTTAGCCCTTCTGTCTGCTGCCTGTGTGGAGGACGCCATCTTGGATACGGTGGCCGCAGCTGGACCTAATTTTTAGCTTGGGAGCCAGAGCCTGCACACAGGAGAGCGCCTATCTATCACAAAACCAGTACTCGACGCAGTGTTGGCTAAGGCTAGGCCTTGTCAGCAGAGGCCAGCAGGGCAGTAGCATTGCTGTATTCCAAACTAGTTTGTTATCATCTGGGGTTGTACATAGTAGCGCTTACTTTGTCAGATGAGAAGAGGGACTTCTACACCTGAAAACCTAACTGACTTGTGAACTGGTCAGAAACCTTTTGCTTTACACTTGAAGACAGCCTAGAGAAACATCTGCAATCCATCCTCACAGTACCTCTTCCAGCCTCTATATACTCACATGGGACCCAAAAAGCAACAGACAATTGTGAGATACAAGCAATCACTCATGGCTTCAGAAGGCTCCCAAACAAAGCAACCAAAGAGTTTTCCAGATGAAGAAACGTTTATGAAACCATCAGGAAGTGAATACAAATTGATTATATACAGAGCCCTTCTAGACATTATACAAACCTCAGCAGAACAAAATGAAACATTAAGCAAGTTGTTCGATCTGATGGAACACCAGTATTCTGAAATCCAACAGATCAAGAAGAAAATCAAAGACATAGAAACTTCCATGCAAAGCCAAGAAAAAAGAATTTCTAGCTTGGAAGACAGAGCGACTGATGCCAGCGTCTATGAGCAGAAATCAGAAAAACGAAACAAGAAAAATGAAGAAACATTAAGAAGCATGTGGGACTCTATTAAGAGGAACAACCTTTGATTAATTGGAGTCCCTGAACTGGGTGAGACATCTGAGAACACAGAGAGTATTGTTACTGAGCTGCTGAAAGAAAACTTCCCAGAAATCATGAAGGAAGAGAATACAGACATCTCAGATGCATATTGTACGCCACCCAATATAGATCTCAAAAGAAAGACTCCAAGACATATTATAATCAAGATTAACAAAATGAAACACAAGCAGCAACTCTTAAAGGCAGCAAGACTCAAGGCAAAGCTAACATTCAGAAGGAAACCCTGTAGGCTCTCGTCAGATTTCCCAGCAGAAACCATGCTGGCATGGAGACAGGGGCATGACACATTCAAAGTCTTGAAGGAGAAGAACTTCCAACCAAGAATTATATATCCTGCAAAACTATCTTTCAAATACAAAAATGAAATTATGATATTCCCAGATAAACAGAAACTCAGAGATTTTGTAAAAACCAAACCCAAACTATAAGAAATACTGAAAGAAGATCTTGGCTTTGGCTTAGAGGAACAAAACCACTAACTTTATATTTTAGAATGACACACTACTCAATACTCTACTCATTTAGGGAAGGCTCCAAAGTAAATCACAGCTTTGATTTGGAAAGAAGAATCCAGTGATCATCATGAAAACTATGATGTCATCATAATAAAAAGAGGGATGTACTACAGTCGTGATAGTCCTTCCAGATGGAGAGGAAGATGACAAGACTGGTAGTAATTAAAATTGGGTTTATAAATAGTTTATTAAGGGGGTTCATAGGGGCAGCTGTAAAGCACAACAAAGATGTATCATACCATTTCAAGAAATCTAACACACGAGTCTCAACAACTATAAAACCAGCTCTGAAAAAGGTGAAACATCAACTCACAAAAAAGAGTGTCCCAGAACAGACTAGTAAGAACAACAGAGAAAACATCAACATAAAAATAAACTTATCACAATGGCAGCGGTGAACACATACCTATCAATAATTACACTGAATGTGAATGGACTGAATGCTCCAGTAAAGAGACACCGAGTGTCATCTTGGATCAAAAGACATGACTCATCCATATGTTGTCTACAAGAAACTCACTTGAGACCTAAAGACAGGAACAAACTGAAAATTAAAGGATGGAAGAATATATATCAAGCTAACAATGAACAAAGAAGAGCAGGGGTGGCAATTCAAATTTCAGACAAAATCAATTTTAAAGTCAAATCAACCATCGTGGACAAAGATGGACACTATTTATTGCTGAAAGGTTCAGTACACAAGCAAGACTTAACTATACTAAATATTTATGCACCTAATGTCAGAGCACCTAAATATGTCAAAGAAACACTGACTACGCTCAAAAGAGAGTTAGATGACTCCACAATAATAGTGGGAGACTTTAACACTCCACTCTCATTACTAGACAGATCATCTAGAAAAAAGCTCAGTAAAGATACAGAAGACCTCATTGACACAATTAACCAACTAAACCTCACTGATATATACAGAAGTTTCCACCCATCAGCAGACAACTACACCTTCTTCTCCAGTGCACATGGAACATTCTTCAGAATTGACCATGTGATAGGCCATAATGCAATGCTCAACAAAATCCATATCACTGAATTACTGCAAAGCATCATCTCAGATGATAAAGCCATAAAAGTTGAAATCAATAGCAGAAAAAACAGAGATAGAAAGTGGAACTCTTGGAAACTGAACAACATCTTGCTCAAAAAAACATGGGCTATACAGGAAATCAAGGATGAATTAAAGGAATTCATGGCTTGCAATGAGAATGAAAACACTTCCTACCAGAACCTATGGGATACAGCCAAAGCAGTGCTCAGAGGTCTGTTTATCTCCATAAATGCAAACATCTAGAAGGAAGAAAGAAACCAAATCAAGGAGCTAACTCTACAGCTTGAACAAGTAGAAAGAGAACAACAGAGGAACCCTTCGGGCACCAGAAGAAATGAGATCATAAAGATTAGAGCAGAGCTAAATAAATTAGAGAATAGAAGAACAATTTAAAAACATGAAAAGACCAAAAGCTGTTTTTTTGAAAAGATCAACAAAATTGATAAACCACTGGCTAAACTTACTAAAGAAAAGCAGGAAAGGAAACAAATAACCCAAATTAGAAATGAGAGGGGAGTTCTCACCACAGATCCCACAGAAATCAAAAATATCATAACAGAATACTATGAAAGACTGTACTCGAACAAATTTGAAAAGCTAGGGGAAATGGAAAAATTCCTTGACTCATACTACTTACCCAAATTATCACAACATGAGGCAGAACAGCTTAATAAACCGATCACAAAGAAAGAGATTGAAAAGGTCATCAAAACACTGCCAACCAAAAAAAGTCTGGGCCCAGATGGCTTCATGGCAGAATTCTACCAAGCATTGAGAGAAGAGTTATCCCCAATACTACTGAGACTATTTCACACTATAGAAAGGGATGGAGTACTCCCAAACTCATTCTATGAAGCCAGCATAATCCTGACACCTAAGTCAGGGAAAGATCCAACAAAGACAGAGAACTACAGACCGATATCACTCATGAACCTAGATGCAAAAATCTTCAACAAAATTCTTGCCAACAGAATACAACAACATATCAAGAAAATAATCCATCGTGACCAAGTGGGATTAATACCACGGATGCAAGGTTGGTTCAACATCAGGAAAACAATTAATGTGATTAACCACATACATAACACAAAAGACAAGGATCACCTGATTTTGTCCATTGATGCTGAAAAGGCATTTGATAAAGTCCAACACCCATTCATGCTAAAAACTCTTAGCAAAATGGGCATAGACGGCAAATTCCTCAACACAATACGGGTCATTTATACAAAGCCAATTGCCCACATCATCCTGAATGGAGACAGACTGAAAGACTTTCCCTTGAGATCAGGAACTAAACAAGGATGCCCACTCTCACCTCTCCTATTCAACAATCTGCTAGAAGTTCTAGCCAGAGCAATTAGACAAGACCAAGAAATAACACCTCTGCATCGGCAAAGAGGAAGTTAAAATCTCCCTGTTCGCAAATGATATGATTGTATATGCAGAGAACCCCAAGGAATCTATAAGTAAGCTACTCAAACTGATAGAAGAGTTCAGCAAAGTCTCAGGATACAAGATAAACATAAGTAAATCAGTAGGATTCCTTTATACCAACAACGAGACTGTTAAGGAGGAAATTATCAAATCAATACCATTCACGATAGCCCCTAAGAAGATAAAGTACCTAAGAATTAATCTAACCAGAGAAACAACAGACCTTTATAAAGAGAACTACAAGCCCTTACTACAAGAAACTAAGAGAGCCTACCCTGCTCATGGATAGGAAGACTTAACATTGTAAAAATGTCTATTTTACCCAAAGTAGTTTATTTATATAATGCAATCCCAATACAAGTTCCAGCATCATTTTTTAATGAGATGGAGAAACAAATCACCAATTTTGTTTTGAAAGGGAAGAAGCCCCGGATAAGTAAGGTGCTACTAAAGAAGAACACACTGGGAGGCCTCTCATTACCCAACCTTAGAACATACTACACTGCCACAGTGGTCAAAACAGCCTGGTACTGGTACAAGAACAGACAGATGGATCAATGGAACAGAACTGAGACCACAGAGATGACACCATCTGCCTATGAACAGTTGATATTCGACAAAGGCCCTAACACATTAAAATGGGGTAAAAACAGTCTCTTCAACAAATGGTGCTGGCAAAATTGGTTATCCATCTGCAATAAACTGAATCAAGATCCATATCTTACACCTTATACAAAAACCAATTCCAACTGGATAAAAGACCTATATATCAAACCTAAGACGATAAACCTCATACAAGAAAAGGTAGGAACAACAATGGAAGTTTTAATACACAATGAGGACAGACTCCAAAATCTGTCAAAGAAACCTCAATCAACAGAAGAGAAAATAGATAAATGGGAACTATTAAGAATCAAACACTTTTGCTCATCCAAAGACTTTATTAATAGAATTAAAAGAACACCCACAGAATGGGAAAAAATATTTGGCAACTCTATGTCAGACCGACGCCTGATCTCCATAATCTATAAGATACTACAAAATATCAAGAAGAAGAAGATAAACCATCCAATTAAGCGATGGGCAAAGGAGATGGACAGACACTTCACTAAAGAGGAGATCCAGGCAGCCAAAAAACACATGCAGACATGTTCACGATCTTTAGTTATTGAAGAAATTCAAATCAAGACAACAATGAGATACCATCTCACCCCAACAAGATTGGCCATGATCCAGAAAACACAAAACAACAAATGCTGGAGAGGCTGTGGAGAAAGTGGAACCCTCCTACACTGTTGGTGGGGTTGCAAAATGGTCCAGCCTCTTTGGAAGGCAATCTGGCGCTTCCTTAAAAAAATGGATATTGATATACCATTTGACCCAGTAATTCCACTACTTGGAATATATCCTACAGATTCAAGCCCTTTCATACCAATGGACACATACACCAGAATGTTTATCGCAGCACAGTCCATGATAACAAAAAGATGGAATCAACCCAGATGCCCAACAATAGAAGAATGGATAGGTAAACTATGGTACATATACTCCATGGAGCACTATGCAATGATAAAGAATAACGATGATTCCAGGAAACATCTCCTAACCTGGTTTCAACCGGAAGACATTATGTTGAGTGAAAGTAGTCAGCGACAGAGGGACAAATACTGTATGAGACCTCTAATGATAAGATCTCAAAAACAGACTTGTGTATAGAAGAAAAGACTCTTTTGATAGCTGCAAGGGAGGGGAGGGAGGGAGGGCGAGTGGGGGAGGGCTTAGTTTAGATAGTTACTAGAAATCTAGTTGGGAGAAAGCGGTGACAGCACACATTAGAAACAAGAACAACATTAAGTGGACTTCAGCATAACTTGAGTACTCCTTCCATCTTAACTCAATACTGCAAGGATAGAGTAGCTGGGGCAGGGGGCAGGGGACCATGCTTTTAGGTGAATTCCAGGCCAATTGGCACAACTAGTGCTTTGCTAAGAGAGCTCTCTGCACCCCACATTGGTGAGTGGCGTCTGGGGTCTTAAAAGCTGCCAAGCTGCCATCCGAGGGCACAGCAACTGGTCCCAATTCAGCAGGAACGGATGCTCACCGAAGACCAAAATGACAGGCGGTAAAGACAACCGAGAAGACAGAGAGACCCACAAGAGTGGGTGCCTACATTGACTTGGGACCAGAAGAACTGGATGGTGCCCGGCCATCACCAGCAATAGCCACGACGGAGCTCACAGAGAGGAGTCTCACTGGCAGCACAAGAGTAAAAAGAGGTGGATCATGAGATCTCCACTAAAAGACCTCAATTGATGGTCCAGCAGTTTTGGGGTTCCTCTGACAGCATGGCCCCCGGCCCGGATGCTGCCCTTTCCCATAAATTATAACAAAGGTCCACTCTTTGGACAGGAATGGATTGGACTTGGCAATGCAGAGTGACCATATACGGGAAGCACTTCATGGTTCTATACATCTACAGGATATCATCCTGCCGACCTCTGGCTGGAGGAAGGGGAGTGGACGGAGAGGAGGGGAAAGGAGGCTGTTGGGAGGATGAGACATGTATGGAGCAGAGAGGAACAGTGTGCTGTCACCGGGCAGGGAGAGCAGTGGAAGCTGCATATAGGTGGGCATGTAAATTTATATGTGAATGTACATTTTCCCTCAGTTATGTTAAATAAAAATTAAAATTAAAAAAAAATGATGTTATGTAAGTATTTACTAACTTGATACTCAGAACTTCAAACTAAAAATTAATCCACTAAAAACCAAAGAAAATTCAATTATGATCCTAAGTGTGAACTGACCCAGAAAAGGGTAAGATGCATATTTAATTATAAACAAATGTGTTTCTCATGATTAAAAAGGCAGTAAGGTGAAGTAGGTAAGAGCCAGGCTCTGAGTAAGACTGAATCGACTCAAATTGCCAGCTGTGTGATTTAGTGCAAACAATTTAAACCTTCTGTGCTCAAGTTCCTTCATCACAGAATGAGGAATAATAAGAGCTCACCACTCCAACAATTACACAATAAGTGTTAAGCTAGTAGCTTAACAAGTATGTAATAAATAATAAGCACCACAAAGTTTAAAGTGATGTTTAGTGGTACAGAGAAGAGTTTTTAAATCTGACCAAGCATAAGAAAGTTTACCAATCTCTTTCAAGAAATCCTTGCTGTCTTATCCATCAGTGATAAAATACATACATACTGAAATTTTATCACCCATTAATCTAAAATATCTACTAGCCAAAGCCAAGTGCCGTCGAGTCAAAAATATCTACTAAGTTGACAATTATTTGAAGTCACTCACCTGCCAAGTATAATCCTTTACAATTTCTGTAGGCATTGGAATTACAAGGAGATTTTGCAGAATAAATGCAGCCTAAAAATAAAGAAGATGTCAATACTGCCATCTTGTTGTCATCTCTGAAATAACCAATGTATCATAACCTAACAATGGAAGACATATGCCTGGTCAACTATACATGCTGAGGTGTCACTATGAAAATGGTCCAGCTGTAAACAGCTACGACCTAACAACACGTAAAATTACTTCACACAAAAATATATTCTTTTCCTATTTCAGAATTCGGTTTTCTTCAGTCAGTTGCAGAATACAAAGTGTCCTGATATTATTTAGCAAATATACTCTCAAGCTCATATTATGCCATGACAGGTTTTACACACACGAACACACATTGTTCGTGTTCTTTCTTCCCCTCTTACATACAAACTCCTTTGTTTGATAAAGACTTGCTAACTAAAAAAACAAATTATGAATGCCCAAATTAACTACTAGGACTTGACGATACCAAATTAAATAATCCCACTAATACAAACACTGAGTACCAATTTAACACAAACTGCTGACACAACTGAAGGGTTCTAACACTTACATTTTCCATCATTTTAACTGCAAGTCAATAGATAGGGATGGAGTTGTTAAGTCAACAGCAAATCATAAGTTTAAGCATTACTGTGTAAGACTAAGAAGTGAAAAGGCAAGAAAACGAAAGCCTTTGGGGTTTCAAACTAGCGTCTAGCTAACGCTAGGCCCAGCAGCTGCTGTTTTCTTTATAAACCTCTAAGTATTACTTTATTATTGTTTTAAAAACTATTTACATGATTTAATTTCATTTTCATAAAAGTAGCAATGAAAAGAAATCACACTATTTTTAAACAATTAAAATACATTTAATTTTCCTCTCATAATGGACCCCTGCTGACACAGTGAATAATATCTCAAACACTAATCAAAAGTTAAATAGTTCAAACTCATCAGCCACTCCTTGGAAACCCTGTGGGGCAGTTCTACTTTGTCCTGTAGGGTTGCTATGAGTCAGTTGGCAATGTTTTTTCGGGGTTTTTTTTGGTCTCATATGTTACATGATAAATGCTACAAAGAGTATTTTTACAGCTTCTTAAATAAAATTTCAAAATAAAAGAGATCTATAAGAACTGCAGAAACCGTGGTAGCATAGTGCTTAAGTGCTATGGCTGCTAACCAGGTCAGCAGTTCAAATGCACCAGGTTTTCCTTGGAACCTATGGAGCAGTTCCACTCTGTCCTATAGGATCTCTCTGAGTCAGAATCAACTCAGTGGCAGTGGATTTTGGTTTGTAAAGACTGTAGTTATTTTCTCTGTGAACTTCTGTGCAGGCAAAGAGAACAAACAGGGGTCACTCCACTATGATGAACACACAGTCGAACATCTCAGCAAATTTCTACAGAAAAATGAGTGGGGTGGTGGGCAGTAAGACAGACATACCTCCCGGCGCACCATGCTACATTCTGACTGGTCCAGAAGAATGTTCACCACCGTTCCCCAGAGCCCACCAGAAATGTTCTGACAACTGTTTGCCAAGGCTACACAGCCAGCTTCCAGGGTAGTCAACGCTGATCCTAACCCCAGAGAAGTGAATCTCACCTGTTTGAATTAAAGAGAAAAGTTGTACAGTCTCAGAATTCTATTTCCTGAGATGAACTGTTATTTCCCTAGTATATAAAATATCATATTTTAACAGTTATAGCATCACCCCAAAATTATAAAAGACATTTGCAGTGTTCTATAAGTTTATGAGGGAATAAAAATCCTACTGCATGGTTCAAGAAAGCAATAATATAGCCAATGGGGTTGAGGGAGAGCTAAATAAAAACGAGTAACACAATAATTTAGATCCAGCTATAAGTAAAACAATTAAAATGATCATCTCTGAGCTTTTCTCCAGGAAAAGTAGAACAATCTCAGCAACTGTGTAAGAACCCTATTCTATTCATTCCTGGTTCTCAAAGAGGTTGCCTATAACTGTACTATACTATTCTGTTTTTAAGTGTTTCTTCCCAATGAATGGTTTGAAACTTCTTCAAAATAAAGTGACTGAATTATCTTTTTACAAGGCAATCACAATTTTCTCCATAATTATTTTAAGAGAAAAATGTTTGAAACAAGATTGAGTATAATATGCTTATAGTAGTACTATTGTTATTCAAGATATACCATTTTCATGAATTTCTTAATTCTGACCCCAAAATAGTTTCAATGATAGCTACAGCATAACAAAAAACAATGTAAACCAAAACCAAACTCACTGTCATTGAGTTGATTCTGACTTACAGTAACCCTCCAAAACAGAGTAGAACTGCCCCACAGAGTTACAAGAAGTGCCTGGCAGATTTGAACTGCTGCCCTTTTCATTAGCAGCTGCAGCAGTAAACTACCATGCCAACAGGGTTTTCTAAAAACTATGTAGTCTTACAGTAATCATTCAACAAGTCCAAGTTCTGTGTGTCTAAAGAATGAAATCAGCCTTTTATTACAACATGATATAATCACTTCTTGCTAGAAGTTAGTAAACAAATGGCTAAAACTGAAAAATAATTAATAATATAAAATTCTGCACTGCAGTCGTACTATTCTACCAAACAGCAGTTGGATCCAAGCTACTCTTCTAAACCGCTTGAGACATTGCCCAGGCTTTTCTAATAATTTTCCACTGTTCTTTCTGAAAGTGATAATTTATAATCTTTTCTCTTTTATATTTTTAATCTGTACTACAACGAACTTAACTAAAATGGGGAAATGTAAAATAGAAGGTGCTGCCATTAAAATATTCTTCATTTTAGAAAATATACGCATATTTTTTACATCTATAAAAAATGGACTGAACTCTCCTTCACACTGACCTCTGGGTCCCGATCAACCCATAACGGGATGAGCCAGGCCAGCCCTTGTTGAGATGAAACATGTTCTTCACTGTGGCCACCCAAAGGCAAAAACCAAAGTGACATCCAGTCCTACAATGAGAAAATGGGGAGCAGAAATAATTCCAGTATGTTTCTAAGAATCAAATAGACTGATTTTAAAACAATTCAATTTTTAAAGATCAAAACCAAGTAATAATATATTTAAAACTTGGTTTAATTTATTATTTGCACCAAATAAGACAAACAGAAATCTCAGCTTCTCCTTAAAAAGTTAAAAATACCACTTTTTCTTCAGATCACTTTTTTTTCTGGTAATTTAGACAAAATGCTGTTTTGTAGTGAATGAAGATTTCAATCAAAATAAATTTTGAAGAACACTTAGAACTAATAAAACTCTAAAATTTTGTTATAATATGTAACTTCTAAGAAACATCTTGGCCAAAAATCATTTTTGTTGCCTAAAAACAAAAGTCAAAAGAGACATTTTCATGTAACAAGTTTCTAAGTTTGAAACCTATTAGACAAAGCATATTGGTTCCCAAGAAACTGTCCAGAAGACAGACAGCAGTTAATAGTCTCACCGAGCTCCGGGCCTGGGTCATCATCTCATGGGATAAGTGAAGCAGGCAAAGCACTGTGCTTTTGGTAACACCTTTCCCCATAAAGGACATAGCATTCCCTCCACGCTCCACATAAAAAGAACTAATAACCTGAAAAGCAAACATAAACAATTTCACAATGGCTTTATTCTGAGTAAAAGCCTTGATGGTATAGTAGTTAAAGTGTTTACCTGCTAACCAAAACATCTCGGTACTGGTGTAACAACAGACACATAGACTAATGAAACAGAATTGAGAAACTAGAATTAAACCCACTTATCTATGGTCAACTGGCTTTTGACAAGGCTATTAAGTCCACGCAATGGGGAAAGAAAAATTTCTTCAATAAGTGGTGCTGGGAAACAGGATTTCCACATGCAGAAAACTGAAACAGGATCCTTGCCTCACACCATATACAAAAACAAATTCAAAGTGAATTAAGGACATAAATGTACAAAGTAGAATCATAAAATTCTTAGAAGAAAAAGTAGGAGCAACACTGTCAGGCTTGGCTATTAACAATGGATTACCTAATAACAAAGGCACAAATGTCAGCACAAATAGCAAGAGATAAAATACCTAAATGGGCTACTGTAAAAATTAACTTTGGTTCATTAAAGGACTTCACCAAAAAAGCAAAAAGACAAGCTATTGACTGGGAGAATATCTTTAGAAACCATATATTCAACAATAACTAGTGTATGTGTGTATATATATCTATAGAGAGAAAGAGAACTTTGACAACTTGACAAAAATATAAATAACCCAATCATAAAATGAGTAGAGGACCTGAATATATATTTCACCACAGAAGATATTCCAATGGCCAGTAAACACATGAAAAGATGCTCACCATCATTACCCATTAGAGATGAAAATCAAATCCACAATGATACACCATTTCACTTTCACTAGGATGGCTAAGATTGACAACAAACAAACAAATAGAAAACAGCAAGTGCTTGTGATGATGTGAGGAAACTGGAACCCTTGGCCACTGCTGGTGGAAATGTAAAATAGTACACTCATTGCAGAAAACAGTGTTGGTTCCTCAAAAAACTAAAAACAGAACTACCATATGACCCAGCAATTCTACTCCTAGGTATATACCCAAAAGACGTGAAAGCAGAGATTCAAGAGATTGTACAACCAATGCTCACTGCAGCACTATTCACAATAGCCGAATCACAGAAACAACCTACATGCCCAGTAACAGATGGATAAACAAAATGTAGCATAAACATATAACAGAATTCTACTTAGCCAACAAGAAAAATGAAGTCTTGATATATACTACAATATGGACAGAGCATAAAGATTACTACATTTCAATCACAAAAGGGCAAATATTGTATGACTTCACTTACATAAAAAGACAAACACAAACAGATGCAGTGCTGGAAGTGCTCATTTGTCTATGCCAAGAAATCTGGAGAACAGCTACCTGGCCAACTGACTGGAAGAGATCCATATTTATGTCCACTCCAAAGAAAGGTGATCCAACCAAATTACCAAACAATATCATTAATATCACATGCAAGTAAAATTTTGCTCAAGATCATTCAAAAATGACTGCAATAGTATATTGACAATGAACTGTCAGAAATTCAAGCGTCATTCAGAAGAGGACATGGAACCAGGAACATCATTGCTGATATCAGATGGATCTTGGCTGAAAGAAGAGAATACCAGAAAGATGTTTACTTGTGTTTCATTAACTATACAAAGGCATTCGACTGTGTGGATTATACTAAATTATGGCTAACATTGCAGAGAACAGGAATTTCAGAACACCTAATTATGCTCTTAAGGAATCTGTATAGGGATCAAGAAGCAGTCATGCAAAACAATGAGGGAACACTGCATGATTCAAGGTCTGGAAAGGTATACATCAGGGTTGTCTCCTTTCATCATACCTTTCCAATCTGTATGCTGAGCAAATAATCTGAGCAGCTGGATTATACAAAGAAGAATGAGGCATCAAAACATCAGGACGACTCATTGACAACCTGTGTTATGCGGAAAACACCACCTTACTTGCTGCAAGTGAAAAAGACTTGAAACACTTACTGATGAAGATCAAGGACCACAACCTTCAGTATGGATTGCCCTTCAACATCAAGAAAACAAAAATCTTCACAACAGTAAGCAACATCATCATAAATGGAGAAAGGACTGAGGTTGTCAGGATTTCATTTTACCTGGGTCCACAACTGACACCCATGGAAGTAGCAGTGAAGAAATCAAGACACATTGCATTGTGAAAATCTGCTGCCACTGACCTCTTTCAAGTATTGAAAAGTAAAGATGTCACGTTGAAGACGAAGGTGTGCCTGACCCAAGCCATGGTATTTCCAATCACATCACATGCATGTGAAAGCTGGACAATGAATGAAGAAGACACAAGAATTGATGCCTTTCAATTGTGGTACTGGAGAAGAAAGTTGAATGTACCAAGGACTGCCACAAGAGCAAACAGATCTATTCTGGAACAAGTTCAACTAGAGTGTTCCTTGGAAGCAAAGATGCCAAGAATGCATCTTACATACTTTGGACGTGTTGTCAGGAAGGGTCAGTTCCTGGAGAAGGACATCATGCTTGGTAAAGTGGAGGGACTGACACAGTGGCCACAACAACGGGCTTACATATAAAAACGACTGTGGACACAGCACAAGACCAGTTAGTGTTTGGTTCCGTTGTTCACAAGGTCACTATGAGTCATAACCAACTCAATAGCACCTAACAACAACAACAACATCAAGGATAGGAGAGAGGGAGAAAAGGAGTCAAAAGTGAAGGAAATATTATATTACAGGTAGGGTTGTACAGCGGGTTACTGCACTCTCTTTTTATGCAAATAACACATGTTCTTTGTTTGCCAGGTGCACCTTTCTCATGTGACATATTTTCACAAGCATGCTACATTAATTTTTTGGCAAAGGACTAGCATGGTGGCACTAGTGAGGGTGCCTCACAGGTAGAGGGTGCAGTCAGCCAAAAAACACAGATGGCACAATTTATTTGCGTAAAATTACGATAACTGCTGTCAACAGGTTCCGTACTTGTAAAAACTCTGAACTGGCAAAAGTTGTGTGACAGACATTTTACAGTAAGAACCAAAAAACAAACAAATAAGAGTAGCTGCTGAACCTAATTATGTATAATGCAAAATCTCACAGGAATTTGTTTCTTGGTTTGGAAGTTTACAGTAATGGTTTCATAGGACATCCCAGTTACTTTAGTTTTACGCAAATAACACACATTCCTCTGCCTCTGCCAGCTGCCACCCCCAACAAGGTATATTACTAAGTGCACCATGCTCACTTTTTAGAGAACACATGGAAGAGGACTGACATAGCAGGGCTTGTGAGGATACTTATTTGCATCGAACCACAGGAGCTGGCCTAACAAGGTGTTTATAGTGTTTTTGTCCCATGTCCTAGATCACTGCATAGTGTCTGGGGTCATAATAGTTTACAAGCAGGCTTCCAAGGCACAACAATGTATATCTATTCAATCTGGTGCTAGAGAGGAAGAAGGACAGTCAGAAACAGGAGGAGGGTATGGAATGTATTGCAAACTGCCTTCATGAACAACTGCCTCCTTTGCCACAGGACCCAGAAGAACTAGAGGGCGCCCGGCTACCAATGTTGAACATTTTTATAAACAGTCTATAGAAGAATCATGACTAAAATGGGGACAATGCAGAACAGAATTTAAAATTCTTGAAGACCTTGGACTTCCTGCAGCCATGAAGATTGGATGAACCCCTGAAACAACTGCCTTGAGATAATCTTTAAACCTTTAACTAAAAATATTCCCTGAAGTCTTCTTAAAACTACAGTTTAGCTTCACTAGTGAATGTTGGCCTTGAACATTATGCTCTTTTAAGAACTATCTATGTAGGATTAGGAAACCCTGGTGCCATAGTGGTTAAGTACTGCATCTGCTAACCAAAAATGCAGCAGTTTGAATCTGCCATGTGCTCCTTGGAAACTCTATGGGGCAGTTCTATTCTGTCTTACAGGGTCTCTAAAAGGTGGAATCAACTCCATGGTACTGGGTTTGGTTCTGGTTTTTATATGGGATCAAACTGGTAACAGCATCTTGAAAGATTACCTAGGAACCTTAAGGGTCAGTAAATCTGTTATTGAGAGAAACAACACAGAAAAGGATGATTACACAAATCAAAGAATGTAATCAGTATCATTAAATGGTACATGTAGAAATGACTGAACTGATGTATGTTTTGCTATGTATGTTCTCAACAACAACATAAAGTTACATATATGTATTTAAAAAAAACTCTATTGGACCATAAAACGTATTGAGTCAATTCTGACTCATAGCAACCCTATAGGGCAGATCAGAAGTGCCCTATTGGGTTTCTAAGGAGCACCTGCAGCTGTAGCACTTAATCACTATGGCAAAGGGGGTTTCCCCTACTGGACCATTTCTCTGTAAATCACACACTTACGCTCCACCCTTCTTTTTCTTCCCAATAGGGGTTTAGTATATATTTATTAACTAAGTCAGTAACAAGAACTCTGATAGCTTTGTAGCTCTTGAATAAAAACATTCAAACAGATAAAGATCACTTATAATCCACAAAAGTTAACAAACAAGAATGCTAACAATATTTAGCTGTCAACACATTTAAGAAAGAAAAAACTATTTCAACTCAAAGCAATCACAACTACTTATTATCTGCACTAATACAATGGAAACATTTCAGTTCATCTAGCCAAAGACTCTAAGTGCTTATATTCATCAGGGAACCCTTTAATGTACGCCACTTTAACTCTAATAGTCTCTTTTTGGTATGAGTTTTTTCAGCTCATGTAGCAGAGCAGATGATAAAAAAGTGACCGCATAAATCATGTTAGCCACAGCCTACTTAATAAAAGCAATTTATTCATACATAATTTGTGGGCTTCGATCTAAATTAGAATTTTCACAAAGCAAATAATTTAAAATACCTAAAAAAATGAAACAGGACTGCTTGTGGGTTAACAGCTCTGAGTGCAAGCTGGCAACACTACATGGCCTGTAATAAACTATTCTTTCTATATAGATATATTTTTTGAAATATTTCATAATTAAAAGTTTACAAACATCAAGAAACCACTTAATTCTAGACACACCTACACTTCAGTTGGAAACCCTGATGGCATAGTGGTTAACTGCTACATCTGCTAACCAAAAGGTCGGCAGTTCAAATCCGCCAGGCACTCCTTGGAAACTCTGTGGGCAGTTCTACTCTGACCTCTAGGGTTGCTATGAGTCAGACCCAACTCGACGGCAGTGGGTTTACTCCTCAGTTACTGATTATCTCCTTATCCAACTATTTTGCCTATACGCTGAGCGGAGCTCCTCTACCAAGCTGCTATTTGTCACCAAGGTCTCAGCCTCAAATTCTAAAACCCTGCAAGACCAGCAGCATGTCAGTTGTTTTCATGTGGCCCTCCCTGGCCTGAAGAGCAGCTAGAGGCAGCTGCAGCTACAGAAAGGGCAGCTTTTAGGGGGGTATGGACACAAGAGGCAACTCCCACTGACCATCTTGACCCCCAGCACCACCCAAGTTCCCCAAGCACCTCAGGTCTAGTTGCTGGACCCCAGCTCCGCTCAAGCACCAGCTTCAAGAGCAGGGCCTTCAGGTCCCAAACACAGCAGTGCCAGGGAAACAACAGTTCCAAGGGTCTAGGCTCCAGCGGCACTTCCACATCTTCCTACTCCTTTCATAATGCTGATCTTGCATACTGACTTGATCTTTGGAATTTAACCATGTCAATTAATGAGAAGTGGGCATAAGTAGTGGAAATACAAGAATGCTCAGAAGTGGGGAAAATGTCCTTTTACATTTAAGCCACAATTCTAGAAAACCTAGCATAAGCCTGGTAGTCAATAAGAATTTTAAAATGTTATAGCAGTTGTCATGTGTACATTTCAACAAATAGGAGACCCAAACAACCAAGTCCTTGTCCTCCTCTGAGACACAACTATATCTAACACTCCATGTGATGATTTTATTTCCAGCTTATAAGTGATAAGCTAAGAACTTCACTACTATCACATTCTAAGTTGATCTGGTTTTAAGGACTTCACTACTACAGTTGACTCATTATCAACACTAGTCATGTTTAGTTTATAAGTCCCAGTTCTCAACTTCAAAAGCAAATACTGTATATGCAAATTTCACTGTGTAGACACCAATATATCAGAAGTCTGTCCCTTTCAAAAGCACGTCAGCTGTACTTAATGAAAAACTATGAAAGTGAATCATACAGACCAGGGAAGACTTTGTTTTAAAGCCAGGTCATATAAGCCTTACTTTATTTTCAAAAAGGTGAATTTAGTCTGCAATAAAGACACTAGCTTAGTTCATTAATAAACTAAGCAAAGGTCTCAGGTAAGACTAAATGTGATTTTGCTATAATTTCTATCAGAAGTAGCAGACATCTTTGTGTTGACTGCAGTCATTCAATGTGAAGACATTAGGACTTTCTTCCCAAGATGCTTTATGAAGTTGAAACAGACTCCACTGTTTATACCAAACTAAGATTTGTTAATCAAGTTTTGCCTCACAATGGAACATCATAAAACAGGAATTGTACTTTTTATCTATTTCATAATGCATTATGTTGATTTTTATTACCTCAAAAAGGTTATTACCTTTTTCCCTTGACTTCTTACCTAAAACTAAGCCTTTTTGTTCTCTGTTACCACAAAAAGCTGATTTTAATTTCTGGTATTTGAAACAGATGTGATCTCAAGTCTCTTTCTTTATACAGTTTTAAAAACAAAAGTACTTCTGATAGTTTCTAAATATAAGACATCACAACGCTTAGTTGCTTCTTCAATTACTGCTGTGGCACTGATAAACACTACTCTGTAGAAAAGATATACTCCATAAAGGCTTATAAAAAATAAGGAGTATTTACAAATCACATTACAAATAATGCTATAAATTAGGCCCTTGTAATATGCATTATATTTTAAGTACATTAGAGGAGCTGTCTTTTTAGAAAACACTGTTAATTCTTCAGGTGATACATATGCTTTTAAAATTCATACATTTCTGATAATGAGAACACTTTGAAGCATGGGATAGCTAATTAAAATACTGACAAATCTGCCTCTTTTCAGTATTTATAACTATTCAAGCAAAAATAAAATCCATTTTACTGCAGTGGCTACCTTCAAATTCCTAATAAATTTTATAAATGGCTAAAAGTGTTTGGAAGTTTGAAATCTTTTTTCAAAAACAAGATTATCATCCTTTGGGGGAAAAATTATGAATAATATAATCCGATTCGTGAATCAATAATGAAAACACAAAAATAAACACATTATTTACACTGCTTTGTGCCATATTTCCAGTGTTATTCAAACTGTATCCTAATTGGAAAATTTGTAAGACACATCTTAATTAAATTACTCACTATTTGTCCATTAGGTTCATATCACTATGCTAGGACACAGTGTAGCTGAGGGCAGTGAAAATGGCCCAAAGATGATTCCCTAACCTCATAGTCTACTAGTAGATACGCACATAAAGCAAAATTAATACAGAACGTGTCAAGTGTCACGATAGTGGTATACATAAACAACTATAGGTACCAAACCCCATTGTTGTTGTTGAGTCAATTCTGACTTATAGTGACCCTATATAGCAGATTAGAACTGCCCCACAGAGTTCCCAAGGAGCACCTGGTGGATACGAACTGCTAACCTTTCAATCAGCAGCCACAGCACTTAACCACCATGTCACCAAGGTTTACAGATTATACACAAAACATACATAACACACACACAACTAGGACTGAAACTGAAATATATACTCCCTATGGGGCCACTGGAAACCCTGGTGGCATGGTGGGTTAAGCACTATATCTGCTAACCAGAAAGTCACCAGTTCAAATCTACCAGGCACTCCTTGGAAACTCCATGGGGCAGTTCTACTCTGATCTCTAGGGTAGCTATGAGTCGGACCCAACTCGATAGCAGTGAGTTTGACTTTAGTTATAGTGCCACTATGAGTTGGAATCGACTTGAAGGCAGTGGCTTTTTTGTCTTTTAGCACAGGTACCAACCTGCAGAAGGGAACAGTCAAATAATATTTATTAAGTGTCTATATCTAGAAGAAAAGGCTTACCACAGCCTGGTAAATAAGTTAGATATCAAATTTTGTAGCAGAGATGGCCAAACGAAGAAGAAAACAAGTATACACATGAAAGAAATCTATTTAAGTTTCATTGCCTGTTTGTTTTAAATTTTCCGAGAACAGTCATATATGACAGACACTTTAGAGATGTGGTATAGAGTCTTAAACCAAAGACCAAACCAAATCTATTGCCATCAAGTTGATTCTGACTCATACTGACTCTATGGGACAGAGTAGAACTGTCCTGTGGAGTTTCCAAAGAGCACCTGGTGGATTCAAACTGCTGGCCTTCTGGTTAGCAGCCACAGAACTTAATCACTATGAACCAGGGTTTCCAAGAAAAGTCTTAAGCACTTGTAAAAGAAGTTTAGGTAGAAATATTTCCATTTCTGAAGGAGGAACAGGCCATGGTACAGATGGCACGATGGAAAGTAAGCACCTGTAGCACAGAAAAGAACAGAAGGCATGCCCATGTCTACCTACCACCTTACTCATCTTGCAAAATCTAGCTCAATACTGTCCTTCCCAAGAGTCTTTCCTGAGACCTAACATAGTTAAGGGGCCCAAACTCTGGCTATCGTTGAAATCTTCAAGAAATAGAGAGGCTGACAGATTTGACCAGTCAGACAAAAACGAGCTCTTTCAGATTCCACGTACTGCTTACACAAACAACAAAATCAAGAGTAGCCACAGGAACCAGCTCTCGGGTCCTTTGTATGAGAGGTACCGAAACAAAAGGGCTAAGATGACCACAACGTGGGTGACAAGACACGTGGTCACGATACACTTAATGTGGTACCTGACACATAGGAAACAGTTACTCCTGTTGTGGCCACGTGCTACTTTCACTCACCTCCAGGAGACCTGACAAGTACTTCGCACAAATGTCAAGCGGCTTTGTCAGTGGTGAGTGGGCACTCCAGCCTGGAGCTGCAGTAAGGTGAGCCATCCCCCGCAGGGTCCGCTCCAGAGAAGGCAGGCCATAGAAATGGGGCGCATCCGTCACCCGCAGGCATTGTAGCAGTCTCAAAGCCAGCTGCGTGTGGAAAACGTGAAGAAGTTCCAAGCACTTCCTATATGCACAAAGTGAAGCAAATCGACCACAGAATAAGTACAATAAGCTTAATGGGCTGTATTGCAAGCTAGACAGAAAACTAACTGTACCACAAATACATGAGCTAGGTGAAAATGGCAGAAAAGATTTCCTTCTCAAAATAAGACTTCAAGGGAAAGACAATTAAAATACCAAATACAGCTGTAAAAGACAAGTGGCAATTACATTAAAAAATACATAAATGAATATTGGCATTACCACCCAATAATAGGAAAGTAAAAGTTGGAAATGGCATACACTAAAGAAAGGTATATATTAAATACATATTTTAAATCATTTGCTGTCATTCAGAAATCTGAATTAATTTTTAATTGGCTAAAATATATTGTTTTTTTCCCTAGATAGCTAAAAGAAAAAGGTTTTACTGAATTTGACATGTATTTAGGACAAAACTGTCATAAACAAATCAAGAGAACATTTTTATCAGAAAATAAAACATATCTTTGTGCTACAAAACTTTGACTTAAACCTGAAAATATTTCAGTTTTACAGATCATTAGACTTCTACAAATCGAAAGCTATTGACTACGGTATGACTTATCCTTTCACAAATGAGTCCTGGTGGCACATCAGTTAAGCGCTCAGCTCTTAACCAAAACATCAGCAGCTCAACCCACCAGCTGCTCTGCTATGTCCCGCAGGAGAACGATCTGGCACTCAGCTCCTGTAAAGATTACAGTCTTTGAAACCCTGTGGGGCAGTTCTACACTGTCTTACAGGATCATTAGGAATTGGAACAGATACAATAGGAACAGGTTTGCTTTTATCATTTCACAGCATTATAGGTGTACTACATTTTTAAGGATCAGAGTTTTAGTCTACTTGTCAATCAGCTATTTACAAAGTCTTAGAAACAAACAGAACTTACACCAAGACTAAAACTTATTTATATAAACTCCTATTTCTCACAGATAAATATTAAATTAATACCATTAAAAATGTTCTTAATATTTAATATGTCACTATTTATTAACATACAAGTTACTCATATATTCTGATACTCGCTCCTTAATCACATCAAGAAACACCACAGAACCAACAGGATTAGTGCCACTGCAAATAACTAGCCTCTACTGAACCATGACCTCTCTGCAGTCAGCTCCATCTCCTCATCCCTGCAAATCTCACCCCCACCAAACTCCACATGTCCCCTGTCTTATCTCTATGTGGCTCCCCTCTTGGTAAATGGCCTTGCTTCCTTCTTCATAGAGAAGACTCAGATTATGAGAAGTGAACTCCCTCAACATCCTCTTCCCAACCTGCATATTTATAATACTCACAACTACCCTCAGTCTTGTGGCTCTCAATGGAGAGATCACAAGGAGATCTCTCTTTCTGTGCTCTCTATTCCAATTCTTTTTCCAAGACACTGCCATTCTGTTCTGTATTTCTCCTCAACACATTTATTTCTCTTCCCATGTTCCTCATCTTCTCACACTCTTTTCAACCTTTTTCTCAATCTATTTACCAGTCTCTCTCCCCTTCTCTACTTACACCTTTCCTTCTCTCATTCTTATGTTCCTTTACTCTAGGCACATGCCTATCAACCTATAGGCATTTAGAAGTAGCTCCCACCCTAAAAAAAACAAAAAACAAAAAACTTAACCTAATTGATGCTAATACAAATAAAACGGTCATATTTATTCCTTTCATTATCAAGAGTCAAACACAGAACAGGTCACAACACTGTTTTGCAAAGTCAGGTCCAAAGACCACCTGCCACTGAATCACTTGGGAGAACTGATTAAAATAAAGATTTGTGCATTACTGACAATGGTGATACTATTCTAATATGCTCAGTCAGCTCCATTCTCAAGCACACTGTAGTTTGAAAATTGCCATGTTAGCTGCACAGACTCTCCTGTCCTTGGATTTGCTTTGTTGGTGTCTCAGTTGTAAAATTTGCATCTACTCAGTGGCCATCCAATGCACAAACTGGTCTCTACTCATCTGCAGAAACAGGACCATGATACAAGATGAAGTAGATGGTGCCTGGGTACCATTACTAACATTTCGATCCAAAACTCCATAGCAGAACCTTGGTCAAAAGAGTGAAAATACAGAAGAGAATTTCAAAGTCCCATGAAACTCAGACTTCTTGGAACCATAGAGCTTGGATGAACCCCTGAAACTACTGCCCTGAGATAACCTTTAAATTTGAAATAAAAAATATTCCCTTAACAGACATCTAGGTCAATTTGCATAATAAAGGGTTTTTTAAGTTTATTATGCTCTAAGTGAAAGTGTACAATCCAAGTCAATTTGCCATACAGAACCCTGCACACAAAACCCTGCTATGTAACTCTAGCTGCCCTTCCCACTGTGACAGCACAGTCCTCCTTTCCACCCTGTCTGCCATGCCCATTCAACTAGCTCCTGTCTCTCTATACCCTCTCATCTTAGCTCACTAAGCCTCAAGTCTATACTTAGTCAAGAAGCATACTCTTTGCCAGTATCATTTTATGGCTTATAGCCTAGTCCAATCTTTGTCTGACTGGCTTTAGTTCTGGGTTAAGAGACAGTCCCACGACCATGTCTTCTGGAAACCCTCCATTCTGCGGGACCATCAAGTCTGGTTTTTTAAACAAAATTCTAGTTCTACGAACCCATTTTCCTCCTGCTACATCAGGAGATGTTATATTTTCTGTCAGTACCATCATTGGTGGTGGCCAGGTACCACCTAGTTCTTCTGGTCTCTTGCTGATGTAGTCTCTGAATTACGTGGCCCATTCTGTCTCTTGGGCTCATATTTTCCTTATGTCTTTAATGTCTTTCATTCTCCTCCACTCCAGGTGTGTTGGGATCAATTGATGCTACTTAGATGGCCACTTGCTAGCTTTTAAGACCCCAAACACCACTCACCAAAACAGAATGCTGAACACTTTCTTAAAAAAAACTTTGTCATGCCAAATGACCTAGATGTTCCCCAAAACTATGGTCCCAGGACCCCTGTCCCTGCTATTCTGTCATTTGAAGTGTTAGGTTATATTTATGAAACCTCTTAGCTTTTGGTTTAGTCCAGCTGTTCTGACTTCCCTTCTACTCTGTGCTATTACTTCCTTTACCTAACCCAATTCCTATCTACTATCTAGTCTATAAATATCTCTCCTCCTCCCTCCACAGCCCCAGAGATAGAAAGGGCAACGTGATCCAAAGACTGTATCAGCGTGATACCAGAAGAACTAGATGGTACCCAGCTACCACCAATGACTGCCATGACAATACAACAAGGAATCCCTGATGTAGTGGGAGAAAACTAGGGTACAGAATTCAAACTCCATTAAAAGATCAGATCTAACAGTGTGACACACTGGTAGGTCCCCAGAAGACATGGCCCACAGACTCTGTTAGCCAAGAACTCAAACCATTCCTGAAGCCAACTCTTCAGACAAAAATTGGACTGTAAGACAGGATACTGGAGAAGAATGTGCTTCTTGGCTTACATTAACTGGGTAGTTCCTGTCAAGAGGTGAGATAGCAAGGTAGAGATGGGACAGGAGCTAGCTGAATGGACATGAGAAATGTAGAGTGGAAAGGAAGAGTGTGGTGTTAGAGCGTGGGGAGAGCAGCTGCAGCTACATAGCAATGTGTGTACAAGTTTTTATATGACAAATTGATGTGGACTGCAAAATTTCATTTAAAGTACAATAAAACATTAAAAAAAAACCTGAAGTCATCTTAAAACCAAACAATAGTTTAGCTTAAGTAATAACAAAGGTCACCTTTGAGCATTACACCTTTTTAAGAACTATCTATATGGAATCAAATTGACAAAAGCAACTTGAAAGTTTAGATAGAACCTCAGGGTACAGTGAGTTTATGTTAATGAGGGAAGAACAACACAGAAAAGGAGGATTGAGAAAGGTTGCACAAGTCACAGAATGTAATCAGTGACACTAACTGGGACATGCAGAAATTGCTGAGCTGGTGCAGGTGTTGCTGTGCATAGTCTTAACAGTGAAATAATAAAATTTAGGAAAAAAAAAACAGAAGTACTAAAGTAAAAGACAACTGGGGCATTCAGTTATTCTCTGTAATTGACACTCTGCTACTGACATTCTATATATTTTTATAGACTTGGCTCATGGTTTCATCTAATTTCTCTATTATTTGTAAGTTTAAATAACAGTTATCTATTAAAATAACAGAAACAGATAATACCATTAATAGTCAGTTAATACTAACAGCAAAAGATAGTAGTAACTTATTTTTTAATAATAATTTTAACGTTCTCATCACATTTGACAAGTGTGAATCAGTTTCTAACGACCTTCTCTTAATAACAGGATTCATTTTCCTGTATCATCATGATCTTCGTTTGTAACTGAATGTCAAGTGTTCTTTAAAATAAAGTAGTTGAGGCTGAAGTTGATAACAGTTTCTCAAGAAAAGGGCTTATCCTGAGGTCACAGAAACTTGGGTTACAGACTGACTTTTTGTATCTAATTTGCTGTTGGGCTGAATTAGGGTGACTTAGACACTTTATTTCATATTGTGAGTGGCATCAGGTCTTGTCTCCGGCAGAACATTGAGAACAAAAGATTATGTCTTTAAACATTGCCTATCAAGACAGATACAGAATGATTGCTTTATGTATCTGGCTTGCAAATCACATAAGCAAAAAGAAGAGTTTCTTAAAATACAAAACCAAAAAACATGAACAAGAGGAAAAAAATAAAATAAATCCATTGGACTTCATCAAAATTTAAAGCTTCTGTGTATCACACAGGATACCACCAACAAAGTAAAAACACAACTCACAGAATAGGTGAAAATATTTGTAAATCACACATATGATAGCTCTGACCAGAGTGTATAAAGAACGCTTCCTCACAACAAAAAGAGACAAAGAACCCAATTAAAATATGAGCAAAGGATTTGAATAAACATTTGTCCAGAGAAGACACATACATGGCCGGCAAACACCCGAAAGACAGTCGTTAGAGAAATGCAAATTAAAACCACGATAAGACACCGGTTCATCTCAACTAGGATTGTCAAAATGTGGAAAATAACAACTTCGGTGAGGATGTGGAGAAATCTGAACCCTTGTACACTGCTGGTTGTAATACAATACAGTATAAGCACTGTGGCAGGAATATAAAACGGTAGTCATTGTGGTGGGGATATAAAACCATGTAGCCACTGTGGAGAACAAGTTGACACTTCTCAAAAATTTACACATAAGCTACCATGTGAATAAGCAATTCCATTCCTACAAACACCTCTGCAAGAAGTATTCATAGCAACATTATCTACAGTATCAAAAGGAGAAAACAACTGAAAAGTGCATTGACATATGACTGAATAAACAAAACGTGGTATGTCCATACATTCAGTGTTATTCATCCATAAAAAGGAATTAAGTACTGAAATGTGATTATACTGATGTAAACTGAAAACATTATGCTAACGACATCAGAGTCAAAAGGCCACATATTGTGTGAACCCTTTCACGAAATATCCAAATTATGTAAATTCATAGAAACAAAAAGCAGATTACTCATTGTAAGGGCCTACAGAAACAGAAAAATGGACAGTGACGGCTTTACGGATAGTTTCTTACTAGGATGATAAAAGAAATTCTGTAATTAGATAGTAGTGACAGTTTCATAACAGTGTGTATATATTTAAAAAATTATACATTTTGAAATAGCTAATATGATGACTTCTGTCAATATAATAACTTTTTAAAGTCAGAAGTAAGGATACACATTTGAGAATCATCAATGTAAAAAATAGTCAAGTCATAGAATACGATCATCGTGGGCGGAGTCCAGATGGCGGACTAAGCCCACGTCTCCTTATATCCCTCTGGAAACCAAGACCTGAACTGACAATCAAACAGAGCCTTCTGATCACCTAATCAGCCTCAGGACACGGCACATAGCTATTAATTGGGACTTCATACCACTCATCGAAAAACCTCCTCTCTGTCGCTGACTCCCGCTCCTGGCTAGCCCCGGCTCTCACGGACGGAAGGTAAACGCACCATTTTGACTTTTTTTTTCCTCTGTCTCGGCTGGCGGGCGGAGCTGGGCCTCGCTAGGTGGCTGGACTCAGATGTGCTGCTGGGGGGACAGGCAGGCAAAGTTCCCATATTCTGACAGCCAGGCTCGGGACTCTGTTAATCTAGCCCTTTTGAGCTTTTTGTTTTGTAGCTGCCTCAGCGGGGTTCGTGCGGAGCTCCGCGGTCAGGATGCGGGACGCCATGTTGGTACTGAGATTTTAGTGGGACCTCATTCTTAGCCTGGGAGCCAGCGCCTGGAAACAGGAGAGCGCTTCTCCGTCAGAAAAGTAGTGATTTTGCACAGTGCTGCCTACGTTGGGGACCCTGCAACAGAAGCAGAGGAATCACTACCTCTAGGCACCTTTAGCCCTTCTGTCTGCTACCTGTGTGGAGGACGCCAACTTGGGTACGGTGGCCGCAGCTGGACCTAATTCTTAGCTTGGGAGCCAGACCCTGCCCACAAGACAGTGCTTTCCTATCACAAAATCAGTACTCGACGCAGCGTGGGCTAAGGCTAGGCCCTGTCAGCAGAGGCCACCAGGGCAGTAGCATTGCTGTATTCCGAACTAGTTTGTTATCATCTGGGGTTGGATATAGTGGTGCTTACTTTACCAGTTGAGAAGAGGGACCTCTACACCTGAAAACCTAACTGACTTGTGAACTGGTCAGATACCTTTTGCTTTACATTTGAAGACAGCCAAGAGAAACATTTGCAATCCATCCTCACAGTACCTCTTCCAGCCTCTATACATTCACATGGGACCCAAACAGCAACAGACAATTGTGGCATACAAGCAAGCACTCATGGCTTCAGAAGGCTCCCAAACAAAGCAACCAAGGAGTTTTCCAGATGAAGAAACTTTTAGGAAAGCATCAGGAATTGAATACAAATTGATTATATACAGAGCGCTTCTAGACCTTATACAAAATGCAGCAGAACAAAATGAAAAATTAAGCAAGTTGTTCGCTCTGATGGAACACCAGTACTCTGAAATCCAGCAGATCAAGAAGAAAATCAAAGACATAGAAACTTCCATGCAGAGCCAAGAAAACAGAATGGAACAAATGGAAAAAAGAATTTCTGACTTGGAAGACAGAGCTACTGATGCCAGCATCTATGAGCAGAAATCAGACAAAAGAAACAAGAAAAATGAAGAAACATTAAGAAGCATGTGGGACTCTATTAACAGGAACAACCTTCGATTAATTGGAGTCTCTGAATTGGGTGAGACATCTGAGAACACAGAGAGTATTGTTGCTGAGCTGCTGAAAGAAAACTTCCCGGAAATCATGGAGGAAGAGAATATAGACATCTCAGATGCATATTGTACGCCACCCAATATAGATCTCAAAAGAAAGACTCCAAGACATATTATAATCAAGCTTAACAAAATGAAACATAAGCAGCAACTCTTAAAGGCAGCAAGACTCAAGGCAAAGCTAACATTCAGAGGGAAACCCTGTAGGCTCTCATCAGATTTCTCAGCAGAAACCATGCTGGCACGGAGACAGTGGCATGACACATTCAAAGTCTTGAAGGAGAAGAACTTCCAACCAAGAATTATATATCCTGCAAAACTATCTTTCAAATACAAAAATGAAATTAAGACATTTCCAGATAAACAGAAACTCAGACACTTTGTAAAAACCAAACCCAAACTACAAGAAATACTGAAAGAAGTTCTTGGCTTTGGCTTAGAAGAACAAAACCACTAACTTTATATTTTAGAACGACACACTACTCAATACTCTACTCATTTAGGGAAGGCTCCAAAGTAAATCACAGCTTTGATATGGAAAGAAGCAATCCAGTGGTCATCATGAAAACTGTGGTGTCATCATAATAAAAAGAGGGATGTACTACAGTCGTGATAGTCCTTCCAGATGGAGAGGAAGATGACAAGACTGGTAGTAATTAAAATTGGGTTTATAAATAGTTTATTAAGGGGGTTCATAGGGGCAGCTGTAAAGCACAACAAAGATGTATCATACCATTTCAAGAAATCTAACACACGAGTCTCAACAACTATAAAACCAGCTCTGAAAAAGGTGAAACATCAACTCACAAAAAAGAGTGTCCCAGAACAGACTAGTAAGAACAACAGAGAAAACATCAACATAAAAATAAACATATCACAATGGCAGCGGTGAACACATACCTATCAATAATTACACTGAATGTGAATGGACTGAATGCTCCAGTAAAGAGACACCGAGTGTCATCTTGGATCAAAAGACACGACCCATCCATATGTTGTCTACAAGAAACTTACTTGAGACCTAAAGACAGGAACAAACTGAAAATTAAAGTATAGAAGAACATATATCAAGCTAACAATGAACAAAGAGCAGGGGTGGCAATTCTAATCTCAGACAAAATCAAGTTTAATGTAAAATCTACCATCGTGGACAAAGATGGCCACTACTTATTGCTGAAAGGTTCAGTACACAAGCAAGACTTAACTATATTAAATATTTATGCACCTAATGCCAGAGCACCTAAATATGTCAAAGAAACACTGACTACGCTCAAAAGAGAGTTAGATGACTCCACAATAATAGTGGGAGACTTTAACACTCCACTCTCATTACTAGACAGATCATCTAGAAAAAGGCTCAGTAAAGATACAGAAGACCTCACTGACACAATTAACCAACTAAACCTCACTGATATATACAGAAGTTTCCACCCATCAGCAGACAACTACACCTTCTTCTCCAGTGCACATGGAACATTCTCCAGAATTGACCACGTGACAGGCCATAATGCAATGCTCAACAAAATCCATACCGTTGAATTACTGCAAAGAATTACTTCTCAGATGATAAAGCCATAAAAGTTGAAATCAATAGCAGAAAAAACGGAGATAGAAAGTGGAACTCTTGGAAACTGAACAAAATCTTGCTCAAAAAAACATGGGTTATAGAGGAAATCAAGGATGAATTAAAGAAATTCATGGATTCCAATGAGAACAAAAGCACTTCCTACCAGAACCTATGGGATACAGCCAAAGCAGTGCTCAGAGGTCTGCTTATCTCCATAAATACACACATCTGGAAGGAAGAAAGAAACCAAATCAAGGAGCTAACTCTACAGCTTGAACAAGTAGAAAGAGAACAACAGAGGAACCCCTCGGGCACCAGAAGAAATGAGATCATAAAGATTAGAGGAGAGCTAAATGAATTAGAGAATAGAAAAACAATTGAAAAAATTGAAAAGACCAAAAGCCGGTTTTTTAAAAAGATCAACAAAATTGATAAACCACTGGCTAAACTTACTAAAGAAAAGCAGGAAAGGAAACAAATAACCCAAATTAGAAATGAGAGGGGAGTTGTCACCACAGATCCCACAGAAATCAAAAATATCATAACAGAATACTATGAAAGACTGTACTCGAACAAATTTGAAAACCTAGAGGAAATGGACCAATTTCTTGACTCATACCACCTACCCAAATTATCACAACATGAGGCAGAACAACTTAATAAACCCATCACAAAGGAAGAGATTGAAAAGGTCATCAAAACACTGCCAACCAAAAAAAGTTCGGGCCCAGATGGCTTCATGGCAGAATTCTACCAAGCATTTAGAGAAGAGTTATCCCCAATACTACTGAGACTATTTCACACTATAGAAAGGGATGGAGTACTCCCAAACTCATTCTATGAAGCCAGCATAACCCTGATACCTAAGCCAGGGAAAGATTTAACAAAGACAGAGAACTACAGACTGATATCACTCATGAACCTAGATGCAAAAATCTTCAACAAAATTCTTGCCAACAGACTACAACAACATATCAAGAAAATAATCCATCATGACCAAGTGGGATTAATACCAGGGATGCAAGGCCAGTTCAACATCAGGAAAACAATTAATGTGATTAACCACATAAATAACACAAAAGACAAAGATCATCTGACTTTGTCCATTGATGCAGAAAAGGCATTTGATAAAGTCCAACACCCATTCATGCTAAAAACTCTTAGCAAAATGGGCATAGATGGCAAATTCCTCAACATAATAAGGGCCATTTATACAAAGTCAATTGCCCACATCATCCTGAATGGAGAGAGACTGAAAGAATTTCCCTTGAGATCAGGAACCAGACAAGGATGCCCACTCTCACCTCTCCTATTCAGCATTGTGCTAGAAGTTCTAGCCAGAGCAATTAGACAAGACCAAGAAATAAAGGGCATCTGCACTGGCAAAGAGGAAGTTAAAATCTCCCTGTTCGCAGATGATATGATTGTATATGCAGAGAACCCCAAGGAATCTATAAGTAAGCTACTCAAACTGATAGAAGAGTTCAGCAAAGTCTCAGGATACAAGATAAACATAAGTAAATCAGTAGGATTCCTTTATACCAACAACGAGACTGTTAAGGAGGAAATTATCAAATCAATACCATTTACGATAGCCCCTAAGAAGATCAAGTACCTAGGAATTAATCTAACCAGAGAAACAACAGACTTTTACAAAGAGAATACAAGCCCTTACTACAAGAAACTAAGAGAGACTTAGATAAATGGAAAAACCTACCCTGCTCATGGATAGGAAGACTTAACATTGTGAAAATGTCTATTTTACCCAAAGCAGTATATTTTTATAATGCCATCACAATACAAGTTCCAGCATCATTTTTTAATGAGATGGAAAAACAAATCACCAATTTTGTTTGGAAAGGGAAGAAGCCCCGGATAAGTAAGGTACTACTAAAGAAGAACAACACACTGGGAGGCCTCTCATTACCCGACCTTAGAACATACTACACTGCCACAGTGGTCAACATAGCCTGGTACTGGTACAAGAACAGACAGATGGATCAATGGAAGAGAACTGAGACCACAGAGATGACACCATCTGCCTATGAACAGTTGATATTCGACAAAGGCCCTAAGGCATTAAAATGGGGTAAAAACAGTCTCTTCAACAAATGGTGCTGGCAAAATTGGTTATCCATCTGCAATAAACTGAATCAAGATCCATATCTTACACTTTATACAAAAACCAACTCCAACTGGATAAAAGACCTAAGTATCAAACCTAAAACGATAAAGCTCATACAAGAAAAGGTAGGAACAACAATGGAAGTTTTAATACACAATGAGGACAGACTCCAAAATCTGTCAAAGAAACCTCAATCAGCAAAAGAGAAAATAGATAAATGGGAACTATTGAGAATCAAACACTTTTGCTCATCCAAAGACTTTATTAATAGAATTAAAACAACACCCACAGAATGGGAAAAAATATTTGGCAACTCTATGTTAGACCAACGCCTGGTCTCCATAATCTATAAAATACTACAAAATATCAATAAGAAGAAGATAAACCATCCAATTAAGCAATGGGCAAAGGAGATGAACAGACACTTCACTAAAGAGGAGATCCAGGCAGCCAAAAAACACATGCAGACATGTTCACGATCTTTAGTTATTAAAGAAATTCAAATCAAGACAACAATGAGATACCATCTCACCTCAACAGGATTGGCCATGATCCAGAAAACACAAAACAACAAATGCTGGAGAGGCTGTGGAGAAAGTGGAACTCTCCTACACTATTAGTGGGTTTGCAAAATGGTCCAGCCTCTTTGGAAGGCAATCTGGCGCTTCCTTAAAAAAATGGATATCGATATACCATTTGACCCAGTAATTCCACTACTTGGAATATATCCTACAGAATCAAGGCCTTTCACACCAACGGACACATGCACTAGAATGTTTATCGCAGCACAGTCCACGATAGCAAAAAGATGGAATCAACCCAGATGCCCAACAATAGAAGAATAGATAGGTAAACTATGGTACATATACTCCATGGAGCACTACGCAATGATAAAGAATAACGATGATTCCAGGAAACATCTCCTAACCTGGTTTCAACTGGAAGACATTATGTTGAGTGAAAGTAGTCAGCGACAGAGGGACAAATACTGTATGAGACCTCTACGATAAGACCTCAAATACAGACTTGTGTATAGAAGAAAAGACTCTTTGACAGCTGCAAGGGAGGGGAGAGAAGGAGGGGGGGAGGGTTTAGTTTAGATAATTACTAGAAATCTAGTTGGGAGAAAGCGGTGATAGCACACATTAGAAACAAGAACAACATTAAGTGGACTTCAGCATAACTTGAGTACTCCTTCCATCTTGACTCAATACTGCAACGGTAAGAGTAGCTGGGGCAGGGGGCAGGGGACCATGCTCTTAGGTGAATTCCAGGCCAATTGGCACAACTAGCATTTTGCTAAGAGAGCTCTCTGCACCCCACATTGGTGAGTGGCGTCTGGGGTCTTAAAAGCTGCCAAGCTGCCATCCGAGGACACAGCAAATGGTCCCAACTCAGCAGGAACGGATCCTCACCGAGGACCAAAATGACATGCGGTTAAGACAACCGAGAAGACAGAGAGACCCACAAGAGTGGGTGCCTACATCGACTTGGGAGCGGAAGAACCGGATGGTGCCCGGCTACCACCAATGATAGCCACGATGGAGCTCACAGAGAGGTGTCTCACTGGCAACACAAGAATAAAAAGGGGTGCATTGATGGTCCAGCAGTTTTGGGGTTCCGCTGAGAGCATGGCCCCTGGCCCTGATGCTGCCCTTTCCCATAAATTATAACAAAGGTCCACTCTTTGGACAGGAATGGATTGGACTTGGCAAGGCAGAGTGACCATATATTGCAAGCACTTTATGGTTCTATACATCTACAGGATATCATCTTGCTGACCTCTGGCTGGAGGAAGGGGAGTGGATGGAGAGGAGGGGAAAGGAGGCTGTTGGGAGGATGAGACATGCATGGAGCAGAGAGGAATAGTGTGCAGTCACCGGACAGGGAGAGCAGTGGAAGCTGCATATAGGTGGGCATGTAAATTTATACGTGAATGTACATTTTCACTCAGTTATGTTAAATTAAAAAAAAAAAATGTGCTGAGTTAGATATTGTGAGTAATATAAAAATGAGTAAGAGCCAAGATCCAACTGTGTTTCCTACAACCTTTTATTCTGGACGCTGTATTCACCATGACTCTCAGTATTTCAGCATTTAAAAAGATGACATTTTAATTACTCATGGACTTAAATGTTAACAGTGATCGTAGTGCAAGACCAGACTGAGGTTTATTCTGTTGTACATAGTGGTACCATGAGTAGGAACTGACCCGAGAGCACCTAACAACATCAACAATAAAGTATCTTAAACGTCAAAAAAAAAAAAAAGAATACAATCATGATTGCCCAGGTAGATATGTCAAGAATTTAAGAGTACCAAATACTAAACTCCAGGGAACAATAAAATTGTGTGTGTGTGTGTGTGCATGTATGGAAGGACACTAGAAGTTACAATAGGCTATAAAAGTGAATCAACTGAAACAAGAAACAGACTAAGATAACCTATCACTGAAGTCTTTCCTTCCTTCTAAATTGAAAGAAGTAACAAAGCAGGACTTGGAACTAGAAGAATGCCCTATAGAGAATTTGCACTTCTAACAAGTTCTAAAGACCTTCTCTTAGCAATTCTAATATTGCTGGTTAGGGACTAATTCTGAGAACTGCCAGTAGCAGAGCAGTTCTCAAAACCTATTATAGAAAGATCGCCTGGGGATCTTCTTAAACTAGATTCTGATTCTGATTCAGTATATCTGGGCTGAAAATGCAAACTGTCAGAAGGGGTTTGAACTGGAACAAACCAGTATGGAGCCCTGTAAGAAAGGAAAATTCTTTGGAAGTTAAAAGAAAATTCTATGTTCAGCACTACAAACTGTACCTGTCAGTGACAGCCGTGAAACCGAGCAGCAAGGTATTGAAAAAGGCAATCAGTTCTTTCTGAAGCTGCTGCCTGATAGCCGTCCGAACATCGTCCCCTTCTTCTTGTGACTGTGACTCTGTTGGAACCAGCAGGTCTAACAGTGGGTTTGGACTCTAAAAAGAGAAATTGGAAAACATGTGTTTACTCTCTAATTGAGCTATGTATTGTTTCCTACAAGGTTGTCATTGTAAATCACGTTCTGGATTAACTAAGGGTTATTATTACTTAACTAAGGAGCCCTGGAGGCACAAATGGTTAAGCTCTCAGGGGCTAACCAAAAGGTTGGTGGTTCAAATCAATCCAGTAATCTGTTCTTGTAAAGATGACAGCCTGGGAAACCCTATGGGGCACTTGTACTCTGTGACATGGGGTCTCTATGAGTCAAAAACGACCAGAAAGCACACAGCAGTAACAAGTGTTACCTAACCGCTGGATGTGGGTCTCTACTGCATACAGGTCAAACAATTGCAGCATTAATAGAGATGTTCTATACAAAAAAGAATTTAATTTGTTCTCTCAACCAAACAGAACCACAGGCATTACAGAAAACAGAGGACATAATCATAGTTAAATATTTTTTGACAAAACTGAGATGAAGTAAAAAGATCCACTTTTGTACCCATTTTCAATTTAATACTATTAGTATTTCTTTGAAAACATAAAGATTTACCACGTCAACAACTAGATGATCCATGATTTCTCATCTCACTCAGCAGCAATAAGCAAACTGTGCTCATCGCTATTTGCTATGTAGGAATTTTAAGCAAAGGAATAACTAAGTCAAAACATAGTAATGATTTTAATACTTCTGAGATATGCTGTCCTGTAAAAACAGTGTATCAATACATACTATTAGACAGAGTGTGAGAAAATCCTTAACATTCAAACCAATGCTATTATTGTTGTTGTAATCTCTGCCAATTTGATAGGCTAATAAACAAATAAAAGTATACTAATGCTTTTAAATTTCTGTTGTATTTTTCCAACTGTAAAAAATTATAGCTAAAGAAATATAACAGAGCCAAGCCAAGTGCCGTCGAGTCAAGTATTCCTAATATTCAGACAGTAGAAAATGTTACATTAATCAGCATCAATAAACAGAGCAAATGTTTATTAATTACCTATAATGTTACAGACACTCTGCTAAAAAAGAAACAAAACAAGATTTCTTTTTTTTTATTAAACTGGAAGATAAGCATTTCATTCTTATTTACAGGTGAACAAAATGAGGTTTACAAAGAGGTCAAGTAACTTGTCCAAGGTCATACAAGAAGGGCAGGGAAAAGATTCACTTTATGAAACATTTAACTCCAAAGCTATTTAATCCATCCTCAGTATTACGTCACATGAAACGGCATTCAAAAAAAGATAAAATCAAAAAGTAATTACCACTTTCCGGAAATCCTTTAATGAAAAAAGCATAATTCAAAATTAACTGCATTTCCTTTAGGGAAAAGAAACTTTTCAAAATGGAGAGAAAATTTCAAGTTGCTTATAACATGTAGTATGCAGAGTATATTTCAACAAGGTACACACAATTATTATATAGAGATAATTATATTATCTATATAATATATATTAATAAACATAATACATATATCATATGTACGTAACTACATATTTATATATAAATATATTATATATACTATAATATAATACATACTATATATTTTTATATATTAATATAAATATGAGAAATCTTCTGGAAAGTATGGAGGGAGATTTTAGGTTTTTAACTTAATTTATGATACAGCTTCGTATCAAACCTAAGCAGTACTTTTTCCCTTTCATCCTGAGCAAGAAGAAATGCCTTGTTAAGATCAAACAAAACTGCATAAAACATAACTGCAACTTCTGTCTTATACATGAATAAAGGAATCAAGGTACTCATTTAGTAAAATTATAAAAATTAACATATCTTCTATGACATTCTTATTCCTAAATAACCAAAAGCTAACTTAAATCTCCTCAACCACCCATCAACTCCTATATGTACCAACAAAATAAACTAGCATTTTTTAATGCTAAGTTTATCCCAGTAAATTTTACTACCAGAAATTATTAGTTTTCATATAAAGTACGAGTTATTGATTAATAAGTGTGTACATAATGGTAACAGTACATACTTCTAAAAAATTACAATATTTTGAAACAATCTCATCCTACTAATAACTCACTTCTGCTTGTAAATTGCTGACACTTTTTTCCCTTTACAATATATCTTCAGTTGCTTGTTAACATTAATCAGTGAACCTCAGCAACATCACTTCTACAGAAATAGGATGAATTACCATTCCTCAAGTATAAATGGAAAGTAGAATAGGCATCTCCACTGATGCCTATTGATCACAAGTGCTTAATCATATCTGAAGTATCTGTCCATAGATATTAGTATTCAACACTAATTTTAAACCAATCACTTGGGTCATTATTTTGTCACCGCTGACCTCCAAAAGGCAGCAATTTCTACAAGGATGGTAGGCTATCTTCACGCATACAATTTTACCACTCATCATAACCCAATTTACATCCATCAGCAAGCCAGGGCAGTGGGATGTACAGCACCCTCAGTGAGCCCTCTGAGTGCAGATGAGGCTGGGAAAGGCAGCCACAGCAGAGAGATGCGTGCTGTTTAATTCTAAATGGCTTCACCTCACAAAGAGGGAGGGCAGGTTATGGTACTGTCTTTATGGACTTCGGTTACAACACTCATTCTGAAAAGTACTCAAATTCAGCAACTCTAGGTTGTTATATATTAACAAAATATTACAATAAAATGTAGCTTACTGGCACAATAAATTCCTAACATGCTTAATAATCACAGTATGTAAAAAATGTTCTGATAAAACACATAGGCAAAACGTACAAGTTGGTTTTGTTACTTTCCATCAGCATTTGTCCATGTAATTAGACAATCACATCTGCCTAATGTTAGCTTTTACCACTACAGCTTTTGTACATCTTTTCATATAGGGCTACATGTTGAACACAATACTTCTGAAGTAGACTATAGATCTAATTCCTCCATGAACTACTGCAGTGATTAGAACTTGATGGTGGCCAGCTACCATTATGAAACACTTTGATCAATGATTCAGCAGATGGGTCCAGATCAAAAGGGGAAAACATGTACAACAGAATTTCAAATTCCTATGGAACCCAGACTCACGAGACTCACTCAGACTACAGCAACACCTGAATTTACTGCCCTGGGATAATCATCGAACCTTAAACCAAAACTATCTCTTACATTATTTTAAGCCAAACAACAGCTTAGCTCCATTAGTAAAAAAATGTTGGCCTTGAGTACCATACTTTTAAAAGAATTCTCTATAGGAGATCAAAATGACAATAGTAACTCTGAAGCAAAGATGAAAAGTTTAGGGGACAGCTGAGTTTAAGTTAATAAGCCATGTGCCGTCAAGTCGGATCTGACTCGTTAATAGGAGTGAAAAAATGGGGGCAGAGACAGAGGGAATAATGATACAAAATGAAGAATATAACCAATGTCCTTGAATTGTACATGTAGAAAATATTGAATGGGTGGCTGTTTGCTATGTATATATTTTCAACAAAAACAAAAATAATAAATTAAGAATCCCAGAAGATATGCTGCCAAAGCTGGTCGCAGAAGATATGCTAGGTATCAGAAAAGTAGAAAGTCAAACTGTAGAAAATGGCTTAGCTGAGTTCAGTTTAAGCATATAAACTGGAAGGTAATTTAAATAAATTTTGTCTTTTCCAATTATTAAAATTCTGAATTAAAAAGAAATTCCTTTGCAGATGCTATTTCACCAATCTCCATATAACATGCCTCATTTATTTTACCCACTCCAAATAATAAACCATAAAAGACAACTGAATTTCTATTTTCAGGCTTCCTTTATCTTGAACACAACACTGATTTAATATCCATCATGCGGTACTTGGCAAGATAGTGAAAGTTTAATTCCACTTATGTTGTGTGCTGTCTAGACGAACCCACCTCAAGACAACACCACATGTTAGAGTAGAACTACCCCACATTGCTTCCAAAACAGTGATCGTTATGGAAGCAAGCTGTCACAGCTTTCTCTGTGAGTGGCTGGTGGGTTTGAACCACCAGCCTTTCAGTTAGCAGTCAACCATTTAACCACTGAACAACCAGGGCTCCTTAATTCCACTTTACCAAACCTCAAACCAAACCTCCTGCCACTGAGTCAGTTCCATGTCACAGAGACCCTATAAGACAGAGGAGAACTTCCCCACAGTTTACATGGCTATAATCTTGTGGAAATGGACTGCAGGTTTTGTTAGACACCAAGATCAAAGGTCTCATTCTTTAAATAGAATTTTAATTTAATACACATACAGGCATTTTTAGGAGGACATGCTACCATTAGCCATCTACTGCAGCATGAGGGCTACTTCAATAAGCCCTGGTGGAAACCCTGCCGGCAGCATGGCTACGTGGTATGTCTGCTAACCAAAAGGGCAGCAGTTCAAATCTGCCAGGCACTCCTTAGAAACTCTGTGGCGCAGTTTTATTCGGTCCTATAGGGTCACTGTGAGTCAGAATTGACTCGATGGCAGTGAATTTGGTTAGCTTGGCATATAAAAATTATCCTTTTTCATTATGTTATTAATGACTTTTGCAAATAAATCACTTATCAAACCTAAAATCTAAATTCTTTTAACAATACTTACATGTCTAAGAAGTAAATCTAGAATCCAGTTTAGAAGTTCTATGGATGAACTTTTCCTTTGTTCTTTCATTAGCTTATTTAAAAAATGTATGACATCTATTAGCAGTTTCTCATCTTCAGTACAGGCAGGCAACACTTGTAAAAACCTGCAATAAAGAAGACAATAATCACGGTTTCTACCTTTTTAAAATGCACGTTATAACTGTTCATCAGATTTACACATTCAACATTATTATATTCATGCTATTATTTCATGAAGCATGATGCTAACTGCTACTAAAAAGATGCAGAAGTGAAGGAAACAGAAATCTGCCTTCCAGAACCTGAGCCTGGTGGAGAAAACATGTGCCCAAGTAACTAACTAAAAACAAATCAAATGATGACTATCAGCAGAGAAGGAAAAAAAAATTAGAGTATTGCTCAAGATGTACAAAACAGAAACACACGGCCTCTGATTACCCAGGGAAAGTCACTTTTTCCTGATGGAAATCACTGTTCACAGATAAGAAGAATTAGTATTTCAAACACATTTCTAAGCAATTAAGAAGAACAGGATAATGAAGCGGGGTTGGGAAGGCTGAACCTCGTGAGGAAGTAGCTAACATTAATATAAACAGGAACAATAAATACAGCTAGGAACTTCTCTTTTAGGTTCAGAAAACGAAGTGAATCATTTTCTGAAGTTTTTAACAGAAAAACTAGAGTTGAAAGAGCTAGATTAGTAGGCAAGATGAAAGCTTTCATAAAACCAGAAAAGTACATTGGGAAGTTTTTTAGAAAAGCAATCCAGAAGAGTATAAAGAGATTCAATTTTATCTGTAATGCTATTTTAATTTTTAAAAATCTATCTAAAGCAAGAATATAAAGTAAGCAAAGATAATTCTAAGAAAAACATTCAGCAAGTACTAGATACTAACAATGTGCCAGGCTGTCCTAAGGACTTTCTAAGCTTTTTCTCAGTGTTCACAGTAACTCCTGGAAGGGTCTCTCCATTTGACAGATGAGGAAACACAGGCACACACCAGTTAAGTAGGGTCTCCCGGTCCACATGGCTTGTATGCTAACCTAAGTCACCTGACTCCACAGAGCTACATTATGTAGCATTTGCTAGCAATATGGTGTCTGTACTATTATTCTCTAAATTTTTTCTTTATTTCATAGTTCCACCTCCCCAAAATGATATTCAGCTGAGGATGGCAGTGACTATACGTACAGTATTAATTTTAACATATTCTTTTAAAAAGCAGACCAAATTTAAACTGCAGAAGTTACTACTACATCAGTTAACACTGTTTAAAAGCAGTAGAGGACTAATAAATATTTAACTGGCTTGGTAGCTGGGGAAGGGGATGGGGTTGCCGCTGCTTTGTTGTGTCTGTCAATTTCCTTGGTGTACACACCCCCACCATAGCTGATTTCAAGCCACCATGATAATCAAGAGCTGTATTTCTAAAACAACAGACACAAATAACCTCAACATCACAGATAATAGTGAAATGTAAACTAACTATCTTTGTTGCTCATATAGTTTGTTTATTTAATGTTTAATAACAGCTGTGTTTATCGGCTTGTGAAAACCCCGACAATTTAATCACCAGTTCTCTCATAAGGTAGTACCTACTAGGTGGGAACACACTACAATAATAGGCCTAATCAGACATCCCAATTGTAAAAGCTAAACTAAATAAGGGTGTCCATGTTTTGGAGATGCAAGTAATCTAACATGTAGAAAGCTGCACACTTTAAGCTTAATAAGAAAGTTTTACATTTTAAAGTAAGGTTACATGGATACCAAAACAAAAATCTGCTTCTAGGTGCTTCTTATCAGACATGTTTGCTTTAAACGCAGCCACTGCTACCAGTTCAACACATTCAATTGGTAAACTAGGGCCTTCACAGCAGATGGTGGAGGACATGTATACAGCAATCAGTTTCATGAAATTAAGAGTAAAAAGGAAAATGAGATAAAGTACCTAAAAACAAAGCAAAAGCAAAACAAAATTAAAAGGTCTGCTACAGGTATACCAGACCTATTAATTAATCCACTGGTGATGTTTCAACTCTCTTTGGAGCACAGGCAGGGATAAACCAGAAGTTTTTTTTCATCCATGTCTTAGCCTAAATATTTACGTTTGTTAGACACAATTTTCTAGGATAACAAATAAAATTGCTTTAAACTTATTAATAATTCCTCCAAAAATACAACAATAAAGTTAAAATCCTTTTTTGTTGTTATTAGATTTTTATTACAGATATTAAAAATTCTAGATTTCTTTCCATAAAATATTATTTGTCACAATAACCATATTGAGAATACACATACTCATCGCAAAAAGTACAGAGATGCACCAAAATACAATTTAGTTGAGGTCTCTAGAATTTGCAGCAATGAGCTTACACTGACCTGTTCAGTGCCGTGTGCCAAGCCAAGGACTTCAAGGTGACCTCACAAGGGCCAGTGACACTCTTTAAAGACAGTCTGTCATTCAGAAGATAAAAACTCATCCTAGCAATAGCAGCCCTGACCTCCCTGTGGGCTGCAGCCTGGACAATGGAATGGAGGCAATCCTGCAGTCCACTGGCTGTGTGTGTTATCTTCAGAGTAAGACTGTCCTCTGTGGATAACTTCAGCGCACCCAAAAATCTTAAAAGAAAAAAGATAGAAAGCAACATAAAACTGTTTAAACAAAAGTTCACACACATATTTTTTATTATACAATACACCCAAAAAATGTGGCTAATCTTCAACTTTCTTTTAATTAAAGACTGACTCACAGTAGATCAAAAACAGGTGTACATCTTTAATATTAGAGCACAAAATTAGCATCTCAAGTGTTTATGTGCACTTGTTCCTATTTGAGGACATAACAAAACATTTCTATACCTGTAAGAAAGTGCCGATAGACTAAACTTTCAAGATGTCATAGATATTCCAAAGTAATCATTATCAGAGTAATAACTATATTACACATAATATTTACTGTGCTTTTACTTTAATCTAGAATACTTTTCCTACCGCTTTACATGTGTTAACTGCCAAAACTTTATATAATCTGTAAAACAGTACACAATACAAAGCTTTTTAATCTAAATCTCCTTGTTGGATTCATTTTTACAGTGCAATCTTTAACACAAGTAAAAAACTGAAATCTTCAGTTAAAAAGCAAAGTTCTATAACAGTAAGTGCAAGACCAATTTGACATAAAGAAAACGCAAAGTCTGCCTAGATAATTAAATGTGAATGCTCTTTCAAATAAGCATAGTATCTTACTCTTGGATTTTAGTTTCCGAGTTCATCTGTTTCAATAAATTGTCAATCCCATGATACCATGACAGGTTCCAAGCTACTCTTAACATATCTGACACCGGCTTCAAGGCCATACAGTCGGCAGATACAGGCAAGACTATGGAATACGGACTCACAGCATGATGGCCACAGACATGCACTGGGAGGTGATACCTAAGACAATGGATACAAATAATTACAGATTTTCAAATTCCAGAGTGAAGAGTATGCAGGTGTTGACTGTACAATGCAATCTTCCTACAGATATGAACAATATCAAAATTAAAAATTGGTGATATAAATGTGATGTGGGCAAGGGAGAGGAGGCTTACCAAAATCACCAAAATATCATAAGGAATTTTGCAAAAACAATGAGAAATTATGGGATTTAAAGGCTAAATGAAGACTGTGACAAATTACAGACTTTCATTTCCTCTTTGTAACACTATTTTACCCTTTAAGAAAATTAGAGAAATACATACTTTACCTTCTAATAACTGAAAGAGGCAAACTAAACACTGACGGCAAAGAAGGTTTATTGGAAGGTTTAATGGACCTATTTCAAAAGAGAGAAGTAAATGAAAAGAAACAATTGAGTCAGATGCACTTTTGCCTAACAAAAACAAGTTGCTTCAGTTCATCAAAAAACTCAAACTCAGAAGTACAACTGATTTTATCATTAGTAAACTTATAGCACAGTCATTGATTCATTTATGAAAAGTAAAGTATCCCTTTTTAAAGAGCCTCCATGATAAGGGATTCCTATAAGGCCACTGCAGTGGCAGGCGATCTCTGTGTGGCCCCCTCCCACTAAGCCTGCTCAAGATCTGTGTTAATTAGATATTATCATCCTAAACATCCTCCCAAAGACAACTACGTTTTATAAGAATAATCAAATGTTAAAGAGAAAAGCACATCAAATTAAGGATATATACTAAAAATTTATTAAAAACAAAACATTGTAATTTTTAAATGTACCTAGTATTCAGAATGAAAACTTCAGACTGACCTTTTAAGCAAACAGGTTTTTAAATATTGCTTCCTCAAACCAAAAAGCATACCATATAAGTCTAACATAGAAAGCAAAACAGGCTTCATAAGTCAGAAATTTCCATGCACTGCTCTAAGACTGCATCAAAAACTTTACACATTTTTTAAGTCAAAGACTTTCAAAATTCTCATAGCTCACCATGTGTCCATTCTGGATACTTCATCAAATAACAGAAGACAAAACAACGCTCCGACTTCTGTCACAATGGCACAATCTTCATGGAATATCAAGGAAACTGAAGAATAAAAAGAAGAACAGCTTCACAAATTATTCTTCTTTGAAAAGCCAAGCCAAGACTTGAAATTAAAAACTTCCTGAACTTCCTGAAACTACTATGTCAAGATAATCTTTAACACTTAAACCAAAAATATTTCCAGCATCTTCTTAAACCAAACAATAGTGAAAAATGGCCCAAGATGATGGCTTATCAGACACATCACCCTGTCCCCTATCTGGTAGGAGGAAGGAGAGTGGTTGGAGAGGAGGGGAAAGGAGACTGTTGGGAGGATGAGACATGTACGGAGCAGAGAGGAATAGTGTGCTGTCACCGGACAGGGAGAGCAGTGGAAGCTGCATATAGGTTGGCATGTAAATTTACACGGGAATGTACATTTTCACTCAGTCATATTAAATAAAAAAAAAAAAAAGATCTGAGAAACCAAGTAAAGCAGAAGAAGATAACAGTCACGGGACCCTGGGCATCACAATGAATGATAAAGAACTAGAATCAACACCGTATGGTGACCAACAGTATGAACCCCTTACCACCATTACTCTACCCAGCAAGGAACCACAGGAAGTGCCTCCCTCCTCCTTTAACCAGCCCTGCCCTATCTGAAATCAGCAGCATATGCCCCACCCACCACTCCTTGCTGCTCTGACTAACAGGCAAGTTGTAGTGCATGCTCCCATGCTATCGGGCAGACGATTGACAATGGCACACCACTGCTTCATCCATTACCTCCAATCTATCGACCAAAATACCCAGGAGCATACACTTCCAGGCCACCAGACGACAAGCAGCAGTGGACGCCTACACTGGCTGCTATTACCACCACCACCCTGCCCTGCCCACCCAGCGGGTAGCAATGCAGGTGGGACATACCCACTTTCTATCCCTTACCCTCTGCCATCACCCCGCCCACCTCACAATATGTTGTAAGCAGGACTGCTTTCAACAGTAGAAAGGATCAGCAAGATAGAGGATAAATTCCATGACACTAACTTGAGTAACCATCAGAAAAAATAAGAAGAAAGCCTAACAGTTATGTGGAACACCACCAGAGTAATTTATCAATATGAATTCCAGAAGAAGAGGAAAAAAAAAGTACACGCAGAATTTTTAAAGATATACTGGCAGAAAATTTCCCAAACATTATAGAAGATGAGAATAATTCCACCCAAGAAACCCAACACAGAATAGACCCCAAAAGAAATTCACCAAGAAATAGCATAAACAAATTTCCAAAGACAAAGAAAGAATTCTGAAAGCAGCTGTGGAAAAACAAAATACCACTTACAAAGGGACAATAATCTGATTTCTCATCAGAAACTATGCAGACCACATAAAATCCTGATGAAAAAGAATGGCTAACTAAGAACTATATATCCAGTATGACAATCTTTAAAAAACAATAGTAAAACTAAGACATTCCCAGATAAGCAGAAATTAAGAGAATCCATAAAAAGAGAATCAACATCAGGTAACAACCTAAAACACACAAAGCATCACTAAGATACCAACCCAGATAAAGGTTTCACAAAAGTAAAAAAAAAAAAAAAAAAGCTAAAAAAGTGACTACAAGGAAGCAGAAATGATAAGCTATAAATGACAACAGTTTCAAAACAAAACAGGGAATATACAGTATAGTTTTAAAACTTCCATATAGAGACAGAGTCAATAGAATTTCAAGATAAATTGTTTTCAAGTTAAGAAGATAAAGGCAAATGTCAGGGTGATCATTAAAAAATTAGTAAATCTACTCACCAAAACAAAGAACAAAAACAGAAAGACTCAACAAACACAAAATAAGAACAATGAAGAAAAGAAAATTCATATACAAAAAGAACTCAGCGAGAGAATTAAGGAAAACAAAGACACTATCAAGAACACAACAAATTATAACAAAATGACAGCAATGAATTCATACCTTTCACTGATCACAGAAAATGATGCAATTCAAAACTACAATGAGATACCATCATAGCCTGCAAAAACAGCACAGATCCAAAAATCAGAGAACAAAGCCTGATGAGACTGTGAGGAGACTGGAACTCTTATATACTGCTTGTGGGACTGTAAAAATGTACAACCACTATGGAAAACAGTAAGCAGTTACTCAAGAAGCCAGAAATATAAATAACTTATGACCTAGCAATCCCATTTCTAGATATATATCCTAGATATATAAAAGCAGAGACATGAATACACATGTGCATCCTTAATCACTGCAGCATTATTCAGAACAGCAAAAACAAAGATACAATCCAAGTGCCTATCAGTGGAAGAGTGGAGAAACAGACTGTATTCAACAACAAGGAATAATCATGAGTTCATGAAACATAACATGAATGAATCTGGAGGACAGTACACTGAATGAAATAAGTCAAATGAAAAGGCTAATATTACACGAGACTACTTTTAATAAAAAAAAGTTAAGAATAGGTATTCTGGGGCTATGGATCCCTTTTATATGGCCTTTCTTGCCATGGTCTTCTAATTCTCTCCCAGATGAATTGGTGGGACTATAAACTGTGGCCCATCAAGGGGAGTGGACAGTTTTCTCATTCCACTAGGCTTAAAATGAGCCATACCAAAGGTGGGAGGAGAGGATCTCACCACCACCAAGAAAGAAGAACCAGGAGCAGAGCACATCCTTTGGACTTAAGATACCAAGGTAGATGAAGACACTGACAGGCATGCAAGAATACAGGAAAACTAAGGTAAATGCTTTAGCACACACAATCTTGCAACAACAATAATAACAAGCAAGAAATATCTGAGTGGTTAAATAGGCATATATGTATGCTATATGGGCTTAGGAAGGCATATAGAAATATACACATAGACAGGTATATTTGTGTTAGACAGAGACTGCCAATTAATTTGCAAACTAATCCTAGAAAAAGTGCTATATACCTCATTGCTGAATATCACTATGATCACCTTCCAAGTACTCCCCTTGGGCAGCCATGCACTGACACAAGCATCTAGTCCACCCTTCAAAGCAATTTTTGAACTATTTTCTGGAATGGCCATCAGAGCTCTCATCGTATTATCCTCAGTGCCCTAGATGTCATTAAAACATCTTCCTTTCAATATTTCCTTTATTTTTGAGTAAAGAAAAAAGTCATTGGGGGCCACACGAGGTGAGTAGGGAGAGTGTTCCAATATCGTTATTGGTTTACTGGCTAAAAACTCTCTCAAAGATACCTATATAATGAAGTTCATGAACTTGCCACCATGCCACCATACACAATGGCCATTCCAGAAAAAGGGCTCCAAAATTGTTTCAAAGGATAGGCTAGGCACTGGTGTCAGTACATAGCTTTCAAGGGGGAATCTTTTGAAGGTGACTATAGTGATATTCAGCAGTGAGGTGCGCAGCACTTAGAACAGTTAAGTGCACAGACTTAACTGTCAGACCCCATATGTTTCAAAAACGTGGTGACATAATGGTTAAGTGCTATAGCTGTTAACCAAAAGACTGGCAATTTAAATTCACCATGCACTACTTGGAAACTCTATGAAGCAGTTCTACTCTGTCCTATAGGGTTCTACAAGTCAGAAGTGACTCAGCAGCAATGGTTTTTTTTTTTAATATTTGTATATACAGGAAACCCTACTTGCACAGTGGTTAACTGCTAGGGCTACTAACCAAAAGGTCAGTAGTTTGAATCCACAAAGTGCTCGTGTTACATGTATACCCATATATACAATAAAGCACATAAGGGGAGCAGTTAGGGATACTTTCAGACTTACCCAAACAACTCGTGGGGCTGATTTACCGAGTTTGAAGGCTCAAGACCAGTCTTGAGGGGCAACTAGGTCAACTAGTGTAACTTATTTGATAATGTTTTACATCTTAGTTTGGTGAGTAGCAGGTAGGGTCTTAAAAGCTTGAAGTGGCCATCTAAGATACACAACTATCGGTGTCTTCCCATCTAGAGCCGAGGAGAGTAAGGTAAACCAAAGACTCCAGGAAATTAGCCCACAGGACTAACAGCTCACATGAACCATAGCCTTTTTTGGCCTTAGCCCAGAAGAACTAGATGATACCTGGCTACCATCACTGACTGTTCTGATCTGACACCAACTTAAGATCCTAGTTAGAAAGGGAGAAAACTGTAGAACAGTATTTAACTTCATTTAAAAAAAAAAAAAAAGACTAGACTTACTGGACTGACAGAAACTAGAGGCACCCCTGAGACTGTCACTGTCTCTTCAGGTGAAGGGGACACTGTTGACACATTGTAGGGTTGGTAACAAACATCTGGATATTAACTGTTCAATGAGAAATTAATCTGCTCTGTAAACTTTCCCCTAAATCACAATTACCAAAAAAAAAGCAGCAGACTAAACCATGACGAAAAAAAGTACCAGAAAATGTAAATATGCTCTCTATTGAAAACAGGAGACAGAGAGCAAAACAAGATCGAATTTTTCTATCTAAACTCATTACTAAATTAGAACTTAACTAAAATGGGTTACACACACATGTCACTTTACAAACTTCAATAAGTTAGTACCTGGATATGGCCAGGTTCCCATCACTCACAGGTACCATTTTACAAACCTCAATAAATTACTACTTGGAGATGACCAAGTTCCCACCCCTTATAGGTTGGGTGTATATGCTAAATGCCAGACTAATGACATTAGCAGGCAAACACCAAAGGATCTAAGGGCAAGAGTAAATCAACAAAAGAGAAATGAATACTGAGAAGAAGCCTGCAACGACAGCCAGTCTGACTTTATCTCTTTATAGATGATAAAAAATCATCTGGGACTCAAATGATAGATACATCAAAGTGCAAAGATCAATCTCAGTAACAGGATTATAAGACAAAAGTATTAGGTATCTTCCTTTCTGGTGGGTTTTTTCAATGGAATATTCACTAATTTGTTATTCTTTTAGTAATACAGATAATAAATGTAACCTATAGTCAGAAAAAAAAATCAGAGCCAAAGAACTATCATGTGGACTAGCAGAAGTTACTTTATGCACCTCTCAATAACAGAGTCAGGAGAGAAGACCTTTGTGACAGGGACATACGTAGGACTGGGTCAGCACATAACACTTTCCTGAACACGGTGAGGCTTGGTTGTATGATGCATTCTATAACCTGCCCAGGAAAAGGATAAGAGGAAAACCCCATTATTTCATTTTCAACAATTCTAGCATGAGATAAAATACATTATTTTATTCTGAATTTTATAATTTTCATTTAAATAAAAATTACATTTTAGTGTGAAACTAAAGCTAAAGTTTCACACTAAAATGCAATAAAATACTGGGAAATTACCCTCCAATGAAAATAAACTCTGCACATACTTCCACTGATACTTCTTACAGAAATTTCCAGATTAGTTTTTCTTTAATAGAGACATCATTTATAAGAATTAAAAGAAGATCAAGGTAGAATTTAAAAAAGATCAAGGTAGACAGTGTTATTCAGGATTTAAAATCCAGGTATTCATTCAAATTCAGCTGGATTCAATTTCAGATCTGGTAAACGAAACACTAATTTGTAAACGTATTTCTAAATACACATTAGTCTTACCTCTCCATCCTGACACACACATTTATTTAAATACTCAATTATCTTGTCAATTAAGCGTATCTTTTTCACCACAGCATGCATTTTAATATCTGCAAACACACAGTAAAAGTTAAAAGATGTATTGTATACTTTTAAAAACATGTTTTGATATACACAAAATACATATCCACAAAACTTTCTGTTTGGAAATACTTAGAGGGTTAAATAACTACACCTAGGGTTGAAATACGAGGTGGAAACTTTTGACTTTTGATATTACACGTCTAAACAATTTTAAAAATTTTAAATAACAAGCAATTCTGATTTCCATAATGTGAAAAAAAATGCAAAAAAATCTACGAATAATATACAAATTAGTACTCTGGAAAGTACTAGATTTCTAAGAGTACAAATGAATTATTTGCACATGGCAAATCATCTTTTCTATTGTTTCATTGACAATTCTTCTCTAAATCCATCACCTCACAATGTTTTGAGAATTTTCTACAAGCTGTGTAAACATTACTTTCAAGATGAGCGTTTTCCATGCTATAAGGATTATACTTACATACACACATACACACATACACCAGACATGATACTAGAGCCAAAAATTCAAGTTACTTACACAATGATTGCCAAGTATTTAGTAACTTGCAAATTTTGTTAATTTTTTCTCCTTTATGCTAATAGAGTAAAAAACCACAAATACGTAATACCATATTGCAATTAGCAGTTATCACAGTCAGCTACCTTTAGCTACTACTGGGGAAAAAAAAAGCCAAAAAAACAACCTAGGCTTCACTACCCTCCTATATGGTACATACTAGTAAAATACTATATTTTTGAAATGCTAACAACAGTACAGTAATACACTCTAAAAGTTTTCCTTAATCTTTTTTTAACTATGGTTATTGCAGTGTTTTTAGAAACTTACCTTTTTTGTGTGTGAAGGACAGTACTTTAGAACAACATAATTTTTTAGTTATATGTGTGCTTTAAAGTTCAAGTTGACAGCTCAAGTTAATCTTTCAAAAATTGACACATATTGTTATGTGACACTAGTTATAATCTCTACAATGTGAGAGCACACTCCCCCTTTCCACTCCAGATTTACTGTGTACATTCAGCTAGTTCCTGTCCCTTCCTACCTGCCCATTCCCCATACACACAGGAGCTGCATAGCTTTATTTTCTGTATTCTGTAATCAATACTACTGTCATTAAAACCATGAATTTTGTTGAATATGCTTTTACAAATCACTCTTTCAGCTTAGTTCCCACCAATGTCATAACAAATAATGTTAATCAGCCCAAGCTAGAAAAAAATTTTTACAGAAATGAAAAGTTCTCGTATCTCTAAAACTATATTATAGACATTACTATTATACAGAGCAAAATAAGAACTAACCCAAAGAAAGGAATGGATACCATGGAGTGACAACACAAACACAGCTGACAGTATCTTTTTCTAGTCGCTTTTAAAAGTCCTTGAAGAAAAATGCATAACTATAGCGCTTCATTTTCACTTTACCTATCCACAAACACCACCACTCTTCTCTCAATCTGTTGTACTGTAGTGGCTTGGGTGTTGCTGTGTGCTAGAAACTGGGCCATTGGTATTTGAAATATCAGCAGGGTCATGTATGGTGACCAGCTTGCAGTAGATTCTAAACTAACAAAGATGAAGAAAAAGAAACCTGGTATCTACTTCTAAATAAACGGACCTGTGAAAACATTATGAACAGTAGTGGAACCCTGTGAGATATAATGCCAGAAAACTAGGACCTTTATTTTCTGATGTGGCATTATTCAAAATGAGAAGAAACAACTGGAAACATCTACTAATAATCATAATGAACCTACGTATGAATCTAGGAAAACTGGAAGTTGTGAAAACTGAAATGTAATACATAGAGATCGATATCCAAGGCATAAGGTGAAACAGATCAGTAATGCCATTTTGAATCAGACAATGATATGGTCTCCTAAGCCAGGAACGACATATTGAAGAAGTATATGTTGCATACATTGCAAAAAGGAACATTTCAAGACTCAATCTGAAGTACAACTGTGTCAGGATAATATCTATGTGCTTACAGAAAAGACCAATTAATCTATTATTCAGATTTATGCACCAACCACTAAAGAGACAATATTGAAGATATTTACCAGCTTCTGAAGTCTGAAATTGATCAAACATTCAATCAAAACACATTGATAACTACTGGTGATTGGAACATGAAAGTCGGAAACAATGAAGGACTGGTAGGTAAAACATATGATCATGGAGACAGAAACAATGCTGGAGATCATATGACAGTGTTTGGGATGACCAAGGAAACATTCATGGGATACACTACTTTTTCACAACAGTAACTATACACGTGGAACTTGCCATATGGAATACACAGGAATCAAACTGCCCAGCTGAGAAAGGAGGTATTGGTGAAGCTCACTATCAGCCGTCAGAACAAGGCCAGGAACCAGATGCAGATGAGGCCTTCAACTGTTCACACGCAAGTTCAAGCTGAAGCCAAAGAAAATTAAAATAAACTTATAAGAGGCAAAGAATAGCCTAAGTACATTCCACCTAAAATCTCAGGAATACATCTGACACATTGAGTACTAATGATTGACTGAAAACCTGATGAGCTTTGGGATAACATCAAGGATATCACACATGAAGAAAGCAAAAGGTCATTAAAAAGACAGGGAAAAAAAATACAAAAGTAGATGTCAGAAGAGACCCTAAATTTATCCTTGAACACTGAGTAGCTAAAGCGAACAGAAGTCACAATGAAGTCTAAGAGCTAAGCAGAAGATTTCGAAGGGCACATAAAGACAATAGGAAGCACTGTAAGGAAATGTACAAAGACATGGAGCCAGAAAACCAAAAGGGAAGAAAATGCATGACATTTCTCAAAATGAAAAAATTAAAGAGAAAAAATTCAAGCCTTGAGTTGCAGTACTGAAGGATGTTACAAGCCAAAGAACAAGAGATGCAGTAAGTAGTAAAAGATGGAGGGAATACACATAGTAATTGTATCAGAAAGAAGTGGTTGATGTTTAACCATTTCAGGAAGTAACATATGCTCAAAAACCAACAATACTGAAAAGAAGAAGTCCAACTACACTGAAGGTACTGGTGAAAAGCAAGGCCCCAGGAATTGATGTATTTGGCATACCACTGAGACGTTTCAACGAACACATTCAACACTGGAAGCACTCACTCATTTATGCCAAGAAATCTGGAAGGCAGTTACTGGCTAACCAGCTGGTGAGATCAATATTTATGCTCATCCTGAAGAAAGCTGATCAAGCAAAATACAGAAATTATCACACAATACCATTAATGTCATACATAACCAAAATTCTACTGAACAAAACCAAAAAAATGACTGTAGCAGTATGTCAATTGAGAACTGAAACAAATTCACACTAGATTCAGAAGAAGCTGTGGAACTAAGTATATCACTGCTAGTGTCAAGTGGATCCTGGCTTGAAACCGGAAAACATCAGAGAGAGGTCTGGCTGTGTCTTATTGACTATGCAAAGGTATTCAACTCTGCGGATCACAACAAATCATGAGTTTAAGAGCACAAAGAATGGTCATTTCAGAACACTTAATCATGTTCATGAGGAACCTGTAGGTAGACCAACAGGCAGTCGTTCAAACAGAAGAAAAAGAATATTGCATGGTGTGAAATCACAAAAGGTATGTGCCAGGGTTGTAGCCTTTCACCATACTGATCTTATCTGTGTGCCGAGCAAATATTAAAGAAGCTAGATTATACAAAGAAGAACGTGGCATCAGGATTACAGGAAGACTCATTAACAACCTGAGCTGTGAAAATAACACAAACTTTGCTGAAAGTAAAAAGGACTTAAAGACTGATGAAGATCAAAGACCACAACCTTCAGTATGGATCACACCTCAATACAAAGAAAATGTTGAAATGATGAAATAACTGAACAAAATTCAAGCATCAAGTTGTAATACTGAAAAATCCTACCAGGAAAATATTAAATGACTCAGGAAGCAACAAAAGAAAATGGAAAGAAGACAGAGTCATTAGACAATAAAGAACTGGTCAACATTTAACCATTTCAAGAGGTAGCATATGATCAGCAACTGACAGTACTGAAGGAGAAAGTTGAAGCTGCACTGAAGGAACTGGGAGAAAACAAAGCTCCAGAAACCAAGGCAGTATCAACTGAGAGGTTTCAACAAACAGATGCAATGCTGTAAGTGCTCATTCATCGATACTCCAGTTATCTGGCCAATCGAATGGAAGAGATCCATATTTATGTCTATTCCCAAGAAAGGTAAATCAAACCAAATGTAGAAATTATCAAATAGTATCATTAGTATCACACACAAGTAAAATTTTGCTAAAGATCATTCAAAAGAGGCTGCAGCAGTATATTGTCAGGGAACTACTAGAAAATAAAGCTAGATTCTGAATAGCACATGGAACCAGGGATACCATTGTTCATGTCAAACGGATATTAGCTGAAAGCAGACAATACCAGGAAGATGTTCACCTATGTTTCATTGACTATGCAAAGGCATTCGAATGAGAATTTTGGAACATTTAATTGTGCTTACGAGGAATCTGTACACAGACCAAGGGGCAGTCATGCAAACAGAACAAGGAGGCCCTGCATGGTTTAAAGTAACAAAAGGTGTGCATCAGGGTTGTATTCTTTCACCATATCTTTTCAATCTGAGCAAATTATAGGAGAAGCTGGACTATATGAAGAAGAATGAGGTATCAGGATTGGAGGAAGACTCACTAACAACCTGAGTTATTCAGATGACACAACCTCACTTGCTGAAAGGGAAGAGGATCTGAAACACAAATGAAGACGAAAGATCACAGCTTTCAGTATGAATTGTACCTCAACATCAAGAAAACAAAAATCCTCACAACTGGGCCAATAAGCAACATCACAATAAATGGAGAAAAGACTGAGGTTGTCAAGAATTTCATTTTACTTGGTTCCACAATCAACATACACAAAAGCAACAGTCAAGAAATCAAAAGACACACTGTAATGGGAAAATCTGCTGCAAAAGACCATTTTAGAGTGTTGAAAAGTAAAGATGTCACCTTGAAGACTAAAGGCATGGTATTTTTAATAACATCATATGCATGCAGAAGCTGGACAGAGAATAAGGAAGACAGAAGAATTGATTCCTCTGAATTGCAGAGCTGGAAAAGAATAATGACTATATCTCAGACTGCCAAAAGAACAAACAGATCTGTTCTGGAAGAAGTACAACCAGAGTGCTCCTTGGAAGCAAAGACGGCAAGACTGCATCTTACATACTTTGGACATGCTGTCAGGAAGGATCAGCCCCAGGAGAAGGACATCACACTTCGCGCTTGGTAGAAGGTCAGTGAAAAAGAGGAGAATCTTCAAGGATACGGATTGACACCATGGTTACAACAGTACAGTCATACACACAAACTATTTGGAAGATGGTACAGGACAAAGCCATGTTGCACATCAGGTTACTATGAGTGAGAACAGACTTGTCAGCACCTACGTTGTCCAGAAGAGTACTGCCTGATTAATTGCTCTACACAAGATGATACAAACTGGAAACATCATATACTAGGTAAATTGAAAAAAAGGATGTCATGGATTGAATTGTGTACCCCAAAATGTTAACTTAGCTAGACCATGATTCCTAGTATTGAGTGGTGATCCTCCATTTTGTGATCTGATGAAAATTATTCTGTGTGTTGTAAATCCCACCCTCTATGCCTGTAGTTACGATCCTATTAGAAAACAAACTGTCCCTTACATTGAGGTAAGACACAATCTGTAGGATTAGGTTGTACCTTGAGTCGATGTCTTTTGAGACATAAAAGAGAAAAGCAAGCAGACAGAAGGACCACATCATCACCAAGTAAGAAGAGCCAGGAATGAATCATGTCCTTTGGACACAGTGTCCCTACACTAAAAGGCTCCTAGACCAGGAAAATATTGATGACAAAGACCTTTCCCCAGAGCCAACAGAACAGAAAGCTTTCCCCAGGAGCTGGCACTCTAAATTCTGGCTTCTAGCCTCCTAAACTGTGAGAGAATAAATTCTATTGATTAAAGCCATCCACCAGTGGTTATTTCTGTCACAGCAGCATGAGATAATTAAAATAAGGGACATATAATTTTAGTCAGGCTTTTTAATCAGTATTTCTAAAGGAAGATAATTCCATCAAATGCCATTTTAGTGTCAAAAAGTCTAGAGCAAGGGGTTGGTACAGTTACATGTAAAGAGCTAGACAGTAATTGGTCACAGTCTCTGCTGCTTATCTTTGTTTTTATACCACTTTAAAAATTTAAAAAGCAATCTTAGCTTGCTGATTACACATAAACAGGCCACAGGTTTGATTCAGTCTGAAAAATTCAGTTAATTTACCCCTGAATACAGTACACAGCAATCCAAGCTCTATTACCAACAGTAGAACAATCATTTGCCTTAAAAAATATTACCTTGCATAATTACAGCTAACTGCTCTGCAGCTGACTTTCTCAAAACAAAATCAATGTCATCTGAGGTAAAAATTTCATAGACTTTTTCAACAGTCTCCACCTGAAAATTTAAAAAAAATATACATTTTTCATCTGCTTTCAATTGTCCAATAAAATTTTGTAATTGTGCCAAAACAAAAAAACAAAGGCTCCAAAAGTTTATTCACTTAAATAAATGATCCACTTACATATAAATTTTCAATGATGTGCCTGTCAGGAAGGAACTTGGGCTCTAAGCCAAAGAGCTATCATGTCAAATAAGCCTTTCTTCTTAACGTACATTTTTGTTGGAAATCATCATAAGCCACTATGCCATTAATAATCTTAAGGAGTTTCACAGAAAACACTCAAGACACATGACATCTCTACACGTAGTGCTGTAGTGCTGGACTAATCTGAGAATGGCAATCCCAGCCAAGTGATTCAGGAACCCCTGGGGCACATAGATGCCTTCCATTGTAATCTCCCTGTGAGCTCCCCCTTCTTTCCCTTTAGAGACCCCCAGGCAGTCAGCATGAAGGGATATCCTGGCTAGCACTTCAACAAAGGCACCGCCAAGACTAGTTCCTGATGTCGCTTCACGCCAGGACACAGTGTGAAATAGCAAAACTGGTAACAGCAAAAGGGTAGAAGAAAAGAACAAAGTCGGCTCTCCTCTTTTCCCCCACTGCTCTCTTCTAGCCCTGTGTGCAGATTTATAAAAAACAACTCCAGAATACTCACTTCTTGCTTTTGTATTATCCACAAGGCATAGGAGTCCCAATTTGGCATTGAACTGGCAGAAGATTTCCCAGTCCTCCTGCCAAGACTATCATGTGATCTCCAACATTTAACTTAGAAGAACACTGAATGTATTTCCCCATTTAAACACCATATTACATGTGGCTCTACAAACTACCACTGGCTTTGGTGTGCTGGTCTAAAATAAGTACAACTGACAGGCTGCAGACACAGAGACAAGCAAAGCTATGGAACACGGCAATGAATCCATGAAGAGACAGACAAAAACACAAACCTGCTGCTATCAAGTCTATTCCGACTTACAGCAATCCTACATGACGGGGTAGAATTGCCTCCATAGGGTTACCAAGGACTGGATTCCAAGGATTTGAACTGATGCCCTTTCCATCAGCAGCCAAGCTCTTAATGACTGTACCACTGGGGCTCCCTGAAGATAACAAGTGGCTTTTTTACATAGAATGCCACATTATACCCCATGATGTGGGCACAGTCTCGGTAGAAGAAAGGGAAATGGGTGCTAAACTTCAGGGGGGATGTAATGAACCAAAAATTTAGAAAAATAATTAATGAGAAAAATCTTATGAGTTGTAACATTTAGAGACAGCACCTTTGCTTTCTGTATTATTTTCTCCTCTGATATTGAATAAGCTAAGAACACTCAGCATAAAATTTGGTTTTTAAAAAAGAAAATTTCTAATTCCCAACAGTTTTTATTCCAGGGATTTTTTTAAATGCATCAAAAAATTTCTTTCTGCTAGATTTGCCTTATGTAACATTTAGCATTCTATCAAAGCAAATTTGCATTTCTAGTATATGTATTAAATGAAAATAGACATAATACCCAGCACATAGTAGGCACTCAAGAAATACCTGATCAAAAAACAAATGTACCCTGAAGCCAGTTGAAGCCAGCTGGAGCCAGTAAACAATTTTAAACTGGCCACCAGCAACCACACCTGATGCACACTTCTTTTCACCCTCTAATGTGAAGACGTAAAACATAAGACAGGCCAATGCATCAAATAATCCCAGAGTAATAAACTCAAAAGTTATAGTCACCTTAATAATTACTTCTTTTCTGTCATCCAACTTGAGTTCAATGGGGTTTTTCACTATAAATAAATTAGTAACTCTGGAAAGAACTTGGGCATCTATGAATGGGCGTTTCCTATCAGCCCCATCTTCATTTGTAAGTTGAAATGCTAAAAGCTTTAATGCGAGGGACCGGACCCTAAAGACACAATGCACCTCAATCAATATTTGCACAAATGACTATAAAATATTAAAGTCTACAAAGAATTACTGTGTATCCACAAAGTACAATAAATTAGCCATACTTGTATTGAGACATTCCTAATAATGTTCTACTTTTTCTATCAAAAATCTTTATTTTATAACTGATTATTTATTCAATTTTATGGTATTTATGAAACAAACATAAGACACAAAGTATAATCAACAATGACAACTAAAGAGACTCAAGGTCAAAAAGTCAATCCACAAACTAAATATAAAACATCTGACTTCCATTTCAGTGCTCTATCAGACTTAAAGTAGCTATTTAGTGCTGAATCTGATAGAAAGCAGGGCTCTACAGTGATATTACTGATACATAATAGCTAAGGAAAGGATACTTTTTCAGTTTCCCAAGTAAGTGAACAAACTAAATGTGATTAAAATATGTGCCTTATCTGCTTTATAAGGCAATTAGTCTTACACTTTATAAAAAACTTAACTGGGGGAACAGACCTATTAGAAAAGTACATTTCCAAGAATCTATCAATTCCTAAAAGGAATGTCCCACAACTTTTACCACAGATTTATTTCCATGGCTCTCCAAGCTGCCTAGGGCATGCACGCCAAGCACTCAGTGTCAGCAGTGCTGTGACAGGGACTGACCTGACAAAGGACAGTTATTGTGAAATGCATGAAATATTTCAGGAAAGCTGTTATAAGGCCCTGTATCTCTTCAGTTTCACTTATTATTTCTTCTTTCTCTTTCTACTATGCAAAATCACTTTCCTTTACCACTTTTAGTTCTGCTTTGTTTCAAACTGATATAATTATACTTTCTTAGACTGTTTCCACTCATCTTTTATACTCAAAAGATGTCGACAATTGTACTCACGCTGGCTTCTTCACCAATAAGAGCCTTAGCACGGACTTGAACCAGGTCATGTACGGAAGAATCCCTTCTTCTGCTTCAGAACCCGCTTTGCTCAAGAAGAGAATACAGTTACCTAAAGGGTCTTCTGTGTCTGCATAGCCCTGAGAGATTTTTTTTTAAGAAGAAAAATTATCGTTTGATTATATAAATGTTGCTTAACTTCTCAACCTGAAGACAAGAATTATAAAAATTAAATAAATTGTATAGGCCTATCAAACAAGTCATGTACTTGTTTTTAATCAGCTGAATGAAACACACACTTTTCAAAATAACCTACATGAGGCAAGGAGCTTTTAAAGAATATCAGAGGAAAAGAGTTTGGAGCTTCCCCTAAAAGTTACACATAAAATTATCACATGACCCAGTAATTGCTCGCCTAGGTATATACCCAAAAAACTTAAAAGCAAGCATGCGAACAGACACATGTCCACCAACATTCACTGCAGCATGCTTCACAACAGCCAGCAGGGGAAAACCAAGCAAACATCCAATCAAGACTGGTCTACACAAAATACAGCTCATCCATACAATGGAAATTATTTGGTCATAAAGGCAAATGAGCTTCTAATATATGCTACGCCATGGATGAACCCTGAAAACATTACATTGAGTGAAGTCAGTCAGTCACAAAAGGACAGACATTGTGTGATTCCACTTGTATGAAATATCTAGTATAGGCAAATGTTAGGAAACCAAAGTTCATTAGAAATTACCAGGGACTTTAGGAAGAAGGCAATGGAGAGTTATTGCTTGAGAGGTATTAAGTTTGTTTGCGGTGATGAAAAACTTTTGTAAATAGAGAATGCACAGCTTGGTGAATGTAATTCACATCATGGCTTGGTGAATGCAATTAACATCACTGAATGGTACATGTAAAAACTGTTTACATGGCAAATGTTCTGTTATATGTATTTTACCAAAATAAAACTTAAATATAAATAAATAAATAACAGAAAACAACAGGGAAACTGTAACAACTTTCCTCACACCTGGTACTTTGTACTTTCCAAGATTCTGGCAGTACCACTTTCCAGAGGAAGTATTTCCCAGATCCTCAGCATGTTCCTACAGTGAAAGGGTGGACTGCTACACACACTAACTACATGCAAAGAAGGCCAGGGAGCCTCAAAGTCCAGGGCCTGGACTTTCTTCCCAGTATAGGATTGCCCCTATGATCACGCTCCCTAGTTCCTCTTCTCGTCAGAGAAAGGCAGGGACCTGAACTTCCCTCATTCCTTTATTGCACCCCCCCAAAAATATATGCTTCCAAGAGGTTGTTAATCAAGGTATCACCCTGGTCACATATATATGCTGGTAAAATCAATGAGACAAGTTTAGTTACATAATGCCAACTTCAAAAGCAATGTTAACTTTGCCTGAAAGCCTTTCTATAAAGTGGAGTTCTATTTTTCAGTCAACATGAATTGCCTTTACTTCACTTTCAACCTTTCATTCAAATACAGATAGTAACACAGACAAATTACCTATCCCTGTGTAATTCTCTGCCGGAAACAAGTGACAAGCACACATCTCCTGTCTGCCTACGCATAGGCCTTGTCTCTTTTCTTCATCTCTCTCGTAATATAACAGTTCTGCTGTTTTCATGCTTTTACATCAATCACTCTCAGCAAAGATAAACTATTGGAAAAGAGAACTGCAGAGAGCACCTGGAGCACAGGAATGACGGGACAGAGAGATTCGATGAACATGTTCCAGGTCAGCGCTGTCATCATCAAGCGTCCCTGCAGCAGGTACATCAGAATGGCTTTGGCAGCAGCATTCACCTACTCAACAATACAGACAAGTGAAGCTCATAAAATGAGCTACTCCACTACATCATCTTATATAGATATATAGAACATTTGATAAAATCCAAAAGGATACTATAATCAATATATCTTCCTTCAAATAGTAACATTTCTATTGTATCATCTCACATTCTATCCTATCATAATAAATGGAGATAAGACTGCAGTTGTCAAAGATACCATTTTACTCAGATCCACAGTCAACACCCACAGAAACAGAAGCCAAGAAATCAAACAATGCATTGCACTGGGCAGATCTGCTGCAAAACACTGTTTCTAAGAGTTAAAAAGCAAAAGTGCCACTTTAAGGACTAAGGTGCACCTGACCCAAGGCATGGTATTTTCCACTGTGGCTTGGCATATGAATGTGAAAGCTGGACAATGAATAAACAAGGAAGACCAAAGAAGAACTGATGCATTTGAAGTACGGCATTCTCAAAGAATACTGAATATACCATGGACTGCTACAGAATAAATAAATCTGTCATGGAAGAAGCACAGCCAGAGTGCTCCTTAGAAGCAAGGATGGTGAGACTGTCTCATATACTTTGGACATGTTATCAGGAAGGACCAGGCCCTGAAGTAGGCCATCGTGCTTGGAAAAGCAAAGAAAACAAGGCAAATCCTCAAGAGATGGACAGATACCAGACTGCAGCAATGAGCTCAAACACAGCAATAATTGTGAGGATGGCACAGGATGGGGCACTGGGTAGCATTTTGTTCTGTTGTACACAGGGTCACTGAGTCAAAACTGATCAGATGGGCCCTACCAACAATAACACATTTCTTCTCAGTTTTCCCTCTTTTGTGATTTTCATTTTTTACCTACCAACAACAACACATTTCTTCTCAGTTTTCCCCCTTTTGTGATTTTGATTTTTTACCTTTAAAGTGCATTTTCCCTTGGATAGAAACTTTCTTTCATGAAGTCAGAAAATTTTCTTTTCATGAAGTTTTCTTTCATGCTATAGCTCTTGTATACTTCTCAGCCTTAGATGAAAAATGTAACTGAACAGTGTCACCTGAATCCTCTGAATACCAGTATGCCCTGTATTACGCTTTTTGTATTTTTTAACATTTTTTATTTAAATAACACCTCAAATGAACTCACACGTCAAAGACAAGTTTCTTTCCAATTTTCCATCATACTGTCTATACTCACTCCTCACTTATTGACATTATTAGGTTCCAAAAAACTAGGTCACTAGGCAAAAATTGTTGTTATGTGAGAATGGAAAATGACCACATTGGATCACAAAATGGAGCATGAATGTATCATTACATAACTGTCACATTACATCATTACTGAAATGTCACACCACTGAGAATTATGCCATTCAAATGACAACTTTAACCACCACAACTAACACTACTCTTGCAGTGCACCTCGGCATTTGTTACCATCAAACGTACCTTAATTAATGCATAAAATAGTTGGAGAGAAAATTCTTTTACTACTGTCAAAAATGCAAAATGTCAGAGAATGAGACAACAGATAAGTGACGAGTAGGTGTAGTTTCATTAGAATATTGGCTTTCTTTAGCTGAGGATCTGAAGAATCATAGCAGTCTCGCATGTCATACCTCATTTTGGGGTTCTTGAATGCCAAAGGTGGAGATTTCATACAGAACTTTTGGATGAAGTAGAAAATGAATCCCGTTACAAATTGAGGACACAGGTTTAGTGACATTGTGAATACCTATACATTCCTATAAAATATGTTAAAAATTTTTAATTAGTGACACTGATTTTTCCAAGGATTTACCTTTCTTCTGTTTATAATTCACTTCTAATTTTAGTTTTCAGTTAATTAAAACTTTTTCTTTACTGACGGGGGATACAGAAGATTCTCTTGCCTAAATGTTTGTGAATCAGCATGACATACTTGTATTTTCTGCTAACAAGATTTCTTGATAAATTAAATGGTCAAATTGCTCAGATTACCATAATCTCTAAAAGTTGTTCAAAATTACACACATACAGAACATAAAATAATAAATTTATCCTAAGATTAATCTAGCCAAAACACACTTAAAGTTATTGCACTGGGGCTGAAAAGATAACATAAAAGTAGAAGTTTTATTATCAAAATAGTTAAGCACCTAAGTATATGTAATGACCCTATATCATTCACAGACTAATAATCATATTTTTTCCTTAAAGAGAGTCAAACACAAGAAGATGTTTTCAACAACACACATCAACATGTATATTTTTCACTATTGCCTGATACACATGTTCTTTTCAATACTGAAATATTTAATAATCTCTTATATACTGAAATAGTTCAAAATTTTATAACATAAAAAATTTGTTTAAAAAGAAAAATATTAGTAAGAAAACAACTAAAACCATAAAATATAGGCCATAATAACCTAAAACTTCCCAAACATAAAAATCACAAGAATAATTAGTAGAAATCAGCTTTTCCTTACAGTCTTTTCCATCATTAAATAACACAAAATAAATGGAATAAATTATGTGTCATATAACACAACAAGACAGAGTAGACGTGCCCCACAGGGTTTCCAAGGAGCTGCTTGAGATTTGAATTGCTGATCTTTTGATTAGCAGCCTAGTTGGGAGCCGCACTCTTAACCACTGTGCCAACAGGGCTCGTAATAAAATGCAATAAAATTAAAATCTTAATAAAAATTATAATAAGGTAATTCAATTACTAGACTTATTAAGTTAAGGAAGCTTAACAGTATCAGCTTCCTAGAACTGACTAATAATTACCATCTATTATTATAGAATAGAGATCTTAGGTTTAATATATTTAGTATGTAGTTAATACAGTTCATGCAATTTAATTTGGTGAATACAGTAAACTCACTGTTAGTTTTCCCTCCTGACCCATTTCTAAACAAACATTTAAAAAAAAAATCACCTTAATAATTTCCAGACAGCAGCGGTAAGTTTCAGCTTTCACTTTCAGCAATGGATGAGACAACAAGCGCAGAAACACCTTCTGACTTTCTCCCTGTAGAAACGGGCTGGCCTGTGCAGATTTCCAGCTGGTTAAAAGGTAAAACATCTGAGATATCTAAGACAAGTTATGTTACTTAAGCAAAACATAGTGCAAAACAGTAGAAGGAATTTCTGCTTACTCCAGTTCCTTCAAGTGGGACTCCCTTAACTAACCCAACATTAGCAAGTACTTAACTAAGCACTTACTTCTTTCAGGGCAGAGAAAAGAATACAAAAAAAAACCTACGTTTTCTTTAAAAATCCGTAAGTAAGTCTTCAGGTTGTAACAGATTTTGTTTCTCTTTAAGGCAAGCTTAAAAGGAAAAACTTAAAATCTTCAACTTTTGATTGAATTTCACAGATACGGACACTATCTTCCATTTTCAATCACATCATATGCACATGAAAGGTAAACAATGAGTAAGGAAGACAGAAGAATAATTGATGCCTCTGAATTGTAGTGGTGGAGAAAAATACTGAATATACCATGGACTACCAAAAGAACGAAGAGATTTGTTCTGGAAGAAGTATAACCAGGGTGCTCCTTCGAAGCAAAGATGGAGAGAGCGTGCCTTAATTTTTTGGACACGACAGGAGAGTTCAGTTCGTGGAAGACACCACACTTCGTAAAGCACAGGGTCAGCAAAAAAGAGGGATACCTCACTAAGACAGACTGACACAGTGGCCGCAACAATGGGCTCAAGCATAATGATTGTAAGGATGGCTCAGGACTGGGCAGTGCTTTATTCTCTTATAAACAAGGTCCCTATGAGCTACAAACAACTCAGAGTCACCTAACAACCTTCCATTTTATACTTTTTTTGTTACTTAAAATTATCATCTGACAGCAACTTTTTATTTTCTCAATTTCAAATTCCTTAGTCTAGGATCACAGGACCCATTTTCTATCTCATTAATCACTTCCAGTTTTTTGAAAGATTTTCATGTCTTTCAAATTCTATAGCCTTTATAACCAATCAACAACAAATTGTAGTCTTACCCCTGACACTGTAAAGGCTTGGTAAGAAAGTGCATTAGCATCAGAAGTGTTTTTCTTTTCATTTATCTTGCACAGCAAAAAAAATAAAAACAAGAAAAACCACTGATGCTTATCACTTCATGGAATTTATACTTTCAAAAAGCAATGAAAATATAAAGTTCTGCACTGGAATGCGCTCTGATGTCTTCAGGATAACTTAAGCCAACAGTAAATGCTTTCCAAAAGTCTATATAAGAAAATGGTACAAAGTAATAAAACTTAAAAAAAATAAAAACCTTTGGCTATAATTCATTAAGACTCTAAGATAAATAAAAATTTGCTTGAATACTTGGTTGGGGTAGATTCCATAAACAATCAGGAATTACTTAACTATAGGCACAATATTTTTAAAGTTTACTCTTAAGTAAGACAATTAACTACTCTAATGCGGCCACATACAGAGTTTTAAAAAGTCAGAAACATAAAATACTTATTTAAACTAAAACATAACAATGAGATTTAAGATCATTTTCATAACTCCTCAGTTTAAAAATCGCATTGTATACACACAATGTATCCTATAATAAGTAGATTAAGAAAGAAAATATTACATTTTTGAACAAACGCAGATGAGTTCTTTTATTAGGGGGAAATGCTGATGAAAAGCAAAGCTACGCAAGGCCTGGTCCGCCAGCTCTAGTAATTCTAAGAGATTCTTTTCTCCCTGAAAAAGAAGCAGAATGAAATAGTAAATGTCCAGTTCATATACTATAAAATCTTTAACAGGTAACTAAGCAACTTCAAGAACTTAAAACATTCAGAGACCTTGAGACTGTTCACATTTGCTTAAGTCTACTTTCTCAATGAGCAAACCAAAAATGCCACCTAGGGAGAAAAATGTGGGAGACATCCCAACCTAAATGTCACTTGAGGCTTTCTATTGTTAAACTCTGAGTAAGATTAAAACTACACTAGCGTTGTCTAGCTTCTGGACTATTTGCTTGTAGCCCCACCTCACATACTAACTACAGCCTCAAAGGCAGGATCCCCCTGCCTCTTCCCACATTCTTCCTAGTTCTAAGAACACACATGACATTTATTACATGTGTGATCAGTGAGGGTACAAAACCCAACAGAAATCATGCAACTTAAAGATAATTCAAAATGTTATCATGCAGAAAACAAGTGGCATCAAGATGCAGCAAAAAGAAAAGGAAAAAAAAATTAAATAAAAGAAAACTATAAGTAGGTTCAGACAGACTGCACTGTAGGAACCAAAATGACTAAGAACTGTCTTTCCAATTCAGTCTTCAGCATCCATGTTGGCATTTTTAGACAATAAACAATGACTACAGTGAATGTGTATCTTGAAGACTCGTTAATCCCTTCTTAGAACATCCTGACTAATGTCCCAATTAACAAAAAAAAAAAAATGCCACCAAGTCAATTCTGACTCATAGCGACCCTACAGGACAGAGTAGAACTGCTCCACAGGGTCTCCAAGGAGCAGCCAGCACATCTGAACTGCCGACCTTTTTGTTAAGAATTGTAGCTCTGAGCCACTATGCCACCAGAGATCCAGAATATCTTAATACTGTATCTAAAAATGTATAAATAATGCATAATTACTTCTATAACACAGCACCTAATACGATTCTGCAAACAATCTAGCTTGTGAAAAAAAAGTCAGGCTCTTTGTTAGTATAAGTGTCCATAAAACATTAAAGCAGAAAGTGTGTTTATAACACTAAAACGGCCCTCATAACTTCAATCGTCACTCTGCTCATCGTGCTAAGTCACTTTAAAGAACTCACTATTAAACATCACTTTTCTAATAATTTCTGCTTTTTAACCACTGATGTTATCATTAAGCTATAATTTTCTTTTTAAATTAATCACATTCTTGACTCTGATAACTGACCCAATCAGTAACAATACATCCCATTTCTAATAAGTCAACTGGTAACAGGTCCATCTATTTGAAAAGTGTTAAGTCACATTTTCCAAAAAGTACATCAGAGGGATTTAAGAGATGTGAAAACATTTTTACCTCCTTTACAACGTCAGACATGAAGGTACAGGCGCACTCAATTGAATACACAGCTTCTGCTGTCCTTTTGTAAATACTGTAGTTTTCAGAATTCAGCTGCTCCAAGTAGGCCACAACAGCTTCATGAATATTTGGATATTCCAAAGAAAAAGGCACATCCAAAGAAAGAAGGAATAATGCTGCTGACACAGGTTCTGGTAAAAACTCGCTTGCCTTGATAAATTTAAAAACAAAAAGTTTGAAAGGCACAGACTGTAATCTTAATTAATCTAGTTCAACTTCCTTTAATTAAGTCTCCATTACAAAGTCTAAACGTTAATCAAAATAAAATCTTCTCTAACACACAACAGCCTGGGTTACACAAGACCTCCTTCAGGGAAGGTCTTGCTCAGGCCAACCACCAGAAGGACTCTCCCCTCAGTGCCCTGAACGTGGTATGCCTCTGCTACTGAACTTGAAATAGAAGGGCTTTTTCTCTATATATTTTGCGCATATGTACACAAATCTCCCCAATGAGGCTATAACTCTGGAGACAAGACACTCTGTCCCTTCATCCCACAGGTGAGCACCTAACACCAGGCTCAGTAACTACAGGCTGAACTGAGTAACAGTTAACCAAGTCCAACTTTAAGTTGATTTGAATAGACACTGATTTTTGTTGTTTGGATTGTTTTTAGGAGGTAAAAGGGAAAATTCAACATAATATTTAAAATACTTTTAGAAAGCTGAATAGTTCTAAAAGAGGACTGTCCCTTCCCACGAAGTCTCCAGGTCCAAATGAAACGTTCTGTAATCTTCAACCAGGTAATTTAAACTGAAAGACGTGTTTTTGTTTTATTTAACAAATCTAGCATCAGTGTATCAATTAAGAAATGAAAAGAATTACACCTTTAGTGTTCAGAAAAATCCTCTTGGCAGAGTTCACTATCACGGCTTAAATGCCATCTCTACTGGAGTGGATTTGGTCATAACTTCTTTCATGGAAAACCTATTTTAAGGATCATCACTAACTGCCTAAAAGTACATAATTAAGAGCTGAATCAGATAAACAAGCAACACCTTAAATGAAATACTGCTGCTAATAGAGTATGAGAAACTACAGAAGTCAAATTTTGAGGCTAGCAAGGATGAAAAATCCCCCACCTAGTGAGACAGCAGCAATTACACAATAGAGACAATCTTCATTTCTGTGAAAAAGCTCTATCTAGTGGGAAAGAAATAGAGAGACTGAATTAAATGAGCACCCATCATTCACTCCTTCAACAAGTATTCACTGGGTATTACTACTGTGTGCCCCTCCTGTGAACCAGGTGCCAGCCCAGATCTCGGGAGTAGAGACGGGAACAACACAAAAGCTCTGCCCTGATGGAGCCAACATCCCAGTGCAGGGGACAAAGAGTCAACCACACAATAAGATGTGTGTCTTGCCACCACCACTAACAGATCTGACAGGGATCACAACAGAAGGACCACACAGACTGGGAGAAAAAAATGTAGAAAAAAATTAAAATTCACAGAAAACACCAGATGTACTAGTCTGAAACTACGGCCTCCAGATGCTCTTCTCAAAACTGAAGCTACTCCCAGAGTTTACCTTTCAGTCAAAGATTAGACAGGCCTATAATACAAACAATAATACACTGAGGAGTATGCTTCTTAGATCAGTCACATACACAGGACCAAATGGGCAACATCGGCCCAAAAGCCAAGACAAGAAGCAGAAAGAGACAGGAAAACTGGAAACAGGGAATCCATGGTGGAAAAGAGGAGAGTGCGGACACATTCTAAGAATTTGCAACACATGTCACCAATCAACCTGTAAGCTTTTAACTGAGAAACTAATTTTCTCTGTAAACTTTCACCCACAGCACAATTTTAAAAAAGAAAAACTTACTCAGAAGTATCTAAGTCAAATAATTAAAAATCACTTTCAAAATAGAAAGTTACAGTTCAATTCCCCTTTTGATTTTTTTGTGGGCTAGCAACAGGCAGAGGGCAGCATAACCTCACATAACACAAACCAATGGCGAAATCTCACAGCAATGGAACAGCAGTTTGCTTAAGCTCAAACTTCATAAACTGTTCATCAACCAAAGCAAATTTATCTACAGATCAGTATCTTAATTATAGTCTCCCACACGACCTTATTTACTGTTCTAATCCATTTCCAAATTATATATTTAAAAGAGCTACCAAAAACTGAAGATCACGATTTGCCTTCAAATTCAGAAACAATAAAAAAAAAATTCTTTCAAAAATTCACTGAAAATTGACCTTACAGTATTCTAGCACTGAACTAAGGCAAAATAAAATATTGCTTATTATTTTATTGATTGCTGCACATGCTGAGAAAACCTATAGTCATATAAGCAATAGACTATGATATACCTGACAGCAATAAACAAATGTTCTATTAACTTTTCAACTGATAATTTATAATATTTAAATAATGTTTTTCCAGATGTGCATGCATAACAGTACATGTACTGGCATATCCTTCCACATGTGCTGGCATATCCTTCCACATGTGCTGCATATATTCTCAAATATAAAATAAAGTACACAGGGGACACAGTTCAGATACTTAACAAAAAAAATAAACTGACACCCATTGCAGGCAAGTCAATTTTGACTCATAGCAACCCTACAGGACAGAGTAGAACTGTCCCAAAGAGTTTCCAAGGAGCACCTGGTAGATTTAGACTGCCAACCTTTTTGGTCAACAGATGCAGCAATGAACTTCTACACTGCCAGGCTTTGTCAGATACTTATTAGACATAACTAAACACCTCATGCGGTTTGTTTACTGGGTTTGAAGGCAAGGACTCTGGTCTCATGGGGCAACTCAGTTAGCTGACACAATATAGCCCACAAAGACAATGTTTTATATCCCAGTCTGGTAAAGAGCATCTGAGGTCTTAAAATCTTGCAAGCAGCTATCTAAGATACAATTATTAGTCTCTACTCATAGAGAAAAAAGGAATCAAAGACACAAAGAAGAAATGAGCCTACAGAACTAACAGTCTACATAAACAACAGCCTTGCCTATACCTTGAGACTAGAAGAATTAGATGGTGTCAGGCTACCACTATACCACTGACCATGGTGACCAGGAATTCAATAGATGGTCCCAGATAGAGTGGAAGAAAAAAAAAAAATAGAACAAAACTCAAATTTCTAAAAAAAAAAAGCCATACTTGCTGGACCAGTAGAGACTAGATGAATCCCTGAGATTACAATTTTTATACCTGGAAATCAAACAACTCCCAGAGATCACCTTTCAGCCAAATCACAGAGAGACTCATAAAATAAACAGTGTCACCCATGATTATTACGCTTGTCTAAATAATCATCTAAATGAACCCAAACAGTAAATATTTTCCTTAGACCAAAGATGAAAAGGTAAGGGGGAATAGGGAAGCTAGATGAAGGAAAATAGAACAACCAGAACAAAATAACAAAGTTGATATATGCGGAAAATGTATCCAATGTCACTGCACTTTATGTATAGACACTGTAACATCAGAACCTAATTTTCTGGGTAAGCTTTCACCAAAACACAGTAAAATATGTTTAAATAACTTATTCTAGAACCACTAACTTTTCAGTTATATAACACTGTTATGTAAAGTAAGACCTTTCATATGTAATGTCAATATATAAAATTCTTATGTAACTTTTAGGTTCAATTTTCAACACCTACACATTGGAAAATTATCACTCTTTTAACAGAAAAATCGGTCTGACAACATAAAGCCTAATGAAAAGGCAAAACTTTAAATGAACAGAACTGATAATATTTTCCAAAGCAAAAAACTGTATTTAGAATTTAACATTTTATTCTTGTTTTTCCAAATGACACTAAATTATGCACGTACATGTTGCTTTAAAACAGAGTGTAGGCTCTATTTTCTGCAGCATTCTAGATAACAAAACTACCAAACCAGTGCCATCATGTCGATTCTGACTCAGCGACGCTACAGGTCACAGTACCACTGCTCCAAAGAGTTTTCAAGGATCACCCAGCAGATTCGAACTGACAATCTTTTGGTTAGCAGTCCTAGAACTTAACCACTACACCACTAGGGTTTCCAAGAGAACAAAACTATAAATGGTTACTATCTAAGGACAACAAAAAGGCATAGGAAATACTTCTTTAGTTGCTGTAACTTCTTCTATGCTCTCATGTAAGTGTGTCACACCTTATGTTTTACAACAGGTACACTACAGAACACTTCTGTATGAATCATGAGATATTTTTACCACTAATAGCAAGAGATATAACTTCATATTTAAAAATACAGATTTACAAGAAATATCTACACCTATGAAACATCTTTCACATATAACCATACAGTGGAATAGTAGTCAACAACAAAAATTAACTATAAGCAACACGGATAAATCTAAAAAAAAAATCTTGAGCAAGTACTTTATAATTTCAATTATATAACACTGAAAACCAGGCAAACCTGACCTATGGTAACAGAAGTCAGAGAGGTTACCTTGGGAATTGGGAAGCAGTGGGTGGCAATGCTGGTAATCTATTTCTGGTTCTAATGGTGGTCCCTTTGTAAACACAGGTATGTTCATTTAATAAAAATACGCTGAACTGTGCACCTTTCTGAACATACGTTACACCAAAGGCTTTAAAATGATGCCTTGGCTTATATACATATATACATACACACATATCTATATATATACACCTTTACTCTTCAGTCAAAAAGTTGTGCTGCTCAGGAACTCATGGGGTAGAAAAGTCTGCAGCAAAGACTTTAGATTTATGAGAAAAATAAGGCTGATGATGGTTTTATCTTATGGAAGTCTTGAAAAATGATTGTTAATATTCACTAAAATAAAAAAGACAACATGTCAAGACAATACCGTAGCATAAAAAAAAGATAAACCTTTACAAATTTTTTTTTTCTGATACTGTCACTAACTCAACTCCAACTATATGGATCCTACAGGACAGACAGAACTGTTCCACAGAGTTTCCAAGGCTGTAATGTTTACCAAAACAGACTGTCACACCTTTCTTCCAATAAGCAGCTAATGGGTCAGAACTGCCGACCTGTCTGTTTGCAGCTGGGTGCTTAACCACCGTGCCACCAGAGCTCCTTTATTTTTTTATTTCTATTTCTTCATTAAAATTCTTGTTACTAGAAATTCACCAAACTTACTACTGTCAAGTCAATTCTGACACATAGTGACCCTATAGCACAGAACAGAATTACTCCATAGAGTTTTCAAGGATCAGCAGGCAGAGTCAAACTGCCAACATTTTGGTTAGCATGCATAGCTCTTAACCAGTATACCACCAAGTTTTCCAATGAGTGTATTAAAATTTTTTTTAACAATTTAATACTCTAATGAACACATAATACTGCATAAGGTCACAAACTGTTACCAGCAGTATGTAGAAGAAAAATAAGCCTTGGGCACTATCTACTTTCTTCAAGTTTTCAAAAGTGATGATTTTTAATAATTTCCCCCTACATGTCTGAATAATTATCTTTTTCAATTATTACTTTTTCACTCATTCTTTCGTAAAAATTAAAAATAACAAAGCTTGTGGAAATACAGTGTTTTAAAATTATGCTTATAGTAGAGCTGTGAGCATATACACAAGCTTTCAGCCAGTACCGCTCTTCTTAGGAACTTAGGTATCCAAAAGGTGAGTTAATAGGTGTGTAAAGATATTTAATACAATGTTACTTGTTCAAACATTAGAAATAACCTAAATGCTTACATTTTGGAGGCATGTTAACACAGATTATGGAACACCTTTATGGTAAATTATTAGCATCCATTAAAATTTATAAAGTACTTAATTAAATAGGCAATGTGTATTAATAAGTGGTAAACAAACACTTTAGACAGAAGACACTCTAAACTCAGTTTTAAAAAAGAGGAAAAAAGCCTACAAAATAATTTGAAATAATGAATGAATTTCCTATGCCTCTTTGTATATTAAAATGCCTCTTAAATGAACACTTTTTCTCTGAGTAATTACTAAAAACTTTACAAGACCAATGCTTAAGAAAAGAAGAGGCTAGTTAAAACGTAAAAGTCAAAACAGAAAAAGTAGCAGACTAAAGACTACTGCAGAAGAATGCTTACCGCTATTATGGGTAGAGAAACAGCTTTGTAAAAGATAACTAAAGTAGCATGTTAACTGCAAAAACATGTTAGACATGTTAAAACATTAATTCATATAATAAATAAAATTTAGAACATCATTCATTTTAGGCACTAAATGACCAAATATCAAACATTGAGTCAACCAAACATTAAGATATTTAATACTGCCAGACATATATTTCCCAAAATTCTTTTGATAAGCTGCCAAAATATAAATATTAAGCAATTACATTGCTGGCAAAAAGGAAGAGACAACAGGAAACTTCCTGGAGAAAAGTGTGCCATCAAAAATAAATCATGTCACTCTACAACAGTCATCATCACAACTACCCCAGCCTCTGCCAGACTCAGTCCAGCACAAGTAGGTGGTGTCCAGCTACCACCACTGATTGCTCTGACAGAGATCACAATAGAGGGTCCTGGACAGAGCCGGAAAAAAATGTAGAAAAAAATTCTAACTCACACACAAAAAAAGACCAGACTCACCAGTCTGACAGACTGGAGAAACCCTGACAGCATGGCCCCCAGACAGCATTACAGCCCAGTAATGAAGTCACTCCTGAGGTTCACCCTGCAAAGATTAGACTGGGCCATAAAACAAAACAAGACCAGCTGGGCACGTGAGCCCAGGGACAAAGACAAGAAAGCTGACAAGAACAAGAAAGCTGGTAAAATCCAAGATTCAGAAAGTGCTGACATGTCATGGGGTTGGCAACCAATGTTACAAAGCAATATGTGTACCAACTATTTAATAAGAAACTAATCTGCCCTATAAATCTTCAACTAAAATACAATAAAAAAAATTTTTAATAAAATATTTATCACACCACTAATATACATAACCTACAACAAATTCAAGAAATTAGACTTATGAAACCAACTCAGTGAACAGCTGGGAACTACAGTGTTTCTAAAAATGTTGTGAATAGGTTAAAAAACCAAATACAACTTATATGACATTAACATATTCTAATCGACTCAACAGTAGTGGGTTTGGTTATTGGTAACTAGGAAATAATTTCTGAAACACCACTAGAAACTACTGCTTATTTTCCTTGAGTCAACGTACTTGAGAAATGGAGAAAGAGAAAAGAACCTTGCCAATCTATACCTGGCAGTAGAAAAGGTATGCTAACCTGAGAGAAGTAAGAACCAAGATCTACCTCTGGGAAGAAACGAGGACACAGCAGGCTTTCAGCGATTTCCACTTAGTCAAAACATGATAGCCAAAGCCAAGTGCTGTCGAGTCGGATCTGACTCATGATGTCAAGCATATAATAGCAAGTAGTTATTGAGCTCACTATACGCTTCACAAGGAGCTCTGGTGGCCCAGTAGTTAAAATACTAAGCTGCTAATCAAAAGGTTGACAGACTGAATCCACCAGCCACTCCAGAAAGATGTGGCAGTCCTCTTCCATAAAGGCACAAAGGCTTGAAAACCCCACATGGCAGTTTTACTCTGTCACTGTGCAGAAGAACCGACTTGATGGCAGTGAGTTTTTTTGGTGGGGGGAGTGTTTAATAATACCCAACAGGGTGGTATAGTCCCTGAGTGGCATAAACAGTTAAGCACTCTGCTACTAATGGAAAGGCTGGCAGTTTGAATCCACACAGATGTGTCTCAGAAAGGTCTGGCAATCTACTTCTGAAAGATTACAGTCACTGACAACTCCATTGAGCACCTTTCTACTCTGAAAAATGTGGGGTAACCATGAGTCAGAATCCAATTGACAGCAGCTGGTCTGGTCGCCTTTTTTTTTTTAACCAGTGTGGTAGACACAATGAGGACAAAAATCTAGGAAACACGATCCCTGCCTGCAAACTGATCCCAAAGCTACTAAAAGAACAAAACTGGGTAAGTCAGTTTAAATCCCAGCTTACAAAAGTGCTAGCCCATTGCAGGTCATAAATATTCACTGAATGAGCAAATGAAAAAATAAACAAAAGTATAGAACTGCAATAAAACACACCGTAAAAATCATCGCTAACTTAAAAAATACCTTTCTATCAGCTGATTTGTCAAAACTGTTCAAAGAATGTTAGCCATGTCTCAATTTCCACTGTTTCCCACATAATCTTAGTACCACCTATGCTTAGTTTGAAAATGGTCTCAAACCAGAATACCTTCATGATACAAAATGATGAGGAGAAATGTACAACACAGCCCTAACTTATAATAGACAGTCAATAAACCACAGGAAAGCACAGCTGCCTGCCTTACCTTCTCTACAGGGAGCAACGTCTGTAAGAGCCTCACGGTGAAGAGCGAGATGCTAACAAACGCCATTCTGTGATGCACCAGCACGGCCTGCAGCTGTTCCAAACTCGCACTGCTCTTATGGTGGGACACCGTCTCACCAAGCGACTCCAACAGTGTGAGCAGTTTCTCCTTCTGAAAACATTTAAACAACAACAGAGGTAAACGACCAGTTGTAGGAACCAGTATACAGATGTCATGAAAAAACAGTTTGGAACATTACCATTATAAATAAAACAGCTAACCAAGCAAGTATTTATTCAAAAACTGATTATCCTTCCTGAGGCTAACCAAACCCTCCTAACTTTTTAAAGCTACACAAGACTGATAAAAAAAAAGTTGCCATACAGTCGAGTCCAACTCACAACAGCCCTACAAGACAGAACAGAACTGCTTCATAGAGTTTCCAAGGAACACCTGGCAAACTGAAACTGTTGACCTTTTGGTTAGCAGCTACACCACTTAGCTACTATACCACCCCAGGGTTTCCAAAAGACTGATAAGTACACCTAAAAAAAAGAAAGAAAAATAGCTAATACTTTTTAATTATTTAATATGAATTTTACTTACAGTGAATAAAAATGAAGAAAACAATAATAGATGGTCATATACTAGGACCATAAAGTCTTCCTAATTTCTAGTGTTTAAAGTGTTTCAACTTGAAACATCTGAAGACAAATCAATCACCAAGTAGTTACTGGGCTTACCATATATCTACCTCAGTGGTACACATTAGCAAAAAACAAACAAACAAAAAAATGCAGTATTACAGGAGATGGATGCCTGCCTTCAAACAGATCCCAAAGCTATTAAAGAAATGACATAGGTATGTAAAATAATTAAAAAACAGTTAAATACCAAATTGCATAATTCTTTCTCTTCGGGTAACAACATTCCAAGTAGAAAATATTACATAATAACACAGGTTCTAGATAGCTTATTCTCTTAAAATATATATATATACATATATATATATATATATATATACACATACCTTTTCATTTGAAAGGTATACATAAAACATGAAGACAAAACTAAAACACAGCAAACTGGCTTAAAAATCACAAGGACCAAAATCTATCCCTGACACTGACATGCCTGAGAAACCTAAGAAACTACTGGCTTTAAAAGGGCAGTCTCAGTAAGATCACAGAAAAAGAAAAAAGCACTGGAAAGTTCACTCTCAACTTTCCATTGGATACATATGAAAATTAAAATGGGAAATAACTTGCAAACTAAGAACCAGTATCTAATACACACCAGAATTTTTTTATTCAAGATGAATATAAGGAACAAACAAGAAAATGAAACCTACAAAAATTAATGAATAAACTGCTACATTATTTATATGGATAATATGATAATTAAGTTTTAAAACAACCACAAGTGAAAGTAATCCTATCCATCCTTAACTTTTTAAAACACTGCAGAAGTAGAAGGAAAACAAAATTATCTATATGGGAAAAAAAAGATAGCAAAAAATTATGAGGGAAGATCAAGTATAACTGTGTTACCATTAAATGCAAAAGTTTAAATTCTCCTATAAGTGAAATACAATTTCAGATTGAAGTAAAAGACAGTAATAATTTATAGTTACCAAAAGACAATTTTATCTTTGAGCATGGAAGATTAAAAACTAAATGTGTAGCGAGAATGAACAAGAAAAAAGTCTAAGCAATATTTAGAGAAAAAAAAAAACTAACAAATTGAAAAAGGGAAAACTTTTCTACCCACAACATGTAAACTGAGAGGAAAGCCCTAATAAAAACAAGTCTTTGTGACTAGAATAATTCACAACATGAAGAAAACTCTGTTACTGATACAAAGGTGAATTTTCCTTTAACTGTCTTTTTTAACATAATTTAAAAAATACTTACTATCTTCTGAAGTTTCTAAAGAACTCTGACAAAAAAAGTAATCATTAACCATAAAGAAAACTTCAACACCTATTTTAAGCTATATTCTCTTATCCCAAAGAAATAAAACTAAAAATAATAAACCTAACATATGGCAACCCTTACAAAATTAGAGCTCTCATATGTTAAGTACTAGTCTAGAGAAAAACAGTCAAAAACACAGTCATAGTCTTTTTATATTGACTGACAATTAATCCATACAGTATTTCTCTATTAAAGTAGCACCGATTTACACACAGTCCTAGGTTACAAATGAGCTTTGTACTGTATGTTTAATTTGAATTCCTAGGTAATCTGAAACAGAAGCACACAGTTCATATTTACCCTTTAACACAGAGCTTCTAACCATTTCTTTCCACTCCAAACCCCTATCAAGAACCGGCCTTTTCACACAGATGTCTTGAATCAGAAACTATATTTTAACAAGATCCTCAGGTAATCCTTACATATAAAAAATCTGAGAACCTCTACCAGTAGCTCTCAGAATTGGTCCCTAACAAGCAGTATTAGCACTGTCTGGGAACTTGTTAGAAATACAAATTCTCAGGAGAGGTTTGAACTAGAGCAAACCAGGTAGTACAAAAACCAGTTACCACAAAAAAGGCTAGAAACCTTTTCAGTGATTCAAAAGCTACAGTAAGTAGAAAGCAGAGGTCACTATGTAGCAGCAAGTACATCATGCAGCAAGTACAGGTCATTATGATGAACTGGTTTTAAGTAGGTGTTTGTTCAACTGTTTTAAAGTATGGACAAATTTATATACTATTAAGGGCCAGTATGAATCAGCAAGAAGTCTCAGTTTGTGACCTGGGCACTGTCTATAGCTGTGAGCAACACATCTCTATTAGTCAAGATTAACTTTGACAACTGACAATTTAAATCAATGAACACATTTAAGATCTTAGAGATATAAGGCTTTCTCTAAAACTGTAACTACTGGCCATATTTTTACGCAAATAATGCATACTTTCTATATTCATTTGCCAACTAAGCCCCACCCTTTCCTAAGTACACCAATTTTTTTTTTTAACAACACGTTTTTTAAAAAATGGTATAGTAGTTCTTATGCTGAAAGGTGAGGTGGGGAAGACACAGCTAGCAAACATAGAAAACGTGGATTGTTTGTGTAAAAATATAGTACTCATGACATTGTTTCAAATAACTAATAAATGTAGTCACGAATTGAATGCTTCTCCATCTACATAAAAAGAACTACAAGAATCACTTTCAGGATTTCACAATTATCAGCGCTTTTTCTAAGCAAAACAGAAAGGAAGAAGGGAGTGAGGCAAGACAAAGTCTCTTATTTATTGTCTTAAGAAATTATTGAGAAACAATACTTAACTGGTTCAGTTTTAATTCATTGGGCTAGAGATGTTTAAACAACAGCTTTAAACTGGCTGATGAGGAAAAAGGTCAACTTTCAGGAAATACTCATAGCTTTTCAAATTACTAGAAAAAGCACCTAGTCCATTCAATAAGGAGAGAACAGTCTCTTTAATAGTGAGAGGACAAGTGGATTTTCACAGGCAAAGAATGAAGTCAGACCTACACCTCACACCTTATATGAAAACTAACATAAACTGAACCAATGGCCTAAATATAAAAACTAAAACCAAAAAACTCTTAGAAGAAAATAGGAATTAGGCTTCAAGGTCTTATTTTTGTCAATGGATTCTTGAATACAATACCAAAAGCACAAGTAAAAGAAAAAACAGGTAAATCAGACTTCATCAAAATGAAAAATTTTTGCACATCAAAGAACTTTAACAAAAAAGCGAAAAGACAACTGACAGAATAGAAGAAAATACTTCAAGATCATATATGTGTTTTAAAAAGGGTTTAATATACAAAATATATAAAGAGCTCCTACAACTCAACAACAAAAGACAGCTAAAATAAGGGCAAAGGACTTGAATAGACAGTTCCCCAAAAAAAGATACACAAATCGCCAATAAATACACCAAAGATGCTCAATATCATTCATTACTAATTAGTTTGCTCTTGAGTTGATTTCAACTCATGGTGACCGCCTGTGTGTCAGAGGACAACTATGTACCAAAGGGTCTTCATTGGCTGATTTCTCAGAAGCAGATAGCCAGGGCTTTCTTTCAGGGTCCCTCTAGGTGGACTCCAACCTCCAACCTTTCAGTTAGCAGCAAAGACTGTTAAAGTTTACACCAGCCAAGGACTCTCTTAGTCATTAGGAAAATTCCTAGCAAAACCATGGTAAGATACCATTATTCTAATCCCAGAAAAATGAAAAATTGTGAGTGCTGGAGCACATGCAGAGAACTTGGAAGACTTCAACATTGTTAACAGGAATATAAAATGTTGCAGTGCTAAGGAAAATATTTGGGATGGTCTTCAAAACATCAAAAATGACATAAAACAATACTGGCAAAGAGTGGGGTTCTTGGCTTAAGAAGACACATGAAGCTAACTGGGTAGCTCTAGAGCAGAGAGGAGATACAGGATGGAGGGGGACAGGAGCTGGTTGAATGAACACGGGAAATATATGGTGGCAAGGAGGAGTATACAGTCACAGGGTGAGGAGAGAAGCTAGAGTTCTATAGCAATGTGTGTGCAAGTTTTTGTATGAGAAATTGACTTGGATTGCAAACTTTCATTTAAAGCATAATAAAACTTTCAAAAAAGAGGAAATAAAAAATAGAATCACAAGCCAGCCAAGTACCGTCGAGTTGGATCCAACTCATGGCAACCACAAGGAGATGGTAAAAAAAAAAGTCAAAAATGAATTACCGGAGGGGCGGAGTCAAAATGGCAGACTAAACAAACGACTCCCTAAATCCCTCTGGAAACCAAGAACTGAACTGATAATTAAACGGAGCCTTCTGGACACCTAGTGAGCCCTAGGACACCGCATCAGGCTGTTAGTTTGGACTTCATACCACTGAACGGAAAACTTCCTCTCTTTCATTGACCACCACTCATGGTGAGTGCTGGCTCTCACAGACCAAAGGGAACTCACCATTTTAACTTTCTTTGTCTCTCTTAGCCAGCAGACAGAGCCGAGACTCGACTAACAGCTAATTTCAGATGTACTGCTGATGTGACTGGCAGGTGAAACTGCCATATTTTGAGAGCCCGGCTATGGACTCTGTGCATGTCAGCACCTTTGGCCTCTCTTTACATCTCCGCCATTGAGTAGCTTGTATTGAGTCAGGCAGCAAAATTGTGCGGGACGCAATCTTGTTGCACTGGGAGGCAGACATAACCATATGGAGGCCTCAGCTGGACCTAATTCCTAGGCTGGGAGGTAGTGCTTGGCTGGAGGAGAGCACGTTTCTGGCAGAAAAGCAGTATTGTACACAGTGTTGCCTACGGCTGAGGCCCAACAGCAGAGGCTAGCAGGGCAGTAGCCTTTGTGTATTTTGAACTAGTTTATACCATCTGGGGTTGGATATAGAGGTTCTTACTTTGCCAGATGGGAAGTGGGATCTCTACATCTGAAAACCTGACTGACTATGGAAATTATCAGATATCTTTTACCCTTCATTTTCAGATGGCCTAGAGAAACAACTGTGGTCTATCCTTACAGCATCTCTCCCAGCCTCCAATGACTCACATGATGCCCCAAAAGCAACAAACTATGGATAAAAGTATAACCAAGAAATCACCCATGGCTTCAGAAGGCCCCCAAAAGAAAGCACCACAGAGCTTCCCAGGTGAAGAAATCTTTCTGAAACTATCAGAAGGTTAATACAAAAGGATTACATAGAGAGCCCTCCTGGACCTTGTACAAAATACAGCAGAGCAAAATAAAACATTAAGCAAGCTGTTCAATCTCATGGAACACCAGTACTCCAAAATCCAACAGATGAAGAACAAAATCAACGAGATAGAAACTTCAATTCAAAGCCAAGGAAACTAAATGGAACAAATGGAAAACAGACTTTCCAACTTGGCAGACAGAGCTACTCCAGCATTTATGAGGAGAAATCAGAAACAAGAAACAAGAAAAATGAAGAAGCATTAAGAAGCATGTAGGACTCTATTAAGAGGAACAATCTATGATTAATTGGAGTTCCTGAACAAGGTGAGACACCTGAGAACATAGAGAGTATTGTGGCTGAGCTGCTGACAGAAAACTTTTCAGAAATTATGAAAGAAGAGAATATAGATATCCAAGATGCATATCAAACACCACTCAATATGGATCTCAAAAGAAACACTCCAAGACATATTATAATCAAGTTTAACAAAACAAAACAGAAACAGAAACTCTTAAATGCAGGAAGGCTCAAAGCAAAGCTAACACTCAGACAGAAAACCCGTAGCCTTTCATCAGATTCCTCAGCAGAAACAATGCTGGTGCAGAGACAGTGGCATGACACGTTCAAAGCCTTGAAAGAGAAGAACTTCCAACCAAGAATTATATCTCCTGTAAAATTGTCTTTCACATATGAAAATGAGACTAAGACATTCGCAGATAAACAAAAACTCAGAGACTTTGTAAAAACCAAACCAAAGCTACATGAAATACCAAAAGAATCTCTTGGCTTCGAAGAACAAAGCCACTAACTTTATATTTTAGAAGCAAATTCAGGACACATCACCCAGAAACCTATTCACTTAGGGAAGGCTCCAAACTCAAACAAAGCTATAATAGTGAAAGAAATGATCCAGTGACCATATCATGAAAACTATGTTGCCAGGCCAGCCAGGTGCAGAGGGATGTACTACAGTCGTTGTAGTCCTTCCACATAGAGAGGAAGTTAGTAAGACTGACAATAATTACAATTGGGTTTATATATAGTTTACTAAGCATGATCATAGGAGCAGCTGTAAAGTACAATAAAGATGTAACATATCAAATCAAGAAACATAACACAGGAGTCTCAACAACCACAAAACCAACCCTGAAAAAGGTGAAAAATCAACTCACAAAGAAGAATGTCCCAGAATAGATTAATAAGAACAACAGAGAAAACATAAACACCAAAATAAACATATGATAATGACAGCACTAAACACATACCTATCAATAATTACATTGAATATGAATTGACTGACCACGGCAGTAAAGAGACATCGAGTGACATCTTGGATCAAAAGACATGACCCATCCATATGCTGCCTACAAGAAACTCACCTTAGAGAGTTCCTAAAGATAGGAACAAACTGAAAATCAAAGGGTGGAAAAATATATATCAAGCTAACAATACACAAAAAAGAGCAGGTGTGGCAATTCTAATCTCAGATAAAACAGATTTTAATGTAAGATCCACCATGGTGGACAAGGATGAACACTATTTATTGCTGAAAGGTTCAATACACAAGCAGGACTTAATCACATTAAATATTTATGCACCTAATATTAGAGTACCTAAATACATCGAAGAAACACTGACTGCACTCAAAAAGGAGACAGATCATTCTACAATAACAGTGGGATACTTCAATACTCCACTCTTAACGCTGGACAGATTGTCTAGAAAAAAGGTCAATAAAGACACAGAAGAATTTATTGCCACAATTAACCAATTAGACCTCATCAACATATACAGAACTTTCTATCCATCAGTGGACAACTACACCTTCTTCTCCAGGCACATGGAACATTCTCCATAACAGACCTGTGTCAGGAAATAAAGCAATTCACAACAAAATCCATACCACTGAATTAATGCAAAGCATCTTCTCAGATCATAAAGCCATAAAAGTCAAAACCAATAGCAGAAAACACAGACAGAAAGTAGAACTCATGGAAACTGAACAACATCTTGCTCGAAAAGCCATGGGTTATAGAAGCAATCAAGGATGAAATAAAGAAATTCATGGATTCCAGTAAGAACAAAAACATGTCCTACCAGAACATATGGGATACAGCCAAAGCAGTGCTCAGAGGTCAGTTTATCTACGTAAGTGCACATATCTGGAAGGAAGAAAGAAACCAAACCAAAGAATTAACCCTACAGCTTGAACAAGTAGAGAGAGAACAAGAGAGGAACCCCTCAGGCACCAGAAGAGACCAGATCATAAAGATTAGAGCAGAACTAAATGAATTAGAGAATAGAAGAACAATTTAAAAAACTGAAAAGACCAAAAGCTGGTGTTTTGAAAAGATCAACAAAACTGACAAACCATTGGCTAAAGTTACTAAAGAAAAACAGGAAAGGAAACACATAACCCAAATAAGTGAGAGGGAAGCTGTCATAACAGATCCAACAGAAATTAAAAATACCATCACAGAATACTATGAAAGACTGTACTCTAACAAATTTGAAAACCTAGAGGAAATGGACAAATTCCTAGATTCATATCACCTACCCAAATTATCACAAGGTAAAGCAGAACAACTGAATAAACCCATCACAAAGGGAGAGATTGAAAAAGTCATCAAAAAACTACCCACTAAAAAAAGTTCAGGCCCAGATGGCTTCACCACAGATTTATACCAAGCTTTTAGAGAAGAGTTGTCTAGAATACTACTGAGACTGTTTCACAGCATAAAAAGGGATAGAACACTCCCAAATTCATTCTATGAAGCCAGTATAACCCTGGTACCAAAGCCAGTAAAAGACCCAACTAAAAAGGAGAACTACAGACCGATATCACTCATGAATCTAGATGCAAAATCTCAACAAAATTCTTGCCAATAGAATACAACAACATATCCAAAAAATAATCTATCATGACCACACGGGATTCATACCAGGGATACAAGGCTGGTTTAAAAAACCAAAAAAACAATTAACATGATCAGCCACATAAATAACACAAGACAAGAATCACCTGATCTTGTCTATTGATGCATAAAAGGTATATGATAAAGTCCAACACCCATTCATGCTAAAAAATTTTAGCAAAATAGGACTAGAAGGCTAATTCCTCAAAGCAATAAGGGCCACTTTTACAAAACCAACTGCCTACATCATCCTGAATGGAGAGAGACTGAAATAGTTTCCCTTGTGAATGGGAACTAGACAAGGATGTCACCTCTCCTATTCAACATTCTACTAGAAGTTCTAGCCAGAGCAATTAGACAAGACCAAGAAATAAAGGGCATCCGCATCAGCAAAGAAGTCAAAATCTCCCTATTTGCAGATGATATGATTGTATACGCAGAGAATACTAGCGAATCCATAAATAAACCGTTCAAACTGACAGAAGAGTTCAGCAAAGTCTCAGGAAACAAGATAAACATAAGTAGTTAAGTAGGATTCCTTTATACCAACGAGAATATTAATGAAGAAATTGCCAAGTGAATACCACTTACTACAGCCCCTAAGAAGATAAAGTACCTAGGAATAAATCTAACCAGAGAAATAACAGACCTTTACAAAGAGAACTACAAGTCCTTACTACAACAAACTAGAATAGGAAGACTTAACACTGTGACAATGTCTATTTTACCCAAAGCAACCTATTTACATAACGCAATCTCAATACATATTCCAGTGACATTTTTTAATGGGATGAAGAAACAAATCACCAACTTTGTTTGGAAAGGGAAGAAGCCCCAGATAAGTAAAGCACTACTGAAGAAGCACACACTCCCTACCCGACTTTAGAACCTACTACACAGCCACAGTATCCAAAACAGCCTGGTACTGGTACAAAAAAGAGACAGATAGATCAATGCAACAGAATTGAGACCCCAGAGATGACACCAATTTCCTATCAACAATTGATATTCGACAAAGGCCCTAAGACATTAAACTGGGGTTAAACAATCTCTTCAACAAATGGTGCTGGCAAAATTGGATATCCATCTGCAATAAATTGAAACAAGACCCATATCTCACACCTCACACAAAAACCAACTCAAACTAGCTAAAAGACCTAAATATCAAATCTAAAATGATAAAGCTCATCCAGGAAAAAGTAGGAACAACAACGGAAGGTTTAATACACAATGTAGACAGCCTTCAAAATCTCTCAAACAAACCACAAACAACAGAAAATAGATAAACCGGAACTACTAAGAATCAATCACATTTGTTCATCCAAAGACTTTATTAATAGAATTAAAAGGCCACCTACAGAATAGGAAAAAATATTTGGCAACTCTGTGTCAGACCAATGCCCAATCTCCATAATCTATAAGCCAAGCCAAGTGCCGATAATCTATAAAGTACTACAAAATATCAATAAGAAAAAGATAAATCATCCAATTAAGCAATGGGCAAAGGAGATGGACAGACACTTCTCTAAGGAGGAGAGCCAAGCAGCCAAAAAACACATGCAGACATGCTCACGATCATTAGCTATTAAAGAAATTCAAATCAAAACGACAATGAGATACCATCTCATCTCACCCCAGCAAGGTTGGCCATCATCCAAAAAACACAAAACAACAAATGTTGGAGAGGCTATGGAGAAATTGGAACTCTCCTACACTGTTGGTGGGATTACATAATGGTGCAACCTCTTTGGAAAGCAATCTGGCACTCCCTTAAAAACCTGGACACAGATACACTAGTAATTCCACCCAGTAATTCCACTACTCAGAATACATCCTAGAGAATCACGACAATTCACACCAACTGATACATGCACACAAATGTTTATTGCAGCACAGTTCACAATAGCAAAAAGACAGAATCAACCCAGATGCACAACAGAGGAATGGATATGTACACTACAGTATATATACTCGAGGGAACACTACGCAATGATAAAGAACAACGATGATTTTAGGAAACATCTCATAACCTGGTTTCAATTGAAGGACATTACGCTGAGTGAAACTACTCAGCAACACAAGGACAAATATTGCATGAGACTCCTGCGATAAAAACTTAAAACCAGACTCAAGCATAGAAGACTCTTTAGGGGCTGCAAGGGTCGGGAGGGTGGGAGGACAAAGGGGGGAGGGTTTAGATAGTTAATCGGAATTTGGTTGGGTGAAATCTGTGACAGAACACATTAGAAAGACGATCAATATTAACTGGACTGCAACACAACATGATTACTCCTCCCATCTTAACCCAGCATTGGAAGGACAGAGTAGCTGGGGCAGGGGGGCAGGAGACCATGCTCTCAGGGGAAATCGAGGCCAATTGGCACAACTGGAGTTTTGCTAAGAGAGCCTTCTGCACCCCACATCGGTGAGTGGCTTCTGGGGTCTTAAAAGCTGCCAAGCTGCCATCTGAGGGTACAACAAATGATCCCAACTCAGCAGGAACAGATGATCACCAAGGACCAAAATGACATGGGAGAAAGAGAACCCAGAAGACAGAGAGACCCATGTGAGTGGTTGACTACATCAACTTGTGACCAGAAGAACGAGATGATGCCCAGCCACCATCAGTGACGGCCGTGATGGAGCTCACACAGTTCAGTCTCATTGCCAACACAAGAATTAAAAGGGGTGGAGCCTGAGATCTCCACTAAAAGATCACAATTGATGGTCCAGGGGCCTCGGAGTTCCCCTGGGAGTATGGCCCCTGGCCCTGATGTTGCCTCTGTCCACAAATCATAACAGAGGTCAGCTCTTCTGACAGGAATGGATTGGATTTGGCGACACAGAGTGACCATATCACGTGTGTACTTTATGGTTCTATGCATCCGTAGGATGTCATCCTGCTGACCTCTTACCAGAGGCGGGAGAGTGGGTGGAAAGGAGGGGATAGGAGATTGCTGGGAGGATAAGACATGTATGGAGCAGAGAGGAAGAGTGTGCTGTCACCAGCCAAGGAGAACAGCGGGAGCTGCATATAGGTCGGCATGCAAAAGTATGTGGGAATGTACACTTTCATTCAACCATAATAAAAAAATAAAAATAAACAAAAATGAATTCTCACATGATCCAATAATTTCACACCTAGGTATACCCAAGAGATTTGTAACTAGGGATTTAAACACATACATGTACACTGATATTCACCGCAGCACTGACCACAATAACTAAATAGCGGAAACAGCCTTACCTCTGTTTCATTAGTGTCACATTAAAAGCATCTATCTCCCACAAGATTGAAAAGAACACCTTAATCATACCTCAGGTACGTGGCACATAATATGCATTCAACAAAAGTTTAATTAAAAATAATTGCCTCTAGACTGATGGCAGTATCATGGAAGATACAACCTAATCAGAGATGCTACTACTCCAATTACAAATTCACAATCTAGATCAATTCCGTTTCTTGAGTCCTTACTAGATACAAAGCCACACTAGAGTCTTTCCCAACCCCCTCAGTCCCACTTGAACTCCAACCAGCAATCCTTCCAGTACACCTGGCTATTGAAGTGACCAGCTCACAGCAAGTCAGATGGGAATTTGAAGGCGACGAGTCTTAAAGGAGAATACACTGCTTTTACATAACACTGCAGTGATAGGAGCAACAGACAGCAAAAACACAAAGATGGAACAGGACCCAGTCCCTGTGAGCCACAGGTTCTCTGGCACCAAGTGAAGAATCTTATCCCTTGATCTTTATTCCCATATGTAAATAAGGGGTGAGGTGGCACACTTCAGGTAAAACTCACTTTTACAAGCACCCATCAATAAACTGTTCATTTTAATAAAAACAATAGTTTTGGTGAATGTTTATTTTTCTTCTTTTCTTTACTTGAAGTGAAACTAAACATCCAATTTCTCAGGGAAAAAGTTTTTTTTACTACGCTTTCCAAAAGTGAAAAATAGAGTTCCAGACACACATAATGTTAGTACTACATATAAACAGCTACACATATTTGATTATATATCCACAGGTAATTCTTAATTGGTAACAGCACTTTTCCTAGTTGTTCCTCTAATGACTCAACAAAAATATTGCTTCTACCTTCCTTCTTAAACTTTGCAAAAGTAAGAAAATTAAGTAATTTTATTTAATTGCTTGCTTACCTTAATACATAGCCAAAGGAAAGATTCTTCGCACTAGACATTTATTCTTTTTAAACAAGTAAATCAAATATAATTTCAACTAGTACTGTTTATTTAACATTTCTAACATACCAACTGGCAAAAGATTTAACCTTTAAAGTAAAAATAATTCATTGAATCATAAAAGATCAGCAGCCAGAAGTTGAAAGTGAACCACTAAATTTTACAGATAAATGTTCTGGCCAAGAAAATTAATTTAAGAAGCAACCGATAAAACATTCTTCACACTTCAAAGAAAAAACTCACTTGTTGAAAACCTTCAATATGTGAAAATCTTCTAAAAATACTATGAAACAGTGTGATAACCTTAAGGCCTAAACAAAAACTAAGATTAAAAACTATTATCCCAGTTTTATAAAACTGAAGGGCTTAAAACTTCATATAATACACAAAAACTTGTTGCCATCAAGTCAATTCCAACTCCCAAGGGCCTACAGATAGAGTAGAACTGTGCCCTAAAGAACAGAGTAGAGCCACCCCCACTGGGTTTCTATGGCTATAAATCTTTACGGAAAGAGACTGTCATGTATCTTTTTTCCGTGGAGCAGCTGGTAGGTTTGCATGCCCAGTCTTCTGGTTAGTGGCCAAGCACATAACCATTGTGCCACCACAGTCATTTAATAGAGCATACTTACTGTAAAATATTTCTTTTCAAGAGGTTGTTAAAAAAATAAAAGCTTGAGTTTTGGGGCACAGGAGCATTGTACTAAGCAAATATCTGTTGTTCATTTTACCTTTTTTAATATTCTGCTTCCTTAAAGATTGCAGCCTTGGGAACCCTTTGGGCAGTTCTACTATCCCATAGGGTCACTATGAGCTGGAACCAACTCACTGACAACGGGGATGACTGGAAGCAAAGAATGGTATCACTGTAGCTGTAAGTACCCCTAATAGCCCAAGTTGAAACCCTGGTGGCTTAGTGGCTCAGTGCTATGTCTACCAACCAAAAAAGTTCAGCAGTATGAATCCACCAGGCATTCCTTGGAAACTATATGCAACAGTCCTATGTCCTATAGGGTCGCTATGTATTGAAATCCACTCGACGGCAGTGGGTTTTGGGGTTTAAATGGCCTAAGTTTAGTCTCTGTATATCACTCCCCATTTATAAAATAATCAGAACTTCTCAAGAAAGACCAATTCCAGACTTGGGGCAAAAAATGCACAAAATACACTTGGAACATATTGTGACAGGAAAAAACTTTCAAAGACTAGTGAGACAATAAAAATAAGTTAAAAAGACCAAAATAACATACTATAACCCATATCATAAGGTAAACATTGATTCTCACCATATCCATAGCAAAAAGGCTGCTGTCATCCCAGATATCTGTTGAAACTGCATCACCAAGAAGAATCATATCTTCTGCAAGCAATTCCAGAACTCTTATTATCATCTGCCTACTACCTAGGAATACAAATATATAGCAGGTTGGAAAAAAAAAAAAGTTACTCAGCTTTCAAATAATCAGCTGAAGATCATGGTGTCATATTGCTCAAAATTTTAGGTAATCATGTCCCAAAATTCCTCTCTCTCTTTTTCCTGATGTTTTTGTAACTACCAAAAGAGATAAACAGGAAAGTCTTGATCTACAATGACCATTAAAGACATCTGTTCTGACGATAATACTATCTGCATGCAACAAATCAAATGTACTCGTAAGTGGAAAAAGCATTTGTGATTAACAACAATCTAACTAAAAATACTGTGAGATTAGTTAAAATAAATTTTAAAATTCACAAACCACCATTTTACATGCAGTAAGTGACAAAACACCAGGTAAGCTTAGAAAATGCTTTCTCCTTCCTACTTCAAGACCACAGAATTTTCTATGTAGTGTCAAAGGGTTAATCACCATTAAAACTGGGCATTTTCCCATAAAGCAGTTGCCAGAAAGGCTCACACTGGTCTGGGGCAACTAAAGCAATAAATTTTGATCCTGACATTCCTAAAGAAGCTTTGACAAATTCCACTTGAAATGTTCTCCAGCCTTTACTCACCGTAAACTTAAAAAAAAAAACTGCTAAATAAATTTGGATTCCTAAGCAACCTCCCTTCTCCAAGGAAACAGAAAAAGAATTCCACTCTCCCTAATGGCATACAGGAAACCCTGGTGGCATAGTGGGTTAACTACGTCTGCTAATCAAAAGGTCAGCAGTTTCAATCTGCCAAGCACTCCTTGGAAACTCTATGGGGCAGTTCTACTCTAACCTCTAGGGTCACTATGAGTCAGATGCGATGTGAAGGCAGTGAGTTTGGTTCTGGTTTTTGGTTAACACTGAGATCAACAATCAACGAAGACTTTCCTGTTTCTCATTCCACAAGCTGTTTGCTATTGATAAAAGTAAAACTAGCATACTTCAGGGTCCAGATTAATTTTTTCATTAAAATAGCTAGTAACTTCTCCTAGCAATCTCTTTTGATATTCAGCAACTACAAATTATGTAATAATTATCAAAGGGCAAAAGAACATTTAGAACATTTTATATACCAAGATAACATTATTACATATCACCAAATGGGTCCCGACTCTTAACAAAGCCATGTACCGAAACACCACTTGGTCCTGCTCCATCTTCACAATTGCTATGCTTGAGCCCATTGTTGCAGCCACTGTGTCAGTCCATCTCCTTGCAGGCCTTCCTCTTTTAGTGAGCTTATACTTTACCAAGCATGATGTCTTCTCCAGGGACTGGTCTCTCTTGACAACATATCCAAACTAGGGGAGACAAAGTCTTGGCATCCTCTTCACTTATAAGCAGCATTCCTACTATACTTCTTCCAAAGCAGATTTCTTCATACTTCAGGCAATCCATGGTATATTCAGTATCCTTCAACACCATAATTGAAAGGCATCGATTTATTCTGCCTGCCTTATTCACTATCCAGCATATGAGGTTAGTGAAAGCACGATGACTTATGTCATTAGCCCTCTGAGTGACATCTTTGTTTTTGTAACACTTTAAATAGGACTGTTGCAGCATACTTGCCCAATGTAAGGTGTCATTTGATTTCATGACTGCTGCTTTCATAGATGTTGATTTTGGATTCAAGAAAATGAAATCCTTGACAACGCCAACATTTTCTCTGTTTATCATTTTTTTTTATTGGTCTAGCTGTGAGGATTTTTGTTTTATGCTGAGCTGTAATCCATACTGAAGGCTGTAGTCTTTCATCTTCATCAGTAAGTGTTTCAAGTCCTTTTCAATTTCAGCAAGGTTGAGTTATCTGCATACTACAGATTGTTCATGAGTCTTCTTTCAATCATGATGCCCCATTCCTTTTAATATAGTCTAGCTTCACAGATTATTTGTCCAGCATGCAGACTGAGCAAGTATGCTGAAAGGATACAACCTTAGAACACAACAGATTTTAAACCATGCAGTATTACCTAGTTCTATTTAAACAAATGCCTCTTGGTCTATGCATAGGTTCTTCATGAGCATATTTAAGTGTTCTGGAATTCCCATGCTTCCCAATGTTATCCAAAATTTGCTATGATCCACAAGTCAAATGCCTTTGCATAAACACAGCTGTACAATTACCAATCTGACTCTAACAGCAAAATTTCTTAAAGACTAAATGCAAACTATTAAATCTAAAACTGTTCTTCTATTTATTAAGCAGCTAAAAATATATGCTTTATGATGTCAAAGTTCAGATCTTCCTTCATTGTATATTGTTACTATGTTAATGAACAGGTAGTCCTAACTCCCAGAAGAAAAATTAGTCAGTCAGTGAAAAACTAGGGCATACAGTTTCCTTCAGGAAAAAAAAAATTAAATGCTTCCTAAATATATCCATCCCTTCCTCCAACTAACCTCCAAACAAGCAAAAAAACAGACACAGATTTAAAGAACCATAAATATGCAGGATACTATAAAAAGGACAAAACATTTATATCGTATTTTAATCTTGACAAGTTTACCTACTACTGCAAATGTATAGATTTAAAGAAAAATTATTGTTTCTTCTAAATATTTTTTTATTGTGATTAAGTGAAAGTATACAATCCAAATCAATTTTGCATGCCCATCTGTCTGCAGCTCCCCCTGCTCTCCTTGCCCAGTGAGAGCACACTGGTCTTTTTCATTCTATACTTGTATCCTTTTAACAAGCTCCTGTCCCCTCCTCTCCACCCTCTTCAAACAGACCAGTAGGACAGCATCCTATAAATGCATAGAACCTTAAAGTACACACACCATATGGTCACACTGTGTCCCCGAGTCCAGTCCACTTTTGTCCGAAGAGTTGACTTTAGTAGTGTTTTCTGGTCAGGGACAACAGCAGCTCTAGGGGTTATGCTCCCACGGGAGCCTCAGGCCTTCAGACTATCAACTGTGGTCTTTTAGGGGAGTTCATGAGCTACATCCCTCTTTGTCTCATGTTGCCACAGGGACTCAACACTGTGTGCCCCATCACGGCTGTCTTTGTTGGTGGTAGGCACCATCTGGTTCTTCTGGTCATGTGTTGATATAGTCTCCCATTCACATCCTCTGTCTCCTGAGTTCTTATTTCCTAGTGTCTTTGTTGTTCTCGGTGATCATCTGTTCCAGATGAGTTGGGACCATTTGGTGTACCTCAGATATCAGCTTGCCAGCTTTTAAAACCACAGACGTCATTCACCAACATGGCACGCAGAAGACTCTCTTAGCAATAAGCTAGTTATGTCAACTGGCCTCTATGTCCCCTGAGAGCATGGTCCCCAGACTGTCCCTGCTAGTCTATCATTGGAATACTGGGTTGAGATTAGAAGAACTTTCAATTCATGGTGAAGTTCAGTTAAGATGATCTTCTTTCTACTGTGTGCTATCACTGCTTTCACCTAACCAAATTTCTATCAACTATCTAATCTATGACCAACCCTTTCCTTCCACCCAACCCTTGTAGCTGTCAGTCTTCTCTCCTGTACATAAGTTTGTTTTTACATCTTTATAGTAGGAGTAGCATACAATATCTGTCCTTTCGCCACTGACTGATTTCACTCACCATAATGTCTTCTAATTGAAACCAGGTTATGAGATGCTTCCTAAAATCATCATTGTATAGCATTCCATTGAGTATATGTCCTATAGTTTGTTTATTCATTCATCTGTTGATGGGCATCTAGGTTTTGTCTAAATGTTTCTACTTACCTGTTCTTCATTGCAAATGTTGAAATACTTCAGAGCATGGACTCTCGATAGAAGACAGCCCTAGTTCAAGTTTGTGTTCTGAGTCATCTGACCTTGAAGAAATTCACCCCCCTACCTTCTTTTTTTCCTTTTATTGTATTTTTGATGACACTTTACGGAAAAAATGAGTTTTTCCATTAAACACTTAGGACAAATCTTGTTTTACCACACTGTTTAACAACCCCACAACATGTCAACACTCTATTTTCTCAAGCTTGGGTTCCCTATTACCAGCTTTCCTGTCTTTTCCTGCCTTCTAGTCCTTGCCCCTGGGCTAGTGTGCCCCTTTAGTCTACTTTTGTTTCATGGGCCTGTTGACTTCGGATAAAGGGTGAATTCCCAGAGTGACTTCATTACTAAGCTGAAAGGGTGTCCAGGGGCCATACTCTCCAGTCTCTGCCAGGACAGCAATGGTGAGGTTTTAAAACCACTGTAAATCTCATCATTTTCTCATTTCTAAATTGGTAAAATTAAGATAAAAATAGTATTTCCTATTTTTAGGAGTGAAAGAAACAATGCATACAAAACCAAGCAGGATAACCAAACATAATAGGTACTCAGTTTATAGTTGTTGCCTTTTTACTAGACTTTAGAGGACATCAGCTGGGTTGCTATTGCTGTCATTATCACCCTCACTAAAACCACAGTGACATGCAGTACCTGTCTTTGTACATATTTACACATTATCTAGCACACATGAGAGCAAATCTAACCCTATAATTGTTTTTTGGTAGAATTTTTTTTTTTATTCTTTAAGATAAATTACTGTAAAGTTAAGAATTCAGTTTTGTTTCAGCTTTTAATGTGCTTTATGGCTTGACTGAGAAATGAACAGAAAAAAATAAACAACTATTTGAGAGTAATTCAGAAAGTTTTTAAAGAGCAACTGTCTAAGACTTTTTTATTCTGGTCTATTCATGCCAATCCACTTTCTCCAATTTACTCTAGTTGCACTGTATTTTCCAAGCTCCAATTTAAAATAGCCACAAGGAAGTGGGTGCCTGTGTAACAAAAAGTCATAAGGGGACAAGAACACTCTAAATGGCTCTTCACAGCAGCCACATTTAAATAAAAGATACTAAAGACACTATTAGGCTCTTAGGAACTTGTCGCTAAGAGAAAAGCAAACACAGACTCTAGAGGTCCTAACACAGAAAAGAGAAAAATAAGAATCCTAGAAAATATAGTTTAAAAACTCAGAAATTATAGAAAAAGACTGTGATTTCAAAACAACTAACCTGTCCTCAAGAGAGGAACTGCTGACTCCAGAACACAGACACAGAACTGGGGGAGACTGAGCTGCTGGAGCTGCAGTCCCAGGGTGTCTTCAACTCCCAGCTCAGGCAGGTCCACATGACCCATGTCCAGGGGAGAAGGGACAGATACCCTGGAGTTCACGTGGGCGTGACTACTGCTTCCACTATAAGACAGACAAAAAATAAACTGTGAATACAGAAGACATCCTTAGCAGGTTTACTGTGCATCTATTGCCTGGCATGTCAGAGGTTTCATGTGAAGACACATTTCTACTACTTCAAGAAGTTCTAGTGCTACAGAGATTAAGCACACAGTGGCTAACCCAAAGGCCAGTGGTTCAAAGCTACATCCGCTGAGCAGCAGACAAATGTCACAGTCTGCTTCCATAATGACAACAGCCTTGTAAACCCTATGGGTCAGTTCTACTCTGTCCTTCCTACAGAGTCACTGAGTCTGAATCAACTTATCAGAAACAAGTTTCTGTGATGTGAGACTAAATTCCAAAAAGATGGTGCAAAAATGTAAATGAAGCCAAAAATACATTTATATTTTGTTTTCCAAACTAAGTATCCTGAAAGGTATTCTCATTTCTAGAGTAGCAGTCAACAAGAATACAGATAACCCATTTGTTTCTAAAGGAAAACAAGCAATTTTACAGCACAGTCTTTCTGAAAAACCATTAAAAAATGGAACATCACATCTTTATCAGCTTTCTTAACTAAAACCCTAACTAAAAAAGAAAAACTGCAAGAAGACAGACTGACAGAGGTGTCACAATCACGGTCTCAAAAACAGCAATGACCATGACGATGGTGCGGGACCAGGCGGTGTTCCGTTCTGTTGCACATGGGATTGCTGTGAATAGGGATCCACTCGACAGCATCTAACAATGACAAGTGTTCCAGAACATGGCAATAACCCAGGCGGCTCTCAGACTATGAAAGGCACTGTGAGGCAGTCCTTCCTTCAAGAGTGAAGACTTAAAAAGGATGAAACTCACAAAGAAACAAAGCAGAGGTTTTCTAACTGTAAAGAGATCATGCCTGGTAAAAGCACTATGTACAATATAAGCATTAGTGAAGATAACATGTTCCCACATCATGTTGTTCAAACTCCAGCTCTGGAAACTAAGTTGAGGCTCTCTACCTCTCTAGAGCTCAAACTTTTCCATGAAATGACGATCATGTTGATAATATCAATCCTAACACAGGGTTATTGTGAGGACTACAGGAGAAAACGTATGCGGCTCATTTAGCATAGCACAAAGCACCAAGTAAGCAGGAAGCACTGTTAGCTTACAGCAGTAAGAGGAGCAGCAGTGTCAGGAGAAAATAATCAAGCCAAGAGACAACTATTTTTCTTATGGAACACTTATTAAAATACTACTAAAGAAGAGACCAATATATTTTTAAGGCACTTAAGTCTAAGAAAGGAGGGTTAAAGAGCTTGGCTATTAACCGAAAGGTTGGTGGTTTCAACTCATCAGCCACTCCATGAGAGAAAGATGTGACGGTCTGCTATGTAAAGATTAAAGCCTTGCAAAACCTGAGGCAGTTCTACTGTGTTCTAAACAGTCCCTATTAGTCAGAACTGACTTGACAGCAGTGGGTTTTTTCAGTCTGGCAGCCTAAACATGAGGTGACATACAAATACCATGCTGATCCTTTTAAGCAAATTTGGTAATACGAAAATTCTGTATTTCAGGAACACACAAATAATATAAAATGTGCACATTAAAGGAGTCCTTGCTTTATAAAGAGATTCTCCAATCTTTCCTTTTAATAGTGAACAGTACATTTAAATTGTGATTACACTTACAAAACTATGCTTAAAACATTATAAAACACATATCTCTAATTAAGGAAGTGATTTTTAAACTAAATCACATTTCATTCGTGACTGGCAAAGATTATTCTGAGGGTCAGAATCATCAACATTCTTAATAAAATAGAGAACACCACAGTTTAGTGTGTAACAACCCACGGAACGGGAAGAACTGCCTTGCTAGCGTGCTGTTTTTGTTAACACACGGTCTGTTTCTGTACTGGGCTCCAACGCAGTACTTCTTGTCACAAAGCACAGTCAAAAAAAGGGGCCAAAGCTACTGCTTTAAAACAAAGCCTCTACCCAAGAAATTGTTTTAAAAAAGAGAGAAAGATAATTAACTCCCTCTGGAATTAACACACACACACAAGTACACAAATTAATCATGTTTTTCTAATGTGCTGCAGACACAAACCCCAGTTACCTGGAAGACGCTGCATCCCAATCCTGACCATCCCCTCGGGGACGCTGGCCTGTGCGCCCAACCACAGAGGGCCGAGGGCTGCTGCTTCCTGGGGAAGGGTTCTGGGAATGGTGAGGACCTCTGGTTTCATGACAGTACGACAAAGAAGAATTTTGGGAAACTGTGTCTGGAAAGAAATCAAATAACTAAAATTATACCTCAGTGAGAAAAGATGAATGATTCTGTCACATGTCCACCACCCACGTGTCAGTCTGTCATGCTGTGGTGGCCTGCATGTTGCTGTGATGTGGAAAGCTCTGCCACCAGGATTTCAAACACCACCAGGGTCAACCACGGTGGACAGGTTTCAGCTGAGCTTCCAGACTAAGACAGACTAGGAAGAAACAGCTGGTAACATAATCTCAAAAATTAGCCAGCGAAAACCCTGTGGATCAGAAGAGAACACTGTCCACTCTAGCACTGGAAAACGAGCCCCTTAGTTTGGAAGGCACTCAAAATACAGGACTCGAGCACAACAGTGAAGATGGTGCGGGGCCGGGCAATGTCTCCTTCTGTCGTATACAGGTTTGCCAATTCATCGGCAGCCAACAACAACAGTACTGACATGTCACTCTTGCAGAAACCATTGGAAAAATTAAGATAATAAAAATGCTTCTACTGGGGGAAGGGGAGTAAAACTCAACTTTTTCACTGAGTATCAACACCACATTTAGGTTTCTATCTAACTGACCCGATTACACAAAACCTTCTAGCCAACATTATTCACTTACAGTATTAGAAAAGATTATCAAAGTAGAACACAGGATCATCCACTCACTTCTTAAAAATCTCCAGCAGCTTCTGACTACACTTCAAAGAAACACAAAATCCTACCAAAATCTCCAAGCCGCATTCGGAGTCTCTGATGTCATCTCACTTCCCTCTGCCGCAGCGTACTGCACTGCAACCACACTGCCTCCTGTCTGTTTTCAGGCCTACCACCCCGCCCTCTGACTGTTCTTCAAGTGGATGGTTCCTTCTCACCCTTTCAGTCCTCTGCTCTGAGAGGCTTCCTCTGGCCGCTAGATCTAATTAAGCTGTGCTTTCCTGGTCCCTATCTGTCACACTACTTTTATTTTCTTCAACTACCCTCATTCCATCTGAAAGTAAATCGTTTATCTACTTGTTTAGTACCTGTCCCCAGTCTTCTAAAACATAAGCTCACAGGGGCTGAGGCCATATCTATTTTCTTTAATGTTACATACCCAGTGGCTAAAATATTGGCTGGGATATAGTAGGTGATGAATAAATATTTAATAAGTTAATAAATTTTCAAAGATTATCTACTATTTTTATCAGCATTAGAACATTCTGCTGCTGAAGTACAGGGCACACAGATGGCTCTGATATCAATCACTGTGGCATGCCGTGCTCCAAGAAGAATGTGGTTGATGAAATCTCACGCCCTCAGAATTCTATAACAGGGACTCAATGTGAAGCGTGATAACAAGTCACTGTAGTTTAACATTAGGTTTCCAGTGCAAACTGTGTAACAGAAAATCATCGACTGTATATAAGGTCACGGCAGTACTCTATTTGGCCAGTAGGTGGTGCTTTACCGCAGAGCAGCGGGCCACCATCGGCAAAGACCACAAATTGCACAGAAACACAATTTGCGGGAATTGTTAACTTCAGGGCTATTGAGTTTCTGCTAAAGCTGGATAAAAATTCTGAAGAGCATAATAGTGATGGTTGGAACTGTTAACATCAGGGCTACTGAGTTTCTGTAAAAGGTGAATAAAAACTTTGAAAAGCGTAATAGTTAAGGTTGTATAAATGGTGAACATAATTGTTCAAAGTGAACTGTGTTCGTGAAAAACTGCAAATGTACATACATGTATACATAGATACATATGTGTATGTATACGTACGTACCATGATAAAAATACAATAGTTTTCATAAGATATAAATCCATGTTTTTCAAAAAATTTACTAGTAGATGACTTACTAAAATGTCCACAGAGCTCTGGTGGCACAATAGTTACGAGACCAACTGCTAACCAAAAGGTCAGCAGTTCACATCCACCTGGCACATCTTTGCAATCTTATGTGGCTGGACAACTCTGTCCTATAGGGTCACTTTGTCTTGGAATCAACTCCCAGCAATAGGTTTGATTTTGGTTTGGCTTAAAATGGCCAAAGTCCCACACAAAAAGCCATACTCGGAATCCTAGTCTCTACCTCCTAACAACATTCTATTTATATGAAGTGGAAGAAAAAGGAAAATACCTTGTCAACATGTGTTACCAAAACAAACAAACCAAAAAGAGCTTGGTGATTCTGTTATTTACACAGTCTGTTTTCAAGGATGATAATTTGATCATGTTCAGGAGTGGGAACTTTATATTGCAAAAATGTATAAACAGTAAGCCAAACAGTAACAGTAAGTATAACAACGAGATTTCAGAAGGCTCTGCAAAGACCCAGGACTCGTGAGTAAACAAATACCTTGTTTGCTAGAGAAAAAGCCTGGGTCTCGGTGAAAGTTGAGTCGGCTCCGTAAGTTCGTGCACAGCTGCTGCAAGCACGACACAGACTGCAGAGCCAGCCGATGCTGCCCATCTCCTCCACAGCCCAGCTTCAGCAGAGATAAAAGGCCCTGGAAGAAAGACAGCAGAGAAAACAATAGAGGATACAAAGTTCTTAGCTTCAAAGAAAGCAGCAGAGCTTACAGTAAGTAACTAAAGACATTAAAACAAATTGCCACATATTTATAAAACCTAAGAAACACCAGTGAGCAAAACTGATTCACCATAATGCACAAAGATGGGTCAAAATAGATGACAAAATTTACATACAATAATCAAGAGTTTCTATTTGTAAAATTTGTTTGTGGAGTACTTATTCGGACAGAACACAGGCATTTGCCCCTGTTTAGGACATGACATTACACAGAACATAAGTCCTTTGCATCTCAAATATCTAAATGTTTCTGTCTTTTTTTTTTTTGGTCATACACATTTCTCCTCTGCTATCACACACCAGCTGCGACAGTCAAACATGTATCAATAGCTGCCATTTCTTGGTATCTCTTTCAGCACTGTGATTGGGATGGGGCTGAGCCACAGCTACATGACCTGGATGTGCCACAATCCCACCCTGGCTTACTCTTTCTCTACCAGTTAAGTAATACACTAGATAGGAAAGTTCCATCTATGTTATACAGTTCATTTCCCCCAACATCAACACTATACCAAAACCATTCTAGATATTCAAAAATGGTGATACTTTTACCAGTAATAATAATTTCTGCTGCTAGCCTAAACTCCCAAAGCCCACCCATTCCCCATTGTGGGGACCCACACATGGTAAATTTCAGGCAGCTGAACTGCATGTTTGGAATAAAACTACTACCTATCAGAAAAATAACCACTATTCAAAAAAGTTAGAGAATATGTGGTTTAAATAACCATATACTTTATTTTTTTAATATATTAGTGCAAATTTCCTTCCCAAGGACTCCAAAAATGTTTTATTGCTAAAAGTCCTTTGTTTCAAAATCTGAAACAATTATAGAGGGTACTCACCTGGACAATTTTAGGTCGTTGAAGGAAAATTTCAGCAGGAAAATCTTGCATGATAACATCCTTCAAGAGTTCACAGGCATTCCAGATTAAAGTGTGGTTATTACTTCTTAAAGAGCTATAAAATACAGTATTATTTATTTTTAAAGAGTTCACCTATACCACACTCTAAGTAACCCAAGGGCATGTTCTTGAAAATCCTTCTGGGCTCAGCTGAGACACCATTTCCCTGGAAGCCTTTTCTGACCTTCCTCAGCCAAGTAAAATAACAAATCTACTAGGACCGAATAAATATATAATATTGTAGAGATGACAGCAAAGTTTCTTACTGTCATAAAAAGCAAAACTACCAAACCCTTTGCCATCAAGACAATTCTGACACATATCAACCCTACAGGACACAACAGAACTGTCCCACAGTGTTTCTAAGGAGCAGCTGGTATGTTTGAACTATCAACCTTTTGGTTAACAGCTGAGCTCTTAACTGCTTTGTCACCTGGGCTCCATATTGTCATGAGAAGTTTACAAGTAAGATCGAGAAAAACTTAAAAGACTGTGGTGCTGGATTGGAATCTGAGGTATCATTACAAGTCTTTTAAATAAATTATATGCCAAAACCAAGCCCCACTGCCATCAAGTCGATCCTGATGCACAGCAACCCTATAGGACAGAGTCAAACTGTCCCACCGTTTCCAAGGAGCACCTGGTGGATTTGAACCACCAATCTTTTCCTTAGCAGCTGAGGTACTTAACCAAATTATACACACACATACATAACACATTCATAAATATGAAGACTGATACAGAAATATAGAGGTATTTGCATGTATGAGTATAGGTGCTTCTTCCATACGCAAATACTTTATGTTACTACAATCATTTGTTGATGCCATATCCCTACTAGAACCTCCTCAAGTGCAGAGACTACATCATATTCATCACTGTATGCCCAGAAACTATAACAATGTTACAAAACAAGATTACTAAGGTCAACAGACACAAAGTTCAAAGAAATCTGCTAAGTGAACTAAGAAATGAGACCAAAAAATAATAATAATAATAATCCATAAAAGATAAAGTCTAGGAATTTCTGACTTCTCTTTTGTGCTCTAGTGAATCCAGCTAGGACTGCCTTCTTACCCTATCATCTTCATAGAAAACATTTCCCACCTAGGACTGTAGCAGATATTCACCTCCCACTGCAGAAACCAACATCTACCCCACCCTCGTCTCGGCCACCATCCATCACGCAGAGGCTTGCACTAGAAACCATTACTGCCTCTTCCTCAGGAAGTGACAAAGAAATGAGCTGATCAAAAGAACCCTGGCAAACACTGCATTCCCAGAAGACTTACTGATGCCTTACAAATGGCAGCATCAAAAATCATTTAACAGCACCCACCTACACCTGACCTTAACGCCAGCTAATAGGTCTTTATTTTCCAGATTCTCATCAAAAACTGGCACACAAGTCATTTATTATGCCACTTATTGAAAGTAAGTTATCAACAAAAAGTGAACCTAGACATTAAAAAACTCCCCAAAGTTCTGTTATCAGCCACCTACTTTTGAGAAAAATGAGCAATCAATACCCATTACATAAAGTAGATTAGGCTAATGGTTCTGAACCTTCCAGACATCACACAAATTTTCTTCTATCAGAATTCATGTTTTGAAATACAACATCTACCAGAAAACCACATTTATGTTTAGTTTTTCCATTTTCCTTATCCTGAGATAAAAGCAATAGCCAGTTAGAGAACCTGTTCAACAAGAAATAACTCATGTCACCAAGGAATATATAAGATTCTGACTACAAAAAAAGAAACTTTACATAGAGCCTGATTAACTATAAATCTCTTTCACAGCCAATTACTATCCTTTTTCCTAATGACAACGTGTAGTAATAACCAGTGCTAACCATTAGATGTAATGGCTATAAACAAACAAGAATACCTGAAGTACTTCAAGCAGCATACCTTTCATTAGAGGAAAGAACATGTCTATCTGTCGTGGTCAAGGGCAGCCAGGGAAATGCAGAAAACTTCAAACATTTCACAGTCCAATTTACTGTTAACAGAACAGCAAAATGTAAGGCCTCCAAGAATAAAAATATGACAGATAGACAATGTTAAGAGTAAGGCTTCACCTTTAAAACAATTCGCAAAGGGAAAGTTTCATCTTAGAGTAAGTTAACAAGTTGCAAATTTGTTCTCTCACAGGATAAATAAGAGAGTTCTTCATAATTTAAACTGCTCTCATGTTTTATTAAAATAAGTATTAGAGGAAAAGCATTAAGCACAAACCAATGATGAATGACATATTAAAGTTTCAATTGAATTTTCTATTTTACCCTATGGCTGACCAGAACATCAGGTTTAAATTTAACATCAAAGAAACTGGCATGTGGAAAAAATCTTTACCTGCAGAAATTAATACTGATATAATTATATACTACAATTAGCCATACTCAAATATCCTGCTTGTTGTTAAATTTCTCCTTTAACTGTAAACCTCTAGGAAGATCACTTGAAGACCGTAAGGTTGAAGATCAAGTATTAGTGTTCAAACAAAACAAAAAGAAACCTGAGAACCCAACACAGTTTCAAACTACACAATTTGAATTACTTTTTTTGCCTTTACATTTTTTTTATTGTTCTAAAATACATATGACCAAAAATCTGTCATTTTCACCATTTTTAAGTATACAGTTTGATGCCACTGGTACTAAAAAATCCAAAATAGCCCATTTAAGACACAACTTTGCAATAACAGAAGAAGCCCCTTTATTTCAGATCTACCTAGTCACAACAATGAGCTTCATTACACATACATACCCACTGGTCGTGGAGGCACTTTCATTTGCTGGAAGTTACTTTTGTCCTGAGGAAAGTATCCTGTCACAATTTCAGGTTCTTGTGAAAAATCTTAAAAGAAAATACATACTACTACATGACTGATTATTAGCAAAACGCAAACAATGTTTCTTGTTCAATAAACTAACTTGCCTAAAATTACCCTATATGCTAATTTGTGGCTGAGCCAGGACTCTAATTTTTAATCCTGGTCACTTTCTATACCTATATTTGATTTTCTGCCTAACGCATATGATCTGAAACTATGTATTTATTTATTTATTGTTTATTTTCCTCACTATAAGTTTCACGGTAGCTGTGAACACTGCCTTATCTCCAGTTTAACCAGAGCCTGGGGCTTTAGTGACTGAACGGGTAACTGTACCACTTAGTAAGTGGAGAATAACCGAGAGGACAGTGCGTGTCACAATGTCTGACAAAGAATTCGTGTGCAGTAAGTGTCAAGGACTACAACCATCACCACAACCTAGCCATACGACTGCTGCTGTTGTCACTGCTATTCTTGTTAGCTGCTGGTAGGTTAGCCCCTGATGCATGGTGACCCCATGCACAACAGAACAAAACACTGCCTGGTTCAGCTGCTTGAAGGGACGATGTTCTATTGCGATCCTTGCAGTTTTCGTTAGCGGATTTTCAGCAGTACATCACCAAGGCTTTCTTCCTAGTTCATTTTAGTCTGGAAACTCCACTGAAACTGTCAGTATTACAGGAACACATACATCTCCATTGACAGATGGTGCTGCACTTAAGGTTCAATGGCTGGGAAATGAACCTAGGTCTCTAGTGTGGAATGCAAGGGTTCTACCACTGAGTCATCGATCCCTTGCTATCTACACCTGCTCCTCACTTACTGACACAGTGAGGTTCCAAAGACTAGGTTGTTACGTAACAATGTACATTACACAAAACAGATGACTGTATCATTACATACTTACCAAATTACATTACATAAGTGGCAAACACCATGATTAAATAACTTCCAAGCCACTGAGAATCATGGCCCAGCTGAGCTGACACAAAACCCTAACTATCACAGCCAGGCTTACTCTCACTTCGCACCTAGGCATCCGTTACTACCAGACTTACGTTTCTTATTGGCAAAACAGTCAGCAGATTTGTTGCCACTGTCATAAATGCAAATTGTCAGATAACAAGACAGCCAATAAGTGAGAATGGAACCCTGGTGGCATTGTGGTTAACTACTACGGCTGCTAACCAAAAGGTCAGCAGTTCAAATCGATGTAGTGCTCCTTGGAAACTGTACAGGGCAGTTTTACTCTGTCCTATGGGGTCACTATGAGTCAGCATCAACTCAATCAATGGCAGTGAGTTTGGTTTTGGGTAGATATGTATCACTGCTCCCCTACAATTAAGATAAAGTAAACGTAGAATCCCAGTTCTGCCACCAATTAGCAAAACACAAAACTCTGGGCAAGTCAGTTTGTTGAACAAAAAAAACTTACACAATGTTCTCATCTGTGAAATAATATAAAATAAAAAATTATTATAAAATAAGAACAACAACAGCACAGTCCCATGGCTGTTTGAAGAGATAAAAGGATAACATGCTGAAACCCCTTCATTCAGTACCCTGTCACAGGAGAGCTCAATAAATGACAGCCCTATCATTGCTGTTAATAGTAAGTGCCAACAGCTGCAGTAGCAGCAGTGTAAGTAACGCTATAAAGGTACAGCCTATCAGCCTAAACAATCAAAAAGAACTTTTATACTTTCACTACCAATCACATAAACTTTATGAGCATTTTTTTTCTTCAAATATATTTAAATGCCTTCCACGGGTAAGACACCACCCTGGGCATTTAAGGGACAAGACTCAAAATGACACAGTATATCTAACTTCACTGCACTGCTACCTGCCAGCCCCTACAGTAAGCAATTAGCAGAGATTGTCTTATTAAATCCTTACAACGATCTTATGAGAGAGATACTATTATAATCATGATTTTTGAATGAGAAGACTGAACACTGAGGGGTTAAGTACTCTAGGCAAGGTTACACAACAGTGGCAGATGTGGCACTTAATCCATGTCTTTGACTCTGATTTTCATTGTGTACCATGATGCACTGCTATTTATAAAATATTTGCATTATCTCATTTTTATCTAGTCCTCGTAACTAAATCATGAGTAAAAGTACATATTGTTATACTGGGATGTGAAGAACAAGGCTCAAAAATACAACTATAGGCCATATAGAACAATGCCTTCAAAAATGCAAGTATTGGCCATTTAGAACAATGCCTGGCACACAGCAACGAGTGCTCAATGAAAGTTTGTTGTTACTATTAAAGAATAATCTGTCCAACTAACCTCCCAAAAAGAAATCCAAAGGCATCTTTAAAGAACTTGGCCAAATGTCTACACATGTTATCAATATAAATGTATCCTCCTTTCAATAACGGTAGAGGAGCAAAAATAAAAAGTTAAGTTCACATCAGTTAACAGAAAAAAAAGGTAGAGAGAGTGAAAAAAAATTCTTTTTTTTTTCCTAAATCTAAGATCTCCTTCCTTAGATTTATGCAGAACGCATTAAATCAATTTCAAAGCGTTACCAGTTGGATTGGCTTGGTAAGACGAAGAAGGCACTGTTGGAACTTCTGAAGGAAGAAGAAACAGTCCATCCAGAATGCCATCAATTGCAGCCTGTAGATTTGGCTCCACATTAGAACGAAGCTTAGATAAGAACTCAACTGCACCAAGGTCAACCAAATGCTGGACTGCTGGGGGATACTAAAAAGAAGAACATTGCCTTGAAAATAACTGTAATATCAAAATCTCTAAAATCATGGTAGTTCAGTGTACTAGTCAGCAGTTTGATTCCAAAGGCCGCTCCTTGGAAACCCTATGGGGCAGACTACTATACTCAACAGCAACCGGTTTGATTTTCGGTTTATCCAAATCTCTAACTTTGTCTTGTTGTTGTTGGGTGGTGCTAACACAATTCTAACTCACACCCCATGTGACAGAGTAGAACTGCCTCATAGGGTTTCTTAGGCAGCAAATGTTTATGGGAACAGAATGTCAGGTCTTTTCTCCCTCAGAGCCACTATGCATGTTCAAACCACCGACCTTTCAGTTAAGCAGCAGAGATCTTAACTGTGCTACCAGGACTCCAAACTTTTGTCTTTGCAAAATAATTTCTGGTAGACCAGATGTTTTACTTTAAAAAAAGCAAGTAAATCTAGTGTTGATATGGCCCAAAGTAGAAAACTTTGGTGAATACCAGAACATAGGTTTATAAAGTCATACGTAAAACACTAGGTAACATTTGTGAGAGTCAAGGTCAGCCACCGACCCCTGAAAATGCACGTTCTCCATTCCTCCTCTTTGAATTATTACTGAACTATAAGAGTCAAAAGGAAATAGTGCAGCATATGGCTTCTCTAAACCAACAATAATACAAACACATCCAAAAAGAAAATTTGGAAACAGGGAACTTCACCCTGTCTAATCTATCTATTAGCAAGTAGACGCATATCATCCACTTTCCAGTGTTTCCTTAGAAAATCTCATTCAAAAAGTTGAGAGTTTCAGAAACAGTAAATATATTTATGGGATTTGAAAAACTTAATTGATAAGGACATGAATAAATGGCCCACTAATGTTGAGAGAGGAGCCCTGGTGGCATCATGAGAAAGCACTCAGCTGCTAACCTAAAGGCTGGAGGCTCAAATCCACTCAGCAGCTCCTGAGAAGAAAAGATTTAGTGATCTGCTCCTGAAAGGTTGACCAGCCTAGGAAAAACCCTGTAGGGCAGTTTTGTCACATGGAGTTACTGAGAGTCAGATTCCTCTGGAGGGCACCAAACAACAACAATGTCCAAAGTGTAACTGACAAAATCACTCTGATACTCAACCTGCTAATATGTATCCAAAAGTCTGAAAAACATTTCTTTATCTCTGACTCAATTTCACTTCTGGAAGTCAATCAGAGAAAGAATAAAACATGTAAATAAAATGTTCTGTATCACAACATGACTTAATAGCAAAAGTAAGAAATAGTTAAGTGCTTAGCAATGGCATCTTTAAATATATAGTAATATACGGTCATTACAAATCATGACCTTTAGTAAAGGATGGAGGGACATAATCAGGAGTCTTACAAAGCTATAGAGTATAATTCCATTTTTAAGATGTTTGTTATGATCTATTCCAAAACATTAAAAGCTGTTAAGCTGTCACTGATAGTATAATAATATAAGAGGTGACTAATACAGTCTCAAAACTTCTCTCTTACTTACTATATAGTTGTCTTAGCTATCTAGTATTGCTATAACACAAAAAGCCACAGCTGGGTGGCTTTATCAACCAGAAATTTATTTTCTTACAGTTTATGCGACCAGAAGTCCAAACTCAAGTTTGCCAGCTCCAGGGAAAGGCTTTCTCTCTCTATTAGCTATGGAGGAAAGTCTTTTGTCTCCTGAGCTGCTGCTTGGCATCCCTACTGCCCTATTTCTTCTCTCACTTTCTTGTTCAATCTCTTCCATACCTCAAAATGACTCAAGACACATCCAGCACTAATTTTGTCCTCTTTAACAAAGACAACCCATTCCCAAAAGGAATTATAACCAGAGTCATGGAAGTTTAGAATTTATAACACATATTTTGGGGAACACAGTTCAAATAGTAACAGTCTAAACTGAACATGGCTTGTTTTTACCATTTGGAAAGCTGAAAATAAGTATCTTATTTTGAATTATATGAATATCAGTTGGTTATTGTTGTACTGAAGATTTTAATAAAGCCATCTCAAAAAGTAGCTTAACCATTTGACTTACGAAAATAACAAGTAACTATTTAATCTCATCTGCTTCATAAACAAACGTAAAGAAGTTAAGCAATACCATCCCTATGCACGTGTTAAGTTATTGTCACGTTTATTACCTTTCCCTTCAGTGGAAATCTCCCAGCTTCCACTAGAATTCAGCTCTGCCCTGTCATCACCAGTTGACATAAATGGTAAAGCTTCTAATTCTAAAAGATACACTGATCAATTTCACTTGCTCACCAGACATTTTATAAAGAAACTCAGTGGAGATGTCTGTCATTTTGTTTCTAATTTCCCTGTCTAATGAGGAAATAGTAAAGACAGATTATGACTAGCCTTCTCCCCTAAACTAGTCACTCTGCCACTGGCATGGTTAGAAACTAAAAATGCAACTGTGTTTTACTCTACATTTTCAACCCAATCAGCACAAAAATGTATGCCATTTGTCAAAAAAATGCCAAAGTAAGTATAAGAACTCATTCAAACTGTAGAGTAACTTAGAACTTTCAAAATTTAAATTTACACTTTGACCCTGCATGCTGACAACTAGTTACTCTTGAAAAACAAAGGACTAGCAACTTAACAGTCTTGTGCTATTTACTAATCCTGGCCTATAACATTCATAAATGTGTTAAGTGCTACACCTCCTAACCAAAAGATCAGCAGTGTAAATTCTCCAGGTACTCCTTGGAAACTCTATGGGGTAGTTCTACTCTGTCCTATAGGGTCTCTATGAGTTGGAATCAACTCGATGTTAGCAATCATCTAAACTGAACATGGCTGATAAGTGGGTTTGGGGATTTTTTTGGTTTTTCATACACACACATGTAAATATTAGAATATAAGCAAAACCAGAATGACAAATAACTGACCTTGAAAGAGGATCCCCCCTCCAAATCATAACACACTAGGGATCAGAATAAGGACACTATCTCAGAACAACACAAGCAATGTGAGATTCAACATCACAAACAAAAGAACATGGGCACTATCTAACCAGCTGAAGTAAAATGCAACACGTCCGGTTGTTTTCAGATTAAAAACGCCCCAACTATCTAACTTTTAACAAACGGTATATTGAAATAGTTAAGAAACAGTCTTTTTATTACTTTGAAAATGATCCCACCTTAACTAAACTGTTCAACAGGTTTAGAACCTCTTCCTTCATTGGAACCGACGGAAAGTTGAACCATTCCAGCAAATGGACAAAAAGGAGCTTCTCCTGAATGAGATCTGCATAGCAGATTAAGTTGTGCTCCACTTTGCACAGAATACTCCTGAGGGCGCGCTCCCTGATCTCGGCCAGCTGATGACCTGTCAAAGGACAGCACAGAGCGATTTTACATTTCGACTCCAAACAGCCTGCATCCCAGAATCAACCCTAACATTTTGTTATTTGCTCTGCGGGAGAGGCAGGCCGGGAGCACTCAGGACGCCACCACAGAACCGACACACTGTGCAAACCGGATTCGGAGAGGGAGCCGTCGCAGCGTGTCCCGCTAGGGGAGACATGACACAGCCATTCGCAGCAAGTGGTCACGACTGCAGGGCGCCTCGGTGAGGGGCGGCACGGGGGTCTCAGGACGTTACCGAGTTTCCTAATGAGTCCAGTCAGGACCATGTCATCCAACTCAGTCAGTCGCCGCCGGAGAATTAAACTGCCGCGCTCGCCGTCCATCCACACTTAAAGTCCCCCTGGAAACTCGGCTGGCCTAATAATAGGTTCCGCTATGTGACAGCGAACCACGTACGAGGAAGTGGCATTCCGTGAGCTGTTCTGGGCTCCCTTTCAACAGAAACGCTTACGATCGCTTTGTGTACTACTCCGCAGTTTCTAGACACGCCGTAAAAATAGAAAAGAATGAAGCAGCCGAACTCGCTTTAGCCACGGTGCACGACGGGAGTTGTAGTTCTTGCCCGACTATGGCCCCCGAGTCCAAGTTCCGGCCCACACCCTCGTGCTCCCGGCTGAGGTTCCGGCTTTCTAGCGCGGGCTGCAGCGCGGGCTGCGTAGGAGATTGTCCTGGCCGTGACTCCGCGCGTGCTCCAAAAAACCCGAAAATATAATGCAGTCCATCATGATTCTGACTTATAGGACTCTGTAGACCAGAGTATAACTGCCCCATTGGGTTTCAGAGGTTGTAAGTGTTTAGGGAAGACGACTGCTACATCTTCCTCCCACGAAGCAAGGTGACAGTCGAACCTTTTGGTGAGCAGCCAAACGATGCAATCACTGTACACCTAGGGACCTGTTTAAGGCGCTGCAGAGCTCAACGTTCGCTCAGGGCGCGTGACAGTGTAGCACGGAGAGCTGCTTTTTGTTTTGCTTTGCTTTGTGAGGATTCGCCTTTCCCCTCGTTGCTAAATGACTTGGGAACCTTTACTTGTGAAATATACCTGCACAGGTAAACATTGTCCTTAGACATGGGCAACAGTGTAAACAGTTCGAAACAAGCAAGCAATAAAAGGAAATTGAGCACCCAAGAGAAAAATGGGGGCTGTAAAAATGAAGAAAAGAAAGGAGGTGGGGCTATTTAGTATTTAGAGTAGTTTTTAATATTTAAATAAGATAACTAATTAAAATGAAAGCTGAGTTAGTATCTGGATGCCACCAGGTGATTTTTGCAGCAGACTCAGTAACCCAGCTAAACAAACAAAAAAGTTGTGAGTAATGACAAGAGCTTTAAAAGCTTTCGAGTGGCCTTCTAAAATAGAATTATTGGTCTCTACTTACCTGGAACAAAAGAGAAGTAAACCAAAGATACAGAAGAAACTGCTGCGACTACTGCTACGTACTACCATGGAGCTGATTCCGACTCAGCAACCTGTAGATAGAGTGGAATTGCCCCATTGCGTTTCTGAGGAGCCCGTGTTGTATTCGGACTGCAAACCTAGTTAGCAGTCGTGATACTTAACCATAACACCACTAGGGTTTCTGTCTACACAAATCTCGGCCTCATCTTCCTTGAGACGAGAAGAACTGGGCAATGCTTGACTATCACTACCAACTGTTTTGATAAGAGCTACAATACATGGATTCTAATAGAATGGGAGAAAAAAGTGGAACAGAGCCCAAATTCTTTAAATGTCCTGACTTATTAGACCAATTAAAACAAAAGACTCCTGAAGACCGTCTTCCTGACTTCCTGACATTTTCTTTAAACCTTATGCCAAAATTGTGCCTTATAATCGTCTTTTAGCTAAATAACAGGTTGACTCATAAAAGAAACAATATCACCTGTGAATAATAAGCTCCTCGGATCCGACTCGACGGCACTTGGCTAGCTGGCTGGCTGGCTTAAAAAAAAATCATCTATAGAAGACCACATGATCAAAACTTACTCCAAAGGAAAGATGAGAAAGTAAGGGGACAGGGAAACCAGAGTATTATAAATAACACAAACAGAACTGAAGGAATGATAACACATTGTGAAAAAAATGTAACCAATATCACTGAATAAATTATGTAGAAATGGTTAAATAGGAACTTAATTTGCTGTGTAAATTTTCACCCAAAACACAATAATATATTGTTCTAAAAAAATGGTAGGAGCTCAACAACAACACAATTAAATGTTTTTAATGATTTGCATTTAAAGAATATCTACTGATCTTTTCAATATACCTGAAAAAATGATATCCAGGCAAGTATTCCCATTCCAGTTTTACAAAAGAGAGATCTTAAGGAAGTACTTCACCCAAGGACATATCAATCAGTGACAGGCATACTGAAGCTCTGATCTTACGTTTCTCTGTCTCATTTTTAGGAACTTTTCATGATGTAGCTGAAAGACAGAGTGGCAACAATTGAGCTGGGTCTTGAAGGATGAGGAGGAGTTTGCCAGGCAAAGAAATGGAGGAAGGGAATTGCTGCCCAAGAAAGCAATGCATGTGTAAGTAAGGATTCAGCGAGTATGTCAGATTCACAGAAGACATGGAATTCAGTGTGACCATATTCATATTACCTCTAAGAGGAAGAGAAGGAGGAGAAACTGCTAGTTTCTGATTATTCTCTATTAGTCCCTTTCCATCAGTCCTTTCTATAGTCCTTTTCCTTCTGCCAGCCTCTGCAGAAACTGACCTGAATAAATTTAAAGACTGCACCTCCCAAGCTTCAGTTAGCTGTGGTCAATTGGAGACAACAGCAGGAATTTGAAGAGTGAGCACCAAGAGAGGTATGGACAGCTAACCACAACTTCACCCCTAAACCTGCCTGGCCAAGATTTTATCAGTGGCTGCATTCCTCACCAGAAACCCTGTCTGTATCTGCTAACCAAAAGGTCAGCAGTTCAAATTCACCAGGTGCTCCTTCGAAACTCTAGGGGGCAGTTCTACCCTCATCTATAGGATCACTATGAGTCAGAATCCACTCGATGGCAGTAGATTGGAGTTCCTCACCGAGGACCTTAGTTCCCGATGGGCAGTGTGACAAATGACCTGAAAGTGGAGGTTATGAAGACAGTGACATCAGCTCAGACCTTTTTGTAGATATTCATGCATGAGGGTTTAGTTGTGAATTTGAAGCCTTGAGGTTAAAGTATACGTGACAGTTCAGAGCAATAATGAAAACAGCTTTTCCGTGGTATTTCTGAGATAGTTTTCGATGATGAGAGAGTAGGGATGTCAGTGTGTAAGGAGTGGTAATACTATGTGGATAACAGCAATTATGAGTCTGTTATAAGTAAAATGCACAAGGGAGTATCGTGAAACAATGAAATGGTCTTATTTATTTTGCTTTATTTCTAAATTTGGTTGTTATGGTTGAACACATCAGGACTGACAATGAAGTTCATAAACTCATCTGAGAAAAAGTGCTACATACTTCACTGCTGAATATCACTATGGTCACCTTCAAAGTACTCCACTTGGGAAGCTATGCACCAAAGCCAGCACATATTCCACCCTTCAAAGCAATTTTGGAACTCTTTTTCTGGTATGGCCATCAGAGCTGTCATTGTGTTACTCTTGATATCCTGAATGTCACCAAACTGTCTTCTTTTCAATATTTCCTTTATCTTCAGATAAAGAAAAAAGTCATTGGGTGCCAAATCTGGTGGGTAGGGAGGGTGCTCCAATACAGTATTTGTTTACTGGTTAAAAACTCCCTCACAGACAACTACACAATTAAGTTTGCAAATCTGCCACCTTGCCACTATGCACAATGGCCATTCCAGAAAAAGAGTTCCAAAATTGCTTTGAAGGGTGGATTAGGCACTGGCCTCAGTGCATAGCTTCCCAAGGGGGATACTTCTAGGGCAACCATAGTGATATTCAGCAACGAGGTATGTAGCACTTAGAACAATTAAGTTCACAGACTTAATTATCAGACCTCTATATTACTTGTACATTTAGGTGAAAATCTATAAGGCCTGCATATGACATTCAAACCAGGGATCTGTCATTTTTCTGTTAGACTAAGTATTGATATGGCAATTCCCCCCCCAAAAATTGACCTTCAATTTATTTATTCCACTGTTTAAAACAGCACACATGCTCATTCTGGTGTATTAACTGTGCTTTTATTTATTATCAATGACTTTTCTATTCCTTTCTTACATTAGTTTTGCAGTTCCTTTCCTAGCTTGGGATAAAAGTTTTGTTGCTTTATTTGCATTGTTTCTAATTTGGTAGAACTAAGTTCATGAATCTTCACTTAAGAAACATCTTAGTCATCAATCATGAGTTTAGATCTAAATGTTTGAAGTATTTTTGTTCTGAACCACTCAAACTGTTATTTCTGATACTTCCCATTTCACTCATCCACTGAAGAGGGTGGTTTTGAATTGCCAAATCTTTCTTTCACATACTTTATTTATTTTTACTTTTATTACATCACTGTCAGCTACTGGGACTTGTTAATGTTAAATTTGAAGGTCAAATATTTTAAGTGATACCTGGAGACTTAGGGTAAAAAAATAGATGCCTACGTGGATGTACATGGAACTCTGTGTGTGTGTGTGTGCGTGCGCACGCACGCGTGCATGCATCTTCATCAGTATCTCTTTGTACTTCTGATAGTTCCTGCTATATTTAAATGCCACATGATAATAAAAACTTATATTGGATTTTCCTTGACACTAGATTATAGTCATTCAGCTGGTGATCCTGAAATAACAAAATAAAGCAGAGGAAGTGAAAGGTATTGCATATGTAAGTTTGTTTTTTGGCATGAGCCACCAGACATTAGACAGACAAGGCTTAGATGCATCGGTCCAGGTCAAATTTAAATAATTAATTGTTATGTTCCATTTACAATTCTAATTCATTCTTCAACCTCTCTGTCCTCACTGGCAGCCGTTGTCTCAGTCTGCTATATTATATCACTCAGATTAGATGAAGATATTTACACTCAAAGTCACAGGAAATATTCTGTTACTCTCCTGGAACTCATATTACCATCTGTGGTGATTTATTCTAGGAGAAAAAGAAGTGCTTTATTTTCACACTGAAAATACATGCATTTTTTTCCATCTTCCTCACTCTTTCGACACAATTTGAGTATTTGGGGAGATGTAGAGTAGGTCAGTCAGTGGTGATCCAGGGATGGAGGGAGTACCCAATAACCAAGGTATGCATGGGCTTACTTGTGCTTACTTAGTAGTCTGTGGTGCACAGCTGACCCTGTCATTCACCACATGTGAAACTGTGTACTACAGATTGGCAGGTAAACACAGACTCGTGCATACTATGCCTGCTTTAAACCTGTACATATCTCTCTTACTGGAAAATTGGCCTCTGGAGGTGATCATACCCATTTCATACCCTTTCTTTGTGTTAATATTTGACTAGCTGAAAATATCTGATTCATAGCTATAGAAGCTAGATGAAGTATCACATAGTGAAAAAGCTTTGGTGTCGTGTAGGTGTGGGTTTAAAAACAGCTTTATGACCTTTTGTGACAGTCATTGCGTAGTTTTAGACAAGCTAATAACTCTCCTGATTGCAAATGACCAAATTTTAACCCAAACAAGTAAGAAAAAACAATTGATTTATTGCCACTCTGAGGTCCCTAGCAAACCCTGGTGCACAGTGGTTAAGAGCCACAGCTGCTAACCCAAAGGTTGTCAGTCTGAATCCAACAGGCATACATACCTTGGAAACCCTGTGGGGCAGTTCTATTCTGTTCTATAGGGTTGCTGTGAGTCAGAATCTGCTTGCTTGTAACAGATTTTGGGTTGATTTGGTTTTAAGGTCCTCAGGTAGTACAAATGGTTTGCACTCGACTGTTGAAAGATTGGCAGTTCAAACCCACTAGGTGGTACTGTGGAATAAGAAAAACTCACTGCTGTCAAAGCCAGTTGCAAGTCATAGCTACCCTCTAGAGCAGAGTAGAACTGCTCCACAGCATTTCCAAGGAATGCTTGGAAATTCGAATCTGTTGGCCTTTTGGTTGGCAGAAGGAGCACTTAACTGCTAGACCAAGACCTGACAATCCACTTCTATGAAGATGACAGTCAAGAAAACCCTATAAAGACATCAAAGTCAGTTGGCATAACTAGCTTTTTGCTGAGTCTTCTGCAACCCACATTGGCGAGTGGCATCTGGCATCTTAAAAGCCCACAAGCTGCCATCTGAGAAACATCAATTGGTACCTGGAACACATGATGACTAAGAACATCAAAGACACAAGGAAAAATGACCCCAGGAGACCACAGGACCCATGTGATTGGGAAACTACATGAGCATGAGACCAGAAGAACTAGATGGTGCCCAGCTACTGCCAAAGACAGTCTTGATAGGAGACACAGTATAGAATTCCTGATGTAACGCAAGAAAAAGAAGTGTGCAGGTCGAAAACTCTACCAGAACTCATGGTCCAACAACCTGAAGAGTCCCCTGGGAACATGGCCCCTAGACTTGCTTCTTTCCCATACCTGAAACCAGTACTGATGTCAACACTTCAGACTAAGAATGGACTGGACTCAGGGACACAGATTAAGCATGTGGTGTGTATACTTTATAGTTTTATGCATTTTTAGGAGGCGGTCCTAGTTTCTTTCTAGAGGGTAGAGGAGAGGGTGGAGAAGAGGGGACAAGTGTTTGTTAAGAGGGTATTAGAAGTAAAGAGTGAAAAGGAAAAGTGTGCTGTCATGGGGTCAGGAAAGAAGATGGAGTGGTAGAGAGGCCAGCATGCAAAACTGACTTGGGTAGTATGCTTTTACTTAATTATAATTAAAAAATAATAACAAAATAAAAGGAAACCCCTATAAAATGGCTCTGTTCTTTACCTCTTCTGATTGCCAAGCCTCTTTTTTTTTTCTTTCTTTTTTTTTTTTTTGGTGTCTTGTCTTTTTTAGGGAGAGAAAGGAGTTATTGTCACTTTAGAAATGAAGCTGGTCTCAGAAACTCAACATTATCAGCATTCTTCCTATCTCTGGGCCCTGCATTTCTTGGTGCATCTGTCTCATCCTCTTTTGTTATAGGCAGGAGTCTTCTACGATGCTAGAGAATGGATTGCAGCTCTGATTCTGCCTTTCCACGTTGGTCACCTGTTACTTTTGGCTGGGCGCTGCTGTAACAAAGTACCGTCAAGGTACCTTTAAAGAACAGAAATTTATTTTCTCACAATTCTGGAGGCTAGAGGTCAGAATTGAGGGCATGAACGGGGCAACTCTGTCTCTCATTCCCAGTTCTGGGGAAGATCCTTTCTAGTCTTTTCCATTTCTGTGGTCCCAGGTGTTTCTTGGCCTTCTTTTGCTTCTTATAGATGCATTTGCCTTTGATCACCTGGTGTCTCTCTGCTCTGTGTCTGTCCCCTTTTTATAAAACAACACTTAGTAAGCACTAGGATTGATGCCCACGCTACTCTAGGCTGAATTCCTTTAATGTGATCTATAACAAAAAGAAAATCCTACTTCTAAATAAGTGGTGTTCACATGTACAGGGGTTAGAACTTCAAATATCTTTTAGGGAAACAGTTCAATCTATAACACGACCTTAGGCAAAGAAAAAATAAAAGTGTCTCTCTTAATATCTGACTATAAAATCTAGGCTAAGAACCCCCGCTGGAATCACCATTCTCAGGTGGCCCAAGCTTAGGCTCACACTCTGCACAGTCACAAGTAGTGAGGTACAAACAGGGGACATTCCAACCTCTACAACTACATAAGCTGTTTCCCTAATATGAATCTCTCTTTACATATTTAAAAAAATAAAGCCTCCAGTTGCAATAGTGAAGGATTCTACACAGAAAATATTAAATGATTTAGAGAGCATCAAAAGAAGATGGAAGGAATACACAGAGTCATCACACTGGAAAGAACTGGTTGGTGTTCAGCATCTTGAAGAGGTGGCATATTATCAGGAACTGATAGTACTGAAGCAAGAAGTTGAAGCTACCCTGAAGGCATGGCAAAAAACAAAGTTGCAGGAGTTAACACAGTATCAGTTATTTCAACAAACAGATGCAGCTGGAAGTGCTCACCTGTTTATGCCAAGAAATTTGGAGGACAGCTACCTGGCCAACTGAGTGGAAGAGATCCATAATTATGTCCATTCCAAAGAAAGACAATCCAACCAAATGTGCAAATTACTGAACAATATCATTAATATCACATGCAAGTAAAATTTTGCTCAAGATCATTCAAAAGAAACTGCAACAGTGTATTGACAAGGAACTGCCAGAAATTCAAGCCAGATTCAAAAGAGAACCAAGGAATATCATTGCTGATATCAGATGAATGTTAGCTGAAAGCAGACAAAACCGGAAAGATGTTTACCTGTGTTTCGTTGGCCATGCAAAGGCATTCAGCTGTGTGGATCATAACAGATTATGGCTAACATTGTGGAGAATGGGAATTCCAGAACATTTAATTGTATTCTTAAGGAATCTGTACATGCATCAAGAGGGAGTCATGCAAACAGAACAAGGAAATTCTGCATGTTTTAAAGTCAGGAAAGGTGTGTGTCGGGGTTGCTTCCTTTCACCATACCTTTTCAATCTGTATGCTGAGCAAATAATCTGAGAAACTGGACTATGTGAAAAAGAATGGGGCATCAGGATTAGACGAACACTCATGAGCAACCTGCATTACATAGAAACACTGGAAACACTGATGAAGATCAAAGACCACAGCCTTCAGTATGGATTGCACCTCAACATCAAGAAAACAAAAATCCTCACAATTGGACCAGTAAGCAACATCTCCATAAACAGAGAAAGGATTGAGGTTGACAAGGTTTTCATTTTACTTGGTTCTGCAGTCAACACTTACAGGAGCATCAGTTAGGAAGTCAAAAGACTCATTGCAGTGGGAAAAACTACTGTTAAGGACCTCTTTAAATTATTGAATAGTAAAGATGTCACCTTGAAGACTAAGGTGTGCCTGACTTAAGCCATGGTATTTTCAATTGCATCATATTTGTGTGAAAGCTGGAATGAACAAGAAAGACAGAAGGAGAATTGATACCTTTGAATTGTGGTATTGGAAAAGAATACTGAGTGTAACATGGACCACCAAAAGAACAAACATATTCGTTCTGGAAGAAGTACGACCAGAGTGCTCCTTGGAAGCAAAGGTGGCGAGACTACATCTTACACACTTTGGACTTGTTGTCGGAGGGTTTAGTCCCTGGAGAAGATGATCATGCTTGGTAGAGTGGAGAGTCAGCAAAAAAGAGGAAGACCCTCGATGAGATGGATTGACACAGTTGCTGCAACAGTGGGCTTAAGCTTGAAAGGGATTGTGGACATGATCCAAGACTGGGAGGTGTTTTGTTCCGTTGCACATAGGGTCGCTGTGAGTCAGAACTGACTTGACAGTACCTAGCTAAAACAACATACATGTTTATATGCTTCACTGGTTTTGCTTCTCTGGAGAACCTAGCCCAAGACACTACCCTGTAAAGTTTTCTAGGCTGAAATCTTTACCAGAGCAGACCGGCATTCCTTTGTCCCTGGGTAGTGGGTGAGTGGGTTGGAACCACTGTCCTTTGAGTTAGCAGCCAAGAGCTTAATGCTTGTACCACCAGAGCTCCTTATAGCAAGTGTAACCTGCAAGTGTAACAACAGGGAAGATGCTTCCTTGTAGGAGAGATCCTCAGTCCCAGACACACGCTGTTTCCTCAGTAAAGGAGGCTTCAAAGAAGCCCTGCAGTAGTCTGGGCAACCATAGCCTGACAAAATGTCCCACAAAGAAAGGGAGTATCTAACCCTTGCTTCCTTATTTTTCAACAGAATTTATTGGCCCAGGGGGAAGTTCTTTTACAACCTACTTTTGCATTAATTAGGATCCTAATTTATTCATGTAAAAAGAGCAAGCAAGCAAGATTCCTAAGCAAAAGGGGCACAGACCGTTCAATATATGGTTGTTATTCATTGTACCCAGGGCGGACCCATATTCTTTGTCTTCCTGGTAAGTCACCTGGCCCCTGCATGCTTTGCTTAAGAATAAAAGTCGTGAGTTATGACCCATCCTGGTCTCTAAGAAGAAAAATGCTGGAGGCTAGAAGTCTCATCTCTAACTTGATTTTCCTGAGCATTTCCGTGAACATCATTCTATTTTTTAAATGTTTTGTTTCTAAGAGAATTGTGAGATGCTAGCTTATCTCAGTATTCTTTTGTTTGTTTTCAAGTTCCTATAAAAAATACCAGTCTTTGTAGAGCATGCCTCCCAGTAGGGGGAGACAAACCATAAGTGTAAAAAAAATACTCAAAATACATACCCAAAAAATAAAATAAATCCAAACTCATTGCTGTTTAGCTGATTCTGACATAATGACCCTATAAGACAGAGTAGAACTGCCCCCATAGAGTTTCCAAGTTGCACCTGGTGAGTTGAAGCTGCTGACATTTGGTTAGCAGCCACAGCACTTGACTAGTACACCACTAAGTTTTCCACATAGTATACATAATGTGATTAAAACCATTTGCTGTTGAGTTGATTTCAACCAGGGCTACAAACCCGTTTGTTCCAGTTTAAACCTCTGCTGAGACTTTGCGTTTTTCACCTCCAGACCCACTGAGTCAGAATCTATACTGTAACAATACCCCCAGGGAATTCTTAAATAAAGTGAATTTTGAAAACCACTGCTCTACCAGCAGTTCTTAGAATTGGCCTCTATGAAACAGCATTAGCGTGGCCTGGGAACCTGTTAGAAATGCAGTTGCTCAGCCAGGGAACGGATCTGAAGCCTCGATTCTGACTCTTGACAGCCCTATATGTGTCAGAGTAGAACTTTGCTAGCTAGTGTTTCCAGTGGCTGATTTTTCAGAAGTAGATCACCAGGCCTTTCCTCTGACGTACTTCTGGGTGGTAGGCGGCGATAATCGACATGAGAAAAAAAGTAGAGAAAAGGGAAATATGATGAGAAGTGTACTATGGGCAAAGTGGGTTGGGCAAAGGGGGTTGGGCTAAGGGGAAAGCGAACAGTCCAGTGTGGTTTCCTTTGTTTGATTTTAAAGCAGCTTGAGGAGCAGTGGAAACCGTGGTGGCACAGTGGTTAAGCACTATGGCTGCAAACAAAAATGTTGACAGTTTGAATCTACCAGGTGCTCCTTGGAAACTCTCTACTCTGTCCTACAGGGTCACTATGAGTCGTGATGCACTCATAGTGGGTTTGATTTTTTTTTTTCCTTGGTGGAACACTGGTTAAGCACTCATCTGCTAACAAAAAGGTCAGCAGTTTGAACTTACCAACCAGTCCACAGGAGAAAGGTGTGGCAGTCTGCTTTCATAAAGATCACAGCCTTGGAAACCCTGTGGGATAGTTCTCCTCCATCCTACAGAATCATTATGAGTTGGAATCGACTCAACAGGAAGGGTTTGGTTTGGTTTTGATTTTATTGATACCTAATTCATACAGCACACAACTGACCTGTTTAAAGTGTGCAGTTCGGTGGTTTTTGTATGTTCACAGATACAGGTCTCCATTACAACAGTCAAATTTAAAATATTTTTATCACTTCAGCAAAAAGCTGTGTACCTTTCAGATACCACTTTCCCATCTTCAATTTCTCTCCTTTCTCTTTGTCTCGCGCGTATACAAATACACTAGCCCCAAACAGCCTCTATCTTTGTTCTCTCTATAGATTTCCCTGTCCTGGACATTTCATATAAATGGAGTCATAATAATCAGTGCTTGGGCTGAGTGTGTGGAGAGAACGGAGGTCATACCTAAGGCATGCTTGGTTTCATTTCAAAGTGATGAAAATGTTCTGACATGGACCATGGTGATGGTTGGATGCATCTGTGAATATACTAAAAACTGCTGAATTTGTATTGTAAATTTTAAGGGGGTGAATTGTATGGTACATGAATTACACTTCCATAGTTTTTACAAAGAGAAAAGCAACAGACATAAGTTAAAAACAATGTCTTGTTTTGTAAAGTTTATTAACTGCTGAAACAAACTGCTGAGGAAAATTAGGATATCCTTTTCTGACAATTTGTAAGGGCATGGCACTTGGCTTGGCTCAATTTCCCATACCTATGGTGGCATTTTGATACAGTCCTCCTAAAATGATAGATTCCATAGATGGCCTCTTGTGAACCTTGGGCTTCATTTCCATGTATCTCCGTCATTCAGCCAATATCAAAGGTTTCTCCCTGTTTCCTTTGGTTTGGGATAACTGTCATCTCCATTGTTTACCCTCTCAAAGACGTTCCCTTTGGTAAAAGGATGTGATAAGTATTCTCCCATCCAAACTGTGAGATTTAATTAGCTAATAGTGGGAGAGATCATGGATGAAGAATGCTGTGTGAGAGTTCAAAGCAATACTGTTTTATGTTTAGACATTATTTTAACACATGAAGTCACGCAATCTCATTATTGAGTCAAATATGTGATTCTGGGCAGGTATTGCTTACAGAAAAAAAAGGCAAGCCACCTCTTCAGAAGTGTAGCTCAAAGATATATTTTCCTGTAATCTTCAGGGTGCCCCCATGTGAATAACCCTTCTGGACCCAGCTGTAATAAAAATGTGGTCGGGGGTGGAGGGAGAGCTCCATTGGTACTCTGCCTGAATGTGATATGTTTTAGTAAAGTTAGAAAACACCTGTGACTTTCAGACTTACCTGGGCTGGCCACACAGCTATGCTGAATTTATCCTCGATCTGTAAATGAAATGGGATTCAAGGCACTTGTGCAGAATGCATCTTAAGATTCTGGATATTTTTCAATACTGGCTCAATTTTAAAGTTAGATCTCTCTCTAAGGAAAAGTGAGCTACCAATTAAGACAAAAACCAAAACAGTTTACAGATAAGACTGGCAATGTGGGGGAGAAATTAAAAATTCACTCTCATATAGTTGGTCGAGGTAGCCGTGCACAGCACTCACATAGATTAAACACTGTGACATGATAATTCTCAAGCCATGGCAGACAGCCTTCTTGGAATTTTGAAGGATGTCTTCTCATAGGGCCAGCGTCTACAATCTAAAATGCTTTTTATCTGTAGTCATTTAGGACACCTCTTTTGGCCCAGGACAGACTGACCACTTGAAGACGACTTCTCTATCTTTGGTTTTTCACAGAATCAAGCTCATGTGACTTGCTTAATAAATATTCTCATGGAATAAATGAATGGACTTCTAACTGATGCCTAAGATCATTGGGCCCATAGCTGCTCTTAGGAAGTGAATTAGTCATTCATGAGCGAGAAGAGACTTAAGGTTTTTTAAAAGAGATTTCATGAAGTTGGAAGAATAAACCAGATTATGTTAACATGTGTTTTCTAGAATCCTAGCTCTAAGAGTCATTCTCTTTCACATACTATTAATGTGCCAACCAAACCAAGCCCATTGCCATCAAGTTGATTCCACCTCATAGTAACCCTGTAGGTCACAGTAGAAGTGCCCCATAAAGTTTCCAAGGAATCCCTGGTAGATTTGCACTATTGACCTTTTGGTTAGCAGACATAGCACTTAACCACTACGCAACCAAGGTTTCCTTGTTAATGCTAGGAGTTCTGAAATGCTCAAACCTGGACCCATTCTATCCAATCCCACCCCCCCTAACAATCTCATAGACATCCTTGGCTTCAGTTAACACCAAGCTCAGATGACTCACAGATTTGTCCCTCCAGTTCTTTCCTGGGAGCCCCAGACCAAGGCATTCAACTGTTTGCCCAGCATCTCTAGATTCAGCCTCAGACTCGACGCACCAAAAACTGAACGTGTGATCTTCCCTCCCAACACTGTCTTCCTGCAGTGTTTCTTATTTCTGTGAATGGCAATGCCACCTATCTGGTTCTGTAAACCAGACACCGAGAGGAGCCCTTGATGCATTTCACTTCCTTTCAGTTGTGTAGACAATATTCCTGAATCCAATATTGCCAACTCCTAGCACTTTTTGCCCCTGCAATATATGTCAGATACAAATCTCCCTGTGTCCATCACTACCATCTTACTCTGAAACTTTTAACTCATCTGGATTGCTGTGGTCTCCTAGATTGTCTGTTAGCATAAATATACATGTTATGGGTTGAGTTTTGTCCCCCTAAAAGACGTGTCAAAATCACAACTCAGCTTAGAATCTGATCTTCTTTGAAAATAGGGTTGTTGCCGTGTAGTCAGATAAGACCAAAGTATTAGAGTAACTATAAACCTTCAAGAGGGTCCGTGGATTACAGCTTCTTTTATATATTTGCATCTGTGCACTATTATAAGAAACCCTGATGGCATAGTGGTTAAAAGCTATGGCTACTAACCAAAAGGTCAGCAGTTCAAATCCACCAGATTCTCTTTGGAAACCCTAAGGGGCAGTTCTATAGGGTTGTTCTAGAGAGGAAGTCCAAGGGTTTCATTAGACTTCTAAAGCATTCTGTCAGCCTGCAGAAAATAAATGAATCTAATCCAGGCTCTTTGTTTTCAGTAGTGGAAACAGATGGAAGAGATGAAACTTCAAACCTAGGTCACACCCTTCATTATTTCAGACTCTGTTCTGCTTTTCACTAAGGTATTTTGGGTTTCAGGTGACTTCCTCTGTGGGAGTATTTCTGTTTTAAGCAAGCACTGTGGGAACTAGCTGTCCTTAGTACAAAGAAGTCAGTTGTGCCACAGGCCCTGACTGCTGGCCCTGCCTTTAAAGATTCCAATGGGAGGCAGGTTTTCAGCGAGGCAGGGAGGCAGGTGGCTGAAATAGGAGACAGAGGAAGCATATAGCATTTGCTAGAAGGGACAGAAAGTGCAAACTGTTCCATTTTGAATGTTCTTGAACATGAACAACTCCCCTGAGACTGAATGGTGGCAGGCACTGGAACTATTGTGATCATATCACACCAAAATCTAGATGCTGGGACAGTGCGACCTGCCATGAAGAGGGAGACGAAAGAGCAATTCAGAGCAGGACCTTCCCAGAACAAAAGGAAATGGAAGAAGTTTGAGCTTTGCACAATGACTGCAAAGAAAAGCAGGCAGTCTGATAAAGCATAAAGCCAAACAGAGGAATGTAAGCCCATTTCTTACCGAGAACTACCCAGGTTTGGCAATAAAATCCTTTTTCCTGAAAGCTCCTACTCTGTAAACGACTGTTCTCAACGAGCACACAGCAATAGATTTGGCTGGAAACCATGCAACCCAAGAGCACAATAAAACCTGCTGCCATCGAGTCAGTTCCAGCTTCCAGTGACCCTTGAGAACAAAGTGGAACCACCCCATAGGGTTTCCAAGGCTGTCATCTTTGTGGAAGTGAACTGCCGCATCTTTCTCTCCAAGGAGTGGTCCGTGGGTTTGAACCAGTGACCTCTGAGGGAGCAGCCAAGCAGGAGCCCACTAGGGGTCCTTTAAAAACACAATACTTCAGTCAAACAGGATGGTGTCACAGGTGGTTTGGTAAATGAAGGCACAGGACTCAGGAACTGTACTCCTTTGCATTCAGTCTCAAAAATGTTACACCAAATGACACAATGCTCAAAAGAATTGTCAGTTCAGTAGGTGCAGTGGAATTATCAACTCATTAAATTGTAAGTCATCATTTTTCTAGTATGAAACAGTAGTCAACAGCCAAGGGACTGCTCCAGGTGACCAGGGTAAGGAACAGCCCTTGGTACCCATGACTCCCAGCAGCTCAGAGCTTCACTCAATGATAGTGAGAGGTAAGGCTCATGAATGTGGAACATTCTGGCAACCAGTCATTTTCCTGTACTGAACTATACATTTATCTCTTTCAGGTGAGGCAGACATAGAGGAGACGTGGGTTTGTTCTTTCTTGTCTCCCTAAAATGAACAGTCCAGGGGCATGAGACAGAAGTGTTAGACTTTCCTGATTATGACTTGTATGCTGCAGTCAGAATTGAGATTGTTTATCCTGTGGAAAATAAAAAGTCATCTTCCTGTAATCAGCACAGCTTCCTACAGATTTAAATTTTTAATCACATGTTAGCTATTGAACTATTGCAGGATCATCCATAGTAATGTACAACATAATTAAGTGCACTGGACAGTAAAAGAGAAACTGAGACCTACATAGCAAATAATAAGTAGAATGTATATGTGATACACATCTTAAATATTATACAAATGAATGCTACATGAGCTGCCTAGCTTAGCAATTGCAGAGAAAATCTTGTCGGTGATTTACTGGTGTCAATTTGGCATCGATGACGGCAGGTTTTGTTTTAGCATCAGAAGAATGTTGTTGCCTGCCAACCAGTCAATTCCAACTCATAGCAATGCCATGCCATAGTGTGGAACAGCCCCAAAGAGTTTTCTTGGCTTTAATCTTTGTGGAAGCAGATCGCCAGGCCTTGCTGCTAAAAGAGCCTCTGGGTAGGTTGGAACTGCCAGCTTTTTAGTTAGCAGCCCAACTCTTAACCATTTGCCCCACCAGGACTCCTTATCATAAGAACTGAAAAGCAGTAAGCTCTCAACAGTGAATAAACAGTCCAATTGGATTATTTTAACTGCCTACATAATTCAAGGTTGGAGTTTTAAAGTTATTGGAGTTTTAAAATTATATATTTGGAGTTTTCAACATAATGAAAATTTCCATTAAACGAATGTTTAAAATTACAAGAAAGTGGGAAAAGGAGAAAAATTATATTTCACTTTTAATTGAGAACTTCTGTGTACAGGTTGCATTGATTATTTTGCATTTATGTATGTGCTACAATATTACCCATGCTCAACACTTACGAATTTCAGCCATCCCCTTTCTCTTTCTTGCCTTCTGTAGTAGTAGCAGTCAAGAAATAAAATGACACCCTGCATTCGGCAGATTCGCTGCAAAAGATCTCTATAAAATGTTGAAAAGAAAAGATGTCATCCTGAAGACTAAGGTGCATTTCTCCAAAACCATGGTATTTTCAACCTCCTCATATGCATGTGAAAGTTCGACTATGAATAAGGAAGTCTGAAGAGGAATCAGCACCTTTAAATTACAGTGTTGTTGAAGAGTATTGAATACACCAGAAACTTGCAAAAGGATGAACAAGTCTGTCTTAGAAGAAGTACAACCAGAATACTCCTTGAAGCAAAAATGGCAAGACTGCTGTCACATACTTTGGACTTGTCATCAAGGGGGAAGTCAGTCCCAGGAGGACATCATGCTTGGTTACATAGAGGGTTAGTGAAGAAGAGGAAGACCCTCCATGAGATGGATTGACACAGTGGCTGCACAAATGGTCCCAAGCGTAACAATGATCCCAAGAAGAGTGCAGGACTGGGCAGCATTCTGTTCTGCTGTACATAGGGTCACTATGAGTCAGAGCCAACTCCACAGCATCAAACAACAACCAACACAGCAACCTCAGTTTATGAGATCAAGATACACCATTAGATTCTGGAAATTTTCAAGTACTTTCACGTTACTTCCCTATTCATCAAGTATTGTAAATGTTAACCATTTGAACTTCTAAGTAAATTTCTACTTACATGGCCCTGTTTACATGGTTCTAGCTCTATTATTCAACAGATTTTTATAGTTGAGTTGTTTTGATCCGTTTTCTTCAAAGACAGCTGTTATCAGTCAAGAGACAGCAATCACACCAGTTATTTTAAGAGACAGTTTAACATAAAGAATTGGTAACTTGGATCCGACTCAATGGCACTCGGTTTAACTAGGAATGAAAAATCGACAACTACATTTCAAAGCACTGAAAAGGTAAAAAAGAGAACACTGAACAATCACACATTCACAAACGTCACCCCATCTGTCAGTTTGTTGTACTGTAGGAGCTTGTGTGTTGCTGTGATGCTGGAAACTATGCCCGCAGTATTTCAAATACCTTCAGGATCACCCTTGATGGACAGGTCAGCACAGCTTCTAGACTAAGACTAGTAAAAGAAAGGTCTAATGATCTACTGCCAGAAATTAGTCAGTGAGAACCTTATTGATCACAACAGAATACTGTCCTTCCCGGTTTTGGAAATGAGCCCCCTTTTTAGCTGGCAAGACACTAGAAATATGCAGTGGCTGCAATAGTGGACTTGAGCATATCAGTGATCCTGGATTCCTGGACAACATTTTGGAATATTGTGCCTAGAGTCATCTTAAGTCGGAGCCAACCTAATTGCAATGAGTAATATTAGCAAAGCAATCACAGATGTAACAACTGCAGAAAGCAGCTGCCATTCCTTGGGTTGGGGATCAAAGAACAGCTTACAGGAAGGGTCCCAACATTGAATCTCAGACCTCTAAGAAGGGTATGTTGCTTGACTGGTAATAATGGCACTGAGCTCCACGCTGAGGCCCTGTGGGCTACAACCTAGACTTTGAAAGCCAGTTGTCTGTTTGTAAAGTACACTGAGGCTAGTTCTTCAAGGATTAGAAAAATTGCATACTAAGTAGACTTCTACTCCAGTAATCAGCTGCTCTGATGAGGGTGAAGAAGTGTTGCCAGGACGACACTCTATAGCAGCAAGAGGCCCAAAGGAAATCCACAGTTAGGGGAAGGCCTTCACCCACCAGCCTTGTAGGCTCTCTACTGCACAAACAACGGGCAGAGCCAGCAGGAGACCAGATGGCAAAGCTGAGATCCAGCCCCCTGCCACTGCTCATCATCAAGCGCAGAGCAGAGACTTCATGCTGAGTGGTGATAGTTTAGTAACAGGTATACACTCTGTGAAATGCAGCTACGTAATTTATATATGTTATTGTGATTACTAAAAACTAAAAAGCAAGTCCTCACTGTTGTGAAAGCTATTCTGTGCATCACAGCTATGTGGACCATGTTTTATTTCTGTGTGTGTGATACGCTGGAGTTCATTCTATGTGAAGCCCTGGAGTAGACGCTCAAAGCAGGAACATATCTTTTTGTCTCTTGGGTGTTGAAGTATCCTGAAATTTCAGCTGATGGGGAATACTTTATCCTCCTCAATGCTGAATTTATAAACATTAATTATAATTATATAAGTATAATTCATAAAAATTTCTTTCAGGCTTTCAGAAAGATTTATCTGGTGGTTCCTGTTAGAAAGTACTGGTGAAGTATTCTAAGTGTTCCACTTCTGGTAACTGCTCCCATCCCCCACAAATTATGGAGGGTCACTTTCAGCAGCTGTGTGAATTTTTATTATCTCTCTCTTGCCGAGTAGGAAAATTGACTCTAAGTTCCTCCCTAAAACTCACCCTATTCTGAAATATAAAAGTATATTAATATACTGGTAATGGTTAGTTAAAAGGGAGTCTTTGTGGTGCCATTATTAAGAACTCGGCTGCTAACCAAAAGGTTGGTAGTTCAAATTCACCAGCTGCTCCTTGGAAACCTATGGGACAATTCTATCCCATAGGGCCCCTGTGAGTCAAAATTTACTCATCAAAAGCAATGGGTTTTGTTAAGGAGCCTGAGGAGGCAGTGTTTATGTCCTCAGCTACTAACCCAAAGGTTGAAGGTTCTAAACCACCATCAGCTCTGCAGAATTGAAAAGACTCTGTGATCCACTCCTGTAAAGATTTCAGCCTAGGAAACCCTAAGGAGCAGTTCTACTCTGTCTGACTGAGTACCTTGAGCCAGAATCGACTCCACTACAGACAACAACATTTAGTTATTTCTGAAGCATGAGACTCAGCTTAACTACCAAGGGAATTACACTAGTAACTTCAATCACAGATCTACAGCTTGAGTATTTTTAAAATATCAGTAGGAATTTAACACTATATTGAAGTTTTAATAATCAGAAATATACATGGTTAATGGAGGCCAATATACTCTGTATGACTCATTATAACACAGCATGGACATTAAACAGTATACATCACTGTTTAAATGATACCACAGAGTCTGGGGGGAAAAAAACCTACTACTCATTGGTGTAACATCTTTCCTGTTTTAATTTTAAGGAGGGTGCATCATTTTCTTGAAAGCAAAATAAAACTCAATGTAAGACTGACCACAAAGAGCCATTAACTAGATACTCTAGTCATTAGAATGCACTACCAAAGTAATGTTAATATCAATAATGAAATTCTTTAATTTTATGTATCTATTAATTAAAATAATAATAAAATTCTCTTTGATAATAAAAGAATATACAAGAAATGTTTTCCAAAGCAAGAGATTGTTTTCATGGAATGTAGTTTTAATAACAATAAATGCAGTTTTACTTGTGAAAATATCTCTGTGAAAGATACATCTGCATATCTGGATTTTAACAACCTTATATACTTGACATGATCACTATTTATGAATTAATTCATCCATTCAAAAACATCTTTGTGAAGAGTTACAAGATAAATAAGGTATAACATGGTGAATATAATTGTACACTTAAAAATGGTCATAATGGTAAATGTGTGGTACACAGTGAAATCTGTAAGAGCTGGAAACTCAATGGGACTGGCTTGTATTTTCAGGTCTTGTAAGTTTCTCCCTTTGGCAGGATGTGAGGTCTGACAGGTAAGTTCGAGAACTTGCCACTGTAAACTTACGTTGACAACAACTTGGTAAGGTTTCATAACCTTGATACATCAGTGTGTCACAGCTGTGTTTGTGTCAACATGTGGCAGTATCTTGCTGGGTAGTGCTCAGTGTTGTTGTGTGCCGTTGCGAGACTGTCCGAGCCTGAATTGGAGCAATGAACAAACATCAAATTTCTTCTTAAACCCTGCAAGAGAGGAAGTGAAATCAGAGACGTAGTAGTCCAAGTTTATGGGGATAACACCATGAAGGAAACGACAGTGTACAAATAGATTAAATGTTTTTCTGAGGGAAGAGAGAGTGTTACTGATGAAGAGAGGTCAAGGCAGCCCGTAATGACCAGAAATGGTGAAAAGATTGTAAAAATCCATCAAATTATGCATCAAAATCATCAGCTGACTGTGAGAAGCATAGCAGTCCAACTAAACATTGGTAGAGAAACAGGAAAATGTTAACTGAAAATCTTGCATGGGAAAGGTGTGTGCAAAAAAGCTCCCAAACTTACCAATGAACAAAAGCAAAGTCAAGTCAAAGTTTGCTAAGACCTTTTAGAGAGGCAAGACGATGTTTTGGGCCACGTTATCACTGATGATGAACCATGGGTATACCAATACAGCCCTGAAACAAAGCATCAAAGTGCACAATGGAAATTAGTCAATTCTCGACAACCAAAAAAGTTCCGTCAACCCAATTAAAAGTCAAAACGATGTTACTAACCTTTTCTGATACCAGAGGGATTGCTCACTGTGAACTTGTACCAACTGGATAAACAGTTAACCATGTTTACTACTTGGAAATGCTGCAGAGGCTGTGTGAAAAAGTCAGACAAAAACTACCTGAAGTTTTCACCAGCAACTCATAGCTCTGCATCACAACAATGCACCAGCTCACACAGCACTGTCTGTAAGGAAGATTTTAGCCAGTAAACAAATAACTATATTGGAACACCCTCTCTACTCACCCCCAATTACTCTTTTATTTACCCTAAGATAAAGGAAATAGTGAAAGGAAGACATTTTGATGGCGTTCAGGACATCAAGGGTAATTTGATGACAGCTCTGATGGCCATTACAGAAAAAGAGTTCCAAAATTGCTTTCAGGGGTGGACTAGGCACTGGCGTGTGTGCATAGTTTCCCCAAGCGAGTACTTCAAAGGTAGCTGCAGTGATCTTCAGCAAATGAGGTATGTAGCACTTTTTCTAGGATGAGTTCATGAGAGTAATTAATTGTCAGACCTCCTATTAGAACTTTTTCTAGGGTAAGAGCTAACTTAATTGTCAGACCTCATACAGTCTTAACACTTTTCTATCTCTCAGTTTAGCAGAAAATATCTTAGTTTTTCTTCTTTGAGATTTCCACCTTACACAGGTCCCAGCTTTTGTAAGTTTTACTGTATATTTTACTACAATAAAATAAATAAGTAAATAAGGTATTATCTCTGCCCTAATGGAATTTACAGTTCAATATAATCTAGGATTTTAATGCTATCCCTCATACAGATTCATCTTTTTTATACAACAAACAAACAAACAACAAAAAAAACCAAACCCACAGTTATCTAGTGTATTCTGACTCATAGCGACCCTATAGACAAGACTGGAGTATAATTCTTGTCCTGTGAAAGCACCACATTTAAGAATGAGATGTAATTTTTTTCTGAATTGTGTCATAACAGTACTCATCTGGTCTAATCTCTGCATCCAGTCTTAGTAAGCAAGTGGCATATTCAAACCACCGTTTATAGAATATCCACAGTGCTATATAAAGGATTGGAAACCCTGGTGGCACAGTGGTAGAGTGCTAAGTCTGCTAACCAAACAGTCAGCTGTTCAAATCCACCTGGTGCTCCTTGGAAACTTGATGGAACAGTTCTACTCTGTCCCAGAGGGTCGCTATGAGTTGGAATCAACTCGATGGCAGCAGGCTTGGTTTTACTGATTTTTTTTGTAGCTGTTGTTACGTAAAGAATTAGAGCAATTTTCCAGATAAGTAAAGCCAAACTTGAATTTCTTGCTCAGATTGTAACATTGATCAACTTCAGCAATCTACTTCATGAGAAGATGGAAAATATTTCTCTTCTGTTAGTGTCTATTTATTTTAATTAACTTTTGGTTATTGCGGTTGCCATTTCTAGGAACTTCCAAGAACTTGTTATTGCTGGTTACAGTAAGTCAGTAAAATCAAGTTTGGTTTAAAGAAATGTAAATACACAATGGTTGTGCTGGCAGTTATGAAAGATTTGTTTTGGATACTTTGAAGAATGTACTTCTCCTTCAACCAGACATTTCTTGCAATTTGTAGATGGCTGATTGATGTGCAGTTTTCTCAGCCATAATAACACTGTGACTAAGTAAAATACATTCAGTCTAGTACTGGGACAGTAGGACTTCAAGAAGATTATGAGAAGGTAAAATTAAATTTATGAAAACAATCTTCATTTTGAAAATGTTTATTTTTAATTATCACTATGCCTTAAAGTGAGTACAGAACCCAAGTACACAACCTAATCCCTCATTTAATCTCTACAATTTTGTGAAGACCTTATAATTAACCCCAGTTTACACTTGAGGAAAGTGAGTTAAGTTAAAAATAATTGTCTGGGATTTCACAACTAGTTAAGTGACACAGTTTCACCTTCCCACAGATGCACCCAAGAGCTGATCTTGTTTAGAACAGTTTCTTTTCTTTCCTTACAGTATCAAGGAGACATTGCCTGAAGTTAAAACTGTGTAAACTCATGCCTGCCAGGAGCAAGAGAGCACCTTGGTTCAAAGCTGGTGAGGTTTAATTTTGAGAACCTTCAAGAACAAAAGAACTTGTGTGCTTCTGTCTCTGGCACCTTTAAGAGGCCGAATATTCCATCTGTTGTATCTGTAACCATACTGATGATATGATTGCTTAACTATGGATCAGGGCAGGGGGCTTTCCAACTGAGGGTCCCTCCCTACTCTGCAGATTCCAAAAGTAACTATTCATGTCCAGTTTCTCCTTACCTGTCATTTTAATCTCTGCCAGTGTGTTAGTATATATTGTTAGGTGTTGGTAATTATGAAGTCAGTTAACAAAGTCACCCTGCAGTCTAGAAGGTCTTTTTGGATGTTACTAGTAGCTGTCAGCTGACTTGGACTCTTGGTGACCCACAAACAATGTCTAGAATCATGATACCTTTTCTGTATATCCCCACTGTAAACCAATGTCCCTAACATACAGTAGAATTTGTGGAATGGACAAATAAAAGACTAAATTAAAGTATGTGACAAGGGAAAAGTTAACATTTTGGAATTTACTCGAAGTTGTACCTAACAACCATGGTATATATAAGATAAACGGGAGGGAGAAGGGAATCACCATCTCTGTTGTGGTCATTTGTTCATTGTTCATCTGGGAGCTTTAAGACAGAGACAACACTCCTAACTATTTCACTCTGCCCACCAACCCGTAGATACACACACACAGGCGCACACACACACACACACACACACTCACTCAGTGTCTACTTTGTTGTTAGTTGCCATGGAGTTGATTCTGACTCACAACAGCCCTAAAGGACAGACTAGAACTACTGCACAGTGCTTTCTTAGCTGTGATCTTTTCTTGAGCAGACTGTCAGTTCTTTCTCCTCTGGAGCCCCTGGCTTGGTTCAAACTACTAGCCTTTCAGTTAGCAGCTAAGTGCTTAACCAAAGTGCCACCAGGGTTCTTTACAGAGTCTACTAATGAGAAGAAGAAACAAACAAAAACAGTTGCTGTGGAGTGAATGTCTATTCATGCAATGCTGACTCGTGGTGGCCCTGACTTATGAAGAAGACCCCATGTATATTAGTATACAAAAGGCTTAGGGTTTTCAGTGGCTGATTTTTCAGGAAGTAGATGACAAGATTTTCTTCCAAGATGCCTCTGGCTGGACTTGAATTTCTTTAGGTTATCAGCCAAATACTTTAAATGTTAATCAGGTTTGGATTTCAGTAATTAGGTCAAAAAGAAAAAAAAAATTAAAAAACAGAACTCACTGCCGTCAAGAAGATTACATCCTATACTAGTTATTAGGCAGTTTGGACAACAATCAGCATATCACGGACAATCAGTGTTCTGTGTGCAGGTGGACTTTTTTTTTTTTTCCTTCCTGGCTTGGGGTACCAAGAGCATAGTGGGAGTTAGTGAAGACTGCTGAAGGTGTCCTCGAACAGATAGCAGCCTGAAGTTTTAGAACTAAAAGACCTTTGGAAGTGATTGAATTCAGTTCCTTCCTTTTAAGAAGCACCTGATATCCACCAAGAAGTCACCCCTTAAAGTCATAGGGCTAGTGACCGATCTAGGAGTAAACGCTAGATCCCCTCATTCCTCACCCCAGTAAGTGGTTCCCAGATGTTGGTCATGGATATTGTGCTTTGGTTTGTCATGTTTCCCCAGAAAACTGTAAAACAAGTGAAGTGTTATTTTAATTTATTTAGAATTTCTCCCAATGACTAAGTTAAAATTAAGACATACTAGTCTCTTCACAAGGAGCCTTGGTTGCACAATGGTTAGGGCTCAGCTGCTAACTGGTGGTTTGTGAGTACACTCAGTATTGCCTCAGAAGAATGGACTGGTGATCTATTTCTGAAAAACCAGCCATTGAAAACAACACAGAGAAGAGCTGTACTGTGACACACATAGGGAGGCCATGATTCAGAAGGGATTCCATGGCCACTGTTTTTAAGGCAGTTTTTATATCTTCACCAGAGGAAATAAGGAAGGAAGATAGCAGGTTTCCAAAAGCTCTCCCACTACCTTCTCCCGCAGTCACTCACAGATTTAGAAACATGTGTTCACTTGTGCTATTCATGTCATTGTTCTTTCTGGCCAGAAGTGCATCCACTTTATCAAAAAGAACAGATTATATGAAGTCAAATTATCTGAATTTAAGACACAGCTCTTCAGTTTCTGGATCAGAAACTCTGATCAAGAACCTGACTTCTCTGAGCCTCTGGATCATATCTGTAGAGTGCAATGATGTGCAAAGATACTCCTTACCTCCCAGTAAATGGAAACCACAAGAGGGGATTATAAGAAAAGAGATGGCAAATATATTGCTTTAATATTTACCAATATATCTTCCAGGGAGGAAGAGTAACGTGTTTAGAATAAAACTGCCTCCAGAGAGTAAGTTAAAATAGTTTGGTTGATAACCTGCTTGTGAGGTATACTAATTCTCAACTTTAAGGAATGATTATCACAGATAAAATAAGCCACATATATCTTTGTAAGATTATCTTAGATCAATTCATTCTCATTTTGCAAAATACAGGCCAGAAGTAGTACTTAGGTTTAGAAAAAAATCACAAGAAATGGGCAAAGAAAGGGAAAAAAAAGTTAAGATTTTGAGAAACTCCTAGTAAATATATACTAAATAATGCACAAGTTTTTCCATGGCTGTATACAGCTTACCCAGCATCATTTGTATGGGGTCTGGCAATTAAGTCCACAAACATAATTGTTCTACATGCTACATGCTTCATTGCTGAATATCGTTACGGTCACCTGCGAAGTACTCCCCTTGTGAAGCTATGCACCAATTCCAGCACCTAGTCCACCCTTCAGAGCAATTTTGGAACTCTTTCTGGAATGGCGACTACACATAGTGGCAGGTACTGTGCCAACTTCATGAAATTAATTGTGTGGTTGTCTATGAGGGAGTTTTTAGGCAGTAAACAAATTATTATAACACTCTCCCTGCTCACTTGATCTGGCCCCAGTGACTTTTTTCCTTATCCTAAGATAAAGAAACTATTGAAAGGAAGACATTTTGATGACATGCAGGACATGAAGGGTAATATGACCACGGCTCTGATGGCTACTCAAAAAAAGTTCCAAAATTGCTTTGAAGGGTGGACTAGGCACTGGCATCATCGGTTCATAGCTTCCCAGTGGGAGTACTTTGAAGGTGACCACAGCGGTATTCAGCAATGAGGTACATAGCACTTTTTCTAGAATGAGTTTGTGAACTTCACTGACAGTATTTATACATTAAAGGGCCACATCCGTCAGTTACCTCGTCACAGTCATGAAAATTCTGTTTTCAGATCAGTTTTTCATGGTGTATTTGCATTCCTGCATGTAGAATAATAAGGTAATGAGCAAAAGATATTCATGGAAGATTTGTCTCTCAAAGCAGTATTGACTTCGACTATAATGATGTAGCTGTGGAAGGACAGTGATCTTCCTTTTTAAGTTTCAATGATCCTATTTCTTTCATTAAAGTAGATTCTCCACTTGCAAGTATTTATCAGTTTGGTCAGGGAATCCTGTTACTCTACCTTGCTGCAGAAAAACACATCTTTCACTTGGAGATGGTAAACATTTTTGCTTAAAAAACACTGCAGTAGAGTGGGATCTGACTCACAGCAGCACTAGAGGTCAGAGTAGAACTGCCCCATAGAGTTTCCAAGGAGACCCTGACAGATTTGAACTGCCAACCTTTTGCTTAGCAGCTGGAGCACTTAGCCCTCTACACCACCAGGGTTTCCCATATTTTTGCTTAAGCAAGCTAAATTTAGTAACACATGGTAAAAATAAAATAACTTCATTATGGGAAACTAGTATGAATCTAGGAAAATTGGTAATCATCAAAACTGAAAGGAAGCATGGATTGGACTTGGTGATGCAGAGTAACCATATATTGGATACACTTTATGGTTCTATGCTTCTATAGGATATCATCCTGCTGACCTCTGGCTGGAGGAAGGAGAGTGGGTGGAAAGGAGGGTAAAGAAGACTGTTGGGAGGGTGAGACATATATGGAGCAGAAAGGAACAGTGTGCTGTCACAGGACAGGGAGAGCAGTGGAAGCTGCATATAGGTGAGCATGTAAATATATGTGGGAACGTACATTTTCACTCAGTCATAATAATAAAAAAAATGAAATGAAGCACATGAACATCGAAATCCTAGCCTTTAGTGAGCTGAAATGAGTTGATATTGACCATTTTGAACTGGACAGTTGTATGATCTACCAAGAATGTCAAACTGCAGTAGAATGGGTTTCATGAAAAAGAACATTTCAAGATCTATCTTGAGGTGCAATGCTATCAGTGATAGGACAAAATCCAAATACCTACAAAGAAGACCAGTTAATATGACTCTTGCTCAAATTTGCACACCAACCACTAAGGCCAAAGCTGGAGAAATTGAAGATTTTTACCAACTTCTGCAGTAAAATGGATTAAATGTACAATCAAGATGTATTGATAATCACTGGTGATTGGAATGAGAAAGCTGGGAACAAAGAAGAAGGACTGGTAGTTGAAAAACACAGCCTTGGTAATAGAAATGATGCTGTAGATTGCATCTTAGAATTCGGCAAGACCAGCAACTTCTTTGCAGATAGCTTTTCTCAACAACATAAATGGCTGCTATACATGTGATCCTTGCTGGATGGAATACACAGTAATCGAATTGACTACATCTGTGGAAAGAGATGGTGGAGAAGCTCAACATTATCAGTTAGAACAAGGCCGGGGACTGACTACGAAACAGTCCATCAGTTTCTCAAATGCAAGTTCAAATTGAAGTTGAAGAAAATTACATCCACAAGAGCCAAAGTCCAACCCTGAGCCTATCCCACCTGAATTTAGAGACCATCTCAAGAACAGATTTGTTACATTAAACACCAATGATTAAAGGCTGGACAAGTTGTGCAAGGACATCATGCATAAAAAAAGCAAAAGGTCATTAAAAAGATAGGAAAGACAGCAAAAACCAAAATGGATGCTAAAAAAGTCTCTGGACCCATGTGATTGGGAAACTACATCAGCATGAGTCCAGAAGAACCAGATGGTACCCAGCAACCACCAAAGACAGCCCTGTTGGGGAGCACAGATCCTGATATAGCATGAAAAAAAGAGGTACTCATGTCAAGTACTCTATCACAAGACTAGAATTGATAGCCCAACAGCCTGGAGGGTCCCCTGAGAGAATATCCCCTAGATTGGCTGTTATCCCAGACCTGAAACCAGTATTTAAACCAACAATGCAGACAAAAAATGAACTGGACTTGGGGCACAGAGTGATGCATGTGGTGTATGTACTTTATGGGTTTGAAAATACATAGGTAGAGAGAGAGAGAGATGGGGCTGTCCTACTGGTTTCTTAGAGGGGAGAGGAGAGGACAGAGAGAAGGGGACAAGTGTTGGTTAAGTGGATACTAGAAGTAAAGAATCAAAAAGAAGAGTGTGCCATCACAGAGTGAGGAAAGCAGATAGCATTGCAGAGAGGCAGGTATGGAAAATTGACTTGGATGTAAACTTTCACTTAATCACAATAAAAATTTTTAAGAGGAAGAAGAGACTCTGAAACTTGATCTGGAACCTTAGGTAGCTAAAACGAATGGGAGAAATGATGAAGTACAAGAGCTGAACAGAGGATTTTAAAGAGCAGCTGAAAGAAGATGAAAGTATTATAATGAAATGTGCAAAGATCTGGAGTTAACAAAGTAAAAGGGAAGAACACACTTAGCATCCTGCAAACTGAAAAAAAATAATTAAAAAAAAAATCCAAGCCTCTAGTTGTGGTACTAAAGGATTACATGTGCAAAATCCTGAACAATGCATTAAGCATCAAAGAAGACAGAAGGAATACAGAAAGGCACTGTACCAAAAAGAAGTGGCTGACATTGAGCCATTTCAGGAGGTAGGAAATGATCAAGAATTGGAGTTACTGAAGAAAGAAGTCCAAGCTGCCCTGAAGGTACTGGTTAAAAAAAAAAGGCTCCAATAATTGATGGCATATCAGTTGAGATATTTCAACAAATGAATGCAATGCTGAAGTGCTCATTTGTCTATGCTGACAGATTTGGAAGACAGCTGTCTGGCCAACCAACCAGAAGAGCTCCATATTTACACTTATTTACAAGAAAAGTGATCCAGCTGAGAGTGGAAACTGTCAAACAATAGAATTAGTATCACACACAAGTAAAATTTTGCTGAAGGACATTTAAAAGTCATTGCAGTGGTACATTGATAGGGATCTGTCAGAAATTCAAGCTGGATTCAGAAGAGGCCTTGGGACCAGGGATATCACTTCTGATGTCAAATGGATCTTGACTGAAAGCTGAGAATACCAGAAAGATGTTTACATGTGTCTTACTGACTACGCAAAGGCATTTACTGTGTGGATCATAACAAATTATGAATAACAGTGTAAAGAATGGGAATCCCAGAACATTTAGTTGTGCTCATGAGGAACCTGTGCTGAGACCAAGAGGCAGTCATTCAAACAAAACAAGGGGATCTAAATGGTTTAAACACAGGAAAAGTGTGTATTAGTGTTGTATCCTTTCACCATATCTGTTGAATCTGTACACTGAACAAAAAATCTGAGAAGCTGGACTACATGAAGAAGAACGGGGCATTGGGATTGGAGGAAGACTCATTAACAACCTGGGTTACGCACATGACACAACCTTTTGAAGCATTTACTGATGAAGATCAAAGACTACAGCCATCAATATGGATTAGGCCTCAATATAAAACAAAAATCCTCACAACTAGACCAATAGAGAACATTGTGATAAGCAGAGAACAGACTGAAGTTGTCAATGTTTTCATTTGACTTGGATTGACAATCAACACCCATGGTAGCAGCAGTCGAGAAGTCAAATGATGTACTGTACAGAAAAAAAAAAAAAAAAAAGACACCACCACTGAGCTGGTACTGACTCACAGCAACCCTGTAGGACAGAGTAGAACTGTTCCACAGAGTTTCCAAGTAGTGCCTGTTAGATTTGAACTGTTGACTTTTTGGTCAGCAGTGCAGCACTTAACCATAGTGCCAACAGGTTTTCTCTATTGGGTAGATCCACTGTAAAAGATCTCTTTAAAGTGTTAGCTTGAGGACAAAGATGCACTTGACCCAAGCCATGGTATCTAAAGTCTCCTCATATGCATACAAAAGCTGGGCAATGAATAAAGACCAAAGAAGAACTAGTATCTTTGAATTACGTTGTTGGCAAAGAATATTGCATATACCACTGACTTCCAAAAGAACAAACAAGTCTGTCTTGGAAGAAGTACAACCAGAAGTCTCCTGAGAAGCAAGGAGGGTAAGATATCATCTCATGCGTTTTTGACACGTTATCAGAAGGAGTCAGTCCTGAAGGTGGACATCATGTTGATAAAGTAGACAGTCATCCAAAAATAAGGAGACTCTCAATGAGAAAAATCGACTTAATCACCGTAAACTACAATGGCCTTCTTCATTTTCTGTACTGTGGAACCTGTGCCCCGTAACCTATTGCTGTCAAGTCATCTTGGGCTCATTGTGACCCTACTGGACAGAGTAAAACTGCCTCAAAGGGTTTGCAGAAAGCTCTTGGTGGATTCAAACTGCCAACCAACAGCCTCATGGCACCTAGGCAATGAAAAGTGTCCCATGTATACTTGTTGGATAAATATCACTGCTGATTGGTCTCTGTTAAAAACCAATTCTCTTTTTCACTAGATGGAAGAATTGCATAAACCACTGTGGTGGACCTTGCTTACGGTAGCCACCATTCCCACTTCCTGTTCTTGCTACTCAAAGTCAAAAACCCTCTGCCGTTGAGTCAATTCCAACTCATAGTGACCCTGCAGGACAGAGTAGAACTGCTCCATACACTTTCCAATGAGTGCCTGGCAGATTGAAACTGCCAACCTCATGGTTAGCAGACATAGCACTTAACCACTGAGCCATCAGTGTTTCTGTCCTTGCTATACACATACACACATACAAAGAATCCCATTAACATCAAGTTTGGCTTATGACGTGCCCCATTGTATTAAAGTAAAACTACGCCATAGGATTTTCTTAGCTGTAATTTTCTGTGGAAGTGGATGACCAGGCCTTTCTTCTACAGGATAACTGAGTAAGTTTGAACTGCCAGCCTTTTGGTTAGTAGCTGATTGCAAATCACTTTTGCCAGGCAGGGGCCTTTGATTGAGTGGTATTTAGACATTGCATGGTTCTGGGCTCCTTGGTCATGGTTGGGGCTGATTGATGGGTTGAACCTTGATGAGTCATCCATAGGCCAGGGATTGGTCAGACTGGCCAGACAGCAGCAGCCAATGAGACTCCAGGGGAAGTCCATTGGAGGCTCCAAAAAATAGGAAATGAGAAAAGAATGTGCTCTCAATTATCTACCCAGGCTAGAGATATTTTTGTGTGACCACATGATGGCTGGCTGCAGCCAACTAGTGACAGCAGGGAGGAGGGCCCCATTCTGCTGAGAAAAGCAGAGGGCAAAGATGAAATCTTCATTCTCCATGAGGTTTTGAGCCTCTGACTTCATGACCCATGGAGCCAGCATTCCTCCTAATGGCTGTTCTGTGGGAGTTTCCCCTTACCTTTGGACTGGTCGTGCTATTTTCACGCAAAATATCATGGCTGACACTTGATACAGACAATAGTTAATTGATTAATTACTGGTTGATTTTGGGAGTTGACTGCCAGATGTTCAGAGTGACATTTAATAATAACTCATTCTTCTTGTGCTCATTCTAGCTCTAACAGCACGTCTGACTAACAGCACATCGGACTAAATAAAATGGCATATACACCAAGAGCCTTTCCCATAGAGAGAGGTGGAAGGAGAAACATATGTCTCCCGTCCTATGGCATGCTGGGCATCTCCTGTCTCCTCCCAATCTCCTCCATCCTCTCCCAGGTAAGTTGGGCACCTGGAATGATACTGAGAACCCCGTTTCATCAGAGAAGGAACACCAGGCTTTCTTTGGCTCATTTGCTGCAGAGGTCTCCACTAGCTCTGTGCCAACTTCTGTTTGCCTGGTTCAGCCCTGCTCCTGTTCATTTTGGCTTCGTTTCAGATGGAAATCCAGGGCTGACTAAGAATCTGGCTCATTTTCATTCTGTGTGCATGAAATTGCAGCTTTGTCTCCTTTATCTGGGTTGGATTTCTATTCAGACCCCAATAATTGGATAGACCAGGGTGGGCAAAGGAACGTGAATTTCATCTAAATAGGATAAAAAGCCAATGGATGGTTTTAAGCAGGGAAGCTGGCTTGCAGTAGCAGCTGATCTCCAGAGAACCCTCTTCCTCAGCCCAGCCAGTTTCAACCACTGACCTAGCTGCTTGGTCCTCAGGTCCTAGAGTTCCTGGAGAAGGAAGAAGCAGGGCTTGGGAGTGAAGCTCTGGGTTTAAAGGCTAGCACCAAAACACCCCAGCAAGAAGTCATTTTGGCAACTTTCCTTAATATCTTTCAACCACAATCCCATCCCACGCAGGTGGGGATGGAAGGGGGGAAGTCCAGGCAGAGGAAGGAAGCCAAATCACAGGATTTTCCATTTCCATCCTTAATAAAAAGAGAATAGAAAAAAGTAATTATAAGAATAAGGCAAAAGTGTACTAGTAGTGATCAAATAGGGACATGACTTCATGATAGAAAATAGAAATTTAAGAAATAAGAAAATCCTCAGAGAAACTCCTGGTCCCCAACCCAATCACCCAGAATCCATGGGGGATGAGGGGCATGGCAAACCTACTGTTGCCAAGTTGATTCCGACTCATAGTGACCCTATAGGACAGAGTAGAACTGCGTCATAGATTTTCCAAGGAGAGCCTGGTGGATTCAACTGCCAAACTTTTGGTTAGCAGCCCTAGCTCTCCAATGACGATATCCCCAGAATTTTAAGAATCAGTGAAGGCATCCTGAATATATACCACCTGAAGAGAAATATGTCTGGGGATGTGTTTATCTTCTCCTGGTGTGTGTGTGTGTGTGCTGGATTGGGAAAACCATCTCAACCTTGGGCTTATCTCCCCATAAACACACCATACCTCCTACCTGTTCTTTGTAGGTTAAAAAAACAGTGACATAGGACACTACCAAAATTCAAAAGAGACCTTAAAGCATTCAGTTCAGTTCATAAATCATATGATTTGCTTATTTAGTTTATTAAAAATTGAATCTGAATGAATTTTAAATAAAACTCTCTTTGCAGAGTGTTTTCAGTAAGTGAATAAAGGTGTTGGGTCAAGTGTAATTCTTACTTGAACAACTGCTCTTTCATCAGAATAAACAAGAAATTATCCTTTGTTTAATCACTTAAACAACAAGAGCATCATTACACAATAGTCAGAGTTTGTAACAAGGAAAAAATGACAGTACGCTCAGAATACTTTTCAGAGGTGTGCCTTTGTTAGTCAGGACTAGCCAGGGTGTGGTAGAGCCCACAGTCAGTGTGAAGTTCAAGGTTTATGAAAACAACAGCATTAGAGGACACTACTAGTTCACAGACAATGGAAAACTCGAAAATTAGTGTGCCACACATACTGTAGCTTGGAGCCGGAAACAAAAATGAGCGTCACTGAGAGTTTGGGAGTAATTCTTCTGAAAAAGGCATTTCTTTTCTGCTTAACAATGATATATTTCTTTACACAAATTTGTAGGGCATTGCAATAAAGGCAAAACATTGGCCTGGCTTAAAGGAGCATTGTATTCTAAATAATACAATTGCTTGGGTTTGTCTGAAGACCAATTATTCATGGTGAACATCAACAAATGACCTTGTTTGCTCATTTGGGCATGCAGGGAAAAATTAATGGAATCTGGCTCCTAATTGTCAGAGGAACTGCTTTCTTTACCTTTCCCACACCCAGAAACAAAAGATCCGCTCATGATTTAAAATTGTGGATACAAACAAAATGCTTGCTCCTTCGTTTCTCTGTTTACTCAAAATTATTTTTCTTAAAATTTTTATTTCAATGACCCATAATAAGACAAAGATCTACAGTTAATATTCACCCTTTAACGTCTAACAAAGAATGTAAAGAAAAAAAAAGAGACTATCACAGGAATTTCTCATGATGTTTTGAGGAGGGGAAACTTCACTATTTTTGAATAGCAATGGAATGTTTTTTTACAGGGTGGAAACAGTAACAATGGACACTCAGAAACAGAGAACTGTTCTTTTTTATTTATTAGAAAAATTACTTAAAACATTTTATAAGCAGTTTACGTATAGAAACATTAGTGTGCAGAAAAGCAAGAAGTATTTCTAGTTTTCAAAGTCGTAAGTCAGACAAAAACTTGACTTAAGAATTTTTTTTACATGGAAAGTGCTAAGTGTTTTTAAAAATCTAATGTGAAGAAATATATTTCTTAATAGTCATTTTGTTAGGTGGTTTGGCAACTTGTACTTTTCTTTGTTTTTACAAATATGTTGACATATATATGCATATGTTTTGTATACACTGTTCTTATGTATATATGAAACTATATCAATCATTTAAAAATGTTAAAGTCAGAAAGTACATTTGAGACAGCATCATTTATTCCTTTTAAAATTGTATTGCATTATGCATAGTAAACTTGCTTCATGATATGAAGTAGCAGTTTAAGAAGTAATCAAATTCTTGGAGAAATTCACATAAGACTGAAGGTAGACTGTTGATAGACTCATGGGTATCTATTAGCCACTCATTTCATTTCAATGGTGCAGTGGTTAAAGAGTTCAGCTTCTCACACAACAGTTGTTGGTTTAATCCTACCGGTTGCTCTATGGGAGAAAGATACGGCAGTCGACTTCTGTAAATGTTTAGTCTTGAAAACCCTATAGGGCAGCTCTACCCTGACCTCTAGGGCCAGTATGAATAAGAATTGACTCAATGGCAGTGGGTTTGGTTTGGGTTTGGGTATTGGCTCTCCCCTGTAGTTTATAGAACAAGGACTTGGACATTTTTATGCCAAAACTGCATTAGATGGAAAAAAAAACGAATTCAAAAGTTAACATTTCCTATCTGCAATGCCCACCTTTCCACAAGCTCACACAGCAAGACTTCCGCAGAATTCTTTCCATTTGGGCATTCAGCCTTGGCTGTAATTTCTAACACAGTCTACATTCCAATACTCTGATTAGACGGGCACACAGAAATGAGATAGAGACCAATGATTCCAAGTCTAGCTGGCCCTCAGAATTACACAGGGAACTGTTTATGAAAATTCTAGCATCATATATGCTCATGGGGGGGAAGTATGGAATTATAAGAATTAAAAATTAGGAGTTTCAAACTGCACACATAGAAACTGTTGAATAGGTGTATGTTTTGCTGTATATGTATATTCTCAGCAACAATAATGAAATAAATAAAATCTAGAGGAAAAAAAATTACGAGTCACCTGTTCCCCCCACAAGCCGTTTCACAAAGATATACAACACTAACAGTTTAATGTATGCCTTTACAGATACTGTTTCCACCCCTATAAGCATATATGAGGTCTGTGTTTATAAACATAATACATAAAATATTTGACACTGTTTTTCAGAAAACTTGACTTTTCGTACTATATATGCTACTATTATGCAGCTATTTTTGTTTGTTCATTTCAACCTTTGTTTCTTCACTTAATCTATGTTAGAGTCTAGAGATGTGTTCATTGACTATACTGAACTACAGAGATTCCAGACTAGGGGTTTCTGGCATAGCCAAAAGCAAATCATACAGGATCTTAGCAGGACACAGATGGTACATAATCCCTGTGCTGAAAAAGGGGGATAAAGGAAAATTGTGTCCCCCAAGCACCTTCCCTACTTAACTCACAGTTCCCAAGCAGCCTAATACTCATTTCTGAAGAAATTGATCAAGCACAAAAGAAAAAACAGAAACCTCTTAAAAGTAAAACTGTGTCTCAGCATCCTTGCATGATACTTGTAAGGCAATAGGCATTGCCTAAACCACAGAATTTCCAAATATGTCTTTTAGAGCCTCATTTTAAAATATGAACAGACGGTAAGGGATCACTGAATATTTGAAGAAGTCTTGGTATGACAGACCAAGAACAAAATTCAGAAACAGAAAAAAAAGAAAGAAAGAAAATGATAGGGCACAGAAAGCAGAAGGAGACAAGCTGATATTCTCAAAGTTAGGAGAAAATGTTTTAGTCCATGAGACAAGTTATTCCTGACTATTTCCCCATGTAAAAAGAGGACTACTCAGAAACAAACAGCTGTGGAAAAGTAATCTCTTAATACCAAAATCAAACCAAACCCACTGCTGTCAAGTTGATTTGGACTCATAGCTTGCCCTGTAGGACAGAGTAGAACTGCACCACAGAGTTTCCAAGGACAGCCTGGCGGATTCAAACCGTTGACCTTTCAGTTAGCAAATGTAACCCATATCCACTATGCCACCAGCGTTTCAAGTCTCATAATAGGACAAATAAAACCTACAGTAGAAGAATTGGTAGACAAAGTTCAGGATACATTTTGGAGAGTAAAACAACAAGGCTAAAAGTCAGTTAAGCTAGAATGGTAATACAATGTGAAGTATGTAACCAATGTTATTGAATTTCATGTAGAAATTGTGAATGGATTCTGTTTGGTTGCATATTGCCACCCAAAATAAATTACATATATGTATATACACACACACATATTATATACATGAGGTCTGACAAATCAGTTGGTGCATAGCTTCCCAAGGGGAGTACTTTGAAGGTGATTATAGTGATATTAAGCAATGAGGTACATAGCACTTTTTCTGGGATGAGTTCACAAACTTAGCTGGCATTCCTCATACGTATGTACGTGTGAGGAGCCCTGGAAGCACAGTGGTTAAGAGCTACAGCATACTATGGCTGCTAACAAGAAAAGGTCAGTGGTTCGAATCCATTAGCTGCTCCTTGTAAACTCCCTGGGAGAGTTCTACTTTGTCATATAGGGTCGCTAGAAGTGAAAATTGACTTGATGGCAATGGGTTTGATTTCTTGGTTTCACACACAAATGTACATGGGAAAGACATGTAAAGTAGTAGAAAAGGATGAAAAACTAAGGTCAGAATAGCGATCACCTGTTCAGTTGGTAGAAGTACCATAAAAAAGGGACAGAAAAAAATAGAGGGAGAGGGAAACATCAAAGACAAAACCTAAGAGCATCCCCCAAACTGCAAGGTAAGAATTTTCAGAATAAAAGTCTGTATCAAGTCCTATCAAAGCACATGATGCTTCCAAGTCAGAATCTTCACTGAAACTAATCATTAGGCATGACTGATTGAATCAAGTAAGGCTGATATTGGGCGTCTTTAAGAAATGACCAGTCCTCACCTAAGAAACACCTAATTAACATAAACCTCCAGGTATTGTCTGTCTGGACGCCTTTGAAATTCGGAGGTTTTAGAGATTTTCTTCTCAGGAACTAATGAAAACACCAGATTCTTTGGGTAAAATTAAACACTTTACCTCACACTGTCTGCAAAATTTTATGTCCTTGCTAATGGTAGAAATTAAATAATAATTAACATCCAAAAATTATGGCAGGAGAAAAATAAATGTGCAGAACTAGAACTCTGTTAAAAGACCACACCTGATGGTCTGACAGACTGGAGTGTCCCCTGCAGATACGGTCCCTGGAGTCTGTGTTAGCCCAGGGCAGAAATCAGTACTGAAGCCAACTCTTCAGACAAAGATTGGACTGGACTGGAAGACACAGATGATGCTGGTGAAGACTATGCTTCTTAGCTTAAATATATACATGAGGCTGCCAGAGCAGTTCCTCTATAAAGGCAAGATGAAAGGGTGGAGGAGGACAGGAGTTGTTTGAATGGACACAGGAAGTATAGGGTAGGAAGGAACAACGTTCTATCAAGTGGTGGGGAGAAGGGCGAGAGCAGTTAAAGTTAACACAGCAGTGTGTGTTGAGGGTTTTATATGTCAAATTGATTTGGATTGTAAATCTACTTAAAGCACAATAAACCTTTTTTTTTAATTATTGTTTGTACATTGAAAAGTTGGGACAAGATAACCTGATTATCTCAACATTAAAACTGAAAACCAATATTGCTTCCTGGTACCTACTAACACAGTTTTCATGTAATATTCTATGGATAAAACTATTTGTAGCCTAAAGGTAAAGAAATTTTGTGAGACTCAGCTAATTAGTATAATTTTAAAATTATCAATTTTAAGGTATTCATGGTAATAAAGGAAATTTTCATTGATAGTAGGTGATTAATCATGTATAGGATTGTCAAGTTTCACAAATAAGAAAGCAGAGCACACAGTTAAATTTGAATTTTGGAAAAATATCAGTTTTGTATATAATTATGCATACAATATTTGGGACATGTTTACACTAAAAATATTCATCATTTTTCTGAAACGTGAGTTTAACAGAGCCTCCATATTCTTTTATCTGACAAACCCAGTTACAAGCCACTGGTAAAGTCTGATAACATACCAGCCATTTCTACTTTCTATGTTTGTGCTTTAATGCAAATAGCATAAAATAAAGATCATTTTAGTCTTACTAAACAGAAGCTTTTGCCTACCCCCAAGTCACCCTTTGTATCAGCAGATGCTACTGTATATTGGTCAATTGAAATGCAAACTGAGACTATTATTCCTGGTGAACATACTTCAGAGATTGATAAACTCATGAATAACTGATTAATGGTGAAAAACGATAGGTGGGTTGTAAGTGGCACTATTAGATAAGTAAATCAGTGACATTGGATGCAGGAAAAGAAATAAATGTATAATTATAAGATGCTCTGTGGATTATACAGCATCAGGCATTTCCTTAGGGGAATTTGGTATGCAGGACTTTTTCTAGGATGTATTGAGGCACACATAATCTTATTAGCTACTTCCTAACCATCAGTTTTGTCCAGCTAAAATCTAGTTAAATAAATTTCAGCAGGTCTCTTGAGGAAAAAGAGAGGTCACAAAAAGGCAGAGGGAGAACAGTTTCCTCTTTTGCTTTGGAAATTTGGGGAGAGATTACAGAGTAAGAGTATGTGCTGACTGATTTAGAAATAATGAACAGGGAGAAATGAGGGGAAAAATGGAGTAAAGCACTTTATTTTCTCCTAAATTTCTGAAACAATAGGACCCTTCTAGACAAATGACTGATGCCCTCTAAGGTTTAAGAATGGCTTCAAATATGAAATCAAAAAACTGAAAAGTGAGACCAGCTGTAATTTATAATTGAGATCTCAAAATTCCAGTAGTTATGAACACTGGGGAACAAAAGATTGATCATTTGCTACTTAAAAATAATAGATACATCTCAGCTGTCAACAATGTGCAGAACCATCCTCAAGATGTTTCCATAAGTCACTAACTGAGCTGCACTTACTCTCATAGAATTTCTAATCTTGTTCTCCCTCTTTTCTTCTCTAATGACTTGGCCTCAGACCCGGGACAAGCGAGCCTTTATCCCTCCTTAGTCCAACTCTTTCACCTGGAATAAGAAAATAAAGTAAAAAAAAAAAAACAATTTCCATTGAGTCTGAGTCGATTTTGACTCACCATGACACCTCATGTTTCTGAGTAAAACTTGCTCGACAGGTTTTCAGTGGCTGATGTTTTGGAAGTAGATCTCCAAGCCTTTTCTTCCAAGGTATCGCTGAGTGTACTGAAACCATCAACCTTTTGGTTAGCAGGTGAACTTTTGTACTGTCTGTACCACTCAGGACTTCCTAACCTGTAATACACTCTTTCAAACAGAGGAACACTTCCAATGCCCTCCATCTAACTCACTGAGTAGTGAGAACCCAGAGCTGTTCTTCACTTCCATCTTTTCATTATTCTACATAAAGATTAATTTTGCTGCAGCCTGTCAATGGATAAGACTGTAATCAAAGGATTACCATATTTTTATGCAAATAATGCTCATCTTCCACATTTCTTTGCTGGGTGCACCCACTGGCCCCCACCCCCAAGACATTTACCTGTTTTGTGCTACTTTTTAAAACTTAATTTATGAAGATGCCTGAGGTAGGGGAAAGCAAAGACTGGCAGTAAAACACAGACTATATAGGTGTTAAAATGAAAGTTTTGTTCTGAGTCAATACTACAATGTAACAACTTGTAATTTTGATATGTTGATCTTCATCTTTCAAGTTTGTGAGAGAATCTTGTATTTAAAAGATCAAAGGTTTATGTAAATTGAATTTTCTTCCATTGAGGGAACAAATGCAAAAAAATTAATGATTGGAAAGACACCAATGTATGTAAACAAGTGAAACCCTGTAAGTTGTTACAAACAGTAACAAAATTATAGAAGAGCAGTGTCACTACAGGTTATCATTAAAAAACAAACAAACAAACAAACAATTGCCATTGAGTCAGTTCCAACTCATGGGGGCAATATGCATAAAGAGTAGACCTACACCAAAGGATTTTCAATGTTGTGACCTTTTGGAATTAGATCACGAAATCTTTCTGTGAAGTCTCCTCTGAATGGTTCAAACCACCAGTCTTTTGTTGGTGGCTGAGTGTGCCATCATGTTGATTCTGACCCATAGGGACACTTTAAGACAAAGTAAAACTGCCCCATGGGCTACAGTCTTTATGGAAGGAGCCCTGGTGGCACAGCCATTGAGAACTTGGCTGCTAACTGATAGACTGACAGTTCAAACCCATCAGCAGTTCCACAAAAGAAAGATGTGGCACTCTGCTTCCCTAAATATTGAAGCCTTGGACACCCTTACGGAATAGTTCTACTTTGTCAAATAGGGTCACTATGAGTCAGAACTGACTCAATTGCAATGGGTTGTTGGTAATCTCTGTGGGAGCCAATTGTCAATCTTTTCTCCCTCAGAATGGCCAGTGGGTTTGAACTAAGGTTTCTTAGCAATTGAGTACTTAACTGTTAAGCTGCCACCTCTCAGATAATAGCAAAGATTTATACAGCATATATATATATATGTGTGTGTGTGTGTGCCACATAATTGATATCTTTCCTCAATGAAACTGTCTTTGGTACAGTTTGTCTGTGATTGGAGGCTTGTTTGTTGCTGTGATGCTGGAAGCTATGCCCCTGTTATTTAGGTACCAGCAAGTTCACTCATGGTACAGAAGTTTTAGCTGAGCTTCCAGACTAAGACAGACTAGGAAGAAGGACACAGCAGTCTACTTCTGAAAAGAATTTGCCAGTGAAACTTTATGACTAGCAGTGGAACATGTTAGTCACAGTGCTGGAAAATGAGCCCCCTCAAGATGGAAGGCTCTCGAAAGATGACTGGGAAAAGCTGTCTTCTCAAAGCAGAGTTGACTTTAGTGACATGGATGGAGTAAAGCCTTCAGGATCTTCATTCACTGATGTGGCACAACTGAAAACAAGAAGAAACAGCTGCAAACATCAATTAAGAATCAAACATGAGATATATGAAGTATGAATCCAGGAAAACTGGAAATGGTCAAAAATGATATGGAATCCATAAACATCAATTTACTAGGCACTAGTGAGCTGAAATGGACCAGTACTGGCAATTTTGAATCTGACAATTATATGGTCTACTATACTGGGAATGAAAACTTGAAAAAGAATGGTGTCACCTTCCTTACCAAAAAGAACATTTCAAGATCTGTCCTGAAGTACAATGGTGCCAGTGATAGGATAACATCCATACGCCTACAGGGAAGGACAGCTAATGTGACTATTATCCAAATTTGTGCACCAACCACTAAGGCCAAAGAAGAAGAGACTGAAGATTTTTACCAGCTTCTACAGTCTGAAATTGATTGAACATACCATCAGGATGCATTGATAGTTACTGGCGACTGGAACACAAAAACTGGAAACAAAGAAGAAGTATCAGTAGTTGGAAAATATGGCCTTAATGATAGAAATAATGCTGGGAATTGCATGATAGAATTTTTCAAGACTAGTGACTTCATTGCAAATACCTTTTTTAACTAACACAAACGGTGACTGTTCATGTGGACCTCACCAGATTGTATGCACAGGAACCAAATTGACTACATCTGTGCAAAAGACAATGGAAAAACACCACGTCAGCAATCAGAACAAGACCAGATGCTGACTGTGGCACAGATCATCAGTTGCTCATGTGCAAATTCAAACTGAAACTGAAGAAAATTAGAACAAATCCACAAGAGCCAAAGTATGACCTTGAGTATGTCCCTCTTGAGTTTAAAGACTATCTCAAAAACAGATTTGATGTGTTGACCACTAATGACCAAAGACCAGACAAACTGTGGAATGACATCAAAGACATCATTCATGAAGAGAACAAGAGGTCATTAAAAAGACAGGAAAGAAAGAAAAGATAGAATTGGATGTCAGAAGAGACTCTGAAACTTGCTCTTGAAGGTTGAACGGCTAAAGCAAAAGAAAGGAATGGCGAAGTAAAAGACCTAAATAGAAGATTTCAAAGAGCAGCTCGAGAAGACATAAGTATTATAATGGCATGTGCAAAGAACTGGGAATGGAAAATCAGAAGGGAAGAACACGTTCTGGATTTCTCGAGCTGAAAGAACTGAAGAAAAATTTAAAGCGTCGAGTTGCAATAGTGACGGATTCTACAGGGAAAATACAAGATGACTCAGGGAACATCCAAAGAATATGGAAGAAATACACAGAATCATTATACCAGAAAGACCTGGTCAGTGTTCAGCCATTTGAAGAGCTAGCATGTGATCAGGAACAGATGCTAGTAAAGGAAGAAGTTGAAGCTGCACTGAAGGCGCTGGCAAAAAACAAGGCTCCAGGAATTAATGGAATATCAGTTGAGATATTTCAACAAACAGATGCAGCGCTGGAAATGCTCACTTGTCTATGCCGAGAAATTTGGAAGACAGCTACCTGGACACCTGACTGCAAGAGATCCATATTTACAACCATTCCAAAGAAAGGTCATCTGACTGAATGCAGCAATTACCAAACAATATTGTTAATATCATATGCCAGTAAAATTTTTCTCAATGTCATTCAAAAGGACCTGCAACAGCATATCAACAAAGAATTACCAGAAATTCGAGCTGGAGTCAGAAGAGAACATGGAACCAGGGATACCGTTGCTAATGTCAGATGGATCTTGACTGAAACAAGAGAATACCAGAAAGATGTTTACCTGTGATTCATTGACTATGCAAAGGCATTGGACTGTGTGGATCATACTAAATTATGACTAGCATTGTGAAGAATGGGAATTCCAAAACACTTAATTGTGTTCTTAAGGAATCTGTACACGGATCAAGAGGCAGTCATGTGAACAGAACAAGGGGACACTACAAGGTTTAATGTCAGGAACAGTGTGTGTCAGGGTTGTATCCTTTCACTATACCTTTTCGATCTGTATGCTGAGCAAGTAATCTGAGAAACTGGATTATACGAAGAAGAACGGGGCATCAAGATTGGAGGATGACTCATTAGCAACCTGCATTACACAGATGACACCATCTTACTGGCTCCAAGTGAAGAAGATTTGAAACACTTACTGATGAAGATCAAGGACCACAGCCTTCAGTATGGATTGCACCTGAACATCAAGAAAACAAAAGTCCTCATGACTGGACCAGTAAGCAACATCATCATAAATGGAGAAAAGATTGAGGTTGTCAAAGATTCCATTGATTCTACAATCAATGCCCAGGGAAGCAGCGGTCAAGAAATCAAAAGATACATTGCACTGGGAAAATCTGCTGCAAAGGACCTTTTTAAAATATTGAAAAGTAAACAAGTCACCTTGAAGACTAAAGGGCACCTGACCTAAAACATGGTATTTTCAATCACATCATGTGCATGCAAAACCTGGACAATGAACAAAGAAGAACTGATGCCTTTGAATTGTGGTGTTGGAGAAGAATGCTAAATTTATCATGGACCACCAAAAGAACAAACAGACCTGTTCTGGAAGAAGTACAACCAGAATGATGGCAAGATTGCATCTTACTTTGTACATGTCAGGAAGCATAAGTCCCTGGAGAAGGACATCATGCTTGGTAGAGTGGAGAGTCAGCAAAAATGAGGAAGACCTTCAACAAGATGGATTGACACAGTGGCCACAACAATGGGCTTAAGCATAAAAACGATTGTTGACATGGCACAAGACTGGGCAGTGTTCCATTTTGTTGTGCATAAGGTCTCTGTAAGTCAGAACTGACTACACAGTACCTAACAACAACACAATTTCAGAAGTATACTAGAAGAATCCATTTCATTAAAAGCTTGAAATTTTTTTCACTTAAAATAAACTTACATGATAGTAGTTTCTTTGACATAATCTTATTTGAGAGGGTGTGGCTAAGGAGGAGCAAGCTAATATTCTATGTAAACACATTCACTGATTTTGTATTTGCTTTACTTTAACAAGTTGTTTCTAACAGTATTTACTTATTTTTTCACACCAAAGCACTCAAAATACACTTTTCACCATTAACAGTCACTGTATCATCATAGGTTGCACCTAAATAAATCATTTCTTTACTCCACTACCTTTTAACACAATTTTTTTGTACCAGATTATTCAATGAAGGATATAGATATCCCATAAACCCGTTGCTATCAAGTCGATTCTGACTCACAGCAATCCTATAGGACAGAATAACACTGCCCCACGTAGTTTCCAAGGAGTGCCTGGGGGATTTTGAACTGCTGATCCTGTGGTTAGTAGCTGTAGCACTTAACCACTATACCACTAGGGTTTCCATCTATCTGTCTGTCTATCTATCATCTACTTGTCTATCTATCTAACGCTTTAGGTGAAAGTTTACAACTCAAGTTAATTTTTTGTACAAAAAACCATACACATACTTTTATGTAACACCAGTTGTAATCCCCAAAATCTGACAGCAGAGTCCTTTCTACCTCAGCTTTCCTGTGTCCCACCAACCTGCTCCTGTCCCCTTTGTCTTCTCGTTCTGCTGTTGGTCAAGAACTGCCCGTTTGGTCTTGTGTATCTGCTTCAACTAAGAAACACACTCTCCAAGAGAATTATTTTGTCATCTATAGTCCAGTTTAATCTTTGTCTGAAGACTAAGCTTTGGGAATAGTTTTAGTTCTAGATTAACAGATCATCTAAGACCCATGGCTTTGAGTGTTCCTCCGGTCTCAATCAAAACATTAAGATCAGTCTTTTTACATGAAATTTGAGTTCTCTACCACAATTTTCTCATGCGCTGTCAGGGACTCTTGTCAAGGCAGTCACTGGTGGTAGCTGGGCACCATCTACTTCTTCCAGTTTTAGGATGATAGAGTCAGTGACTTATGAGGTCCTTTTATCTCTTGGAAAATCCTGGTGGCACAGTGGGTTAAGTGCTATGTCTGCTAACTGGAAGATCAGAAGTTCAAATCCACCATGAGCTCCTTGGAAACTCTACGGGGCAGTTCCACTCTGACCTCTAAGGTTGCTATGAGTTGCACCCGACTTGACCGCAGTTTGTTTGGCTGTTGTATTTTTTTATCTCTTGGGCTAAATATTTTCCCTGTGTCCTCAGTTTTTATCATTCTGCCTTGCTACATGTGAGACGGGACAGACTGATGATCTTAAGTGGCCACTTACTAGATACTACTCATCAAAGTGGGATGCAGAATATTTTCTTAAATTCAAATGCCTAGATGCCCCCACAAAACCATGGTTCCCAGACCCCAGCCCCAGCTACTCTGTCCTTTGAAATGTTTGATTGTATCATTTTAGATTTTTATATTTAGGTCTTTATTTTGGATATGGTATGAAAGTCTTGTTTCATTTTTTTTTGCAGATGAGTATTTAGTTATGCCAGTACCATTTGCTAGAGACTGTCTTTTCCCCAGTTTATGGACTTTGTGCCTCTGTCAAATATCAGCTGCTCATAAGTGAATGAATTTCCATCTGTATTCTCAGCTTTGTTCCACTAGTCTGTGTATGTGTTGCTGTACCAGTACCAGGATGTTTTGACTATCGTGACAGTATAATTTGTTCTAAAATAATGTAATGTGAGGCCTCCCACTTTGCTCTTCTTCATTAACACTTCACTTATCCAGGATTTCCTTCTTTTTCATATGATGTTGGTGATTTGTTTTTACATCTCATTGAAAACTGTTGTTAGAATTTGGGTTGGGATTGCAATGAATGTGTCTATAGATTGTTTTGGTATAACTGACATTTTCACAATGTTGAGTCTTCCTATCCATGAGTAAGATAAGTTTTTCTGCTTATGTAGGTCTCTTGGCTTCTTGCAGTAGATCTTGTAGTTTTCGTTGTACAGATCTTTTATGTTTCCAGTTAGATTTATTGCTAACTATTTCATCATTTTAGAGGGCATTGTAAATGGTATTGATTTGATGATTTACTCTTTGAAGTTCTCTTTATCAGTGCAGAGGAATCCAACTGATTTTTCTATGTTATCTTGTATCCTTATACATTCCAGGAATCTATTAATTCCAGCAGTTTTGTTGTACATTCTTTGGGGTTTGATGCATATTATATAATATCATCTGCAAACAGGAATAGTTTTATTTTTTGTCTACCATTTTAGATGTCCTTTATTTTTTTTCTTGTCTTATCGCTCTGGCTAGGACCTCTAGTAAAATTTTGAATAATAGTGGTGCTACAGATCATTCTTGTTTGGTTCCTGTTATTGAGGAGTATGCTTTCAGACTCTATACATTTAGAAAGATGTTGGCTATTGGCTTTGTATAAAGGCCCTTTATTACAGTGAAAAATTTCCTTCTATTCCTATTTTGCTGAGGTTTTTATTTAGAATGGGTGTTGGACATTGTCAAATGCCCTTTCTGCATCAGTTGATAAGATCATATGTTCCTTATCTTTTATATGATTTATGTGATGGATTACATCAATTATTGCTCTAATGTTGAACCATCCTTGCAAAACTAGTATGAATTCTAATTGGTCGTGGTGGATGATTTTTTTGATACATTGTTGAATTCTATTGGCTAGAATTTTGTAAAGGATTTTGTGTCTATTCCATGAGGGATATTAGTCTGTAATTTTCTTTTTTTGCGGTGCTTTTACCTGGTTTTGGCTTCAGGATTACGCTGGCTTCAGAGAATGCATGGGAATAGTCCATCCTTCACTATGCTCGGCAATATTTTTGTGCTACTCACATAACTCTTCTCTGAAAGTTTAGTAGACTTCTCCAGTGAAGCTGTTGGTTCCAGGGCTTTTTTTTTGGTTGGAAGTTTTTAAATTATGTCTTCAGTCTCTTCTTTTGGTATAGGTTTATTTAGGTTTTTTTCTTTGGTTGTGTTTGCTTAGGCAGGTAGTGTGTACCAAGAAATTTGCGTCTTTCCTCTAGCTTTTCAAATTTCAAATGTCGGAATACCATTTTTTATGGCATTGTGTTCTATTTCTCTTAATTTTGGTTCAGTCTGTTGTGATATCAACCATCTTGTTTCTTATTTGAGCTACTTGCTTTCTCATCTATTTTAATTTTGTCAGTATGGCCAATGGTTTATCAATTTTGTTGCTTTTTTCTGAAGAACCAGCTTCATGTCCTGTTAATTCTTTCAGTTGTTTCTCCATTTTGCATGTCTTTCTGATCTACTTTTTATTATTTCCTTTCTTCTGGTTCCCAAGGGCTTCTTTTGCTGTTCTCTTTCTGTTTGTTCATGTTACAGGTTTAATGTGTTGATTTTGACCCTTTCACATACAAACACTGAGAATCATGGCTCAGCCAACTGGATACACAATCTTAACCACCATTATGTGATTTTCTAATTGTATCAACCCTTCCACATTTATAAGCTAGCATTGATATGCACAAAGAATGGTCTTAGTTTTGCCTCTTTGGACTAGCCAAAAACCTAAGCCTGATTTTTTCATAGCTATACATCAGCTGTTTCAAAGCTGTGATTTTGTAGTCTTTCAGTCTCCCAATTAAACATCCTGATGTATTTAGCCAAGCCAGCCAAACTACTGCTGATATCACACACTTTGAATTTCCATTACCACTGTGGCCGCTGTCTTTTAATAAGCTCCCCTTTGCATGCAGAAAATATAATTTTCCGGTGTGACCTGATTGAGTTAACTGCCTTCTTCATTCTGGATATAATAGTTTTAGTAATGTGGCCCAAGGTCAGTATAACTTTGCTAAGAGCCATATATCACTGTTGATTCATATTTTCCTCACAGTTCACTAAAATTGCTGAGCTAAAGCTCCTCCAACCTCACTTATTCAAAATTTTTTAAGACTAAGTTTCAATAATTCACTGTATTAATTGCATCTGAGTAAATTCAGCCCAGTTGTCCAGATCTGGCTGTCATTCACTTTTACACTATACATCTAAAGAGCTCCATATAACCACCCAAGTCATTAATAAATGTGACAAGCAAAGGGCCAAGGACAGAGCCTGCCCTTGATTATGAGTATTTGACATTTCTTGATCATGATCATTCATCCAAGGCTCAATCTATCAAAATGTTCTTTCCTGTAGCTCACATTTATCTATGTTATCATCAAAAATACAAAAATATAGCACTATTTAATCTTCATGTGGGAGACCTTCTCAAATATTTTGCTAAAGTCCAAATGCCCTGGGTCTTCAACATGCCCCTCATTGTTGTTAGGTGCTGTTGAGCAAGTAACGACTTCTAACAACCCTTTCCAGAACAGAATTAAACACTGCCAGTCCTGCACCAACCTCACAAGCATTTTTATGTCTGGGCTCATTGTCACAGCTCCTGTGACTCCATCTTCTTAGGGGTTGCCCTCTTTTTTGCTGACCCTTTTCTCACCAAGCATAATGTACTCCTTCAGGAACTGGTCCCTTCTGAAAGTGGGACCAAAGCACATGAGAAAAACTCTGACCATCTTCATTTCTAAGGAGCATTCTGGCTACATATCTTTCAAGACAGGTTTGTGCATTCTTTTGGCAGTCCATGGTATAATATATATCAAAATCCTTCACCAACGCTATAATTCAAAGATGACAGTTCTTTAGTCTTCCTTATTCATTATTCAGCTTTCCCATGTATATGAAGCAATTGAAAATACTATGGCTTGCATTAATCACACTTTAGTTCTCAGAGCAACATGTTCACTTTTTAACACTGAGAGAGGTCTTTTGCAGCAAATTTTGCCCCATACAATGTGCCATTTGGCTTCTTGACTGGTGCTTCTATGGGCATGTAATGTGGCTCTAAGTAAAATGAAATCCTTGAAATGTCAATATTGTCCATTTCATGATGCTTTTTATGCATTCAGTTGTGAAGAATTTTGTTTTCTTTATGCTGAGGTGTAATCCACACTGAAGGCTATATCTGGTGATGTTCATCACTAAGTGCTTCAAGTCCTCTTCAGTTTCAGCAAGCAAGGCTATGTCATCTGCATATCGCAGGTTGTCTGTGAACCTTCCTTCAATCATGATGCTGCTTTCTTTTGCTATAATCCAGTTTCCTGGATTATTTTTTCAGCATTAGATTGTATAAGTATTGTGGAAGGCTACAACCCTGATGCACACCTTTCTTGATTTTAAACCATGCAGTATCCCTTTGTTTTGTTCAAACAACTATCTCTAGTTCTATGTACAGTTCCCTTGTAAGCATAGTTAAGTTCCATAATTTGTTATGGAAAGCGAAATGCCTACGCATAGTCAACAAAACACAAGTAAAAAATCTTTCTGATATCTTCTGCTTTCACCAAAGATCCATCTGATATCAGCAACAATTTCCCTCCTTCCATGTCCTCTCCTAAATCTGACTGGCCTTTCCCTGTCAGTTAACTACTGCAACTGTTTTTGAGTGATTTTCAGAAAAATTCTACTTGTATGTGTTACCAGTGATATTGTTGAGTCATGTCCACATTTCATTGGATCGCCCTTCTTTGGAATGGGAACAACTGTGAATCTCTTCTAATCATTTGGCCAGGTAGCTGTAGTAGCATAGATAAGTGAGTACTTTCAGTGTTGTATCCATTTGTTGAAATATCTCAGTTGGTACTCGATGAATTTGTAGAGCATTGTTTTGTTATTTTTTATTTTTTTTATTTTTGCCAGTGCCTTCAAAGCTGCTTGGAATTTTTCCTTCAGTACCATCAGTTTTTAGTCATATGCTACCTCCTGAAATGGCTGATGTCCACCAGTTCTTTTCTGTACAATGAATTTGTATATTCCTTCCATCTTCTTTCGGTGCTTCCTATGTCATTCAATATCTTGCCCATAGAATCTTTCCCTACTGTGTCTTGAGGCTTGAATTATTTCTCCAGTTCTTTCAGCATGAGAAATGCTTAATGTGTTCTTCCCTTTTGGTTTTCTTATTCCAGATCTTTGCACATTTTATTATAAAACTTTGAAATCTTCTGTTCAGCTCTTTTACTTTGTCTTTTCTTACATTCGTTTTACTTACTCACATCCAAGAGAAAATTTCATTGTCTCTCCTAACATCCTTTTTGGTCTTTTCTTTCTTTCTTGCCTTTTTAATGACCTGTCTTGTATGACATCCTTGATGTCACCCTACAACTGATCTGGTCTTTGGTCATTATTGTTCTATGTGCCAAATCTGTTTTGGAGATGGTCTCTAAATTCAGGTGGGATATATCAAGGTAGTACTTAGGCATTTTTGAACTTGTTTAATTTTCTTCAGCTTCAACTTGAACTTGCATATAAGCAATTGATGGTCTGTTCCACAATCAGCCCTGGCCTTGTTCTGACTGACGAACTTCTCCATTGTATCCTTGTATAGAAGCAGTAGATTTTATTTCTGTGTATTCCACCTGAATAGGTCCATTTGTATAGTTACTGTTTATGTTGTTGAAAAGATATTTAGAAAAAATTGGCCACTGGTCTTGCAAATTTCTATCATGCTATCTCTGGCATCATTTCTATCAACAAGGCAATATTTTCTAACAAATGATCCTTCCTCTTTGTTTACAACTTTCACATTTCAGTTACCAGGAATTATCAATGCAAATGAATAGCATGTTTGATCAATTTCAGACTCAAGAAGCTGGTAAAAATCTTTAATTTCTTCATCTTTGGCCTTAGTAATTGGCGGGTATACATAATTGAACTACAAAGCAAATCCATCTTGTGTATTATTTTTGTCCCTATACAAAATAAAATAAAACAGAAAACATTGCTGTTGAGGTGATTCTTACTCATAGTGGCCCTACAAGACAGAGTAAAACTACCCCATAGAGTTTCCAAGGAAGGCCTGGTGGATTTGAACTGATGACCTTTTCGTTAGCAGGCATAGCACTTAAGCACTGTCCATCCAAATTTCTTAAAGACCTGTCTAAACTTTAGTTGAATGGGGAACCTCAAGACAGACTTCAGACTTCAGTACTGAGTTTTTAAAAGTGTGTCTGGGGCCTTACTGTTGGAATTTCTCCAGTCTCTGTCAGACCAGCAAGCCTGTGTGTGTGTGTGTGTATTTGAATTTTGTTCTACATTTTTCTCCCACTTTGGACTCACCACTGTGACCCCTTCCAGAGCAGTTGGTGTACCAGCTACCATCTAGTTGTTCTGGGTTCAATCTGGTAAAGGCTGTGGTAGTTGCGTTACGTTAGTTCTTTGGACTAATCTTTCCCGTGTCTTTGGTCTTCTTCATTCACCTTTGCTCCAGCTAAGATGGGACCAGTAGATGTACCTTGGATGGCTGCTTACAGGCTTTTGAGACCCCAATAGATACTCACCACAGTCAGATGTAGAATGCTTTCTTTATAGGCTGTGTTTTACCAGTTAACGGCACTTGGCTTGGCTTACCAGTTAAGCTAAATGTCCCTTAAGACTGTGGCCCCTAGCATTCAACCCAGTAGCTCAGTATTGCAGAGTGCTTGGATATGTCTGTGAAGCTTCTTTGACTTTCCCATGGTCCATTTGTGCTAACTTCCCTAGTATTTTGTATTGTCTTACCTTTCACCAAAATTATCACTTATCTTCTATCTCTCCTCCTTTGTAATCATCATGGATTGTTTCTTTCTGTGTGGAAGGATTTTCATGTGTTTTTGTAACAGTGGTCTCATATAGAATTTGTCCTTTTGCAGTTGACTAATTTCACTCACTGTAGTGCCTTCCAGATTCATCATTGTTCTTTATTGCTGTGTGGTATTCCATTGTGTGTATGCACCATCAGCTTTTTTTTTTTTTTAAACGATTCATCTATTGATAGGTTCTTAGGTCATGTCCATCATTTTGCTATTATGAATAATGTGAACATGGGTGTCCATATGTCTATTCATGTCACAGCTCTTATTTCTCTAGGAGATATTTCTATGTTCCCAGGACTAGGATTGCTGGATTGTATTTCTATTACAGATTTTTCAAGGAAGCATCATGCTGTCTTCCAATATGGTTGTATCATTTTAAATGCATAAGAGTTCCAGTCTCTTCAATATGTGTTATTATCTGTTTTTGTTTTTGTTTGATTCATAACAGTAATGCCAAGGTGAGATGGTATCTAATTGTAGTTTTGGTTTGTATTTCTCTAATGGCTAGTGATCACAAACATTTCTTTATTTGTCTGTTAACCATCTGAATGTCTTCTTTGGTGAAGTGTCTGTTCATTTTCTTTGCTCATTCTTTAAATTGGATTATTTGTCTTTTTACTCTAGAGGTGTTGGATTTCCGTACAGATTTTAGAGATTTAACCTCTGTCAGATGCATCATAGACAAAAAAAAAAATCTAGTCTATAGGTTCTCTTTTGACTCTATTGGTGAAGTTTTTTGGTGAACATAAGTCTTTAATTTGGGGCCAGCCAAGCCAAGTGCCGTCGAGTTAGGTAATTTGGGGGGAGATTCCATTTATCTAGCTTGTCTTCTAGTATTTCTGTATTGTTAATTATGGCTTGTATGCTACATGCTTTCATTTAACAGTTTTTGCACAAGTAGTTCAGTGACATTCTTTATATTGTCTCACCCTTTTCATTGCTTCTGCTTTAATTGGTTCCCTCCCTCTGATTTAGAATCATTGCCCCCTAATTTCTCATTCGTGACTTAAAGAGTAACTGTTATTCCATTGGTCTCACACAGATAACTTTTTTAAAAAACACAATGCTTAAGGATGTTATTCTTTACTTTTTGAACTAAAATGTTTTGGTTGTTGAAAGATGATATCAAGACATAGCTTAGTTGCAATGTTTGAAGAATCTCCCAGGGTAATAGTCTCAGAAGTTCCTACAGCCTTGATGGACCCAGTAAGTCTGATTCTTTAGATATCTCAAATTCTTTTCTGCATTTTCTTCCTTTCTGTCAGTATCCATCTACTGTGTTCCTGCTTGAAGTATTTGGTTATGAAATCCAGGCACCATTCAGCTCTTCTGGTCTCATATGAGAGGAAATAGTGATTAACAGCAGACTGTCTCATAGCTCACTTGTTTCTCTGATTCTTGGGTTTTGTTTGCTCTCCATCATCTAGGATTTTGCTACACTGTGTTAACTTTATTTTTATATATTTTGAACATGCTGTCATTATTTTAAAGGGATTCCAGTTTTTTAAAGGAAAAACATTAGTTCTATTTTTCAAATCTACTTTTAGAATTTTAATATCATTAGTTTGTAATAATTGTTGTGAAGCTTTTTAAAGGAAATTTCTGCATTATTAGCTTTATGTGATGTTTGAGAGGCCTATAAATCTATCTAAAATCAGGAAGCAGGAATCTGTTTACAGTTTCCAATTGACAGATCAATCAGTAATTTAATGCTGGACAATCTTAAAAATAGATTGGTATGTGTTAAAATTTTTGCAGTGCCATTATATTCCAAAGTGAAAATCTGTGCAGTAGAATTGAATGGCATTATTTTATAAAATTAAAAATGTGAGTGAGAAAAAAACTCAGTGACTATTTTTATATAAACCTAAATGTGTTTCTAGTGACACATTTTCCTAGACTAAAAACACCATCATCTTTGTCTTTGAATTCATATGGACAAACCAGTTGATAGTGCAATACACGAAAGTTCACTAGTGAATAAATGAATGAGTGTTGCTGATCACAATAGAAGGAGGTATGTGGTCTAGATCTTAGAGACATATAAACATGCTCACCCTGAGATGAACTGAAGACAGTGAAAAGCCTACATCTGTGCTTGAAGGTATCAGGTAATTAAAGTGAATACATAAATCATTTTTACATGGAGAAGAAAGCAAAATATTTACTCCAAGAAATGTAATACTTAATATTATCATAATATGTAGTAGGATCATTTACATGTTACAGAATACAAAATCCTGAAGTCAACTTATGCCAATTAAAAATTTAATAACGTCAATCTTATTTTAAAAAGAATAAGCTGGCCTTGTTTTCCTGGAGAGAATATTGTTACTTTATCTTTTATTTATTTATAGAATTCCACCAGAAATTCTTGGTCTAATATTACTTGGTAATTTTCATCTCCTATTGAACTATCAATATTTCTTCTAAACAGTTGCATTTTACAAGGAAGAAAACTCTTAAGGCAAATGATTCCTTCCCTCGTCACCACATTATAAAAAAAGAACAGGAACTGTTATCTGCTTATTTTTGTTGTTTTCATTTCTTGTTTTGTCATTATATTTCTTTGTCTGCTTTTTTACTGATTTTTTTAATCTAAGCAATTACTATGGTTTTAGATTATTGTTTACCATGCTAGCCTATATTTTAGGGAACTGCAGAATATATACCACATGATGGAAATCAATTTACTTTGTAGTAAGTTATTTACCATTAGTCATCTGTCAGTTTGTCATACTGTGACAGCTTGCACATTTCTATGATGCTGAAAGTTTTACCACTGATGTAAGTATTGCTTACATCAGTAGTGTCACCCATGGTAGACAGGCTAGACTAAGAAAGACTAAGAAGAAGGACCTGGAAGTTTACTTCAGAAAAAATTGGCCAAGAGAATCTTATGAATAGTAGTGAAACATTATGTGATATAATGCCAGAAGATGAAATCCTTATGTTTCGAGGCACTCTAAAGACAACTGGGGAAGAGCTACTTCCTCAAGTAGAGTCAACCTTAACGATGTGGATAGAATAAAATTTTCATGACCTTCATTTGCTGTTGCCACACAAATCAAAATGAGAAGAAACAGCTGCAGACAACAATTATTAAGCAGGATGTGCAATGTACACAAAGTATGAATCTTGGAAAACTGGAAGTCATCAAAAATGAAGTGGAAAACTTGAACATAGATATCCAGGGCATCAATCAGCAGCAATGGGATGGCCATTTGGCATCAAACAATCAATCATGTGGTATACTATGACAGGAATGACAAATTGAAGAGGAATAGTGTTGCATTTTATCATCAAAAAGAATATTTCAAGATGTCTCCTAAAGTAAATGCTGTCGCTGATAAGACAATATCCATCCATCTACAAGAAGACCAATTAATAGAACTACTGGTCAAATTCACATACCAAACACTAAGGCCAAAGATGAAGAAATTAAAGATGTTTATCAACTTCTGAAGTCTGAAAATGATCAAACATAACTGATTGATAATGCAAATGTTAGAGCAAAGGACAAAATATCAGTAGTTGAAAAATAAGGCCATGGTGATGAAAGTAACAGTGGAGATCACATGATAAAATTTTGCAAGACCAAGGATTTATTCCTTGCAAACAGCTTTTTTTGACAGCATAATCAGTGACAATACACATGGAGCATGCCAGACGAATACATGGAATCAAATTAACTACATCTGTGGAACAAGACAATGTAGAAGCTCAATGTAATAAATCAGAACAAGACCAGGAGGCAACTGTGGAATGGCCCATCAACTGCTCATATGCAAGTTCAAGTTGAAGCTGAAGAAAATTAGAGCACATCCACAATAACTATGACTGAGAGTACCTCTCACCTGGATTTAAAGACCACCTCAAGAATAGATTTGATGTATTGAACACTAATCCCAAAGACCAGATGAGCTGTGAAATGACATTAAGCACATCATATATGAAGAAAGCAAAAGGCCATTGTAAAGACAGACAAGATAGAAAAGACAAAAATGTATGTCAAAAGAGACTAAGAAAATTGTGCTTGAATGCTGAGTAGCTAAGGCAAGTGGGAGAAGTGATGGAATAAAGAGCTGAATAGAATATTTCAATGAGCATCTCAAGAAGAAAAAGAACTATAATAAGTGTGCCAAGACCTGAAGTTATAAAACCAAAATAGAAGAACACAGTCAGCAATTCTCAAACTGAAATAACTGCAGAAAAATATTCAAGCCTCGAGTTGCAATACTGAAGCATTCTGTGAGAAAGATATTGAACGACACTGGAAACATCAAGGGAAGATGGAAGGAATACAGAGTAACTGTACCAAAAACAACTGTCTGACCATTTCAGGAGGAAGCATATGACAGAGAACCGAGGGTACTGAAGAAAGAAGTCTAAGCTGCACTGAAGGCTTTAGCAAAAAACAAAGCTCTAGGAATTCACGGAACACCAGTTGAAATATTTCAACAAATGAACATGGTACTGGAGGTGCTCACTTGCCTATGCTATGCAAATGTGGAAAATAGCTGTTTGGCCAATGATTGGAAGAGATCCATATTTTTTTCCCATTCTGAAGACAGATGACCCAACAGAACATGGAAATTATAGAACAATATCATTGGTATCACCCACAAGTAAAATTTTGCTGAAGATCATTCAAAAGTGGTTGCAGGAGTACACTGAAAGGTAACTGCCACAAATTCAAACCAGATTCAGAAGAGAACTTGGAGTGAGAGCTGTGATTGCTGACATCGGATGGATCTTGGCTGAAGGCATGAAATACTAAAAAAAGTTTGCCTGTGATTGACTATGAAAAGGTATTCCACAAATTATGGATAACATTGTATAAAAAGGCGATTCAAGAACACTTAATTGTGCTCATGAGGGACCTGTCCATAGACCAAGAAGCAGTTATTGGAACAGACCAAGAGAATGCTGCATGGTTTAAAGTCAGGGAAAATGTGTTTCAGGGTTGTATCCCTGGTTATACTTATTTGATCTGTTATGCTGAGCAAATAATTAGAATGCAGCATTAGAATTGGAGGAAGACTCATTAACAATCTGCTATATGCAGATGACACAATCTAGTTTACTGAAAGTGAAGAGGACTTGAAGAACTTAAACTGAAGAAGATTAAAGAACACAGCCTTCAGTATGGATTACACCTCAAGATGAAGAACATGAAAATTCTTCCAAGCAGACCAATAAGTAACATCATAATAAACGGAAAAAAGATGGAAATTGTCAACGGTTTCATTTTACTTGGATCCATAACCAGTGCTCATGGCAGCAGCAGTCAGGAAACCAAACAACATATTACACTGGGCAAAGCTGCTGCAAAAGATCTCTTTAAAATGTTAAAAAGCAAAAATGTTGCTTGGAGGATTAAGTTGTGCCTGACACAAGCTGTGATATTTTCAGTCACCTGATACGCCTGCAAAAGTTAGACAATGAATAAGGAAGATCAAGCAAGAATTGTCATCTTTAAAAGGTGGTGTTGGTGAAGAATATTGAATATATCGTGGACTACCAGAAGAACAAACAAATCTTAGAAGAAGTACAGCCGGAATACTCCTTAGAGGTGAGGATGACAAAAATTCATCTCATATATTTTGGATATATTATCAGGAGGAATCAGTGCCTGGAGTGGAATATCATTCTTGGTAAGTAGAAAACTCACTGCCACTGAGTTGATTTTGACTCATAGCAACCCTACAGGACAGACCAGAACTGTCTTATACAGTTTCTAAGGAGCGCCTGGTAGATTCGAACTGACAATCTTTTGGTTAGCAGCCATAGTACTTAACCACAATGCTACCAGAGTTTCCCAGTAAAGTAGAGGGTCAATGAAAAAGAGAAAGACCCTTTCTAGGTGGATTAACATAGTGGATGCAACGATAGGCTCAACCATAACAACTATTGCTAGGATAGTGCTAGTCTGAGCATTGTTTCATTCTGTTGTCCACAGGGTCCCTATGAGTTGGAGGTGACTTGATGGCACCTAAGAAGAACAGCAAGATATAGAACATATATTTTACCTTGGAAAGTTTAATGTTTTTATCTGATGATCTTCCTATGAATTTCTTTTCTCCCCTGCCCCACCCTATCCCAACAAACTCTAGGTTACTTACACACTTAGTTCTGGCTTCAGTAAATTACTTGCCATGTGTTCCGTCTGTTTGGAGTGAGTTTCACAGGACTACCTTCCCAGGTTGGCAGTTTTAATAGACCATAAAGTTAGTAGAATAGGACATTGTGCAGGTTCTATGTCAATTACTTTTAAAGTAAACATCTTTTAACTAAAAGGAGCCCTGAGCCAATAGAGCTATTTGATTTTAAAAAATGATTTTGAAAATTAGAAGAAAGTCTTGGCTTATTTTCCTTAATGGCCTAACAACTCAAGTTCATTACCTTGTCAGACTGAGGAATTTCATTGTGGATAGCGTTTAATCAAATAAGACAATGCATGTTCTTTTAAATATTTTTTTTTATTTATCTCTTATTAAGAGGAATTTCACATAGGAAAGAAAGTGAATTTTTAGTGGTTACATTAGTTTTCGTGCTGCTGGATATAAAGAGCTTTTACAGTACAACTGTTCTCTAAATATTTTTTCTTCTCAGTTAATTTGCAAATTAACAAATTAAGATTCTAATATTTTTCCCTTCTATTTCTTTTTTCCTCTTTTCATTTCCTTTTTGAAATAAATGAAAAGGTCGTGACTCCTAGATAAGCTGATCATGTTTGTTATGCTTATCTTTAAGACAATAAACTGTTCCTTTTCCAATATGAAACTATTAGAGTACAATTCACAGTATTACATGATCCATAAAGGCAAAGACATCCATAGAAAAGGCAGTCCCGAAAGAATATGTTCTGATTGTTACTAATATTATGTTGAGGAGTTTCTGGATAGAACAGTGAACTCATTACTCCACTGTCTCCTAAGAAGCTAGTGATTCATACCCACCCAGGAGTGCCTCAGGAGACAGACCTGGTGACCTGCTTCTGAAAGGGCCACAGCCTTAAAAACCTTTTGGGGCACTCCTACTCTATACACACGGAATTACCATGACTTGGAATCAACTCAGTGGTAATAAATAACAACAAATGTGATGTCGCATTTCCTATTAGATATGGGTGAATATACTTTATGTATTAGACTCATATTTTAAAGAACAAATTCCAAAGAAAGAATATGAACACTTCTAGAAAATGAAAAAAAAATTAACAAACACGCTTTACACACATACACAAAGGACAAGGACTAAAATAAAAGTAAGTTTCAAATATATGAAAAAACTTATACAAAAGGTCTATGGGAAAAGTTGAGGTGTTAGCAGTGAGTGTCACCATCAGAATTGGGCTCAGGTAAAGGAGATTTTTGTTGGCCAATGAAAGAAAGCCCTTATCTTCAACTGATAAACATGCAGATACAAAGAGATTGCTTACAAGGGGTGAGTGAAATGACAGGAGTAATAATAGTAATGTTGAAATGGTGCAAGTAGTAAGTAATGGCATCAGAGTGTAACTGCAGGGTGGATGATGGCTAAACCCAAATCCATGGCCGCCCGGTATGTCAGAGACTAGGAACAGCCAAAGCTGATTCCTAGAGGCGGAGGTCATACACCTCCACTTTCAAACTTTCTTTTCACCAGTTCTGACACAGGTTACCACCGTCCCCACCTCAACCCTTTGCACTCTCTACTTCTCTTCCGGACTTCCTAATTCATTGCCCACACAACTCGCTGCACTCACAGTTTGTTACTAGGTAACAGGCTACGTCTCAGGACCAGGAAGTGTACAGGTCAAGTTTCCTTTCTTCAGTTGAGTACAGGCCTCCTCTCAGCCCTGTAATCACAGGCTTCTCTCATACTCATCAGGACAGGCTCCTCTTGGCCCTGGTGTCTGTCACCTGCTGCCTTCAATGCAACAGCTCTTGACCACCATTACAGCTCTTTAAGATTATTTTCCTCCTCTGGTGGCTTTGGCGTAACAGTTACCACTATGGCTGCTAATCAAAAGGTCTACAGTTCAAATCTACCAGGCACTCCTTGGAAACTCCATGGGACAGTTCTACTTGAACCTATAGGGTTGCTATGAGAGGGACTCAGCTGAAAGGCAATGGGTTTGGTTTTCACCTCCTCTGTGTCTTCTGCTTCTTTCTTTCTCCGCTCTTCTTGGTTTTTTTTGTCTGCCAAACCTCGGTGGGGCTGGTTGCTTAAATATACAAACTCCTTGTCACTTTCAAGGCGTGGTACCCATGCCTTGAACTGACCAATCCCTTCTCCTCTGTCAGTAAGCCACAGAGTAGACAGGCTTGGACTAAAACTCACCTTATTTGCACCATCTATTGACTGGTTCCTGCAAGGTGCACACCAGTCACAGGATAAGCTGGGGTCCCAAACCAGACAAAAAGTATCACACAGAGTTGTTGACAACTTACCCAGGAAATGTCAATCAACCAGGACAAAAGTAACATATCATCTGAGACAGAAAACTTGGGCAAAGGTCATTCTTCAGGGATGAGGAAGAAAATTTCTCAAGCTGTTTTTCAAAAGAATCAGGGCAAAGGGCAGCATCAAGGAACTCATTTTGCCACAGAGTAGTTTATTAAAAGAAGAAATAACATCTATTTTGTGATCACTTTAGACATCCACATAACTCAAGAGATTCCCGGTTAGAAAAAAAGGGAGAGATAATGAAATTAATGTAGATTGATGAAACAAATCATTTACAAATTAACAAGTTTTAAAATATTTTTACAAGAATCTATGAACTGCTATGCAGTGGTTTAAAAAAACAACAAAAATAGCTCATTTGGGTTTTAATTTAATTTTCTGACCTTAGTCTCTGTGGAAATGTTAATGGCCTGAAAGCAAGTATCTAGATTGACGCTAATTAGATAATTATTTTCTCAAAGAGAATACCAAAAGAGTAAACAACAGAAATTCTTTGAACATCTGATACACATATGGAATCCCTGATGGGTGTGGATAATTAACATACTTGGACTGTTAACTGAAATACTGGAGACTGAAGTTAACTGAGAGGTGCTTCAGAAGAAAGGCTTGGTGATCTGCTCTGAAGAACTGGACATTGAGAACCCCACAGAGCACAGCTCTACTCTGACACATAGTTTTGGGATCAACGTGAGGGCAACTGACTTAGTGGTTCTGACCACAAGGCCCCAGCCCACTGCTCTGGTCACAAGTCCAGGAAGCCAGTCAAAGATGGGATTTTAAAGTAATTATTCCAGAAATTCTCCAAGGGATCTTAACCGTGGTTAAAGTGAAGCCAGTTCCTTGAAGAAATGTTACCTGCTGCTTCTAGAACACCGTGCAGATACTCCTAACTTGACATGTAATTGTTGAATGGCTTGGGCTTTGAGATAACAAAAGTTTTTGTTTTTGTTTTTTTATCATTGTTTTTTCTAGTTTGATGATGGGATTTTATATTTAATAATTAGCCACTAAATGATACTTTCTTATATTCTCGCTGTATTTTCAGTAACAAGATTTCTTTTCTCGTACTGACAAAGATCGAGAACAATTTTATCCTGGAAGACATGCAGGGTTCATGTGAAGCCAGGGGTAGCTTTGTTAAGCAGTTAAAAAACATTTTATAGATACTCAGTTTTCATTTCTACCCTCTAAGAAGCAGTCCATTACACTTCTTTCCAGATGTTAAGCTTTTTAGTCATCTGGTGCTGCTCTAACAGAAATACCACAAAGTGGATAGCTGTAACAAAGAAAAGTTAATTCTTACACAGTCCAGTAGCCTCAAATCCAAATTCAGGGTATCTGCTCCAGGGGAAGGCTTTACCTCTTTGTTAGCTCTGGAGGAAATCCTGTGTTGCACCAGTCTTTGGTCCGAGAGCATCCTGGCGCAGGAACTTCAGGTCTGAAAGACACGCTTTACTGCTGATGCTGCTTTCTTGATGCTGTGAGGTTCCTAACTCTCTGCTTGCTTGTAAAAGGTGGTGAAAGCCACATTCCAGGAAAACTCTCTTTACATGGAAAAAGGAGGTGATTTCAGGAAGGGTTTTACAGTCTCACCCTAATCCTCTTTAACATAAATCCAGTCTGGTGGTGGTGATTAACCACAGGCAGAAATCAGGATTTATAGAATCAGAAAATCACAAAATGGGAGTTAATCATGCGACACTAGGAACCACTGGCCCAGCCAAATTACTACACACATTTTTGGGAGGACACAGTTGAATCTATGCCATCAAGATTTTAATTTTTATTCTGACACTCAGAAACTGAATTACTCTTTAACAAATATTAGACTTTTAAATAAACTTTAAAAATAAAGAAACACATGTCAGTCTTTCCACAGCCTACTTGAGTTTTTCATAGCTGAGCTACTGGTATCAATTAACCGGATTATATCTGATGTCAATTTTAATATGTCTTTTTCCAACAGGTAAACTGAAAGAAATTGTCAAAAATTTGCTTCCTGTTCATTCTTAGTTAGTTCAAGACAGATAAACACCTAGGAAAGTACAAATCTTCCTTTATGATGTAGAAATTAATGCAACATAATTTGCAATTTTTCTTTATTCCCTTACAGTAATTACTTTGGAAATATGTCATTTCTGTAATAGCCCTAAATTATAAAATGATTTGAGAAAAAAATCAAGTAATTCACTTGAAAGCCTCTAATTAAAGAAGCTGAAAATGTAAATAAGATTAGGGAAAAGTGACTGGTAGATTTTCTTCTTCCTGATTAAAAAAAAAAAATCAACCAAATCTTTTGAGACACTGAGGTATTCTAAAATGGCAGCATTAAAATGCCAAAAAATGTACAGTATTCATGAAATTGTTAGCTGTGGTTAGGTGCCACCAGGTTGGTTCCAACTCACAGCAACCCTATGAACAACAGAACAAAACATTGCCCAGTCCTGTGCCATGTGCACAATCATTTTTATGCTTAAGCCCATTGTTGCAGCCACTGTGTCAAGCCATCTCATCGAGGGTCTTCCTCTTTTTCGCTGACTCTCCACACTACCAAGCATGATGTCCTTCTTCAGAAACTGATCCTTCCTGACAACATGTCCAAAGTATGGAAGATGCAGTCTTGCCGTCTTTGCTTCCAAGGAGCGCTTGGGTTGTACTTCTTCCGGAACAGATCTGTTTGTTCTTTTGGCAGTCTGTGGTACATTCAACATTCTTTTCCAACACCACAATTCAAAGGCATCAATTTTTCCTCTGTCTTCTTTGTTCATTGTTCTGCTTTCACATGCAAGTGATGCTATTGAAGATACCATGGCTTGGGTCAGGTGCATTTTAGTCTTCAAGGTGACATCCTTACTTTTGAATACTTTGAAGAGGTCCTTTGCAGCAAATTTTCCCAGTGCAATGTGTCTTTTGATTTCCTGATTGCTGCTTCCATGGGTGCTGATTATGGATCCAACTAAAATGAAATCCTTGACAACCTCAGTCTTTTCTCCATTTATGATGAAGTTGCTTACTGGTCCAGTGGTGAGGATTTTTGTTTTCTTGATGTTGAGGTACAGTCCATACTGCAGGCTGTGGTCCTTGATCTTCATCAGTAAACACCTGAAATCTTCTTTATTTCCAGCAAGTAAGGTGTTGTCTGCTTAACACAGGTTGTTAACGAGTCGTCTTCCAATCCTGATGCCTCATTTTTATTTGTGTAATCCAGCTTCTCAGATTATTTGCTCAGCATACAGATTAAAAAGGTATGGTGAAAGAATACAACCCTGATGCACACCTTCCCTGACTAAGCTATGCAGCGTCCCCTTGTTCTGTTCACATGACTGCCTCTTGATCCATATACAGATTCCTTAAGAGCACAATTACGTGTTCTGGAATGCCCATTCTCCACAGCATTAGCCATAGTTTGTTATGATCCACACAGTCAAATGCTTTTGCATAGCTGATGAAACACAAGTAAATCTCCTGCTGGTATTCTTTGCTTTCAGCCAAGATCCGCCTGACATCAGCAATGATATCCCTGTATTTGTATTTGTTCAGTTTTACTAGATGGATCTCCATCTCCTTTTTCAAACTAGCAAGGTAGACCAAAGCTTACAACTTCTTGTAAAGCTCTTGTTGCTGTCAAGTCAATTCTAAATCATAGTTATTGCATAGAACCAGGTAGAACTGCCCCATATGGCTTCCAAGGAACAGGTGTTGCATTCCAACCACTGACTTTTTGGTTAGCAGTTGAGCTCTTAACCACTTCACAACCAGGGCTCCAGTGTATAACTAAAAAGTAGTAATTAAGTCCTAGAAAACAAAAAGGAAATGTATTTCATCTCACAGAAAATGTCTTAGTTCTATTTTTTATTACATCTGCTTTAAACATGTTTTAGGCTAAGAGATTTCACCACTGGGACTTTTGTTGCATATCTGAGGTTCTTGAGTGAAGTCCACCAGGCTCTTACTGGAAACTCTTTAGGGCAGTTCTACTCTGTCCTATACGGTCACTACTAGTCGGAATTAGCTTGATGGCAATGGGTTTGGATTTTTTTGGTTTGAGTGGTACAAACAGTTCATGCCCGACTACTATCCTAATGATTTGCACATACCCAGTGCTGCTGTGGAAGACAGCATTGGTTAACTGCTTCTGTAAAGATTAAACCAAGAAAACCCTGTGACAGTTCTGCTCTATAACATAGGGGTCACTGTGAGTTAGAACTGCATCAACGGCAAAGAGTTTGTAGTTGTTGTTATGACACATTTGCCAGTATAACAGAAGTAAAACTGTTTTTCCCTGGTCCCTGGATGGTACAGTTAATATGCTCAGCTGCTAACCAAAAGCTGAGAGGTACAATATCACCCAGAGTTGCCTCAGAAGAAAGGCCTGGCAATCTACTTGTGAATTATCATCCATATGGCACCCAATGAAGCACAGTTCTGTTCTGACATACATGGCGTCACCATGAGTTGAAATTAACCCACTGAAAACTTGGACTGATGTCTTGCTATCAGGAACTCCCTGGGACAACCTATGGGCCAAGATGCTGTTCAAACCTAACCTTGTCTGGTTTCTCACCTTTTCCAAGCGTATGGCTGGCCAGCCCAAGCGTGTCCAGCATTGAAACCTATTAGTAGTCTACACTAGCAACAATGACTGAAAACACTCCGGGTATTTGTTAGAGAATAAAAAGTTTATCCTGCTGTGACTCAATACTTATCAGCAACTCTGTTGAGACAGATCATATTTACAGTGGTAACTGTCAGGGATTCACTGAAAGCCCTCCTGTAGGCAGAAGTGCTGTATACTTGGATGGCCATTGTGTGCTCCATAATCCCCCACGGAATTCTTTTCAGACAATACTGAACCTGAAATTAGTCAATGACAAAGAAAATCTGTTTCATACTGATGTTTTCTTAATAGCTCCCTAGGTCTGTCTCTCTGTGTTGCTTTCTCTTTGACAATGAAAACCTAGGGTTGCCATACTTTTCCTTGTTTTATGCAAACTCAGCAATATCTTTAAGAGAGAATCTGCTGGAAAAGTGTTGTAGAAGATCTTGATCAAATGTACTCATTAACCGTTGTTAGTGTTAGATTACTATTATGCTAAGAGCTACATTCTATGCCAATGAAAATGTATCATTTGAGTAAAATAATTAGGTGTGTACTCACAGGCACTTATTTCCTTAGATAACAAAGCACTGTCTTTTGCCAAATGCTTTTCTTAAGTTAGTGCGTGGACCCTCCTGTTTCTGGGTCTCATTTGAAGTCATTCTTTTCCATGATGACAACTTACAGTGCTAAAAGGAAAGAAGAGGCTCATACGGGTACCAACTTAATATTTGCTTATGATAATTATTAATATAGAGCTACAAGTCAGCTCTACCTTACAGTTAGTGCCAACTCTTCTTGATCAAAAGGACTAGAGGGTAGATATCATTAAAAACTGGCTTTGTCCCTTTTTCATTTATTTTCATGTGATCGTTGGATCATTTCTTACTCGTTTCTTCCCTACAAACTATGGCTGCTATGGACACAGCAATGGGATTCTTCTGATGGCATCAGTGAAGAGAAAATCAGTGAGGCAAATCAGAACCAGAACACAGTCAGGTGTGGGGTTTCTTTTCATCAGAATATCAGATGAAGACATTAATCAGTTTATATGCTTTGAACCTTCACAAATCGTGTTGAATGTTATTTTCTTAAAATGTTAATACTTCATTGTTATTGTTGTCATTGTGTGCCATCGAGTCAATTCTGACTCATAGAGACCCCATGTCATAGAACAGAACTGCATCATAGACTTTTGTAGGCAGTAATCTTTGTGGAAACACATCGCCTGTCCTTTTTTCCTGAGGAGCTCATAGGTGGGGTTGAATCACTGATCTTTCAAGTTAGCAGCAAAGCACTTAACCACTGAAGCACCAGGTTTTACTAACTAAATTTTAATAATCAAGAGTAATGTTAATACAGAAGAATTATATATCTGGGACAGAGAAATATGTTCTGTTATTTTTTTCCTTTGTGAAAACGTGTGTAACAGAAGGTTTGCTAATTTACTGTTTTGTCATGTTCAATTCAGTGACACCAGTTACATCAGTCCTATTGTGCAGCCATCACCAATGTCCATTGCCAAATTTTTTATCACTGTAAACAGAAACTCAGTGCTTCTCAAACAAACAAAAAAAAATTAATCAAAGGAGCACAAAAGAATTGTTGGTATAAAGTGTTCGGTAATTATCAGAATCTGAATAAATGTTCAAATGCATACGAAGGCCTGATGGCAAGAAGTAATGACAGAATAATAAGTATTTAAGCATAATCATGTACCTACTGGCCACTTAGAAATACTACTCAGTCCCCATGCTAAAAATCATGCCGACTTATTTAAGTCATAGAGCCATAGAGTGTAATGGTTAATGAGGGCTGTCGAACAACACTAAAACCCAACTCACTGCCATTGACTCATAGTGCTCCTATAGAACAGAGTAGAACTGCCCCATAGAGTTTACAAGGAGTGCCCAGTGGATTTAAACTGCTGGCCTTTTGATTAGCAGCCATAGCAACTAACTGTTATACCATTAGGGTTTTGCCACTTTTGGCTACATGACACCAAGCAGATTATTTAACCTCTCTGTGATTCATTTTCCTCAGTTATAAAATGAGGTGTACTACTTATCTATTAGGAGTCCTTGGGTGGCACAACTGGCTAAGCACTCAACTACCAGCCAACGATTGGAGGTTCAAACCTATTCAGAGGTACTGTGAAAGAAAGGCCTAGCAATCTGCTCTGAAAGTTTATAGCCATTGAAAACTCTATGGAGCACAATTGTGCTCTGCACACATGCCATCACCGTGAGTCAGTATCTACTCACCAGCAACTAACAACAACTTATCTGTAACTTCAAAACAAACCACATGAGAACTTGTGGCTTAGAGCAGGAAACACTTTTTTTTTTTTAATTTTTTATTTAATATAACTGAGTGAAAATGTACATTCCCGTGTAAATTTACATACCCACCTATATGCAGCTTCCACTGCTCTCCCTGCCCGGTGACAGCACACTATTCTTCTCTGCTCCATACATGTCTTGTTCTCCCAACATTCTCTTTTTTCCCTCCTCTCCACCCACTCTCCTTCCTCCGGCCAGAGGTCAGCAGGATGACATCCTATAGATGTATAGAACCATAAAGTGCATCCAATATATGGTCACTGCATCGCCAAGTCCAATCCATTCCTGTCAAAAACGTGGACCTTCGTTATGATTTATGGTCAAGGGCAGCATCAGGGCAAGGGGCCATGCTCCCAGGGGAACCCTGAATCCACTGGACCATCAACTGAGGTCTTTTAGTGAGAATCTCAGGGTGCAGCCCTTTTTATTCTTGTGTTACCAGTGAGACTCAACTTAGTGAGCTCCATCGCGGCTATCACTGGTGGTGGCCGGGAACCATCCACTTCTTCCAGTCCCAAGTCGATGTAGGCACCCACTGATGTCGGTCTCTTTGTCTTCTGGGTTGTCTTTCCACCATGTCATTTTGGTCCTCGGTGAGCAGCCATTCCTGCTGAGTTGGGACCATTTGCTGTGCCCTCGGATGGCAGCTTGGCAGCTTTTAAGACCCCAGACGCCACTCACCAACATGGGGTGCAGAGAGCCCTCTTAGCAAAACACTAGTTGTGCCAAGTGACCTCGCTTTCGCCTAAGAGCATGGTCCGCCGGCCCCTGCCCCAGCTACTCTATCCTTGCAATATTGGGTTAAGATGGAAGGAGTACTCAAGTTATGCTGAAGTCCACTTAATGTTGTTCTTGTTTCTAATGTGTGCAATCACTGATTTCTCCAAACCAGATTTCTAGCAACTATCTAGTCTAAACCTTCCCTCCATTCCCTCCCTCCCCTCCCTTGCAGCTGTCAAAGAGTCTTTTCTTCTATACACATCTGTTTTTGAGATCTTATCGTAGACGTCTCATACAATATTTGTCCTTTAGTCGCTGACTACTTTCACTCAACATAATGTCTTCCTGTTGATGCTTTCTCTGTTGTTCTTATTAGTCTGTTCTGGGACACTCTTTTTTGTGAGTTGATTTTTCACCTTTTTCAGAGCTGGTTTTATGGTTGTTGAGACTCCTGTGTTACATTTCTTGAAATGATATGATACATCTTTGTTGTGCTTTGCAGCTGCCCCTATGATCCCCCTTAATAAACTATATATAAACCCAATTTTAATTACTACCAGTCTGGTCATTTTCCTCTCCATCTGGAAGGACTATAACAATTGTAGTACATCCCTCTTTTTAATATGATGACACCATAGTTTTCATGATGATCACTGGATTGCTTCTTTCCTTATCAAAGCTGTGAGTGGCTTTGGAGCCTTCCCTAACTGAGTAGAGTTTTGAATAGTAAAGTCGTTCTAAAATATAAAGTTAGTGGTTTTGTTCTTCTAAGCCAGAGCCAAGAACTTCTTTCAATATTTCTTGTAGTTTTGGTTTGGTTTTTACAAACTCTCTGAGTTTCTGTTTATCTGGGAATGTCTTAATTTCATTTTTGTATTTGAAAGATAGTTTTGCAGGATATATAATTCTTGGTTGGAAGTTCTTCTCCTTCAAGGCTTTGAATGTGTCATGCTACTTTCTCTGTGCCAGCATGGTTTCTGCTGAGAAATCTGACGAGAGCCTACAGGGTTTCCCTCTGAATGTTAGCTTTGCTTTGAGTCTTGCTGCCTTTAAGAGTTGCTGCTTATGTTTCATTTTGTTGAGCTTGATTATAGGATGTCTTGAAGTCTTTCTTTGGAGATCTATATTGGGTGGCATACGATATGCATCTGAGATGTCTATATTCTCTTCCTTCATGATTTCTGGGAAGTTTTCTGTCAGCAGCTCAGCAACGATACTCTCTGTGTTCTCAGATGTCTCACCCTGTTCAGGGACTTCAATTAATCGAAGGTTGTTCCTCTTAATAGAGTCCCACATGCTTCTTAATGTTTCTTCATTTTTCTTGTTTCTTTTTTCTGATTTCTGCTCATAGACGCTGGCATCAGTAGCTCTGTCTTCCAAGTCAGAAATTCTTTTTTTATTTGTTCCATTCTGTTTTCTTGGCTTTGCATTGAAGTTTCTATGTCTTTGATTTTGTTCTTGATCTGTTGGATTTCAGAGTACTGGTGTTCCATCAGATCGAACATCTTATTTAATTTTTCATTTTGTTCTTCTGCATTTTGTATAAGGTCTAGAAGGGCTCTGTATATAATCATTTTGTATTCACTTTCTGATGCTTTCATAAAAGTTTCTTCATCTGGAAAACTCCTTGGTTGCTTTGTTTGGGAGCCTTCTGAAGCCATGGCTGATCTCTTGTATGCCACAAGTGTCTGTTGCTTTTTGGGACTCATGTGAGTATGTAGAGGCTGGAAGAGGTACTGTGAGGATGAACTGCAGATGTTTCTCTAGGCTGTCTTAAAATGTAAAGCAAAAGATATCTGACCACTTCACAAGTCAGTTAGGTTTTCAGATATAGAGGTCTCTCTTCTCAACTGGTAAAGTAAGTGCCACTATATCCAACCCCAGATGATACAAACTAGTTCAGAATACAGCAATGCTACTGCCCTGTTGGCCTCTGCTGACAGGGCCTAGCCTTAGAGGACACTGCGTAGAGTACTGCTTTTCTGATAGAAAAGCACTCTCCTGTGGGCAGGCTCTGGCTCCCAAGCTAAGAATTAGGTCCATCTGCGGCCACCATATCCAAGATGGCGCCTCCACACAGGGAGCAGACAGAGGGGCTAAAGGTGCCGAGAGGTAGTGATTCCTCTGATTCTGTTGCAGGACCCCCAAAGCAGGTGGCACTAGGTAAATTACTGCTTTTCTGTCAGAGAAGCACTGTCCTGTTTGCAGGCGCTGGCTCCCAGGCTAAGAATGAGGTCCCGCTAGAATCTCCATATCCAACATGGCGTCCCACACACTGACTGTGAAACTCCGTACAATCGCTGCTGAGACAGATATAAAACGACAGGCTCAAAGTGGCTAGATTAACAGAGTCCCAAGCCTGGCTCTCAGAATGTGGGAATTTCGTCTGCCTGTCCCCCCAGCAGGGTGTCTGAGTCCAGCTGCCGGGCAAGACCCAGCTCTGCCTGCCGGCCAAGACAGAGTTAAAAAAAGTCAAACTGGTGCGTTTACCTTCCGTCCGTGAGAGCCGGGGCTAGCCAGGAGCGGGAGTCAGCGTAAGAGAGGAGGTTTTTCACTCAGTAGAATGAAGTCCAAAGTAACAGACCTATGCTGTGTCCTGGGCTGATTAGGTGACCAGAAGGCTCCGTTTAATTATCAGTTCAGGTCTTGGTTTCCAGAGGGATATAAGGAGATGAGTGCTTAGTCCGCCACCTTGACTCCGCCTCCAGAAACACTTCTTATCAAGCAGCTTCTTTGGGCCAGGAATTCTGGAGACGCTTAGCTTGGGATCTCTCATGAGGTTGCAGTCATGTGTGGGTAGTTTATAGCTACTGAAGGATTTGTCTGGGGGAAGGGTTCCTGAGTTGGTTCACTTGTGTGGTGCATGACTTGTCGGCAGGGAGCCTCTGATCCCCGCCACTTAGGCTTCTCCATAGTCTACCTGAGTCTCCTCACAAAATGATGACTGGCTTCCCCCAGGCTGAGCATTCTGAGGGAGCAAGCTGGAAGCTACAATACTCCTTATGAGCTGGCCTCAGAAACACCACTCTGCCTCTTCTGCAACATCCTGTTGGTTACACAGTCAGCTCTAGTCATTGCGCGAGAGGGTAACACAGGGCATGATTATAAGGAGGTGGGGACCACCGAGGGCCATCTTGGAGTCTGACTTCCAAATGGGCCATGAAATAGGGGTTGTATTCTGACTTAGGCTTACGATGCATCAAAGTTCAGGGTACTGGAGGATAGAGATACGTAAGCGTAACTGGCCAATAAACATTTTGTTATAATTGCTCAGTGGTCACAAAACTGTGTAGCTAATCACTCTTGAGGCACAGAATGAGGAATTGGAGGAACTGTTCTAAGTAAACAAGGGAATCTGTGAGTCTCATCTCAGTCCTCTGGGGCAGAGGGATTCCTTGCAGTCATTGGGGGATTTCTTAACCTTCACTGTTTTCCAGTATCTCAGCTCTTGGGTCAGGTTCTACACTGTCGTCCTCCCAAGTGGAATGCTTTGTAACTTACCTGGTTGTAGGTCACTTCTACAGGCCCACTCTGTCCTAGGAATCCCTGGGTGGCATAAACAAATTAAGCACCCAGATGTTAATGAAAACATTCGAGGTTCAAACTCACCCAGAGATGCTTTGGAAGAAAGACCTAGCAATACACTTCTAAAGGGTTACATCTTTGAAAAAGAGTCATAACTTTGAAAAGCCCTGGAGTCCAGTTTTACACACGGATTTGCCATAAATCAGAATTGACTAGGAAGCAGCTTTTTTTTTTTTTTTTTTTTGGTATGCTTTCACTGAAATTCTTTTGACAGACTTTTGGCTAACTTTTTACCAAAGTTGAAAACTGCTAGATTGGCAGCAATTACTTAATAATAGGTTGTTTTAAGATTTACTAACATGGAGCTCCCTATATCATACACAGAAGCTGCTGTAGGTCAGGGGCAGGTCTCGTCACAGCTTATATTCTTCAGCCTTTTCAGAGTGAGTCTGCACCACTCAAATTCCCTGGACACAGGCCAAGCTCTCTGGTTTTCCTTAAGCTGCTGTCACTTGACTTTAAACACAGGGAAGTGGAGGGGATCATATCTGCCTGTATACTCTAAAAGTATGGGACACATAGCAACCCTGGACGTGCTAAAAATGCTCATAGTTCAAATTTCTCCCCTCTGGCCTCTCTTCAGCTTCTTCTCTTTTACACCCCAAAGCTGGGTTGGGTGGGTCAATTGGGCAAAACTGGATTTGTAATCACCCTTTTCTCAAGTTGAGTCTGGAAGACCTAGCCCTTCATGCAACAATACTTAAAATCTATTGTCCTCACCAAAACACTGCTCTGAACCAGTAGGACATTAGAGTGGAATCTGGGGAAAGGCCATTCTCTGAAAAACACTTTGCAGCCCTTTGGCCTGGTGCTACTTACTAAGCTGTGACTCAGAACAATAAATTTATACATACCAGTTCCAAAGGTATTTTTGGTATCATTATAAAACAAGACATAGTAAATCTTAAAACAACCTATTATAATTGTTGCCAATTTAGCAGTTTTTAACTTTGGGTTACTATGCTCTGATAAAGTACAGTAAGCAAATAAAGGAATTAAGTTTTTCAAAAAAGTCATTAACCTTGAACTCATATTCTCTTTCTAATTCAAAGTCTTGTCTACATGCCAGAATGTGACAGTTTTTCTAAATAGCGACTTCCAGTAAACAAAAAGTATGTCTTTGAAAGCAGGTACAATTTGTCAGTGATTCATTTATAAGCAATGCAAACTTTGGCAAATTAATGACGATTATATAATTAGTTCCATGTATGAGCTCCAAATAAATTACTCATTCAGATTCACATTCATGAATTTGCAAAAATTTTATTAAGCATATTAGGAAATTTTGCAAATAGAAATGATATAAACAGTTTTAAAGAAATTTGGCAGTCTTTTTTTTTTTTTTTTTTTTTGTCCTTGCTCATTTTACTTCCTACACTTTTACTGAGTTTACTCAGTAGCCATCAGAGGGGAAGGAAAAAAACCTTTGCCCTCTTGGGTTTTAGGGTCTTTCAGCAAAGAGATATTTCACAAATAACCATGTAAATAATTAAACAGTGACAAACATAATAAGGGCCATGAAACTGAAAAGAGAAGTAATAATAGACGAGGATTTACACTAAGCCTAAGTGTGGGCTAAGTGTACTATATAATCATCTAATCCTATCAGTTACATTGCAAGGGAAGCATAATTGTTGTGATAGTAACAAACTTCCACCGTTTGGGCTCTTCCATTTTTTCCTTATGAAGAATCAATTTCTTGTAGCTGAAGTTACCTGCTATACATGTAACTCCACAGGGGTACGTGGACACAGGACCCAGCCCAGCGAGTCAGAAAAATTCATTCCCCCAACATGTATGATCAAGCCAGGCCAAGAAGAACTTTCTTGGCTGGGAAAAGGTATGGAATTGAAATGGGCTTCTAAATGAAAGGTTGGAGGTTTGAGTACTCCTAGGAACCCCTCAGAAGAAAGGCCTGGTGGTCTACTTCCCAAGAAATCATCCACTGATAAGCCAATGGAGTCTAGCTCTTCTCTGATATCCAAGGGGTTACCACGAGTCAGAGTTGAGTCTATGGTAACTGTTGAAAAGGTTCTTCTCTCTTCGCCTTCTGGAAGGAATAAGTGCTTAACATTAGAAATCAAACCAGCTTGAAACTGGGGTACATCATTCCAAGCTATAACTCTGATTTCATCTCAGTGAACTTAGGGGAGCCACAGCATCTGATTCCTCCTCTGTGAAATGAGGAGGTCAAAGACAACCAAAAGGTTCCTTCTGTCTCTAGAAGCTATGACTTTAGGAGAAAGAGGCAGAACTCTCATCCTTGGCCTCTGTTTTACGGGTTGATTCATGTTCTTCAGCAAGATACGGTGAAGCGCTAATGTCCGGTATCTGTAAAAATGAGCTTATTTGAATGGTTAACTATTTTACTAATAGCTGAAAGGTTGGCAGTTCAGACCCACCGAGAGTTGACCTCAAAAGATAGGCCTGATGTTCTACTTCTGAAAGGTCATAGCCTTGAAATCCCCACAGAGCACAGGGCTACTCAGTACACATGGTGTGGCCATGAAACAGAATCAACTCAGAGAGCGCTGATAGCAACAATCAGTTACCATGAAGTGACACTGGAGTAGGAGGGGCTCTGATCCCATATAGCTGGTATCCCTATAAGCAGAGAAAACAGAGACAGAAAGATGCAGAAGGAGGACAGTCATGGAACAATGGTTGCCATTGAGTTGATTCAGCTAAGGCATCCCCATGTGTATCAGAGTAGAATTATATGCCGTAGGGCTTTCAATGACTGATTTTTTTAAAGTAGGCTGCCAGTCCCTTCTTCTGAGGCACCTCTAGTAGGACTTGAATCTCCAACCTTTTAGTTAATATCAGAGAGTCTTAACATTAACCATTTGCCCCACTCAGAGTCTCCAGATTGGAGTTTGCCACAAACCAAGGAGTGCCTGTGTCTACAAGAAGCTGAAAGATACAAAGAGGGCTCTCCTCCCAGAGCATTCAGAAAGAGCATCGCCTTGCTGACACCCTGATTTAGGACTTCTAAAGTCCATAACTTTGGGATTATAATTTTCTCTTGGTTTGAGCCACCCAGATTGTAGTATGGTATTATGCCAGCCCTTTGAAACTAATACACCCCATTCAGAAGTTAGATTTCATTATGATTCTTTGTCACTACCATTTTATAGCTAGAGTATCAGTCTGTGTCATTGTTGCAAATGACAGCAAGTGGTTACCTTGAGCAAAACAAGGATTTATTAGAAGGCTGTTAGGGTCAGCAGTGGAAACAGCCTGGTCCCCTCCCCTTCCAAGCATTCTCCACATTTGTACCACATGCTTGCTCAAGAATCAAAGTTCAAGGCACACTTCTTATCTATGTCAAGTATAGGTAGGGCAGAGATAAGATATCCCCAAAGGGAGCCAGAGTTGCTGATAGAAAGAGGGACTAGATGGTGGACCGCCAAGAAAAGAACACAAGTCTACAGCCAAGAAATGTTAGAAATTTGGCCAAGTACAGAAATTTAAGTAAGTAGATTTAGACACTCATATCTCCATACTTCTTCGAAGAAGTACAGCCAGAATGCTCCTTAGAAGTGAGGAGGATGGCAAGGCTTCGTCTCATGTACTTTGGATATGTTATCAGGAGCAACTAATCCCTGGAGAAGACCATCATGCTTGGCAAAGTAGATGCTCCATGAAAAAGAAGACTCTCACCTAGGTGGATTGATACAGTGGCTACAACACTGGGCTCAAACACAGCAATGACAGTGAGGATGGTGCAGGACTGGGCAGTGTTTCCTTCTGTTGTACATGGGTCACTAGGAGAACCGACTCGATGGTGTCGAATCATGGTGCAGAATCTCTCGTGGCATAGTGGTTAAGAGCTACATCTGCTAACCAATAACATTAAAGCTGTTATGTTATTAATATTGTTATCGTTATTATTTAGCATAATGGTGAGGAGCTCATACTGTGGAGGCAGAGAGACTTATGAAGGAATTCCAGCTCTGACCCTCAGTACCAGTGTGACTTTCGGTATTCACTACTTGAGATACTCAAAGCCTCCATTTCTTCATTTGTAATATGGGTATGATACTACTAACTCTCAGGATTGTTGTTAACATGAAAGGTGATAATATGTACACAAAAAAGAGCTTAATGAAGTGCCTGGCCCAGAAAACATACATTACCTAACAATAATCATGATGAACTAGGCATCAAGTTAAGCTGTTTTCATATATTATCTCATGTAATCTTCACAACTATGTGATATAATTTAGTATTGGGACACCCCCCTCACCCTTTTACAAAAGTAGAAACTGAGTTTGCAGCTGAGAAACTTGTTGAAGTTTCTATAGGCATAAGAATTGTCAGAGCTATGATGTTCCCCCAACTCCCTCCATGCAGAAGCCCTGGGTCTCCACAAGGTTCTTCATCCTTGCAGGGCCCCACTGCTTAGTTGGGGCTCACTTCTCCATACTGCATTGTTTTGCTCTTTGTCTTTTACAGATCGGATAAGGAGACATTTTCTCACCAGTACTTCCAACTATCTCGTAATTTTTCCTGAATGGGTTTTAAAAAAGGTTTGAAGAGTGTATTTGTTTTTGAATATTACTTGTTACTACCATGAACCTCTCTGACCATGCTATTTCAATCTACACCCTACAGTGCACTGTGATTCCAAACCCACTACCATCAGTCGATTCTTCCTCATAGCGACCCTATAGGTCAGAGTAGAACTGCCCCATAGAATTTCCAAGAACTGCCGACCTTTTAGTTAGCAGACGTAGCTCTTAACCACTATGCATGATTAGACATCTGATAACTGATTTGTATTTACATCAGGGGTAATAATAGTAGTAGGTGACCTGGGTGGTGACAAAAGTTAAGCACTTGACTACAAGATGAAAAGTGGATGGTTCAAGCCCAGCCACTGGAGCTTCAGAAGATAGGCTTAGAGTCTGCTTCTGCAAGGTCACAACTTTGAAAAGCCTATGGAGCTGTTCTACTCTGCACACATGGCATTACTAGGAGTTGGAATGGACTCCAAAGCAACTAACGACAGCAATAATTGTTGTTAGTTGCAGTTAAGTAACCCCCACCATGCACAACTGGATCAGACAGCTGTGATGCTGTTTAATAAATTCAAGAACTGAAGGTAGTAGTCACTCTGATGAATAACACACAACTAATGATATCAACCATATATATGCTAATCAGTTATGAAAAGTGATTGGATCACCTGAAGATCCAGTTTCAGATACCATCATGCTTGAAGCACTTAAAAACTTCCACCTGGCTTTAGTTGTTTGTACTTTCAGTTTTCTTTTAAAAAGGGACCTACTATTCGAGAACACAAATTTTATAGTCAGTAATAATCCTTAAGCTACATTTTAATGCTAAACTGGTTGCCTCACATAGATTCTGACTCATAGGTACCCAAAGCTGAGAGTTAAACTGCCCCACACTGATTTCCAGGGAGCAGCTGCTGGAGTCCCACGCCTACCTTCTGGTGAGCAGCTCAGATGTTAACCACTGTACCACCTGGGCTCCAGATTTTAATGAGAGTTATCTTTAATCACTTTCCTTTAAAACAGGAGTAGACATTTTCCCGTTTTCATTGACAAAAATTATATATCCAGTTATTACTATATACTGGTAGCACATTCAGCCAATTTCCAAGGAAATGAATCCAGACTAGATTGTAAGACATAAAATGATACTGTTGACGAGGATACGTCCTGGCTTAAGGATACACAAGAGGCCAACTGAGCAGCTCTTTGTCCAGAAGAGAGATGTGAGGGTGGACTGGTACAGGAATTGGTTGAATGGACATAGGAAATACCAGGTGGAAGGGAGGGCTGTGCTGTCACAGGGTGGGGAGTTACAGTGTGTGCAAGTTAATGTATGACAAATTGACTTGAATTGTAAACTTTCACGTAAAGCACAATAAAATATTTTTTAAAGAGTCTAGAAAAGGTGGACAAACTCTAGCTCTCTAAATCTTTGACAAATCCTGAAGTTGAGGGGTTATTTCTGCGTGGAAATAAGTTACCAACATAGGACATTATACTGTGCTACTGAAGTATCACTTTTATAAAATTCCTCTAAAAACAACTGGTTAGAAAAAAGGAGTGCCTTGAAACAGAAATATGTTTGTTGAAAGCAGATTTGATTATGAAGTGGGAGAGGTGTGAGAAGGTGTGTCCCCACTTGTGGGCTGGCTCGGCCATCCTCCGTGTTTCCCCTGGTGAGGCGGTTGCGCTCACCAAGAGAGGACAAGACCTCCAGCCGGGGGCTCAGCCAGGCTCTGCACCGAGTCCCTGGGACCAGTGACTAGAGATCTTATCTGCGTTACTTGGCAGAGTAACGCAGTGAGAGAGAGGCAGAAACGAGGAACTAATCCAGCGGCTGATGAGCGCACTAGGCCCCCGCGCTATCACGGGCAGGGAAAGGCGGCGCCGGGCAGCGACAGCACTACGACCTTCATCCCGCCCCCTCCGGCCCTCCCCGCCCCCCCAGGATGCTCCCCGATCTCCCGTCTCCCCCTCTGCCCCCGCCCACTCGCCCCCCTTGGTCCTCTCCGATCCCTACCCCGCGGTCGGTTCCGCCCCGCCCCTCTGGGGGCCCCCTCTGACCCCCTGACTCCCTCCTCGCCAGCAGCTTTGCGCCGCCGCCCGGAGCCGCCGCCTCGCTCCGCTCCCGCGCTTCCCGCGACGCCGGCGCCCCCCCCCCACGCCGTAGGACGAGGAGGAGGAGGAAGGAGGCGGGCGGAGGCGGTGCCGGAGGAGGGCCGAGCGGCAGTCGCGCCGGCGCGGGCGGAGGACGCGGAGCCGGCCGCGGGTGAGCGCTGTGGACTGGGGGGCGCTGCTCGGGCCTTGTTCCCGTCCGGCGCCGGGGCGCGGACTCGTTCTCTTGGCGGCAGGCGGGGCCGCGGTCGGGGGCGCGTAGCCTGCGCAGGGCCGAGCCCGGCGGACCGGGCGGGCTGGGGGCGAGGCCTGCGCGCTGGGCCGCTTCCGCCGCGCGCCCACCCGGCCCCGGCCCCGGCCCGCAGGCCCGGCCGCGCCTTTGTTGCTCCCTGGGCCCGGGACCGGGGCCTGCAGGTCCGCCGTCCTCGTCCCGCGGGACGCCGGGCCGGGCCGGGCCGTGCGGCCGCGGCGGGCGCGCCCAGACAGGGCTCCCGGGCCGGGGCCGAGGCTCGGCTGGCCGGGCCTGTCACAGAGCGTGCTGCCGGGCTGGAGCGTGCTCGCTTGGAGGTGGGGACGTGGGACTGGGGTTTTTAAACGGCCCCGGGAGCTAGGCAGGCCTTCACCTTCACTTGGCTTCGGCCGTTGCCAACTTCAGGGACACCATTGCGGCTGCCTGGGTAGCAGAACCTGGACGTTGCTTGGAGGCACGGTCTGGCCCCAAAGTTGGACTGTGTGCGCCCAGCTGCATGCCAGCTTACGTGTAGTCAGAATGTGAGTTTTGGACTCCTGTCCCCGCTCCTTTGAAATGAAGGGCCAAGTAAGGGCATATGGCAGATTGGGGCTTCCAGGAGTGAACTGTATGATGTTGGATTCAGTTCACACTAGTTTGTGGATAAGGATAAGGCAACGTGCTACGGTGGGTGAGGACTGAAAAGCACAATGGTTTCATAAGATACTAGGTGTGACCTAGTTATGCGTTTGTTTACTGTGTTCTTGGAATAAAGACATTTGTAGCCAAACAAAAGTAAACTTCCATGTATTTCAAGGTGGAGTATCTGATATGTACTCACCCACAGTACGCAGAAAGTTATTTTGCTATCTTTTTTAATCCACCAGCTCCCACAGCACGAAATCCACTTAGCTAACTTGAGTGAGTTTTAAGGATATTTGGTGTTATGGACAGTCAGACTTATTTAAAGACAGGCATGACTTGTGTTTACCAGGTTTGGTAGATAAAGCTCTGAAACATCACCAGTGGTACTTTGACTTTCCCTTGTGCTTTCCAGTTTCTCCTTAGTTCTGTGTCGTCACTTAGCTTGGGCATGGTGAGTTCTAGAATCTGCCCCTGTTCTAAACAACATGGGGCCTGGCTCTGATCCTCTCTTTGTGCCGTTGAGGAAGCTGTCTGACAGTGAATGGACTTGGTGGGGATGCTGCTGATCTGGCTCATAGCCAGTGGTTTCCACTTTGAATATGGGTAAGGTCACTGATTTGTTCATCTGAACGTTTACTTCTCTTGAAACACTGATTTTTTTTTTTTTTTTTTTTTAACTTGCCTCTTGCCTTCTTTTCTTACAGTGGCAAGACAGGCCAGCAATAAGCTCTTCCTCTACCCAGGGGCACACCCTTGTGTCACCTGGCCATCCTCCTTTGGCACGCAACTGGCAGGGAGTGGTGGAGGAGAGATCTGAAGCTACCAAAGACAGCGCTGGGGTGGAGGAGCTCTAGTTAGCTGACCGCATTCTGAGCAGTTGCACTCTTTTATGTTCTCCTTGCCTTACGCCTGAAAAACTCTTCTTTTCCATTGCCTTCTTTTTAGAGAACACAAAGCAACTATCTTCTTAAAACTCTCTTTTTATGTTATCACGCCTCGCAATTGGCCAGTTTTCAGTAAACGTCTGTGGTGCTGATAATATATTTTGCTTGTAGGTGTAATGATGCGATCTTATTTCAAAGTCATACTCTGTAAAGGGGGGAAACGGTTATGTCCGTTTCCAGATTTGTGGCAGTTACTGATACTATGGACTCTCTGGGTAGTGCAGTTGGTTAAGCTCTGGGCTGCTAGTGGAAAGGTTGGTGATTGGAATCCACCCAGTGTGCTACGGAAGAAAAGCCAGTGATCTACTTCGAAAAGATCACAGCCACTGAAAACTCTCTAGAACATACTTCTGCTCTGATACACGTGGGGGTCATCATGAGTTAGAATCTGCTGGATGCCAAGTGAAAACCCTGGTGGTATAATGATTAAGAGTTATGGCTGCTAACCAAAAGGTCAATAGTTCAGATCCGTGACGTGCTCCTTGAAAACTCCGTGGAGCAGTTCTATTTGGTCTCAGTGAGTTGGAATTGACTGAATGGGCAACAGATTTGGTTTTAATTTGGTTTAATCAAGTGCTGCTGTTATTATTGGCTCCTAAGTTATTACATGAAATTGGATGAAATACCCAACTGACTGTTGTCAAGTCGATTCCTACTCATAGTGACCCTAGAGGATGGAGTAGAACTGCCCCCCTGGAGTGTCCAAGGAGTGCCTGGTGGATTTGAACTGCTGACTTTTTGGTTAGCACCTGTAGCTCTTAACCACTATGCCACCAGGGTTTCCAAGGGATGACACACTTGCATGTGTATATGAAGTCAAATACTTGATGCTGTTTATAGTCCAGTATAAATAATGGATGTCTACACATCCATTTATATCCCTTGGAAAACTCTAGTGGGGTAATGATTAAGTGTTACATCTGTTAACTGAAAGGTCCACAGTTCACATCTGCCAGGCACTCCTTGAAAACTGTGGGGCAGTTCTGCTCTCATTTATAGGGTTGCTATGAGTTAGAATCGATTCCGTGACAGTGGGTTTAATTTTCATATATCTCTTTAAAATACTTGCAGGAAGGTAAATAGGTAAGTGACGTAAGAAGATTTTTGCTAGCTTTTTTTTGTTGCATCTCTTACAGCAAAGTAAGACTGTCTTTTTCATTTTCCTGTCTGTGTCTCACTCCTCTTCGAGTTTTGGAAATGGCACTTAGATGTGTAATGTCTCTGAGTGCTCTTGTAAAATTTTTCATTTTACAAGGGAGAAATTTCTAATACCAGTGTAAAAAGGAGAACCCTTTTGTGTGAATAGGTTGGTGGAGATAATGGGTCAGATAGCAAAAGAGAAAAAGCAGTGGGACATGCTTTACAATGTGCTGAGAGTAAAACTGTCATGAAATTTTTCATGATCATCTTGTTATGATGCTCAGCGTGGTGGTTTAGCTAATAAGTGGTTAGGACTTTGGCACCAAGGCGTGTTTCACTCTCATCTGACTTCAGGATCTTCATTGATGAGCCACACAAACTGTGAATCTTAGTCAATCAGGGCGGTTGTTTTAAAGTGGCTGTTGGAAAACAGATTAAAATAGAACATGTCTTCGTCTAGTTGTTTCAAGAATAGAAATACTCAGATAAAGGCATCTAAGAGTTATATCCCATATTACCTATAGAAGACCTGTGAAAAAGAATATGTTTGACTAGTTACGTGACCTTGAACGACTTTTACATCCTCTCTGAATCTTATTCCTCACATGGGGCTAATGTGGGGATAACAGTCCATCTCCCAGTTACTGTGAGTGTATTTTGTTTAGAGCAAAATCCGAACTCTATTCGACGACCTGCCAGGTTTCTGTTCTGTTCCAAATGTTATTTTCTTTTTTGCTTCGTTCTGAAGGCTGGCTCGAACCATGCTCTGCCTTAACACAAAGTTAAGCTGTATCTGTAGTGTCTGTCAAGATAGCAGGGTGTTGCCTGCCTCCTCACCTTTGACATGATAGCTCCCTTTGCCTAGAATGGTCTTCACAGGTTTCTCATCTGGTTGCTTCATTCTTGGATCTTCATGCTGTCATACCACCTTGGAGATGTCTGCTCTGATTGCCGTACAGCTCTTTCATGGAGCCAGTGGTGGTACAGGGAGTCCCTTCTAGGACCTTCCATGTGGGAGGCCTGGGTTTGATTGCCAGCCAATGTACTGTAAGCACAGCTATTACCTGTTTGTCAGTAGAGGCTTGTATGTTGCTATGATGCGGAACAGGTTGCTCTGGAGCTTTCAGACTAAGACCAGGTAGAAAGACCTGGTGATCTCCATCTAGAAATCAGCCAGTGAAAATGCTATGGATCACAAAAAAAAGTCTGATCCTCAACTCATCATGGGGATGCTGCAGGATCAGACAGGTTTTTATTCTGTTGTGCATGATGTCATCATGAGACTGGTGACTTGATGGCAGCTAACAGCAACATAGCTTCTTCAGCATTACTATCTTAGCACCTTGTACACCTCCTTCATAACATTTATGGCTATCTGTAATTTTGGAAACCCTGGTCACATAGTGGCTAAGTGCTGCAGCTGCTAACCAAAAGGTCAGCAGTTCATATCCACCAGGTGCTCCTTGAAAACTCTATGGGGCAGTTCTACTCTGTCCTCTTGGGTCACTGTGAATCAGATTTGACTTGATGGTAGTGTGTTTGGTTTTGCTTTGGTAATTTTGTAGACTCTAGTTGCTTAGTGGTTAAAATCTAAGGCTGCTAACCAAAAGGTTGGCAGTTCAAATCCAGTAGGTGGTTTTTGGAAGTTCACTGTGGCAATTCTGCTCTGTCCTGTAGGTTTACTGTGAATTGGAATTGACTGAATGGCAACAGATTTGGTATTATTTTGGTAATTATTTTGATTCATGTTGCTGGTCTGGGTCTTGAGGTCTTCTTTACATCCCTAATGCTTCCACAGGGCCTGGCCCCTGAGTAGGGACATGGTGCACAGAAAGCACCTACATGGCTCCAAACCAGGCACATGGAAGCTTTGTAAATAGCTACCTTAGTATTGTTAGGTGTGTCCTAAAGGTACGGTCATGCTGAGTTCATTTTAGAAGTTGGTTGCTTTTTTGTTATTACTTACCCATGTCTGAGCTGGTCAGCTGAGTTGACTAAATAATGACACTAATAAAGCTCAGGTCCTTATAGATGCGTGGCCCAAAAAGAGAGAACTGTTTCCTCCTATAGTGCCCCGATGTGTGTCTGATGTGGCTCATGAACTGGCTCATGAGATACCCACACCATTGTCACTTCTACTGGTGCAGCTGCTTGCAGTGTTTGGAGAGTAACCTCTCCAAGGAGCTTTTACCTGGACACTAGGTAAGTAAGGTGCAGACTCAGTTATCTGTAGCCTGCTGACATTTTCAGTTATTTGATGTAGATAGGATTAAGCAACAAGGGAAAACCCATGGAATTAAACAAGCCAGAGACCTAGAGGAGCCAGATTACAATTGATGAAGGCAGTCTTTCTCAGGGATTCAGATCTAGGTTTGAACTTCACCCTTTTGGTTTTATATGCTAGGCTTAAAAAAAAAAAAAAAAATTCTTAAAGGCATATCTGTAAAATACTGTGCCTTTTTCAGAGTCAGTGTGAAAATTAAATTAGATAATGCACATAAACGTGTTAGCTCAGTGCCTGGAGTATAACAAGTGCTACTAGTAGCAATTAGTTTAAAATGTACTGCAGTAGTTTTAAAAGAATATTTTGACTAATCAGCAGCATTGATGTAAGACTTTTCTTGTTAAGAAAGCAAGTAATGGAAAAAGCATGTGAGATTAAAGGAACAAGAAAAATGGAAACAAGAGGAGAGAGAATGGGCATGCACCGAAGTATTGTGGTGCAGGCTGTTAAAATTGTGAGGATTCCAGCTGGTGACAAGGGGACAGCAGGCAGATTGCTTGGCTGTAGGGTCCTTGTGATCTGATGGATGGTAGGAGAGCTAGGCTGAGAAAGCCTCCACCCTTACCTCCTGTGCAGAGCCTTTTACTCTCATTTTCCTGCTGTTTGTTCTCATGGAGTTACATCACTCTTAGCTGTCACAATAAAATAATTTTATTAAAATGATTAAAGGGGTATCACATTTGGGCAGTACATTTGGGAAGCAGTAGCTATCCCTTTTGCTCAGCAGGAGACTCTTCAGAGGTAGAAAAGAAGCAAGCGGACACTAAAGAGAGCAGAGTTACCTTAGAAGGCCTCAGAGCAAACATAGTCTAAAACATTGTGGACCCTAAAGGGGTCACTGCACCATCCTGAGATTCTCTAGCAGGTAATTTGGTCGTCTGAAGAGACGTTTTTCTATGTACAGCAGTTTATCACAGCATTTTATATTTAATATACATGCTTGTGTTGAGAGAGTCTTTTCAGAAGACAGTAGTACATGACTTCTGTTAAGATAACACATCAGTGCAAAGCAGTCTTAACAGCTTAATGTTAGTCTTTGAACTATCTAGACAAGGTGTTCATTGTGGGCTCTTGATAGTTAATTGGTGGTGGTAAGGTTACCATAGGTTGCTGTGAGTTGAAATCAACTCAATGGCAGTGGGTTTGGCTTCTTTTGTTTTGAAGGTTGTGCCTGTGATTTTCATGGTAGATGTTATTTAACCACACCAGTAACAAGCTGAGTGGTTGAACTAACAGGGCTGTTACACTTTTACAATAAGTTGAATCCTGTGAGTAGGCATGTTACTTTGTGTGATTTTTCCTTTTATGACTTTTGTTTTGGTGATTACAATATTGAAGTTGTTTTGTTACTAAAACATTTTGATTTTTAAATGAAATCCCATCATCCCTTTGTGAGTAATCATGTATGTTAACATTTGAAAGTAAAAGGGTAACATTTTTAGCTAATAACATTATGACCGAGTATATAACAGACTTTGATAGACTGTAATTATGCATCAAGGCATAGAATGGCATTAAGATTTCAGTCTTTTAATAAATTTAAATTTGCAAAATTATTGTGTCTTATAGCTAGTAGAAGGGACCTTGTTGATTATAGTTTAGCTTCACTGTTACACAGGTGATGAGGAAATTGAGACAAAGAATCTGTCCACAGTCACGTACCACATTACTACCAGATGTAAGAATGGAGGCTGATGTGTCATTAGACCTTTTCCTTATCTCCTGAATCCGCTTATATCATTATTTAGGGATGTTCTGTTGCCCTTGATGAAAGATACTGTAACTTAATCCGAGGAGCTCAGGGAATTTGGATTCGTGTCTTCAGGGAGCATGTGACAGTTGAGCTGGCTCTTAGGGGTGACCCGCATTTGATTAATTTGATTGGGAAGAAATTAAATTAGAAGGCAGGGACTGCATCTCAGACAGGGGGAACAGCAGGAACCTTAACGTCATTCTAGGAGTTCCTTTCTCTGCTTCCGTTTTTAGGCTTCCCTATTCTTAGTTTACTTTGCATCTGCTTAGTAAGGAGCCTTGGGGATGCAATCAGTGGTTAAGTTCTTGACTGCCAACCAAGAGGCCTGTAGTTCCCATGCAGTGGCTCCATAGGAATAAGACCTGGCAATCAGCTTCCATAAAGATTGCAGTGTAGGAAACTATAAGGCAATTCAGTTCCATCATGGGGGTGGCTGTGAGTTGGAGTTAGCTCGATGGCAATGGCGTATAACCACCTTCCTGTTAACTTGTTGAGAGAGTTGATGGGGAATTTTTTGACTATTAAAGTAAACAAAGGCTTATTCTCACACAATAGGAACCCTGGAGGAAGGCCTGCTAGGACTAAGACAGAGCCACAAGAAGTGATCTGTGACTCAGTTTTCTTTTTCTTCTTTCTGTGCCATTATTGGCATTTTTTGCCTTTATTTTTGTTTTTTCTTCCTCTTGTTTTGAGATCTTGCTTGTCAGAAAATGTCCATATTCTTAATACTGACTTATGGTCTGACTGTGTATAGAATTGGTTAATATCTTAGTGTAGACTAGGTTCTGCTGGAGTGACCAGTTAACACTGAGCTATCAGCAGTAAAGAAGGTTTGTTGGTTTGTTGCTCTCATAAAGGCCGCTGTGGGTCTGGGGCTCCCCATGGCATTGTCCTGTGAATCTAGTCTGCTTGAATCCCATGTTACCCACCGTGTTGTCACTTGGCTCTGAGCTGCCACCTCACGTGGAAGGAAAGCTGGCAGGTCACATGCTGGTGCTCATAGTCCATGGTCTGGAACTGGATGTGGCCCTGCAAGGAAGTGAAGAAATGTGGGCAAGTACCAGAATAATCACTGAACTGTAAGTGTGTGCCCTTGTGAAAGTAAATTCTCCCTTAGTTTTTTAAAAAATTTATTTTGGTAAAATCTGTATAGCAAAATATTTGCCATTTTATCCATTCTGGTGGAGCAGTTTAGTAACATTAATTACACTCATCATGTTGTGCAACCGTTACCACTATCCATTTCTAAATATTTTTCATCTCCCTAAACAGAAGCTGAGTACCTTTTAAGCAGTAGCACTAGCATTTCCTTCTCCCCCAACAAGGGTTTCCCAGCTCCTGGGTAGCCACTAGGAATCCCCAGTGGCATAATGGTTAAGTTCTTTGTCTGCTAACCAAAAGGTCAGCAGTTCATATCTGCCTGGTGTTCCTTGGAAACTTAGTGGGGCAGTTCCCCTCTGTTCTGTAGGGTTGTTAAGAGTAGGAATCATCTCAGTGGCAGTGGGTTTTGTTTGGGTGGTAGCTACTAATACAGTTTTGTTTCTGTGCATTTGCCTATTCCAGGTATTTCATAAAGTGGAGTTATTCAGTATTTGTATTTTGTGTGACTCATTTCAATATAATGATTTCAGGGTTCATCCGTAGCACAGCACACATCAGCACTTTATTTCCCTTACTGACTGAATAATACTCTAGGGTAGAAGCTCTGATGGTGCAGTCGTTAAGTGTTTGGCTGCTAACGGAAAGGTCAGTGGTTTGAACCCACCAGCTGCTCTTCAGGAGAAAAGACTGGGTGCTCTGCTTTCTTAAAGATGACAGCCAAGGAAACCCTGTGGATCAGTTCTGTCTGTCATATAGAGTCACTGTGAGTCAGAGGCAACTCAGAGTTACACAGTGACAGGAACCATATAGGGATATACCAAATTTTGTTCATCCATTCACCTGCTGGAGGACACTTTGGAGTTTTCACTATTTGGCTGTATTGCAGATAATGCTGCAGTGAACATCAGTGTACAGATATCTGTTTCAGGCCCTGCTTTCTGGTTTCTTGAGTATATATCTAGAAGTAGTAGTTCTGGGCTGTCTGCTGATTCTATATTTAACTTTGTGAGGAACTACCAAACTCTTTTAGCAGCAGCTGTACCATTCTGCATTCCTTCCAGCAGTGGATGAGAGTTCTAATTTCTCTATATCCTTACTAATTATTTTTCACTTTTCCAATAATAGCCGTCACTCTGGTTTTGATTTACATTTCCCTAGTGACTGAAGAAGGATCCCTGGTGGTATGATGGTTAAGCACTTTGTTTCCAACCTATATATTGGCGGTTTGAACCCACCCAGAGACTCCTTAGGAAAAAGACCTGGTGATCTACTTCTGTAAAAGATTGTTGTTGTTGTTGTTAATGTAAAAGATTACAGCATATAAACTCCTATGGGGCTCCTACTCTGTCATATGGGGTCTTTGAGTTGAAAATTGACTTAATGCGATCTAACAACAACTGTGACTAAGAGACATTGCACATCTTCTCGTGTGCTTATTAGCCTTTTGTGTGTATTCTTTGGGAAATGTTTCTTCAAGTTCTTTGCCATTTTGGGTTGTTGTTGAGTCGTAAGAGTTCTTTATGTATTATGGATAGTAAAGCCTTTTAATATTTGATTATCAGATATTTTCTCCTGTAGGTTGTCTGTTCACTGTAGGTTGTCTGTTCACTTTCGTGATAAGTTTCTTGAGGTACAGAATTTTTAAGATTTGAAAAAGTCTATTTTATCTGTTTGGCTTTTTGTTACTCATACTTTCAGTGTCATGTCTAAGGATCCTTTGTCAAAGTTAGGTCCTGAAGCTTTACCCGCTTTATTCTAAGAGCTTTATGATTTTTATGTCTACGTCACTGATCCATTTCAAGTTAATTTTAGTATTTGGTGTGAGGTGTAGGCTCAGGTTCATTTCATTTTCATGTGGAGACTTCCCTTGGAATCTTGAAGGCATTGATCTGTTGTCTTGTTACTGTTAGTCGGCTGCTCTCCCAATTCTTTGCATGTAATTTTTTCCTTCCTGAAAGCTTTTTAGGATCTTTTATATTATCGCCTGACTTCTCTGTTGTTCTTGACTCCCCCCACCCACCAGACTCCACCGATGTACTGAGCGTTTCAGTCTGTAAACTGGTGTTCTTCAGTCTGGAAAACCGTTTTTCACATTTCTTTTGTAATTTCTTCTTGAACTTTCTTTCCTCATCCTTTTTTTTTTTTCCTGTTTGAAGCTGCCTAGCTAGATATTGTGCTTCCTAAATTAATCTATTAATTTTCTTAGCTGTTTTGCCAATTTTTCATGCCAGTTTTTGTTATTCTAATTTTTTTTTAAAGAAATTTTCTTAGTTTTGCCTTTCATTGTATCTTTAGTTTTGGCCACATGTGGCTGTTTTTGTTCTCTAAGTGTCCTCTTCATCTTCCCTGTTTTTAAAAATAGTACCTGACTCTTGTTCCAATTTGTAATACCTTCTTATAGGTTTGCTTTTTCTTGTACCTTCTAGCAGGCTTAAATTTCAGCTTTTTCTGGTTTGTCTAAGCCAGTTCCAGTTATCATTGTCTTTGTGTGTTTTGGGGCATAGTGAAAATAAGGAAGTCTGGTAATCAGAAGCTCATCCAGAATTTGTTTTTCCTTTTTTGCAGTTTGTTTGTTTTGCTAGCATCAATGTATATTAAAGCCTTTTTACTTCAGAGGAAACTGAAATCTAGTTTTTCTTCATATTAAGGTAGTGTGTTTTCAGTTAATGTTGTCTTGAAGCTACAGCCTCGTCATTGAGCTCTGTGTAACCTGATTTATGAAATGACTGCTCCTCTGCAGTAGGCAATATGAATTGCTTTAAGTTGGATCTGTTTAAAAGCATCAGCAGTCTCCTCTTGGCATCCTGGAAGGAATGATTACTTGTGACAATTAAATTATCATTGTATGGTGCAAAGAAGCCTCTTTTCCATTTTGTAAGATTTTTATATTATTATTAATTTGAAAAATGACTGCTGTGTATGATCCATTTTTAATACTAATGATAAGTGAATAAGGTTTACATTTCTTCATATATACTTAGCAATGTCCTTTGTAGATTACTTTTTATATTAAAAAATCTGCTATTCTGAAACCTCAAAATGAGGAGATTATTTAGATTTAAAGCTTGCATTCTGTAATGCAGACTGAATGAGAGAATTGTTAATAATTTATGTGTTACATGCAGAAGTATTGGAAAAATGGACAACATGCTTTTTAAATTGAAGTCTTTGAAAGGTCTGAAGGCCCTGCCAGTAGTCAAAGCAATCCTGTTACTTTTCTGTTACTTTTTTGTACATGCTGCCTTTCAGGAGTTAAAAAACATTGTTTTAGTAATTTAACACATTTAAGGGATTTTTATATATAAATACTTGAAATCTTGAAAGTAACGAAGACATGCCATCACAGCACTATTTGAAACCATACCTCTACCCAAGAGTAAAAACAAGAAAACTGCATACACTGGTATTCTTGGGACGCTTTTGAGTTGGCTGTAGTTGTTCAAAAATTCCTCAAGAACTTCACCTATCAGGTAGTATAACCAGTGAGGTGTCATACTTTTTCATGGAGTGTGAAAGCGCTGATATATTTCTGGCATTTGCTATGTTATTAGTTGAATCAGTTCCCTTCACATTTATTAAAATGTTAAATAGTAGCTTTTTAATTTAGTATTGTCAGCTTTGATTATGTAGAAGCAAATCATTAAAACAACTGTATTTCATACTTCGGTAGATGTTATTAATGCATTTATATGAGATGGTATAACATTAAATATTTTCACCGTGTCAGCTGTAATTACGCATTAACTGATCAGGTGGGGTCATAACTACTAGGGAATTACAGCTTTTATTGCTTCAGGGTATGTGGGGACCAGTAGGGCTCTTAGCAATATTAAATTGGAGTGCCATATTTTCATCCTGCAGAGTTGTCCCTTTTTCTGTACTGCTCAAGCCTCCAATGACTCAGAATTTTAAAAGCTGTGTTAATTTGCTTAAATAAATAGTTGTTATTTTAGAGACGACTCAGACAAAATTGATGTATTTCTTTGAATTAGTAAGTGCCTAAACCAAACAAACCAAACCTACAGGTGTTGAGTCTAACTCATAGCGACCCTAGAGTTCGGAGTAGAACTGCCCCATAGTTTCCAAGGAGCCTCAGGTATATTTCAGCAGCCAGCCCTTTGGTTAGCAGACGTAGCACTTAACCCACTACGCCACTAGGGTTTCCAGTAAATGCCTAGACAAGTATAAAAATGTATGTATTTTAATATGTATATATAGAAAGTGATGCGTTAGTGTGTAGATATTGGGGAAAAATTGGGACTCTCAAGTTTAGAGAACTGGAATGTTATATAATACCTGACCAGAAGGATGTATTACTATCTTCATTCCACTGAGCAATAAGGAAATAAGTTCTCTATACCATCTGTGTCATTCAGGGCTGTGTGGGTGACAAATGTCCAGAACAAAAGGCCATCAGTGCCTCTTGGCAACTTGTATAGAAATGTGAGAGATGCATGGAGTATTGTCTCCTTGCAGCAGTTTTTTGGGAGTTACAGTATTTGCTGAACTTTGTAGCTTCTTTGGTAAAGGGTCTGCACCTTCCCTCCTAATTTATGTTTAGCCAGTAGGAAATGTCTTCTTGATAAATTCTGATTAACCATCCCAGTTTCTTAACCAGAGATCCTGGTGGTTCAGTGGTTAGCCAGAAATTATGTTGTTTGAACCCACCAGTGGCTCCATGGTGATCTGCTTCTGTAAAGATTACAACCTAGAAAACCCTATGGGCAGTTTTACTGTGTGTATAGGGTCGCTCTGAGTCAGAATCAACCCAACAGCAGTGTTTCTTTTATTTGTTTGTTTTTAGTTGGTGATGCTTTTTCTGGCTGTGAGTTGAGGTGGAGCTGGATTAAAAACAAATGAAAAAACCAGTCACCATGGAATTAACTCCAACTCCTCCAGCCTGATGTGTGTCAGAGTAGAAGTGTATTCCAGAGCATTTTCAGTGTCTTAATTTTTTGGAAGTAGACTGCCAAGCCTTTCTTCTGAGGTACTTCTGGGTGGACTTGAACTCAAACCTCCAACCTTTGGCCAGCAGCCAAGCACATTAACTGCTTGTTCCACCAGGGACTCCAGAACTGGGATAGCAGGATTTTTAATGTTTACTAGGTACTTGTTTTGTATGTACTATCACCCCCATCCATTGTTCTAAACAACACAGAAAAACTCCCTGCATTTGTGGAACCTACATTCTGCAAAGGGAGTTGGGGTTAGACAGGGAACGTTAATCTTAATGACATAGTGAAAGCATATGGGTATTACGAGGTAATAAGTGCTGGAGGTGGGTAGGGAAGTGAGTAGAAAGAAGGCAGATTGGAGGTGCCAGGTGGTATTGGGTTACTGTTTTAAACTGATAGATCACGGTGGGCCTTGTTGAAAACCTGACGTCTGAATGAAGATTTTAAGGAGGAGTGTTACCCACTGGCAGAAAGAACGCCAGTGCAAACCCTAGATGGGAATATGTCTGGTGACGTACAAAGAACAGCAGGGAGTTCACTGTGGCTGTAAGGTGAGTGAGGGCAGATGTGGTAGGAGATATGATTGGAGAAGTCATGGGGATGTGAATTTTAACTTTCTCTAGAAGGTTTTGAGCAGAGTGACCTGATCAGACTCAACTATAAAATGATCAGGCTGGCTGCCATATTGCACAAAGGCTGTAGATGTCCAAAGGAAGAAAAAAGAAACTAACCAGGACACTGTTGAAGTAGTGCAGGTGAGAGACGACAGTGGGTTGGTAAAAAGTAGTCAGATTCTGCATCTGTTTTGGGGATTTCGTGACATGGAATACAGAAGGTGAGAGGAAGAGTCAGGGATGAGTGTAAAGGCTTTGATTGAGCAGCTGGAAGAATGGAAGAATGGAGTAGCCATAAATTGAATTGGAAAAGACTGCGGGTAGAGCAGATTTGGGAGGTGTGTGGGAAAGATCCAGTGGTTTAAGTTTTGAATATGCCATGTTTCAGATATCTGTGTAGGATGTCCAGTGGAAATGTCAAGAAGGGAGTTGACTATAACTTGTCTAGAATTGGAGAGAGAGAAATTTGGATAGCTTGTGGATGCTACTGAAGCCTGGGAGGTGAGTGAAATCACTCAGGAGCATGGTTGTAGATGGAGAAGTGAAGAAGACCAAGTCCTGAGTGTAGATACTCCACCATTAAGAGTTTTGAGTTAGAGGAGAAGCCAGCAAAGGAGTGAGCCCGAGGAGAGGTGTCCTTCCAGCAAAGTGGTAAAGTCACCTCAAGGAAAGGGGAGTCGTCAGCTGTGCCCCTTGCATCTCACAGAGCACATAAGATCAGGACTGATACTGACATTGCAGTGTGAATTCCATGGGGGACCTGAGCAAGAGCAGTTTTTGTGTAGTAGTTGTTTCTCTTTGATGTGGGTTTAAGGGAAAATGGGAGAAGAGGAAGTACAGACCTTGGGTATACACAGTTCTCCCAAGGTGGTTTACTGCAAAGGGGTTATAAGGTAGATGGGACCATAGGTGGTGGGGGAAGTGGTGCCAAACAAGTTTGTTTACGTATAAGAAAAATAACAACATTTTGAGGAATGACCCAATAGTAAATTTCTGGGAGGGAAAGATGATCAAGTGCACAAGAAGAGGTTCGCCTTCAGATGGATGCATGGACCATCCATCTTTAGAGTAACAGGATGGAAGCAGACAAGGAAACAGATGCGCCAAGTGGGGTTGGAAGTTCTCTTCTTATGATCTTATGTTCTCAGTAAAATAGGAAGCTGATCCGTCAGCTGAGACTGAAGAAGGGATCACAGGGCTAGTGGTATGAGGACAGGTATGAAGTGGCAGCCTGGGTCAGTGAGAGAGGAAATGGATCAGGAGAATGTATTTGATTCCCAGGCAGCGCTAGGGGTGTACCAGAGGGTCATAGTCCTGCCCTCTAGCGCTTTTCAGTATGGATGCAAGTAGGCTATAGGCCTAGAGTTGATTTTACCAATGTTTGGTTTTGCCAAAGAGTTTTTGAGAGGGAGGGTGGGGCAGGGAAGTTGAGGATGTATTTAAGTGAGTAATAATTAATCATGGAGTATATACTGAGAAGGGAGAGAAGAGGGTCACTGAAAAGCTGATGGTAGATTTGCCTTTACAACATCCTTGTATTTAGACTGAATATTTAAGGCCACTCTGTGGCTTGCTCGCTTATTCTCTCCTGCTCTTTTTCTTTCTCTCTCTTTCCACACGTAGACAGACATCCTAATATAAAGGTGTTGATACCAGGTTTTGCAAAATGTTCTTTTGGGGGGATGCTGAGGAGAAAGAGAAGATTGTCTAAGTTCTGTTAAACCAAAAAATTAAGACAATTTTATCTATTGATTTATTTTTTGGCTAGAAATCAAGATATAGCTGAAAGCCAAGAAAAGGGCTTGTGTTTTATATATTAACATTATGAATTAGCTCAGCTGTCCCCTTCAAAAAATAATTTAACAAGATCACAGATTTTATTCTTATAAAAACATTGCGTATTTATTATAGAATGTTTTGAAAGTAGTAGTTACACAGAATTCTAAGATCCAGTTAGCATTTCTGCTGTATTCTTTCTGGCCTGTTTTTCTCCCTATTCTTCATTCATAATTGAGACCACACTACGTATAACTTTGTTTCCTGTGTTTTTGCACTTAACAAATGAACAATATGACCTTTTCGCCTGTTATTTATAACTGTATAAATATCAATTTTAGTAGTTCCTAAAGTTCCATTGTGTGAATGTGCCAGAATTTTGTATGCTGTTCACATACTGTTATACATTAAGTTTCTGATTTTTCATTTTTTATTATAATTAGTATGCTTTGGTTTCATATGCTTGGAGGTGTATTAAACATAGCACTGTTGGGTCAAAGAGTAAACATTTTAAGTCTTGCATGTTGCCCAACTATTTTTTAAGACTATGTGAAAATATTTTCAAACATTGAATGTCATTATTGAGAAAAGCGTGTTACTTGTGGGAAAAAAATACATCACTATTTTAATTTGTATTATTGGGCTCTCATGAGGGTTGGTATTTTTCTGTAAATGGTATTGAGCCAATTGGTTATCTGTGTGGGAAAAGTGTAAGTGAATTCCTATCTGATTTATGTATCATTATTAGGTTTATAGAATACGTAAACATGAAAAGTAAAACTTAAGTTTTAGAGGAAAACATAGGAGAGGGAATTATCTATGACTTCAGTTCTGGTAAGCAAAGCTGCCAGACTAAGTCAGACTAAGAAGAAAGTCATGGTGATCTGCCAGAAAATCAGGGAAAATACTATAGACCATGGCAGTCTGCTCCTGTGCCTCGGGTAGCCGTGAGTAAGTGGCCACTCTGAGAGCAGTCAACAGTAACGCTAACCGTGATTTCTTGAGACCTTTCCTGAGTACAAGTTTATTTTTTAAAAAAGCTTTTTTCTACAACTTGTATATTTATTGTTTTAAGGTTTGCATATTTGAGCCTTTTGGAATATATTCTGATAAAAGAAATAATGTAGGAGCCCTGCTTTCTCCACATGGGTGCCCAGTCTAGTCATTACCATTTATTGACTAATCCATCTTTTTCTCACTAGTTTAGAATGTCCTGTTAGTCATACACTGTTTCCATATGTGTTTTGGTTGATTTCTTAGTTTTGTATTCTGTTGTATTGCTCTTTATTTCCCCTCCAGTTCTGTGATGTTGGCAGAATGTTTCAGTATCTTGGGTGGGTCAGTCTCCCTCATTAGTTTTTTAGAATTTTGCTGTCTCTTTTCATTGTTTGTTTAAGGTAACTTAAATATTATTTTGTCACATTCCTCCTAAAAGCTTTATTAATGTGTTATTGGTATCTCGAGTTAATGTTTTAACATGATGGTTTTATCTAAGACCCCTTTGAATATCCTCTTTGGTGAAGTATCTGTTCAAGTTTTTTGCTTGTTTTATGATTGAATTATCTTTCCTTTATTAAGTTGTTGAAGTGTTGAAGTTTTATATGAATTTTGATTATTAGATTCTTAAAAGATATATGGTTTCTGAGGGTATTTTCCCAGTCAGTATCTTGTGTTTTCTCTTTTTTGGTAAGGTCTTTTGATGAACAAAAGTTTAATTGTTTTGAGTCCCATTTATTTTATCTTTTGCTGTTTGTACATTTGTTACTGTGTTAGATAATCCACTGTTAAAAGCTAGGCTTGACCATATTACGCCTGCTTGTTCTTTCAAGAATTTTATGGTTTTAGTTTGCATTATTTAGATCCTTAATCCATTTTGAATTTGTTTTTGTATATGATCTGATACTTGGATCCTATTTCATTATTTTGCATGTGGAACTCCTGTTTTTCAGCACCATTTTTTTTTTTTCCTCTTTAACGGTTTTTTCTTGTTTGTTTTTCTAAAATTGTGCTTTTAAGTGAAAGCTTACACATCAGGTTAATTTCTCATACAAAAATTATTACACAAATTGTTAAAGAACATTATTTGCAATCCCTCTAATATGACAAAACACCCTTTCCATTCCAAGTTCCTTGTGTGGATTCAAACCATTTCTGTCCTTTCCTAACTTCCCATCCTGCCCTCTGGACAAGAGCCACTCATTTGGTCTCCTGTATCTGATTGAACTAAGGAAGAAGCACACTCCTCACGAGTATTATTTTATGTTTTATGCTCTAGTCTAATTTTTGTCTAGAGTGGACTTTGGGAATGTTTTTATTTCTGGATTATGGAGCATCTGAAGCTTTCTCCGTGGTTTGGGAGGTTTCTCCAGTTGCAGCCAGACTGTTTCCTGCTTTTTATGTGAATTTGAGCTCTTCCCAGCACTTTTCTCCTGCTCTGTCAGAGACTTCCTGTTGTATTCCATGTCAGGGTGGTCATTGGTGGTAGCTGGGCACTGTCTAGTTTTTCTGGTTTCAGGCTGGAGTCTCTGGTTTATGTAGCCCTTATGTGTATTTGGCTAATATTTTCCTTGTGTCTTTGCCAGCAGCATTTGTTGAAGAATCTTATTTCTTCATCTAATGGGCTTAATCACTCTTGTCAAAAATCAGTTGACTGTAGATGTGTGGGTTTGTTTCTTTACTTTGAATTGTATTTCACTGGTGTGTGTATCTACTGTTATATCAGTACCTGGTTGCTTTGATTACTGTAGCTTTGTAGGATGTTTTAGAATCAGAAAGTGTGAAGCTTCTTTCTTTGTTGTTGTCTTTCAACATCAATTTAGCTGTTTGGGGACTTTTGCCATTCCTTGGAGCCTTGGTGGCGCAGTGGTTAAGAGCTTACAAAGTCAGCAGTTAAAATCCATCAACTGCTCCTTGGAAACCATAAGAGGCAGTTTTGCACTGTCTTTTAGGGTCCCTACAAGTTGGAATCAACTCAGTGGCAGTGGGTTTAGTTTTGGTTTTGCCATTCCATATGAAGTGGAGGATTTTTCTGTTTTTATAAAGAAGGCTGTTGGAGATTTGATCAGCAATTACATTGAATTTATAGATTACGTTGGGTAGTACTGTCATCTTAACAATATTAAGCCTTTATCTTGCTAACCTTTTATGAGGATGCTTAGTGTTTCATTAGAAGTCTTTGTTCTTTTAAATTGTTTTCACAGATAATTTAAATCAGTGGTGTTTTCAGTGTGTTCTGTGGATCCTTCCAGGGAATCCACAAGGTGGATTGTAATAAAACTAAAACTATTGTGATAAAAATAAAACTAAAACATTATTTGCCTTTTTCACTGTGTTGACATTTTTACTGAAAGTGCAGAAGCAGTGGTGAGAGAAATTGCTGGTGTCTTAACAGGGATCAAAGCAACAGCAGCATCAGGCTGTACTAATAGTCACATGTTCTTTACCACCAAGCACTGTAAATAAGAGAAGATGCCGGTTATGCTTAAGAACTTGTTGATGAGCAGTAAAAGTATTTTTATTAAATTTTGACCACTAGTACACATCTTTTTAATAGCTTTCTGATGAAATGTAGGTATGTAGAAAGCACTTTCTACTGCTGACTACAGTAACATGAACTTCTTTTTCTTTTTCATGAAATACTGCTTTTGCTAGAAAGACAGCTGAGAGAAACTGGTTTTTGCACCTTGGGTTTTGGGTAGATATTTTTCTTTCATAAATGAATAAAGTAACCCATTACTTTAATGAAAACAACTGACAACCCTGTTACCAGTGGTAACATTCAGGCTTTCCAACAAAAGTTAGAATTTCAGAAGACTTGTATCCATTTAGTGACATTAACCATTTTCCAGTGCTGAAAAACTTCTGATGAGATCAGTGTGTATTAACAAATATTATTCTTTGATGTTGTATGATGAACTAATATATGATGTTCCAAAATTGTGCATGAGTAACAGATTGGTTCAGTATGCAAGATAGCCCAGTAGATTGGAATACAACAGAGTTAAAGGAAAAGAAAATGCCTTGGTGTGGTTTCAGATTCCACAGTGCTGCTGATCTTGAGAAGTTGTCAGCTCATTGAGTTTCATTGTAGGGTCAAAGGAGAATATACACAGTTGGCTGGAAAAGCTGTTAAATAAAACTCCTTTTTCTAGTTGTTTATGTGTAGGAGGCTTTTTCTTCAGCTGTTTCACTTAAAACAACATATAGTGACAGATTGAATACAAAAGCAGATGTGAAAGCCCAGGTATAGTCTCTTTAAGTCACAAAAGAGATTTTTCATCCCAAAATGATTCCTCACTGAATTTTTACTGTTTTTGAAAATAGATTTTTCGTTGAAATGTGCTTTATGGCAACACAGTGTTTATAGTCGTCATCTTAAAATAATAACTAAATATTTTTAAATTTTCTGTTTTACTTCCTCGTAAAGTATTTCAGTCACTATAATTCACATAGGAAAACTTTGAGGGGCCTTCTGTAATTTTTAAAAGGGTGAAGGTGTCCCGTGACTATAAGGATTGAGAACCACTGGTTTAGGTAGCAGTAACTACAGGCAAGGTAGCTTTGTACAGGGACATACTGTGAGCTTTTGGGGTCAGTGGCCAGGTTCAAAGTCTGGATCTGCTACTTCTGGCAGCAGATTATTTTAAGAAAATTTTAGTCTCTCTGAGACTCATTTTCCTCATTTGTAAAATAGGAATAACAAAACCACTTTATGACTTCAAGATTAAGTGGATGTTTGGTATTGCCTTTCTCATTTTTTCGTTAGTTATTGTAATGACTGACAGGAGTGACTACCTTAAATCATTCCCTAAAGAAGAGACTGTGAAGTTATTTGACGTTGTTACATTCTGTCCAGATGGACAAAGTATTCACATCTAAAACCTTTTTCTTTGAACTTTTATATATGCATTTTCAAGGATATGTGTAAACCTAAAATTTTACAATTAGAAAAGCAGTAAAACCATTCCAGAACATTTACTTAAGCTTGAGACAGATGGCAGTCCTATAAAAAGATGGCATATATTTTTGGAAGTGCAAACAGAAAAACATACTCTCAAAGATTTCAGTGTAATCTTTGCCTAGAAAATGAAGGGAAGAGATAAGAGACCATATGGCCTAATGGAACTTTTATAGTTTCTAATGTCTAGGATTGAATTTTATTTCGTTATACAGTAAAATCTGTGAGAACTAGGATTCCACAGGACTGCCTTGTTTTTCTGGATCTCGCATGTTTTCTACCTTGAAGAGAGTGCAGTCTTAACCACTTTTCTATTGTTCTCTATTAGTAGGAAATATTTGCATTTTCCTTCTCTGTCAGATTTCCGCCTTACACAGGCTCTAGCTTTCACAGCTTTTACTGCATTAGTATTGACTTAGATGTGGATGTGTAGTTGAAAAAAAGGAATGATGATCAAGTAGATAGTTACTGGGTTTCCACAGTGATGCAAACAGTTAATGGCTCACAGCTAACTGAAAGGTTAGAGGTTTGAGAGTACCTAAAGGCACTTTGGAAGAAAGTCCTGGCAGTCCGCATCAGAGAAACCAGCCATGGAAAGCCCTGTGGAGCACATTTCTGTTCTGACATACCTCATTTCACCATGATTGGAGTCATGTGCTGAGTACTTTTACTGTGGCTGTGAATCTCTTGCTTTCTGTAGTGTATGCATGTGACAGTGAGGAGTAGAACCACTGGAACCCTAAATTTAGTGGCGCTGATTGATTTAAATATGAATGCGTATCACCTCAGACTCAGATACTGATTCTGCCATCAGGGCATCAGATGTTCACAACTTACTGGGGCCTGGTTTTGTCTGAAGCACTATTACACACATTTTTGTGTACAGAACATTTAGGGAGTACTATTATCCTCTCGACGGCACTTGGCTAGCTTATTATCCTCTAGACTGGAACCTTTGGTTTTGGCCCTACCTATCCTTGCTGTGATTTTGCTGTTCTATTTTCATTCATTAGCCTGCCATTGAAGAGTCAGTGTTTTCACTTAGCTAGGTTAAGTGTTCACATGACAAATAACTTACTGAGTGCCTTCACTGGGCCAGGTACTAGCTAAGAGGTGGCAATAAAATGTTGAGGAGAAAAATCAAAATGGTCTTTGCTTTTCTAGAGTACATAGTCTGCTAGGGTGATGATCCGACTCGACGGCACTTGGCTGGCATACCAATAAATGTAAGCCTATATCAGAGATACATGCTCTAGGCAGGAGAGATGTGATATCTTCTAACAGATTTTCACCTAATCAAGAAGGGCAATGAATGGCTCCCTGAGGAATTGACAGGTCAGCTAGGATTTGAAGGAATTAATCTAGGAGGGGAATACAAAGAATTTTTCAAATCAAAAGAACAGTATTAAAAAAAACCTGTGTTGGGCAGGAATAGATGAGTATGAATGCTTTCAATATGAGTAGAGCAGAAATCACTGAGTAAGAAATGGTCATACAGTGAAGGAGTGGGAACTTAAAGGCCACGTTAGGAATTTTATAACTTTATCCTGAGCAATGGTAAATTGTTAGTAGGGGGAAGAGCATAAGGTTGCAAGGTGGGATATCTGATTGCCATAGCTGATAGGATTTGCATGTCTAAAATTAATTTACTAGAATAATAACTGAAACCTTATGTTCTTGGAACAGTTCTGGACACTTGGGAGACATCAATGAATTAAACAGAAGAATCCCTGCTTTGTAAATTTTAAGTTCTTTAACGAAGGGAGACAAGGACAAAGAACATAGTAAATCATAAAATGCTAGGAAAAAAACAGTCCAGTAGGGTGAGAGGGATTGAAAGTTGAGGGTATGTATTGCAGTAAAATATTATGATCAGAGCAGGTCTCGTGGAGAGGGTAACAATTGAGCAAAGACTTGGAGGAAGTGAAGGAATCAGCCAAGTGAAAATTTGCAGCCAGCATTAAGTCCCACAGGTAGTAATGCACCTGGGAGGAAGATGAGGGCAAGAGTAAGATTGAGAAGAGCAGGAAGGGCAGATCATAGCAGGCAGGGTCCTGTAGACATTTGCATTAAGGCCTAAGCCAAGCCAAGTGCTGTCGAGTCAGAGACAACTGTAAAGGCTTTTGTTTGTTTGCTAAATGAGATGGAAAGCCACATAAGAGTTTTATTTTTATTCTTCCTGTAGTTTGGGGATAGATACGGAGATAGACCACAGAGTATGTGGGCACAGCATTGGCCTGTTGCCTTCTTATGGGCTGACTGGTTCTACAGCATAGCCCTTTACTCAAGACCTGTTTTCCCTGTGGCTACGTGCTCTAGTCAAAATTCACTTGATGGCAGCTGACAGTTGCAAATACATGGTTGAGATGACATTCCCTGCTCTCTCTGCTTTTCAGAGTTTACTTTTCCTGTGGATTCCTAAAACCTGAGATCTCTATATGCTTGTGTGCATGGGCGCAGGCACTCACACAGATGCACGTGTGCTAGGAGGAGGACGTCGGCAAGAGCAGGGAATAGCATAAACTAGGCATAGAGGCTGTTTTTGTTGTTAGGTGCGGTCGAGTCAGTTCCAACTCTTAGCAACCCTGTGAACAACAGAACAAAACACTGCCTGGTCTTGCACCGTTTCCACAATTGTTTTTATGCTTAAGCCCATTGTTGCGGCCACTGTGTTGATCCATCTTATCGAGGGTCTTCCTCTTTTTCTCTGATGTTCCACTCTACCAAGTGTGATGTCCTTCTCCAGGGACTGATCTTTCCTGACAGTGTGTCCAAAGTATGTAAGACACAGTCTCACCATCTTTGCTTCCCAGGAGTGCTCTGGTTGTACTCTTTCAGAACAGATCTGTTGGTTTTTTTGGTGATCCATCATACATTCGATATTCTTCTCCAATACCACAATTGAAAGGTGTCAGTTCTTCTGTCTTCTTTGTTCTTAGTCCAGCTTTTGCATGCATATGATGCAATTGAAAATACCATGGCTTGGGTCAGGCACGTTTTAGTCTTCAAGGTGACATCCTTATTTTTGAATACTTTGAAGAGATCCTTTGCAGCCGATTTTCCCAGTGCAATGCATCTTTTGGTTTCTTGACTGCTGCTTCCCAGGGCATTGATTGTGGACCCAAGTAAAGTGAAATCTTTGATGGCCTCATTCCTTTCTCCATTTATGACAGTGTTGCGTACTGGTCCAGTTGTGAGGATTTTTGTTTTCCTGATGTTGAGGTGCAATCCATACTGAAGGCTGTGGTCCTTGATCTTCATTAGTAAGTGCCTCAAATGTTCTTCTTTTCCAGCAGGTAAGATGGTGTCTTCTGTATAATGCAGGTTGTTAATGAGTCATTCTCCAATCCTGATGTTGTGTTCTTCGTATAATCCAGCTGCTGGGATTATTTGCTTGGCATACAGGTTGAAAAGATAAGGTGAAAGGATACAACCCTGATGCATGCCTTTCCTGACTTTAAACCATGCAGAGTCCCCTTATTCTGTTGCACGACTCCCTTACTCTGTTGTACGACTGCCACTTGATCCACATACAGGTTCCTTAAGAGCACAGTTAGGTGTTCTGGAATTCTGCAACATTAGCCATAGTTTAGTATGATCCACACAGTCGAAAGCTTTTGCGTAGTTGAAGAAACACAAGTAAACATCTTGCTGGTGTGCTTTGCTTTCAGCCAAGATCCATCTGACATCAGCAGTGATATCCCTGGTTCTACGTCCTCTTCTGAACCTAGCTTGCATTTCTGGCAGTTCCTTGTTAATACATTGTTGTAGCCACTTTTGAATGATCTTGAGCAGAATTATACTTGCCTGTGAAATCTATGATACTGTTCAGTAATTTCCACATTCAGTTGGATCGCCTTTCTTTGGAATGGGAATAAATACGGATCTCTTCCAGTCAATTGGCCAGGTAGCTTTCCTCCAGATTTCTTGGCAAGACATAGAAGTAGGGAAGCCAAAAAGCCTTTGTAATTACAGTTGAAACCAAACTGCTGAGATTTTACCTGATTCCTTAGAGGTTAGCTGCGTCTGACCCTGTAAATCAAGTTCTAAGTGCACTCACACGCTTGAGTGTGAGAAACATTGAGGGGATACTCCAGATATATCATACTACAGGACAGTCTGGATATTGATCCAAACATGTGGTTTATCAAGAATGTGCTGGTCTTTAATTATTATTGGCATCAATACTTTTTTTTTTGCAATATCTCTTTATTGGGACAGCAAACATTTTCTCTTACATTCACATCCTTCAGTTTTATGGCTACTGGTAATTAAGTCTTCCTACACTCAATGTGAATTGATGCCTCCATTTTTTTTGGTGGACAAAATTAGGTTCAATTTTTAATGAGCCAGAAAATTAACACTTAACACAGGGAGATTTTATTAGTGTTCAGGTCACCGTTTTCAGCCTGTTAAGACAAATAAATGCAGTTTCTACCATTATGAAGAATTGTACTTAAAAGTTCTCCCTTATGAGCAGTTAATGGAGCTTTTGGTATAGTTAGGTGGTCGTGTTTTTCTTAGCTTCACAAAAGAAATTAACAAAGTCTTAGACTGTGTTTTCACTGTGTGGTATCTTTTGAGCTTAACTATCATTCATACTTTTTGTGCCTTGTTGAAGAAATTCATCCCCATTTTAAAGACTTAGAGATTTTCTGTTACTTTGTTCTAACAAAATGATTTTTATAGTTAATGTTTCTCATCTACCTGTAATCTATTTTTGCTGATGGTATAAGATGGGGAAGCTAGTTTTACTCTTTTGCCACATAATGTTGCCAGTTGCCTCAGCATCATATATAAAATAGTGTACTTTTCCCATTGATTTGCCCTCTGCCACATACCAGATGTCCATACATGAGGACTGACAATTAGTGCACAAACTCATCCTAGAAAAAGTGTTACATACCTCATTGCTGAATATCACTGTGGTCACCTTTGAAGTATACCCCTTGGGAAGCTGTGCCCCAATGTGAGAGCTTCGTTCACCCTTCAAGACAGTTTTGGACACTCTGTTTTTGGAATGGCCAGTGAGCTGTCATCTCATTACCCTCGATCCCCTAAATGTCATCAAAATGTCTTCCTTTCAATATTTCTTTTATTGTTGAGTAAAGGAAAAAGATCACTGGGGGCTAGATCAGGTGAGTAAGGAATGCGTTCCAATATGATTATTTGTTTACTGGCTAAAAACTCCCTAACAGACAACTGTCCAGTTAAGTCCGCCAACTTGCCACCATGCCAACATGTGCAATGACCATTCCAGAAAGAGTTCCAAAATTGCTTCAAAGGGTGGAGTAGGTACTGGCATCTGTGCATAGCTTCCCAAGGGGAGTACTTGGAAGGTGAGCATAGTGGTACTCAGCACTGAGGTATGTAGCACTTAAAACAATTTAATTTCACAGGCTTAATTGTTAGACTCTGTATGTACACCTGAATAAGCTTCTGTGTGTTTTTTTTACAAATATTTCTATACGTATTTCCATGATATGTACACTTCTAATATCAAATTTATATTAGTCTGGAATATCATTTAGTAGTGGTAGAATTCGTTTAACTAACAACTTTCAAACATTTTGAAAGCTTAGTGCTGTTATGAAGGAGTCTTGAGCATGTAATGTGTAGATTTTCATGAATAGAAATAAAATATGACTAGTTTAAACAGGATATTCTGTTTTGAAGCAATATTAATGTAACCAATTATAATTATGAGGCCAGCTTTTTTCCTCTGAAGTGACTTCCAGAAAGTCATCTTTAAGTCTTGTTATTTTCAGTAATGAGTGTACAAAAAAAGATTGCAATGAGAAATTGCAAAAAAAAAAAAAGAAGAGGAGGAATAATAACAACGTAGTAATAGTAGTATGATGGTAATGATGAAAACATGCGTTAGTCTTCCATATTGATCTAAACTAGATACACCTACTGTACGGATACACTACAGGGATGAACTGGATTCAGCCTGTAAGCATTCAGCTTCTCTCTCCTAAGCATGGTGCTAGCTAGCTGGGATGTGATGATGATGGATGACACTGTTTTCAGGAACTCAGGGGCTGTCATTAGATGCTGTGTAGTCAGCCGCAACTCATAGTGACTTCATGTATAGCAGTGAAATATTGCTCAGTGTTGTACCATTCTTGTAATGGTAGATATGTTTGAAATCATTGTTGGAGCCACGGTAACAGTCCCTCTCATTGAGGGCTTCCTCTTTTTCACTCACACTCTGTTTTATCAAGCATGATGTCCTTCTCCAGGAACTGATCCCTCCTGATAACACGTTTGAAGTGAGATGAAGCCTGTCATCTTTGCTTCTAAGGAGTATTCTAGCTATACTTCTTCCAAGGCAGATTTGTTTGTTCTGGCAGTCCTTGGTAAATTTATATTCAGTAGTCTTCTTCAACACTGTAATTGAAATTCATCAATTCTTCTTTGATCTTTGTTTTTCACTGTCTGGCTTTCACATGCACATGAGGCAGTTGAAAATACCATGGCACAGGTCAGGCGCGCCATAGCCTTCAAGGTGACATCTTTGCTTTTCAGCACTTTAAAGAATGCATTATTTGATTTCTTGCTTGCTGTTTCCATTTATATAGATTATGTATCCAGGTGAAATGTAATCCTTGACAACTTCAGTCTTTTCTGCATTTATCATGATGCCGCTTGTTGGTCCAGTTGTGAAGATTCTTATTTTCTTTATGTTGAATTGCAATCCATATAGAATGTTGTAGTCTTTTGATTTTCATCAGTAAGTGCGTCAAGTCGTCTTCACATTCAGCATTTTGATGCTCCCATTTTGATGCTCCTTTCTTCATAAGGTCCAACTTTCAGGATTATTTGTTCAGCCTGCAGATTGTATAGGTATTGTGAAAGGGTATAACCTTGGCACACACCTGTGCTATTTTAAACCATATAGTATTCCTTCATTCTGTTCCAAATGACTGCCTCTTGTTCTATGTACCGGTTTCATGTGAGCACAATTACATGCTTTGGAATTCTCATTTTTCTCATTGGCATCTCATTTGTTATGATCCACATAGTTGAATGCCTTTATGTAGTTAGTATTTTCTGTTTTTCACCAAGATCCATATGATATCAGCAGTGATCCCTCATTCTATATCTTTTTTTTTTAATCTGGCTTGAGTTTTTGACAGTTCCCTGTGATGTACTGCAGAAGCCATTTTGGGATTATCTTCAGCAGAGTTTTGCTTGCATTTGATACTAGTAATAGTGTTTGATATCTTTTCGTTCTTTTGGATTACCTTTCTTGGGAATGAGCATGAATATACTTCTCTTCCAGACAGTTGAAGTAGCTGTCTTCCATATTTCCTGGCATAAGTGAGTGAGGGTTTCCACCGTTGCATCTGTTTGTTGAAGCATCTCATTTGGTGTTCTGTGGGTTCCTGTATCTTTGTCTTTCACCGGTGCGTTCAGTGCATCTGGGACCACTTCCTTCCGTATCATCACTTCTTGATCATATGCTGCCTCCTGAAATGGTTGAATGTTGACTAGTTGTTTTTAGTTCAGTAACTCTGCACGTTCCATCTATGTTCTTATGATGCTTCCGGCATTGTTGTCTTTTTTATTTTTATTCTGCCATAGAAACCAGAAGTATTTCAGTTCAAGGCTTGAATTTTTTTCTTCAGTTCTTTCAGCTAGAGAAATGTTGAGCGTGTTCTTCCCTTTTGGTTTTCTTATTCCAGGTCTTTGCACATGTCATTATAATGCTTTGTCTTCTTGAGCCTCCCTGTGAAATCTTCTGTTCAGCTCCTTTATTCCATCATTTCTTCCATTCACATTAGCTATTCTGCATTCAAGAGGAAGTTTCAGAGTCTTTCCCAGTATTCATTTTTGTCTTTTCTTTCTTTCCTGTCTTTTGCTTTCTTGGTGTCCTTGATATCATCTCACATCTTTTCTGGTCTTCAGTCATCAGTGTTCAGTGCTGCCAATCTGTTCTTGAGATGGCCTCTAAAGTCAGATGTGACATATACTCAAAAGTCTTATGTACTTTCACTGTTGTGATTTGTGTGAATTCTCTTCACCTCCAGCTTGAACATGGTCTCTTACACAGTCAACCCTTGTCCTTGTTTTGACTAATGATGCAATGACACCATTGTCTCATTGCACAGATGTAGTTGATTTGATTCCTGTGTTGTCATTTGGTGAGGTCCACATGTCTAATTGTCATTTATGTTGTTGAATAGAAGTATTTCCTATGAATAAATCATTGGTCTTCTGCCTTGCAATCTCTAGCATCATTTCTGTCACCAGGGCTGTGTGTTCCAACTACTGATCCATATTTGTGTCATATTTCAGTGACCAGTAATTGTCAGTGTATCTTCATTGTGTGTTTGAGCAATATCAGACTGCAGAAGTTGGTAAAAGTCTTTGACTTTTTGATCTTGGGCATTAGTAGATGGTATATAAATTTGAATAATAGTTGTATGAGCTGTTCTTCCTTGTAGGTATATCAGTGATACCGTGTCACTTGCAGCTTAGTGGTGCTTCACCATAGAGCTTGAAATATTCTTTTTTTTTTAATTGTGATTAAGTGAAAGTGTATAATCCAGTTTAAATTTGTGTGCCCACCTATGTGCAGCTCCTACTGCTCTCATTGCCTGGTAACAGCACACTCCTTTCTGTTCTATACAAGTCATAGCCTCTTAAAAATCCCCTATCACCTCTTCTCCACCTCCTCCACTCTCCTGTAGTAAAAGGCCAGTTGGGCAACATTCTGTAGATACATAGAACCATAAAGTGTGCACACACTATATGGTCACTCTGTGTCACCGAGCACAATCCATTCCTGCCCGAGGAGTTGACTTCAGTAATGATTTATGACCAAGGGAAGCTTCAGGTCTAGAGGCTGTGCTCCCAGGGAAACCCCTATGTTTTAGTCAGCTAGGGCTGCTCTAACAGAAATACCACAGAGTGGATGGCTTTAACAAAGGAAGATTTATTCTTACATAGTCCGGTAGGTTGCAAGTCCATATTCAGGGTGTCCGCACCAGGGAAAGGCTTTAAATACCACAGAGTGGATGGCATTAACAAAGGAAGATTTATTCTTACATAGTCTGGTAGGTTGCAAGTCCATGTTTAGGGTGTCCGCTCCAGGGAAAGGCTTTCCCCTTGTTGGCTCTGGAGGAAAGTTCAGTGTTGCATCAGTCTTTGTCCAGGGAGCCTCGTGGCCCAGGAACCTCAGGTCTGAAGGACGCTCTCTTCTCCCAGTGCTGCTTTCTTGATAGTAACGAGGTTCCCAATTCTCCTCTTTCTCTTCCCTTTTATCTCTTGTAAACTGAAAGGATTAAGGGTGGAGCAAGCCATACTCCAGGGAAACTCCCCCTACAGCAGAACAGGGAAGTAATCCTATGCAGGAATTTATAGCCCCATCCTAATCCTTTAACATGCAGTTTAGTGAAACCACAAAATGGAGGACAGTCACAAGATACTGGGAATCATGTCCCAGCCACACGGCTGCACATATTCTTGGGGGGACACAATTCAACCCATGACACCCTATGCCTTCGGACCTTCAATTGTGGTCTCTTAGTGGAGTTCTCTGGGTACACCCTTTCTTAGTATTGTATTGCCACTGGAACTAAACTTTGCGAGTCCCATCACAGCTATCACTGGAGGTGGCTGGGCACCATCTGGGTCTTCTGGTCACATGTTGATGTAGTCACCCATTCACATGGATCTTTCTGTTTTCTTCTTTCTCTTTCCCCCATGTCATTTTTGTCCGTGGTGATCATCTGTTCTTGCTGAATTGGGACCATTTGGTGTTCCTCAGATAGCAGCTTGCTAGCTTTTAAGACCCCAGACACCACTCACCCACATGGAGTTGTGAGGACTCTCTTAGCAATAGGCCAGTTATACCAATAGGCCTCGATGTCCTGTAAGAGCATGGTCCGTGGACCCCTCCTCCTGCTACTCTGTCCCTACCTTGTGGGTTAAGATTGGAAGAGTTTCTGGGTTATGTTGAAGTCCAGTTAAACTGATCTTCTCTCTAATGTGTGCTGTCACTGATTTCACCTAAACAGATTTCTAACATCAATCTAATTTTTATAACCAGTCCTTCCCTCCCTCCCTCCCTCCCTCCCTCCCTCCCTCCCTCCCTCCTTCCCTCCTTCCCCTCCTTTGCAGCTGTCAAAGAGTCTTCTTCTGTACATGATTCAGTTTTCAAGTCCTTAAAGTAGGAGTCTCATGCCATATTTGTCCTTGTGCTGCAGACTAATTTCACTCAACATGATGGCTAGAAAGTTCTGTATATGTCAATCAGGTTGGTTAATTGTTGCAGTAAGATCTTCTGTGTCTTTACTTAGCTTTTTTTTTTACAGTATAACTTATTTTATCTGAGGTTAGTATTGTCACACCTCTTCTTTGTATATTGTTAGCTTGGTATATATTATTCCATCTTTTAATTTTCAGTTTGTTCATATCTTTAAGTCTAAGGTGAGTTTCTTATAAGCAACATACTGACAAGTCATGTCTTTTGATCCAAGATGTCACTCGTCATCTCTTTACTGGAGCATTCAGTCCATTTACCATCAATGTAATTGTTGCTAGGTATGTGTTTAGTGCTGTCATTTTGCTGTATTTATTTTTGTGTTGATGTTTTCTCTGTTGCTTTTACTGTTCTGTTATGGGATGTTCTATGGGTTGATTTTTCACTCTTTTCAGTGTTGGTTTTGTGTTGGGACTCCTGTATTGTATTTCTTGTTTTGATATGTCACTTCTTTGTTGTGCTTTATGGCTACTTCTGTGATACTCCTTGATAATGTATGTTTAAACCTGATTTTAACTTCTAAATATCTTAGTAACTTCCACTCCATGTGGATGGACTGTAACTCCTACAATATATCCCTCTTTTTTTTATTATGACTGAGTGAAAATATACATTCCCATATACATTTCATGCCCACCTATATGCAGCTTCCACTGCTCTACCTGCCCGGCGACAGCACTCTATTCCTCTCTGTTCCATACATGTCTCATCCTCCCAACAGTCTCCTTTCCCCTCGTCTCCATCCACTCCCCTTCCTCCAGTCAGTGGTCAGCAGGATGATATCCTGTAGATGCATATAACCATAAAGTGCACCCAATATATAGTCACTCTGTGTTGCCAAGTCCAATCCCTTGCTGTCCGAAGAGTGGACCTTCATTATGATCCATGGGCAGCATCAGGGCCAGGGTCTATGCTCCCAGGGGAACCCCAAAGCCACTGGACCATCAGTTGTGATCTTTTAGTGGTGATCTGAGAGTGTACCCCTTTTTATTCTTGTGTGGCAAGTGAGACTCAGCTTAGTGAGCTCCATCGTGGCTATCACTGGTGGTGGCCAGGCACCATCTGGTTCTTCCGGTTCCAAGTCAATGTACACACCCACTCATGTGGGTGTCTCTGTCTTCTGGGTTATCATTTTGGTCCTCAGTGATCATCCACTCCTGCTGAGTTGGGACCATTTGCTGTGCCCTTAGATGGCAGCTTGGAAGCTTTTAAGACCCCAGACACCACTCACCAATGTGGGGTGCAGAGAGCCCTCTTGGCAAAATGCTAGTTGTGCCAATTGGCCTCAATTTCACCTAAGAGCATGGTCCTCTGCCCCCTGCCCCAGCTATTCTGTCCTTGCAGTACTGGTTTAAGATGGGAGGAGTACTCAAGATATGTTGAAGTCCACTTAATATTGTTCTTGCTTCTAATGTGTGCTGTCACTGATTTCACCCAACCAAATTTCTACCAGCTAGCTAATCGAAACCCTGCCCCCCTTACTCTCCCTCCCTCTCCTCCCTTGCAGCTGTCAAAGAGTCTTTTCTTCTATGCATAAGTCTGTTTTTGAGTTCTTTTCATGCCAAGCCAAGCCAAGTGCCGTCGAGTCGGGTCTGATATATTTATCTTCTTGTCTCTGACTACTTTCACTCAACATAATGTCTTCCAGTTGAAACCAGGTTATGAGATGTTCCCTGGAATCATCATTGTTCTTTATCATTGCGTAGTGCTCCATTGAGTATATATACCATAGTTTACCTATCCATTCCTCTGCCTCTGTTGTTGGGCATTTGGATTGATTCCATCTTTTTGCTGTTGTGGACTGTGCTGCAGTAAACATCCTTGTGCATGTGTCCATTGGTGTGAATGGCCTTGATTCTGTAGGATATATTCCAAGTAGTGGAATTACTGGGTTAAGTGGTATATCTATATCCATTTCATTAAGGAAGCGCCAGATTGCTTTCCAAAGAGGCCGGACCATTTTGCAAGCCCACCAACAGTGTAGGAGAGTTCCACTTTCTCGACACTCTCTCCAGCATTTGTTGTTTTGTGTTTTTTGGATCATGGCCAACCTTGGGGTGAGATGGTATCTCATTGTAGTTTGATTTGAATTTCTTTAATAACTGAAGATTGTGAACATGTCTGCATGTGTTTTTTGGCTGTCTGGGTCTCCTCTTTAGAGAAATGTCTGTCCATCTCCTATGCCTATTGCTTAGCTGGATGATCTATCTTCTTATTGATATTTTGGTAGTACTCCGACTCAACGGCACTTGGCTTGGCTTATAGATTATGGAGATCAGGCATCAGTCTGACATACAGTTGCCAAATATTTTTCCCCATTTTGTAGGTGGCCTTTTAACTCTTGTGATAAAGTCTTGGGATGAGCAAAAGTGTTTGAGTCTTAATAGTTCCCACTTATCTATTTTCTCTTCTGTTGGTTGTGGTTTGTTTGACAGATTTTGAAATCTGTCAACATTGTGTATTAAAACTTCCATTGTTGTTTCTACTTTTTCTTGGATGAGCTTTATCTTTTTAGATTTGATGTTTAGGTCTTTTATCCAGTTTGAGTTGGTTTTTGTATAAGGTGCATGATACAGATCTTGTTTCAGTTTATTGCAGACAGATATCCAATTTTGCCAGCACCATTTGTTGAAGAGATTTTTTTACCCCAGTTTAATATACCCATCTTTTTAATGTGAAGGTATCGTAGTTTTCATGATATGATCACTGGATTACTTCTTTTAGTAATATAGCTTTAGTTGGGGTTTTGTGCCTTCCCTAACTGAGTAGGTTTCTGGATGATGTGTCCTGTATTTTCTCCTAAAATACAGAGTTAATGGTTTTGTTCATCTAAGCCAAGAGCTTCTTTCAGTATTTCTTGTAGCTTTGGTTTGGTTTTTACAAAGTCTCTGAGTTTCTGTTTTTCTTCGAAGGTCTTAATTTCATTTTGTATTTGGAAGACAGTTTTGCATGATATATAATTCTTGGTTGGAAGTTTTTCTCCTTCAAGGCTTTGAATGTGCCACTCCACTGCCTCTGTGCCAACATGGTTTCTGCTGAGAAGTCAGACGAAAGCCTACAAGGCATCCCTGTGAATGTTAGCTTTGCTTTGAGTCTCACTGTCTTTTTAAGAGTTTCTGCTTATGTTTCATTTTGTTAAGCTTGATTATAATATGTCTTGGAGTGTTTCATTTGGGGTCTGCACTGTATGGCAGTCGATATGTATCTTGGATATCTGTTCTCTCATAATTTCAGGGAAGTTTTCTGTCAGCAAGTCAACAACAATCCTCTCAGTGTTTTCAGGTGTGCCTTCCTGTTGAAGAACTCCAGGTAATTGCAGATTGTTCCTCTTGATAGAGTCCAAAATGTTTCTTAAAGCTTCTTCATTTTTCTTGTGTGTTTTCTCCGATTTTTCCTCATAAATGCTGTTGTCAGTAGTTCTTTCTCCCAAGTCAGAAAGTCTGTTTTCCATTTGTTCAGTTCTCTGCTCTTGGCTTTGAATTGAGTTTTCTGTTTCTTTAATTTTGTTATTGATCTGTTGGATTTCAGAATGCTGGAGTTCATCAGTTCGAACAGCTTGCTTAATTTTTCACTTTGGTCTGCTAAATTTTGTATAATGTCTAGGAGGGCTCTATATATAATTCTTGTACTCAACCTCCAAAAGTGTCAGAAAGGCTTCTTCACCTGGGAAGTTCTTGGTTCTTTCTTTTTGGAGCTTTCTGGAGCTATGGTTAGATTTTTCCTTAGGCGTCAGGCAAAGGTCTGTTGCTCTTGGGGAATCTAGAGGTTATTTAGTTTCTGTGGTGTTGCTTTAATAGGAGCTGATCACCAGTCACCTCTATGTACTTCAGTGACTGGGCTCAGTGGAATCTCTGTGATAGCAGGCTCCACCTCCTGGCTCGCAAAGACATGGCCCTACTTATGGAGTCACTGGGAGGCCATCAGCTGACCTTACATTTTGAGTCATTGAACATTGGAAGAGATGCCTTTAGGCTATACCACAGTTATTTCTGTGGGTAGTCTCATTTTGAAAGGTAAAAGCTGTCTGACAGCTTCCAAAAAACAGTAAGGCTGTCAGGTATGCAAGGCCCTCTTTCCAGCTAGCAGTGAAAGCACCTCTATATCCATCCCTAGATGCTGTGATCTAGTTCAGAGTATGGACAGGCTACTGCCCTGGTGTCATCAGGTGTCGGGCCCTACCTGAATGGTCAACTATGCTAAACAAAGCTTTTCTTCTGGAGAAGCACTCCCCAGGCTGGCACTGCCTCCTAGCCTGGGAATTAGTCCCCGCTGAGGCCAGGCCTGCATTGGGGTAGCTCCGTCTCCCAGTTGGACAAGAAGGCGTCCCGCAGAGTCTCTCCTGCCCCGGTGAAATAGCTGAATCAACGGTGGAGGTTCAGAAAGAGGGGTGGAGGGGCTGTGGTGCTTAGGCTATTCCGCCCTCTGGTCACATCAGCAGTGTGGTAGAACTTTGCTGCTAGTTAAGCCCAATTGCTGCCACAGGCTAGCAAAAAGGAGAAAAGTTAAAGCCGGTAGTTACCTTCAGTCTGCGAGAACCAGCCATTCAACAAGGGCAGAGGTCAGTGAAAGAGAAGTTTCACATTCAGTGGCATGTATTCCAAAATGACAACCCTGTGCCATGTCCTTGGGCTCACTGGGTGTCCATAAAGCTGTTTAATTATCAATCCTGGCCTCGGTTCTCAGAGGGAGTTAAGGAGATGTGTGTTTAGTCCATCATCCTGACTCCACCCTACCTGGAAATATTCTTTTTGAAAATGAATGTGATGTTTTTCTTCTTCAGTTTGTTTTTCTCAGCATAGTAGACTGTATGATTATCTGATTCAGAATGGTCAATGCTAATCCATTTCAGTGCAGTAATTCCTAGAATATAGATCTTCAAATGTTCATTTCATTTTTGACAATTTCCAATTTTCTTGTATTCATACTTCTCGCATTCTACATTCTGGTTACCAGTGGATGTTTGCAGCTATTTCTCTCGAGTCATGCCATGTAACGATCAAGGGTCCCTGCAGCTGGATTCCATTCATGTCATTAAGGTTGACTCTGCTTTTAGGAACCATGTCTCCCCTAGTTGTATCTTGAGTGCTTTCTAACTTGAGTTCTTCATCCTCTGGCAGTGTGTCAGGCAGTGTTATACTGCTATCCATAAGGTTTTCACTGACATCTTTTTCAGAAGTAAATTGCCAGGCTCTCCTTCCTGGTCTCTGTTAGTCCAGAAGCTCTGCTGGAACCTGCCCACCAAGGGTGACCCTGCTGGTATGTACAATACCAGTGGCATATCTTTCTAGCCTCACAGTATATGCAGGCAACCACAGTATGAGAGATTGACAGACAGGTGTGGTGGAACTCAAGAGCAGAGAGGGAAATTGCCTGCATTTTCTGCAGGTAACTCATCAGATTATGGAGTTCTTTGTTTATTCCTTTTCATAGATGTTTAAGTATTTTGAAATATGTTGAAGTTGTTGAGTAGTTGACTGTGTTTGTGATTCTGCTGCTTGTACTTTTGTCTGCATTTTCTTCTACACGACTGTTCTGTTTTTTGTTGGGAATAGACTGGTGAGTGCGCAGAGGAAAGGAAGCAAGAATTGGTGCTGACCACAGCCATGGGCTTGTGTATGTGGGATAGAGTTAGGAAAGACACAGAGGCAAACCCATATACTGAGGATAAAACAAAAAGTGAGGTGTTAGAAGAAAGGATGGCAGATTGGGAGTTGTTCTTTAAACATTACGTAGTATTTACTGAATGTTAGGTGTGTATCATGCAGTGCTCTATTGAATGCCGGAAACCCTGGTGGCGCAGTGGATAAGTGCTGCCTCTGCTAACCTAGAGGTCAGCGGTTCAAATCTGTCAGGTGCTTGTTGGAAACTGTGGAGCCGTTCTGCTCTGTCCTGTAGGATCACTGTGAGTCAGAATCAACTTGACAGCAGTGGGGCAGTGGGCCACCCCCCTACCCTGTTCTGCTGAGTGACAGTAGGAAGACAGTCCCTTCTCCTCAAAAGGCTCAATAATTGTAAGAAAATTCCCAGGTATCAGTATTCAGAAGTTAAAGGATTAAGATTGTGAGTAACAAAACTTGGCGGAAGTATTTTTTAATGTGATTTTTTTCCCCCTTCAGAGAATGGCTCCCGAGGTGAAATGAAGCCAGAAGAGCATGTAGGTGCAGCACCGCGGCCTCTTCAGAGGTTTGGGGGCAATATTCCAGAGAGAAGCTGACCCCTCTGCTTTAGCTGACCAGTCAGAATGAAGAAAATTAGCCTTAAAACCTTCCGGAAATCTTTTAACTTGAATAAAAGTAAAGAAGAAACTGATTTCATGGTAGTGCAACCACCTTCACTTGCCAGTGATTTTGGGAAGGATGATTCCTTATTTGGGAGCTGCTACGGTAAGGATATGGCCAGCTGTGACATCGGCAGTGAGGATGAAAAAAGTGGGAAAACTAGGTCCAAAAGTGAAAGCCTCATGGGCACGCTGAAAAGGCGGCTTTCGGCCAAGCAGAAGCCGAGAGGCAAGGGCGGCGCGCCGCCGGGGAGCTCGGCCGACGAGGACACCTTCTCCTCCTCGTCAGCGCCGATCGTGTTCAAGGACGTGCGGGCGCAGCGGCCCATGCGCTCCACCTCGCTGCGCAGCCACCACTACAGCCCGACCCCGTGGCCGCTGCGGCCCACCACCTCCGAGGAGACCTGCATCAAGATGGAGGTGCGGGTCAAGGCCCTGGTCCACTCCTCCGGCCCGAGCCCGGCCCTGAACGGGGTCCGCAAGGACTTCCGCGACCTGCAGCCCGAAACCGTGTGCCAAGAGCAGAGCAGCTCCCTGAAGAGCGCCGACTCTCCCAACGGGGACCTGCACCTTCACCTTGACGACCATGTGCCTGTAGTTATTGGACTCATGCCTCAGGACTACATCCAGTACACTGTGCCTTTAGACGAGGGGATGTATCCCCTGGAGGGGTCGCGGAGCTACTGTCTGGACAGCTCTTCGCCCATGGAGGTCTCTGCGGTCCCTCCCCCCGGGGGCGGGAGCTCGTTCCCGGAAGAGGAGGGTCAGCTGGAGCAGGACCTGGGCCCCGCCCCGGACGTCTTTGCGGACCCGCCGGTGAACGGCTTGCTGATTGGCACCACGGGGGTCCTGTTGCAGAGCCCCAGAGCCAGGCACGAGGATGTCCCCCCTCTCTCACCGTTGCTACCTCCAATGCAGAATCATCAAATCCAAAGGAACTTCAGTGGACTCCCTGGTGCAGATGCCCATGTGTCTGAAAGTGTGCGCTGTCATTTGAATTTTGATCCCAACTCTGCCCCTGGGGTGGCGAGAGTCTATGACTCAGTGCAGAGTAGTGGTCCAATGGTGGTGACCAGCCTGACTGAGGAGCTGAAAAAGCTAGCGAAACAAGGGTGGTACTGGGGGCCGATCACGCGCTGGGAGGCAGAAGGGAAGCTAGCCAACGTGCCAGATGGCTCTTTTCTCGTCCGGGACAGTTCTGATGACCGTTACCTTTTAAGTTTGAGCTTCCGCTCCCATGGCAAGACCCTTCACACTAGGATCGAGCACTCAAATGGTAGGTTTAGCTTCTACGAGCAGCCGGACGTGGAAGGACACACGTCGATAGTTGATCTCATTGAGCATTCAATCAGGGACTCAGAAAACGGAGCTTTCTGCTATTCCCGGTCTCGGTTGCCCGGCTCTGCCACCTACCCAGTCAGGCTGACCAACCCGGTGTCGCGATTCATGCAGGTGCGCTCCCTGCAGTACCTGTGTCGTTTCGTGATAAGGCAGTACACCAGGATAGACTTGATCCAGAAACTGCCTCTGCCGAACAAAATGAAGGACTATCTGCAGGAGAAGCACTACTGAGAGAGGGAGGACCCGGCGTGCTGCACTTTGGGGACAAGAGATCAAAATGCCGTTTACAGACTCATTGCTATCAACATTTTTTGCTGCCATAACGATTTCAGTTTTCTGTGTAGGAGAGTCAGCATCTTGTCTAGAGGTGGGGGAGTGCTGGCAAGGTATCTTGGGTTTATTTTGGTTCTTTCAAAAGGGAAGTCTGGAGGTTGTGTAAGTGTGAATTATGTTTCCTCAATGTGCAGAATAATCACAATGTGAATGATCGGATTCCCTTTAGTCCCGTTCCAAGTCTTTTGCTGCTATCCACTGTGATTTTTATGTATTAAAAGCACATTTCATATGTATTCAGCCCTAAGTCACATTGAATGAAAATGTAGAGAATGAAAATTGTCTGATTAAATGTCCCCTTTTCAAAAGGTTGTGTTGAAGAAGCATACTCATGTAGTGAAAAACATGGAATTGACACATATGCTAAACATACTTTTGTAACCTTGTACCTGCAAAAGATTTATTTAGAATTTATGAATCGACATCATCTTGGGTAACAGAAGGTAGAGTTGCAACATGTCTTTTACAGCCTTCAATTCTAAATTATTTTAAAAGTTGTACTAGGTTTTTTGGTTGTGAAAAGTTGAAGTTTTCTGTTGCTTTCATTTTCTTCTTGTGATTTGTCTGTTTTTAAAAATGGCCTTACATTAAAAATTCTTAAAGTATATACCACCAATTTAGAAGTTGTTGCCTTTTCTGTCATTAAACTTTGGTACAAATTGGCATAAATGTAAAGAAATATTAAAGAAATGATAGTTGATCATAGTTTCCTGTGATAGCTTTTTAAATTTCTTTTGTCTCTGTTATCTGTACTTTCCTTTGGTAAAATGTTTTATCTGTGACTTATTTAGCCTTAGTCAACATTTTCATGGGTAGAACTTGATTATACAACTTTTAAAAAGGTAGTGTTGAAGCATTATTTTTGGTAATGAACTGGACTGTGTCGCAACATGGACGTTTATATAGCTTTGAATTCAGATAAAAAGCAAGCATTGTTTTTAAGTTGAATTTGTAGTATTCTTTTATGTAAATTTAATGAGCTTGATTTGACTCTGCCTAATACCCCCCTCCAATAAACAACTTTAGTTGAAAGATTCTGGAAATTGTGGAGCATGATGCAAAAAAAAAAGTACTAAAACCACATCAGATACAGGGAAGTCTTACTTAAATTAATGTGCTATCATTTATTTTTTGTTTCTGCTTGTTTTTAATTTATCTAAGTCTCAAGTAATTTGGGATCATTAATCGTTTTCTCTCTCTGAATCAGTCATTGTGGTGGTGATAGGGCTTATCCCCATACTTTTTAGTTGAAATATGGAATGTTTATTCATTGTACAGTGCTGTCTGGTAGGAAGCACAGGAAGTGTTTCCAGTTACACAGCTTTAAGGGAAAATGTTTCCTTTCAAATGAAACATGTAATTCTAGATGTTTCATCCTTTGTCACTTGGAGTTTCCTATCTTCATTCCTATTTAAACACAAGGACAGGGTCTTAGGTCAAACAAGGGTCTTGGTCATTCTGAGATACCTGTATCCCTGCTTTTTTCCCTGTTGGTTTTTGGGGTTAGAACTGAGATATTATCAAGAAGAGCTGTAAGGCCCCGACACCATGGTGTTGTGTTATTTTGAGTTAAAGGGGAAGAGGTACTTAGTGTTGGTGGACAGCTGATTGTACCTTGTTATGGTGACTGCTTTCATTGTCTGATAATGTTTTCACCTAGTAAGATGGAATATGGAGTATACTGTAATAATATAAATGTTCACTGTAAGCTATTTGGATTAAGAACTATTACAGAGTTGTAAACTTGTTATCAAATTAATGCAAGACATTTAAACTATTTTTTTTGCAAAACTATTTATTTTTAAACAATTTAAAGTATATTTAGGGTGAGTTAAAAGTCCCTGTGCATCTATATTAGATGACAGGTATTGTCAGAGAGTCACTGTGTATTAGTAATAAGTGTTGACATGACTTCTCCATGTTTCTAGAAGCATTTACATGTGAAGTCATGGTGCACAGAGGTCTTTGGGCCACCCTAACCCTGCTTTATCATGGGGACGTAGCCTGTTCCCCAGATTTTCTCATGATGCCATATGTCTAACAGTGAGCCATTTAGTGTCAGGATTATTCTGATTTTCATCTAAGTGTTTTTAAGATTGTATTTTGTGCATTTTTGGAGGGCAAGTCTTGATAACTTCTGATTGAGAAAGCCAGTTTCTGGTATACTTTTTATATATACATAATACAAAATACTTCAGTATGCCCTGTTACAATCCAATTTGAAATTATGTTCTGATAGTATATTGATAAAGTACTTGCCAGGAAATTAATTTAAAAACAGAAGAAAATCATATTGCAGTATTTTCTGCTTTCATATAGAGAGAGACAGCTGTTGCACACAGAAAGTGTAACAGTGTGAACAGCTGGCTATACAAGACGTTAGAACAGTCTGGTTACAAGTGGAAGGGAAAAAAGTTTGTCTTCATCTTCTAGTGCGGCCTAGGTACAGTTTGATTCAAGGTTTGAATTCTATAGATTGGCGACCTAGGTGACATACGGATACAACCTATAATCTTTAAATACATGCTTCTAAAAAGTCAAAGTTCAAAGCAAAGGGAAAAAAGAATAAATGGGCCAGCATTGTTTTTTTTCCAAATGTTTCATTAGAAAACACTGTGGAGGACAGAAGCTATTTTCAGGCTTATTTGGGACAGTGTTGTGCATTTTTACCAATAATAAGAAAACTACACAGACAGTACTTGATAAATCTTACTGTTTCTTGTCTAAGAAAAACTATTCTCTTTCTGTTTGGTGCGATAATCTGAAATCTTAGAAGGTCAAAAACAATTATCACAGGAAATGATCACAGACCTAAAAATAGTTTTAAAGGAAACCACCTCCACGGAATAACCAGCTTGCTCTTTAAGAAAATAATGTACGAAAAGACCAAATCACTGGCATATAGTAAATAAAATACAAAGAATACATTATAATTTCTGAGCCAGTATTAAGAAAACAGAATCAATTACCAGAATCTTAAAACTAGTTAATATACAATGTTTCTCTCCACTGGTCTAGTAAGTTTTCAGAAATGCCAGTGTTAAATTAGTTAAATTACTGTACTTTTTACACTATATGATGAGATGTTGCTTTATGATTCAGTTTTTTCATTTAAATTTTGTTTTTCATCAAATGTGAATTTTTCATTTGAATATGAGATCACACTACCAGCAATAGAGTTTTGTTGAATACAGTAATAAGGAACAACTACCAGTTCCACAAGTAACTTTAAAATTCTGAAAGCATTGGTACTCAAATATGGTTCCTTTTAATACTTTTTTCAGTCCTTTAAAGAAGGTTTTTTTTAAAAAAAATAAACATCCTTTTTATTAATCATAACATGGTAGTTGCTGTTTCTGAACTGTTTTCCAAACTTGACATCCAGAGATAATGAAAAATTATTACAGAATTTTGTAATAAGAATACATGTTGGGTTAAAGAAGTTTTATAGTCATGTTGGAGTGCCATGAAATTAACACTTGCAATCCAGATTGCTGTAGTTTACACTTTTTTTGTGTGTTTCAAATCAGGTGTATACCATTTGTAATGAGAACAACACAGTGTGAATGATCCAAAGTCCATTGATTTTAATATGTGTTTTGGTTTGTAAACAAATTATAGTAATTTCTTGCACATTTTTGGAAATTAATTGTATAAGAATTTATGTATCTGCTTCCAGATACAGTGTAAATAAAAATTGCGTTCACAAAGCCTCCCTAGTTGTCTATTTCATACTGTGTAGCAGAGTGGTTTCCAAGACTGAATCTTTTGGAAGCAGACCACCCCATCTGTCTCCCAGGGAGCTGTTGGTGGGTCGGAACCACCAGCGTTTTGGTTAGCAGCCAGGTGCTTAACCACGTTGTGAGATCAACTAGGTAATTTCTGGATGTCTCATGAACTGGGCTGAGACTGGAGGAGGGTGGATGGCAACTTTTACTAGGAAGGGGAATGATGTCACTGCAAGTTTGTGTTAAGTTGTGAGAGACATCAAAAGAAATCAATTACTTTTGCTAATATTCTCAAACCCTTGAAGGATGGAGTGAGTTGGTGGAACATCTAATAAGGTAATTTAAATCAATATAGTAATGAAACATCACTAAAGGAAGGTTAGCCTGCATTGGATGCAGTGTTTGGGTTGTGGTTGTATTTAAAGCATGTCCTCTATTGAGATGTGGTGGATACAGAACAAGGCCATTGAAGTGTGTCTGTGGAGAGACCATCTAGAAATGCCTTCATAGGTAAGGAATTTTAATTACATCCACTGCCTTCAAAGGTGCACCTTTAAAGTTCTTATGTTGGGCTAATAGTCTCTGATTTTGTTCTTTTTATTTATTTTTTTTATCGTGATGAAGTGAAAGCTTACAATCCCAGTTTGCCATTGATTTTGTCCTGTTTTTAACAACTCCCGTATATATATATATACATATAATTAAAAATGAATTTCACCTAACTTTGTTCAGAATATATCACAAATTTTGACAGTAGAATGCAAATAACAAGAATTTGTAACCACATTTTCCAGATCTGGTAACAGTGAACCACACTGACTTTTGTGTCATTCTTTGCTTAATGATGGTGCTAATAAAATACAAAACTTTTGAGAAGAAAATGGTCAGGCCTCCTAAATGATATAAAAGACTAGATTGTACAAGCTTATAGCTTGACAAACTGGTTCCTTTCCTCAGTGAAGCTGTTTTGTTCTCACTGAGCCCTTTTAGTTTTCATTGTACTTGATTCCTTCAGCATATCTTCTTACACTCAACTAACCAAGATAAAGGGATAGGGAAGTTGGCCTCCAGGCTGAGTTCTTTGTAGGTTATAAGTTTTTGGCACTGAAACCCATTCTCAGGAAGAAAGGAGCAGAGGAGAACTCCCTTCTGGAAGATGAAAATCTGTTGCACTGGCAGCCTTTGAAGACAGGCTACCTCAGAATCTCCTTGGTGCAGCTTGTGCTGACCAGAGACAAGTTGACTCCCTGCCACCTCTACCTTTAAATTCTTAAAACCTACAGGTTTTACTTTGATTTAGTTTTTTCCTAGGCTTTCAGCATTCTGAATCAAATGTGTATATATATATTTCTAATATTTACTTTAGTGAAAGTTTGCAGTTTGTCACAAGAAAACATTTTTATGTTGTCTCACCATGTGACAGCACACTCCACTTTCCCATGTCCATTCAACCAGCTCCTGTCCCCGTCTGCCTTCTCATCTTGCCTCTGGACAGTATCATTTTATGTCTCATAGTCCAGTTGAATCTTTGAAGAGCTGACTTCAGGAAGGGTTTTACTTCTGGGCAAACAGCGTCTAGAGGCCATGTCTTCTGTAGACCCTCCAGTCTGTCAGCCCCAATCTGGTCTTTTTAACAGAGGTCAAGTTCTGCACTCCCATTTTTCTCCTTCTACTTCAGGGACTCTGTTGTGTTCCCTGTCGGGACAGTCATTGGTGGTAACTGAGTGCCATCTAGTTCTTCCAGTGTCCTGCAGAAGTCATCTCTGGATCATATGGCACCTTCTGTCTTTTGTACTCACTTTTGTCATGTCTTTGATGTTTTTCATTCTTTGCTCCAGGTGGGTTGGGACCAACTGATGCTTCTTAGATGGCTGCTTGCTAACTTTTAAGACCTGAGACACCACTCACCAAAGTGGAATGCAGAATATTAAACTTTGCCAATTGACCTAGATGTCCCCTGAAACTGGCCCCAGGACCCCTGTCTCTGCTACTGTGTCCTTTGAAGTGTTGCATTATATTTAGGAAACTTCTTAACTTTGGGTTCAGTCCAGTTGTGCTGACTGCATCTCTAATGTTTGGATCAAAAATACTTCAACTTGTATCTCATATAAATTTAGCTCCTCCTCGTTCAGTACCATCAGGTCAGGTCCAACCCACAGTGACTTAATGTGGAGCACAATGAAACCTTGGCCGATCCTGCACTACCCTCACAGTTGTTGCTGTGTTGAACTGTATCTTGATCTCTGTAGTAGTTTTCTGTGGCTTCCACAGCACAGTACCCGTTGTTGTGGCCATTGTTGAGCCCATCTCACAGAAGGTCTTGTGTGCTGACCCTCTGCCAAGCATGATGTCCTCCAGGATGTGGTCCCTCTTGATAATATGTCCTAAGTAAGCAAGACCAAGTCTTGTTATCTTCACTTCTAAGGAGCATTCTGGTTGTATGTCTTTTTCCAAGACAAAAATTGTTCCTTCTGAAAGTCCATAGTGTATTCAGTATTCCTCACTGACACTGTAATTCAAAGTCATCCCTTCTGGTTTTCTCTATTCATTACCCTGTTTTGGCAGGTATATGCCAAGCCAGCCAAATGGTATATGAGGCAATTGAAAACACCATGACTTGAGTCAAGTACACTTTTGCTTTTTAACAATTTAAAGAGGTCTTTTGGTGGTAGAGGTTGCTATATATCAGAATTGATTAGATGGTAACCAGTTTAGCTTCTTATGCTGTGCCATTTTATTAACCTTTAGGGTTTTATTTATTTCTCTCATTTTATGGGTTGTCTTTTCACTTTCTTCTGGGTTCAATTCTATTGTTGAAACATTCCCTGTTTCTTATTGGAGTCTCTGGCCGTGTTTTTTAGTGTTACTTATAATTTTTGAGTGAATACCAGCCATTGTGAATGAAACATTTCAGAAGCTTTACCCTCTTACTATCTTCCTCCAAAGAGGGTTAAGATTTATTTTTTGGTTTCCCCCTTGGAAGGTTGCTGGAATACTGGCAAATGTTGATCCTTTTGAGGTTTGATTCCAGGCATTGTTAGACCCAGCCTATTTAAGTTGTTCCCCTTACTCTTAGGACATAGCTCTTAACGCCTCTGTGTGGTTTCAGTTAAAGTCTCAAGGGTTTACCGCGTCCGCTGCATCTTGAACTCTGCATTATTTCCCTTGGCCTGCCATCACAAAGTACCACAAAGTGGATGGCTTAAAAGAACAAAAAATTCTCCCATAGTTCTAGGGGCTTGAAATTGACATCAGAGTGTCTGAGGATCCATACTGTGTCTGAAGACTCCAGGCCTTCTAGCTTTGGGTGCTGGCAGCAGTCTCTGGCATTCTGTGGCTACAGTATTCCAGTCTTCGCCTGTCACCACATGATGTTTTCTGTCTCTTGCCTTACAATGGCACCATCTGTATCGCCTTAAGAATCTACCCAATCAGCTATGACCTTAAAACTCTTTGCCATCGAGTCAGTTAGGACTCAAAGCTAAACAGGAGCTTATGTTAACCAGTTTCATCTGCAAATACTCCATTCCCAAATATGGTTATAGTGTGAGCTTCCAGGAAGGATATGAATTTTGGGAGGGCACTTTCCAATACAGTACTGACTCTAGCCTCTGTTTCCCCAGCACTTCACAGCTGCTGAGTCTGTGTTTCACTTTTTAGCCTCCCAGATGCTGTTTTTCTTCCAAATAAAAAGCTGCTGCACTGGCAGCCATTGAAGACACAGGTTAGCTACTGCAGAAACCTTAGTGTGGGTTGTGCTGACCAGAGAGAAGCTGATTCCCTGTGACCACCACCTGTGGATGAAAATCTTGAACTCCATAATGCCTTCAGGGGCATTTGTAGGAAGATCTTTGAGCTCGTTTTCTGTGATTATCTTTTTTTAAGGATCTTGCCCGTGAAGCTCAAGATCCTTTGACATCTCCAAATGTTGACCTGTGTCTCCTTAGCCAACACGACCTCTGCGTTCAGCCTGGACTCATTCCCTCTGCTGCAATTTGGAAGATGTGCTGAAGGAGAAAGCTAGGGTAAATGAGGAGACTACCTCCTGGGTTTTCCTCTCTTGGGGATCACAGTCCATCGAGTCCTGCCCATGTTGGTTGTTGTGCCCCAGTACCTTCTCCATGTTTGATGTATGAGGCCTGACAAGTCCGTGAACTTGATTGCTCCAACTGCTCCGCACCTCACTGCTGAATATCACTACAGCCACCTTTGAAGTACTCCACTTGGGAAGCTATGCACCAATGCCAGCGCCTAGTCCACCCTTCAGTGTGATTTTGAAACTCTTCCTGGGATGGCTACTGTGCCTGGTGGCACGGTGACAAGTTTGCAAATTTAATTGTATAGTTGTCTGTGTGGGAGTTTTTAGCCAGTAAACAAATAACTGTATTGGAACACCCTCACAATTCACCTGATGTTTGAACTCACCCAATGACTTTGACACCCAATGACAATGTCTTTGAACTCACCCAGTGACTTTGCTTCATCTGAAGATAAAGGAAATACTGAAAGGAAGACATTTGGATGCTTTTCAGGACATTAAGGGTAGTATGATGATAACTCTGAAGGCCATTCAGGAAGAGTTCCAAAACTGCTTTGAAAGGTGGACTGTGAGCTGGCATTGGTACATAGCTTCCCAAGGGGAGTACTTAGAAGGTGACTGTAGTGATATTCAGCAATAAGGTATTTAGCACTTTTTCTAGGATGAGTTTGCAAAATTAATTGCCAGACCTCGTGTAGTTGGATTTGGTAGGATGGTTAATCCAATACAAGATAGTTGGCCGTGACCAGAAATGGAAGTCACCATCTGAAAACTGTATACTTGCTTACATGTTTGTCGTCTCTCTCGCCATCCATGCTCTCCTCCACTAAAATGCAAAGTCTATGAGGTCAGGCATTTTGTACAGTTAAATATCCCTTGAATGGTTTCAATAACATAAAAGGTCTTCAATTAATATTTACTGTAGTCAACAGTCACTCACTGAACTTCAGAGAAAAGGAGAAACAAAAGCCTGTTGAGCTGGAAAACCATCGTTGTCCGAGTAATAGCAGGCAAAATAAAACTCACAGTGACCAAGAGGTAGTCACCTTACAAAATGCAGGTCTTACTGTGCATTGTTTAGAGCTTCAATAAGCAAACAGAACTTGTCTAATGTAAATGAAATCTTTAGTAAGGGGCCGAGACTGGTCCTTACCTTTGCAGTGAGGCAGACTCTGAACATGGCGATTCAAGGCCTGAGCTGTGGTCTGGGAGGCCCAACTTCTCTGGGTTTTAAAACCAACACCTCCTGCCCCACTTATGTAGCTCCAGACGTCTCTCCCTCTGAAAGTCCCGTTTTCTTCTATTATCCAGGAACGATGATTTGCTTACAGAGCTGTTACATGGCGTCTCTCAAAGCCAGCTCTGAATTACTGGGTTCTTTACCAACTGGGCTACCTTCATTAGCTGTATAGTGTGGTCCAGTATTAATGAACTTCACCCATTGATGCATTCACTCAGGAAATAAGCATTCATTGAGCCCCTGTTATGTGCTAGGACCTGGAGAGTAATTACAGGTCAGTTAAACTTAAGAAGAAGATAGGGTACAGTAGAACCTTACCTAACTGGGGAGAGCGGAGATCAGGAAACAGAACATTGTTTATTCCATCTTCAAATAGGAATGTATTTTACTGCCCCAAGTCATGTATAGATTATACTTTTATGGTTTCGTTGATGGGTCTCTGATGCTCAGACTCATTTCTCTGCTCCTCATTCTTCCAAGCTTTTCTGTGTAGTGAGAGATCCAGCCCTGACAGTCTTGGGGACATAACTTCTAGTTTGGGGTCCAGCAGAGAAAAGGAGATACCTCTTAAGGACAGCAGATCTCCGCCAAGACTCGAGATTGCTTAAGCTGGACCATGTGCATTCCTGAACCAATCGCTGCAGCCGAACAGTATGTTTTCGGATTGGTCCAACGTGGGTCACGTGGCTGTTCCTGTGGTCCAGTGGGTGGAATCGCACCCAGTGAGACTTGTCTATTTCGTAACTCACAGTGGGGGAAGTGGTGTCTGAATGTTTGGTTTGAAGCAGAAATGTTAATGTATGAAGAAAATATGCTAAGTAAAATCCAAAATTATAAATATGTATTAAAATGTGGGCGACTACTTGCTAATAGTTTTTTAAGAAATGCGATCACTTGATATAAAACATATTTAAATATTGTGGTAGTGCTTTCACAGTGCCCCCCAGTGTAATCGAGTAATGGTGCATGCTGTAAACAATTAGTTTTTTGTAAGGTACTGAATTTATCAGTGGTTAAGAGCTTGGCTGCCAACGAAAGGACGTAAGTTCCAATCCAGCAGTCGCTCCTTGGAAACTCGATGGGACAGTTCTAATCTGTCCTACAGGGTTACTGTGAGTTGGAATCTGCTTGACGATAACGGGTTTGCTTTGGGGGGGTTTAGTGAATTTATCTAGCCAACTCATCTAGCTAAGGTAATCAAGTATTGGCACTGCAGAGATGTGACACGGTTATAGTGGTGGTGAAGGAGCCCTGGTGGCACAGTAAGAAGAGATCTGCTCTGACCGAACTGCAACGTTGGTGGTTGGAACCTACCATCTGCTGCACCAGGGAAAGCCCTGGGTATTCTGCTCCCCAAAAGATCACAGCATAGAAAACCCCACGGAGCACTTCTGCTCTCTCATGTGGGTCGCTATAAATTGAAATGGACTCGACAGCACGTAACACCAACAATATACTGATGTTGACCATTTCTTGACAAATTATTTGGAAGTATTTGGAATCTTTTAAATGCAGTGTGAGAAGCAACAACAAAACAACCAAACACTGCCAGATTGTTGAGGATTCCATTCAAGTCTCATGACAGCCAATGCTGACAAGTTTCCTTTCTCTGCTCCTCCGAGACATCCTGCCTCTAGTCAGAAATTGTTTCATTACAGTTTTCTTCAGTTGCTGTAGTTTGCGAATCTGTTGATCACAGGGATGAACTCTCTACATTGTGTTTTGATGGGCTGGAAGAAGACGCAGAAAGTCAGGTCAGAATAAAGCCTTGTCTAATTGTTTGGGCAGAGAATACGAAGTAAAAAAATATATAAGAATATAAGAACCTTAAAGTAGGAAGAAAAAATATGCTATTCAGGATTCTTAAAGAACAAATGATGGATTCATTTTTACCTCCCCTGTGACTATGATTTTTCAGAAGTAGACCACCAGCCAGTGTCTTCTGAAGCACCTCTGGGTAAATTTGAACCACTAACCTTTACTGAATACTTCACCATTTTTGCTCTACCAACGGACTCTGGATCATGAATTTTTAAGGAACAAGATGAGAGCAGAGAAAGGAGGTTCCCTAAACTCTTATTTTGCTGCATTTTTAGATAATAGTACTTAAACTAAAACATTTTTTTAAATTCCTAAAAACTTTATTTAAAAGTAACTCTGATTAGCTAGTAAATTTGGGGAACATGGATTGCAAAATAGATAAAACTTTCCTTTGGCATAATATTCCTACCTTGTTTGCATTTCAAATAATCTACATTTCGTGTTTCTTTTCTTTCATTCCCCTAAAGAAAATTGCCTACAGTGGTATCAAGATTCTATTGGGCTCTCAGTTTTTAGTCTGCTAGACTCTATCAGGTATTGCCTGTATCTTTGAACCTTTCCATCAAAATAAAGACTTTCATTGTAACAACATTAACAAAGTTAGTATAGCCCAATGAGCAGAGTTTAATTTTCACCATTGAGTCAAAAATTGACCTGTAATGATATTTCTGCATGGTATTTACAACCCTGTGATAGGCATTTTGGCTGTTTAAAAACTGTGGACAAACCTGATCTATAACTAAAGACTTTTCCTGCCCCTCTATTATATGAACAGGTAAGTCTACCCTGAGATAGAAAACATTCCAGCAGTCAGGGTGTCTTACTCTGTTGTCACTGCCCCTCAGGCAGGAGTCTTCCAACCTAAAGTCACCGTTTTATTTTATTTATTTTGCTAACTCTGTGTTATATCTGTGTTAATTCTCCAGAAATGCCATTTTCACTAATTCTGTGTTACATGTGTGCTGTGCATGCTCTCGTGTCAAACAAAATTCTGTTTTTGAAAAGAAGATTGGAATTTTTTTCTGGTAAAGATTCAACTCCCAAATCTTTCCTCGAGTGTCAGCATGGGAATAGATTAAAGGCCAAAAGGAAGTTGATGTTGCTGAAACTATTCCATCAAGGCTTAAAATCCACCAACTTTTTCTTTCCTTTAGTACAGCATTTCTTTTCTTTATGGATCCCCAAATGAAACCATTTTAATGAGAAAAAGACGGCATGAAGCGGAGGTCTACATCAATACTTTTCTCTACTGGGACCTCAGGGTTCTCAATAAAGTGTGTTTGCATGTCCCTGAATAATTTACAAAATGAGTTTTCATGGCTTTGATCACTTCAGAGCTGGTCTCTGGATTTGCCCAGGCAGTGATCTCTTTTTCAGGAAAAGGATGCCTTTTCAGAAAGCAGCAAGGTTGTGAAACCCAGCTTTGATCTGTGTCCTTTGATTGTGGGAAAACTACAAATGTAATTCACGTATGGTTTTCTAATCAAACCATGTAATTTTTTGTACCTGCAGTTGGCAAGGACAGCTAAGGCATGTCATGCAGACGTTTGTATTTATACCTTTGGGGGTCACACTCTAAGAGTTCCTACTTTGTAATCCTAACTACATGTTTCCCAAGTAAAGATGGCTGATGGGTTTTTTGGTGTTTACTTTAAAGTGATTTAGAGTTCTGTATTCTTCACTATATTGAGGAAGTAGTTTCTCACTGTTGAGAATTTTAAAACATTTGATGGCATCCAAGGATTCAGTAAATGCCACTAGAAAGGGAAATCTAGGCTTGAGTTTTTAAAACTGTGGACCAGACAGTGATTTTGTTTTCCTTTCTGCCTTACATACTGAAATACCTACACATTTATGTTGTGTAGGTCATTTGTGTCTTTCAAGCTAGCTACATTTGCAGTGTGACAGAAAAATTCGATGTAAATTCTGCATTCAATTAACAAATGAGTTAATATGAGTTAGTAGCTGAAGAAATGAGCAAGTACCTGGAAGTCCATCAAATATGTAACACAAGTGCTACAATGCGAATCTTCATCGTGAATTAATAGCATCTTTGATTTTAACCCTGTTGTCAATCATTCCGTTGAGAGTTTTCGTCTCTGTAGGAACTGGCTGATAAGGCTGTAGTAGGGGGAAATATATTTTCTCTTGTTCCCAGGAGAAGTTAAAATGCAAAAAGATCTGAATGTTCAAATAACTGAAAACTCTTGGTAAAGAAAAATAGAATGTATTTTTTTTTTCAGTCTTCGTTTCCATACTAGCTTTAGGGTAAAAATTCAATTTTAATATCATAATAGGTTTGTTTCTATTCAGGTAAATCGATTTGAATTTTAGTATGAATTTCTGTTGCCTTGCCTTACCCATTTAGAGTTTAATCACATATATTGTTTACATCTACATAAATTTTAGAATAAATTCCTTAATTGCCTACATCTGTCATGATACCAAATCAGAAAATGAGTATTCAAAATTCTCATTTTGGCTATTAATTTCACTGCTGCTTAGCTATTCACTGAATACTTGTTTCCACATCAGTTTATAAATACTTGGAAGGCAGAGTTGCTGTGAGTCAGAATTGACTCAGTGTGATGAATGGTCTTGTTTTTTGTTTTTTGAAGATTAAAACATTGTGATGATTGCCAGTGTTTAGAACATGATTACTTTCATTAAAATGTTACTAAAGTTAGTAATAATTCCTAGCATTGCATTTTCAAGGCTATGCCCCAATTGCTAATAATAAAGATGAGTAGGAAATTCTTGGTCTTTCTTACCTTGAATCCTTAAACATTTTTTTCAAATCTAAAACGCATACATATCTTGAGTTCTTCATATTTTATGAAGGTACCATGTAAATCTCTAACATAAATTTAAGACGGAAAATAAGAAAGACTATCAGTTATTATCCTGGATGGCCTAGTCTAGACTCTGAAGTTGGAAAAATTCAGGTTACTAAACATCAAAATCCCGGAGTCTACTGAGCCAATTTGACTACTGATCTGTAGGGTGGGAGGAGGATACAATACAGAAGAAGAAATGGCTAAAGCTTTTTATTCGGATCCTGAGGAATGATAAGCCAAGAAGAGAAAGGAAGTGTGCGAGTTACACACTTTTAGAAAAAGTTTTGGGAGTTTGGTTGTGACTGCAGGAATATTTTTAGAAGTCAGATTCTAATGGTGACTTCCCCACCCTTGGGATCTATTTGGCTTTGCGGATCTTTGCTGACGCTTGTGAACCAAGGCGGTGTCCTGTACAAGCCCCCCACCCACCTCGGCAAAGGCTGTTCAGTGGCGGAGATTTGGAGATTCTGAGAGAGAAGCCGGAGGTGCCGAGCTGCGCAGATTCCAGGGCCAGGCTCCCAAAATGTGTTGACTCTGCTTGCCAATCTCATCAGCAGTGTGTCTGAACCTTGCTGCCCGTCAGACTTCAGCCTCTTCTGCTGGCTACGACAGAGGGAAAAACAAGTTAAAATGGTGATTTATCTTCAGTCTGCGGAGCCAGCACTCAACAAGGGCGGGGGTCGGTGAAAGAGAAGTTTCCTGCTCAGTGGCTGACAAATAGACAGCTCTATGACATGTCCGAGGGCTCGCTAGGTGTCCAGAAGGCTCTGTTTAATTATCAGTTCAGGCCTTAGTTAGGGAGACATGTGTTTAGTCCGCCAACTTGACTCTGCCCCCCCTTTTTATCTGGTTTGGTTTATGTAAGGGAGTCTGGTGGCACAGAAGTTAAGCATTCAGCTGCTAACTGGAAGGTTGACAGTAGTAATCAACCAGTGACTCCTCAGAAGTGAGACCGATGATCTGCTCCTGTGACAGTTATAGCCTAGGAAAACCTATGGGGCAATGCCAAGGTCACAGAGCTTCACTATGAGTCGGAATGACTGGATGGCACTCAGTAGCCACAACAATGATATGGTGTATGTAAACTTTATTCTAAGCACTCTCCTATTATTTTGGAAACACTGGTGGCATAGTGGTTCAGTGTTATGGCTGCTTACCAGAAGGTTAGTTAGTTCAAATCCACCAGGTGCTCCTTGGAAACTCTGTGGTACAGTTGTACTCTGTTTAGAGGGTTGCTATGAGTCAGAACTGACTTGACAGCAATGTTTTTTCTTTTTTCAGTCCATATTATTATGGAAGAAGTGTAACATACCTTATTAAGCAATAGAAACATGATGCTTCTGTTAATCCTCAAATAATATTCAGTATCTTTCTAAATTATGTCTTTCTTCCTTCTCTGCTTAAGTTAGTTCATTTTTGCTTTCCTTGTAGAAGTTATTTGAAAATATGTCTGACTTGTTAAAAAAAATGTGGTCTAAACGAAACTTTACCATTCAAGTTAGTACAAAACCTTGTTACCTGTTGCTATGTGACTCTAGTTGTATCCCTATGATGTGACACCACCTTATCCTTTAGACCCCAGATTTCCTGTGTCCGCTCATCCAGCTCATGCTCCTTTCTGCCATCTCATTCCACCTCCAGACAGGAGCTACCCAGTTAGTCTCATCTATCTACTTGAGCCAAGAAGCACACTCTTTGCCAGTTTTATTTGATAGACCGGTCTAGTCTTTGTTCAAAACGTTGGCTTCAGTAATGGTTTTGGTTCTGGGCTAACACAGAGTTTGGGGCCCTGACTTCCAAGGTCCCTCCAGTCTGAGACAGACCACAAAGGCTGGCTTTTTTGCTACATTATCTCTAACTTTTAAGTATTTCTACATGTTGGTACTTCCTTATACTTTTCCTCTTTCTCTGTCTTTTTTGTTCTACATCTTTAGGAACCAAAACTTTATTCGAATGCCGTAATTATAATATTTTGAGTGTGCCCTTTGGATTTGCCTTTTAAATCCGTGTGCTTACCTGGTTTCTGGGAGGTACAAAGAAGACTTGAATAGCAGTATGACTCATCTGGAATCTCCTGAGTCATCAGGGAGAGGGTGCCTGAGGGACAGAGGCTAGACCAGGAGTTAAGATCTGATCCTATAACTCCTCCTGGTTGATGTGGCTGTCTTTGCAGGGGACTACATGTTGACATTTCTTATTTTACCTTTCCTCCCCTCTAGAATGGCAGCAATTATCCCTTACCCCTCCACCAGTCTCCTAGAATATAGTAAAGATGAATTATTATTAAAAGCAAAATGAAATCATCAGTCTCTCCAGAGATAGGTTGACTGTGTAAATACAAGGAACTGTTCTCATGGTTTCCTTGGTCTTCCTAACTGGGCCTATGGGATAAGTAGGCACTTACTCAATGCAAAGGAAGTTTTGAAATTCCTTCTAGAGAAGTCATTCATTTCAAATGGAGCAAGAGACTGAGGAACCTTGGCATTATTCCACTTCATTCTTATTTGACTAGGCAAGCCTTTCTGTGGACCTACCTGCTAAGATTTTTAGCTGGTTATTCATTGATCTGGCTGTTACTATGGCATTCTTCTTCAGTTTCTTTTTCTTAGGTTTTTAGAACCCCAATGATTTATCTTTCTCTCGCTCTCTTTTTATAGTGGTGAAAATATATATACCAAAGTATTCATCAATACAACTTCCATATTTACAACTAAATGACACTGATTATGTTTTAGAACTTCTGTTGTTTAGGTTCCTTTTTATTTTTGGCGTTGAGAATATAAACAGCAGAACCTATAGCAATTCACCAGTTTCTACATGTACAATTCACTTGTATTGATTACATTCTTCCAGTTGTGTCAGCATTCCCACTCTCCTTTTCTGAATTGTTCCCCTCCCATTAACAAAAACTCCCTGCCTGTAAGTTTCTGTGATGAGGTGAATGTGTTTTGCATATGACAAGACATGACTTTTGGAGGGCCAGAGGGTGTAGTGTTGTCGATTGAGTTGTGTCCCCCAAAATACGGAAACCTTAACCTCTATGCCTGTGGTTATACTCCCACTTGATAATGGGTTATCATTGTTACGCTAATGAGACAGGATTAGTGTGGGGTGTTTTGAGGCAATCCCTTACAAAATATAAAAGGAACAGATTAAGGAAGCAGAGAAGGTGTCAGAGAGATACTAAGCACATGAAGCTTGCCTAGGAGCAGAAGCTCAAAAGAGACAAGGACCTTCCTTGAGAGCCCACGAGAGAGAAAGTCTTCCCCTGGAGCTGATGGCCTGAATTCAGACTTAGCCTCCTAAACTGTGAAAGCCATCTACTTGTATTTCTGTTATAGCAGCAGTAGATAACTAAGACAGTTTCCTATCTAATCTTTAACATTGCTGTTGTCAATTTGACCCTTTATGGATTGTTCTTAAAGGAGGACAATGCTCAAGTCAGACATCCTTTACTAATTAAAATAAACTACTGTAGAACTCCTATGACTCTGTAGGTCCCAGCCCTAGTTTATGTCAGCATATATTCTTTTATACTGCAGAATGCAGGAGCTGGGTGGGACAATTTCCTGCTTGCCTATTAAGTAAAAACATTTATTGAATGCTGTTATGGGTTAGGAAACCCTGGTAGCGTAGTGGGCTAAAGTGCTGAGTCTACTAACCAAAAGTTCTACTCTGCTCACATGGGATCACCTTGAGTCACAATTGATTTGATCACGGCTAACAACAATAAAAGTGTTCAGGGCTATAAGAGAATAAATTTCTGTTGTTTTAAGCCACCTAATTTGTGGTCCTTGGTTACAGTGGCCACAGGAAACTAATATAGAGACTTAAAATGTTCAGAGGTAGGTGTTCCCCGATTGACTGGGTATCTAGTCAGTGTCAAAGGGTCCCATGCCCATGGCTGGGTGACTGGTCAATGTCATGGGGCCTCATGCCCCCTGGCTGGATGTTTGGTTGATACCATGGTGGTCCCATGCCCTTTCCTTCCTTTCACTCCAACATCTACAGCATGTTTACTTTTTGTCTTTAGGTTTGGTGCTTCATGGTCACAAAATAGTTGCCACCTACACACAGTTGGGAAATCCTAATGGCATGGTGAATGTGTGCTACAGCTGCTGACCAAAACGTCAGCAGTTTGAATTTTCCAGTCACTTCTTGGAAACTCTATGGGGCAGTTATACTGTGCCCTATAGGGCCACTAGGAGTTGGAATCAACACAGCAGCAAGCGGTTTTACAGGCACTTCAATGCTGCTTAGTGAAATATGGTTTTTTATTTTCTTGAAATAAACTTTATTAGATTCTTCACATGTCAGAGGAATATTTTTGGTCTCAGTGAATCCCAACTCTACTTTTTTAAATAATATTTTATTGTGTTTTGGGGTCAAGTTTACATAGCGTGTTATTTTTTCACTGAACAACTTCTACAAAAATTTTTCAGTGACATTGGTTACATTTTCCATAAACTGTCAACATTCTTAATATTTCATTCAGGTTGTTCCATTTCCAGTAATCTAGTTTATCTGCCCCATTACCATCCTTTCACTGTTTATCAGAGTTTGTTGACCATTTGGTCCTGCTGATGATTTTTTAAGAGTGCAGTGCTTAGAGGTGATATTCTTTATTTCATGAGCTAGTCTGTTATTTAGCTAAAAGGTGACTTCAGGGTATAGTTACAGTTCAAGGCTTAAGAGGTTTATTTTTCTTACATTGAATATAGAGGTCATCATCTCACTGCAGCTTTTCCAGCAACAGGCTCTTTGTACCTTTTTGCTTTCCTGTCCTTTGTGTGTTGCTACTGAACGTCTGCGGATTGTGTTCTCATCCCAGGAATGAAGAAGAGGGAAGTTGATGGGGGAAGAACAAGTCTACATCAGGACTTGGAACATTTCCAGAAAATCTTAGCTAACTTCTGTTTATATCTTGGTGTCCCACGGCCACTTTAGTTGCCAAAAAGTCTGGTACCTAGAACTTTTCAGTTGGGCACATGGCTCCTCCTGTGAAAATTGAGATTCACTTAGTGAGGATGAAACAGAGAAGTGATATTACCTAAGGAAACAGGAGGTTTGCCACACCGATCATGGCATTGATGTCAGATGCTATTTGAGTCAATTCTGACTCATAGAGATTGTATAGGTCGGAGCAGAACTGCCCATAGAGTTTCCAAAGAGCTCCTAGTTAGCAACCATAGCACTTCACAACTACACCACTCAGATTTCCAACATCATGGGCAAATTTTAATGCCTGTAGCTTTCTCTGGAGTCAATGCTTTCAACATCTACTGCTGTAGGAAACGCAAGACAACATGATTAGATATCAGAAATCAATATACAATTTTTTCTTCTTTTTCAAGGCCAAAAATAACAGCTTTCTCATTCATGTTTACTTTTTTGAGCAGAATTGAAGTTGGCTTTTTTTAGTTTTGTTTTATGGGCACAGTTTTAGATATATGTCCATTTTTGTGAGGAAGAGAAGGTTCAGTTGGATAAAATGAATTTGGGAGGGAAGAAATTCATGAGATTGTCAAAAGGGTCTGGGATGGAGATGCTGTAGGGCAGCTGTCCTGCACCCACCTCCCCGCAGTACCCAAGGATCCTTGAATCTGCCTTTGGACCACAAGCCCCTCAGTCCTAATGAGACTAGAGATGATTGGAGCTTGAGGCTGAGAGCAGCCTCTCCATCGTCAGGTGGCCCTCTGCTGTGCCTGACATAGCTGTCTGTCTCTGACTAGATGAACACTCCTTGACAGTGTCACAGACAATAGGCCAAAAGCCTTTTTACACAAAGCCAGAGAAAAGCCACACGTACCATCCAGTTGTGTCACAAGTCAGGGTTCTTATCTTGGGAGCTTACATGTAACAAACACCAAACTCATGGGCTCACTGTGGAGTCATCCTTTTGCAACCATGTTACTAACGGAAAGACTGTTTTCTCATGCTTGTTCTTTTTCTCTGCTTCTATCTTTTCTTAAAAACCTTATTAAAAATTTCGTACTTCAAAGATTTCAGAGTCATTTTTCTCCCAACTTTCTACCCAGTGGAAAGATCTTAAAGGTCTCATCTAGGTTCCTTCTGGCACATATCTAAAGGTTAGGCATTCAGTATCTTACAACTCATACTGTTCTGATTAACTTGCCAAAAAAAAAAAAAAAAAAAAAGGTGTTTCTTGTAAGAAGCTAATACCTGCTGTTAGAGTCCATCATCTCATACCAACCCTGAAACTCCAAGATCCCAAATCCAATATCCTATTCACTGAATAGTACAGCTGCTAGGTGTCCCCTTTTGCATAAGCTTTATTGATACAGAGCTATCTCAAACCAAAACCCATTGCTATTGAGTAGATTCCAACTTACAGTGACCCTAGAGGACAGAATAGAATAGTCCAAAGGTTTTCCAAGGGGTGGCTGGTGGATTTGAACTACTGATGTTTTGGTTGGCAGCCAAGTTCTGGTTCAGAGTTAAGTGATTATTTACAAATCTCTATTAGGCAGTCTGGAGGGGAAGGAAGCAAGGCAACAATTCTGTGTCAAAGCTGAAAAATCTGATGGGGTGTGGAAGAGAAAGAAATCAGGCAATGCCACTGTTTTAGTCAGCTAGGGCTGCTCTAACAGAAATACCACAGAGTGGATGGCTTTAACAAAGGAAGGTTTATTCTTACATAGTCCGGTAGGTTGCAAGTCCATATTCAGGGTGTCCGCTCCAGGGAAATGCTTTCCCCTTGTCGACTCAGGAAGAAAGTCCGATATTGCATCAGTCTTTGTCCAGGGAGTGTCTTGGCGCAGGAACCTCAGGTCTGAAGGACGCTCTCTTCTCCCGGTGCTGCTTTCTTGATGGTAACGAGGTTCCCAATTCTCCTTGTTTCTCTTTCCTTTTATCTCTTGCAGGCTGAAAAGGATTAAGGGTGGGGCAAGCCATACTCCAGGGAAACTCCCCCTACAGCAGAGCAGGGAAGTAATCCTATGCAGGAATTTACAACCCCACCCCAATCCTTCAACATACAGTTCAGCGAAACCACAAAATGGAGTGCAGTCACAAGATACTGGGAATCGTGTCCCAGCCACATAGTTACACATATTTTTTGAGGGACACAATTCAATCCATGACATCCACGTACCATGGTGGCTGTCATCTTCAAAATTAAAATATAGAGCTCATATCCCTGCAAGGATCCTCAAGCCTATTCCTCTCCATTTTTGGAACACTTTCTAACAGATTGTTTCTTTCTTTTTCTCAATGCTTGTAACTTGAGACTTTCAAGAAGGAGAAGTTAATCAGTTTGGTTTGGAATGAGGAGGGAAGGCACTGGGAGTTAAGTGAGGCTTGAATTAACCTCAAAGAATAAATGTGTTTGGTTAGGTGGTATGGGAGGGTTGGATGAGATAGATGGATGAATGCAATGTTTTTTTTGTTGTTGTTGTTGTTTTTAAATTGTGCTGTAGATGAAGATTTACAGAGCAAATTAGTTTCTCATTGAACAACTAATACATATATTTTTGTGTGTCAGTAATTGCCAAACCCACGACAGGTCAATGTTCTCCCCTTCTTCATCTCAAGTTCCCCGTTGTTAACTTTCCAGTCCCCTTCTGCTTCTTTGTCCTTGCCCCTAGGCTAGTGTGCCCATTTCAGCACGTTTTATTTTGTAGACCTGTCTGATCTTTGACTGAAGGGTGAACTTCAGGAGTAACTTCAGTACTGAGTTAAAAGGGTGTCCAGGGGTCACGCTCTTAGGATTACTCCAGCTTCCATCAGACCAGTAAGTCTGATCTCTATTAGTGAGCTAGAATTTTGTTCTATGTTTTCTTCCAGCTCTGTCCAAGACCTTCTTTTGTGACCCCTGTCAGAGCAGTTGACAGTGGTAGCTGGGCACCATCTACTTGGGCTGAACTCATTCTGGTGGAGGCTATTACAGTTATGGTCCCTTAGCACTTTGGACTAATCTTTCCCTTGTGTCTTTGGTTTTCTTCATTTTCCCTTGCTCCAGACAAGTTGGGATCATTGAAGTGTCTTAGATGGCTGCTCACAAACATCTGCCTGCTCACCAAATTAGGACAAACACAATTATATTTATTTGGTTTGCTTGAGTGACTCAGTTATGCTCAAACATTCCAGCCTCTGTGACCCAAGGTAAGCATACAGCCCACATGCCATCATTACTGTGCTTGCATCCTTGTCCCTTACTTTAAGGAAGCCATGGAGTTTGCTCACACACTGATACTGCATTAGAGCTGGATCATCTGTGCATACTTATGGATTTGCAACATCTCACCTCCCCTAGGAGGCACACATAACACACAACCATCTAACCAGGCATTCCAAAGGATGTACCTTGGGTACCTGCCCTTCTGTGTGAGGTACCTCATATAGGAGGTAGCTTCCTCTTCCTCTCTCTTAAAGCAGATTGGAATACAAAAGGGAGTGGAATTATACAGAGAAAAACAATGTGGGTTCTGTGCTTGTTTTTGAAGCATCGTCACAACTGATTTTAATTGACTATACTGAAAGCTATAGTTGAAGATTACCAAAAGATTGAAGATGTCTTAGTCACGCAGTGCTACTACAACAGAAATGCCATAAGTGGGTGGCTTTAAAAAGGTTATTCTCTGACAGTCTAGTAGGCTAGAAGTCCAAATTCAGTACCAGCTCCACAAGAAGACTTTTTCTTTCTGTTGACTTTGCAGAAAGGTCTTGTGATGCATCAGTTTTCCCTTAGTCTGAGAACATGTCAGCACAGGAAACTCAGGTCCAAAGGTATGCTGTGTTTCTAGCACTGTATTCTTGGTGGTATGAGATCCCCATGTCTCTCTACTTGCTTCTCTTATATCTCAAAAGAGATTGGCCTAAAACACCATATCACCTGCTGGGAGCCAGCCCCGACAACTTTTTCGGGGCCCCACGAAGGAAGGGAAACAGCGTCGGTGGAGAAAGAATTGAGACTGAGACAGGAAAGAGTTTTGGAGAATGGCAGCCTGTTAAGGTCTGTCTTCCTTTATTTTTTATAGTCAATGAGGTAACTGTACATTGACCACATAAGTGATCGGCTAGCAAGAAGTGGGTACCTTGTGGTCTCTCTTCATGTTAATCATTAGGGTCTTCTAAACAATGACCCAAGACAGTGGTCTATTTTCATGTTAATTATTAGAGTCCTCTCTGTTGGCTAGTAAAGAAACGATACCTTGAACTCCTTTTTCATGTTAATCATTAGGGCCCTCTAAATAATGGCTCGATACCAGTATATTGTGATTATAATCAACAGTCGGAACAAGACTAATCCTGGAACTTCTATTAACTCTACCTCTGCCTCAAGGTCAAAGGTTCAGGAAGAGAGAATAAACTCATCTTAAAAAGTTATACTCTGACAGTCTCTATTTGTTCCTTCTCTGCTCTTTCTGATCTCTTCCTGTGGGGACAATGAGTGTCCACCGTCCCTCACTCTAAGCTTCTCTCAAGCTGTTTTAAGAAGGGTATTTCTTTAGTATTTGTGTATTTGCCAATACCAAATATAATGAACTTGGGAGCCTATCTGGCTTCCTGATGCGAGGAGTGGAATGTTCATTTCTAAGAGCTGTGGGTGGGTGGCCATCCCTGGGGAGCTTTCCATAGCCTTTCTGCAATCTGCTTATCACCTGTGAAGGGGGATGTGCAGTTGGGAGAAGCCAGCGGGGTTGAGCCGGCCTCGGTGCTCTCAGGTGGGAGTGTGCTGTATTGGAATTCATTCCTCCGAGCTCTTTTCTCTAGGAGTTCCTGGCCAGGTTTTCCCAATATTATTTCGTAAGCCGAGGGGGTCATAAAGCCCCTCTTGGAAGGCATTTTCCTTGATCCTTGTGCTGGGAGAGGAGGGGGTATTTTCTGAGGAAGGTTTAATTAGGAAGCAAAATACTATCAGGGACAGTAGGCTAAAAATATGTCATAGGTGTGATGCCTCCACCTGTCATGACATAGGCTTGTAACTTTGTTCACAGGGGCCTCTGTGGGTGACAGGCCTCGGCAATCACCTGTAGATATCATCAATGTTACTGCTACTAATCCATCTAATTGTATCAAAGAGATAGGATTTAAAACACACAGGGAAACTAAGTCAGATGACAAAATGGCAGACAGTCATACAATACTAGCAATCATGATCTAGAGAAGTTAGCAGATATTTTGGAAGGAGTCACAATTCAATCTATGATATTCCACCCTTCAGCCTCCCAAAATTCACATCCTCACCACACAGAGTATGTTCACTTTATCATATCATAGCAAAAGTTGTAAGTCAATTCCAACTGCAAAATCCAAAAATTCCTCTTTAGCAGTGAAATCTAGAATATAAGTTATCTGATTCCAAAGTATACTGGAAGAACAGGCACATACTAGGCATTTCTGTTACACAGAGGATAAACTGGAGGGAAAGAGGTAATAACAGGCACTAAGCAACTCAGGAGAACACAGTACATTAGCCCTCAAAGCTTTGCAAATAATTCTGTGTGGTCCAAGTCCATTTACACAATGACCATGTTCTACAGACTCTAGGTATGGGCCACACTCTCTGGATTCTGAGTAGAGGCCCCTCAGCCCTGGGTTTCACCTCTGCCTTCGAGACTCACTGGGACAGCAACTCTGCTCCCTCAGTTTTAGGCATACCATTCTCTGGACCATCTTAGTGGCTACCCCACCCTTAGAAATGCCAGAGGCCATGGCTCCACCCTTTGAAACCCAGGAGGTCCTGGTCATAAGTTTTGAGACTAAGGCAGTTTGCCATCTTGTGTTTCTCATCTTTTCATCTTCTGCTTCCTGGTTCCTTGGCTTCTGGCCCTCAGGCCTCAGGCCCACATCTGCCCTGTTGGGACAAGTGTTCCAAAGCTCTGGAACTCCACCCATATGTACCTGGGGACACCCTATCTGGTAGTAAAGTGGCTAGAACTCTTGCTCACTATGTCAGCAAGCCTAGCATCACTGATCAGTGCCCAGAGGCACACCATTCTACCAGGAAGCCTCCTGCACAAAGACACTCAGCTCTCTTGCACCATGGGTTGGCCTCAACACTGTGTCATGCTTGTCTCCTGGTTGTCTCCTGGTTTTTCTGCTGATAGTTCTGTACTGTGGCTGGTCTTCTCCTGCAGGCAGTCTTCTGCTATTTCTCACCATCTTCACCTTCTCTGGTGTAAATAGTTATCCTTGTTTTCTACTGAGTCTACCATCAATCTAGTTTCAAAACTACTTTCACATTTTAGGTATCTGTTAGAGCGCCACCCCACTCCTGGCACCAAATGCTGTCTTAGTCATCTAGTGCTGCGGTAACAGAAATACCATAAGTGAATGGCTATAACAAAGAGAAGTTTAGTCTCTCACAGTCTGGTAGACTAAAAATCTGAATTCAGGACTCTGGCTTCAGGAGAAGGCTTTCTGTCTGTGTTGGCACTGGAGATAGCCTTTGTGATGCATCAGTCTTCCTTTAATCTGGAAGCATCTCCGTACACTAATCTGAAATTCAAAGGATATACCCTTCTCCCAGCATTGCTTTCTTGGTAGTATCAGGTCCCCATGTCTCTCTGCTTGCTTCTGTCTTTTTTTATCTCAAAAGAGATTGGCTTAAGACACTATATAAATTGTAAATATTGTTAATATGACTGCCACTAATCCATCTCATTATATCATGGTGACACTATGTACAACACTTACAGAAGTCACATCAGATGACAAATATTAGGCAATCATATAATACTGCAAATCATGATGTAGCAAAACTGACAGATATTTTGGAGGGACACAATCCAATGACAGAAGACCTCCTGAAGAGTTCATCAAAACATGTTTATTCACCCCTTACCATAGCAAGTAAGTCAAGTGTACCAATTCCTTTGGGTAGAAACTCAGAGGGATTTGAAAGGAGAGTGGGTTTTCTAAAGTAAAGGAAAGTCTTAAGACAGTCTTTGGTATTTGGCATTTGATATTTGGGTGAGGTTTTCTCCTAGGGTGAGAGTTTTGGAAGAAAAGTGGAATGGTGGAAATTGGCAAAGGAGAGAGCATTCTCTGATTGGCTTTCAGATTCATTTGTCAGTCCTTGATTGATACATTATTAACTGGCACAGAACTAGGGACTTTCCACTCTGGGGAAGATCATAGGGGCTTTCCTGTCTCCCTTGTAGGAGGATCTAATCCTCGGTTTTGAGATCTGAGTTACTTCGGCAGCTCCTCAGGATTGAAATATTAAACTGCAAGCTCCTTTTGTGGCAGATTGTATCTCAGTGCTTGATATATAATAAACCAAACAAGTTGCCAGTGAGTCAATTCCAACTCCTGGCAGTCCCATGTGTGTGAAGTAGTAATGTGTTCTGTAGTGTTCTTCAACTCGACGGCACTTGGCTTGGCTCAGTGTTCTTCAAGGCTCTGGCCTTGTGAAAGCAGGTTGCTGAGCACCTCTAAGTGTGTTACAGTGACCAACCTTTTGGTCAGTAGCTGAGTGCCTGACTATTTGAGCCACCTAGAACTTGGTCTAAAGGAGGTAGCCATAACTATTTGTAGAGTAAATAATAAATTTACAAGAGGGATTTTTTCTCCAACATTTTACTGTAAAAAATTTCAAATATGAAAGCTGGAAGAATTGTGTAGTAGCACCCATACACCCACCTCCTAGATTCTACAATTGAATGGTTACTGTATTTGTATCAAATATCTGTCCATTTATTCATGTGAAAGAGGAATTTTTATGACACCTTTGGTTAAGCTAGTAAGGAAAAAAAATGATGGATTATATTCTTATTGCTTACATGAGGGAAAGTACAGTTCAAGAGAATAATGAGCAATAGTTTCAGAGATATCTTAATTACTCTCATAAACCAGTACTGTTTGCCAGATGTGGGAGGGGCTCAGAGCCTATCTGAAGCTGTTAGTGTCCAAGAACCTCTGGCAGTTAAGGTGTGGATATACAAAAGTTCCATTTATGGACGTTATTGTAGAGTCATGACCTACCCACTCTGAAATTATTATCGTTGAATTAGTAGGGAAAAATGCCAAGGGGGGGGTTGAAATTATTAAGCAATTTAAGCTTAATGGAACAACTAGAGTCAGTGTTCATAATAGTAATTTTTAAAGATGCAATGAAAATCAGCTTAACTCACAAATGAAGATCAATCCTGTAGGTTAAATGAAGCAGGTAGAAGTTGGATATGCGTACTGAATCTATATTACTAGGAGGCTATTCATCAAGATATATTTGCCTGTTATTTTCTTCTTTTTTTTTTCCTGAATGTTACATATTTCTGCATTATTCCACTATAGTGCCAGGTATTTGTCTACTGTAAAAAGTCTAGCATGAAAGACTTGTTCACTTAAAACTGTAAAACATTGCTGAAAGAAGTTAAAGAAGCTTAAATAAATAGAAAGACATCTGTGTTAATACAGTAGAAAACTTAATGCTGTTAAGATATCAGTACTGACCAAAATGATCTATAGATTCAACATAATCCCTGTTAAAATTTCAACTGCTCTTATTTTTTTCCTGGAAATGGAAAAGCCAATTCTCAAATTCATATGGATTTGTAAGGGGCCCTTGAATAGCTGAAGTGATCTTGAAAAAGAGGAGCAAATAGGAGAAGTCTCATCCTCCATTTGAAAATATACTGTAAAGCTACAGTAATCAAAACAGTGTGGTGTTGGAATAGTACTAGGGCAGACATATATACCAATGGAACAAAATGAAGAGTCCAGAAATAAATCCATACCTCTGGAATCAGCTGATTGATGTCTTTAATAAATGGTGCTGGCGCAAATGGATCTGCACATATTAAAGAATGAAATAGAGCTGATACCTCACACCAAATGTGAAAATTAACTCAAAATGGGTCAATGTTGTAAATATAAGAACCAAAATAATAAAATGCTTAAAAGAAAACATAATGCTTTGAGACCCATCAAAAAGAAATGGCTTTGTGCATCAATGGACTTTATTGAAAAAGTGAAGAGACATCCCACAGACTGGGAGAAAATATTTGATAGCCGTATATCTGATAAGGGTTTGTTGTTGCTATTGTTAGGTACCCTCAAGTCCGTTCTGACTCAGAGTGACCTTATATACAACAGGATGTAACAGTGCTAGGTCCTGCACCATGCTCACAGTCATGCTTGTACCCAATTTTTGCAGCCACTGTGTCAGTCCATCTTGTTGAGGGTCTTCTTTTTTCTGCTGAACCTCTGCTTTAGCAAGCATGATGGCCTTCTTCAGGGACTGATCCCTCCTCACAACATGTCCAAACTGTCTTTGCCACCCTTGGTTCCAAGGAGCACTTTGGCTGTACCTCTTCCAGAACAGATCTGTTTGTTCTTTTGGCAGCCCCTAGTACATTCAGTATTCCTCTCCAACACCACAATTCAGCGGTGTCAGTTCTTCTGTCTTCCTTATTTGTTTCCAGCTTTTGCATGCATGTGATGTGGTTGAAAATACCATGGCTGGGGTCAGGAGCGCCTTAGACGCTCCAATAATTTAGAGAAGTCCTTTGCAGCAAGTTTTCCCAATGCAATGTGTCGTTGGATTTCTTGACTGCTGCTTCCATGGGTGTTGACTGTGGAAACCAGTAGAATGAAATCATTGACAACCTCAATCCTTCTTCCGTGTTTAATGATGTTACTTACTGGTCCAGTTGTGAGGATTTTTGTTTCTTGATGTTGAGCTGCAACCCATACTGAAGGCCGTGGTCTTTGGTCTTCATTAGTAAATACTTCAAGCCCTCTTCACTTCCAGCAAGCAATACTGTGTTATCTGCATGAGACAGGTTGTTAATGAGTCTTCCTCCTACCTTGATACCTTGTTCTTTTTCATACAGTCTTGCTTCTCGGAAGATTTGCTCAGCATACAGACTGAAAATGTATGGCGAAAGATACAACTGTGACACACAATTTCCTGACTTTAAACCACCCAGAATTCCCTTGTTCTGTTTGCATGACTACCTCTTGATCCATGTACAGATTTCTCATGAGTACAATTCAACGTTCTGGAATTCTCACTCTTTGTAATTTTATCTATAACTTATTATGATCCACATAGTTGAATGCCTTTGCACACTCAATGAAACACAGGTAAACATCTTTCTGGATTCTTTGCTTTCAGCGAAAATCCATCTGACAACAGCAATCATATCCTTGGTTCACATCTTCTCCTGAATCCATCTGAATTTTTGGCAATTCTCTGTTGCAGTCACTTTTGAATGATCTTTAGCAAGATTTTACTTGCATGTAATATTAATGATATTGTTTGATAATTTGCACATTCCATAGGTTCACCTTTCTTGGGAATAGGCATAATTATGGATCTCTTCCAGATGGTTGACTAGGTAGCTGTCTTCCAAATATCTTGACATGGGTGAGTGAGTACTTTCAGCTTATGACCCAGCAGTTCCCCTCCCAGGTATATATGAAAACTACTTCAAAGCAGGGACCCAGATACCTGTGAACCAATGTTCATTGCAATATTACTCACAAAAGCTGAAAAGTAGAAACAATTCAAGTGTCCATTAACAGACAAATAGACAAACAATTGTGGTATATCCATACAACTGAGTATTGTTCATCCTTGAAGAAGAATGAAGTTCTGATGCATGCTACAAAGTGGCTGCACCTTGCAAACATTCTTCTGAGCTGAAATAAGTCAGACAGGAAAGGCCAAATATTGTATGACTCCATTTATATGAAATATCTAGAGTAGGCAATTGCGTAGAGACAGAAGTTTATTAGTGGTTACCATGGTGAGTATGGAGTCACATGCTTTTGATCTGCACCTAAACTCTGTCCTTCTGAGCTGAAGCAAATCACATAATTGCTGTCAACCTCACTGTCTCCATCATAAAACTAAGGTAATGAATAATGGTCCTCTGTTTTCAATTTTTCATCAGAGAACTAAGGAAAGTACTACCTCTCTTCTGAGATGTTTGTGATAAATGAATCATGTAGAGTCATGCTTCAGGTGTTTGTAAATTTTTTAACATATTTCCTGTGACTTATCGTAATTATGGAAACTCTGGTGGCATAGCGGTTAAGTGCTATGTCTGCTAACCAAAAGGTCAGCAGTTCAAATCCGCCAGGTGCTCCTTGGAAACTCTAGGGGGCAGTTCTGTTCTGTCCCACAGGGACACTGTGAGTCAGAAATGACTCAGTGGCAGTGGATTTGGTTTGGTTTTATAATCACTGTAACCGTAATTTTAACAACAGCAACAAGCATTTGTTGAGTGATTTCTAGGCCTTGAGCTAAGTGTGTTGTGGGCACTATTTCAGTTGATCTTCACAGCAAGAAAAAAAGAAAAAAGGAGCAAAGATGTTACTCTGAGAACCAACGTGCCCTTGACTCAACTCATAGTGTTTCCAATCTCCTCCCATGCATGTGACAGATAGAAAATTAATAGTGAAGATTGAAAAAGAATTAATGCCTTTGAATTATGGTATTGGAAAAGAATACTGAATAGAGCATGAATTGCCAGAGGAACAAACAAACAAATCTGTTTTGGAAGGAGTGCACCAGAATCCTCCTTAGAAGCAAGGATGGCAAGACTTTGTCTCACATACTTTGGACATGTTATCAGGAAAGACCAGTGCTTGGAGAAGGACACCATGCTTGGTAAAGTGGAGGGTCATCAAAAATGAGGAAGCTCCTCAGTGAGACAGATTGACACAATGTCTACAACAGTGGGCCCTAACATAGCAATAATTGTGCATACAGCACAGGATTGGGTAGTGTTTTGTTCTATTGCACTTATGGTTGCTGCAAGTTGCAACCTGCTTGACAACATCTGACAACAACAACTTGTTGCCATGAAATTGATTCTTACTAATAGTGATACAGTCGCTGTGAGTTGGAATCAACTTGAGAGCAGTGAGTTTGGTTTGGGGTATAGGTCAGAATAGAACTGCCGATAGGATTCTATGGCTGTAAGCTTTAGGGAAGCTGACTGTGTCAGCTATCTCCTGCAGAGCAGCTGGTAGGTTCAAACTGATCCCCTTTTAGTTAGCGGCTGAGTACCTAACCACTGCATCCAGGGGCACTTGCCTGGTGGCTGTTATCATCCCTATCTTAAGGGACCGAACCAGAGAGCTTGAGCCACAGCAACAATGAGCAGCGAAGACAGAATCTGCTGGCTTTGCCTATGAGGTTTGCATTCTGAAGCTTGTGGAGTGTCCCTCTCTCACAGTAAGAGAGGACATTTATTAACTCTTTGTTCATATGCTTTAAAAAAGTCAGTCACTGAGAATCAGTTTGAAACTGGGAAACATTTTGGAAAGAGATCATAGTGGCTGTTGCAGAATGAGTAGAGAGAAAACATCATTTGTTTATGCTCCTTTTGACAGTGAAACTTCAGTCTTTGGAATTTGCCCTGGAAATTTTTCCTTGAGAAAGTCTTTTGTTTGGCTTTAGGGTTTCTTGTATTGCTGCCAACACAAAGAATCCTTCCTATGAAAATGAGCTCCCTATCTGCCCTCTTTCAATGAGTGAAGAATTGTTTTTTGACTAGACAACATTTCAATAAATATGTAGTTTTCAAGTTGCAGAATTATAATTGTTAAAGGAAAAATATTAGGTAAATTACCCTAAGTAAAACTGGCACAATTTTTAGTTCTGTCTTTGCTGGAATACCCTTTCCAAGAATTCTATGGTTTCTACTCCAATCCGGTTCTATCTTCAAAGCTTGTCTTCCCTTGTACATACATGCACTGCTGCCCAGATCTTCCTCACTGCCTCGTTGTTTTTCTTATTCACTCAGTTGAAAATTCTTTACAGACACGACAGTGTACATTTTTCCCTGGCCAGCAGCCATCTCTTTATTGTTTTTGACCTAATGGCCACAACTTGTCTCCAGGGATGGACTATGGTTAGCTTAAAACCATAAGTGCTTAACGCTTGTTAAAAACCAAACCAATAAGCAAAAGCATTGCCAAGCCCTAAGGCTTCAGGTAAGAAAGTGCCCACTCCTTACACCAGGTAGAACATAAAGTATCTTACCTCCAATCTGTTTGAAAGCCAGACCAATACTTTGTGCCATAAGTCAAGCAAATGACTTTCCAATTCTCTTTACACAGGGTACCAACCAGCGCTCAAAGCCTAGCATCTGTCCTACTATAAACACTGTTCTGTTCTTACCTATCCCTTTTCCTTTTAGCTGAGGGACCCGTGTTGAAACTGGCTTTTGCCTGGCAAGAAATAGCAATATTCTTCACATAGCTGTTAGGCACCAGGTGTGGTGTTAGGATGGTGTTAGTCAGTTAATGCTACCATAACAGAAATACCATAAGTGGATGGCTATAATGAAGATAAATTTGTTTTGTCACAGTCCACTAAACTGCAATTCCAAATTCATTGCGTCAGCTCCAGGGGATGGCTTTCTCTGGTGGCTCTGGAGGAGGGTTCTTGTTATCAGTCACATCCTGGAGTGCCTTTAAGAGACACAGGGACCCTAGTCCTTTCCAGAGGTTGTGCTCAGCTCCCAGCACTGTTTAAGGTGGTATGAGGTCCCCGAGTGTCTCTGCTAGCTTCTTTCCTTTTTATCTTAAGACATTTCCTCAAGGCACAATACAAACTTACACAGTGAATCCTGCCCCTCCAACACAGCTACTGCCCATCCTCACAGTGGCAGGATTTACATCACGTAGGAACCTCACACAATACTGGGAATCAAGGCCCAGCCAAATGTCTACACACGTTTTTTTTTGGAGGAAGACAAGTCAATCCACGACAGGCACTGACTGGAATAAAAGAGTAAACAAGAAACATATGATGTTGTAGGTCCTAGATCCTCTTAGTATATAACAGGAAAGACTTGTGGAGTAGTGCTTCAGTGCTGTGGCTGCTAACCAAGAGGTCAGCAGTTTGAGTCCACAAGGTGCTCCTTGAAGACTTTGTGGGGTAGTTCTATTTTGTCCAAAAGAGTCACTAGGAGTTGCAATTGACTCAGTGACAGTGGGTTTGGATTTTTTGTTTTTATTAGGTTGCAAATATTGATTCTGAAAAAAGCAAGAATAGAGAGAAATTTGCACAGCTTCTTGTATACACTGACCTCTCATACAATAAAAGGTTCCTTCTAAACCCTTGCTGATCTAGAGAGCTGATCCCCTGGAAGCCCCTGAGTGAATAGTGATGTGTAGAGTACTTTTCCTGTTATTGACACTAAAAGCCTTTCGAATGAGTACTTCTAATCTTTCACAACTGAGAAGGTAGATATTTATAAATCCTACAGAGCCCTTAGTTGAAACACCAAGGAGCTTTGGGATTAATACAAATCTTTAAAATTCTTTTAACATGTTCACAGATGGGAAACAAAATATACTACCAGCATTATTTGGATTATAGAAACCAGAAAATGAAATCAGCCCTAAGTGGAAATAAAATATGGAAGATGACTGTTATTGCTTAAGAAGAATATAAAACAAAAAGGTACAAAAAGGATATACAGCATGAAGCACATTTGCTTTTGAGAAATTATTTTATTGCAATAGCTAAAGTGTGTTAGCTTATCTGTGTTGCTTTACAAATAGTAATAATAGCAAGACAGGCATGAAAAACATAACACTGCAACACAGCCCAACTTATCTTTATTGGAACCGCTTCAGTGCTTTCAGTGGTTGAGCCCTACTCATATTTTAAGTCGTCTTATGATAATTAAATGGTGGCAATTGAAAAAGACTCCAGGAAAGTACTCAAGCTAACTTTGTATGCCTGATACATCCCATGCATCTGTTCATTGTTCTGGGTGTAGTTGGGAATTCAAAGGAGTGTAGACGTGGTCCCTGGCTTACAGGAAGTCACAGTTCAGACAGACGACTCGTGACTGCAGGACAAGTTAAATCAAAGGTGACAATGACACCCACAAGGGACGCTTTTGTTAGGGAGAGATGGGACCCATCCCTGGGTTAGGATAATCAGGAAGGCTTTGTGGAGGGAGGGCAGGATTGGATCCCAGAAACGGCTGGATGAGTTTTGTGATAGTGTAGGGGGCGGAGTGAAAGGGAAGAAAGGCACAGCTTGAGCAAAACGAGGTGGAAGAAGGCATTCTAAACATCCTTGGCTGTGGTGGAAGATCTGTTTGTTGTTAGTATATCACTGAGTTAATTCCAACTCCCGACAGCTCCATGTGTGTAGAATGGAATGATTCCATCAGGTTCTCAAGGCTGTGATCTTTCTGGAGCAGACCTTCAGGCTGGACTTCTGAGCTGCTTCCAAGGAGGCTGGAACTGCCAATGTTTTGAGTGGTATGACAACTAAAAGTGGAGCAGTAAACTGGACAGGGACATATCAGGGCAAAACTTGACCAGCTAGGGGAGGAAGCCGGATGTCATTTGGTATACCAGTAGTTCTCACACATGGTCAAAAGTCAGAGTCATCAGAAGAATTTTATAAAAATTGTTCCTGGGCTGCCCGAGATTATTGCTCTGCAATAATCTTTAAACCTTGAAACCAAACCAGCTCCTGAGGTCACCTTTCAGATCAATAGCAGACTGGCTCATAAAATAGAGACTATTATCCATGAGTACTGTGCTTCTTTAAGAAGCACATGACACCAAATGGTCAACAGTGACTTTAAAAGAGTGATAAGAATGGGACCAAGGAAGGTAGCTTTGTTCCACGTGCAAGGTATTCTGCTGATGACTGGAAGCGCGATGCTGAGGGTGGGAAGAATCTCCTTACCTGTATGATTTGCTTAGGCTTGTCTTAATCAAACATTATTATTTAAAGCAGTTTGGGTTTTAGATGAAAGGCTGTGTGATCTTTCGTGGTTTTGCCTTGTAGTGTCTGGAGATCAGAGGACCTGACAGGTTCAGCATTTGGTTCCTATTATTTGCCTGAGTCACTTAATAATATGATCTCTGCTGGTGTATCACAGAAGTTCACAAAGGGCAGTGCCTTTCAGCTGAGGATGCAGATTTTCAAATAGAGAAGAGCACTAAACACGATAGTAGGTCGGTTAACTGGGATGTCCCATGAAACCGTGACCATAAACCTCCAAACCAAAACCCATGAACTGCCCGGTTGTACGTAGGTGGCCTCACGAACCGTGGTGGCTCAGCAATTAGGAGCTATGGCTGCTAACAAAAAGGTTGAGAGTTTGAATCCACCAGCCGCTCCTTGGAAACGCACTGGGGCAGTTCTACTCTGTCTTGTAGAGGAAAAGGGCACATGGGAAGAGGTACTTCCAATCTATCACAACTCAGTATTTCATTAATCAAACACTTGCAGTGCTCTTTAAATTCAAGAGTTTCTACAGAAACTCCTTCACCTTAGGAATTAGTCTCAAGGTGTCAGAGAACATGAACAATGGGGTGTATGTTCTGGCTATGTCTTGTGGGAATCGACTTGATTGCAAGGGGTTTCGGTTGTTTTTTTGGAAGCAGCCTCAGCAGCTGCTCTCCTTTTCTTTTTGTAATCATTTCTGTAAGAGTGTCTATCACACGACTCTGCCAGTAGCCCAGATGGGATTTATCTTGCTTCACCAGTTGCCATGGAGTCAGCTATGACTCACAACAACCCCCTATATGTCAGAGAATAACTATATTCCAAGAGGTCCCATGGGCTGAGTTTTGAAAATAGATCCCCAGGCCTTTCTTCCTAGTCTGCCTTATTTGGGAAGCTCTGCCCAAACTCGTTCTGCATCACAGAAACATGCAAGCTTCCAGCAGGAGATGGGTGGTGGTTGCTTATGAAGTTTATTGGCTGGGAATCAAACCCAGGTCTTCCTAGTGTGCAAGACGAGAACTCCCCCTCAGAACGATTGCCTCAGCTTTAGCCGAGGAGCCTGGGTTCTTCATGCTTGCTATGTTATGGAGAATCTGTTGTTTCTGGAATTTACCAGATGGTGTATTCTCTATAAACAAACATTCAAAGTCTGTGAAAAGAGATCTGGAAGTTACAGTTCAGTGTTCACTTCCTCTTACTCCTTGAGACAAGTTCCTGAGACCAAAGAGTCTCAGTAGTAATTCTTGAAATTAAAGAGCATGGCAAGGATTTGGTTATTTAAACCTTGAGTACTAGATGGGAAGTATCTCTTTTGGCCTACTTCCCCAGGGTCCCACCGTCTCTGACTGAAGAGTTGTCCCACCCAACTCATCCTTCGTCTTGCTCAGTTGTCACCAACATGAAGCTTTCCTTTATCTTCTAAATAGTGCTAAGGGCTTCCTCCTCTGTGTCCCTCTAGCCCTTTATGTGCCACTGTATTGAACCCAAACCAAACCAAACCCACTGCCGTGAAGTAGATTCTGACTCGTAGGAAACCCTAGTAATGTAGTGGTGAAGTGATTAAGCGGTTAAGCTGCTAACCAAAAGATCAGCCATTCAAATCTGCCAGATGCTCCTTGGAAACTGTATTGGGTTGTTCTACTCTGTCACGTAGGGTCGCTATGAGCCACTGTATTTAGCACTACACAAATCGCACTGTGATGATTTATTCATCTGTTTGTCTCTCTTGGTCAGTGATGAGTCTTTGGAGTGAAGCACTATATCCTTGTCATTCTTACATACCTATCTTCTTTTGTTGAATAAATATTGTTCTGTTCTCAAATCTTTCTGAACACTCTCAGGGCCTGTCCCTTGTCTTTAACATAAGCTCCAAGCTTGACTTCTGTCACGTACCTCAACACCCCATGCTGCCTGGGAAACCTGCACAGCTCCCCTCTCTTCTTTTACCCGCAATGTTGCCTCTGCTTGGAATGCAGTTCCACAAACACCAAGCTGCCCCTTTTCCCTGTTCCGGGTTGGGGTTTCCTCATTCTTGAGATTGGTTATGGACACATCTCTGGGTGTTGCTATAGTACTGTGTGTTTTTCCCAAGATATCATTTAATACAGGCTATTGTGATTGCCTTCTCACTTGTCTCCTTTGTCCTCTAGAACACAGACCAACTGAGCTAGCTCAATGCCAAGTTTCTGCTGCCTAGCAGAGAGAGAATGTGGTGCTCAGGAAATGTTTGTCAAATGACATTTCTTTCAAAATCCTTGTAATGTATCCTGAAATTTGTAATAAATTGGAAAGAAATCTGAAATTAGGAAACTTGGTTCTTGTCTAGGTTCTGCTATTGACAGAGAGGAAAAGAAGATACACAAGTTTACCTTTTTGGTGGTTTCTCAAAAAATTAAACACAGAATTACTATCCAAAAAAAAATCCCCAAACCCATTGTTGTTGAGTTGATTGCAACTCATAGCACCTGCACAGGACAGAGAGGAACTGCCCCATATGGTTTCCAAGGAGTGCCTGGTGAGTTTGAACAGCCTACCATTTGGTTAGTGGCCATGGCTCTTAAATACTATGTCATCAGGGTTTCCGGAACTACCATAGATCCAAAACCCACCACTGTCAAGTTGACTGACTTCTAGTGACCCTACAGGACAGAGTGGAACTGCCCGATAGAGTTTCTGAGGAGCACCTGGAGGATTTGAACTGCCAACCTTCTGGTTAGCAGACATAGCAATTAACCCCGTATGCCACCAGTTTCCAGAACTACTGTATGACCCAGCAGTTCCATTCCCATGTATATACTCCAAAGACTTGAAAGCAGGGACTCAGTAGATACTTGTACCTCAGTGATTAAGGCAGCATTATTCACAAGAGCCAGAAGGTGGAAACAACCCAAGTGACTATCAACAGAAGAAAGGCTAAACAAAATGTGGTCTGTCCATACCAAAAATCAGAAACCAAACCCATTGCCACTGAGTCATTTTTGACTCATAGTGATCCTGCAGGGCAGAGTAGAACTGCCCCGTAGAGTTTCCCCAGAGAGTGCTTGGTGATTTCAAACTGCTGACCGTTTGGCTAACAGCTATAGCACTTAACTGCTATGCCACCAGGGTTTCTATCCAATGGAATATTATTCAGTCATAATGAGAAATGTAGCTCTGATACATGCTTCCACATGAATGAACCTCCAAAACATTATACTGAGTGATGTAAGTCAGACACAAAAGGTGAAGTACTGTGTAATTCCACTAATATGCAATATGTAGAACAGACAAATGTATAGAGACAAAGCATCATTAGTGACTAAGAGAGGCTGAGACAAAGAGGGAGGAAGGAGTTACTGCTTTAGGAGTACTGTGTTTCTGTTTAAACCCATAAAGCCAAGCCCATTGCCTTTGAATTGATTCCAGCTCATAGTGACTCTATAGGACAGAGTAGAACTGCCCCATAAAATTTCCAAGCAGTGCCTAGTGGATTCAAACTGCTAGTCTTTTTAAGCAGCTGTAGCACTTAACCACTATGACACCAGGGTTTCTGAGCTTTTGTTTAGGGAGATGAAAAACATTTGAAAATGGATAGTGATGATGGTTTTAGAATACAGTGTATGTAATTCATGCTACTGGTTTGTACACTTAAAAATGGTTAAAATGGCAAATGCTTTGTTCTATATGCTCATGTAAAATGTTTGCCTAAGCTTAACAATGCTTTAGAAAAAGTAGACATGAGTGAAGAAAACAAGCCCTTATCAGGAAGTAGACCCCAAACTATAAGGACGATGAAAACATAGACAAGTCAGCTTATCAGCAACTGGGGTTAACAGAACGCCACAGGTTGGGAGTGCCCGCTCTTCACGGTACAATGAAGCAACAGTGGAGGAGCTCCAGTGTGGACCTATGCTGAGGCAGGCTGGCAGCCTATGGTTGTCTGCAGAGGGTACTGGGAAAGCATGCCAGGAGACGGAAGGGCAACAAAGGGTAGGTTTTTGGTTTTGTCTAAAGGGAAGACATCAAGCTTGGGGGCTATGGTCTTGAGCACTGTGCATCCCTCTTGTTTATTCCACTGAAGAAGCTATTGGAACAATCCATGCCAGCCATTGGCATTGCTGCATGGGCCAAGATGGTGGTGTTCATGTTTTGACAGCACTTGGAATGTGGTTAGGATGTAGCAGCTGCTTTGACTTGTGGGCCCGGGGGTGTGGTTAGTACTCCCCGTATGTGTGAGAGGTGGCAGGTTGCTTGAAGACTTTGAGACACAGAAAAATGAGGATGTATATTTACAGTACCTGGAGCACTGGTGGTATACCCATTAGGTGCTCTCCTGTTAAACAACAGTCAGTAGGTTTAACCCATTAGCAGTTCCGTGGAAGAAAAGATCTAGTCCTCTGCTTCCAGCTAGATTACAGTTTAGGAAACCCTGTGTGGCAGTTCTACTGTGTCACCTGGGGTCAAAACTGACAATACTATGACAATGTATTTACATTAGTAATCATAGTTGCCTTTAGCTTTGAATGCTTTTTAGACTTCAGAGTGCTTGTTTCACGTACATGGCTGCTCATGGAATTGAGTGGAGCCCTGAGGGCTGAACTGTACCGTGTTTCTCTGTGTCACCACAGAGCTGCCCATCACAGCTCCACCGTAAACCATTGCCTTTGAGTCCATTCCCATTCATAGCAACCCTATAGGTTAGAGTGAAACTGCCCCATAGAGTTTCTAAGGAGGGCCTGGTGATTGGAACTGCTGAACTTCTGGTTAGCAGCTGTAGCATGAAAGCACTATGCCACCAGGGTTTCCACACACGTGGGATATTTGAAAGTTGAATTTACTCCATGATGAAAATAGATCTATTTCTTTTAAGTTCCTCATGCTTTGGCTATAATGGCCTTTATTTTTCTACCTTCATCTCTTTACTGGTGTATTTGTTCAACAGATACTGGTTACATGTCTGTCTGGTGCCACTCCCTTTGCCAGGGACTGAGGCAGGAAAAGGTCGCAGCATGGCTTCTCATCACAGGATCCGTGGATGCTGCTTTGACCATGCTGGTGGTGGTGGTTTGCTGTCACTGAGACAGCTCTGACTCACAGCCGCCTGTGGATAACAACAAAACATTGCCCGGTACTGCACCGTCCTCACAATCGCTGTCACGTTGGACCTCCCTTTTGCAGCCACTGTGTCAGTCCATCTCCTCACGGATGTTCCTCTTCTTCACTGACCCTTTACCTTACCAAACACGATGTCCTTCTCCAGGGACTGGTCCTTGTAAGATGTCCAAAGTACATGAGACACCATCCTGTCTTTTAAGGAGTCTTCTGGGTGTGCTTGCTTCAAAACTAAATTACTTTTCTAGTAGTCCACAGACTATTCAATATTTGCCAGCATTACTATTGATGTGTGTCTATTCTCTGCCTTCCTTTTTCACTCTGCAGTTTCCACATATATATGAATTGACTGAGGATGAGTAAGGGAAATACACTGTGGTATGAATGGATAGGCATGCCCTGAGGGCCCGGTCTGTTCCAGGCTTGGCACTTCAAGGGGAGAGTGGTGGTGATTTCTTTATACTGCCTGGGCTCTGGAATCAGACTTGCAATTCTCTCCTCGCTCTGCTCTCTACCCTCTGTGTGACTCTGAGCAAGTTACGTCTCAATACCTCAGTTATTTGTCTAAAGATGGGAATAGCCAAGTATTTGCTTCACAGAGTCAGCATGAGGAGTCAGTGAGACAATGTGTTAATACCCTCAGATGGTCAGTACCCAGAAAATGCCTATAAGCCCTGGTGGCTCAGTGGTTAAGCACTTGGCTGCTAACCACAAGATTAGCAGGTTGAATCCACCGGTGACTCTTTGGAAGAAAAACTTGGGAATGATTTCCCATAAATATTGCAGCCAAGAAAACCGTATGGGTAATTCTTTTCTGTCACATGAGGTCCCTAAAACTCAAACTCAACTCAATGTCACCTAACAATAGCAGTAACAGGAAATACTGTTTGTTGTAAAATAAGTATACCTACTTTCCACATAGGAGAATGATTCTTAGCTTAAATTAGGGTTACATATTTCATTCAGTGGCTGGCTTGGGGTTTGAACACAGTTCTGCTGAACTTTCAAAGATGGGCTTCTTTCACAGTGTCATGGGGAACTCCAGGTGGTCCCTAAAATTAAGGAATTTTTGATAGGTTGAGAATACCTTGGCCTTCTTTTCCTGTTCTTTGTCTTCTGATCAGTGTACATTCTCTTGGCCTTCTTCCTCTTAATTCTAATAGAGCTCCACTGCCATTTAAGGACTTGCTGCCTTTCTATACAGGGAAACCCTGGTGGCGTAGTGGTTAAGTGTTATGGCTGCTAACCAAGAGGTCGACAGTTCAAATCCACCACTTACTCCTAGGAAACTCAATAGGGCAGTCCTACCCTGTCCCACAGAGTTTCTATGAGTCAGAATTGACTCGATGGCAATGGGTTTGGTTTGGTTCCTATCCAGGGACAGGTTCTCAGGGAACGCAATCCTGTTCTCCCAGAGTAAATACCATGATTAGTTTACCTCAGTGTTAGTTCCCACATACTCTCCGGGTAAACAGGCTCCTGGCATGTTCCTATGAAGGGCAGAGGGAGGATCAGCGTTTTGGAGCCAAGCCAAGCCAAGTGCCGTCGAGTTGGAGCTTTCTTAAATCTAAATAAGAAATGCAGCTCTGAAGGACGGCACAGGACAATGGAGAGAGCAACATGATGACATGTTGCAACCGCCCTACCTGTTAGCATATCATGTAACAGAACAGTAAGTTATTGCATTATTCTGTGAGTTTGACAAAATACAGACAACACTCTGGGGAAATGTCTGCTGTTTGTGTTGTTTTTCTCCCTGTGTTCTTGCTCTTTTCAGTATGCTTATCAGGGCACAGAAGAGTGAAATGAAATCATCTTTTGACTCATCCTCAGATCACCCTTTAAATTATGATTTTGGCCAACCTAAAAAGATGGGCAATTAACCGGCATGCTAGTTTTGATGCTTTTCATTAATAGCATTTTCTTAAGTTTCACTGGATTCCTCTTACATTGTTCGCTTCGTGAGTTTTCTGCTTCTAACAATCAACATTTTTTATTTCCATAATCTTTGCCACAGTAACGTTCCCTCCTCCTAAGAAAAACTTGCATAGACCTGCTTCTGAATCAAAGACCTGAAACACTAAGGGTAATCTCAAGACTCTATATGAAAACAGCCAGCGTCATTAATACAAATGGAATTCTATTCTCCAGAAGAAAAGCTCTCCTCTTCCCAAGAATTTGCTTCTGCTTATACCAGTGTGTGTGTAATGACTTTGTGAGAGTTGCAATTGGTCATCGGGCTCTGTCTCTCAAGTATATGTGCTGCGTGGGTCAGCAACTGATCATTTCCAGGCCTACTAGAGTTTTGTGATATTATTGAAATAAATATTAGGGCTTTGGTTTCCTCCAGTGTAAAAAGACAGATTTAGGTACGAAATATTTAACCTTTTTAAAAGCATTAAGTCTTTGCTATTTCCAAAGCAATCCATGAAACACAGATTTAAAAAAAAAAATTATTATCCATTATCTCATCACCCACAGTTAGTATTATAATGATTATTCTTTCTAATTTTTATAGAAATGTACTTATAAGTATAAATTATATAAAAATTATAATTTATATAAATGTATACGTTCATACATTGTGTGTATATATGTAAACTCATTGCAATTGAGTACATTGTGACTCATAGTGACCCTATAGGACAGAGTAGACAGACTAGAAGTGCCCCACAGGCTGTCTTACACTGTAATCTTTAGGGAGCTGATCATGACGTCTTTATCCTTCAGAGCTGATGGTGGGTTAGGAGTCGAGGGCTTAACCGTTGTAGCACCAGGGTGCTGTCGCTCTCTCCTCCCCCACAGTCTCTCTATCTCTATAATCTGAAAGCATTTTCATTTTTTCCTGTATTTCTTATGTGTAATAAAATGAGAAAATTTCTATATTATGTGTGTGTGTGTGCCCACATACTATACGATATCCAAGCCAAGCCAAGTGCTGTTGACTCGGATCCGACTCATGGCAACCCCAGTATGGTATAAACACACACAAAATGAATTCTACGTAGTATTCATGCACACTTTGCTATGTGTATGTATTTTATTTTAAATAACAGAAATGGCTCCATGTACATATTCTGTCTCTCTTCGCTAGTTGAAATCACCTTTGAGTGACTGTCTTCCTTACCTTATTCTTCTCTGCTGTATCCTAACTCCTAGAAGACTATCTGAGTCTAAGTAAATAGTTCTTGATTGCTGAACAGTTTGCTCTAATCTCTTTCTATAATAATTCATATAGATTGTGGGAAATCGAGTTTAACATAACTCACTGAGGAGTTACCTTCTGTGTATTGCTGGGTGGCATGAGTGGTTAAATGACTAGCGGGAAGGTTGACACTCAAATCCCCCCTGACGTGCCTCAGAAGACGGGCCTGGTGATCTATTTCTGAAAGGTGACTGCCGTGAAAACCCTGTGGAGCAGTTCTGCTCTGACTGCCATGTGGGGTGGCTATGAGCTTTGCATCAGTTTGAAGGCAACTGACAGCAACAAAAATATGGTGAAGTAGGTGCCAGGTCAGGACTGGAATATGTCTGTAGGTAAGAGTTCAGAGAAGACATTTATCTGAGTTTTTAAACATGTTTGCGACTTTTTATTTTCAAACAAGTAGAGATTCACAAAAGGTTGCATATAAATGTACAGAGAGAACCTGTGTGCTCCTACCCCACCCTCCTCAATATCTTATGCAAGCATGATAGTACAGTTCCCACACCAACAAACTGACATTGGTAAATCCGCAGTCTTTATTTAAATTTCACCGTTATATATGCATTCAGAGGTGCGTGTTTGTATCTTGTACAGTTTTATGATGTGGATAAACCCCGGCCAAACCAAACCCACTGCCACTGAATCAATTCTGACTCATAGAAGCCCTATAAGACAGAGCAAAACTGCCTTGTACGGGTTCCAAGGAGCTCCTGGTGGATTTGAACTGCCAACATTTGGGTTAGCAAATGTAGCACTTAACCATTACGCCACCAGAGTTTCTTATAGTATGTATATATAGCCTTGTAGAATAACCACAGTCAAGACCCTGTCATCAGAAGTCTCTCTCATACTACCTCTTTATAGCCATACCCATCCCCCTCCTTATCCCTGACCCTTGGCATGTACTCATCTGTCCTTAATTTCTACAGTTACATTATGTTAAGAATGTACACACTGAGAATCATGCAGTGTGTATCTGTGGAGTAAACAATTCAACTCTAGACAAAGAATTTGGTCTTTGTCCTTGGTACCTGGGAGAGACCCTCAAGACCTGGGAATTTCTCCAGTGATCGAAGTGCCTTTGATGAGGTCTCCAGACCACTTGAAGGTTCATGTTCCACGAGCTGACCGGAAAGCCCATCTTACACTATCGGCTGACCTCAGGGGAGGGGAGCTGATCCAATCAAACATGGCTACGTAATGAGGCCCCAGTAAAGAGGTGAAGAAGCTCCATGGTCTTCCTGGTTGGTAAAAGACATCAGTGAGTGTGAATGGTAGCACCTCTGTTACATGGAAGCTCTGTTTTGGGAACCTTGCCAGACTTCACCGAAGGCACTCCTCATTTATATTCTTCTTGCTATAATAAAACTGTAATTGTTTAGATATGATGCTTCCCATGAGTCACACGGGTCATTCCTGCAAGTTTTTAAAAGAGAAGGTCAGAAGTGACGATGATGGGAACCCTTGAGCTTATGGCTGTTATCCTGAGAGGGTAGAAGGAATCTCTGAATTTGCAGCAGCAGATTAGAAGATGTCGTGGGTACCGTCAAGCTTGTAGCTAGTAGCTGAGGTCTTTGACAGACTTGGGAGTCTGGGGGACTGCATCTTTTAATTTGGGAGGCCTGACCTAGCTTGGAGTGGTTTAGAGCCGGACGGAGAACTGCTGCATGCACTCTTTGTATCAGAACAGAAGTGGCAGAGAAGTGAAAAGTAAGGATTTGATACATCCTTACATACCCTGGTGGCATAGTGGTTAAGTGCCATGGCTGCTAACCAAAAGGTCAGTGGCTCAAATGTATAAGGTGCTCCTTGGAAACTGTATGGGGCAGTTCTACTCTATCCGATAGGGTTTCGGTGAGTTGGAATCAACTTGATGGCAGTAAGAATTATGCACATATAATGCATTTAATGTTCATATAGAGCTTCTGTTTAAATTTTGTCATCCTACCCGTGTTACAGAATTAAAGCTCATTGCTTGCCCACACTTCAGAGTTAAGTATCATGAAGGAAGAATATTTTATGATATGGCTGCTCAAAACTGCAAATTTAGGATGAATTTCATTTATGAATATTATGTGAATGTGTCAAAGTATATTCATCTTTTGAAACATACTGCGATGAACGCACAGTAACTCCCAAAATATTTCTCATTTTGGAGGTTCTTTATTCCAAACGGAAACCCTGGCGGTGTAACAATTAAGTGCTGTGGCTGCTAACTGAAAAGCTGGCAGTTCGAATCCACTAGGTGCTCCTTGGAAACTGTTGGGCAGTTCTAGTGTGTCCTATGGGGTTGCTGTCAGTTGGAATCAACTCAATGGCAGGGGTTTGGTTTAATTCCAAACAGATGATGCCAAACCCCTTGGGATTGACCTTGAGTGTTTCTCTGCCAAACTGTCTAGGAGACAATTTTGCTTTTTCTTATTTTATTGCTGCCTTAGCCATTTGTTCCACAAGAGTTTGGACCTTACAGACACCAGCATCTGTGGTGTTTCAAAGTGAGACCCAGATCTTAAAAAGTAACTCAGTGTCACAGTAGGAAATCTCATCATCCTAGGCTCTTTATGATTTCTGTCCCAGAGACTGCTCCGGTTCTGCCAGGCTTTTGAGTTTCTCAGTTAAACCACAAAAGGCCTAGACATGCCTGCTCATGGGCAAACTACTGCATGAAACTTAGGTTTTGAACATCTCTGCGGGAATTTGTGTAGATAATAAGCTGGACTAAACCTAAGCTATGAGTCACAGTCGACTTGATGGCAATAGGTTTTAAACTTAGGCTAAAACTTGAAACCAAAGCTGTTGCAGTTGAGTAGATTCTGATTCATAGACATCTGATGTATAGGACAGAGTAGAATTGCCCCTTGTGGTTTCCTGGGCTATAGTTTTTACGAAACCAGACTGCACAGCTTTTTTCCTGCAGAGTAGCTGGTGGGTTTGAACCGCTGACATTTTGGTTAGAAGCTGAGTACTTAACCACTGCATTACCAGAGCTCCTTGAACTCAGGCCAAAGCCCCAGGTAGCCTGTGCCTGGAATAAAACATTCTCACAAGAGTTTTAGTCTTGTAGTCAGTCCTTCAAGAACTCATCGGTGGGTTGGCAAAATTGAAGAGGCTATTAAACTCACTGGAGCGCAGCCCAAGAGCCAGCTCCTGGGCCCTGCGGTGACCCTGTTTTGGACAATTTCATGTGGTCTACAGCATCTACTTCATCCTGCACTCCCTGGGTGCGCTGCAGATGACGACAGCTCAGGGAATTTCTTTTAAGTGGGAGCTCTTGAGGTTTCATGATGGGCTTGAGAGGCTTAGGAAACCACCTCCACACATATTTTTTCAAATGTGCACTTTTCTGGGGCATGGGATATATGATTCCTAAAGGAATGTTGTTAGTGTTAGTCAACACAGAAGTGGTTCCATCTCATACTGACTTATGTCTGACAAAACAAAGGAGCCAAGTTAGTGTAGTGGTTAAGCATTTGGCTGTTAAAAGAAGGGTTGTTGGTTTAAACCCACCAGTGACTCCAGAGAAAAAAGACCTGGAAATCTGCTCCCATAAAGATTATAGCCTAGAAAACCCAAAGGGGGCAGGTCTACTATGTCACACAGGGTCGCTATGGGTTGGGATCTACTCAATGGTACCCCAAAACAACAACACATAACTAATGGAAATATTGCCTGGTCCTGTGCCCTTCTCACAACTATTGCATCCTTGCTGTGGCAGCTCTTCCTAAAGGACTAACAAAAAATAAATAACCTTGCTTCTCAAGTTGAAGTCCATAAGCATGTTCATGAAGGATGTGAAATGTATGGAACAATTAATAACTGTGTTTTTCTTTGAATAGTAATAGTAAAAATAATAAAGAAAAAACAAAGTATCTGGATGACGCTTTCTGTTCCAGACCTACAATTCAGTTTCTGTGTTTGTCTTTTAATTTTTAACTGAAATCATTTTCAGGGATAATTTAAAGTGATACTGTTTAACTTATAATGTAGTGGTTCTCAAACTGAGTACAGTGGCAGTATTCTGGGTTAGCCTGTGAAGGCTTAGGTTTGAAGAAACTAGAAATGGACGAATTAACTCAATAGATATCTTAACCCAGTTGCCTTTGAGTCAATTACAACTCATGGTAACCCCGCTGTGTGTCAGAGGAGAACTGGACTCCATATGGTTTTTAATGGCTGACATTTTTGGAAGGCAATTGCCAGAGTTTTCTTATGAGGTGTTTTTGGGGGGACTTGAACTTACAATCTCTCAGTTATTAGCTGAGTATTTGCACCAGCAAAGTTTACTAGGTCCTCAAGTTGTTCTTGTTTTTGAAAAACGAACATAGATGAGGCCCAGTCTTTGTTCTCAGGAGCTTTTGTTCTAATACATTACAAAGATGAGAAGCTTATGTTTATACTCTTTAGGGGTTATGTAAGAGTATTACAGAAACCCAGGAAAGGACTGTGAAGGACTAGCATCCTGCTCCATTTGGGGAGACAGCAGACTTCTAAGTGAGGTATAATTCACTGCAGGACTGAGGTCAGAGGGCAAAGGTTAGAGCAGACATCGGCATTCCAGGCATAGGGCAGAGTACGTAGAGCCACCAAGGCACAAGACAGTCCAGGACCTGAGAACTGTCAGTGATTCTACGTGGATGAGAGTAAACCTTCTGACCATCACCTGTCTGCCTATTTGCCATACTGTCACGGCTTCTGAGTTGCTATGATGCTGGAAGCTATGCCACTGTTATTTCAACTACCAGGGGGGTCATCTATGGCAGACAAGTTTCAGTGGAACTTCTAGACTAAGGCAGACTAGGAGGAAACTTCCAGTGATCTGCTTCCAAAAAGTAGACAATAGAAACCCTATGGATGACAGCAGAACACTGCCCGGTAGAGTGCTGGAAGAAGAGCCTCTAAGTTGGCAGTCACTGAAAACACAAAGTTGTCACAATAGTAAACCTGAACACACTAAGGATCATGAAGATGTTGCAAGACTGGGAAACCTTTTGTCACGTTGCACATGGGATTGCCATTAGTTTAAGGGAACTTGACAGTGACTAACAACATGACCAACAACATAGCAGTCAAGATTTGCCTTCAGGGAGCAGAGCCAGCATGGTGCCCTAGACAGACACATCATGGTTTCATTCTGCAGCGAAGAGCCAATAAACTAAGTAAAACAGATAAGAAATGTCGATCCAGGAATGCTAAGCATCAGATGATGAGACACAGAACTAGGTCAAATATTGAATGGGAGTAGAAACTGAAGGAAAATGGAGAACCAGGAGAGATACGGAGTGAAAGTGCCTTGCCAACTAACATGGCCTAGCATTGCCATCTTGGAACCCAGGCAGCAATGACACTCGGCAGAGAGCACAGGAAACTTCACGAAACTCGCAACAGGAGACAGAGCATCTGGTGACCAGAGAAACACAATTTCCCACTAGTCACCCTTTTGTTCCATACGCCACTGGACCACTTTGGCTAAAGTGCCACAGGTCTGCCACCAGCCTGGGTCTGTTCTACAGATACAATGCAATCCTGATCCAGGGAGCAAGAGCATTCTGTAATGAGATGGAAAACTAATCACCAACTTTGTTTAGAAAGGAGCCCCTAGATAAGTAAAGGATTATTGAAGAAAAGAAATCAGGAGGAAGCTTCACACTACCTGATTGCAGAACCTACCATGCAGCCGTGGTGGCCAAAGCAGCCTGGTATTGGTACAATGATAGACACACGACTAATGGAACAGGACTGAGGACCCTTATGTGAATCATCCACCTGTGATCAAATGATTTTTGACAAAGGACCAAAGTCCATTACATGAGGAATAAAGTCATTGGTAAAAAGTATGTTATTGTGCTTAAAGGGAAAGTATACAATCCAAGTCCATTTGCCATACAACAACTTGCAGTCACCTGCTGTGTAATTCTATCTGCTCTCCCCACAGTGTGACAGCACACTCCTCCTTTCCACTCTGTACTTCCCATTTCCAGTAAACCAGCTCCTGTCCCGCTCTGCCCTCTCATCTTGCCTCTGCACAGAAGCTGCCCTGTTAGTTTCATGTGTCTATGCAAACCAAGAGCACAATTTTTGCCAGGATCATTTTATATCTCACAGTCTAGTCCAATCTTTGTCTGAATAGTTGGCTTTGGGAATGGTTTCAGCTTTGGGCTAACAGAGAGCCCCAATACCATGTCTTCTGGGGGCCCTCCAATGTGTCAGACCATTAAGTATGTTTTTGTCTAATAGAATTCTAGTTCTGCACACCCATTTTTCTCCCACTACATCAGGACTCTATGTTGTATTCCTGTAAGGGCAGTCGTTGGTGGGGGCCGGGAACCGTCTAGCTGTTCTGGTTTCATGCTGATGTAGCCTCTGGATTAAATGGTCCCTTCTCTCTCTTAGACTAATATTTTCCTTATATCTTTGATATCTTTCATTCTCCTCTGCTCCAGGAGGGTTGGGATGAATTGATGCTACTTAGATGGTGCCTTGCTAACTTTTAAGATGCTGGATGCCACTCACCAAAGTGGGATGCAGAACATTTTTGTAAAAAATACTTTGTCACACCAGTTGACCTAGATGTCTCCTGAAACCATGGTCCCCAAACCACTACCCCTTCTACTTTGTCCTTCGCAATGCTGGGAAAAAAGAGAGTTTTGGTTTTTTTTTAATTAAACAAGTGGTGTTGGCAAAACTGATGGTTTTGCCAAACAAAGCAGGGAGGACCTATGTCTCATGCCTATATCACACAAATACTAAGTAAAAGTAGATCAAGGACCTAAATATAAAACCAAAAACAAGATCATGGAAGGAAAAAGTGGGACTCTGATAAGTGGCATAAATACAATAAAAATCATAGCTAACAATACACAAACACCAGAAAATAAACCAGGAGTTCCTAAAAATCAAACACTACGCTCATCAAAAGACTTCACCAAAGGACAAATCTAGCAAGGGTCTAATCTGTAAAAGTTTATGGAATATTTCAACACCTCAGTAACAAAGACAAATAATCCAGTGGGCAAAGGACATAAAACACACTGCACCAAAGAAGACGCTCATACAGCTCACAGACGTGTAAGGAGATGCTTGCAGTCATTAGCCATTACAGAGATGCAGATCAAAACTACAAGGAGACATCTCACTCCGACATTATTGGCACTAATTAAAGACAAAAAAAAAACAACCCCAAAATAACAAATGTTAGAGAGGTTGTGGGGAGATTGGAACTGTTATGTGCTACCGGTGGGAATGCAAAATGGTATGATCACTTTGGACAATGATATGGTGCCTCATTAAAAAGCTAGAGATAGAAATATCATATGATCTAGCAATTCTGCTCCTAACAATATATCCTAGAGGAACGAGCACTGTCTCAACATGAACAGATATGTGCACACCCGTATTCACTGCAGCATTATTCACAACAGCAAAAAGATGACAACAACCTAAATGCCCATCTAGTTATATAAATGTTAACGCTGGTAAAAGAAAGACAACACATAATATAGGGAAAATCAGTACAACTTGCATAAGGCAAGGTCAAAGAAGCTTCCTAGATGTATCCAAATACCTGTAGGACTGGTTTAGTGGGGTTGAGGGCTAGGGACCATGGTCTTGGGGAACGTTTAGGTCAACTGGCATAACATACTTCATTAAGAAAATCTTCCCCATCCTTCTTTGGTGAGTAGCTTCTGGGATCTTGAAGGCTTGTGAGCTGCTATCTACGATACATGCGTTGGTCCCATCACGTTTGGAACATAGGAGAATGAAGAAAACCAAGGACACAAGGAAAATATTGGTCCAAAGCACTAATGGACTACCTGAACCACAGCCTCCACTAACTTGTGCTCAAAAGAATTAGATTTTTTTTTTAGTTTTATTAAAAACTAAGTTGGCTACCACCTATTTACCACCAACTTCTCTGACAGTGATCACAGTAGAAGGTCCCAGACAAAGAGAGGAAAAATCTAGAACAAAATTCAAATTTCCAAAAAATAAAAAATAAGGAAAAGAGCAGACTCTGACAGAGACAAGAGAAATCTCTGATCCTGCAGACCCCAGGCACCCTACTAACTCAGAACTGGAGCTACTCTCAAAGCCTGGGTTTCAACTGGAGGGTAGACAGGCCTGTAAAACAAACAACAACACACGTGTGGCACATGCTTCCTGGTTCATTCAAGCGTTTGAGACCAGGATGGGCAACATCTGCCCAAATGCAAACACGAGAAGGCAGGAAGGGGCAGAAAAACTGGATGAGCAGCCACAGAAAACCCAGGTGGAAAGAGAAAGGAGGATTGCTAACAATGTCCAAAACAATTTATATGTAAATTTTTGAATGAAAAAGTCATTTGTGCTGTAAATTTTCACCTAAAACACAATAAAATTAAAATGAAAGAAAGGAAGGAAAGAAGAAAGGGAGAAAAATTTGAACCTGGATTAAACCATCTAGCTACTAAAGGGGTAAACAATAAATTTCCATTTCTGTGTGGTGGGCAATCAATTTATTTTTTGAATAAAATTGTAGAACTAAAAAAACTTGCCATTCACCTGGAAGTGTTTCAAAATGGAGTTCCACAAAGAAATCAGGAACCCTGGTTCTGCCATGGGACATTCTGTGATCTATTTCCTTATCTTCAAAAGAAGGAGGCTGAACCATTTATTTAATGACATATCTTCCAGTTCTGAAATTCTGTGATGCCAAATTACAGAGTTACCAGTTCTAGCCGATTTCATAACTCTATAAAATTGTTCTAAGTCACAAATACCAGAGTTGGTGTAAAACTGTTCCATTTCTGTGTACTTTTTTTTTCCTGTACTATGCCAATTCAACAAAGCACAAATCTCTTTTTTGTTAGTTACAATCACACCTACGATTTATTAGGAGCCAATTAAAATAAATATTTTACTTTGGAAAAGGAAATTTTTTTTTTCTTTTTCCTAGACCAGTGCCAACCTGCATTCCACACTTGACTCTGTCGTTTAATCAACTGGGAGCTTTATCTGCAATTGGAAAAGACATCAAGGAATTAATGACTCATGGCCTCCCCAGCGCTGGCACGGGTCAGGAGGACGCAGGCTGCAACCATTCTCCCTCTGAGGAGAGCATGTGGCAGATCTCTGAATGGGAACCGGGGCGACCTTTGCTGGAGAGCAAGGAAATGAGTCACAGGGCTTGACCAAGAGTTACGAGCTGTGTCTCCAAATGTAGAAACAATGATAAAACTGATCTTCGCCTGATAGCAAACTGGAGTTGAAGGGTGGCACAGAAACACGTTAGCATGAGATCTTCTGAAAGGAAAACTTTGAAATTTGATAGAAGAAGGTACTTTGCTGCTTTGCCTTGCAAACCAGCTGCCTGTCATTTGATTACTGCTGGGATTCCAGGTTCCTCATATGTAAAATATCGGGTCTGGGACAGATGGTGTTTAGAACTGAATGTCTCATTTAGTCATTAAATATTAACCCTGATACTGAATATCTTGACAGTGCTGTTTTTGCAGTAAGGAAAGTAGATATCTCCGTGTCACTGGATTATAACAAAGCTACCAGATACACAGAAACCCTGGTGGCATAGTAGTTAAGCCCTGGGTCTGCTAATCAAAAGACCATCAGTACCAGGTGCTCCTTGGAAACTCTGATCTATAAGGTTGCTATGAATTGGAATTGACTCAACAGCAGTGGCTTTTTACAGATATATGATCCTAGCTCACAGAAATTATTTATGCACAGGAAAAGGAAAAAAAAATGGGAATATTAATCTTGTTTAGGCAAACCTAAATAGGAGTGCATGATAGAAGAAAAACGAGTGAAAAGCAATTTGATCGGCATTTAGATTGGCCCGCAGATTATGAGCCATGAGAAAGAAAGGAAAAGCAATAATAAAGTAGAAATGATTTGTTCCATTACTCTGCAGTGTGGAGAGCAAAACCAAATCAAACCTGTTGCCACTGAGAAGGAAGATTATGACTCACAGAAACCCCATGAGACAGCATGGCCCCACAGGGTTTCCCAAGAGGGCCTGGTGGATTCAGACTGCCGACCTTTTTGTTAGCAGCCAAACTCTTAACCCCTTCCACTAGGGTTTCCAAGTGTGGAGAAGCAGATGGAAAGGATGGCGGTGGCCAGTGGGAGATGTGAACCATCAGTTTAATCTTCTCTTGAGGTTCCACTGAAGATGAGAAATGGGGAAGGAGTGCTGCAGGGATTGTCTCTGTGGAAAGACTCAACTGTTGCAATCAAATAATGTCATTGCAATTATTCTGACATTCCTTTTGGGAAACAACTGTATATATTCACTTCCAATATATGTTTATTGAACATCTGCTTATGTGTAACTGAATTAGTTGCCTTAGTCTCTATAATGATAAGTAATTTTTCCTTGTAAGAAGTTTGCTATCAATTGAGGAAAACAGTTAATGACAAAATGCTATTATAAACACACTATTGCAGAAGTATAAAAGAACAGGAAAAGAAAGCCAAAGCAACCAAACTGTTACTGTTGACAAATTTTTGATGAAGATGACATTTAAGGTCAACTTTAAAGGATGGATAAGTATTTGAAAGGCAAACTGAGAGGAAAAGCATGCTAGAAAAAATGGAACAGAGAGAACAAAGGCATTCCTTACTGTAGTTTACAAAATGCTTCAAATTTGACCTCCACTTAAATTTCCTGCTCACGATTCTCCCCATCCACAGAACTTCTTGTTTTCCCTCTTACCATGGTCTCTCAAGCCTCAAGGCTGCCAACACTTTTCTTGCGAACTTCTTGACCTGGAAAGCACCTGATAGGAACAGAAGCTGGAAGACTTTTTTCTGTATAGGGCGCAATAGTAAATATTTTAGTACCTTTAATATATTACATGTTATACTGACTTCATCACAACTATTCACGTCTGCCTCTGTATGTATGCAGTAGTATGAAAAACAAAAAACAAACAAACTCTCGCTGCTGAGCCAATTTCGAGTCACAGTGACCCTATAGGACAGAGGAGCACTGCTCCATAGAGTTTCTAAGGAGCTTCTGGCAGATTCAGACTGCAAACTTCTCAGTTAGCAATGTAGCTCTTAACTGTTATTTCACCAGGATTTCCAGTAGTATCAAAGAAGTCATTAAAGATGCTAACAAATGAGTATAACTATGTTGCAATAATTTTTTTTTTTTTACCAGAAAATGAGAGTTAGGTTTGGCCCATGGATTGTAGTTTGCTGAAGTTCTCTTTAGAGCATCACTGTCTCCTGAAATCTCTCTCTAAACTGCCCTATTTCCCTGTCTAGAATAAGTGTCCCTTCCTGCCATCTGGAAACACTGGTGAGGTAGTGGTTAAGTGCTGTGTCTGTTAATCAAAAGGCCGGCATATTTCAAATCTGCCAGGTGCTCCACTGGACACTCTATGGAGCAGTTCTAGTCTGTCCTATAGAGTCGCTGTGAGTCAGAATCAATTTGATGGCAGTGCGTTTCACTCTGGTTTTCTCCTATCATTTACAAAACTGGCTGCATTTCTTCAGCCTGCAGTGGCCTGTAAACCCATTCCAGTATTTTACTCCCAAGCATTTCACTGTGCGTGACTTAAGCTGGACGTTCACTTAATGTTTACTGAACGAATCCTTGCAAGGATGAGTGGCACAGAAGCACAGCACTTGGCGGTCACACTGGTTGTGAAGTGTGCTAAGAGATGAGGCTGGGAAAGTAGATTAGAGCCAAACAGAGGCACTTGAAGACAATTTTAGATACCAGGGTTGCGTTTTGAGCACCAGAGTGGCATTTTAGGATTTGGGTTTTAGAATATTCTGACAGCACTGTGAAGGATGGCTCTTGGCAGGGTGAGGTCTGAGGCAGTGGAAAAAAGAGACGTAGGCATAAAAGCAATATGACTTGTGCTTTTTAACTGTTTCATGGTCATGCAGGTATTTTCTATCTGTGGTCTCTGTGTTTTGATATTTGAGATGTCCTAAGATTAAAGGTTATAGTGAGTCAGAATAGGGTTAACTCTACATCTTCACTTCCCACTTTCCTTCCCCCTCCCCTCCCCCACCTGTAGTGTTGTCATCATCCCTGTGCCCAGAACCAGGGGAGAAACAAGAAGACACAGGAGAAGAGCGCAGAGGGCAACTGTGCTATAGCAGTTACTGGTTACCTAAAACATGAAATGTTCCCTTAAAATATGTATCTTGTACGTTAGTGTGAATGCCGAGGAGACCTTTTTTAAAGTTGTGCTTTACATGAAGTTTTACTGAACTAACTAGCTTCTCATTAAACACTCAGGAGCTGTATTGTTTTGTGATACTTGTAAACAACGCCATGACATGCCAACATTCTTGCTTCTAGGTCTTGGGTTTCTTATTACCTGCTTTTCTGTCTCCTCTTGCTTTCTAGTCTGTCTCTGGGCTGGCATGCCCCTTTAGTCTCATTTTTTTTTTTTTTTTTTTTGGATGGACCTGTCTAATGATTGAATGAAAGGTGAACCTCCAGAGTGACTTCATTACTGATCTGAAAAGGAGTCCAGGGACTACACTCTTGGGGTTTCTCAAGTCTTTGTCAGGCCAGTTTGTTCTTTTTCGTGAGTTAGAATTTTGGTTCTACATTTTTCTAGGATGGCTAGTTTGAATGATTTGACAAGGATGGGGAAAACAGATGACTGAACCAGTGGCCGAGACGGAAATTGCCCAGAAATCTCATGGTGACAGATTGTTCAGAGGGTTTGGGGGCATTTCATTTCTCACCTAATCCCACTCTCCAAATTCTCCAAAACTGGCTGGTGTCTCCTTTATTGAAAAGAAAAGCCTTTGACTCTGCAATTCCACACAAGAGACAACAGGATGCATTGCATAGGACAATGCATGTATTTCATGGGATATTCTTACCCTACAAAGTCATAGTTTATCTGTAATTCAAATTTAACTGGTGTTCTGAGTTTTATGGCAATCCTAGTACACACATATCAGAGCTTCCAGTCTCATCTATATTTGTACATATTAAATCTGGCAACCTACTGTGTTGTGTGTAATCACGATTACACACACACACACACATGCAATTAGCATCTTAACTTCAAATGCAGAATCTTCCAACAGAAATGTCTGACCAAGACACCTCTATTTTTATCTGTCTTCCTGCGTTTCTTACTTTACCGCTGCCATTTTTCTAGTCACCGTTAAAGTCACCATTTGCTTGACCAGTCAGAGGAAAATTAGCTCTTCCATTGCAAGCCTGAGGGTCCCTAGTTGAGTTGTGTTGAAGAAGGATAGACTGCCCTGTTTTGCACTAAACCTGAATGAGCCATATTAGAGGTAAGTTGGACAACATAGACTTGTGAAGTCATTTAGGTGCATGAACTCCATCACAGTGGTGCGGCCGAGGAGGTGCACACCTCCCAAGAACTGCTACCTGATATGAGTCTCATATGCGAACTAACTAGTAAAATAAGTTCATTTCTAGTGAAATAATAAAATTAGGAAAGATTTTTCTAAGTTTTTTCTTTAACTAGAATGCCAATGTTTGAGCATCCTCTTAATTTTTCAAAAACTCCCACTTAGTAACTGAAGTTTATGAAAAGGTTTGTAAGAAGGGACACACCCTGGTAACCACAGCTCTGTATCTGGAGGGAGGGAGACATTACAGTGTAGTTTCACTTTTCCTTTTCTACATTTTGTGTTGTTAGAATTCTTTTCAGAGTGAACAAGTTTTTCAGGTGTGTATGTATTTTTTGCAGAAACCTTTGTGCCATAGTGATTGAGTGCTATGATTGCTAACCAAGAAGTTGGCAGTTAAAATCCACCAGGTGCTCCCTGGAAACCCTATGGGGGCAGTTCTACTCTGTCCTACCAACCAAAATGAAACCCACTGCCTTCGAGTTGAATCCGACTCATAGTGACCCTATGGAACAGAGTAGAACTGCTCCATCGGGTTTCCAAGGAGCACCTGGTGGATTTGAACTGCTGACTTTCTGGTTAGCAGCTGCAGCACTTAACCACTCTACTACTGGGTTATAGGGTCACTATTATATGGAACCTACTCGACAACAGTGGTTTCTTTCTCTTTTTTTTTGGTATACATTTTTTGCAATCAGAAAAAGTACATTTCATAGTTGTTGTTAGATGCCAAGAAAACCCAGAGGGTTTTCTAGGCTGTGATCTTGAAGACAGCAGGTGGCCAGGTCTTTTCCTCCACAGAGCCACTGGATGGGTTCCGACTGCCAGTCTTTTGGCTAGCACGAGCTCTTAATCGCTGCATCACCAGGGCTCCTTTCAGAGGATGGAGCAGGCCCAGCGAGTGTTTCATGCTGTTGTACATACCGTCACCACAAATCGAAACTGACTCTGTAACACTTAACAACAACACAAACACGCCTCTCTCAAGAGCTCTAGGCAATTAGTGTTGTTTCTGGCTCAAGTCACTCAGCAGGGTTCTGGTTAGGACCACGGGTCACGGCTGGCCCCTCCCAGAGCCATGTGAAGTAGAAGTGAGTACTCCCCCTCCTCTGCTTTGTGCGACTCTCAGCTGGGCTGGACCAGTCCCTCATCCAGTAGGTGCAGCAGAAAACACCTAAATTTCCATGTGAGAGGCACTAGAGTAGCTGCCAACTGATGTGCTGAGCCTGTGCTTTCTTACAAAAATAAGGTATAGGAATCACTGATTTCATTCCTCTGGGTTGCCTTCATGGACGATCGGAGCTGGAGGCTGCCGAAGTTAAGTGTCAAAAGATCTGACTGGGTGGAGGGCCAGATACCATCATGTGACCTGATATCCGTAAATCAGAACAACCCATTGCTGTCTATCGAGTTGATTCTGACTCATAGCAACCCTGCAGGATGCAGTAGAACTGCTCCGTAGTTTCCAAGGAGGGCCTGGTGAGTTTAAACTGGCAACCTTTGGGTTAGCAGATGTAGTGCTTATCCGCTAGCCACCAAGGATAACCTAGAGAGGTTTCAGTAAAAGAGTCCCCATGCAGGGTGGTTAAAACAATCAACTGCTAACTACTAGGTCCATAACTGGAAACCGCCAGCAGCTCCTCTGGAGAAAGATGCTGCAATCTGCGTCTGTAGATATTTACAGCCTTAGAAACCCTATGGAGTTGCTCTGAGTGGGAATTGACTTGAGGGCAGTGGGTTTGGTCTTTGGTCAGTCAATCATGTTTAAGATTAGCCAGCGGTGGAGCTTCTGCAATTCCTTGTCCTCTTTGTCAGCTTTATTGTACCTAGTTTCTTTGAGCCATTTATTTTTTTTCTGGAATCAAAATGGGTACCCTATATGCCGTTAGAATGAACGTTCAGGATAAAACTTATATTTAATTTCTGTGGAGTTTTGATTATTTTTAGCAAGGGCAACTTTTTTTTCCCCCCTGTGGAGGTGGATTGAAAATTTTTATTGAGGAGATGGGCCTGAAGAACAGTTGGCACCCATGTTACTGTCCATGCAAGCAGTGGCCTTGTCTGTGGGTGGCTTTGGTCCCCGAACATTCTGTGTGTCAGAGACTTCTGGGAGCAAGTCTGGTGAAACTGCTCTCCTAATCCAAGGGGAACGTGAAGAATACATGAAGTGTACCTGCTTTTTTTCCTTCCTCCTACCACCTGGGGGAAGCCCTGGTGGTGTAGTGGTGAAGTGCTAGGTCTGCTAACTGAAAGGTTGGCAGTTTGAATTCACTGCTTGGAAACTCTATGGAGCAGCTCTACTCCGCCCTATAGGATCGCTATGAGTCAGAACTGACTTGAAAGTAGTGAATTTTTCTGGTACCATTTGTTACCACAGTGCTTGTTAAGGTTCGTACTTAACCAAGAAGGATGGGAAATGTTGATCACACCATTTCCTTTTGTTTTATGGTGCAAAGAATTTAAATGCCTGGGCTTAGACCAGATCTTGACACAGGGGAAGCCCAACTCCTGTCACTGACTGTCCTCACTCCCCATCCACTGGCCTCTACTTTTTCTTTCTTTTTCCCTTTTGCTGGTATCAACTTCTTTATCTTTGTCCAGTGAGCCCTTCCTTTCTAAATCCTTCTCTGGGTAGAAACCAGCCGAAGCCAGCCAAGTGCCATCGAGTTGGATCTGACTCATGGCGACCCATACCTTATTCTCTTTGAGTGAAACTTCTTCACATGAAAAACTCTGCATTGATTTCTGATTATAAGATTATTGTTGTTTTTTGTCATTGTGAACCATGGAGTCAATTCCTAATCATGGCAACGCAATATGACCGAGCACAACTGCCTCACAAGATTTCCTAGTCTGTAATCTTTATGGAGGAACCCCTACGAGTGTAGCGGTTAAGAGTTGTGGCTGCTAACCAGCAAATTGGTGGTTCTTATCCACCAGGTACTCCTTTGAAATGCTTTAGGGCAGTTCTATTCTGTCCTGTAGGATTGCTATGAGTCAGAATTGACTTGACAGCAGTGGATTTGACTGCTTTTAATCTCTGCTGAAACAGATCAGCAGGTCTTTCTCCCACAGAGCTGCTGAGTGGGCTTGAACCGCCAACCTCTGAGTTAGCAGTCAAGCGCTTAACCATTATTGTACCACCAAGTCCCTGATAAGATTATAAACAAAGTATAGTACTTGAGATTGTGTGGCCAAGAGTTCACTTTACACACAGAGAGCTCTGGCTTTTGTCTCGGTTCCTGATGGGACTTGAAATACCAGTGGCATGAATTCCAGCATTATAGCAACACACAGCTACCACAGTGCAAGACTGACAGACAACTGGACGGACTGATAGAATCACCTAAATATTGCTGCATCTGGCTGGCTAGCTTCCCCTTTCCTGTGACTGTTGGTTTGGCCTCACATCCTGGGGCATCCAGGGCTGGTAAAGGGATTACCCTTCCTGAGGATCCCCAGATGTCTGGACTCTCAGCTAAGTTTTCAAGTCAGTTTTAGGGTTTCCTGGGGCATAAAGATCTTCTGGCAATTTGAAATGTGGTATGGAGGATGCTTAGGATAAATCTTTCTGAAGAATAATTACATTCCTTTTTGTGTACAAGTCTTTGAAAGTCCTTTCTGCCAATACCAACACTTGCAGAAGAGTTGGAACCATATTCCTGTTGCATATCTTACCTCTTGGGCAGTAAGTTACAGATAACAGTTGTTAGGGAAAGAAAGTGGTTAGTCTTTGTTTTCCAAGCTCATTTAACTGTAGAATCCTTTCAAAAAATGAAACATGTAATATTTAAGATATTTTTAAATGTTATTTTCAAGGTAGGAAACTTGGTGATGCAATGGTAAAATGTTCAGCTGCTAACTCACAAGTTGGAGGTTCGAGTCTACCAGCTGCTGCAGAAGACAGATATGGCAGTCCCCTTATGTAAACATTACAACCTTGGAAACTATTTGCAACTCTGCTCTGTCTTGTTTAAGGTTGCTATGAGAAAGAATCCACTGCAAGGTGACTTATATTTTTTTTTAATCTTTAGATAAATGTGAAGAGAAAGAGATGAAGGAGTATGACATCTCAGAAAATGACACGAATGTATTAACCATGTTTAAGTTAGCAGATCAATCTTTATTTTGTTGTACCCATGTATGTAATATTCATGCAGTACAGTTACAGTGTGAGATGTCTGTTTCCTTTAGAAGGCAGATGAGAAGACTAAACAAAGGGTATTAGATAATAATGACTATAGTAGCACTAGCGACCAAGACCAATTTGGTACTGAGAATGGGGTGCTGCTCTAACAGACACCTAAAATGCGGAAACAGTTTTGAAACTGTGACTGGATTGGAGGATTCAGATGGAAATAAGGAGAGCTGTTACACTGGAGATGACACAGAAGAAAAAAACACAGCAGCAGATGATTGGAAGCAGCAGCAATGAACCAGCTGTGGCAGAAAAGTGGCAGTGGCAGAAAACCAGCAAGCAGCAGAACCAGGCGACCAGCATGAAATGGTGCTAGAGCCAACCCGTGGAGCAAGAGAGCTGAGTGTCTTCCAGCTGACATTTACTGGTAAAGTGGAGTGCCTCCAGGCACATAACTGTGGAACTACAGAGCTTTGGGAAACTTGCCCCAGCAGGGCTGATGCGGATTTGAGGCCCGAGGGCCAAAAGCCAAGGAACTAGAAAGCAGAAGATGAAGAGACAAGGAATAAAGGAAGCTGATCTGCCTCAGTCTCAAAAGGTATCCCCAGCACCTCTTGGGTTTCAAAGGGTGGAGCCATGGCCTCTGGTGTTGTAAAGGTAGAGTTACCGTGCAAATGGACTAGGAGAATGGTGTGCCCAAAGCTGACAGAGCAGAGTTGCTGTCCCAGTGGGCCTGGAAGGCAGAGCTAAAGCCCGGGGCAGAGAGTCCTCCACTTGGGATTTGAGAAATGTGGCCAATACCTAGAGTCTGGAAGCCAGGGCCATTGTATAAATTGTCTCAGTGAACAGAAAATTATTCACAAAGCCTTGAAGATTAAAGTAATATATTCTGTTAACTTGCTTGGTGCCTGTTATGCCTTCTTTCTCTACAATTTCTCCTGTATGATTGGAAATGTACAGCTTATGCCTGCTTATTTTACCACTGTAGTTTGGAAGCTAATAACTTGTATTCAGCTGCCCACCATTTGTGTGATTTTCCTATCAGCTGTAAGTTCTTTCAATACGATTTAATAATCAGGCTAGCAACAGTTATATTGATGGGATCTGCAAGACTGGATAGTGTTTTAAGCCAAGTTCTGTCAGGAAATAAAAATAAATATGAGCAGAGAGACACAGGGACCTCATATCACCAAGAAAACAGTTCTGGGAGCAAAGCATGTCCTTTGGACCTCAGATTCCTGTGCTGAGATGCTCCCTGACCAAGAGAAGACTGACTCATCTGATCAGAGGAAGCCTTCTTCTGGACTCAGTGCCCTGAGTTTGGACTTACATCCCAGAAGACTGTGAAAGAATAAACTTCTCTTTGTTAAAGCCATCCACTTGTAGTATTTCTGTTACAGCAGTGCAAAATGACCAAGACAAAACAAACCAAACCCACTGCCACTGAGTGAATTCAACTCACCATGACCCTATAGATCAGAGTAGAACTGCCCCATAGAGTTTCCAAGGAGCACCCGGCAGATTAGAACTGCTGATTAGCAGATGTAGCACTTAACCACTGTGTCATCAGGATTTCCAACCAAGACAACCTGACTAATAAAAAAATAGCACGGCTATTGCTGTTGAGTCAATTCCAACTCATAGCGACCCAACAGGACAGGGTAGCAATGCCCCATAGGGTTTCCAAAGCTGCAGATCTTCACAGAAACAGACTACCACATCTTCCTCACTCGGAGTGGCTGGTCGGTTTGAACCACGCACCTCCAGGATAGCAGTAAAATGTCTCCCCACTGCCCTATTGGGGCCCCTTTGATGATGAATACAAATGCAAAGAAGTTAAAACAAATGATTGGCTATAATAGGCTGAGGAGGCAGAATTGGTTTATGTATAGAATTTTTTGCCTTCCAAGTGGGAGACCTGGGTTTAATTTGCAGCCAAGTTGATTAATTTGAATTAGTCTCTTCATTGAGAAACTCTGGTGATGTGGTGGTTAAGTGCTACTGCTGCAAATCAAAAGGTCAGCGGTTTGAGTCCAGCAGGTGCTCCTTGGAAACTGTGGGGCAGTTCTACTCTGAGTTAGTGACAACTTGATGACAACATTTGTTGGTCAAATACATAGTCTAAAATCTGTTTCAGACGGGGTGTGTGAGGGATATAATATTTTCCATATGGATGCCCAATCATCTCATAAATATTTATTGAAAAGACAATGCATGTCTTTGCTCTGTAAACCACTGTTTGTTTGTTTTTTACTCCTAGGAGCAAACCCTCCCGTCCTATTTCTTGTTTTGTAATAATTTGTATCTGACACACAAGCTTCTATCCTCCAGTCACTACTTTTCTTCAGAAAATATCTGAGCTATTCTTGGCGCTTTGCTTTTCTATAAGGATTTAGAATATATGCTCCCAGTTACAAGAAACACATTGTTGAATTATTTGAAATTAGAGCCTCATTGATTTTTTTTTCTTTTCAAACAGACATTATTTTTTAGAACAGTGTTGAGTTTACAGAAAAGTTGAGCAGATAGTGCAGAGAGTGTCCACATACCTCCTCTCCACCATGTGGTGTCTCTTATTATTAACATCTTACATTAGTGTGGTACATTTGTTACAATTAATCAACCAACACAGATATGTTATATTGCTGTCTTATAATTTATTTTCTTTTATTTTGTTGTTACTGTACACAGCAGAACACACACCAGTTCAGCAGTTTCTGCATGTGCCATTCAGTGACATTGCTTACATTTATCCAGTTGTACAGTTGTTCTCACCCTCCCTCTCTGAGCCACTTCTCCCACATTAACATAAACTCATTGCCCCCTAAGTTTCTTGCTTAATATTTCAAGTCGTCATTGTTACTGTGATCCCATATAGACAGATCATTAAAAAAAAAAAAAAAATCGTGCTTTAGGTGAAAGATTACAATTCAAGTCTGTTTCTCATATAAAAAGGTACACACACGCTGTTAAGTGACTCTAGGTGCTCTCCTCACCCTGGGACAGCCCGGTTTTCCTCTCCGTCCTGTATTCCTTGTGCCCATTCAGTCAGCTTCTGTTCCCTTCTGCCTTCTCATCTCCCCTCCAGATACGAGCTGCCCAGTTAGTTTCACGTTATCTCCTTGAGGGAAGAAGCACACTGCTTGGAGGGATCATTTTGTGTTTTATAGTCCAATTCAATTTTTATCTGAAGAGCCTCCTTCAGGAATGGTTTCGGTTCCAGGTTAACAGAGAGTCCAGGGCCCGTGTTTTCCAGGTTCCCTTCGGTCTCAATCGGACACCTGAGTCTGGTTTATTTTGTTAATTCGAGTTGACCCTACTGTGGTTGGATCTTAAATGAGCACAATGCTCAAGGCATTCATTCCTCACCAGTTAAAGTTTTGAAAACTTTTTTAGTGTGCTTTAGGTGCAAGTTTGTAGTACAAATGAATTTCTCAATCAAAATTTTATACCCAAATTGTTTTGTGACATTAGTTGCGATCACATCCGTCTGTCATGACTCGCCTGCTTTCCCTCTGTGCCCCATCCTCCCTATGTCCATTCGTCCCGTTTTCCTCTTCCTTCCTGTCTTTGCTTTTGAGCAGATGCTACCCATTTGTCTCCTATACTTGACTGAATAGAGGGGCTCGTTTCTCCTGTGTGTGATGGTTTCTTTCACAGCCCTGTCTAACCTCGGGCTGGAAGCTCGACTTTGGGGATTCAGTCCTGAGCTAGCGGGGTGCCCAGAAGTCATAGGCTGGGGGTTCATGAATTCTTTTAAAAAATTCACTTCTTGTAAATTTATGAGTCTTCATCTTGGAATACATGTTTCTATTTGTGTCCTTCCATGTAGTTTTCTCCAGAAAGTTCTTGCCCATATTTTATTAGACTTACTTGTTTTTATCTTGTACTTCACAGAACTGCATAGACTCCCTTGTCCCCCCCCCCCGCCCCCTCTCCCAGCCATGTTTTTTGTTTTGTATTTGGTTATTATCTGTTTATTCTAAAGCTATTGCTGAACTCTTTTGGTACTTGTGCTTGCATTTTAAAAGCCAAACCCGCTGCCATCGAGTTGATTCCAACTCATAGCAACCCTACAGGACAGAGCAGAACTGCCCCATAGAGTTTCCAAGAAGCACCTGAAGGATTTGAACTGCCAACTCTGTGGTTAGCAGACAGCACTTTAGCCACGATACCACCCGGCTTTCTATTAAAGGGTGATATATTTTCCACAAAGGAAGAATCTCTAACATTTCACTTTTGATTCCAGTTATATCTTTTTCTCACTTTAATTGCATCGGTTAGGCCTCCTGATACAATTCAAAAGAGAAGTAATGTCCTTGGGTGTTCTTGATTTGAGGTCTTCTTGTCCCCGACTTAAGTGGGAGTGTGTGTTAGTTACTGTCATCAGCAAAAGCAGTGAACAGGAGGGATCTTGTTTTTCTTTCCTGTTGTTCTGGGGTCTTCAGATAAATCAGAACAGACACCGAGGAGACGAGCATGAAACTCGCTACAAGGAGGGCTTCCAGCAATATGATTTTTGCGCTACTGAGCTGTTGCTCTCAAGCTGTACAGGACAACAAATCACTTTTTAATAACAACAACAAGAAGCTACTGTCGAGTTGTTTCTGACTCATGACAACCTCATGTGTGTCAGAATAGAATTGTCTGCCATAGGTTTTCAGTGGCTGATTTGATTTTTCAGAAGTAGTAGATTGCGAATTGTTTCAGTCAACTAGTACTGCTCTAGCAGAAATACCACAAATGGATGGCTTTACAAAGAGAAATGTTTATTCTTACACAGTCCAGCAGGCTACAAGTCCAAATTCAGGGTGTCTGCTCCAGGGGAAGACTTTCCCTCTTTGTCTACTCTGGAGGAAAAGTCCTTCTGTTGCATCAGTCTTTGGTCATGGAGCATTTTGGCACAGAAACCTCAGGTCTGAAGGATGCACTCTTCTCCCAGTGCCGCTTTCTTGATGGTGTGAGGTTCCCAGTTCTCTGCTTGTTTCCCTTTCCTTTGGTCTCTTGCAGGATAAAAGGATAAAGTGTGGTACAAACTACACTCCAGGGTAACTCCCTTTACATTGAAGTGGAGAGGTAACTTTAGGAAGGGATTTACACAGTTTTACCCTAATCCTCTTTAACATACAGCATAGAAAAATCACAAAATGAAGGATAATGATAAATTATTGGGAGTCATGGCCCAGCCAAATGGCTATACACATTTTTGGGGTGACACAGTTCAATCCACGACACTAGGCTTTTCTCCCAAAGTGCGTCTGAGTGAATAAGAACCTCCAACTGAGTGCTTAACTGTTTGTGCCACCCAAGGACTCTCTTTAATACTAATTAGCCATTCATTCAGGATTTTATCAAATTAATAAGAGATCATTGTGCTCAGAAAACATGGTAAGGAATGCTTATGACCTTGGATCCAGGGAAGGGAGTCCAGTGTGCTGCAGTGAGAAAGGATCACAATGACAGCACTCTATAGCTGAAGAGCACCTGGCAATGCCACCAGTCATAGTCTGTTCTAGTGATTTTATAGACAGATGAAATGGGTCAGCCTGTGGCTGGTTCATGGTGCCCAAAACTTCTTTGTATTGTGTTTTATTATTCTCCTTTATACCATGAATTTGGATCTTAAATATGACTTTTGAAAAACTGATATATAGCTTTCAAACTTGAAAATGAGCATCTTTCAAAGGTACTTATCTGGTTTATCAGTATAATTTGAAAATTTAAAATAGAAAACGATGAGGCCATTCTAGAAATAGAAATATAAATGAAAATTAATTCTCACAACAATTTCTCAGAAGGCAATGATCCTATACTAAGTTTCTTTTTTTATTATGATTGAAAGAAAATGTACATTCCCATATAAATTTGCATGCCCACCTACATGCAGCTCCCACTGCTCTCCCTGCCCAGTGACAGCACACTCTTCCTCTCTGCTCCATACATGTCTCATCCTCCCAACAGTCTCCTATCCCCTCCTCTCCACCCACTCCCCTGCCTCCAGTAAGAGGTCAACAGAACGACATCCTATAGACGCACAGGACCATAAAGTGCACACATGATATGGTCACTCTGTGTCACCAAGTCCAATCCATTCCTGTTCGAGAGTTGACCTCCATTATGATTTATGGACAGGGGCAGCGTCAGGGCTAGGGGCCATGCTCCCAGAGGAACTCTGAGGCCACTGGCCCATCAATTATGGTCTTTTAGTGGAGATCTCGGGGTACACCCCTTTTTATTCTTGTATTGCCAGTGAGAATCAATTGTGTGAGCGCCATCATGGCTATTGCTGGTGGTGACCAGGCAGCATCCGGTTTTTCGGGTCACAGTTTGATGTAGTCACCCACTCATGTAGGTTTCTCTGTCTTCTGGGTTCTTTCCCCCGTGTAGTTTTGGCCCTTGGTGATCATCCATTCCTGCTGAGTTGCTATACTCAGTAAGTTTCTGTCCTGCATGCAAGGCTCTACTGAATCAATTGTGCAATTTCCTTAGAATATGCAAAAATAAACAAATAAGATGGCTTTACTTCAGATAGATGGAGTTTAATAGGACCCTCCAGGGTTCCTGGGCCATGGATCGCCGAAATTTGTTCATTGGTTCCCAGGCAGACAGCTGACTCTGCTCCTGCCCACAATAAGCAGGCTGGCACCCTGAACAGATATTTAATTTTAAGGAAGTACTCAGTGTACTGTCTTATTGTCTTAAGCAGATTGTTTGCCCTTGAAGAAAAGAAATTAGAAAGAACTCCATGGTGCAAAGAAAGCTAACCAAACCACAGATTCCACAGGCAAGCAGTTTTTTGCTTAATGACGTGAAAGAACTGGATGAGTTTTCTGACTGTTGCTGCAAACCCCTCAGGCCGAGTCAGCATCCTAAGAGATGGTTTCTTGTGTTCTGTGTGGGAATCTCCCTGGGGTGTTATGCTGAGTCAGAGCAGAAGATACTGAAGTCAGACTTCTCAGGTCCCTGACTTCTCTGTGCTTCCATCTCTACTCTCAAAATCTTACCACTCCTGCGCTCAAATAGACCTTGTGGCCAAGGAAGGCCTCCGCCTGCCACCAAACTGTCATCATCGTCCCCTTCTGTCCGGCTGCTTCACTTCAGTAGTCTCTACGTCTTATTTTCACGGAGGCTGGCTGGATCACATCGTGGCTCTGTGTCTCACTGGCTGGACACCAGACGCGTAAGTAAGCTATGGCAGACGAGTGGAGAATGCGCCCTGGGCACCACTTTAGGAGAGGTGCTAACCAGCAGTTTCTATTGGCCGTGGTCATTTCCATTGCCAGCTGTAGGAGATTTGGCAATTTCAAGTTGACTGCCATAGGAAACGCTGGTGGCATAGTGGGTTAAGTGCTACGTTTGCTAAACAAAAGGTCAGCAGTTCAAATCTGCCACGTGCTCATTGGAAATTCCATGGGGCAGTTCTACCCTGACCTCTAGACTCGCTATGAGTAGGAGCCAACTCGACAGCAGTAGATTTGGTTTGGCTTTGCCATAGGTGCGGTTCAAATCTGCCAGGCACCCCTTGGAAACTCTATGGAACAGTTCTCCCTTCTGTGGGGTGGCTAGAAGTCAGAAGCCACTTGAAAGCAGCGGTGCTTGCCTTTTTTTTTTTCCTGGTTTTGCCATAGGTGACAAGGAGCCTAGGAGGTGCAGTAGTTAAAGCAATGCACTGCTACCTGCAAGGTCGGCACTTGGAAACCAGCAGCTGTTCCACGGGAGAACGACGTAGCTGTCGGCTTCTACAGAAACTTACAGCCGTGGACACCTTATGGGGTCACCATGCGTTGATGTGATGGGGGTGAATTTGTTTTTGTGGACATAGATGCTGTTTGCTGTAGATAGGTCCCTGATAGAGACCCAGGGTGGATTTCTTGGTGTTTTTGAGCCTCAATCTCCTCATCTGTGAAACGGAGGCAATAATATCAATGTCACCATATTTGTGTAAAAATAAACAAGATGTATTTAGATCATTTGATTGGTGCCTATCAAACCCCAGGCACTCAATAATCTATTGTGTCTCTCCTTCTTAAAACGGAACCAGTTGTCAACGGATTTTGACGCATGGTAACCCTCTGCATGTCAGGGTAGGACTGTATTCTATGAGATATTCAAAAGCTGATTGTTTGAAGTTGATTGCCAGGTCTTTCTTCCAAGGCACTTTTGGGTGGACTTGAACTTCCAGGCTTTTGGTTGTACCAACTAGGGGTTGCTAATCCACATATAGTCATGGTTTCAGTGGCAGATTATACATCCTTTTAGTTTATTAATTTACAATGACAGAGTTTTTAAACTCTCAATTGAAGTGCACACATTAAAATAAATCATATCAACGAACCCCCTAGAATTGCATTCCTACTTAATAACCTTCAAAATAATTCAGTGATTCTTAAGCTGGGATGAACATTGGAATCTCTCTATAGAGAGTTCTAAAATAAGGTATGTCTTGGTCCCATCCTTAGAAAGTCAGATTTATGGGTTTGGCATTAAAGCCCAGTAGCTATGGTTTAAGAAGATCTTTTAAGGAAATTGTGGCATTCATTTATTTCTTTGCTGAGGACTAGCAACAGACAAAGTAACACTGCTATATAAATTTGTAATTATGATTGTATGATACTTTTATACTCTACCTGGATGATAAGGTCTCCAGCTATAATAAACTGTAACAGATGAATCATAGAGCAAAATCATGGTTAAATATAACATTGTCTTGCACATTTTAGTTTTGCAGAGGACTTTACAAGCATTATTCTGCTTTGTCCCTACAATGATCATGAATGAGATGGAGGAAGAATTTCCAGGCTGCTCGTTAGAAGACAGACAGGGATGGGCGACAGGTACAGCCCTGCACAAGTGGCTGTCTTCCAGGTCAGTGTTAAGATCACTAAGTCGTGTAGTTCTAAACATACTTTTGGTAGTTGTTATTCATTGCCCAGTGTCTTTTTGCCTGTTTGTGCTAAACTCTTGAAGTTACAGCCATGATTACAACTGGCCTCTTTATCACTATATTCTGCGACTTAAAAATATTTCCCAAACCTCCAAACCTGTAGTTTTTATCTGGCACCTACTGGAAACTCCTTTTTTAAAAAACAATCTACTGTTTTAAGATTCCACCCACAAGAGTTAAGAATGTAGTTTTGCCAGAAGCAAACCAGCTCGCCCAGGTGACATCAGTTTTCATTAGAAATTCCAGAACTCATTCGGGAGCACAGCTTCACCTCATTTAGAGTATCTTAGTCCTGGTACTGGTAATGAGATTTGGATGTGTCTGTAAGCCCATCATTTATCCTGTTAGATCTTAGCATAGAGACTGGACGTTGCTGAACAAGCTCCTGTAGAATAAAATGAGATTTGACTGTGATTTATAGATTTGGAGATGGTTAGTTTTAGATTCAATATACTCATTTCCTATGACTACCTCTAAAAGGGAAAAAAAAGATGCACAAAGATTTGTAACAATGGGTATAAAATCACCATGTCAAGGGAATAAGACACTTTTCATCCTTTCTTTAATTTTAAAAGCATTTAGCTAAATATAGTTTTACATCTATTATTACAAGTCATGGCATTCAATTTGTATCTTTGTATGTGCATAAATCGATACAATCAATGATGTATTATTTGGTAGTGCTTTGTGAAAACAATGATAATTTAATACTTATTTTAAGAGGCAAGCGTAGTATTTCCTTGTGGAAAATATAAAATTAAATTTCAGCATCAGTTTCTCCAACACACACACACACACACACACACACACACACACACACACACACACATACACACACACAGAGTAAAGAAACTATTGACTGCTTTCCTGCCATCTGATCCACCAAGAAGGCATGCTGATTCTGTCTCCAAGTAACTTGAATCTGTTTGCTTTCTTCCTCTCTCTTGGCCCATCTTCCTGGACCGCCACGTCATGCACTTCCTAATCACGTTAGGCCTTCCCTGTTTTCCCTCTGGAATCCTTGGGGTACAGATGGTTAACATGGTTGCCTGCTCACTAGAAGTATAGGGGTTTGAGCTCATCCAAAGACAGCTTGGAAGAAAGGCCTGGTGATCTCCTTCTGAAAAATCAGTCATTGACAGGTCTAGGGAGCAATTCTACTCTGAAACATGTGGGGAGTCCCTGAGTCGGCACTGACTCAATAACAACTGGTTTGGTTTTTCGCTTTGACTGTACACCCATCCCTATTCATTCACACGGCAGTAAAAAAAAAAAAAAAAAATTAAAATGCAAACTGGATCACAGGATTCCCTTTATACATTGGTTTCCCCTTACACGTAGGACCTAGAATTTTCTTTCCCTCCGCTCACTCTGTAGCATGCATGTTGGCCTTAGGCTTCTGTGACTTGAACTACTAATGTTTCTCCAACTCTGGTCTGAGTGGTCCCTTTGGGGCTCCGTTTACACCTAGCTTCCTTGGAGCAATCTTGTCTGTGACCTCTGCCCTTTTCTTCCTGTCTCACCGCAATGTGTAGGAGCACCAGGGCGATGCAACAGTTGAGGCACTCTGTTGCTAACCCAAAGCTGGAGATTTGAGTCTTATCAAAGGTGCCTTGGAGGCAAGGCCTGGCAGTTAATTTGCAAAAAGAACTATGGAGTAGTTCTGCTCTGACACCGCGGGGTCACCATGCGTGGGAGCGGCCTCACAGTGACTGGTTTGTTTTCATTATCGCAGTGTTCACCGTGACTTTGTTACGCCCTTATTTAGCTCACGCTGTATGGGATTTCTGTCTGTCTGGTCCATTACTCTGTACAAAACAATGAACGAATGGATATTGGAGTGCTTCACCTGGGCAACAGCCCACCCAGGTGATTCTAAATTCTGCTAGTCAAACGCGGGCTGCCGTCAGTCTGAGGAGCCTGGCTCAGCGGGCTGCTGCCGGCGCAACTCTCCTTCCCCCAGGATGCTGCCTCTGCTCCTCCTTGCTTCGCATCATGCCATGAAGACCTTGCAAACGATTTGGCCATTATTCGTTTCTACATCATTGTCTATAATGCATTTACTTTTTACTTTTGTATTTTTACCAAGATGCATCAGGAATGTGGGTCTGACTTCATCAATTAGGGAGTGAAAACTGACTTTTATTTCTCTTTGGCACTGAATTCTGAATTGAAGTGAATGCACTCACCCTCTGACCCACATAAACACAGACACAGACACAGACACACGCACGCACATCCACTCCATTACTGTTACGTGTCATCAAGTCAATTTTGACTCAAAGCAACCCCGCAGGACAAAGGAAATTTGCCCATGGGGTTTCATAGGCTGCAGTCTTGAGAGGAACAGGTCACCAGGTCTTTTCTCCCAGGAGCAGCTGGTGCGTTTGAACTGATGTAGCTGTGAGCTTAACCATTGTGACACCAGGGCTCAATTATGTTTGTGTGTATATGAAGAGCGACAGTTAAATTTGTGAACTCACACTAGAAAAAGTGCTACTTACCTCATTGCTGATATCAGTATAGTCACCTTCGAAGTACTCCCCACGGGAACTTATGCAGACATGCCAGCACCTAGTCCACCCTTTGAAGCAATTTTGGAACTCTTTTTCTGGAGTGGCCATCAGAGATCTCATTGTATTACCTTGATGTCCTCAGTGTCACCAGAATGTCTTCCTTTCAATATTTCCTTTATCTTTGGGTAGAGGAAAAAGTCATTGAAGACTAGATGAAGTAAGCAGGGAGGGTGTTCCAATACAGTTTTTTATTTATTTCTGGCTAAAAACTTCCTCACAGACATCTATACAGTTAAGCTCGTGAACTTGCCACCATGCCACTGTGTGCAATAGCCATTCCAGAAGAAGTTCCAAAATTGCTTCGAAGGGTGGACCAGGTGTGGGTGTCAGTGCCTAGCTTCCCAAGGGGGTACTTCAAAAACGACCATAGCAATATTCAGCAATGAGGTATGTAGCTCTTAGAGTAATTAAGTTCATAGACTTAATTGTCAGACCTCATATATATGTCTCTCTGTGTGTGTATATATATACATACATACATATACATATATATATACATATACCAAAACCCAATGCAAACCCACTGCTGTCAAGTGGTTTCTGACTCACAGTGACCCTATAGATGGAGTAGAACTGTCCCATACAGTTGCCAAGGGGTGACTGGTGAATTTCAATTGCTGACCTTTTGGTTAGTAGCCATAGCACTTAACTACTATGCCACCAGGATTTCCATGTATATATAAAGAAATAAATGTATATGGAGCCCTGGTGGCATAGTGGTTATTAAGTATTTGGCTGCTGACCAAAAGGTTGGCAGCCCCAATCCACCAGCTGCTCCTTGGAAAATGTAAAGGGCAGTTCTCTTCTGTCCTATAGGATTGCTGTGAGTTGGAATCAACTTGATTGATGGCGATGGGTTTGGTATATGTATTGTTCTTAGGTACTGTTGGGTCAGTTCTGACTCAAGACCACAGCCTGGTCTTGCGCCGTGTTCACAAATGTTTTTATGTTTAAGCCCATTGTTGCAGCCACTGTGTCAGTCCATCTTGTCGAGGGTCTTCCTCTTTGTCGCTGACCCTCCACTCTACCAAGCATGATGTCCTTCTCCAGGGACTGATTCTTTCTGACAACATGTCCAAAGTATGGAAGATACAGTCTTGCCATCTTTGCTTCCAAGGAGCACTCTGGTTGTACTTCTTCCAGAACAGATCTGTTTGTTCGTTTGGCAGTCCATGGTACATTCAACATTCTTCTCCAACATCACAGTTCACAGACATCAGTTCTTTTTCTGCCTTCTTCATTCATTGTCCAGCTTTCCCATGCATATGATGTGATTGAAAATACCATAGCTTGGGTCAGGTGCATTTGAGTCTTCAAGGTGAGATCCTTACTTTTCAATATTTTAAAGAGGTCCTTTGCAGCAGATTTTCCCAGTGCAATGCGTCTTTTGATTTCTTGACTGCTGCTTCTATGGGCATTGATTGTGGACTTAAGTAAAATGAAATCCTTGACAACCTCAATCCTTTCTCTATCATGATGTTGCTTACTGGATCTGTTGTAAGGATTTTTGTTTTCTTGATATTGGGGTGCAATCCATACTGAAGGCTGTGGTCCTTGATCTTCGTCAATATGTGTTTCAAATCCTCTTCACTTAGAGCAAGAAAGGTGGTGTCATCTGCATGACGCAGGTTGTTAATGAGTTGTCCCACAATCCTGATGCCTCGTTCTTCTTTGTATAATCCAGCTTCTTGGATTATTTGCTTGGTATGCATATTGAAAAGGTATGGTGAAAGGATACAACCCTGACATATACCTTTCCTGACTTTAAACCATGTAGTGTCCTCTTGTTCTGTTCATACAACTGCCTCTTGATCCATGTACAGATTTGTTGAGAGGACAATTAGGTGTTCTGGAATTCCCATTCTCCACAATGTTAGCCATAACTTATGATCTACACAGTCAAATGCCTTTGCATAGACAATGAAACATACGTAAACATCTTTCTTGTATTCTCTGCTTTCGGCCAAGGTCCAGCTGACATCCGCGGTGATATCCCTGGTTCCACATCCTCTTCTGAATCCAGCTTGAATTTCTGGCAGTTCCTTGTCAGTATAGTGTTGCAGTCTGTTTTGAATGATCTGGAACAAAATTTTACTTGCGTGTGATATTAATGATAATGTTCTGCAATTTCCTCGTTCAGTTGTATTACCTTTCTTTGCAATGTACATAAATACGGATGTCTTCCAGTCAGTTAGCTGGGTAGGTGTCCTCCAAATTTCTCGGCACAGACACGTGAGCACTTCTAGCACTGCATTTGTTTGGTGAAATATCTGAACTGACATTCCATCAATTCCTGGAACATCGTTTTTTGCCACTGCCTTCAGTGCAGCTTCAACTTCTTCCTTCACTACCGTCGGTTCCAGACAGTATGCTACATCTTCCGATGGCTGAACATAGACCAGGTCTTTCTGGTACAATGACTCTGTGTATTCCTTCCATCTTCCTTTGATGCTCCCTGAGTCGTTTAATATTTTCCCTGCAGAATTCTTCACTATTGCAACTCAAGGCTTGACTTTTTTCTTTAGTTCTTTCAGTTTGAGAAATGCAGATGTGTACTCTTCTGGTTTTCCCTTTCCAGCTCTTTGCACGTCTCATTATGATACTTTCTTCTGTCTTCCTGAGATACTCTTTGAAATCTTCTGTTTAGGTCTTCTGTATATCTATCTACATATAGATAGATATGAGGAGTCGGATCCGACTCGACGGCACTTGGCCTTGGCTAGATAGATATGTGTATAAGCAAAAACAAACGCACCACCATCATTTCGATTCCAACTCACATAGACAGTATAAGCAAATTTATATTTAAATTTGTATTTATTTCCTTTTCTCTCTTCATTTCTAGTATTGCTTCCTAACAATACGAAATCTAAGTGCATTCTCGGGTGAAATAGTTAATTTTAACAAGCTGATACATTTTTTAAATATGCTGATATTTTTAACATTTTTTTAAACCTGCTGTAGGCATCTATCAGTAAACCTAAAAATCAGTTCGATATACCTCAAACTAACATTTAAAAAAGACAGTATAATCATTTTCCTTGAGGCCCTTGTGCCCAAAGGGGATTTTGGATAATTTTTCTTTGAAGCAACACTGACCTCCTGTGGCCAAAAGAGAGTGTCCTTTTTAAAAGAAGGTTCCCCCCTTTTATTATTCTATTATTATTATTCTAATAATTTCTCTGTCACAGTGATATCTGTTTTCAGTTTACATAGTTTATTTTAACTTAATGGAAATGCTACAAGTATCAAAAATATAAAGACCAGATGCTATATTAACAATCCTGAGATATACGTTAATAACGGCGTCTGTGTCTATATTGTTGTGTTGTTGTTAGGTGCTGTCAACTTGGACTCCTATCGGCCCTGAGGGCCAGAGTAGAACTGTCCCACAGTGTTTTTGTTTGGGCTGTAATTTTTACACGAGCACATTACCAGGTATCTTATTCTGTGGAGTTGCTGGCAGGTTCCGAGCACTGACCTCTTGATTAACAGCCAAGCCCTTAACTGCTGTGCCACTGATGTTTCTACATATACAGGTAGTCCCCGACTTAAGGTGTGGTCTCCTTGTGATGAACTGCATTTACAGTTGTCTGTTTTTTATTTTTGTTGTTAATAATATATACTAAATACAAAGATATAATGTGTGGTTTGCTCATATTCTGAGATGTTCAGTTTCAGACATAGATACTAATCATAAAAAAAAATAATGAAAAATGAAGAAAAGAAGTAGTACTAGGTTTACATCAGAATCAGTTTACAAAGTCCAACAATTAAGTCTGCGAACTTAATTGTCCTAAGTGCCATAGACCTCGGTGCCTTCAAAGTCCTCCCCTTGGGAAGCTGTGCACTGACACTAGTGCCTAGTCCATCTTTCAGAACAATTTTGGAACTCTTTCTGGAATGGCTATTGCACGTGGTGGCATGGAGGCAAGTTTGTAAACTTCATTGTCCAGTTGTCTGTGCAGGAGTTTTTAGCCAATAAGCAAATTACTGTATTGGAACACCCTCCCTACTCACCTCATCTGACTCACAGTGATTTTTTTTCTTTACCCTAAGATCAAGGAAATATCGAAAGGAAGACATTGATGGCATTCAGGACATCAAGGAAAATATGACAGCAACTCTGATGGCCATTCCAAAAAAAGAATTCCAAAATTGCTTTGAAGAGTGGACGAGGTGTTGGCTGCTGTGCACAGCTTCCCAAGGGGATCTTTTTGAAGGTGACTGCAGTGATGTTCAGCAGTGAGGTATGTACCACTTTTACTAGGATGAGTTTGCGAACTTAACTGGCAGTCCTTGTATGACAGGGTCATCAGAATGAAACCCCATTTTAAGTCATGGATGGCCTCTCTCTGTATATACCCATATAACTTTACATATCTATTACTTTATGTATCTGTATCTGCATATGTCTACATATAAAAATGTAGAATTCTAGATTAGCAAGGCAACACTTAAGGAAGAACTCTATTTTTCTTTGTCCATTGTTGGGGGCTGGAGCAGGGCAAGTGAGACTCTCCCCAGTGTTGTGGAGCCTCATAATACAGAGGGGACAGTCTTTAGAGTGAAGTCACGCCAAGTGTGCAGTATTTCCCCTTTTAAGGTTCAGGAAGTCCCTTCAAAGTAGAGAGCAGGGAGGCTGTGTAGAGACTAAATAGGTTTCCTTGTGTGGCAGCATGACTGCGTGAAAGGGAACTTAAAAGTTGTTTGCATTCTTGGCATACTTCACATGCTTCTATGTCTAACTTCTGAAATTTGTAAGTAAGTTTCCAGTTACTCACAGGTTTCTAATGACTTGCAGTTAACGCTAGAGCTAGAGAGCCTCTCAAAGGCAGGCACCATTCTATTTCTAATTTTGTATTGTAAGTGCTTACACACATGCATTTTGAAAGCATAATAGTGTCTTATGGGATTAGAGATCATGATAGAAACATACAGAATAAACTCGGAATATCTTTTGGGGGACACTGTTCAATCCACTGTATCAGTCTAACTGCAAAATTCACATTCTTTCCATATCTTGTTGCTTCCCAGCCAATGGCTGTGCCATGCAATGTGGCATTTGGTTACATTCCCTCTAGACTTGTAGCTCCAGATGTCATGTGGCTTCGTTACCCTTAAGCTCCCAGTTGCCTTAGTTACCTAGTTCTGTTATTAACAGAAAGCGGTTGGCTTTAACAAACGGAAATTGATTTTGTCACAGTTTTGGAGGCTAAGGGTCTGAATTCAGGGTACTAACTCTCGGGGTATGCTTTCTCTCTCTCTCTGTCCACTCTGAAGGAAGAGCCTTGTCTCTTTGAGCTTCTGCTCCTAATAGAGCTTCTTGTGGCTTGGCATGCGTTTTCTCCTGTCCCTGCTTCTTTTGCTTGCTTTTTAAATCTCTTTTATATCTCAGAAGAGACAGACTTCAAACACACCCTACACTAATCCTATCTCATTAACATAATGAAAGCAATCCATTCGCAAATGAGAACAGAGGTAAAGAGATTGGGATTTCTGACATGCATTTTGGGGGGACACAATTCAATCTATGGTAGTAGTTAAAGGTTGTGCTATATATATCAGTCATCTACAGCTGTTCTATGCCAAGCGCAGGACATGAGTGACAGGAACCACTCAAGAGAAAATGCCAGGTGCTAATTCAGTGAGCAGTTATCCAGTAGGAGGATCTTCCTGGAGTTCTACATCACCGAAATCAAAGCAAACCCATTGGTGTTGCGTGGATGCCAACTCATAGCAATCCTGTAGAACAGAGCAGAACTGCACCCTTGGAGTTTCCAGGGAGTATCTAGTGAACTGGAATCACCAGCCTTTGGTTAGCAGCCAGCTCTTAACCACTATACCACCAGGGTTTCCGTACGTGACAGAATATGTGAAAGGAAAAACACTTTTTAATTCTTGTCCTCCGTATTCCTGAGATCCATGGAGCTCAGTGACCTAACCGGGCCATTACCCTAAGATCTTCTTTTCAAACTTGAGCCTTCAGGAAACTGGTTTCCTAAAGTCATCTTTAATTCAAAACACAGCCTAGCAAGCAGCTTAGTGGACACTATTTAGCCTTTGGCATTGGGCTCTTTTGTAGAGGTATCTATGTGGGGTACAGCCAGTTTTGAGAAGCAGATACTCCGAGGTCAGAAGCTGTGTTTTAGGGTAAATTGTGATTATGCAAACAGTATTCTGGCCGCATTGCCGTGGCAATGTCAATAACTTGAGATAGAAGAATATTTGGAAGTTCTTTGATCTTTAGCATGTTTCTGACCCCCTAATAGAAAAGGTCCATCGATTCCCTGAGCCTTGTGAGATGTTTCAATGAATGGATGCAGCACTGAGCGTTCTTGCTTGTCAGTGCCAAGACATCTGGGAAACAGCTACTTGGTGAACTCACTGGAAGAGATCTATACGTGTGCCCATTCCAAAGAAAGCCAAGCCATCAGAAGGCAGAAATTACTAAACCATATCGCACACAAGTAAGATGTTGCTGAAGATAACTCAAAACCAATTGTAACAGTTTATCTACAGGGAACTGCATTCAGAAGATGTAAAACAAGGGGTTTCATTGTTAATGTCAGATGGACCCTAGCTGAAAGCAAAAAGTACCAGAATGACATTTACTTGTGTTTTCTTGACTGTGAAGAAGAATGGGGATTCCAGAACACTTAACTGTACCCGTGAGGAACCTGTATATTGGTCAGCAGAGCGATTACAGAACAGAGATACCACATAGTTTAAAATCAGGAAAGGTATGTGTTAAGGTTGTATCCTTTCAGCATGCTTATTTAACCTGTACAGTGAGCAAATCATCCAAAAAGCTGAGCTACGTGAAAAAGGGATTGGTGGAAGAGTCATTGACAGCCTGTGACATGCACATAATAAAACCTTGTTTGCTGAAAGGGAAGAGGACTTGAAGCACTTATTGTTAAAGATCAAAGACTACAGCCTTTGGTGTGGGTTACACTTCAACATAAAGAAGACGAAAATCTCCTCCACAGGACTACTAAGCAACATCATGATAAACAAGCAAAAGAGTGAAGTTGTCAAGAATTTCGTTTTACCTGGATCCACAATCAACGTCCATGGGAGCAGCAATTAAGAACCTAAATGATGCATTAGATTGGACGAATCTGTCAAAGACCTCTTTAAAGTGTTGGAAGTAAAGATGTCACTTTCAGGACTAAGGTGTGTATCATGGATTCAATTGTGTTCTGCCCCCAAAACCTGTGTAGCAATTTAGCCAGGCCATGATTCTGGTATTGTGCGGTGTTTCTCCAGGTTGTCAGTCCTGCCTCTCTGGTGTTAATAAGAGTAGATAGGCAGCAGTTGGTGGGGCAGGACTCAACGTGTAAGATTGCTTTGTGACTTGAGATAGAAAGGAAAGAAGCTAGCGGAGGGATTCAGGGGACCTCGTGCCACCGAGAAGCTGTGCCAGAAGCTGAGCGCGTCATTTGTAAAGGACCAGGTCCCTGCGCCTCAGAAACTAGCAGTGCAGGGGAAGACTGATGACAAGGACCTTCCTCGAGACGTAGCAAAGAGAGCCTACCTCTGGAGGTGCCAGCCTTCCCCTGGACTTTTAGCCTACTGGACTGTGACAAAATGAAAGTTTTCTTTTTAAGGCCATCCACTTGTGATATTTCTGTTAAAGCAGCCCTAGCTAAGACAGGGCATCCAACCCAAGCCATGGTATTTTCAATGGCCTCATATGCATAGGAAAACTGGACAATGAATAAGGAAGAAGAAGACTTGTTACTTTTGAATCACAGTGTTGATGAAGACTACTAAATACACCATGGACTGCCAGACAAATAAAACATTTGTCTTGGAGGAAGTCCAGCTAGAACGCTCTTTAGAAGCGAGGATGGGAAGACTTTGCCTCACATACTTTGGACATGCTGTCCGGAGGGACCAGTCCCCGGAGAGGGACAACATGCTTAGCAAAATAGATGATCAGTAGACAAGAGCAAGACTCTCAACAAAATAGACGGACATAGTGTCTGCAATCATGGGCTCAAGCATAGCAACAAGTTTGAGAGTGGCACAGGACTGAGCAGTGTTTCATTCTGTTGTACACAGGGTCTCTCTGAGTTGGAAGTGACTTGAAGACACCTAGCAACAACAGCAGAAATGTTACCCTGATTTGCAAATAGTATATTCAATAAAGTTTGATCAGTTTCTATTATTTGCGTAATATAATTTTTGTTTTAACAGAAATTAGCTGACATCATCTGTGGATGAAGCCATGCTTTAAGTGAAGAGGAAGATGTTCCCACACCCAAAAAAGAAAGCATGCTGGGATTCCTGAGGCAGGCACTAAGAGTTACTGATCTTCCCTGCTTCCATTTCATTTTATTCTTAGCAAATTAAGGCTTTTTCAATTAAAGTTCAGAGCAGCAGGGGGAAAAAAAGAGGTCTATAAACTAGCTAAATTGCAGCTGACATCAGGATAGTAGGTTAGGTCAGCAAGATTGAAGAAGACACCTTTGGCCATTCATTTTGAAAATACTCGTGAAAGACAATTGAACCTCAAGGTATCAAGCTTCTTATCAAACACATGCTTTTGTTAAAAAGACAGAAATCCAAGACTCTGAGAAGAGCTGCATCTTTGTATTGTCACTCATATGGGAAGCTTTTAAGCTCAGTAATAAAACAGCTTCTAACTTTTAGCCTTATTCCAATGACTTTCTTTCTTTGGTGACTTCACTTGAGGGGAGCTAAAAATAGTGGGATTAATTCTGAACACAACAAAGCCTGCCTCAGAATCTCAAAACTCCATTTGCATTTTAAACCTTCAAGAGGAAAAGCTTTTGTTTGTTTGCTTTGTTTTTTACTGAGCCCTGGAGAATGCAATGACAAAAGACAACACTTCTAACTAAAACGAAGTGGGGTGAAATCCGAGGCTGACTGATAAGACAGTGGGGAGGGGGGCTGCATGCAAGACACCCCCTAGGATACGCAGTTTCTGAGATTTTCAAGTGGATTGTTCCCCAAGGTGGAGGAAGAGTCAGTATATCTCCAGTTAAATGTCTTGTTGGAAGGAAGCAAAGACTACTTTTTAAAGTGACAAGATTTGCGGTGAGAAAATAAGGCAAAGTAGTGGCCTGTCTTCTCGTCGGTTTGCCGTATTATGCTTGCTGTTCTCTTTGGTGTTCTCTGTCTGACTCTGTTCTTGAACATTGCCCTCTACTGACTTGCCCTGCGAGTTGAAGTGTGAGTTGTCGCGTGTTCAGCCTCCTAGTCCGGGTCGGAATCAGAAGCAGTGTTCAGTGTAGCTACGGCTGTGACTCGGGAAGGACGGTAGTTCGTTTTCTAGCAGCGCCCCCTTGTGGTGCTTCTGTGCATTTAATAAAATAAAACGGCTCCCAATTTTTGAGGGCAAGTGAAACTTGGTTTACAAATGATGTTTTATTTTAAGTTATCGGCTTAGTCTTCTCTATGCTATATTTCGAAGTTCAGCCTAACATCCATGCGTAAGGTGAGGAGAGCTACTCTACCATTATTAAATTTATGGATGAAACCTGTGGCTTGCAATGGACTGACCCAAAGTTTCGTGAAAATATTAAAGGCGTGATTAGTATGAAACTAATACCACTAAACGCTAAATCATGGCCAAAAATCTGTACCAAAGCTTTTAAACACTTGAGTATTTTAACTGGAAAATATACTTCTCAAGGAAAATCCTGGTGGCGTAGTGGGTTGCTGACGGAAAGGTTAGCAGTTCAAATCCATCAGGTGCTCCTTGGAAACTCTATGGGGCAGTTCTACTCTGACCTGTAGGGTTGCTATGAGTCAGACCCAACTTGACAGCAGTTTTTTTTTTTTTTAACTTCTCAAGAGTAAAGTATTTTTAAGGATTGTTATTATTAAATGGTATGTTGTTGTTAGGTGCCATCGAGTTAGTCCTGACTGATAGTGACCGTGTGCACAACAGAATGAAACACTACCCTGTCCTGTACCGTCCTCACAGCCGTTGTTATGCTTGAGTCCACTGTTGCAGCCACATTGTAATAATCCATCCGCTTAAGGGCTTTCCCCTCTTTCACTGAACCTCTACCGAACACGATGTCTTTCTCGAGACAGATCCTTCTGGATAACTTGGCCAAAGTATGTGAGACAAAGTCTCTCCATTCTCACCTCCATTCTCACTTGTAAGTAGCATTCCGGTTGTACTTCTTCTAAGACAGATTTGTTTGTTCTTCTGCAAGTCCAAGGTATATTCAGTATTCTTCGTGAACACTGTCATTCAAAGGCCTTAATTCTCCTTTGGTCTTCCTTATTCGTTGTCCACTTTTTGCACGCATATGACGTGGCTGAAAACACTGTGGCTTGTGTCAGGCAAAATTTAGTCCTCGAAGTGACATCTTTGCTTTTTTAACACTTTGGAGATAATCTTTCGCAGCAGATTCACCCAACTCAATGAATCATTTGACTTCTTGAATACTGTTTCCACGGGTGCTGACTGCGAATCCAAGTGAAATAAAATCTTTGACAACTTCAATATTTTCTATTTATCATGATGTTCCGAGGGTTGTACAGTTTTGTTTTTTTTTTAATGTTGAGATATAATCCACACCGATGGCTGCAGCATTTGATCTTCATCAGTATTTCAAGTCTCTTGTGCTTTCAGCAAGGAAAGTTCCGTCACGTGCATATTGCAGGTTGTTAATGAGTCTTCCTCCAATCCTGACGCTGTGTTTTTCTTCATATAGTCCCGCTTCTTTAATTATTTGTTCAGCGTACAGACTAACTATGGTAAGAAGATAAAACCATGACTTCCACCGTCGCTGATTTTAAATCATGTAGTATATTGGCTGGCTTGGCAGTATCCCCTTGTTCTATTTAAATGACTGCTTCTGTATGCAGGTTCCTCATGAACACAACTGAATGTTATAGAAGTTTTACTCTTCGCAATGTTATCTACAATTTGTTGTGATCCACACAGTCAAATGCTTCTATATAGCCAATAAAAAAACACAGGTAAGCATCTTTTCTGGTACTCGCTGCATTTAGCCAAGATCCATCTGACATCAGCAATGATATCTTTCATGCCACCTTCTCTCTTGGATCTGGCTTGAATTTCTGGCAGTCTCCTGTTGGTGTACTGCTGCAATTGCTTTTGAATGACCTTCAGCAAAATTTTGCTGACTCGACGGCACTTGGCTTGGCTTGGCATAATATTAATAATATCATTCTCTTATTTCCTCAGTCTGTTGGATCACCTTTCTTTGCAATGGACCTGAGTATGGATATCTTTCAACCAGTTGGTCACAAGTTGAATGTGTGAGTTGTCTCGAGTTCAGCCTCCTAGTCCGGGGGATCGGAATCAGAAACAGTGTTTAGTGGTAGTTATGGCTGTGACTCAGCAACCGCTGTTGCTCGTTTTCTAGCAGCGCCCCCTTGTGGTGTTTCTCCGCATTTCATAAAACGGCTTCCAATTTTTGAGGTCAGGTTAAACGTGGCTTATAAATGATGTTTTATTTTCAGTTATCCGCTTATTAGTCTTCTCTATGCTGTATTTCTTAGTTCAGCCTAACATCCATGCTGTCTTTCAAATTTCTTGGCATGGACAAGAAAGCACTAATAGCACCACATCGATTTACTGAAACGTCTCAACTGGTGTTCTGTCAGTGCCCGGAGGCTTGCCTTTTTTGCCAGTGATTTAAGTGCAGCTTGGGCGTCTTTCTTCCACGTAATTGGTTTTTGATCATAAGCTGTCTCCTGAAATGGTTGAATGTCTTTTTGGTACAGTGACTCTGTTTATTTCTTTCATCTTCTTTGGATGCTTCTTGTATCGTTTAACATTGTCCCCATAGAATCCTTCGATATTGAAACTCAAGACTTGAATCCTTTCTTCGATTCGTTCAGCTTCAGAAATGCCTAACACGTTCTTCCCTTTTAGTTTTCTAATTCCAAGTCTTTGTACATGTCATTGTAAAACTTTATCTCTCAAGTTGTCCTTTGAAATATTGTGTTACGCTGTTTCACTTCATCATTTCTTCCGCTTGCGTTAGCTATTCAAAGTTCAAGATCTCCTTTAGAGTTTCTTCTGACATCTATTCTAATCTTTTCTTTCTTTTTAATGACCTTTTTCTTTCTTTGCATATGCTGTCGTTGATGTCATTCCACAACTCATCTGGACTTCCTTTATTAGTATTCACTGAGTCTAATCTGTTCTTGAGATGGTCCCTAAATTCAGGTGGAATATACTCAAAGTTGTACTTTGTGTCTTATAGATTTGTTGTAATTTTCCTCAACTCCAGCTTGAACTTGCATAGGAACAATTAATGGCCTGTTCTGCAGTTAGGACTTGGCCTTGTTCTGGTTGATGATACTGAGCTTTTCTGTTGTTGGTTTCTGCTGACATAGTCCATTTGATTCCTGTGTATTCCATCTGGCAAGTGTACATGTATAGTTACCGTTTTTTTTTTTTTTTTTAATTGAAAACAAGTTTTTTCAATGAAGAAGTCATTGGTCTTGCAAAATTCTATCATGGGATCTCTGACGTTACTTGTATCATCAAGGCTATATTTCTAAACTCATATTCCTTCTTTCTGGTGCGTTGTCAGCGCCAGTAATTATCAATTCATATCAATTGCATTTTTGTCAGTTTCAGACTCTATAAATTGGTAAAAATTTTCAATTTCTTCATCTTTGGCCTTAGTGGTTGGTGAGTAAATTTGTATTAACTGGTGTTCCTTGTAGATACATGGATATTATCCTATTACTGATAGCATTGTACTTCAAGACAGATCTGGATGTGTTCTTTTCAACAAAAGCTGAAATGACATTGCTCATAGATTTGTCTTTCCATTCCCAGCATAGCAGAGCATATGATTATCCAATTCAAAATGGCCAAGTCCATTTCAGCCCATTAAGGCCTGAGATAGCCATGTTTATGCATTCTATTTAATTTTTGATGATTTCCAATTTTGCAAGATTCATGCTCCGTATACACTGCATTCCTGTTGTTAATGAATATTTGTAGCTTTTCTTCACTTTGTGAGTCATGCCCCATCGGCCAATGAGGGTCTTGAAAGCTTGAGTCCACTCACATCACTGAGTCTATTTTGAGGCGGCAGCTCTCGCCCTATCATCTTTTGAGTGCCTTCCAGCCAGGGTTTTTCTTCCAACCTTGTATCAGAGAATGTTCCACCACTCTTCAGGAGGTTTTCACCATTTAAATTTTTTCAGAAGTAGACTATCAGTTCCTTCTTTCTAGCCCGTCTTAGTCGGGAAGCTTAGCTGAATCCTGTTCACCATGGGTGACTCTCTTGGATTCGGAGACACCAGTGTAATGCTTTCAGCACCACAGCCACACCCGAACCACCCCAGTGTGAGCTATGACGAGCTGGCAGATGCATTTAATAGTCTTTAATAATATAGAATTCCTTTAATGCTTGTTTGGACTCAGGAGCTACAGTCTCAAGACTTTGTCATTAACTACTAAAATGTTTCTCTTATATAACACAACCAGTTTATAAGCCAAAACCTCCTGCCATCAATCTGGTTCTTCAACTCTAGTGACTCCATAGGGCAGAACTGACCTGCCCCAGAAGGTTCCCAAGGCTGGAATCTTTACGGAAGTGGACTACCACATTTTTCTCCATTGGAGCCATTGGTGGGTTCCAATGACTGACCTTTTGATAAGAGTCCAGCCCTTAACCACTGCACCAACAAGGCTTCTTATTCATAAAAATTACAGCCTAGAAAATGCTGTGAGACAGGGCTTTTATCCCATCCTGCTGGGTCACTATGAGTCAGAATTGACTCATAGTTTGGGTTAATCTTTATGGAAGCAGATCTGTAGGTCTTTTTCCATTCAGCAACTGCTTGTTTCAAACTTCCCACCTTTTGGTTAGTTACTAAGAGGTAACCACTGTGCTACCACAAGCACATAATTTAAATTTTGGTTAAAATTATTTGGATTAAGTTGTGTATCTGAAATTATTTTGAAAATTAAATTAATGAAAATTTCACATGTGGCAGATACAGGTTCCTTGGGCCAAATGAGGACCACCACAGGCTTTTAAATTTCTTAAAAAACAAAACAAAACAAAACTCCATGTTTCCAGTCAAAGAATTAAAATTCAGAATTATGCATTTCACATAAGCTGAATATCTGGTCTTGAGTTTTCTTCTAACTCTGGGCATTTTGGTAATACTAATGAAACCAGGAGACCCTGGTAGCATAGTGACTAAGTGCTATATCTGCTAACCAAAAGTTGGCAGTCTGAATCTGCCAGGTGCTCCTTGGAAGCTCTATGAGGGCAGTTCTACTCCATCCTATAGGATCCCTATGAGTCGGAATCAATTTGATGGCAGCAGTTTTCTTTTTTTCCTGTCTTTATGGTTCTAGTCATTTACTATTGCTCCAGTTGCCTTTCTATCCGTCTTTCCATTTTTGCCTTGATTGGATAACACAGAGTAGGAAGTCATTCTGAAATCATTTATAATAGATTTTTCCCAGACTACATTATGTTTTATACTTGGAAGGTGCTGAATGGATGCTTAAAGGGAGTGCCGTTGACTCTGACTCACGATGGCTCTCTGTGTGTGTCAGAGTAGAACTGTGCTGCACAGAGTTTTCAATGGCTGATTTTTGGGACGTAGGTGACCTGGGCTTTCTTCTGAGGCACCCCCAACCTTCCAGCCTAGACGTTAACTGTTGCACCATCCATGGACTCCATACGCTAATGTGCCACTGAAGAAAGGACACCAACTGGAGGAATTAGAAGGCAAAAAGAATCTTGAGAAGAGTAATTCTCGAGAGTGGGCCTTCACAGCGGGTGACAGGAATCGCAGTGGAGGGAAGGTGAGTCATAGGCTGGTGCTAGAGTAAGTTCTTAAAAGAGTTACGTGGGAAAGGGAGGAGGTGGAGAGGTGGGAGTAGATGAAAAAATGATAAGAAAGTGAAAACCAGATTGGTTTGTATTGATTTAAGAACTAGAATTATTGAATAGATGGCGAGAGAAACATGAAAAACAAGCTGTCTGCTACTGCTGATTCAAAAAGAAGAGTAAATTACTTCATTTAAAAAAAAGTGCTTTAAATATAGGAAAAAAAATTGCAAATTGAATAGAGCTTTCTTCTTATTGTGAAAGGTCATAGCAGTTCTATTTCCAATGTCCAATTACCAGGCACAATCGGCACGGTGAAGTCGAGTCAACTCAATTTCAGTCTTAGTCATTTGCTTCACCTTTAACTAGCTTTGGTATTACTCACTGCAATTTTCTCATCAAAAAGCTAATTTTAGGAGCAAGATGTCAAGAAAAGATGAAAAAGAAGAGCCTGGTTTTGTGGAGGCTTTTTTTTTTTTTTTTTAATTTGGGCTTTACTTTTAAGCTACTTGTCAAATCAGTCATCCACAGAAACGTCTACAATGCTTTTGCTGTGATGGAGAGAATACAAAACAAAGCAAAGTAGAAAAGGCAAACATATTAGTCCTGTTGCCTAACCTCAAATACAGCTACAAAGAAGTTCTGTTCTGGTGGATGACAACTGTCCCTAAATTTTAACCTGACTTAATATGTAAACAGAAAAGTTTTCTTTTTTTTTCTTTTTTGGAACAGGCATATTATTCATGATGGATACTGGTTCAGGTGGCCCCATAAGTGACAGTAAGTGAAGTCTGTTTAAGGAAGGGGAGAAAAAGATTTCCACTTCCCAGGTTGATATTTCCTGATGGCATAGTGGTTAAGTGCTATATCTGCTAACCAAAAGGTCAGCAGTTCAAATCTGCCGGGTGATCCTTGGAAATTCTATGGGACAGTTCTATTCCGTCTGTAGGTTCGCTATGAGTCAGAATTGACTCAATTTTTTTTTTTTTTTTAAATTTAGGCTGATATTTCTGCCTTTTAGTGCAAAAAAGGGATAATTTGTTTAGTTCCCTGAATGATTGCGGTGAAACCATTAGCAAATTCTGAGCTCGTTCCATGAGTGCAGGACAATGCCCTAGATGTTTTTGGTTGATGTGTTCTGATGTTTCAGTAGTAATCACATCCCAGAGTATATTCTGTGTTGTTGTTGTTAAAACGAAACCAAGTCAATCCTGACTCATAGCAACCCTACAAGATGGAGTAGAACTGCCCAATAGAGTTTCCAAGGAACTTCTGCTGGATTTGAACTGCCTATCTTTTGGTTAGCAGGTTCAGCACTACTGCACCACCAGTTGTTAGCTATTGTCAAATCGACCTCTGACTCACAATGATCCCAGCCATAGTAAACGGAAACATGGCCCAGTCCTGTGCCATTACCATGATTAGCTGCAGCTCACTCTTCTGTACTCCATAAGATTTTCATTGGATTCTTCTGTTTGATTGCCAGGCCTTTCTTCCTAGTCTACCTTAGTTTGGAAGCTCTGCTAAAACCTGTTGAACAGCATAGCAACATGCAAGCCTCTGTTGACAATCAGGTAGTGGCTAGACATGAAGTGTACTGGCCCGGAATTTAACCCATGTCTCCTACGTGGAAAGAGAAAATTCTACCACTGAACCACCAATGTCCTCCACACAGTTTTTGAGCCAGTATAAATCTCTTCTGCTACAATATTGGGAAGTCTTACTGGATCAGCATGAATATTACAGAGTAGTTATCCAATTACTTTTTGTATTCATGAACAGCCAAACAAATAATCTAGAAGCCACACAGTCTTGTACTTTTTGCCTTTAGTCACAAAATTGGTCTTCTTGGTTTTTAACCTGATCTGTACTTCTGTTTGACCTTACCCTGGTGGCGTAGTGGTTCGGTGCTACAACTGTTAACCAAAAGATCGGCAGTTTGAATCCACCAGGTGCTCTTGGGAACTCTATGGAGATGTTCTATCCTGTCCTGCAGGGTCACTGAGTTGGAATTGACATGACTGCAGTGGGCTTGGTTTTGGTTTCGGATTTGATGTTTGTTTGCTCTCACTTGTGAGTAAAGATACAGGAGCTGGTTCCATCAGTTACCGTTTTTGCCACATTATTTCAAGACATGACCTTTATTTACTACTGATCTATCCTGCGATGGACCACAGAACGCTAGTTTGAAAAAAAAAATCCAAATACTTGATTTTAAAAACATTTAGAAATTTTAAATGCATGGTACTTCGGCAAAGTCTCCTTTATGAAGGTGACCCCAGATTGCAATACCAGGATAGGGTGAGCAGAGCTTTTATAGATTTCTTTTTGTTGGAAATCTGTATTCTTTTTCTGTGGAATGCATGTCGATGTATGTTTTCACATGTAACCGTGTGTGTGTGTGTGTGTGCATGCTGGCTTTTGAGGGCTGGCTGGTGTGTGAGAAGGAAAGCGTTGGGCATTTTGCCTTTCAGCGTTTCTTTGATGTGTGTAAAACAATAAATTCACCTAGTTTTTGATGCTTTCTATATATCTGTGTTCAAATGTAGGCATAAAGTCATAAAGGCATAAAGGCATAAAGTGCATTTTTTTTTTTTTTTTAATCTCACTGAAGAAGAGAGAAGCAGCTGTCTTTTAGAGAGAGTTGTGGCTTGTTTATAGAATATTTTACCACCATGCAACAGGAGTAGAAGGGAAAGAATCTAGCCTTTTGTGACGAGATCAAGTGTGCCTTCTTAACTTCAAAACAAACAAAAAACCAAACCCACTGCTATCGAGTCAACTCTGACTCACAGCAACCTGCAGGACAGAGTAGAACTGTCCCATAGAGCTCCCCGAGGAGCTCTTGGAGGACTCAAATGACCCACCTAAGCACTACGCCACCAGGGGTTCTTATTTCAGCCACCTTTATATTCTGATTTCTCAGATATTTTCTCCCAAGGTTTAGGCTGTTCCATTTTAAAATGGAAAATTATACAGACTCCCTCCCCCATACCTTAAAACTGTTCTCCTGATTCCTCTGTCACTGACTTTGTTTCTGACAAAACTGAGAAGAGATGCCATTCACCCTGTTGTTTCAAGGAGATCAGAAAAGCTTTAGGATAAAGGGTCAGGAACAGAGCTATTCTTTGTGAGAGAAAACCTGGGGGAATAGTATGTTATTTTGCCAGTTCTTTTTCTTGAATGCATTCAGTTTTCCCTGAATTCCAGGATACTGTGAATTAGAATAAAATGGAACAAAAAATAAGGGCAACATACCCAATGGATTGAAAATAAAACAACAAATTGGTCAAGTATTTGGCACAAACTTCTCAAAGTGGATATCCTCAGTAGGTAGGAATGCATACAACTGGACCAAATTTTGATTAGTCTTAATGCTCTTTGTGAGATGATAAATCACACAATTTGAACCAACAATAGATTTTTTTCCCCCTCAGGAAAACAACAGATAAGTGAACTAAAAGTCAGAAGGCATTATTCATTGTTGTTAGATTAGCAGGAGGTCATTCAGAGCGACTGAAGACATGTGGTCACATGGTATCATTGTCATCTGGGAATTGGATGACTTTTCTGTTCTCCTCGACTAGCCTCACCTTCTCATGAGGGACATGCTGCTGTCACCATTGCAGAGGGAAGTCAAGATCCTCATGAGGACTCTTCTTTTAAAATGCAACTACTGGGATTCCCAACAGCTCTGTCAGAGGGTTGAGTGAATGTGTTCGTGAGGTACACTGCCCTTGGAAATCAACCAAGAGGGCCAGAAAACAGAGTGGGCCAGATACAAAAATGAAAAGAGTAATTGAAAGAAAAAAAAAAGATAGCATAGAAAAGAAATACAGTAGTTCGTAACAGTGGTCATGTATGGGTTTCTCACTATTGTTTTTGTTGCTGTAGAGTTAGTTACAACTGAAGGCAACTTTACATATAATAGTGAAACATCACCTGGTCCTGTGCCACCTTTGGGATCCTTGACTTGAGTCCATTGTGGTGGCCACTGTGTCAGTCTGTCTTTCTGAGGGTTTCCTTTGCTTTCACTGACCCTCTACTTTACCAAATATGATTGATTTTTGGTGATTTCTGAGCCTGGTAGCGCAGTGGTTAGGAAGGACAGCTGCTAACCTTTTGAATTCACCAGGCATTCCTGAGACCCTTTGAGGCAGTTCTACTGTGTCCTATAGAGTCTCTGTGACTTGGAATGATCTCCACAGTAGCAGTTTTGGTTTCCAGTGATTGGTCTTTCCTGATGTGTTCAAAGTAGATCAGTCCAACTCCTGCTGCGTTACTTCTCAGGAGCATTCTGCTTGTAGTTCTTCTAAGACAGATTTGTTTGTTCTTCTGGCAGCCCGTGGTGTATTCAGTACTTTTACGCCAGCATCACAAAGCGAATATATCATTTTTTCTTCTGTCTCCCCTTCCTTTTTTTTTTTCATTGTCTAGCTTTAGAATATGTATGAGGCAATTATGACAAGTAATGTTTAAAGTGTCAACACTTCCCATCAAGGAAAAGAAACAAAATAAAACAATTCATTGCTGTGGAATCGATTCCAACTCATAGTGACCCCATAGGATTGAGTAGAACTGCCCCATAGAGTTTCTAAGGAGCAGCTCATGTATTTGAACTGCCTACCTTTTGGTTAGCAGATGTAGTTCTTCACCACTATGCTGCCAGGATTTTCCACCAAGAAAAAAACCTAGAAATAATTATTTTTTTCGTTTTCAGGAAAGTTACAAATACGATTGACTGAGGCCAACCGATTTCATGTTTCTCAGTTCATTCCTAATTTAAAATGATGGCTCCTTGCTGTGGTAATGGGAGAAATCCACTTAATAAATTGAAGGATTAGAAAAACTTGATTTTAGTATATTATTCCTAGTTAACAAATTAGGATATCTTCAACATATTAACATTCAAGCTTCAGACTAATGAATTTTTAGATGGTCACCAAGTGGTACTAAGAACTTATAAATGAATAAAGAATTCTCAGCTTGTGGTCCAGGAAAATTTTATTTTAATGAATAAACATAACTCTGAATGTCTCTTATGAACATACAAACACTGCCAGGTTCTTTTTTAAAAATGTGCCATCATTTACAAAACTTTAGCATTTTTAATATGAAAATTCCACATTAAATCTTCATCAGCATTAATAAATCATTAGTTCTATTAATACCAGGCAAAGCATTGAGGACATGCAGCAAATAAGAGTTGCAAGATTTTTCTTCCCTTTGTGCTTTTGGAAAATGCCTCTGAAAGATATATTGAAAATAAAATGTTACACCTCTGTCTGGCACTTTTTAGTACCCTAAATGTTTGTATCATATTACACCACTTAATCCTTAGGACAGCAGAGTGCCTTTTGTGGGGAGAGATTTTATATCATTTCCCAGATTAGGAGATGTAGATTCCCAAAGCATAAATGGAGACCAAGGGCAAGTGAGTAGTAAGTACAAATTTAGGATTCTGCTCAAGATTCTTCCTTTTTATTCTTACACATCTATTTATTTATTTGTTTGCTGTTGAGAATATAAACAGCAGAGCATACACTAATTCAACAATTTCTACATGTACAGTTCACTGACATTGATTCCATTCTTCCAGTTGTACAGCCATTGTCATCTTCCTCTTCTGAGCTGTTCATCCCTCGTTGACATAAACTCACTTCCCCTAAAGTTCTCATCTGTCTTTTGAGTTGCTATTGTCAATTTGATCACTGACAGATAGTTCTTAAAAGAGCACCATGCTTGAGACAGATGTTCTTTACTAATTAAGTTAAACTGTTGTTTGCTTTAAGCAAGACTTTAAGGATTATTTTTGTTTAAAATGGCTTAATGATTATTTCAGCATTTTGGAGGTTCATTCAGCCTCAGTGGCTCCAGAAAGTCTGGATTCCATGAGAATTTAAAATCCTGTTGTCTTAGGCTGGGTTTTCTAGGGAAACAAAACCAGTAACATGTATGATATGTCTAGAAAAAGACTTATATAAAAGTAGCAGCTCATGCAATTGTAGAGGCTGAAATGTCCCAAGACCTGGATCAGAGCACAAATGTGACAGCCACTGAAGCTGGTGAACCCAAGGTCAAAAGTTCGGAGATTAGAGTCCCAGCTCACAGGTTGTGAAGGTCAGTGGGACCTAAGATGGTGGGTGATACTGCAAGGTTTCTGCTGATTCACAGAGCTGCAGGGGCTGGCGAACCCAGGATTGGCTGACCAGGGAACAGAACTCTTACTTGCAGCCTGTAGAGGTTGATAAATCCCAAGAGCTGCTAGTTCAAGTCTCAAGAACCAGACGTAAGAAAACAAGAGAGTGGGTGCTGCTGGCAACTTGAGCAGACAGGAAGTAGGCAGTGGAAGGGAGAGAGATGAGGTCTGGTTGTAGGGGAGCCACTACAGACCCCACCCCTACCGCTTTATACAGCTGCCAAAACATAGAGAATCATGGTCCAGCCAAGTTGACATACAGTCTTAACCATTACACCTGTTATGCATTTTCACCCTTTTAATCAGAATTCTTCCATGGAATCTATGATCACACAATTTATTATGGTAGCTCGATACCATCCAGTATTTCTGGCTTCATGCCAAAGGTGGCAATTGTTCGTGACAATGTTTTTATGGATTCTGACTTAACATTCTTTCCATAAGATTTTGATGATGCTTTTCCATTTTTAGACATAAACTATATTTTATCTTACAAATTATATTTATAGCACATATCCCCTTTGCTCCTAGGGGTGTATGTTATGGCTTCTGTTTGGACCCTAGGCCCATGAGATGCAAGTCATATCCATGTGCACTGTATCCTTGTTTTTTCTTCTGTGTTCAGGCAAAAATAAGTCTCTATGAATTAGTAGGAAGATTGAGCTCACCTGGGATGTTTCTACAGTTCAGACTTTCCAGCCTGCAAGGAAGTGAAATTGTCAAAAAAGAAAAGTTACAGGCTGGTAAATTTTTATTTGCAACTGCAAGGCTGCCATAAAAACTACACTGTGTAATTCCTTTCCTAGGAGTGTACAAACTGTGTGCATTTAGTGTTTGTGGAAGGAGCCCTGCTGGCACAGTGTTAAGCACCTGGCTATTAACCAAAAGGTCAGAAGTTCAAACCCACCAGTCACTGAACCATAGACAGATGTGGCAGTCTGCTTTCGTAAAAATTACTGCTTGGGAACCCCATGAGGCAGTTCTACTCAGTCCTATAAGGGCTCTGTGAGTCAGAATTCACTCTATGGCAATAAATTTTTTTTTTTTTTTTTTTTGCTTTTTGAGTGTGGAGGTGATTGTTTTCCTTTTGAACACTTGATTTGAGGACTGGTTTTAAATTCTTTTGATAGCATCATGCCAAGGCAGAAGGAACACACAGGCCACCTGGACTGACAGTTGTAGGAGTAATTGGCCTCTCTAGAACCTGGCCAAGCCTCATGCCAGTCAGTGCCAAATTTACCTTCAAACCACTCAATAAGATAAAATAAAAGTGTCCAAAGCAACAGCATTGCTCCCAGGTGTTAGCATCTTTTTTTGGCCTGGCAAGCACACAGTCTGGGTCTTAGATATTCTATTCTGGTGATGACTGGCTGTAGCTAACTGAGTTTGAAGGATCCCTGGGGCGTGCAGTTAACATACTCACCTGTGAACCCCAAATATGGAGGTTTGTGTCCACTCAGAGGGGCCCTGGAAGAAAGGCCTGGTGATGTACTGCTGGAAAATGCTCCATCAAAAGTCTGTGGAGCACAGTTGTAGTCTGACACGCAGGAGATTGCCATGAGTAGGGGTCAGTCAGCTGCACCGCAACTGGTTTAATGAAGGCAGAGTTGTTAGCAGCATGTACTCAATGACTTGGCCTGCAGCGGGGCTGGAGCTGTGAAGATGGGATGATGCGATGGCAGACAAGCCTGGGTGGGAAGCAGAAGCAGAAGCAGAAGAGCAGGAGGGGGGCCAAGCCATGCCTGAGGTTGTCTCTCTTTCATTATCTGATCTGACTCACGGGAGAGATAAGAACACTCTTGTACTCAGCCTAGTCTCCCTTGATGCTCCAGGGGACAGTCACCAGTCTTTGGATTTGGCCCAGCCATGGCAGCAGCAGGGAGATGGCAGGAAAGGCTGAGGGCTGGGCCAGCTGAGGTCAGCAGGGCTGGTCCAGCTGGGCTCAGCCCTTTCCCTCTGCTGTGTCCCTTCCAAGCTTGTCACAGTTGTTCCCTGACCCCCCTCATCTCGATAGCCAATAGCTGGGTATGCTGTTATGAGCTGCATGCTGCCAGTTGTCCTGAGCTCTCCATTTCCCTTGGCCATCTGAAAGGGCTGCCAGGGAGATCAGCACAGTGTCACACTGAGTCACTGTCTCTGCTTCTATCACAGAATCCAGAGGGACTATAGCTGAAGCATTGTACTCTCAGGAGCAGAAGGAGTGGGCAGAGTTGGAAGGAAGGAGCACAGATTAGCTCAGGGGATGTGGATTTTATGGGTAGAGATTTTCCTTTGTAGTGGAGTAAGTGACACTCTTGGCAAACTGATTCTTGAAATGTTTTTCAGATGTTTCAGGATATTGATATCTTACTGGAAACCCTGGTGGCATAGTAGTTAAGAACTACAGCTGCTATCTAAAAGGTTGGCCGCTTGGATCTACCAAGCACTCCTTGGAAAGCCACTGGGGCAGTTCTGCTCTGTCCTTTAGGGTCACTGTGAGTTGGAACTGACTTGATGGCAATGGATGGTGGTGGTGGATATTGTACCAGTGTGTAGAATTAATTACTACAGTAAAATGTTATGAGATATTAGAACATGTTTTAGGGACTTTGTTACACTGCTGTTTCATGATATTACTTTTACTGAGGGCCCATATATTCCCTAAAACAAAGAATTTTTTTTTCCTAATTATGCTTACTATAGAGTACTTAAAGAGGCTTGTTGGCGTGATGGTTTAGTGCTTGCTGACCTAAGGTCCTAGGTTCAAACTCACACAGCAACTTTTCTGTTTTAAAATTCACTCAATATTTGCCCCGTGATACACAAATGGTGTGACACTTAAGTCTCTGCAAACTTAATTGTTCTAAGCGCTACGTACCTCATTGATGAATATCACTATGGTCACCTTCAAGGTACTCCCCTTGCGAAGCTATCCATCAATGCCTGCTCCAATCTACTCTTCAAACTCTTCGAATCAATTTTGAAACTCTTTCTGGAATGGCCACTGCACATGGTGGTATGCCCTGTACCAACTTCACGAAATTGATTGTATAGTTGTCTGTGAGGGAGTTTTTAGCCAGTAAACAAATAACTATATTGGAACACCCTTCCTGCTTACCTGATCTGGCCCCCAGTGACTTTTTTCTTTACCCAAAGATAAAAGAAATATTTAAGGGAACATTTTTATGACATTCAGGACATCAAGGGTAATACAGCAATAGCTCTGATAGCCACTCCAGAAAAAGTATTCCAAAACTACTTTGAAGGGTGGACTAAGCGCTGGCATTGGTGCATAGCTTCCCAAGGGGAGTACGTGGAAGGTGACCATAGTGATATCCAGCAGTGAGGTGTGTAGCACTTTTCCTAGGGTGAGGTAGCAAACTTAATTGTCAATCTTAGTATATTTGCAAAGGAGATCACTATCTTTGCTGTTGAGACACTCATGACTATACAGTTTTCAGTATTTAAAATCTGAGTTCTCCCTATCAGGTCCACAGGGTAACCTGGAGAAGAGTGACAGCTAAGGAAATCCTAGAGGCCGCAAATTAAATTGATGGGTCTGTCAGAACCTCAGGTGATGACTCCTTCTGCTGCCAAGTGTGCAGGTTGCCAGACAGAGCCCTCAGGATGACACAGACTCATGCCACATTGCTCAGCGGACTGAGCAGGCAGCGACTGTCATCAGGAAAGCATCTACCAGACCTGGGGAGAAGGACGATTACTGTTATTTCCTGACAACAAGATCCGTGGGAGGCCTAGGGATGGGGTGCTCAGAGCAATGAATTGACTCCCTGGCTTTTTCCATGTCAAATGGTCCAGGATAGACTTTACAGCCCTCATTTCTGATGCTATAAGGTTCCAGGCAGCAACCTTGGGAGCACTTAGGCTCAATTTGATTTTTATTGTTTCATGGAATGGGAATTGCTTTCCGCCAGTCAATAACACGGCAGGTGTCCTGCCCGAGTAATGGATGTGGTCGGACCGTCACTGTTTGTGATAGCAGTTTAACTGCCTGGCAGCCTTATTAGTGGGGATGTTGGAACTATAGGATTTGTATCTGCCTCAGGGATAATTCTTTATCCATGTCAGCATTAATGTTGTTACAACTAACAGGTTATGGCCACTTCAGAAAGAAGGGCAAGTTGAAAGTCTCTGAAGTTTAAAATGCACCAAAAGAGGAAAAAAGCTGAGAGAACCAGGGACCTGAGCAGCCAGGAGGTTCACTGGAAACATGTCTGAAATGTAAGCCAAACAATCAAATGTTCCAGGAAATAATAGGAAAGCCAACCTAGCAGGTGAAAGAAACGTTATTGAAGGTATCAGCTAACCCACAGAAGAGACACACAATGCTTAAGATGAAAATCTTTATTAGTTTAGGGATAGAAAAATGATCAGTCATTTCTCCTGCATGTGAAGAAAAAAAAATCATAAATATTCTCAGTCCTCAGTTACCTGCCACAACCGAGCAGATGTTCAGTTGAAGTGTACATGAAAGAACAGGTTATAACTTGGCTTTACCAGAAAACGCACTACTGTCCAGTTGATTCTGGCTCATGGGGCAATAACCCTTATAGGACAAAGTAGAACTGCCCCATAGGATTTCCAAGGCTGTAACCTTTATGGAAGCAGACTGCCCCATCTTTCTTCTGCAGAGCAGTTGCTGGGTTTGAACTGCCGAGCTTTCAGTGAGCAGCTGAGCACTTAGCTCCTGTGCCACCAGTGCTCTTGAACTTGGATTTGAAGGGCCATAGAAACCTCCCCGTATCGTACCGTTGTTGTTAGTTGCTGTTGAGTCAGTCACGTATTCTTGGTGGCCCCATGCACTATATAATGAAACACTGTCTGGTCCCTGTGACCAGCTGTACCTTGGGCCATTGTGATTCATAATGGTTTTGTTTAAAAACTGATTTTCAGAAGTAGATCACCAAGTCTTTCTTCCTGGTGTGTCTTAGTCTGGAAGATCCACTAAAAACTGCTCAGATCATAGCCACACGCAAGCCTCCAGTGACAGATGTGTGGCGGCTGTGGATGACATTCGTTGGTCAGGAATCGAACCTGGGTCTCCTGCATGCATGGGGCAAAGCGTACCACTGAACCACTGCTGCCCAGTCCTCATCTTATTAGTGTGATATAATATGAAGTTAATTTTGCATTCCTGATCATTAGTCAACACAGAAGGAATGAGGAGAAGGTGAAAGTCTTAGATTTTGACTAATAGAGGGAATGGAATGGGCACTTCACAGAACAAATGCTTTCTTGAAGGCGGTAAGTGACACTGAAGAATAGTGTGGAGAAAGGAGTCTGGCAACGGTAATGGACCAGAGAGTGTATGTGTGTGTATGCGTGTGCATGTGTGCTTATGTATGTATGAGTGTGAGCGTATGTGTACATGTGTCTATGCAAGTGTATGTAGGTATGTACACATATGCGCTTGTATATGTATGTGTTTACGTGCGTACATATGTATGTGCATGTGTATATGTGAGTATGTGAGCATACTCATGTCTGTGTGTGTGTATCTGTGGATGTGCATGTGTATAAATCTGTGTATGTGCATGTGTCGGAGAGAGAAAGTGCAACTGAGAGTGCAAGGGAGACCAGTTCTCCAATTTTCTGTATGTCTGTATTCAGGACAGGCTATAGCTAATCATGTCTACTATAATGAATGTTATTCTTATAATGCTTTACACTTCATGAAACACGTTCACATCTAACATCTGTGTAACTGGGTGAGCTAGGCTGGCCACTTACTGATGGGATCCACTGGGAAGACTTGCAACAGATCCCTCTCTGCAAAATCCAGCCCTCTCCTGTCCTCCAGTTCCCTCCTGCACTTCCACTGTCTCTTGTGTTTCTTCTGTAGTACTCACTACCTTCCGGCGGGCTGTCATTTTCCTGTTTATCATGTTTGCTACCTGCCCTTTCCTCACTAGAATGTAAGTTCCATGAGGACAGGGGTCTTGCTTTGTTCTGGACACTGACATACCTTAAGCACCTAGGGCAGCACGAAGCAGACCACACTCAACAGATAGCAGGTGGAAGGAATAGGGGAACCCTGGTGGCATAGTGGTTAAGAGCTATGGCTGCTAACCAGAAGGTCAATAGTTTGAATCTACCAGGTGCTCCTTGGAAACTGTGGGACAGTTCTACTCTGTCCTATAGGGTTCCTATGAGTTGTGGGCTCAACAGCCATGCATTTGGAAGGAATAGAGAGCCACTGCGGGAGAAAGGCAGGGTACTTAGCCAAATGGGAAACTGAAGGGTTGTAAGGTCTTGTGATGGAAGCCAGGTGATGCTGAGGAGAGAGGAGGAGTGATATCAGCATCTCCAATTCTCTGATAAAATGAGTCTTTCCTGAGTTGTCAAGAGAGAAAGTCCTGTTTTCTTAGTGGTCCTTACAGTTCAACTGCAGCAGCAAACTAAGAACAAGTCCTGCGCAACTCTATAATTTGGCAGCGGTCCTGAGCTTTTATTTAAAAGAGAAGGGGTGGGGGTTGGGGACGAGGTCCAAGCAAAAGTAATCCATCCCTCCTTTGAAAATGTAATGTTAAGATCCAATTAAGCAGTTACATGTTCAGCATAATATTTGTTCTTGTTTTCAAACCACTTCGTTATAATCGAATTCTGTTTTCCAGACCTATGTTTAAAAACTATAGACCTTACCAATGAGTTGGTACTTGACTTGAAGGTAGACAATGACAGCAGGAATTTAAGCACAGTTCAAAAAAGTGGCAAATGCAAAATAGATTTAAATGCCGTCAGGTTTACTGAGTGCTGCTATAGCAGAAACATCACATGTATGTGTCTTTAACCGCCAAGTGCCGTCAAGTCGGATCCGTAACAAACAAAAATTTATTTTCTCACCATTTAGGAGCCCAGGAGCCTGAAGTCAGGGTGCTGGTGCTAGGGGAAGGCTATCTCTTTCTGTCAGCTTTTGGAGACGGTCCTTCCTTTTCTATCCCGGGCTTCTTGGTGATCTTCATGGCATCTCTCTTCCCCCATCTCTGTCTACTTACTTCTCAGCTTCTCTGTTCCTTTTAGATCTCACAGGTGATTGGCTTAAGCCACACCAGATACTACTACTACATAATTAGCATAAAAAACTCAATAGGATTATTACCACTAGGATAATCCACTGCCATCAAGTTGATTGCAACTCACAGTGACCCTGTTGGATAGAGTAGAACTGCTCTGTAAGGATTCCGAGGCAAAGCTGGATAGCAGCCAGAGCTCTTAATCTCTGTGCCACCAGGATTTACAGCATATATTTTTGGGGGACACAATCCAATCCATAATGTACTCCAAAGGGATGTTCCTGTGACGCTTTTACAATTCAAGTGGGCTTGTTAATAATGAATTTATTTAACTGGGAAACTAAGGGTCAGATAGGTCTGATAATTTCCTTAAAGTTACACAATTACTAATTGGTGATGCTAAGACATTGAAGTTCTAGGTCAATGATGTCGGGGGGAGAATGGAGAGAAACAGACACAGAGACACACTAATGTGAGGGTCCAGTGAAGTTTATTTGAAGAGAAGGACAGTACGGTCTGAGCTGGATGTGGCTCAGCCTGTCCCTGGCAAGTAGGGCAAGGTTTTTAAAGTTTCTATGGGGTACGTGGGGTAAAGGGGTTTATGGTTTGATAAAGGAAGAATGTTAATTAAGAGAGGAAAGAGGGCTGCAAGAAATTACAGGAAGAGGAATTACAGTCTGTTAAGGAAAAAGTGTTGATTAGAAGGGGGAGTGGGTAAGATTTGTCTATGGTCCTGGTTTGTTAAGGGAAGAGCTTCACTTGTGAGGGTGGGGATAGCAGGCATAATGTTTTGTTTGCAGTCAAATTCCTGTGAGCTGTTTTTGGACAATGGTGGGGGAGAATGGCTCATGCTAAAGCCTCTCTGAAATCTAGGGACATGGCAGGAGAAGATGGCTTATGTTAAACCTCTCTGAAGTCCAGGGACAGAGTCCTCTCAAATGATTTTCACCAAAAAGTTATCTGAATCATAGAAACATTAGTGTTCAAATCCTATTGGTCATGCAAATAAAGGGATCCTAAAGATCAACCGATGTGATTCTCTCATTTTACAAAAAAAAGAAAAACAAGAAACATGCTCAGGGAGGTGATTTGTGGATGGTTCCACATGGTCAAGTCAGTGCTGGGGGGACCCCTTCTCCTAATTCCTGTGGGGTGGGGAGCTTTCTCACCTCTTCATTCTCAGACCCCCACATCAATGCATAGAACATACACACTTCATTCACCTCTTGACAATTGTTTTAGCTTAGTTCTAGCTTAAATATATTTCTGTAATTAATTTCTAATGAAATTCTGCAACTTCTTTTATGTAATTTTCCTCAAGTGCTTAGAGAAAAAGCTATTTAATCTACACATTTACAAGAGTACTTTAACTACAAATTATACTTTTTTTTCCCAATAAAAGTAAAAGGTTCACTAATGAAATTAAGATTTCTTATCAGTACTCTACTAGCCCATGAATAAGATATGGAAAACAGTACAGGTGTCACTGTGGGTGTTTGGCCTGAGATAGTGTAGAAAGAAACAATGCAATATTTGCTTGATTGAGACTAGGCAAAAAAAAATGTATCCTTCTTCCTCAGTAGTAGGAACTTATTTAAATCACCTCCACAAAGGTATTAAAAACCCATGGAATGTTCTATAACTCTGAAGTATTGGAGCAGTGCAACAAGGTGGACTGGAAAGCTGGCCAAAATGGGTGGTCTTGGGTAGATTCTTTAAGGTGGGGTTGGAGGCAGACCATTGCCACCTTCACCCATGCTCACAAATGCAGTGACAATTTGCATAAGTTTTCTGGGGAAATCCTGACAACTTACCAAAGACTGGGAGGCTTAAAACAAAAGAAATTTATCATCCCACAGTTTTGGAAACCAGAAAGTCAAATGCAGGTGTCTGCAGGACCATGTTCTCTCCAAAGGCTCTAGGTGAAATCCTTCCTTGTCTCTTTTAAGCTTCCAAACATTCCTTGGCTTGTGGGGGCATCACTCTAGTTTCTGACTTGGTCTTCACCTGGTGCTCTCTTCTGAGTCTGTTTGTGTCTTTCTTTCTTATAAAGACGCCACTGCTCATATCAGATTAAGTCCTACCTCATGTTAATGGGAAACTCATAATGGTTAAATGACAAGTCTGCTAACCAAAAGGCCAGCAGTTCCAATCCACCACATACCCCTTGGAAACTCTATGGAGCAGTTCTACTCTGTCCTGTAGGGTCTCTATGAGTTGGCATAGACTCAGTGGCAGTAGGTTTGGTTTCTTTGGTTCATGTTATCTGATTACATCTGCAAAGGCCCTATTTCCAAATAAGGTCACATTCACATATAAAGGGGGTTAAAGCCTAGCAGGCCAAGGGTTAGGGAAGTCAACATGTCTTTCTGGAGGTCAAAATTTGACACACAACACTGTTTACTGAGAACTGGTCAGTGTCAGCCACTTCAGTTTACATAAGGCCTTGAGGTATGGAAATGTTAGGTAACTTGGGTAAGCCCCATGTCCCCGTAATAGGGGAACAGGCATCTCATCCAGGCTTGCCTGGCTATAGCTTTGCCACTCACCACTATCTCAGCAGTGCTAATGAAAGGTGATAAATGTTTATGTAAAACGGGTTTGAGCCGCCTGCCACAAAGCCAACATTGAGACAAGAGTGAGGTGAGTAGCAAGACAGCTTTATTGTATATTGGTACTTTAGAGACTGAAGGAAGTGGGCCCCTCCCACTTGGAGGCCGACTGGAGGGTTTTATAGGACTAGGGCTTAAGCTTGATAAATTTGAAGAATGTTAGTTCATGTTTCAGATAGGCAGGTTGACCTCCTGTGGGTATTCTTTTGGGGTCCACTGGTGCCACACAGGTTTTGGTCACAAAATGGTCCCCCATTGCCTGGTTGTCTCATTCCAGGCCCTATTGGTTGTGTTTCTGCTTCTTTAAGAAGAATCTAAGTTAGTTTTAAACTTCGCAGAACATGTAGAATAGGAAGGAGGAGAGGGGAAACAAATTTTAAATCACAAAATCACCGGAACATATGAAAATTAATGATGAAAATTAATCATGAAAGCCATTCAGAAACAGTACTACAAGACCTAGCATTTCTTTCTCACACTGCCACTTTTGATAAACAACCCCTGGATGCTTGTTAAACCTTCAGCTTCCTGGTCTTGCTCCCTGGACTCTGGTGGAACAGCATGGGAACAACTCCAGGAACGGTGTTTAACAAATACCCAAGGTTCTTCTAAGGCAGGTGTGAACTTAGAGAAATGTGGGCTATGGATCTTTTATCTCAGCTTACTCAGATCTGGGGACTAAGTCCTTTATGGCCCTCACCGCTTCTTGGACTAGCCCTTGTCTTGAGCAGTCTCTGCAAGAAGGAAATGGGAAGGCCACACACAGACTCAGAAGTTAATGACCCAGCCCTGAGGGGATGTCTTCTCACTTTGTTCTAGAGTCTTCTTTCTGCTGGGGTCGTGGGCAGAGGGAGCCTGTGTTGTCTTACTTTGAGTTGCTCCCACCTCAGCCTTCGCAGAGAGAATACCAGGCTTCCCTGTTCCTTTAGCCCTGCCAGGTGACAGGGTGACTCTCTGTACTTTATGACCTTCCCAAATCCTCCTTAGAGGAGGAAGCCAGTCCCAACTTCCATCAAGAGGAGGGGGTTGTGCCCAGCCCCATCAGGAGGAGGAGACTATACCTACCCATGAGAGGAGGGGATACTACTTTTCATCCCTTTCCTGAGCATCCAGACTTGCCCGTAACACAACTCTGCTGTCAGCATGTATCTCCCAGATAAGTGCTGCCCATCTGCCTGATTCCTGAGTGGTGACCACTGAAGAGGCTCCACCTGCTTCATCCCCCACCTGGGGGTGTTAACCGAAAATGAGCATCGTTGTCTCCTCACCTCCCACACAACTGGAATCAGGACAGAGACTGTATCTTCCTGGGACTCATGTGAGTCACCTGTCTTCCCCAAGGGCCAGGTCCTCCCCTTCTATGTTGCCTATCTGCCTGAGTCAAGATCTCTTATGCCATTCATATTCTGAATTTCTGACCCTTAATTCCATTAATTTTTCTGTAAACCATGTGTAATCACACTAGTTATCCTTGTTTATTATCAATAAAAATATTTGGCTACCTTTAAAAAGTGATTTTTTCTATTACTTGTATTTCTTAATCTACCAGAATCTTGTTCTCCCAATCGATCAGTGGTGATTTCTCATTTATTACCCTAGTTACCCATATTTTCTGACAGGCTGAGCCCTCGTTTCCTAACTTCTAGCTCACAGTCACAAACTGCCAGTAACTCTGCTAATTGGTTTTTTATTTTTAAATCTCAAAATACATATTTTTATAACAATTTTAAAGATGAAGACTATTAATTAAAGCATACGCCATTCCTCCTTTTCAGTTCCACACTCCATATGGAATCATCTTGAGCAGTTTGATGTCTAGTCTCCCAAACATCTTCTGTGCATATCCAAATATGTCCATCTGTAGATATTTGCCAAAGTGAAATCCTGCTGGTTTTTCTAAGACGTATATTTTACTGCATTTTTTTTTTTTGAAATCGTCATCTTGAGCTTTTATATGTTTAATGCATGAGCACAGCCAGCCAGCCAAGTGCCATCGAATCGGATCCGACTCTGACTCCTGGCGACCCTAGGGTCGCTGTAAGCCACCAGCAGAATGAACTCTTAATAGGGGTTGTTGTGTGCCATTGGGTCAATTTCCACCCAAAATGACAGAGTAGTGCTGCCCTCTAGGGTTTTCTTGGCTGTAAACTTTAGGAAAGTGGATTGTCAGGTCTTTCTCCTGAGGAGCTGATGGGCAGATTTGAACCACCAACCTTTTGGTTAGCAGCCAAGAGCTTAACTATTTGTACTGCTAGGGCTCCTTCATTAAAGGGTGAAATCAATCCAAACCAAACTGTTGCGATGGAGTAGATTTGACTCATGGCAACCCTACCGGATGCAGGAGATTTGCCCCCATAAGGTTTCCAAGGAGCAGATGGTGGATTAGAACTGCCATCCTTTGGGTTAGCAGCTGAGCTCTTATTGTTTCTGTTGCTGTGATTTTTTACATAAAGAAGATACACTGCAGCATATATAAAATGCACTGCAGCATACATAAATTGCTGCAATCATAAAGGATGAAAAGTCAGTTTTTTAAAAAAATTCATTGCCATTGAGTTGATTGTGACTGACAGCAATGCTATATGACATGGTAGGACTGCCCCATAGAGTTTCCAAGGAGCACCTGGCAGATTTGAACTGCCCACCTTCTGATTAGCAGCCATAGCACTTAACCACTATGGCACCAAGCCATTTAAGGTCCTTTTAAACCAGTACTTCAGAACCTCTGCTGCATGTTATGAGGTTTGGAAAGCACTGATGTGTGGGCCTCACCTTCAGGGATGCAGGTTTAATTGGTCTGGTGTGCGACACCAAGTGCTTTAAAGAGTTCCCAGGTGATTCTAATGTGCCGCCCAGATTGAGAACCAACCCTGGTGGTGTAGTGGTTAAAGGCTGTGGCTGCTAACCAAAAGGTCAGCAGTTTGAATCTGCCAGGTATTCCCTGGAAACCCAAAGGGGCCCTACTGCCCTGTCCTTAGGGTTGCTGTGAGTCAGAATTGACTCGATGGCAATGGGTTTGGTTTTGGACTTTTGTCGTAAACAGAATGACCAAAACAAAGATTAAGGATCATTACTGTTTAAATGCAAAATATAATTAGGAGCAGCCCCTTGGAGAATGACTCCTTTTCTTAACGAAAGACAGTTGATTTTCATAGGATTCTCTTTAGTATGAGGCAGTCCTAGGAAACAAACAACAATGAAGCTCCCCACTACTCAGAATGTCTTTCAAAGGCATCATCCTAAAGTAGTTGCATGCAGGCCTGATGCTCAGACCTGTGTTGTTTCTGCTTTTCTGGGTGCATCAGCCATCAACCCACTGGGAAGGTATGTGTCACTGTCCCCTTTTCAAGAGACAATCTCTGCAAGTGAGGAAGGGCACTGGGCCCAGGCAAAGAACAGAAGGAGAAGCATTGTGGCTGGCTGTTCAGGTCAAATGTTCATATGGTGCAGAGAAGAAGTACCACCACACCATCTGCTGCCTTTGAGCCAATTCTGACTTATAATGACCCCGTGTGACAAAGTAGACTGCCTCCTGTCATATTACAGGAGTAGATCACCAGGCCTTTGCTCCAAGAAGACGCTGAGTGGGTAAACAAGAGTTAACCGTTGTGCAACTTGGGCTAATTGTGCATTTATGACACACGGTTGGACAGGGAAGGGTACATATTTTCTTCCCAAATTTGGCACATGAAAGACACCAGTGACACACAGCTTACTTGTCATCAAAGGACCACTGCCCTGGAAGCTCTCATACTGCTGGAGCACTTCATTCTTAGTCATCTTCACTGAATCTAAAAAGCACAGGTCTTTGTTCTTTGAGTCAGATTAGCAAAATGATGGAGATTCAGAGCTCGAGTTTTGTATGATTAAGTTTGCAAACTCATCCTAGAAGAAGCACTACATACCTCACTGCTGAATATCATTATGGTCACATTCGAAGTATTCCTCATGCGAAGCTATGCACTGATGTCAGTTGCTAGTTTGTCCTTCAAAGCAATTTTGGAACTTTTTCTGGAATGGCCATCAGAGCTGTCATTATATTAATCTTGATGTCCTCAATGTCATCAAGTGTCTTCTTTTCAATATTTCCTTAGCTTTGGGTAAAGAAAAAAGTCAATTGGGGCCAGGCGAGGTGAGTAGGGAATGGGTTCCAGTACAGTTGTTTACTGGCTGGTGTACTGCTGTGGTGCAAGAGCCATGAGTTGTTGGCAAAAAGTTCAGGTCATTTTTGTCTTTTTCACGCAGCCTTTTCAGCATTTCCAGATAGCAAATTTGGTTAACTGCTTGTCTAGCTGGTACGAATTCATATTGAACAGTGCCTCTGATATCACAAACAGTGAGCAACATCGTTTCGCCTCTTGATTTGATCTGACAGAATCTTTTTGGTTGTGGTGGATTGGCCGACTTTCACTGTGCATTTTAACGCTTAGTTTCAGAGTCGTGTTGGTAGCCCATGTTTCATGCCTGGTGACAACACTGCCCAAAGCATCGTCTTGCCTCTGCAAAAGGCCGTGGCAAACTTCAACTCTCTTTTGCTTTTGTTCGTCCGTGAGCACCTGTGGGACCATTTTTGCACACACCTTTCTCGTGCCACGATTTTCAGGTAAGATTTTTCTAACTGCTTCTCCATCGATGTTTACTTGGTCTGCTGTGTGTCTCACAGTCAGCTGATGATTTTGATGCACAATTTGATGATTTTTTTGAAATATTTTTGTCAGTTCAACTAGCTGTCTTGACCTCTTCATCAGTGATGCTTTCTCTCCCCTTAGAAAAACATTTAATCCACTTGTACACTGCTGTTTTCTTCATGGCATTATCCCCATAAAGTTGGACTAACATGCTTTTGCTTTCACTTCTGCTTTGGCCAGGTTTAACAAGAAATTTAATGTTTGTTTGTTGCTCTAATGCAAGCTCTGAATTCTTGAGGTGGCACACAGAAACACGCAGCAACAATAATGAATGCCACTCACCAAGATACCACCATGTGTTGACATGAATGCAGCTGTGAGACACTGATATACCAAGACTGTGAAACCCTACCAACTTGCAAAGTGGTAAGTCCACTAACTTAACTGTCAGACCCAGTATGTACATGTTCATATGTATACTACTTACACGTAGATTTGATTTAAAATCTGGATGACATATTAAGATGTTTTCCACAGTGTCCTTTAGAATTTTTATGAAAATCTGGCCTAAATGGTTTAAAAAATTCCTTTTTCTTTCCATCAGAGTCTTACAGCAGTGCAATAAGAATGCCTATGGGTCACATCTGACTGAAATTTTCCCAGAATCTGAGAGGCTTTGCTAAACTGTGGTCTTTAGGAAATCACAGAACATCACCTGCCATTACTATTCTACCTTGGCAAATCTACTATTCTATTAAATAGCTATGATTTACTAGACATTCTAGTAGTATCATCTATCTAGTAGACAGTCTAACATTAGACTTTTTTCTATATGACTAATGGCGGAAGAAAGGCCTAGCTATCTGCTTTCATAAAGATTAAACCAAACCAAACCAAACCAAACCAACCAGCCAACCAAACAAAAAAAACTCGTTGCTGTTGAGTTGATTCTGACTCAGTGACCCTATCAGACAGAGTAGAACTGCCCTTTAGAACCTCCAAGGAGCACCTAGTATACTTGAATGGCTATCATTTAGATATGCCACCAGGTTTCTGTAAAGATTAGAACCAAGAGAAGATTATGAACCAATTCTGCTCTGTAACACACAGGGTCACCATCAGCCAGGTGCTGTCTTGATGGCAATTAGCAATAGCAACAGCATCTAGATACTGAAATATAACATCTAATATTTTTTCACAGAACACTTGATAAACTATCTACTATTTGATCACAGAATACTTTGCCGTTGTTGATAAGTATGGTATCTTAAAACTTGGTGATGACAAAGGGTAAGTCATTTTGCCGTGAAGCCTTACAGGTGACAGAGAATGGATTTTCCTTTATCTAAAGTTCTGGTTGTAAGGAATGGATGTAGTTTGGCATGAATCCAGGTATACAGGACTTGGTTCCTCACAGAGCTGAATGAAGGAGAGTGTGAAGCTTACTTGCAGTCTAGAGTCAATGCAGCCAATTCTCAGCAACTCAGACTCAATCAGGTGGAGGGCACTGACAGGACAGCTCTGTGACTACCGTTTAGAGATGCCTTACCTCCAGTGGAAGGAATGCCTGCTGGCAATTAGGATCGATTAATCAAGCAGGAGCTTCCTGCTCTGGAGGAAGCAAAGCTTTTGCTGAGACTCCTCCTTGGCAGTGGCCCCTGGCAGTTGGAACTCCCAAGCCACATTGAGGGCTGGAGGTGACCTGGCAGCGACTGGTCATACTTTGGCTCAGAGCCACCTCACATCCAAAAATGTCTTTTTCCACACTAATTCAAAGGCCTCCAAGGGTCTGCATAATGTGATCTGAAGATGATAGGAGTTCCTGGGAAAGGTGCTTAGATATGTAAACATGAGTAAGTAGAAGAGTGGATGGTTGTGCAAATGTAGCACACACTGCATTGGCAGGGATTTGTAAATAGGATTATAGCTCTAAGGATTAGCATGGGATTAATTGAGATCTTTCTTCAATACCAAAGACACAAATGTCTGGAAGGTAAAATTGATCTCTCTCTCTCTTTTTAACAATACAGTTAATAATTCTACAGAATTAGAATTCTCACAAGATTATCTTTTGCAAACTAGATAATTTAGAAGAAATTCATCCTCTGATCAACTGGTTTTCATGATGGATGTAAACATTTATGTGACCATTGATGACAATCAGGCAACACTCCTTTCAGGAGTGCTGGATTCTGCTTGATGAACAGCGTCAGAGTTGGGGAAGTGAGTTTCCTGTTTACAGATGACAGTCTCCAATGAAATACCAGCTGGGCTGTTTTCCTGGTTATTAACCTTTGAAGAAAGGGAGCCATCAACATTTTATTAAACCTATTTTCTTTAATGTGGCTTTCTTATTTGCTAATCATTCTTCTGCTCATCCATTTCACCGCAGGCATGAATTTAGAAGCATTTTGTTTCTGTTCTTTTCTCCATCTTAACAAGCAATCATCATTGGTATTTAAAATGCTAATACCCAAGGAGAAAGAAAGAATGTTGGAGTCCAAATCTCCTTCTCTCTGTTTTTTTTTCCTGTTTTCAGAGCTAGCCTCTAGATGAAAAAAGTGAAGAACATCAATGTAGGGACCATTCATAGCAAAGCAGGTATTAATACAGAAGTTCAGGACCCAGAATCACAACACGTGCTCTGTAATTATGACGATCACAAAGGAGAAGGGTTACGTATGTGTGCAAACTGAAGCGATCACATCTGGGTGAACAGTTCTATGGGACTACTGACCTCATTAACTAATGTTTAACAGTTTGGTCATTGACTTAAAAGCCTATGAGCAGCCATCTAGGATACTGCACTGGTCTCATGCCTTCAGGAGCAATGAAGAAGGAACCAAACTAAAGATACGATGGAAACATTAGTCTAAAGGACTAATGGATCACGTCTACAGTGGCTTCCACATGACTGAGTCTCATACAACTAGATGGTGCCCAGCTACCACCGCTGAGTCCTCTGACAGGGGTCACAACAGATAGTCCTGGATACAGCTGGAGAAAAATGTAGAACAAAATTCAGACTCAAAAAGAAAGACCAGACTGACTGACTCAACAGAGACTGGAGGAAAGCCTAGAGTATGGCCCTAGACATCTTTTTAGCTCAGAAATTAAGCTACTCCTGAGGTTCATCCTTTAGCCAAAATTGAACAGGCCCATGAAAGAAAACGAGACTAAAGGAGCACACCAGCCCAGGGGCAGGGACTCTATAGAAAGCAGGAGGGGACGTGAAAGCTGGTATTAGGGAGCCCAAGTTTGAGAAGCAAGAGTGCTGACATGCTGTAGTATTGTTAAGCAAGTTTGTAAAACAATGTGTGTACTAACTGCTTAATGAGAAACTGGTTTGTTCTGTAAATCTTCATCTCAAGTACAATAAAAAAAAAAGAATGGGCATTGGGACTAGAGTCTGGGGTTTAAATTATTGGCTGTAAGACCTTGGGTGAATGACTCAATCTCTTTAAGCTTCAGTCTCCTCACCTCTAATATGTTGTTGAATTGCCTTCAAATTCATAGTACCCCTCTGTTTAACAGAGGGAAGTGTGGCCTGATGCTGCACCCTCCTTACAGTACTGTTGAGCTGATTGTTGCTGCCACTGGGCCAGTCCCTCTCATTGAGCGTCTTCCTCTGTCTCACTGACCCTTCACTTTACCAAGAACAATGCCTGTCTCTAGTGAGTGCTCACTCCTGGTGTTGTGTCCAAAGAAGTGAGACAAAGCAGCAGCAGATCACCAGGTCTTTCTCCTGCCAACCTGCTAGGCGGGATGGCCCTGCCAACCATTCAGTTAGCAGCTTAGTCCTTATTCTTTGTACGATCAAGACTCCTGATATGTCATACATTCTTAATAATATTTTTATTTTTAGAAGCCTATGTTTGTGAACTGCATGGAGTGAATTGGTCTGTCTTCCTTATCTGATGTCCAGTTACCCAGATGAACCTTATCTTAGCCTGAATATTTTCATTTTATTTGCACAGTGTTGTTTAGACCTGTTAAATTTGCATGTTGGATTGCAGGTACCATGGTGCACTGTGTTCACAGTTCACACTAGTGGATCAAGGGCTTAAAAGTGTTTCACTGAAGAATAAAGGTAGTGATGAAAATAGCAATGCAGATATTACAAGGCAAAACAATTTCATAAATGCAAATAACAAACTCCAGGACAATATGGAACGTGAATCTATGGAGGCCGAAAAGAGTTGATTCTTTGAGTGTGAAGATTTTGAACAAGGAGTCCAGAGTTGATGCATGAATGCCTTGAAACTGGGTTTTATATTGGATGCATAATCCCTTCAGCCCTGGTCAGTTTGGACTGTTGTCAGGGATGGAATAAGCCCATTGAAGCTGTGAGTCATTTAAAACTAAACACCGTTACTATTTTTTTCTTTTTCTTTTTTTTTTTAACATGACTGAGTTAAAATGTACATTTCCATATAAATTTACATGCCCACCTATATGCAGCTTCCACTGCTTTCCCTGTCTGGTGACTGCACACTATTCCTCTCTGCTCCATACATGCCTCATCCTCCCAACAGCCTCCTTTCTGCTCCTCTCCACCCACTCTCCTTCCTCCAGCCAGAGGTCAGCAGGATGATATCCTATAGATGTATAGAACCATAAAGTGCAACCAATATATGGTCACTCTGCATTGCCAAGTCCAATCCATTCCTGTTCACAGAGTGGACTTTCGTTATAATTTATGGGTAAGGGCAGTATCAGGGCCAGGGGCCATGCTCTCAGGGGAACCCCGAAACCGCTGGACCATCAATTGAGGTCTTTTAGTGGAGATTTCATGATGCACCCCTTTTTATTCTTGTGTTGCCAGTGAGACTCAACCTAGTGAGCTCCATCGTGGCTATCACTGGTGGTGGCCGGGCACCATCCAGTTCTTCTGGTCCCAAGTCGATGAAGGCACCCACTCTTGTAGGTCTCTCTGTCTTCTAGGTTGTCTTTACCGCATGTCATTTTGGTCCTCGGTGAGCATCTGTTGTTGCTGAGTTGGGACAATTTGCTGTGTCCTTGGATGGCAGCTTAGCAGCTTTTAAGACCCTAGACACCACTCACCAATGTGGGGTGCAGAGAGCTCTCTTAGCAAAATGCTAGTTGTGCCAATTGGCCTCGATTTCGCTGAAGAGCATGGTCCCCTGCCCCCTGCCCCAGCTACTCTATCCTTGCAATATTGGGTTAAGATGGAAGGAGTACTCAAGTTATGCTGAAGTCCACTTAATGTTGTTCTTGTTTCTAATGTGTGCTATCACTGCTCTCTCCCAACCAGATCTCTAGCAACTATCTAAACTAAACCCTCCTTCCCTCCCTCCCTTGCCGCTGTCAAAGAGTCTTTTCTTCTATACACAAGTCTGTTTTTGAGATCTTACCGTAGAGGTCTCATATAGTATTTGTCCTTTTGTCGCTGACTACTTTCACTCAACATAATGTCTTCCAGTTGAAACAAGGTTAGGAGATGTTTCCTGGAATCATCATTATTCTTTCATTGCGTAGTGCTCCATTGAGTATGTGTACCATGGTTTACCTATCCATTCTTCTGTTGTTGGGCATCTGGGTTGATTCCATCTTTTTGCTGTCGTGGACTGTGCTGTGATAAACATTCTCGTGCATGTGTCCATTGGTGTGAAATGCCTTGCTTCTGTAGGATATATTCCAAGTAGTGGAATTACTGGGTCAAATGGTATATCGATACCCATTTGTTTAAGGAAGCGCCAGATTGCTTTCCAAAGAGGCTGGACCATTTTGCAACCCCACCAATAGTGTAGGAGGGTTCCTCTTTCTCCACAGCCTCTACAGCATTTGTTGTTTTGTGTTTTCTGGATCATAGCCAATCTTGTAGGGGTGAGATGGTATCTCATTGTCATCTTGATTTGAATTTCTTTAATAACTAAAGATCATGAACATGTCCGCATGTGTTTTTTGGCTGCCTGGATCTCGTCTTTAGTGAAATGTCTGTCCATCTCCTTTGCCCATCCCTTAATTGGATGGTTTATCTTCTTCTTATTGATATTTTGTAGTATCTTATAGATTATGGAAATCAGGCATCAGTCTGACATAGAGTTGCCAAATATTTTTTCCCATTCTGTGGGTGTTCTTTTAATTCTATTAATAAAGTCTTTGGATGAACAAAAGTGTTTGATTCTTAATAGTTCCCATTTATCTGTTTTCTCTTCTGTTGATTGTGGTTTCTTTGACAGATTTTAGAGTCTGTCCTCATTGTGTATTAAAACTTCCATTGTTGTTCCTACCTTTTCTTGTATGAGCTTTATTGTTTTAGGTTTGATATTTAGGTCTTTTATCCAGTTGGAGTTGGTTTTTGTGTAAGGTGTAAGATATGGATCTTGATTCAGTTTATTGCAGATGGATAACCAATTTTGCCAGCACCATTTGTTGAAGATACTGTTTTCACCCCAGTTTAATGTCTTAGGGCCTTTGTCGAATACCAACTGTTCATAGGCAAATGGTGTCATCTCTGGGGTCTCAGTTCTGTTCCATTGATCCATCTGTCTGTTCTTGTACCAGTACCAGGCTGTTTTGACCACTGTGGCAGTGTAGTATGTTCTAAGGTCGGGTAATGAGAGGCCTCCCAGTGTGTTCTTCTTCTTTAGTAGTACCTTACTTATCCGGGGCTGCTTCCCTTTCCAAACAAAATTGGTGATTTGTTTCTCCATCTCATTAAAAAATGATGCTGGAACTTGTATTGGGATTGCATTATATAAATAAATTGCTTTGGGTAAAATAGACATTTTCACAATGTTAAGTATTCCTATCCATGAGCAGGGTAGGTTTTTCCATTTATCTAAGTCTCTCTTAGTTTCTTGTAATAAGGACTTGTAGTTCTCTTTGTAAAGGTCTGTTGTTTCTCTGGTTAGATTAATTCCTAGGTACCTGATCTTCTTAGGGGCTATCGTGAATGGTATTGATTTGATAATTTGTTCCTTAACAGTCTCGTTGTTGGTATAAAGGAATCCTACTGATTTACTTATGTTTATCTTGTATCCTGAGACTTTGCTGAACTCTTCTATCAGTTTGAGTAGCTTACTTATAGATTCCTTGGGGTTCTCTGCATATACAATCATATCATCTGCAAACAGGGAGATTTTAAATTCCTCTTTGCCGATGCAGATGCCCTTTAATTTCTTGGTCTTGTCTAATTGCTCTGGCTAGAACTTCTAGCACAATGTTGAATAGGAGAGATGAGAGTGGGCATCCTTATCTAGTTCCTGATCTCAAGGGAAAGTCTTTCAGTCTGTCTCCATTCAGGATGATGTGGGCAATTGGCTTTGTATAAATGGCCCTTACTGTGTTGCGGAATTTGCCGTCTATGCCCATTTTGCTGAGAGTTTTTAGCATGAATGGGTGTTGGACTTTATCAAATGCCTTTTTGGCATCAATGGACAAAATCAGGTGATCCTTGTCTTTTGTGTTATTTATGTGGTTAATCACATTAATTGTTTTTCTGATGTTGAACTAGCCTTGCATCCCTGGTATGAATCCCACTTGGTCATGATGGATTATTTTGTTGATATGTTGTTGTATTCTATTGGCAAGAATTTTGTTGAAGATTTTTGCATCTAGATTCATGAGTGATATCGGTCTGTAGTTCTCTTTCTTTGTTGGGTCTTTCCCTGGCTTAGGTATGAGGGTTATGCTGGCTTCGTAGAATGAGTTTGGGAGTACTCCATCCCTTTCTATACTGTGAAATATTCTCAGTAGTATTGGAGATAACTCTTCTCTAATTGCTTGGCAGAATTGTGTAGTGAAGCCATCTGGGCCTGGACTTTTTTAGGTTGGCAGTGTTTTGATGACCTTTTCAATCTCTTCCTTTGTGATGGGTTTATTAAATTGCTGTGCTTCACGTTGCGATAATTTGGGTAGGTGGTATGAGTCAAGGAATTTGTCCATTTCCCCTAGGTTTTCAAATTTGTTACATTACAGTTTTTCATAGTATTCTGTTATAATATTTTTGATTTCTGTTGCATCTGTGGTGACAACTCCCCTCTCATTTCTAATTTGGGTTATTTGTTTCCTTTCCTGCTTTTCTTTAGTAAGTTTAGCCAGTGGTTTGTCAATTTTGTTGATCTTTTCAAAAAACCAGCTTTTGATCTTTTCAATTTTTCAATTATTTTTCTATTCTCTAATTTATTTAGCTCTCCTCTAATCTTTATGATCACGTTTCTTCTGGTGCCCAAGGGGTTCCTCTGTTGTTCTCTTTCTACTTGTTCAAGCTGTAGAGTTAGTTCCTTGATTTGATTTCTTTCTTCCTTCCAGATGTGTGCATTTATGGGGCTAAACAGACCTCTGAGCACTGCTTTGACTGTATCCCATAGGTTCTGGTAGGAAGTGTTTTCGTTCTCATTGCAAGCCGTGAATTTCTTTATTTCATCCTTGATTTCCTCTATAACCCATGTTTTATTGAGCAAGATGTTGTTCAGTTTCTAAGAATTCCACTTTCTGTCTATGTTTTTTCTTCTATTAATTTTAACTTTTTTGGCTTTATGATCTGAGAAGATGCTTTGCAGTAATTCAATGATATGGATTTTGTTGAGCATTGCATTATGGCCTATCATGTGGTCAGTTCTGGAAAATGTTCCATGTGCACTTGACCGGGTGTAGTTGTCTGCTGATGGGTGGAAAGTTCTGTATATATCAATGAGGTTTAGTTGGTTAATTGTGTCAATGAGGTCTTCTGTATCTTTGCTGAGCTTTTTTCTAGATGATCTGTCTAGTAATGAGAGTGGAGTGTTAAAGTCTCCCACTATTATTGTGGAGTCACCTAACTCTTTTGAGCATAGTCAGTGTTTCTTTGACATATTTAAGTGCTCTAATATTAGGTGCATAAATATTTAATATAGTTAAGTCTTGCTTCTGTACTGAACCTTTCAGCAATAAATAGTGTCCATCTTTGTCCACGATGGTGGATTTGACATTAAAATGGATTTTGTCTGAGATTAGAATTGCCACCCCTGCTCTTCTTTGTTCATTGTTAGCTTGATATATATTCTTCCGTCCTTTAATTTTGAGTTTGTTCCTATCTTTAGGTCTCAATTGAGTTTTTGTAGACAACATATGGATGGGTCATGTCTTTTCATCCAAGATGACACTCGGTGTCTCTTTACTGGAGCATTCAGTAGATTCACATTCAATGTAATTATTGATAGGTATGTGTTCACTACTGCCATTGTGATATGTTTATTTTTATGTTGATGTTTTCTCTGTTGATCTTATTAGTCTGTTCTGGGACACTCTTTTTTGTCAGTTGATTTTTCACCTTTTTCAGAGCTGGTTTTATAGTTGTTGAGACTCGTGTGTTACATTTCTTGAAATGGTATGATACATCTTTGTTGTGCTTTACAGCTGCCCCTATGATCCCTTTTAATAAACTATATATAAACCCAATTTTAATTACTACCAGTCTTGTCATCTTCCTCTCCATCTAGAAGGAATGTAACAACTGTAGTACATCCCTCTTTTTATTATGATGACACCATAGTTTTCATGATGATCACTGGATTGCTTCTTTCCGTATCAAAGCTGTGATTGACTTTGGAGCCTTCCCTAAAAGAGTAGAGTATTGAGTAGTGTGTCGTTCTAAAATATGAAGTTAGTCGTTTCGTTCTAAGCCAGAGCCAAGAACTTGTTTCAGTATTTCTTGTAGTTTGGGTTTGGTTTTTACAAAGTCTCTGAGTTTCTGTTTGTCTGGGAATGTCTTAATTTCATTTTCATATTTGAAAGATAGTTTTGCAGGATATGTAATTCTTGGTTGGAAGTTTTTCTCCTTCAAGGCTTTGAATGTGTCATGCCACTGTCTCCATGCCAGCATGGTTTCTGCTGAGAAATCTGATGAGAGCCTACAGGGTTTCCCTCTGAATGTTAGCTTTGCTTTGAGTCTTGCTGCCTTTAAGAGTTGCTGCTTATGTTTTGTTTTGTTAAGCTTGATTATAATAGGCCTTGGAGTCTTTCTTTTGAGATCTATATTGGGTGGTGTATGATATGCATCTGAGATGTCTATATTCTCTTCCTTCATGATTTCTGGGAAGTTTTCTTTCAGCAGCTCAACAAGGATACTCTCTGTGTTCTCAGATGTCTCACCCTGTTCAGGGACTCCAATTAATCAAAGGTTGTTCCTCTTAATAGAGTCCCACATGCTTCTTAATGTTTCTTCATTTTTCTTGTTTCTTTTTTCTGATTTCTGCTCATAGACGCTGGCATCAGTAGCTCTGTCTTCCAAGTCAGAAATTCTTTTTTTCTATTTGTTCCATTGTGTTTTCTTGGCTTTGCATGGAAGTTTCTATGTCTTTGATTTTGTTTTTGATCTGTTGGAATTCAGAGTACTGGTGTTCCATCAGATCGAACAGCTTGCTTAATTTTTCATTTTGTTCTCCTGCATTTTGTATAAGGTCTAGAAGTGCTCTGTATATAATCATTTTGTATTCACTTTCTGATGCTTTCATAAAAGTTTCTTCATCTGGAAAACTCCTTGGTTGCTTTGTTTGGGAGCCTTCTGAAGCCATGGCTGATTTCTTGTATGCCACAATTTTCTGTTATTTTTTGGGTCCCATGTGAGTATGTAGAGGCTGGAAGATGTGAGGATGGATTGCAAATGTTTCTCTAGGCTGTCTTCAAATGTAAAGCAAAAGGTATCTGAGCACTTCACAAGTCAGTTAGGTTTTCAGGAGTAGAGGTCTCTCTTCTCAACCAACAAAGTAAGCACCACTATATCCAACCCCAGATGATAACAAACTAGTTCAGAATACAGCAGTGCTACTGCCCTGTTGGCCTCTGCTGACAGGGCCTAGCCTTAGGTGACACTGCATTGAGTACTGCTTTTGTGATAGAAAGGCGCTCTCTTGTGGGCAGGCTCTGGCTCCCAAGCTAAGAATGAGGTCCAGCTGCGGCCACCGTATCCAAGATGGCGTCCTCCACACAGGCAGCAGACAGAGGGGCTAAAGGTGCCGAGAGGTAGTGATTCCTCTGTTTCTGTTGCAGGGCCTGCAATGTAGGTAACACTGGGAAAATCACTACTTTTCTGACGGAGAAGCGCTGTCCCATTTGCAGGCGCTGGCTCCCAGGCTAAGAACGAGGTCCGGCTAAAATCTCGGTACCAACATGGCGTCTCGCACCCTGACCGCGGAGTTCCGCACAAACCCCACTGAAGCAGATGCAAAACGAAAGGCTCAAAGTGGCTAGATTAACAGAGTCCCGAGCCTGGCTCTCAAAATATGGAAATTTCGCCTGCCTATCCCCCCAGCAGCGCGTCTGAGTCCAGCCGCCAGGCAAGGCCCAGCTCCGCCCGCGGCCGAGACAGAGAAAAAAAAAGTCAAACTGGTGCGTTTACCTTCCGTCCATGAGAGCCGGGGCTAGCCAGGAGCGGGAGTCAGTGAAAGAGAGGTTTTTCGCTGAGAGGTATGAAGTACCAATTAACAGCTCTGTGCCGTGTCCTGAGGCTGATTAGGTGATCAGAAGGCTCCATTTGATTATCAGTTCAGGTCTTGGTTTCCAGAGGGATATAAGGAGACGGGGGCTTAGTCCGCCATCTTGACTCCGCCCTTTACTCACTGTTACTATTTTTGTAAACCAGTTGAGGAGTTTTAGAATAACTACAAATTACATATCTTTATTTTTTTAAAAGAGGAACTTCTTTTTTACTGCTGGTGAAGACACAACCAAACCTACAGAGAGATCATACAAAGGTGAATTCCTTAAAGAAAAAACAGGTACAGTTTATGTATTTGATTGCCAAGAAGCTTGTTAAACCAGGTGCAGAAGTTAACACTTTTTTTCTCCCCTAGGAGAAAACAGCAATCTGTCTACAAGTTTCTTCTATTAAATTCAAACCATGGTTGGAGGTTGTGTAAAATGAATGGTCAACACTGAAAAATTGAGGAATTGATGTGGTGTGAATGGTGCTGATGTTTGTTGCTGTTTGAATTGGTTTTGACTAATGAGGATCCAATGGACAACAGAATGAAATGTTGTTTGGTCCTGTAGCATTTTCATGACTGCTGGTTGGCTCAAGTCCATAGGTATGACTAGTATGCATTTTGGGTGCTTGCAATCCAGGGGCTCACCTTGCAGCACTATACTGAACAATACTTTTCATCATCCACAGGGTTTTGACTGGTTAATTTTCAGAAGTAGGTTGCCAAGCCCTTCTTCCTACTCTGTCTTAGTCTGAAAACTCCACTGAAATCTGTCCACCATGGGTAACCTTGCTGGTGGTTGAAATACTGGTGGCATAGCTTCCAGGTTTATAGCAACATACAAGTCGTCACCGTATGACAAAGTGACTAACGGATGGTGTCATGGGTTGAATTGTGTCCCCTCAAAAATGTATGTGTTGATTTGATTTGGCTGTGAGTTCCAATATGGTGCACTTCCTCCTGTGTATTGTGAATCCTACCTCTGTGAGATTGATGACAGAGAACGGGCTGCAATTGTTAGTGAGGCAGGACTCAAGTCACCAGCTTGTGGCGTATAAGGGAGAGATGTGAGCAGACGAAGCTGGGAACCTCATACCACCAAGAGAGAAGCACTGAGAGCAGGGCATGTCTTTTGGACCGGAGGTTCCTGTGCCAAGATGCTCTCACTGGACATGGACTCAGCCTACCAGACTGATAAATTCTCTTACTAAATGGACTTACAATTTATAAACGGATTTGTGGCTTACCAGACTGTGTCAATAAAGCTTCTCTTCATGAAACCTTCCACTTGTGGTATTTTCTGTTAGAGCAGTACCAGGTGACTAAGACAGATGGCAATGTGTGTGTGCTTGTTATGTGTGGGCAAGACCCCCGATACAAAGGCCACGCAGGAGACAACTGTTGATGTATGTGGGGTTTTTACAAGGGGAAGGTGCTGCTCACTTTATTCTTTATTTTAACCAACAGTTCATAACGCAGGAGCTTTTGTTTATTTAGTTAACATTTTCCTTGCAAGTGTTAAGACCTCAGAAATGTGTGCACTAAACAAGAGCTTTGATGTAAAAATGAAGACTGCATCTAAAATCACCTTGAAGCCTAGGGTGTGCCTGACCCAAGCCATGGTATTCTCAATCACATCATATGCATGTGAAAGCTGGACAATGAATAAGGAAGACAGAGAAGAATTGATGCCTTTGAATTGTGGTGCTGGAGAATATTGACTGTAGCATGGACTGCCAAAAGAACAAATAGATCGGTTCTGGAAGAAGCACAACCAGAGTGCTCATTGGAAGCGAATTGGCAAGATTGCATCTTACATATTTCGGACATGTCAGGAAGGCTCAATTTCTTTTTGTGCTTTTTTAAAATTATGATTGAACAAAAATGTACATTCTCATATAAATTGCCTGCCCACCTATGTGCAACTCGCACTGCTGTCCCTACCTGATGACAGCACATTCTTCCTCTCTGCTCCATACATGTCTTATCCTCCCAACAATATTCTATCCCCTCCTCTCCACCCACTCCCCTTCCTCCAGTAAGAGGTCAGCAGGACGACATCCTATAGATGCATAGAATGACAAAGTGCACACATGATATGGTCACTCTATGTCACCAAGTCCAATCCATTCCTGTCTGAGAGTTGACCTGTATTATGATTTATGTGCAAGGGCAGCATCTGGCCCAGGGGCCGTGCTCCCAGGGGAACCTCAAGGCCCGTGGACCATCAGTTGAGGTCTTTTAATGGAGCTCTCTTGTGTTGCCAGTGCGACTCAACTTGGTGATCTTCATCACAGCTATCACTGGTGGTGGCCGGGCACCATCTGGTTCTTCCGGTCACAAGTCGATGTAGTCACCCACTCACGTGGGTCTCTCTGTCTTCTGGGTTCTCTTTCCCCCGTGTCGCTTTGGTCCTTGGTGATCATCTGTTCCTGCTAAGTTGAGACCATTTGCTGTACCCTCTGATGGCAGCGTGGCAGCTTTTAAGACCCCAGATGTCACCGACCAATGTGGGATGCAGAGGGCTGTCTTAGCAAAAGGCTAGTTGTGCCAACTGGCCTCGGTTTCCCCTGAAAGCATAGTCCCTGGCTCCTGGTGGAAGGCTCAATTTATGAAGCAGGGCATCGTGCTTGGTAGAGGGTCAGCGATAAAAAGGAAGACCCTCAATAAGATGTATTGACCACAGTGACAGCCGCAATGGACTTAAGCGTAAAAATGATGCTGGACATGGTGCAGGACCAAACAACGTTTCATTCTTTGTGCATAAGTTTGCTAAGAATCAGAACCGACTTGATGGCACTTTACAACAACAACACCCAACGACTAGTCTTCAGGTTGCTTTATTCCAAGAGAAAAGTTGATGGTGAACAACATGGCTTTTCACCTGAATCCATTGTTGAAGGAAATTGTGGAAGCTGTGAATGAAATGAAATAATCGCTAGTGAACATTTTTCTTTAAAATATTTTGAGTGAAGAAATGGAATATAGAACTGCACCCCCCCATACATTGTCTGCTGGTGGGACAGTTATTCACATAAATTTTCATAGAGGTAAAAACATTTCTTCTCGTTTTTGATAAAGCCAGTAAAGATGACTTCGTGCTATTAGGTGGTTTACAGATATGATTAATATTCAGCCTAGCTGCCTGCTGCCTATGGGATGAACAATCAAGGTTTTTCCTGTTGAGGATATGATGTTAGGATTTATTAAAGAGAACGATCTTTGGTATAAATAAGTCAGCCACTGAGTGCTCACTCTTTCCCAGTCCTCAGTGGGTTTCTTCAGTACTCAGAGAAAGAAATCAATGTGGTCTTACTGGGAATATTTATAAGCCACATCCTAATGCAGCAACAGAAGAGAAGAAACTATTTCCAGGCCAAATAAATCAGAGGGAGGATTACAAGTGTATTTGCCACTATTTCCTAAATTTATGTGTTCTAGCTTCCAGCTTTTGACTGTGACCAAAAAATCTGAACCACTTGCCTCTGAGTTGATTCCGACTCATGGCGACCCTGTGTGTTTCAGAGTAGAACTGTGCTCCACACGGTTCTCAATGGCTGGTTTTTCAGACCCCAACACACCCAGTGGTGTTGAGTCGATTCTGACTCATAACAACTCAATAGGACAGAGGAGAATTGCTCCATAGAGTTTCCAAGGAGCCTCTGGTGGATTCAAACTGCTGGCCTTTTGGTTAGCAGATACAGCACTTAACCACTGTGCACCAGGGTTTCCAATTTGCCCAATACAGGCAATAATGTTGGAGACATCTCTTTATTTTTTATTATAGTTCTTAAATTTCATTCAGCTTTTTGGAAAAAGAATATAAGAATACATTAAAAAATGAACAAGCAGTATGCGACTTGATAGTTCATTGCCGTCAAGCAGATTTCACTCAACACTGATTTAGGAACCCAACTGCTGTCTTTTCTCCTGGAAAGAGGCTGGTGGGTTCCAGTCTCCAACCTTCAGGTGAGCAGCTGAACACTTAAACACTGCATCACCAAAGCTCCTCAAACAGGACCCAAGGGTCTGTAATACACAGTGAAACCTAAGTCTGTCTCCTCTCTTCCCAACCAAGGGGTGGATTGACCTGTAAGCACTGTATGTATGCACTGATCTACAGTAAGCAAGGTAGATTAGGCTTAATGCTGTTTGCATGCTTAGCTGTAGTGAACAACTTCACATGAGTCTGTGGTGAAAATCAGGTGAAAACGTGCACTATAGATTAGTAAATAAGTACAATTAAGCCCACGCTTACTGTACTTATTGGATAATCTGTTCCTGCTCCTACCCCAGTCCCAGTTCCCAGTGGCCACGTCCTGGTTCTTTCAGAGGATGCTATTGATAAGCAAGCATGCATATCTGCTTTGTAAAAGCATAAAACAGGAGTGTATGATATTCTTTGCTCTACACATTTTTCCAGTGAACAATGTATCAGAAATCTGTCCACATCAGATTCTTTTCTGATTCTTTTAAAAGTCTGTGTAGAATTGTACGTGTGTACCATGACTTATTTAAAATCAGCCTCTCCCTATGGAAAATGTTTCTAGTTTTTGCTTTAAAGAATTATGATTCAATGAACATCTTTGTACCAGTGTAAATATGTCTGTAGGATAAATGCCTAGTATGTGTAGACATACTTAGAAAATTAATGATGATAAATGTTACCAAATATAAAAGTTGTAGAAATTTATTTTCCTGCCAACAACATATTAAAGAGGTTGTTTGCCCACAGTCACTTTAATACGTGAAGATTATACAATAATTTTATTTTTACCAGTTTGATAGTGGTTAAATTAAAAGCTTTCTTATTTGTATTTGATTAATCATTAGGAGATTGGACATATTTACAAATGCTTTCAGAAAGCAACAAGTATATTCTCCCTTTCTGTAAATTGCCTCTGTGTCCTATTAGATTATAAATATTTTTCCATAAACACCGTGTAAACAGTAAGCACTGTAGCCTTTTCAGATATGGTACAAATACTTTTCCCAGTTTGTTCCTCATCGCTTGACAACTTGGTAATATATTTTACACAGCAGAAACTTGTTATTTTAGGGGGTGAAACCATACAATCTTATCTTTGTAACTTCTGGGCTTTGCATTTCCCTTGAGAGTACTGCATTTGGTATATTGCTGTAAGAGTCCTGGACGAGGATCCTCTCCGTCCAGCTCTGCAGTGCTCCCATAGTGCTCTGCGGGAGGTGAGTCTCAGGATTTGTTATATTGTCTTGTTCCATTTTAGATAAAAGTATTTAGTCTATTTGAACTTTGAAGTGCGGCCTTGAACACTCCCTTGTCTCAGAGATGACTTCCTGTCCCCTGTGCCCCGGAAATCAACCCCTTCCTTCTCCTCAGGGGTCAGTCAGCGCCTTTCCCACCTCCCCATCGTCAGAGGTCAGCTCCTCCCACATAGTCCCCAGAGTCAGCTCCATTCACACTGTGACCAAGGGTCACTACAGCCAGGTCCTTTTTCTCACTGGCCTCTAAACAGAAAAACCTGGCCTGGAACTCAAAAGGATAAGCAAGAACCCATTTTAGCCACAGGGCAGGATTGGATTTTTTCTTTTCTAAAATTAATAAATATACACCAGAAGTTTCTTACTCTACAAATATCATGTTCCTCACCGCTCTGTAATTGAAAATCATATTGACCTTCTGGTTCCCAGAACAATCTTCTAAACTCATGACCAGGAACCCCTGGTGGTACAGTGGTTAGTAACTACAGCAAACTAGGCTACTAAGCAAATGTTTGGGAGTTCGAATCCACCAGCTGCTCCGTGGGAAGTTTATGGAGCAGTTTTCCTCTGTCCTGCAGGGTCAGCTCTGAGTCAGAATCTACTGGAGGACAATGAGTTTTTTTTTTTTCCCCCACTTGAAGTGTGACGATTCTGATTAAATGGTTGACGCCAAGGCCTTTGAAAATTTCTGACAATCATTGAGTGTCTACACTGCTCAAGGCTGCAAAGATGAGTAGCGTGCACCTGCTGCCCACCATGGATGAATTCCTTGTCCCAAACCGGGAAGACAGACTCTGGGAAATCATAGCAGGAGCGGTAGGTGGGACCGGGGAGGTGCCATGGGAACACTGGGGCAGAACGATTAAATGGAGGAAGAGTCTGCAAAAAGATAACTTTGGAAGAAGTTTAATTCTCTAAATGTTTTTTTTTTTTTTTTTTTGCAATAGATGTTTCTTTGCACAGTTTTCCATTTGTTTTATTTAGTAAAGAGTAAGTGGTGACCATCTGGAATTACATCTCTAATTAAAATACGTGTTAGTAATTTTTGCACATTGTGAGTAACATTGTAGCTGTTAGGTGCCATCAAGTTGGTTCTGACTCATAGAGACTGTATGTACAGCAGAATGAAACACTGGGTCACACAACATCCTCACAACTGTTAGGTTTGAGCCCATTGTTGAAACCACTGTGTCGGTGCATCTTGTTGAGAGGCTTCCTTTCGTTTGCTGACCCTATACTTTACCATGATGTCCTTCTCCAGGGGCTGATCCTTCCTGACAGCATATCCGAGGTAAGCAAGAAAAAATCTTGCCTCTAAGGAGCGTTCCGGTTCTATTCCTTTCAAGTTCATTCTTCTGACAGTCTATGGTATATTCAACACCACAATTCAAAGGCATCGATTCTTCTTTGGTCCTTCTTGTTCATTGTCCAGCTTTTGCATGCATATGAAGCTACTGAAAATACCACAATACTTATATGTGGGAATTTTGTTTACCAGGATATTTATTAAATCAGCTTGCAGATAAGGAGATAAAACCAGAAAACCAAACACACTGCTGTTGGGTTGATTCTTACTCATAGCGACCCTATAGGACAAAGCAGACCTACCCCATAGAGTTTTCAAAGAGTACCTGGCAGAGTTGAACTGCTGATCTTTTGGTTAGCAGTTGCAGCACTTACCCACTATACCACCAGGGTTTCTAGTGAAGTAGTTACATGAGACTAAATGGGAAGGTTCTGTTGGGGGGTGAGGTTGGATGCACATGGGAAGTGCATGGTGGAGAGGATGAGTGAGCTGTCACGTTGTAGGAAGAACAATTAGGAGCATCTAACAATGTGTAAGTTTGAGTAGGAGAAAGACTTCTAAGCTTTCACTTCCACTATAATTAAAAACGAACAAAAAATATAAAAATTGGCCAGCAGAGGGAGCTGCACATTGACTGTGTCTCCAACAGAGTCTGAAATCCTCAGATGCTCAACTTCGCAAATGTGCGTTTGCAAAGGCTCACTTTGAGACAATATTATGTCAGAATTTAAAAAGAGGGATATGAAGAAAGAAATTAAGTAAATGGTAGAACATAATTTTCCTTTTTGTTAATAAAGTGAGAAATGTTTATATGTATAATGTTTACACTGGTATGGATCTACCTGTATTAATTAGGAGGGGGTTATAGAATAACACTAATTTCCTATTTATATCAGCAGGGCTTATGTCTGAATCTTTTTTGTTTCAGATGTGGTTGAATTCTCAATCTGGGATAAAAAAAATTGCTAAGGCATTATTTTAAGATAGAGATGGATTTTTTTGAATAGTTTAAAAATAGTGTGGCTGTACAAAAATTCTTTTCATATCTGTTTTCAGAGATTTTAATTTTAATTTTTCTCCTATGAATCATAGTTTTCTGCCCTCCAGTTTTTTAAAAAATGTGATAAAATTTTTTAAAGCCCAATTGCACTGAGTTAAACTCACTGTGTGAAGATTCCTTCGTTAGTACGGCTTTCACTGTGAATTAATTACGGCATTTGTGTTTTTCATTTAAGGAGCAAACTGAACAGGCCCCTGAAATGGCACTGACTTGATTCCACATAGTGTCATTATTTGATGTAAACGTGGATCCAGCACGAGTTCAGGGCTGAGACAGTCTCTAGGGACCAAGGCCAAAGGTACATAAACATAGTCCAGAACTTAAAGTGTCAGACGAAGGAAAACATTCAAGAAGGTTGTTGCATAAGTATTCCACTTTCCAAAGACTGTAAGCTTTGTGTTCTGATGATTTCCTACTAATTCATCAGATATGATTAATGACAGTTTGTGCTATGTCCTTTTTAAGTGAATAAACAATACTTTGATAGGTGTTTAGGGGAAATCAAAACTTATGAAACATTCTCCGATTCCTTAATGCATGCTCTATGTAATCAGCAGTTTTATCGATGTTTGTTGCTCAGGGTAGCAGAAGTTTAGTTATATAAATAAGATATGCCTCAATTAATACTATGTAATACTAGGATCTTTTAAGGGTAAATCATTCTAAATCTGAATAATACTGAATAGCAGCTATGCAGCGTGTTGAGATTTCAATACAGATTAAGCCACTGCTTTCAATTAAATCATAATTTGCCTTTTTAAGATTAGAAAGCAAATTAACTTTTGCCTCGGGGTGCTTTTGGAAGAAGGTGAGCAGCAAGCCCACACCTGTGACGGCCTGAGTACCTGTGAGTGCCGTCATCCCACACGGCACCTCTAGCGCCGCCTTGTGGCCTCTGTCTTTATGCAGCTAAAATGCTTTCGCACCATTGTAATTTTGGCTGCTTTTGTTTTGGAAACCCTGGCGATGTAGCGGTTCGGTGCTACGGCTGCTAACCAAAAGGTTGGCAGTTGAAGTCCACCAGGCGCTCACGGGAAGCTCTACGGGTTGTTCTATTCTGTCCTACATGGTTGCTAAGAGTCGGAAATAACTCGATGGCAACAGATATTTTATTTTGGACTGGCCAGGCTGCTGGAATGGGAATTCCTTAAGCCGGGTTCATTATATACAAGTAGGAAGCGGACACTAACTACATTTGGAAGAGTAATGACAGCCTGGGGGGTGTTAGAGCTCTACAGTCTGATGATTAGCTTCGGATCATTAGATTTGAACATTGATTTATTTAAACTGATTATGGCTTGTAAATTATTGTTGTTTTAAGAGACTATTTCCTCTTTTTGCCCCAGATCGACAAGTATTGGTGACAGACTGAGTGCAGCAGTGACATTGCTCCCTAATCGCCTCTCAGTGTTTGACCCAGCCTGCTCTGTTGTCTCCCACGGCACAGTGGGTACAGAAATCTAAGTGTCTGGCGGAGTTTCTGAGGTCTCCTTTGTTTGAATGACGTGATGCCACCTGACAAGCAGCACTGGTGCTGCCGTGGTTCAGTGTTTGACCGCGAATCAAAAAGTGGGCGGTTTGAACCCACCTGGGGGCTTTTGCTGCCATGAAGATTATTTGCTGTTTGGTGCGATTTTTTTTTCTGAAAGGTTATTATTAATGAGTGTTGTTGAGTCATTGTCTGGTAGATTTCGACTCATGGTGTCCCCATGTGACAGTGCACAACTGTCTCATAGAGTTTCCTAGGCTGTTACCTGTATCAGAGCAGATGGCCCGGACTTTGTCCCTTGGAGACACCGGGTGGCTTTGGTTAGCTTAACTGTTATAACCACCAGAGATCCTTTCCATAAAGATTAAAACCCCTAAACCCAAACCAAGCCAAACCCAAACCTGTTGTGGTTTTGAATCAGTTCCTACATGACAGTAAAACTACCTCATAGAGTTCCCAAGAGTGTAAATCTTTATGGAAGCAGTCTGCCACATTTTTGTCCTGTGATGTGGCTGGTGGATTGAAACTGTTAACCTTATGTCTTAGCAGCCCAGCCCATAACCACTGTGCTGCAAAGACTCCTTCTGTAAAGACTGCAGCTAGGAACCCTATGGGACAATTCTATTCTGTCACATGGAGTGAACATGAGTCAGAACAGAACAGAAACAACCACGATGCACCAAACACAGTGAGGACTCACGGGTTCCACCTGCCCACACCCCAAGGCAGGGCCAGGCATTCCCTTCAGTGAGCCGACAAGAGCTTGTTTTGGTTATGACGCAGGCACTGGAGTCATGACCACAGTGGCCAACCTATAACGAACTTTGTGAAGTTCAGGAAAATAATTCCACCATGACAGCGCCATGCAGAATAGTTTCCCTGCCCTTAAAAGGCCCTGAGCACCTGATCATATTATTGTCTTTACAGTTCTGCCTTTTCTAAAATGTTCTGTAGTTGGAGTCACATGGTATGTCGCTTTCTCAGACTGGCTTTTTGAACTTAGCAATACACACCTAAGGTTCCTCCGTGTCTTTGGTAGCTCGATAGCTCATTTCTTTGTATTGCCTGAATGGACACGAGTTTGTCCATTCACCTGTAGTTTTCTGTAGTGTTTTAACCACTTGCTCCTTGCCCCACCCACTGCTGTGAGTGAGTGGAGGAGAAGAACTGCAGCATGTGATCACTGTGGCTTGAGAACTGGGGACAACACTTGCTAAAGACTAGCTCTGCAATAACTGTTTATTTAAGAGCAGAAAAGGAAGTACTTTTAAATCAGCTACAATAGCATTCATCTTGGCAGGTGGTGCTAAGTGGCACATTTTTCAAAGAACTCTGTTGTAAAGGATTTCAGGTTCACCTTGTTTTCTTCTTGGGAAGTTGAAGAGTTTGCAGATCCTGGGAGCAAAATCCAGTGCCCAGGCTACACTGGCCCAAGGGCTGGTCAGCTGCACGGTGGCTGGATACCTACTTCCTGCCCCTTCATTGAGACCGCTGTCTGGAGAACATCTGTGCTATCTGGAAGATGGCTTGGTAGTGACTGAGACACCACTGCTTAGAGAAGAGTGACTATGGTCAGGGTACAGAGAAAGAGCAGAAGAAGGCAAAAATTGGATGAGGTCTGACAATTAGTCTGCAAACTTAATTGTTCTAAGTGCTGCACACCTGATTACTGAATGTCACTAGGGTCACTTTCAAACTATGCCCCTTGGGAAGCTAGGCACCAATGCCAGACCTAGTCCACCCTTGAAAGCAGTTTTGGAATTCTTTTGGGAATGGCCACTGTGCGTGGTGGCATGATGACAAGCTTGTGAACTTAACTGTATTGTTGACTGTGAGGAAGTTTTTGGCCAGTAAGCAGATACCTATATTAGAACTGCCTCCCTACTCACTTGATCTGGCCCCCAGTGACTTTTTTCTTTACCCAACGAGAGAGGAAATATTGAAAGGAAGACATTTTGATGACATTCAGGACATCAAGAGTAATACAACAACAGCTCTGATGGCCATTCCATAAAAAGTTTCAAAATTGCTTTGAAGGGTAGACTAGACGCTGGTATTGGTGCACAGCTTCCCAAAGGGAATACTTTGGAGATCACTGTAGTCACATTCAGCAATGACATATGTAGCACTTTTTCTAGGATGAGTTTGCAGACTTATCTGGGAGTCCTCACCATTCCCTGGGGATGCCTAGAAAGACATCTTTAAGTCAGAGTGTGTTCATGGCTAAAAGCATGGTAATAAACTATTTATTATTTAGTTAGGAGCCATGGTGGCACAGTGGTTAAGTGTTACAGCTGCTTACCAAAAGGTCAGCAGTTCAAATCAATCAGACATTCCTTGGAAACCCTATGGGGTGCTTCTACTCTGTCCTGTAGAGTAGTTATGAGTTGGCACTAACTCAGTGGCAATGGCTTAGGAAGTTTTAGAATTTTCACAAGCAAGATAAGGTGTGGCATATTCACACTGTAGGTGGTAGGAAAGTTGTTCTAAAGTCTACATTATAAGCATGAAGGAACAAAGAGGAAAGAAGAACTAAGTTATTGTTTGGGGTAGACTTAACTTGAAAGAAGCTTTTGCCTGAAACTTTAAAAAATAAAATATACTTTATTTGTTAGAGGTGTTTGGGGTTTGCAGAGATGTTGTACAGAACATACATTGAGTTCCCATACATCTTCTTTCCCTGTGCTAACCCCTTTCGTTCCTATAGTGCATTTGTTGCAGATGACGAGCTATTATTGATATGTTATTAGCTGCGGTCCATGATTAGCATGCGGACTCAGTTTCATGTTGTACAGTCTTCTGGGTTTTCACAAATGCATCATGTCATTTATCTACCTGTCCCGTATGCTACACAATGGTTCACTGCTCTGTGTATCACCTCCTCATCCCTCCTGAGCCCTGTGGTGACAGCAATTTTTTTAGAAACGGGAATCATGATTATATCAGAGATTTGTGTCCTCAAAGAAACTGTGTGCTTATTCAAGAAGAGGCATCAATTTGAGCTATAATCGTTGTTCCTAGTGTTTTTTAAGTAAAAAAACAAAGGCCCAGCCAAGCAACTGGACAGGAGGCAGGGCTGTCCTGGAATGACCCTGACCCACCTGGGAGATCACAGCACCTCAAATTCCACAGGGCACCAACTCAAGGAAATTTATGACATGTGTGCGTGTTAGGAGTGGCAGGGGGAGTGTGACAGGCTGATGGCAGTCAGTTAAAAACGATCAGAAGGACTAGCCACACAGCTCACCTGTTCTTCCCTGTGTGGTGCTCAGGTTTCAGGCACTGTGCATCCTGATGAGTCACTGTCCCAGAGAAAGCACACACTCGTTTACTACAGCAAATGAAAAGTCCAGTCCACAGAGACACGTGGTGCATGCCCGTGGCCACTTTTCAGAAGGGATGCAAGTTCAGGGTATCTGACATGAACTCTGAATGCCCGTTGCAGCCCTTGTGTTCTTCGGAGCACAGGCTGGTTTCTTTCTGTCGGGCGGGTATGGGGTTTTTATTTATTTTTTAATAATGTGTTTAATCCTTTGCCCTCTGGTGGGATTCTTCACTTGTCAGTGGATGTTCTTGGAGGCATACCTTCTCACAGCACACAGCTGGTTGCAGGGAGGGGTGAGCACTTCATTCGGAGACTACAGTGTGCCAAATTTGTTCATCTTGTCAAACATGATAAGAAGTGTCTTTTATTGTATTTGAGAGCATTTTTATACTAGGGCAAGGTTGCCAAGGTATGTATCTTGATGGCCAATTTTCATTTTTATTCTTGGATACTGCTCTATTTTATTCCAAGGATGCGTCTGGTAAGATATGGATGTGTATTATGTATTTTCTAGATTTTCTTTACAGAGGCACTTAAGACCAATATTCTGGTTTTAATTGGGCCACTTATTCTTAATGCTTGACATTCCGTTTACTTTCCCTCAGGGCTTCTCTGCTCAAGGAGGATAAATAATAAAACCAAAGCCCAAAGCCACTGTCAGTGAGTCAGTTCTGATGCAAGAAAATCCATGCGTGGCAGAGTAGAACTGCTCCATAGGGTTTTTCTTTGGCTATAATCTTTACAGAAGCAGATTGCCAGGCCTTTCTTCTGCAGTGCTGAGTGTAGTTTGAACTGCCAACCTTTAGGTTAGTAGCTGAGAGTAAATTGTGCAAGTCACTTGGGGATCTGGATACATATTAAAGCCCTTCATTGGTCTCCTTTTTGCAGGGGGTGGTTAGTGAGTGGTGATGGGGGGATTCCCGGGACTCTAGAAGTGGCTCAGGCTGCTGAAATTGCTTGTGTGTGTCTCTATTTCCAATAAGCTGCTGGGAATTCTTGCTCTTGTGTAACTTGAGCATCACTGTCTCTCTGCTGAGGGTCCTGATCCAGTGCGGGTAGAGGCGAGATTCCAGCCAGCTGTTCAAATCCTGATGAGAGTTAATGCACACTGAACCTAGATTTACATTCTAGCTTGAGAATCATTAAAAATGAATGCTATGCAGAACTAGTTCATCTTGGCTTTGGATTTGGGAAAGCCTCTAAATAAAGTGTCTATGAAAGTCTATGAATAGCTTGAAAGTCATATTCATGGTGGACATTTTGCAGCAAAGAATTTCCAGTGCCTGGTTGTAATCAGTGACCCATAGTGAGCTGTGAGACGACGATTATTGCTCCCCATGACTTTGCAGGAATCTGCTTCACCTGGGCAGGCAGAGAATGAGAATGTTTTCTGCTGGTAAATTAAATCTGTCCTAGGCTGATTGTCTGATTAGAGTCGATGACAAGCCTTGGTTGGCGCTTACCGCCAATAATAATATTGTAAGCATATAGTGGCAAAAGGCGGGGTGCGACGTGTGTCAGGAGTTCTCCAAATAGACTTCTCCCCAAGATGTGAGATGCAGAGATGTGTTTGGTAGATAATAGGTTCAGTTTTATGAGCCTCATTGTTATCCGTGGTGATGTGCTGATACCTAAGCCCTGAGAGCAGACAGAGCTGTTAGCAACTGGAATTGCCTGAGGTTGCTGATGGGGAAATGTAATTATTCCCACCACAGTTTTGCTGACAGGTGACTTCAGAAATGCAGAGATTCTAATCCTGGCTCTGACAAGTTGGGTGGAATTTGCTCCTTGCATAAATAAAATCCTGGACTTATGCTGATACCCTGTAAATGAGCTGCGTACCACTAGCCCTTTTGAGGAAAAGCAAGCATGTGGCATTAAAGGTCAGATGCACTACCTTTAAAATACCCCAGACAGCTGAAGAATTTAACAAGCATCTACTGCATACATTTTTGGGGAGTGGTGGTGATGGTGGTGGTGGTGGCGTGGTGTTTCTTCAGGTTCCTGGTGAGTCCTGAAGTCCTGAAATAATTTAACTCTCTGATTTCAGAGACTTTAATGAAATTACGAAGGCAACACTGCATGTAAGCAAAAAAGCCTGCAATCCAGTATAAACCTTTTATAAACAAAGAGTGCAGATCCAGGAGATTAGAAATGGATATAAAAATATTGTTTTTAATCCCAGGGGACATTAGAGTGTGGCAAATGAACTGACTCCAGGATCAGAGGCACCTGTCCATCTAGGATCCCCATCTGGGCCTGTCCTTCTGCTCACTCAGTGTCTCAGCTGGAGAGACAGTGGGACACACTACAGAGGAAACCCATTTGTGTTGGAGTAGAGGTGTGCTCCACGTGGTGTTCTGTGGCTGATGTTTCAGAAGTCGATGGTCAAGCCTCACTGAATAGGCTGGAACCTCCAGACTTTGAATTAGCAGGTGAGCATATTAACCATTGTGCCTACAAGGTTCAACGCCAGAGGAGAGGACGGGGGTGCTGTTATTGGGGAGAGCCTTGATGTAGCAGAGCTACTGGGGTCCCCTGGCCCACAGGCTGCCTGGCAGGTGGCCCTGTCTCAGTGCCAGGGGCCTGAGAGTTCTGATCACCTCTCTGCACTCTGCTGGTAAGGCAGATAGCCAATCTGCACTCTGCTAGTAAGGCAGATAGCCAAGCCAGCCAAGTGCCGTCGAGTCAGATCCAGATAGTCACTGCCCCAAATAGCATGTGAAGGCTGGACGTGTGACCCTGGCAGCTAGGTGAGGTGGCAGCAGTTTATTAGTCACTAGATGCAAAGCCCAGGGAGTGGCATGTTGGATGCCACACAGGCCCTCTTGGGGCTACAATGGGGAGCAGAGTGACCCAGCAGGGCTGTGAGGGAGGGTCGAGGGGCAGGGGATGAAAGGCTGGGACAGGGATAAGTCCTAGGGAGGGTGGGGAGGATGGGCTTGCTTGAATATTTCGGCAGGTTAGGGCAGGGTTCGGGGTGGGGGTAGGTGATGATGAGGAAGTGGCTGGGTTTGGAGAGGCTTTTCTGCTGGGTAGGGACAGGGGGGTTAACCAGTAAGTAATCACCATGGATTATGTTAAGGAAGTTGGGCGTGAATTTATTTGTGTTTATTTACTAATCTGTAGTGCATAATTTGAAATTCATTTCACCACATCAGAGAATAACAGGTGAAACTGTGCACTGTAACTTAGTAAATATGTACAATCAGCCTGTGTGTACCTCGCTTTCTGGGTAGTCCGGCTCAGCCCGAGTTGCAGACTGTCTTAGTTAACTAGTGTTGCTATAACAGAAATGTCACAAGTGGATGGCTTTAACAAGTTGATACTTATTCTGCCACAGTTTAGGAGGTTAGAAGCCTGAACTCACGATACCAATTCAAAGGGAAGCCTTTCTGTTTGTGTCAGCTCTAGAGAAAAGTCCTTGTCATCAATGTTTCCCTGGTCCAGGAGGGTCCCTGTGTTCTCGTGCTGCTGTAACAAATGCCACATGTTGATCCCTTTAACAGAGAGATTTATTCTCTGACAGTTAGGAGACTAGAAGTTCAAATTTAGGGCATCTGCTCTAGGGGAAATCTTTCTTCTGGTTCAGGGGAAAAGTCCTTGTCATCAGTCTTCCCTGGTCTAGGGGCTCCTTGTCACAGGAACCTTAGATTCAGTCCTCCTGGCACTTTCTTGGTTGTACGAGGTCCTCATGTCTCTCTGCTTGCTTCTGTTTTTTTATACTTCAAAAGAGATAGACTCGAGATAGTGTGTAATTTGGAAAATCAAGTCCTGCCTTGCTAACTTAAGTATCTCCAATACTGCCTCACTAACACCATACCCACCCAAACCCACTGCTGTTGAGTTGATTCTGACTCACAGTGACTCTACAGGACAGGGTTGAACTGCTGCATAGAGTTTCCAAGGAGCATCCGGTGGATTTGAACAGCTGACCTTTTGGTTAGCAGCTGTAGCACTCAACCACTATACGACCAGGGTAAGATTTCTAACACTAGGAAAATCCCAATAGGTAACAGAATAGTGGACAATGCCACAATCCTGAGAATCATGGCGTAGCCAGATTGACACGCTTTTTGGGGAGACACAATTCGATCCACAACAAGGAGCCTGTCAGTGCCCACCCCCGGTTCAAAGGACATGTTCTGCTCCTTGTTTGGTCGTATGAGGTTCCTCCTTCTCTCTGCTCCCTTGTCTCTGTTACAGCTCAGAAGAGATTCACTCAAGATACAACCGAATCCCATAGATTGTGTCCTGCCTCATTAACCTAATTGCCTTTAATACTGTCTCATTATCATCATAGAGGTAATGATGTATAACACTTAGGTGATTACATAGGATCACAAAATGAAGACCAACCACTCAATCCTGGGAATCACTGCCTAGCCAAGTCAATGCCCATTTTTGGGGAAGAGAATTCAGTCCATAAAAGGAGCATATCTGGTGAGAGGAGGGAACCCACGGTTAGGCCTTTGAGTCCCTCTAAGGCTGAACGTTGTCAAGGTCTTAGAATATATGGCTGTACCCTCACTGACCTTTAGTCAACGTGATCCTGACCTTCAGGAATAGCCAGTCACATTTCTGGCATTGTAGGGACTCCTGAGCACCTAACAGCGCGCAGACTGTGGTCGGGGCTGACTACCCCCACACCCAGTGGAAGTGGGGTGTTGAGCCTTCATAGCTAAGCTCTGGAGGAGGACTGAAGATGTGGCCCAAGACAGAGACCTGAGACAGTGCTGGTCGTCTGTACTTGTCAGCTACCTGCTTTTTGCAAGGTTCATGTTCTATGACATTCTAGGAATTACTCTGGTAAAACAGGATATAAATGTACATGTCTGCTGAATGATGTGCTAAAGCTAGCTGACTGTTTTAGGAGCTCTGAAGAGTGGTCACCAACAAAGATGCCAGCAGGAAGTCTGCCTGCTTGTGCCCCAGGACAATTGTGGACTCATTATCGTTGTGAAGTAGACCAGGGACAAACAACAGATTTGTTGGCGTCCTGAGAATAAAGCTGTCACAGTTGTCAAGCTCATGAACCAGGTCCAGGTTTTACCAAATCACAATGCCAATTGACAAATGGTGGACTTGTTAAAAACATAGCCACAAGGTTCCTAAGTGACAAATTTAGTCATGTGGTTTCCAAGCGAGCATGAATCTGAGCTCAGGGGTTGAGATGCTGTAAGCGTTTGTTGCCAACATCTCAATTCAAAATCCCACTGCTTCTCTAGCGGAACATTAGCTCTCTCTTTCTACTGAAAATTTTCCAGGTACTATTTTTTTTTAATTGCACTTTAGATGAAGGTTTACAGAGCCAAACATTTTCTCATCGGACAGCCACTACGCATGTTGTTTTTTGCCGTTAGTTGCCACTCGGCAAGTCACCGACACGCTCCCCTTCTAAAGCTCGGGTTCCCCGTTCCATCCATCCAGCTTTCCTGTCCCCTCCTGCCCTTTTGTCCTTGCTCCTGGGCTGCTGTGTTCATTTAGTCTCCTTGTGTTTTATGTGCCTGTCTGATCTTTGACTGAAGGGTGAACCTCAGTGTGACCTCACTACTGAGTCACCAGGTTTCCAGAATCCACATTCTAGGGGGTTTTCCAGTCTCTATCAGACCAGAAAGTCTGGTCTTTTTTTTTTTTTCAGCTCTGTCAAGGACCTCAGTTGTGATCCCTTCAGAGCGGTTGTTGGTGGTGGGCAGGCACCAGCCACTTGTGTTGGATAGGGCTTATATTTGGATAGGCACGCTCAATGCGAACCTGTGACTCACATTGTTCTCTGCTTCGGGGACAGGGAACCCACCATGTAGACGAAAGACATGAAGATATTCTGTTAAGTTAATGTCTAGTCTTGCAGTTTGTTGGCAATTGCTTTTCAGCTTGCATATTTGTGCTCTGACGTACCACTGTGTTCATATTTTGATTTCAGATGAAGTTTCTCTATCCTTATTTCAAAATAATGAAGTCTCGTGTGGTTGCTGTGTGCTGTTGAGTCAATTCTGACTCAGAGTGACCTATAGGACAAAGTAGAACTAACTGCCTTGAGTTTCCTAGGCTATACTCCTTACAAGAACAGATTGCTAGATCATTTCTCTTGAGGTGGCTGCTAACGAGAAGGTTGGCAAACACACCAGGTTCTCCTTGGCAATGCTATGGGGCTGTAGTGTTGTACTGTGTAGTACAGTGTAGTACTTTGTAGTAGTGTTGTGTTACAGTGTGGTACTCTCTAGTACTCTTACTATAGTGTTGCTATGAGTTGAAATTAACTTGATGGCTGTGGTTTTTAACGACTAATGACACTGAGTATCTTTTTCATGAGTGTATTGACCATTTGTATACCTCATTTGTTGTAACGTCTAGTCAGGTCTTTGGACATTGAATACTGACAGTCATCACACACAAAGAATAGTCACTGCTGTTATATACTATGCAATACACGAGACCAACAGAGCAGTGGCTCTGTAACTGAAGAAGACTCTATTTGGTCTTTAAGAGCAGGTTAGAATAGGCTGCATATTAATAGTCTATTACTCTTCCCATTAGAGATGACTAGCACCTCTATGAACACGTGTTTTTAATTATTATATCCCTTCATGACCTTAAAAGGGAGTGTTTTAGTCATCTGATGCTGCTCTAACAGAAATACCATATGTGGGTGGCTTTAGAAAAAAAAAGTTTGTTCTTACACAGTCTGGTAGGCTGCGAGTCTGAATTCAGGATGTCTTCTCAATGGGAAGGCTTTCCCTCTTTGTTGGCTCTGGAGAGAGTCCTTGTGTAACACCAGTCTTTGGTCAGGGAGCGTTTTGGCACAGGGACCTCAGGGCTGAAGGACACGCTCTAATCCCAGTACTTCTTTCTTGATAGTATGAGGTTTGCAACTCTCTGCTTGCTCCCCTTTCTTTTTCTCTCTTGTAGGACAAAAGAATCAAAGGTAGTGCAGGCTACACTCCAGGGAAACTCCCTTTATAGGGGAGCAAGAAGATGATCTTAAGAAGGGATTTATAGTCCCACCCTAATCCTCCTTAACGTACAGCATAGGAAAATTACAAAATGGAGGGCAGTCACACAACACTGGTAATCACAACCCAGCCAAATTTCTATACATATTTTTGGGTGACCCAATTTGATCCATGACAGGGAATAATGTAATAAAGATATCTAATACACCATAGACTGGCACCGAAGACTTTCAGTGGATTTACTTTGATTTGCTTTAGCATAAAGTTTTATTATATTATTTCTAATCTCAGAATTTCCATTCTTCCAAAAGAAAAAGAGAGGAGAAGAAGAGAGAGTGCTATTTTCAGAATTTGGAGCCAGGGTAATATTTATACTCACATTTCACCTTTGCTGTGGAATTGTAACATGTATGTGCTGTTGCAGATAAATCTTCTAGAAAGAACACAGCTGAAAAAATTGCAACTAGATGTGCACCAAATGTTTTTCTAACTGGCAGTTAAACTGGATTATATAAATCAAAATGTAATGATAGTTTTTAAATCTCCATTTTCTCTGGGTCCATTTCGCTTTATGATTCTATCCTCTGGTGTCGTTGGTGGCACACAGATTTCCTTATCTTTTCTTGGCATTCTTCCCACTTTGTACCTGCTCTGATCTTTAAACTGAACTTGAAGCACAGAGTCGTCCTGCTCATCTCCTCCTCCTTTTTTTTTTTTTTTGTTTTAGTTCCTTCAATTAAACCCCTTCTATATTCTTTCTAGAATGCTTTCTACACAAACAGCTTTTATCTCAGGTACTAAGAACACTTTTAACCATCAAAAAGGGTTTCTTTGCTTTAGAATATGATCCAAAAAAGTACAGTTGAATGAACTCACTAGACTCAAAAGACTGTGATTAAAAATGTTAGCATAAACCTTAATCTGTATCAGTCTAGGATAATTAGCAGTAAAGTAGAGATGGTTGAAAAAATTGAGATTTCTTCAAAAATGTAGAATGGGAATAAAGTTTGTGGTGAAGACATGTAATCTTCTTTGGTTAATTGGTCATTTTCCTGCTGGCCTATCTTGTCTTGGTGTTTAGGAATACCAGAGACATAAATGTCACCCTGCCAGAGAGATGCTGTAGAGATGCTTCTGTGGAAATACATGCACTTGTTTAGAATTTTAATTCAGTTTCTGGTGTGTTTGTTGTTTCTGTACATGTGTTCAACTGCATCTCATTTTCCGTCTTACAGTCTCTAGAGTGCATATCTACCTAAAACATCACATATATTTTTCTGGGAAAGAATGCATATTTAAATGAGTACTTTGATGATTCTGGAAACTTTCTGTGTTTCACTGTATACACATAAATATCTACATACAAGCATGTGTGTATATGTATACATATATATACAGACATTTATAAACTGTATTTATTATGAAAATAAAACTTGCTCATTAAAAATGCAAAATACAAAAGTCCTGTCCCCCCAAACCCTGAGCTTTCTTTGTTAGTCAGTGGGTGTTTCTTCTTTGTCCACTGCAATGGTTCTTCAGTTTTACAAGTATCAAGATCTCCTAGAAGGCTTATTACAATGATTGCTGGGCCACAGCCTATGATTTCCCAATCAGCAGGTCTTAGGTGAGGACTTCTAGATTTATCTTACTTTACATATTTAATTGAATCTTCATAATTACCAGGAACTGTTTGACATTTTAACACATATTTTTAAAATCAAATTTATCGCAAGTTCCCTGGTGTGGCTGATACCGCTGGTGAGGGATCACCACTTAGAACCTGCTGGTCAGCAGAATGCTACATGCTAAAAACATGTCTTTTTCTGGTTTCTTTCCACAACCTCTTTCTCAGTGGAGGCATGTAGTTAATTTCATGGTTAAGAATGTGACTTCTAGAAATCCTGGTTTTGTGAATAATAAAAATAATTGGTATTATTATTATTCATTAAACTATAAACTTCATTTAAATATTACATGCATGTGGTTAAAAAACTCATAGCATGCAGAGGGACTTATAATAAAAATAGCATCTTAATTATGCTTCTCAGAGGGAACCATTTTTACCCATGTTCTCTGGGATTTACCTTCATATTGCTGAATAAATCCACTGCTGTTGAGTCCATTCTGTCTCATAGAGACCCTGTAGGTCGGAGGAAAACTGCCCCATAGGATTTCCAGAGAGGACCTGGTGGATTTGAACTGCTGACCTTTTGGTTGGCAGACTAAATAGTACTCTTAAATGGCTGTTTTCTTGATTGATCAGCTTTGTATGTATACTTGTTTTGTAAGAGGAGGACTTGAGTTGCAGAGTCAACCTTCTCTACCCCAGTATGACTGTATTTCTGTTTTTGTTTATTGATTATTTGGGGTCTTTAATATTTTACCTTTATATTTCTTGGTCCATCCAATATTGACAGTCTCTCGATTCCGTGGCTTGTGGTCTGGAGGGTACAGACAACATTATCCTCTCAGCTCTGCTCAGTTACTCTCCAACTGTCGTTTTCTGTATTTTCACAGTGTCAGTGTAAGCATTCATTCTATTCTGTAACCATAATTAAGTCTTTTCTTTGTCAAGATATTGATAAGAACTTGAAAGTGAATTTGCTTACTTGATAAGAGTATGTAGTTATTGTTCACTAGAGGGCCATGGGGTGTACGATGATTGCATTTTATTTCTTTTATATGGAGTTCTTATTGCCTTGATTTTTTGTTTGACTAGTTGCTCTTATCATAGCCTCATTTTAAATAACTCTTCAAAATACCATTTACAGGCATGCTCATTTTATTGTGCTTCACCTTATTTTTGTTTGCAGATTCTGCATTTTTTTTACAGATTGAAGATTTATGGTGACCCTATGTTAGGCAAGTTGAACAGCACCAGTTTTCCAACAGCATGTGCTCACATTGTGCCTCTGGGTCACATTTTGGTAATTCTTATAACATTTCAAACCTGTTTACTGTTATTATACTTGTCATGGTGACCTACAGTCAATGACCTTTGATGTTACTGTTGTAATTATTTTGGAATGGATGAATGTTGTGTGTGTTCTGACTGGTCCAAGGCCTGGTCATCTCTCCTTTCTGTCTTGCTCTTTGGGCCCTCTATTCCTGATGAGACATAATAATTTGGAAATTAGGCAGTTTAATCACCCTGCAGTGGCATCTAAGTGTCCAAGTGAGATGAAGGGTTGCAGGTCTCTCGCTTTAAATCAGAAGTTAGAAATGATTAATTTCATGAGAAAGATGTGTCTGAAGCTGAGACAGGCCGAAAGGGAGGGCTCTTGCACCAGTTAGCCAAGCTGTGACTGCAAAGGAAGAATTCTTGAAGGAAATTAAAAGTGCTACTGCAGTGAAAGCACAAATGATAAGACAGTGTAAACAGCCTTCTTGCAGATATGGGAAAGTTTTATTGGTCTGGATAGATGATCAAACCAGCCATAGTATTCTCTTAAGCCAAAGGCAAATCCAGAGGAAAGGCCTAACTTGCTTTAATTCTACAAAGGCTGAGAGAGGTGAGACAGCTACAAAAGGAAAGTTTTCATGAGGTTTAAGGAAAGAAGCCATCTCCATCACGTAAAGGTGCAAGGTGAAGAGGAAAGTGCTGATGTAGCAGCTGCAGGGAGTTCCCCAGAGGATCTAGCTAAGGAACTGATGAGGATGCCCACACTAAACAACAGATTTTTCAGTGTAGATGAAACAGGCTTATACTGAAAGAAGATGCCATCTAGGAGTCTGATCACTAGAGGACATTCAATGCGTGGCTTTAAAGCTTCGGAGGACAGGCTGACTCTTTTGTTAGGGGCTAATTTGACTGGTGACTTTAAGCAGAAGCCAATGCCCATCTACATTCTAAAAATCCTAGGGACCTGAAGAGTTATGCTAAATCTATTCTGCCTGTGCTGTATAAATGGAATGATAAAATCTGGATGACAGAGCATTTGTTCACAACATGGTTTACTGAATACTTTAAGCCTACTGTTGAGACCTACTGCTGGGAGGTGAGAGGGTGAAAATTCCTTTCAAAACACTACTGCTCGTTGACTATGTATCTGATCACCCAAGAGCTCTGATGGAATACCAGGAGATTAATGTTGTTTTCATGCTTGCTAACTAAGTACCATTCTGTAGCCCATAGATCAAGTAGGAATTTCAATTTGGAAGTCTTATTATTTAAGTAGTACATTTTGTAAAGCTATAGCTAAGATAGGTAGTGATTTTTTTGATAGATTTAGGCAAAATCAATTGAAAACCTTCCAGAAAGGATTTACCATTGTGGATGCCATTAAGAACATTCTTGATTCATGGGAGGAGGTCAAAATATCAGCATTAGCAGGGAGTTTGGAAGAAATCGACTCTAACCCTCATGGATGACTCTGAGAAGTTCAAGACATCACTGAAGGAAGGAACTACAGAGGTGGAAATAGTGAGATAGTTGAAATTAGAAGTGGAGCCTGAAGGTGTGATTGAATCGCTGTAATCTCGTGACAAAATCTAATAGGCAAGGGGTTACTTTTTAATGATGCACAAAGAAAGTATTTTCTTGAGATAGAGTCCCTACTCCCAATGAAGATGCTGTGAACATCTTTGAAATGACAAGAAAAGATTTAGAATATGACACAAATTTAGTTCATAAGGCACTGTCGAGGGTTTGAGAGGATTGACTTCCATTGTGAAAGAAGTTCAACTGTGGTACAATGTTAGCAAACATCACTGCATGTCACGGAGAAATCCTGTGTGGAAAGAATAGTCAGTTGAGGTGCAAACTTCATTATTGTCTTGTTTCAAGAAATTGCTACAGCTGCCCCCAACCTTCAACACACACCACCCTGATCAGTGAATGCAGAGGCAAAACCCTCCACCAGCAAAAAGATTACAACTCTTTGAAGACTCAGATGATAGTTAGCATTTTTTATAAAGCAATAAAATGTTTAAATTAAGGTATGTGCGTTGCTTTTTTTAGATGTGATACTGTTGCATACTTAATAGACCACACAACATAAACATCCTTTGTATAATGTACAGGGAAACCAGAAAACTAGTGTGACTCACTTTATTGTGATGTTCATTTTATGGCAGTTGTCTAGAACTGAACCCACAATATCCCCAGGTATGCTATGACTTTCTTTTACTCAAAGATGTTCTTTTTTTACTCTGATCTTGATTGATTGTGCTCTAGGTCTGCTACACAGTTGGCATCTTGGGATGACTTTCATCCACCGCTCCTTGGTTGGATCCTCTCTTTCTTACATCCCCATTTTCCTCTTTCTTGGCTTAGTCTTTCCTTTTGCTGAATTATATTCTTCATTAATTTCCTAAAAAGCAAATAAATATTGAGTGCCTAGCGTAGTTGAAAATGCTGTTGTTTTCCCTTTACAATTAAGTGGTTAACTCACATGAAATTATCTGTTGAGAATGATTTGCCACCATAAACTTTAAAGTGGTGCTCCATTGTTATCTAGCATCCAGTGTTAGTGATGAGAAATTTCAGTCCCTTTCCTAAAGCAGATTTCAGTGGAAGCTGTAACAACATCTCTGTATTCTTGGTGTTCTGGAAATTATCTGATTGTTTTTTTCTTTCTGTTCTCTATTATCTCTGTTTGGAATCTGTTAGTTGACATGACACAAACTGAATTAATTGACTGACTTGACTTAATAACTACACTTAACTCTTTTTGTACTCTTCTGCGAGATAGCGTTTACCTTGTTCCTGTCTTTCTACTGAAATTGTTATCAACCATGTTTTTAGTTCCTAAGAACTTCCCAATTCTCTGGTTTTTCCCTTTTCAAGTCAAATTGTTGTTATTTTTGGGTGGAATATATTTTTTTAGAGGTCTCTTGATATATGAATTAGAATTTTTTTTAAGAAGTTCTCTTTATATCATTGTCTCTTTTTCTTTTTTACCCTCTAGGATTAATTTGGAAACCCTAGTGGCATAGTACTTAAGTGCAACATCTGCTAACCAAAGCATCAGCAGTTCAAATCTGCCAGGTGCTCCTTGGAAACTATGGAGCAGTTCTGCTGTTTCCTATTGGGTTGCTATGAGTTGGAATTGACTTGATGGCAGTGGCTTTGGTTTTATTTGGATTGGGATCAATATATGACTTTTTAATCTTTGTCTTTGTGTTTGGAGCTTTCCTCAAACTTGTGATCATGCTTGGTTGGTCATTTATGTAGGGGAACGAGGCAGTAAAAATCTCTGAGAGCTCAGAATGAATGGATTAACTTTTTGATGAAATATTTTATTGTACTTTAAGTGGAAGTTTACACTCCAATTTAATTTGCAATGTAAAACCTCACACCCATACAGCTGTGCAACTTTAGCTGCTTTCCCGACCCTGTGACAAGACGTTCTTCCTTTCCACCTGTTACTTCTGTTGTCCATTCAACCAACTCTTGTCTGCCTCTGCCCTCTCCTCTTGCCTCTGGATGAGCAGTACTCAGAGTGCCTCATACATGTATTTAAGCCCCAAAGTGCACTCTTTGCCAGCATCCTTCCATTTCTTGTAGTCCAGTCCAATCTTTGTCTGAAGGGTTGGCTGTGGTACTGGTTTCAGCTCTGGGCAGAGAGTTTAGGGGCCATGTCTTTAGGGGACCTTCAAGTGAAGTCCTTTAATAGAGTTCTAGTTCTGCACACCTGTTTTGCTCCCACTACTTCAGGGACTTTACACTGTGCACCCTGTCAGGGCAGTCATTGGTGGTGGCCAGGCACCTTCTAGTTCTTCTAGTTTTAGGATGATGAAATCTCTGAATTATATAACCACTTCTGTCTCCTGGGCTCATTTTTCCTCATGTCTTTGTTGTCCTTTGTTCTTCTGTGCCCCAGGTGGATTGGGACCAATTGATGTACTTAGGTGGCACCTTGCTAGCTTTCAAGACCCCAGATGTCACTCACCAAAGTGAGATGCAGAAATTTTCTTAAAAAAACTTAGTTATGCCAGTTGACCGAGATGTCTCCTGATGCCATGGTCCTCAGACTCCTGTTCCTGCTACTCTGTCCTTCAAAATGTTGGGTTGTATATAGGAAACCTCTTAGCTTTTGGTATAGTTTAGCTATACTGACCTTGCTTCTACCGTGTGCTGTTGCTCCCTTCACCTAACCCAGTTCCTGTCTACTAGATAGTCTATGAATACCTGTTTCCCTTCCTTCCCACACTTGTGATCAATAAAGATTATTTTCTTCTGTGTTTAAACCTTGTCTTTAGTCCTTATAGTAGTGATCTTGTACAGTATTTGTCCTTTTGCAATTGACTAATTTCATACAGCATAATGTCTTCTAGATGACTCTGTGTTATCATGTGTTTCCCAAGATTGTGGTGGTTCTTTATCATTGCATAGTACTCCATTGTGTGACTATATCGTGGTTTGTTTATTCATTCATCTGTTGCTGGGCACCTCGGTTGGTTCCATCTTTTTGCTATTGTGGCCAGAGCTGCTATAAACATTGATGTACATGTGTTTATTCATGTGACAGCCCTTATTTCTCTCAGATATTTTCCAGGAAATGAGATTGCTGGATCATACAGTATTGCTATTTCTAGCTTTTTAAGGAAGCACCAAATCGATTTTCAAAGTGGTTGTATCATTTTACATTCCCACTAGCAGTGTAAAAGAGTTCCAGACTCTCCACAAACTCTCCAAGATTTTTTATTTTGTGATTTTTTTGGATTAATACCTGCCTTCTTGGAGTGGGTTGGTATCTCCCTGTAGTTTTGATTTGGGTTTCTCTAATGGCTAATGATCAATGGTCATGAGCATTTCCTCACTTACCTGTTAAGCTCTTGAATGTCTTCTTTGGTGAAGTGCCTGTTGATATCCTTTGCCCTGAGTGGATTAATTTTGATAAATCTAAAATGCCAAACAGCAAATTCTTTTTCTTAATGCCACCTCTATCAGTTGACATTGAGTTGATTTTGACTCATGTTGACTCCATGTGTTTTAGAGTAGAATTGTGTTCCACAAAGTTTCTAATGGCAGATTTTTTTAGCAATAGATTACCCAGCCTTTCTTCCTCGGTACCCCTGAGTGGCTCAAACCTCTAACCTCTCAGTTAGCAGCTGAGCTTGCTAACCATTTTTACTATCCTTTTAATGCTATGTTCTCTGTAAAGGGTGCCTTGGATTCCCTAAAGTGTGCCTGATTTTTTTAGGGAAGATCATCTTTTTTGTTTTTGTCTTGTTTTACAAAAACTGGATGTCAGGTATTTCGCACATAGAAGTTAAGGAAGGAGAGATGTGGAACCAACTTTGTGAGGTTGTTTTTATTCGTCTGTCTCTCTCTGATTTCCCTTGTTTCCTGGAACTTCTTGAGTGTTGAATTTTTCCAGCTCAATACCTGTCCCAACTGCATTCCCCATGGCACATCTTTTAGGATGTAGTCTTCTATGTGCCCTTTGATAGTCATTTCTTATGCACCTATATACATGTGCCATCTTTTGTCTGCAACAACGTCTCTCTTTTTTTAAATTATTGTAGTTTTTCTTATTCCATCACTTACTGTGTCTCAGAAATGGAGACAACCAAAGCACATTCTCAATCTTGCTGTCCCAAAATATGAAATCTGATGTATAGGAGTTTATATTCATGGCAAGTTGTATCTCATTTTGATGAAAACACAAATTAGAAAAAAACAATGATTTAGCCAAATCTTAAAAGTTTTGGTCCAGAATTAGTATGTAGTCTAAGTTGTTAGCCAAGGAATCTCTGACAAAATCCTTATTTAGTTCCTGTTGACTATCAGAGATTTATTTGTTTGGGCTTAAAGTACTGAAATGTGTTGTCACAATTCCACAAGCTAGAAGTTGAAATTTAGGGCCTCAGCAGGGCCACACTCTCTCTGTCCACTTCAGGAGAAGATCCTTGCTTATCTCTTCCAGCTTCTGGTGGCCTCAGGAGTTTCTTGCTCTTCTCTGCTTTCTGGCTGCATCCTCACATCATTGTCTTCCTCTGTGTTTCTCTGGGTCTCTACTCCTTTTTTATAAGGAACCACTCATATTGAATTAGAAACGGCCTGCTCTAGTATGACCTCATGTTAACTGATGATCTCCTTAAAGACCCTGATTCCAAACATGTTCATAGGCACAATAGTTAGGACTTCAGTAAATCTTTTGGGAGGACACTGTTCAGTCTATTAGAAAGCCTGGTGGCTTAGTGGTTAAGAACTACAGCTGCTAACCAGAAAAGTTCAGCAGTTCAAATCTACCAGGTGCTCCTTAGAAACTCTATGGGGCAATGCTGCTGTGTCCCCTAGAGTTGCTATGAGTTGGAATTGGCTTGATAGCAGTGGGTTTGGGTTTGGTGTTGGGTGGTTCAGTCTGTAACAGCAGGGCCCTTACACTCAATGGCAGATTTTTATGTGGGATGTACTGTAGATCAACATTTCCCAATAGCACTTTCTGTGGTACTTGAAATGCTCTATGTCTTTGCTGTCCAATATGCTATCCAGTAGCTGCATGTGGCTATTGAGCACTTGAAATGTTGCTGGTGCTTCTGAGGATTGAATTTTAATTATTTTCTCAGTTTTAATGAGTTTAAACAGCCACACATGACTGGTGCTACCATGCTGGACAGGCATTTGAGGCCATTGGATTATCCTTTGTCACTAGGATTTATCCAAGGTGGATTCATTTTTATAACACATAAGAATTTAAAATTTTCTTAATATATTTATCTATGTTTCTTTGAGCCCATCAGAATATTAGTTCCATAAAGAGAAGACATAATCTGTCTTGGCCACTCTTGTATCTTCAGTGCCTATAACAGTGCCAGGCACATAGTAGGCACCAAAAGGTTTTCTTAACTGACTTCTAAGAGAACTGAGAAAATAAATAAGATGCTTAGTGTTTATATAGATAGGAGATTTATCAGACCATGGGTAGGTGGATATTAAAGAGACTGGTATTGAGTTGCAAAGAGTAGACATATCTCTTTCTACTTCAAAGTGTCATTTAACAAGTGCTTTTATATTGATCACAGAAACACTGCACCTTTCATGTGACGCTTTTATCCTGCCTGAATGGCGTGTTTGGTCTTTTCTTTGCCCTTCTTTTTACTTAGCTCAGTTCTCCACATTCTTAAAGATTTAGCTGAGATGACACTGTACTCCAGAATGTATTCTGTTTTCCCCACTCTCCATCCCACCCAAGCCCCTTCCTGCCCTGGGCCTGAATTAGATGCATCTACTCTCTGCTGTATTGATGTATTGATGTCTGCTTCTAGATCCTGTGAGCTTCCTGTGAGCTTCTGGAAGGCAGTGCCTGTGGCTTACTTACCCTTACTGTTTTTTTGGGGAGTTTCAGGGTCGATTCTGACCCATAGCAACCCTGTGTGACCAAGAACGGCTCCATAGAATTGACGGCACTTGGCTAATCTCTAAGGAAGCAGACCACCAGGTCTGGCTTCTGTTGTGTGGGCTTGAACCACTAACCTTTCATTAACAGCTGAGTGTTTAACCATTATGTCTTTTACTGATCTCCAGTACCTGCATAATTGTTGAGAAATTTACACATGTGACTGGGTTGCTTATTCATATTAATTGCTAAACTGGTCTGTTGTGTATAGTGCTAATAAATATATATATATTATTATGATTGAATGAAAATGTACATTCCCATATAAATTCACATGCTCATCTATATGCAGCTCCCACTGCTCTCCCTGCCTGGTGACAGCACACCACTCCTCTCTGCTCCGTACATGTCCTATCCTCCCAACAGTCTCCTATCCCCTCCTCTCCATCCACTCCCCTTCCTCCAGCAAGAGGTCAGCACGATGACATCCTATAGATGCACAGAACCATAAAATTCCCACAGGATAAGGTCATTCTGCATTGCCAAGTCCAATCCATTGCTGTTTCAAAAGTTGACCTTCATTATAGGAAGTAAATATTTAATATCTCAGAGTATTTGTGGTTGGAGTTGCTGTATTATTTTAAATGTAGTTATTAGAGGTTGAGAAAAAGGATCTATTTTTTTTTTGAGTATTTAGTATGTATTTGATGCAATGTGGGTGAATGCCAAGAATTATTAATCTTCATTCCTTCTTTTACCAAAAATTACTGCACTTTTGGTAAGATAGCACTATTTCATCTGTGTCTTTCTCTCTTTCAGAGAGAAGAATTGAATGCTAAAATGCATTTTGCATCTTGGGAAAAGGCTGTGCTCGATAACTGGGGAGGTCACATGAAAGGCCACTGCAGTTCAGAGGGAAACACTGTTCCAGAGCGTTTGTCTGGATGGATGCGATCTTCTTAAGTGAGGCCTGTGTGTCTGTGAAGCGCATTTCCGCAAAGCAAGCAAACACTGATAAACTGTTCTCTTAGTAAGAGCACAAAAGAGGCAACCAGCCCAGTGTTTTCTTTCAAATGAGACATGCAGAGCGACATGGATCCAATAACAAAACAACCCAGGATGCTTTATGTCTTTGGAGGAGAGAGGAGGGAAGAAGCTAGGTACTGTTGTAATAAAAGCTGTAAGAGGATTAAATATCACGGCCCCAGGAAATGTTTCTAAACCATGCTCTCCTGGAGCTGGTGAGGCGCTGTGAGGAAACAACTCAGAGCCATTTAGACAAAACTCAGGGGGAGACACCGTAGACCGGCAATGCTTGTAGACCTGAGTGAGGTGGCTGCGGACCACATTCCACACAGGAGCTCCGGGTGCGTTAGGTCCTCTGATTTCCTTTACTGGAGGTAGCCAGCTGCGACTGCATATGTGCCCTGCTCCCAAGGCCAACAACTTTCAGGTGTTTTCACCATTGTGTTCCAAAGAAGGAGTGGGTCAGGCCCGTGATGCTTTTGGACACCTGGTGAAAACACCCTGGACTATAATACAATCATACAGGATTCTATACTTCGGACACCTTGTGAAACATCCTGGACTGTGGTACAATGGCACAGGATTGTAAACTGAGGCTCTAGAAGCCCTGGTGGTGCAAGGGTTAGGTGTCTGGCCGTAACCCAGAAGTCAGCAGTTGGAACTCTACAATACTGTGAAAAAAAGACCTGGCTGTGTGCTACTGGAAAGACCGTTGTTGTTGTTGTTAGGTGCTGTCCAGTCAGCCGAACTCACAGCGACCCTCTACACAGCAGCAGGAACCACTGCCTGGTCTTGGACCATGTCCACAGTCCTTTTTATGCTTAAGCCCATTGTTACGGCCACTGTGTCAGTCCATCTCGTTGAGAGTCTTCCTCTTTTTTGCTGACCCTCCACTCTACTGAGCATGATGTCCCTCTCCAGGGACTGATCCCTCCTGACAACATGTCCAAAGTGTGTCAGATGTTGTGTCGCCAGCTGCGCTTCCGAGGACCAGAAAGATTGCAGTCTAGGAAATCCAATAGGGCAGTTCTGTACTCCCAGATGGTTACCTTGAGTTGAAGTTGACTCTGTGTGACACCTAACAGCAACAATAGTCAATGCTAGTGAGGCTCAGATGAGTTCTAGAAGGATATAGTAGAGTACCCCCAGGATGGTATAAGCCGTTAATGTGCTAGGTGCTCACTGAAAGGTTGGAGGTTTGAGTCCACCCAGAGGCACTTCAGAAGGGAGGTCTGGAGATCTGCTTCTGTAGCATCAACCATTGAAAACCTGTGGTCCACAGCTCTTCTCTGACACTCGTCGGGTCACCTTGAGGTGATATCAACTAGATGACAACTGCTTTGGTTCTGGAGAACTGGAACATTTCCACAAGATATCTAGTGGCAGATATAGAACTTTTCTTTGTAACTGGGCAATTTGCATTTACATTACCTAAAACCTTGCTTCTGAATTTTGTGGGGTTGCAATGAGAGAGAAGGAGGATTTCAGTAATGCAAATGGTTAAGTGCTGGGCTAGTAACTGAAAGCTTGGCAGTTTGTACCCACCTAGAAGCACCTCAGATGAAAGGGCTGGTGATCTATGTCTGAAGGGTTATGGCCATGAAGATGTTATGGAGCACAGCTCTACTCTGAAATATATGAGTTTGCCTTGAGTCCCAATTATCTTGATGACAGCTGGTTCAGCTGGTTTATAGTCAAAGAAAAGTGAAAACACGGGCAATGGCCTTATTTCTTGATCAGTGATCAGGCTTATTTAATTGATATTAAATGTTCTATCACTTTGAATTTCAGAAACACAGTATCTACTCAACTGATACATTTAATAATTTTATTAAGTGACTGCTAGATAGCAGGTACTAAGCATGCTTGGTTTCATCAAGAAAGAATATACAGACTTAGCTACTACGAAAATCTAAAATAGAGGTCTGACGATTAAGTCCACAAACTTAACTGTTCTAAGTGCTACATGCCTTGTTGTTGAATGTACTACTGTCGCTGTCAGAGTGCTCCCATTGGGAAGCTATGCACTGACGCTGGTGCCTAGTCTACCCTTCAAAGCAATTTTGGAACTCTTTCTGGAATGGCTTTTGCTCATGCTGGCAAGGTGGCCAGTTCATGAACTTAATTGTATAGCTGTCTCTGAGGGAGTTTTTAGGCAGTAAACAATTGTATTGGAACAGCCTTTCTATTCACGTGAATCTGGCCCCCAATGGCTTTTTTTGTTTACCCGAAGATAAAAGAAATATAGAAAGGAAGACGTTTTGATGACATTCAGGACATGAAGTGTAGTACAATGTCAGCTCTGATGGCCACTCCAGAAAGAGTTCCAAAATGCTTTAAAGGGTTGACTAGGTTCTGGCACTGGTGCTTAGCTTCCCAAGGGGAGTCCTTAGAAGGTGACCATGGCAACACTCAGCAGTGAGGTATGTAGCACTTTTTCAGGATGAGTTTGTGAAGTTCACTGGCAGTCCTCGGGTATCTAAAATATGGTGTGATTTTCAGTTTTTGAAAGCATATGTTAAAAGAAAATACAGTTATGGTTTCTTAATTACATACTTCTGAGAAAACTGGAAATGAAGAATGAACACGTAAACTTGGGAAATGAATACCAAAGGGTGACTCTAAGCGCTCCATGCGTTTGTAAAGAAATATTCAAAGTTCGTTGGGGTTCACTTTCTGCCAGTTTACTATTTTGTTTAATCATTCTTGTTTGTTTTGTATGTTTTCATAAAATTTCCTGTAGTTTTTGGTCATTGCTATCAGATAATTTAAAAAAAAAACAAAAAGTACGTTCTACTCTCTCTGTTTCTTAGTTGGTTCTAGTTAATTGCTTAATAGAATTCTTTTAATATGAAAAGAAAGTATTAAAAAAGGAAATATTTTCTGCTCTTATTCTGTTTGTGATCTGATCTAATGTCTACATGTGTATTTCTGTATATGAAAAATAGGTGCTGTAGAAATGAGTTGGTAATGAACTGGCCCATTCTTGAGGGAAGACAGAACTTGAAAAGACTGAGTTGTGCTATTTTAATGTGAATTATTGCTATGAAAATGAATTGAGGGGGAATTACACAGGAATCTGACCTACAGAAAACGTACGTGAGAAAATTCAGAATCCAGTGGGGCAAAAATGATTTTTTATAAAGTCTATTGGTATGGATATTTTTAAAAAGCTAAATTAATTAGTTATGAAGCAAAGCATAAAATAAATGTGAGATTACCATTTAAATCTATAAAATAAATTTAAACTCTATCAACTCTAAAAGTATTATAATGTTGTTAGCTGCTGTTGAACTGTTCTGCAACTCATGGTGACCCCATAGGCCCAAGAGAATGAAACACCGCCTAGTCCTGTGCCAGGTTCAGACCATTGTGAGCTGTAGAATTGTCAGTGGTTCGGTTTTGGAGTTCAGATCACCAGGCCTTTCTTCCTAGTCCATCTTATTCAGGAACCTCCGCTGTAACCTGCTCTGTATCATAGCAATGCATAAGGCCCGTTGACAGTTAGTAGACACATATGAGATGCATTGTCTGGGAATCGAACCTAGGTCTTTATCCTGCAAGGTGACAAGTCTACCTCCGAGCTAGCATTGCCCCTGAAAAGTATTCTATAGGTAAAAAAAAAAAAAAAAAGTTGCTATCAAGTCGATTCTGTAAAATGACAACTTCATGTATTGTAGGGTAGAACTGATCCCATGACTACCCTCTTTAAAAAAAATTTTTTTTAACAAGTGATTTGTTGCTGTTGTTGAGAGTATGCACAGCAGAGCATACACCAGTTCAGCAGTTTCCACATGTGACATTGCTTCTATTCTTCAAGTAGTGCACACATTCTCATCCTCCATCACAGAGTTTTCTCTCTTCCAATAATGTAGACTCACTGCTCCCATCCAGAATTGGATGGTGTTTCATTCTGCTGTAGTCGGGTTGCCGTGAGCTGGAATCAACTCAACAACAACTAAGAACTGCAGCAACCACCAAAGTGGTATGCTGTTATAGTCCTGGTGAAGACATCTAGACAAGAAATCTTTGTACTGTTGAAAATGTTGAAGTAACTTTTAATATTGTCGTTTCAGTTTTCTGAGGCTCTTTGATTGTGAGTAGTGTGCAAGTGTTGAGAAGATGTTACTTTTGATCACCGAGACAAATGTGTGGTGTGGGTAATCACGTAGGTGGCCAAATGTAATTACTCCTATTTTGGCAGCATTTTACTATAAAAAGCAGTTAAGTAAATCACTACTTACAGTTCTCATTGACTCTTTCGGGAGAAAAAGACAAGTGTTTCTATTGCTATTGATGTTTTTCCTTTTTGGATAAAATATTTCCTGGACTACCAAGTACTCTCAGATATAAATTCTGAGAAGACCTTGTTAGTTCATTTAAAGATCAATCCATTTTTCACATTTAAAGAGAATCTATACATTTAGCAATAGATTTACTGTAAAATTAATAAACCTAAACAACTAATCTTCATGTATTTTTGTTTAAAAACTAAGAGATGTTTATCTTTTTTTTTTTTTTTTTCATTCTAGTTCTCATGGTGTTGTAGTCAGCTAGGGCTGCTCTAACAGAAATACCATAGAGTGGATGGCTTTTGTTTATTTGCTAAAAACTCCTGCTCAGACAACTAGATGGTTAAGTTTGAGAATTTATCACCATGCCACCGTGCACAATGGCCATACCAGAAGGAGTTCCAGAATTGCTTTGGAGAGTATATTAGGTACCAGCATTAGGGCATAGCTTCCCAAGGGGAGTACTTTGAAGGTGCTGTAGTGATATTCAGCAATGAGACATGTAGCACTTAGAACAATTAAGTCCATGGGCCTACTTGTCAGACCCATATTCCCTTTCTGCTGCAAGTCTGACTTCCTCTTCTGCTGTTAGCTAGGGAAAATGTTAGCTTTAGCTTTTAATAGTTCATGAGATCACATTGGACTCACTCAGATAATTTGGGATAATCTTTCTATTTTACAGTTAACAGAAGAGTGAACAAGTCTGTCTTAGAGAAAGTACAGCCAAAATTCTCCTTAGCAGTGAAGATGGCAAGAGTTTAGCCAGTTGACAGTGACCTTGTAGGACAAAGTCATAGTACCCTATATGATTTCTAAGCTGTAATATTTATGGAAGCAGACCAACACATTTCTCTTGCAGGGAACAGCTGGTAGGTTCAGATTGCCAGCCTTTCACTTAGCAGCAGCCAAGCACTTAAGCTCTATGTCACCAAGATTCCTTTCTAGGTTGGAAGGCACTCAAAATGCAGTGACCACAACAGTGGCAAACTAATGATGGTGAAGATGGTGTCACATGTGGCTACTATGAGTCAGAGCAGACTCAATGACAACTAAAAACAACGCTATGTTTATTTAAATAATTTAATTCCTTACTTGTTTTTAACTACTTGGTTTGAATGGAGAATCATCATCTCTTGCTACTCATTTTTCTGTATTTCTCCTGTATCTCCTGTAGCTTTTGCTTGGTGGATGCTGTGGTCACATTGTTTGAAGCATATCCCCAAACGAAGCTCATTGCTGTTAAGTTGATTCAAAGTTGTAGCAACCCTATAGGACAGAGTAGAGCTGCTCATAGGATTTCTGTATGGATTCAAACTGCCTATCTTTTGGTTAGCAGCTATAGTTCTTAACTACTGTGTGTGACACCAGGATTTCTGTTTGGATTGTAGATATCTTAAATTTTGTATTTTCATTGTGCATTGAGCTGCATGAATTCTAAAGGACCTATTTTTGCCCTTGGAATTTTGTCTGTTGTGTATGTCACTGTGCCTCTTGATGAGATCATGATCTCCCTTTTTGTTTTAGTTTGTTTTCTACTGTAACCTCTCCTTTTTTGATCAGGGTCTTCAGTTCCGTTCAGATTTTTTCTTTAATATATAGTTGTTTTTTGATTTGTGATCAACATAAAAGTTTTTTCTTAAGTTGATATTTAGTTTATTTATACTTACTGATATAATCAGTAAGTTTGGTGTTATGTGCCATCAAGTTGATTCCGACTCATAGTGACCCTGTAGGACAGGGCAGAGCTGTCCTGTAGGGCTTCCGAGGAGCAGATGGTAGATTCAAACCACCGACCTTCTGGTTAGCAGTCAGAGCTCTTACACTTTGCCACCAGGGCTTAGTGTTCCAATACTAATATATACGCTGGCTTAGTAGATACAGAAAGCACTTTGTATAAAATCTCTTTGGCTTTTTTCTGTTTTAGAGGTCCAAGTGTAGGTATGTGTGTCTGTACACTGTATAGTATTTCTGATGTTGTAAGATTTATGTGTCTGTAGTTTAATTCTAGGCATTATTATGTTTTAAATTCCTAACAGAATGTTGGCCACAGAATTTTCTCCTATTAGGCAATTGTTATTTTTTTCTTCTGCTAAGTGTTAGCCATCTGCTGATATGTTTTCCTGATCTTGTCTTTGATTTTATTTTGAGGTGTTGTATTTTTGTATCAATACTCTTCTATTTCCTTTTATTTTTCCCATTTTTGAATGAATTAGGCTTTCCTGGACCACTTATTGACAAGAGTTTCTGTGTGCTGTTGGATAGACTGGAACACAATTTCCTTCTAGTTACTTGTATTTTTCTCTACTTTGGAGAAGGTGACTTGTTTTCAGCCATATTTCATCTGAGGTTTCAAACCAAATGGTGTCTAATGGGGCTCCTTTTGGCAGCCCAGCTCAATCTACTTCTCAGAACTATGGTGGCAGAAAAGGGACATAACTCTTGGCTGTGATTGTATGTCTTGAGCTCCTGGGAAGACGCAGTTTGTCCTCACTGAGCTGGGCTGCCTCTTGGTGTATGGAGATGCCTCTTGTGGTGTCTTCCTCCGTGTCCTGCTATGTGGCTCCCTTTCTGGCTCAGGATGCTTTTGTCACTCTTTGCTTTTTGGAAGCTGTTATACTTCATGTGGTGTTTAGGTTTATAGGAACATCCTAATTTTGCTGAAAATCAATACCCATAAATCCTTGCTGATTTATGGAATGCTGGGTAGGAGAGGGGGAAGCCTCTAGAAGTTTAAAAACTTTGGACATCAATTCTATTGTGGGTATTGTATTTTGCATGTATTCTGTCCCATACTGGGTATATCATTTGTACTGGAGATTAAGTTTTTATATAGCAAGATTTATGAATTTTTTCCCTTATGGTGCCTCTGTTTTATGTCTTGTTTAGGAGAGGTTCCAGCCTCTCCCTAAGACTAGTTCCTTCTTGTACTATCAGAGTTCTGTTTTTCACATTTAGTCCTTTAAATCCTTGAGAATTGAAGTGTATTAGTAGTGTGATGGAGAGATCTAAAGTTATTATTTTTTAATGTGTCATCGATTGTTCTAACACTGCGTGAGCTAACTGAATAGTCTGTCCTTTCCTACTGCTTAGAAATGCCACATTTAAGATTTTCATCTCAATAACTGGAATTATTTCTGAAAATTTTGTTTTATTCAAGTGCTGTATTTATCATTTCTTACACCCATACCCACACTGTTTAATTTCCTTTAGTACTGTATTGTATCAAGTCAGTCTTCCATCCTTTCTGTTTTTCCGAGTATCTTCACTATTCATGTATTTCCCTTTGAACAAATGTCTGATCAGCTTGTCAAGTTCCATATAATTAAAAAAGAGGCTATTTATTGAACTTCCATTGAACATGTAAATTAATTTAAGGAGAATTATCAGCAATTCTGGTATTGAGTCATTTCATGTAGGAGTTGATTTTTTCCTCCATTTATTCAGCTTATCCTTTAGAAAATTTCCAGAATGTTTGTCATCTAGAATTTGTACTTTTCTTTTTTCTTCTATTTATTTATTTATGAAAAGATATACAGCAAAACATAACCAATTCAACAGTTTCTCCATGCACAATTCAGTGACATTGATTACATTCTTTAAGTTGTGCAATCATTCTCTCTATCTTTCCAAATTATTCCATTATCATTAACTTAAATCTATTGCCCCTGAGTTTCTTGTCTAACCTTTCTAGCTGCTATTGTCAGTTTGATTAAAAGATCTCAGTGCTGAAAGCAAACCTTATTGAAGCCACTACATTATGAGTCATCCTGCAGAGAGGTCTGTATGACAAAGGACTAAGGGCAGTCGCCAGCCAGCAACCAGCAAGAAGCTGAGGCCCTTCGTCCAGTACCTTGCAAGGAGCTCAGTCCTGCCAACAGGGACATAAATGTGGAAGCAGATCCTTTCTCAGATGAGCCTTCACATGAGACCCCAGCCTGGCGTATACCTTGGCTGTAGTCCTTTCAGAGGACCTGACTAAGCTATGTCCAGACACCAGACACATTGACACTGTGAGATAACCAATGTGTGTTGTGTTAAGTTGCCAACTTTATGAAATGTTATGCAGCATTAGATAACTAACACAACTTGTGAAAGTGCTCTAGAGAAAAGCTATAGTGAGTTGATGAAATTATAAGTTACGAAGTCCTTTTTAAAAAAAAACGTGGAAACAGTTGTGTTTGTTTCAAGTGTTGGTTTATTTAAGTATAATGGAAATTTCATTATTATTAATAACTATTATTGCATTATTGAATGTATTTTCTTTTTTAAAAATTTTACTTTTAATGTTTACAGAGCAAACTCCTTGCACATTAAGCAATTAATACGCATTGTTCTGTGACATTGGTTGCCAACCCTGTGACATATCAACACTGTTCTCTTCTCAGCCTTGGGTTTCCCATTATCAGCTTTCCTGTAGGACTTACACATTTCTTGATTAATAGGCACTTTATGGCTTGTTTGTTTTTTAATTATGGTTTTTGTGAATGCTACTTTTTGCTCTATTGTTTATTTTATTATTGCAAGTATATAAGAAAGCTACTGACTTTTTTCTTTGTTAACCATTTTCATGGTTTCCACTTTACTCTTGTTTTTCAGATCTGGCTTGTTTCTCTGCTCTCCCTGTCTCTTACCCTTTGAGGGTTCTGTTGAAATTCTTGTTTCTTTCATAAGTATTTTTTTTCTGAAAACTTTTTCTTAATGGTTTCACTGTTCTCTGAAAGAAACTTAAAATCTGTCTACACAATTAAGGTATTTGTATAGCCTGTCTTGTGTCGTAAATGCTGTGTTTCCCTCTCAGAATATATCCTACATGAGAACTATGACCAAGTTTCAGAATTCTTCTTTGCACTCAAAGCATTAAGATTGTTAGCATCAGTAAATACTCGACAACCTTTATTATATCCCTAGAACTATTATCTTAAGATATTAGCTATCATGTTGGTTGGTTCCTCATAAATCTAATAAGCTTTATCAGGAACACACACTTTCCATAAGAATCTGCTTTTTTGTAGTTTGTGCTGAATTGATGGATGGTGAAAATGAACATGATCAGTCCCTAGCTTAGACATTAGTTTTCTGTAAAGGATTTGAATTGTGAGTGAAATTCTGAGAAGGAAACCATCTAGTCACAAATTTTTCTCCAAAAAGAATAAGCAAATGACATGGATCTGAAGTTTCTCAGTTGTGTTTGTGGTTTCGTGGGTCCCAAATTGCAGATACCTTGGGGTATTTGTCATCCTTAAGTACAAGAGTTTTATGAGTCTGAGACCAAGGAGGTCAGGTGTAGAGGGCTGAAGCTTTACTCATTACTGTTATTTACATTCACACTGGGCCCAAATTGCTTTTCTGTTTCTTTTTATCTAATAAGGTTTACATTGTGGAAGTAAGCTGGCAATAAAATTTCATGGCAATTTTTAATCTAACCAAGCAAGGCCTTTTGCTGTCTCTGGAATTAGAAAAGTTGTTTGCTTGGTTTTGCAACTCTTTTTTTTCCACTACTTTTCCCACTCCTGCCTGTGGCCCCCATTTTCCAGTCAGGCTCTAGATGCTCATCTGTTTATCCAGGTCCATTCCCAGCGGGTGGCTTCAGGGTCCCCAAGTGTTTGTACTAGTATAGCTTTGTATGATACTTGCGAGATCAATTGCTGAGTGTAATTCTGTAAAGAATCTGGGAGAATATGAAATGCTTTGATGCAGACTTGGTGGAGGGGAAATTTGAATCAATTTCTAGTGATGGGAATTATTCAAATGGTGGACTTAGAAATCATACTTTATAGGAGCTTGACAGTGACATTAAGATAGGATTTATTTTCTTGATAAGGCACAATGGAACATTTGTGTATGAGCTTTCTAGTCTTGTAACTTCCTCTCAGGTGATTGGAGCAAACCAAACCCATTGCTATCGAGTCAATTCCGACTTATAGCGACCCTATAGGTCAGAGTAGAACTGCTCCATAGAGTTTCCAAGGTGGTGGATTCACACTGCCTACCTTTGGGTTGGGAAATGTAGCACTTAAGGCTGTGCAAATAGGGAAATTATGTCCCACCAAGGGACTGGTCAGTTTTTAAAGAAGCTGTAAGAATTTGTGGGGAATTGAAATGCTTTGTTTAATTTTTTCATTTTGGGATCTGACTCTGGTGTGAATTTTATGCCCTTGCCTGTCAAGCAGCCAGAAGCGTGGGCCTGAAATTAGCATATTCTTGAATGCTCCAGCTGGGCCTTGTAACTGAGATTTACAAATATTCTTTTACAGCCAGGCAGCCTGAAGTATACTCTGCTGCAAGTGTAGCTCTGGAAAAAAAAAAAAAAAGAATTCTACAAGACACATGATGAGAAGGCCTAGTAGTTTCCTTTAGCAGCCACACCAAATGGAGCATTTTGCATTCCCATCAGGTTAAATAGAAGACAAAACAAGTGAGTGACCAGTGCTGTCAGGCAAATTAGCAATTCATATCAGAGCTCCTGAGCCTTGTAGGACCCTAGTACTGAACTGCATGGTGCAGTCCTACGTAACTCTTCCTCGTAACTGTCAGGGTTTATTCATTTCTTTCAGATTGCTTTAACCTCACTGTTATGCTGCTTGTTCTGTGATACTCCTTCCTGGAGGCTGCTACACTACAAGCTTCAGCTGCAGATAGATAGTTGTACAGATAGACTGGTAGGTGAGCAGATAGGTTAGGTAGGTAGGTAGGTAGACAGACAATGTTGTATGGATATATTGATAGGTGGGTAGGTAGGTAGATATAGAGATGATAGATAGTTATATAGTTGTCTTGATAGGTAGATAGATGATACCAAACCCAAACCCAGTGCCACTGAGTAAATTCTGACTCACAGCCATCGTGTAGGATAGAGTAGAACTGCCCCACTCTAAGGAGTGCCCGGTAGGTTTGGACTGCTAACCTTTTGGGTTGGCAGCTGTAGCACTTAACCACGACATCACCAGGGTTTTCAGATAGATGATAGATAGACAGACAGACAGATGATAGCTAGCTAGATAGCTAGATTCTTGTTAACCCTAATTCATGGTAACTCTTAGATAATGGAATGAAACACTACCTGGTGTTTTCTTCCTAGTCTCCCTTAGTTTGGAAGCTCTGCTGAAACCTGTCCAGCCTCATAGCAATATGCGATCTCCCACGGACACGTGGTAGTTGTGCTTGAGGTACTCTGCACAGAATGGAACATTGTCTTCTGCCTGGAAGGCAAGGATTCTTGGTTACCAGTGTCCATCAAGATAGATAGGTAAGTAGGTAAATAGATATATAGAGTACCTCCTCACAAATGGGGGAATAACTTAGGGTGAGATACACAGGAAAAAGTCTGTCTGGTTCTAGACTGGAAACTCGAACTCAAGCAGGAGCGAAAACGCCATGTCTTACTCTGCATGGTTGTGGTCTTCTCTGCAGGGCTCTCTTTCACTTTAGAGGGTCCAGAGGACAGACTGGCCTGCAGCTGAGAGAACTTCAGTATACTCTAGAAGTAACAGCATTATCCATAGGTTAGCTGGGAACAGCTGTAAGTGCAAGGGTTTTTCCTTTTGTTCTTTGAAAACCAGTTCAGCGCTTCAATATATGTTCTGTGCTTGACCCAAGCCATGGTGTTTTCAGTTGTACCATATGCTTGTGAAAGCTGGACGATGAATAAAGAAGACAGAAGGACTGACACCTTTGAGCTGTGGTGTTGGAGAAGAATACAGAATGTGCCACGGACTGCCAAAAGAACAAACAGATCTGTCCTGGAAGAAGTACAACCAGAGTGCTCCTTGGAGGCAAAGATGGGAAGACTTCATCTTACATACTCTGGACACGTTGTCATGAGGGATAGGTCCGTGGAGAAGAACATCAGGATTGGTAGAGTGGAGGATCAGTGAAAAAGAGGAAGATCCTGAATGAGTTGGACTGACACAGAGACTGCAACAACGGGCTTAAGCATAAAAACAACTGTGGGCATGGAGTAAAACCGGACAGTGCTGTATCGTATTGTTCAAAGGGTCGCCATGAGTAGCAAGAGATTCGATGGCACCTAACAACAACAAGTTCTCCAGTGACGTTAGCTTAATTTTCACAAAGTGTCAGCATTCTTATGAATGCCCTTCCAGATGTTTTGCTTCTTGTAACCTGGTTTCCCACTCCTCTTATCCTTTCATCTTTGTTTCAGAGTAATTGTTGGCCGTTTGGTCTCATACAGATGATTTTATAAAGGTACAGAGCACTCACCAGTAATGTTCTGTATTTTGTGAGCCAATCGTTAGTTAGCTAGGCCCCCCTCAGGGGCTGGTTTCGTTTGGACTTTATGGAGTATCTCTGGGGGATCGTTGTGGGGAGCCTCCTAATCTCAACTGGTCCAGTAAGTACGGACTTTGTGAGAATTTGAGTTCTGTTCCAGAGTGTTCACCACTTCTCATTTGTGGCCCTGATTAGAGTGGTTGGTTGGTAAAGGTAGCTGAGCAACATCTAGGTCTGGTCTCAGGTTAGATGAGGCTGGGGCTCATATGGATTATTAGCCCTGTCGGCTTTGCCGAGATTTGCCTTCCTTCTTTCTCTTTTGCTTCTGATGAGCAGAGACTCGGTGGTGTTTTCAGCCCTGTCGTCTGATGGAAGTAGTCTGGCAGGCATTTCCTCCCCAGTACTGTTGGAATCATCTCAGTGGAAGTGCGTTTGGTCTTTGGTACTGCTGGGTGAATTTGAACTGGCCACCAAAATAACAAAGCCACTGTAATAAATGTGATTTTAACTGAAAAGATATAGCCAAATTTAGAAGTTCAAGACTGTGTCTTTAAGAACAGTAGGATATAATAAGAAATAAAGCCTTGGTACCATATAGCCGGGTACTGGTTAAATGGTATGTTGGCTAACCAAAAGTTCAGTAGTTCAAATCCACCAGGTTCTCTTTGGAAACTCTATATAACAGTTTTACTCTGTCCTATGGTGTCACAATGAGGCATAAATGACTTGATGACAGTGGTTTTTTTTTCTTTTTAATCATAGTTAAAGCTTAAGGTCTACCAGAGTTTTCAAAAGCTAAGTTTTGAGGGTAATTCTGACTAGCAATGCTGAGTAAAAATATTCAAAGACATATGGAAAAACTGCATTATAGGGGTTGTTGTTGTTGGGTGCCATTGCCATTGAGACACTTCTGATTCACTGAGACCCCGCGTGACAAACCCCATAGGATATCATAGGCTGTAATTTTTATGGCATGAATTGCCACGTCTTTCTCCTACAGTGGTGTGTTGGGCAAACACAATGGTTTGTTGGTGTATAAAATAGGCCTTTTGTGTGTGTGTGTGTGTGTGTGTGCTGATGATATATTGTAATACTGTTGAATTGGACTGACACTGACGTTAATATTTAGGAGCTATTTAGGTCATCACTAGAAATGTCTGAGAGAGAACTTTCCAAAGTGACAGTGAAGGGTTTCAATGTATTTAGCTTTGCAATTAGAACAAAAGTGTTCTTGGGGACAACAGGGTTAATAAATCATTACAGAGCAAAATGTGGAGTGATGCGGAAAGTGAGGATAAAAGCATCTCTGGGCGGGGGGAATGTCGTGACAAAAGCAGGTATCCAGAGGATACAGCAAAATGAATGACTTCCTTAAAGGTCAGGTGTGCTATCTACCCTACACAAAGTGGAATTAAAAAGACCAAGGGAAAATGACAGCAGCACAAGCAATAATTACAAGCAGTACCAATGAGATTAAAAAGAGTTCAAAAGGAAGTTAGCTTGAAGTTTCAGGCAAATTGTAAAGCTGATACTTCATCAAGAAAAGTGTCTAAATGATCACGTGCTTTGTAGACAAGCTCAGGTTTGAAATCTGGTGAGTTATATTGTTAAGTGATTCTCATTATGAATAAATGATTCTTTTTTCCTCCTGGAGAAAACTGTTCAACAACAAAGTGACTACAGGTCCAGTGGCAATCAAAATGATGCCTAAATAAATCTCTCCCCCTGGCTTATGGCTCTTTTAGTTTGATCATTGAAAATTCCACATTATTAGTGTATGCTGGCATTATAACAAGACTGATAGTTGCTTTTGCAAAATGTGGTTGCAAAAACTAAGCTGACGATACTACTTTTGGACCATGTGTTTTTGTACTTCAGTTTTGCACTATGTTCAGAGAAATCCATTTTTCTTGCTTTTGGAAGAAGACAGCATATGGATACGTAAACAACAGAACATTGTCTCATATTCATCACAAAATGATTTCTTTGTTTCCAAATGCATTTATGAATTGTGTCAGAAAAAGATTCCAGAGAGTACATTTTTTCTTTTTTTGTTACAAGTGCTACAGTTTCTATTAAATAAATGTGGAAAATATAAACACATACAAGAGGGTAAAGAAAAATAAATAATTATGTTAGTCAAATAAAATGTTATTTAGAAAAGTTTTATTTTATATTTCCTTCCAGTGTTTTTTTTCACTGAGTATAACTTGTTTTTTCTCGATGTAACTGCTTCAAAAAACAGTTTTTATTTATTTATTTTTTTTCTAAGCATCATCTTGTTGTTTGGCTTAGAGCTGATTTTCTATTAATGTGATGGGACAGGACTGCCCAAGAGGATTTTATAAATTGTGATCTCTGAGGGAGCAGATTGCCAGGTCTTTCTGTGACAAAGCCCAAGGTGGCTTTGAACCTCTGATCTTTGGGTTAGCAGCTGAGCAGAGAACCGTTGCATACATGTGAAGAGAGAGAGAGAAAGAGAGACAGAGAGAATGTTTCCGACTACCTATTTCACATTTTAAATTTTAATTTTACAGATTGTTTAACCAAGAAGGAGTACTTTTTTTTTTTTCCTAATTATTTCAGGAACTCATTGCTTCTTAAACAATAAATTCTCCCTTCTTCTCTTGCTTCCATCCCTGGTTACTACTTCTGTAATAAACCCTGGTCCTTCTACATTTGCCTCTTTTAGATATTTCACTTAAGTGGTATTACATAATATGTATGGTTTTGTGACTGGCTGACTTCATGCAGCGCTAAAGAGAAGAGAGGTTTGGATGCGTGTTCCAACACGGATAGACATGCTGAGGGAATGGTGTGCTGAGGGAGGTGTTTTTCAAACCCAAATCTTCAGTGAAGTGGTTACAGTGCAGAAAAGGACTTTTTAATTAGGAAAGAAGTATACATAGGATATAGAAAATAAATTAGTAAAATAGTTGGTGTGCTGTACTTTTTTTTAATTCTAAAATGGGATCCTCTCTACCAGACAATGACATTGCTAACACAAAGCCTTAGCGTGTTGTTTTTGATAAGTATAATGTTTGCTTTATGGGATCATAATCAAACTTCTTGCGTAGTAGATTCGATGGAGATGAATGTGTTTCTGTGGTGACCAGCCTGTTCTCCTGCTTCTGTATGTGTGTTTATTAATGTGGTCATCTTTCAGTCTTTCCATGTGTTGGGCTTTGATTTAGATACTGAATTCTCAGACATGAAATCTCTATTAATTATTGAGAAAAAATGCCTGATTTTGTTCCACTTACGGGTTAATTTTAGAAACCCTGGCAGTGTAGTGGGTAAGAGCGGTGGCTGCTATTCCAAGGGTCAGCGGTTCGGATCCATTAGATGCTCCTTCCAACCTTGTGGAGCCGTTCTACTCTGTCCTGTAGAGCCTCTGGAAATCAGAATCAACTTGATGGCAGTGGGTTTTGTTTTTTGGTTTGTAGAGTAATTTTCCTTGACTGTTGAATTTATGTAATGGAGAAGTATAAGCCCTGAAGAATTTTTAGTTGATCACGCAGCAACTCACTTGTACTAAGGTATCTCAAGGGTTGTAATCAGACCATTCTCCTCAACCTTGCAAATGACCCTTGAGCTGCCCTATCAGACTGATGCAGAGCTGGGAGGGACAAGAGCAGGGAGCCACGACAGCTCATCCCTCTTCCTAGTATTGAACTCACACCTTTTTCTTCCTTTGGCCAGCTGTACTAATCTCTGAAGACAAGAAATATGGGCTCAACAATGTGCATTAATATTAAGTCCTATGCTGATGATGAAGTATTTAACATCCCTAACCAACATATAATAGTGTTATAAACAAGTCCCCGGAAAGCCAGGCACCTTGTCAATGAGCTGTTGAAAGAGGTCATGCAACTCAGTGCCCAGGGCATTCGTTTTCCTTGTCAATAGCTTTTCAGCAGGTCTTACAGTGTATTTCTCCTTAAAAGGCTCTCTTGTTACACTTAATTTGGCCCTAGTATTTCTGCTCCCGAAATTTTATTTCAACTCTGGATTTCCTGGACAAAGAATTTCAACTTTTCAAAGGTCAAACAATGAAGAAAGCAAAGGCAGGTGGGGAGATGCGAATGATTCTTGGTGACAGAGAGGTAGCAAGATGGTCTGTGGACTGAGTTCACAGAAGTCAGACCATCACACCTTTGTTCCCGTGTAAGGGTCTGCCTGAGAAGGCTTCTTCATGAACCCTGCCCTTACCTTCTAATCATGATTTATTTTCTCAACAGGAGACAATTTTCTTCCTGAAGTTCTGCTGAGAAATCAGCCATTGTTCCCCGGCAAGCTTGGGTGATGTTTGTTTATGTGACTGCTATAGAAGCAGGCATGAGGTGATCTGAAAAAACTCTACCAGGAGAGAAAAGAGCCAGAAGATGTCCTCTGTGCACATGACAAGGAAGACCCTGCTGAGGGAAGCTACTTCTAGTGCGGGGTAACTGGAGAACATTTCAGTGTTCTAAGTTTGTAGTTGAAACATATATGCCATGAGGGATTGGTTTGCATCCTTTTAAAAAAGATAAAATACATAATGCATTATGCACTGTCTCTGCTTTTCGGGGAACCATTTAGTATAATATTGATGACTTGAAATTTGCTCTTAGATTATTGAGACATTGATGTGAATATAGATTACATCCTTTCTCTCTGTTCATGGAAAGATAACTGGAACTCACAGAAGTATAGGCCAAGAGAGGGGGGCTTGGGTGGCAGGACAAAGGACAAGCTATTCCTTCTGGTTGAATAGTTACTCAGAAAAATACTGTGCAGAAGTTGGGAGGTCTTGCTTTTCTCCAAGGCTGTAGTGCTGGACTGTTTTTGTCCATTTTTTTCTCTTTTAATTGTACATTCTGTGCAGACGTTTGGGTGACGCAGTGGTTAAGTGCTATATCTGCTAACGGAAAGGTTGACAGTTGAAATCCACCAGGTGCTCCTCAGAACCTCTATGGAGCATTCTACGTGTCCTGTAGGGTCACTGTGGGTTGGATTTGACTCCTTGGCACTGGTTTTGTTTTTGGTTTGGGGTATAGACCTTTAGTGTTTTTTTTTTTTTTTTTAAAGAAAAGTTGTTTTTATGACTGTTTTATTCATCTGGTGCTGCTCTAACAGAATTACCACAAAGTGATGGCTTTAACAAAGGGAAGTTTATTCCTACACAGTCCAAATTCAGGATATATGCTCCAGGGGAAGGCTCCCCCCTTACTGGCTCTGGAGGGAAGTCCTTTTGTTGCATTTGTCTTTGTTAAGGGAGCATCTCGGCACAGGAACCTCAGGTTTGAAGGACACACTCTAACCCCAGTGCTGCTTCCTTGATAGTATGAGGTCTCTTTTTATCTCCCATAGGATGAAATGATAAAGGATAGTGCAAGCCACATGCCAGGAAAACTCCCTTAGCAAGGGTATTGCAGTCCCACACTAATCCTCTTTTAGCATAATTGTCCTATCTATTAGCCAACAGGCAGAGATTAAGATTGACAGCATCAGAAAATCACAAAATGGGGTGCAATCACAGAATACAGGGAATCCTGGCCCGGCCAAATTACTGCACATATATTTTTTTTAAATGGAATTATTTTATTTATTTATTTTATTATGATTGAATGAAAATTTACATTCCCATATAAATTTGCATGCCCACCTATATCCAGCTCTCAGTGCTCTCCCTGCCCAGTGACAGCACGCTCTTTGTCTCCGCTCCGTACATGTCTTATCCTCCCAGCAATCTCCCATCCCCTCCTTCCTACCCACTCCCCTGCCTCCAGTAAGAGGTTAGCAGAACAACATCCTATGGATGCATAGAACCATGAAGTGCACATATGGTATGGTCACTGTGTACTGCACAAATTTTTTGAGGGACACAATTCAATCCATGACACTGGCTAAACACTGCTAGGCATAATTGAGGACAAGAGGTAATGGGACAGGGTGCAATGTGTTTCTTTGTAACCAATATGTCCCTGATATGTGAAATGACACATAATGGGCAGCCAAAGCGGAGATTTAGATTGATGCTTTGCATGTAGAAAGTGAGCTGAGACAGTGTCATGGATTGAATTGTGTCCCCACCAAAATACGTGTAGCCATGTACCTGGGCCGTGATCCCTTGTATTTATGATTGTCCTCCATTTTGTGATTTTCCTATGCTCTATGTTAAAGGATTAGGGTGGGACTAGAAATCCCTGCATAGGGTCATCTCCCTGCTAAACTGTAAAGAGAGTTTACAGTGAGTTTCCCTGCAGTATGGCTTGCAACCCTTAGTCCTTTCATCCTACAAAAGATAAAAAGTAAGGGAACCTCATACCTCCAAGAAGTAGCACTGAGAGCAGATCCTATCCTTTCGACCTGAGGTTCCTGTGCCCAAATACTCTCACTCGATTTGGACTCAATCTACCAGACTATGATAAATTGTCTTACTGAATGGACTAATAATTCATAAATGGATTTGTGGCTTACTGGACTGTCAAATAAAGTTTCTCTTCGTAGAGTGTTCCACTCATGGCATTTTCTGTTGGAGCAGTACCAGGTGCTCAAGACAGGCAGTATTGCTAAAGGCAGTAAATGTGTGAACAGGACACACTTTCTTGGGACAGTTTATCTGCTTCCTAGACATAGAGGCCACAGGTGTTTTTCTCTTATCACCCTACAAAGTTCACCTTTGTCATCTGCTTGATGCCTTCAGGAGGTCAAGTCAAGCCTTCCTGCACGTCCACCGTGAAATCATTATCTGGAAACTTGTTCAACTGGTTCTCCCTTAGGTTTGCTCCAACACAGGGAAGGAGGGCACAGATAAAGCAGAAGACTCTTTCTCTCTCCACATAGCCTGAAATGTTGCATTGCTATTATTTTGGAAAATAAAGTTGTAATCTACTCAGCTACATGAGGTATAAGAGAAAAATCAGCTCTGATAAAAATCGCACTTGAAAGAGCGGCAGTTCCAGGATGTGGGAACTGGCATGTGTGTTGCAAAAGTGTACTCAGGTGGGGACATTGGAATACTCAGAATCTGAGAGGGATTTAGTCTTTCCTTACTTCCCATTTTTTGCCTTTAATATGTATTTCACTGGAGTCCTTGGCTGGCACTGATAGTTAATGTGCTGTGCTGCTAAACAGAATGCTGGCATTGTGAGTTTACCCAAAGACCTCCAGAGAAAGGGATCCACCTCTGAAAAATCAGCCATGGGACATCTTATGGAGAACGGTTCTTCTCTGACACACATGGGATTGACAACAGTGGCCGTTGACTCTGTGGCAACTTATTCATTTTAAACCCTTCAGAGCAGTTTTGGAACTCTTTTTCTGGAATAGCCATCAAAGTTGTCATTATGTTACACTTGATGTCCTCAATTTCATCAAAATGACCTTCAACATTTCCTTTATCTTTGGGTAAAGAAAAAGTCATTGGGGGCCAGATCAGGTGAACAGTGTTCCAATACAGTTATTTGTTTACTGGCTGAGACTCCCTCATAGACAACTAGACATTTAAGTTTGCGAATTGCCACCTTGCCACTGTGTACAATGGCCATTTCAGAAAGAGTTCTAAAATCGCTTTGAAGAGTGGACTAGGTGCTGGCACTGGTGCATAGCATCTCTCAAGGGGAGTATTTGTAAGGTGGTCGTAGTGACATTCACCAGTAAGGTATGTAGCACTTAGAACAATTAAGTTCATGGACTTTTATTGTCAGACATTGTACATGGCATGCAACACGTTATGTTTGTTAATTCTTGGTAACAAGGGTTTAAAATCTCTTTAACCCACAAGAGGAAGAGAAATCTGCAGTACAGACCAAACAAGTGAGATGTCCTTAAGTGCACCTAGCTGAACCTCCAGAATTACATGGATGGTACTTGCAATGCAAAAGAGGACTAAAATTTTGTTCTGTATCTCATCAGCATTGTGCTTCAGCAGAAGAATAGAAGTTGAGGCTTTTTATGTTTAGGCAAAAAGGGATGGGCCAAGATTTCTTAGTCTGCCATGACCAAATACAATAGGATGAAAATGTGGCTGGTGCGGTCCCAGAGGTCACCTCAGTTTCTGCTTAGACAGTGGGGGAGGACAGGGGTGAAGAGACGGAGCCTGATAGCTATGTGAGTGTTCACAGTGAAGCGGGATAAGGTGACAATATGTGATGATCAGGAATGTCTACATCAGAGTGGTGCTTGGGTAAACAACGTGATAATTCCCTCTGATGATGTCACTCTAGACCATTCAGATTGGTTAATCACTGCCAGCATCCAAGGCAGAATCTCGTTTCACTGCAAAGTAAGTGAAAATGCTTACCTCCTAGTTGTCAGCCTGACAATATCACCACTGTTACTGTGGTGGTGAATCTGTGGAGGCTACATATAGCCACATATATTTATATCAACACATTTTATTCTAACCTGATGAATGTTGGGGGTGCTGAAAATATGTCCACACAGAGTTAAGAACTCAAGTTCAGAGTATGCACATACATGGACAGTGAAGTAGGGAGAGGCAATCGGACCAGGCAGGTGGGCTGACTGAGCAGAGCCAGCCCTGGCTATCGGACTCTGTAGCCCAAATCTGGCTCCTTTCTGATGGCCAAGTGCCGTCGAGTCGGATCCGACTCATGGCGACCCTAGGGGCCAGGGTAGAACTGACCCCCAGAGTATTTGAGATGGTTATAAAATGAGATGATTTCATGTTTAGAATGGAACCTGATAGCTGCTGCTATGCAAGTCAAGAATGTGTCAGAAGTATTCTCTGTCTTGGTGTAGACTTGCTGTTGTGTTTCTTTAAGTGGATGTATTGTGAATTGTATCTTTGACATTAAATCTTATAAAAGTTTGGTGTACCATGAGGCTCACAAAGTTGAGTCTCAGTTCCAACATGAGAATAAAAAGGGGTGCACCCTGAGAACTCCACTAAAAGACCATAATTGATGGTGCAGAGGCCTTGGGGTTCCCTGGGGAGCATGGCCCCTAGACCTGATGCTGCCCCTGTCCACAAATCATTACTGAGATCAATTCCTCGGACAGGAATATATTGGACTGGGCAACACAGAGTGACTGTATTGTGTGTGCACTTTAAGGTTCTGTGCATCTATAGGATGTCTTCCCACTGGCTACTTACTAGAGGAGAGTAGAGAGGGTGGAGAAGAGGTGACAGGAGATTGTTAAGAGGATATGACATGTATAGAACAGAAAGGAGGAGTGTGCTGTCACTGGGCAAGGAGAGCAGTAGTTGCTGCTTATAGGCAGGCATGCAGATTTAACCTGGATTGTATCCTTTCACTCAATCACAATAAATAAAAGACAAAAGAAAAAAAAGTTTGGTATATCATTACATTTAATGCCATAAAAATGTAAGGCAGAGGAACAAAGACAATTCTATATAAGAGTCACTTGTAATCAAGTTAGGAGCTTTTGTTCCCTGATGGTGCTGATAATGTGTATGTGGAACCCACAGCGAGTGTCAACGCTATATGAGTATTTCTCTTGCTCAACATTTACGAAGTATAGGTGGCTAGAGAAACAATCCGTGGGAGAAGCTTTGATTTGTTAGCTGAGACTCTGTCCACAAGCTGTGTACTCAGACAGAGACAGAATGTAAGAAATCTTTTAAGAAATGTGTGTCCATCACTGGATGATAAAGTCTCTCACGTTGTGATTTCTTGTTTGCTGTTTCTCTGTATCTTGTAAAAGTCTTAACAGTTAAGGGCTAGATAAAAGCGTATCTGTTTTGGTTCCCCATTGTGAATCTATCTTATATTTGAGAGTGATCTCCTCAATTAGGCCCTCTGAACATGAATATATTTCCAGTTTCAAACACAAGCACATTGGGGCATTTGCACTTGAAACAGAGCTTTTAGTATGATTAATAGTGGGAATTTTACATTTTCTCTTTTCTAAGGTCTAAGGAATTTTTATATATTTTATAAGGACTGTATCTTTAAGAAGAAAGTACTGTGGTTTAAATGACTAAAAAGTATTCTACAAAGTTCTAATTTATTTAATTCAGGTATAATTTAGCAGCATATTATACTGTTTTTTTTCCTGGAAAATTATGAAATATGATACTCAATAGCATTGTCCACCACCCATGAGTCCGTTTGTTGATTGCACTGGCTTGCATTTCACTATGATGCCAGAAACTATACCACCGAGAGTTCAAACACCATCTGTGTCACCATGGTAGATGGGTTGTAGCATAGCTTCTGAAGTAGAAAAGACTAGCAAGAAAGACCTGGTGATCTACTTCCGGAAATTAGCCAATAAAAGCCTATGGATTAACAGAATATTATGCCCCATTATGCTGGAAGGTGTGTCCTCCGGGTTGGAAGGGCATTATGTAATAGGTACAACAATAGACTCAAACATACTAGTGACCATAAAGATGGCACAGGACCAGGCATTGTTTCATTTTGTTATACGTAAGGTCCCTGTGAGTCAGAGCTCAAGCCATGATAGACATCAACAATAACATACAACTGTAGATTGGTAATCCTAATACCTGTTCTTCTCACTTTCCACTTGCAAGAAGTTCTTTTTAATTGAAGAGTTTTTTTTTTTTTTTTTTTTTATTTGCTTCCTTCTCTAAGCAAAACCCTTCAGCATTTTTTCCTTTTTAGTTTTTTGGTAAACAAGTTTTTTACCTGACAAAAAGAACTAGCTGGAGATCTACCTTCACACAAAACCCCTGATGATATTCCCCTGACGGGTGCTGTCCCCGTTTTATAAATGAGAAATCTGGCCATCTCAGTTTAGTCTCTAAGCAGTGCCAGCTGTCTTCCCTTTCTAACGTTGCAAAGATGTTTTGAAGCAGCTTCTGTATTGTGCTGGCAACATTAGCGCAGAAAGATTTGAAGAGTATAATAGCTGGAAAAGGTTACCCAGCCTCCCGTAATTGACTATGGCAATATAAAATATTTCCTGCTCTGTTTGGTAACAAAGTGGAGATTGTTTTCTTTTGGATTTGAGAGGAAACAAAGTAGAGCAGAATTGCCTTTGCTGTTAACTTTCCAGGTTAAAAGCTGCAAATCTGTGCTGTAAAGTGTCTTTTCCCGGGCTGTGTATAGTAAATTATCCTTCTATCCTGCTGGATGGACAATATGTTTCTGGCTTAATGAATCAGGTGCTTTGTATTTTCTCCAGCTGCTTAGTGGAGGGCAAACAGGTTCATAAAATGAGAGCTGCACTGTGGAACACCAGCTTTTTTGGTGACTTACCTTCAAATGATTGTTAGATCAAGTCATTGCTGGATTTTTTTTTAAACCAAGAAATAAAATCTGTAGATTGTGGATACTTTTCTCAGTACTAAGAAGAAGGAAAAAAAAAAAAGAAGAAGAAGAAGAAGAAATTACAAATGGCCAGACACTGCCTTGCACTGCAGCAATTTTTAATCACATGCTGAATGCACTTAAACAACTCTGATCTTCAGAAGTACGTTTTTAGTGGAAAAAGATAATAAAAAGAGTTCTTTGTTTCTGTTACTGTGGCATTACTTGAAATAGAAGAGCAAGTCAGATTTGGTCTTTTATTTTGCATGGTTTTGAGCTTTATTTGTTTCCTCACATCTGATGGGCATTTAGGAAAACATTTGTGAAAGGAACAGATTCATTCTTTCCATATTCATCATTATACCTTTAAAAATGTATGTGACGAGACAGTCTTAAACAGCAACACCATCCTGGAGCTCCTCTGAGGACCTCTTAATAATTCAAACACTGTTTGAAGAAGTTGTTCTTTAAATTTGTATTTTATTTTTTGCAAAATGAAACCACTATGGGTTATTTTGGAAAGAGACATCAGGGCCAAATAAAAATTACCTCATATTTACGTGTTAAACCAAGAATCATAGAATCAAATTCATTCTAAGGAAGGTGAACAAGGCTATACTGATGGATACTGTCAGGTTTTGTAAAAGGATAGAACAATAATGACACTACTTCCCAGGCATTTTTGAGATAATAGATATCCACCTGTAAAGAGAAACATAAAATATTTATTGAGGAGTACACAGTACACTCTAAAACAACACAGTGCTTGTGACAGTGATTAAATCTTCCGTGGCTACACAGAGAGATAGTGAGGTTTGAAGGTACAAGATATTGATTGTATGATGAATCCCACCAGTTTGTTTCCTGGAGTGGCTTGCAACATGGGGAGAAACGAAAATAACACATACAAATTTGTAGACTACGTTGCCTGCAAAGTGGGGCAGGTGATGAGCTAAATGAATGATGAATTTCCTTCTCCCATTAGTAAACATGAGAGCCGCGTGATGAATTCATCTATTTGAAACCAGAAATATGACCATAGCACCCAATTACTAAAAATACCAATGAAATGCCATGGTTTTCAGTTAAACTTTCAGACTAGCTGTTTTATTTGGTTTTCATTTAAAATTTCAATGTGCAGTGGTGCCAATTACATTTTCTCCCAGTATCAGTATTCCTTTATAAAATAGAGGTCCTTTAAATGAATCAGAGAAAAATCTGAAAAGTATTGCATAATTTGAAATGAATTAATGGCATTTATGAGTTCAAGTTTCTATGTAAATGAGGCTGCACTTCAATTTTGTTTTCTCAAATATTAGAATCATAAATTTCTATATTGCTTAACACTGAGTTTTAATTTTAAATGTGTGTTAGCTGCCTTTATGTTGTCCTCTGACACATGGTGGCCCTGTATCCAACAGAACAAAATGAGACCAGTCCTGTACCATCTCCAAGGTCAGTTGCAGATTAGACTGCTGTGATCTGTACAGTTTTCATTGTGTGATTGTTGAAAGTAGATTGCCAGGCCTTTCTTCCTAGTCCATCTTAGTCTGGATGCTCCCCAGAAACCTGTTCAGCATCATAGCAACATGTAAGTCTCTACTGTGGGAGGGTGGTAGCTGTGCATGAGGTGCTTTGGGCAGAATCAGATCTAGAGCTCCTTCCTGGGCAGTGAGAATCCTACCTCTGAACCATCACTGCCTTGTTATTTTTGATATGTTTTCATTGTTGTTAGTTGTTATCCAGTCATCTCCAGCTAATAACAACCTTACCCATTATCCACTGCTGTCAAGTCAATTCTGACTCGTAGCGACCCTATAGAACGGAGTAGAATTGTGCCATGGAGTTTCCAAGGAGTGCCTGATGCATTCTAACTGCTGACCTTCTGGTTAGCAGCTCTTAACTACTATGCCACCAGGGTTTCCATAGAGACACTAGTTTCTTCTAAATAAGAAGCAAATTGTTGGGAAGAGAGCAGAAACAGAATTAGCAGCAGGAGACAGTACACATCAGAGTTGGAACGTGAGGGAAAGACACGTAAAACATTTAAGACTACCTAAATATGATGGAAGCAGCTTTCCTGCCTCTATCCCTTCAACCCACTGGTGCCACCCACTGAAGTTTCCATCAGTTTCCCCAAACTATGACTAAACTCTGCTTGGACCTTTCACATCCACTCAGAGAGAAATAGCAACTACAGTCTCTTCCCGTGGTTTTTCTTCAGTGTTCATAGGGAAAAAAAAAAAGGTTAAGTGATAAAGGGAATACCAAAGTTTAGTTAAAAAATAAAATGCTGCCCTGGCAGAAGATTCTCAGGAATACTCTTGCTTCTTTGAAAAGCTTCATGCTAATGGATGGTTAGATGAAAAGGTCAAGGGAGTTCAGGGGTGAGAGTTCACAGTGACAGATCTCTGGATAGAGGTGGCTCCCAGAGCATTTGCCTTTTTGTACTTCTTCATAAGAGAATATGGTTATATTTATATTTTGAGATCATAGACTATATTTACATGCAGATATAGCATGACTCAAAGCTATGATATAGGACAGAGTAGAACTGCCCATAGGGTTTCCAAGGAGTGGCTAGTGGACTGAAACTACCAACCTTTTGGTTAGTAGTCTAATACTTAATCACTGCACCACCAGGGTTCCTTAAAGCATGTAGCATAAGGTATATTTGCAAGAATATTGTATGGTATATGAAAAGAAAAGTGTATGCTGATTTTGAAAGTGAGGGATTAATGGTGAAACAACATGAATGCATTCTTGCAATTTACCTACTGTTCTTGGTGTTAGGTGTCGTCAAGTTGGTTCTGACTCATAGGAACCCTGTGCACAACAGAACAAAAAAACACTGCCTGGTCCTGCACCGTGCCCACAGTCATTTTTATGCTTCAGCCCATTGTTGCAGCCACTGTGTCATTCCATCTCTTTGAGAGTCTTCCTCTTTTTCACTGACCCTCCACTGTGCCAAGCATGGTATCCTTCTCCAGGGACTGTTGATCCCTCCTGACAACATGTCCAAAGTATGTGAGACGCAGTCTCGCTGTCTTTGCTTCCAAGGAGCACTCCACTTGCATTTCTTCTAGAACAGATCTGTTTGTTCTTTTGGCAGTCCATGGTACATTCAATGTTCTCTTGTAGCACCACAATTCAAAGACATCAATTCTTCTGTCTTCCTTTGTTCATTGTCCAGCTTTCACATGCATAGGATGTGATCGAAAATGCCATGGTTTGGGTCAGGCACAATTTAGTCTGCAAGGTGACATCTTTACTTTTCAATACTCCAAAGACTGTAGGGGAGAATTCTTCCTTGTCTCTTCTAGCTTCTGGTAGCACAGGCATTGCTTGGTTTGTGGCTGTACCAGTCCAGTCTCTGCCTGTCTTCACATGGCTATCTTCCTTCTGTGTCTCCCTCTCTTGTGAGGACACCAATCCTGTTGGAATAGGGTCCATATTACTCTGGAATGACCTCATGCTAACTGACTACATCTACAAAGATTCCATTTCCCACAAAGGTTACCTTCACAGGCAGTGAGAGGTTAGGACTGGAACACATCTCTTTTTAAGGGGGTGGGAGGTGAAATTCAATTCCTAAGAGAATGGTAAGGTGCCATATAAAGAATGATCTGTTTGATAACTACTGCTGACTAGGACAGCTACCTGACCAACCAACTGGAAGAGATCTGTATTTGTGTCCATTTGAAAGAAAGGGGACCCAACAGAATGAGGATATTAATGTATAAAATCATTAATATTACATGCAATTTGTTTAAGATAATTAAAAACCAGTTATAGCACTGTATCGACAGAGAACTGCCGGAAAGTCAAACCAGATTCAGGAGAGACTGTGGAACCAGGGATACATCATTGCTGAAGACAGACAAGTCTTAGCTGAAAGCAGAGAATACCAGAACTATGTTTACTTGTTTTTTTTGTAAAGTATATAGAAGCATTCATCTGTGTAGATCACGGCAAGTTATGGATAATATTGTGAAGAGTGGGAATTCCAGAACCCTTAATTATTCTTATGCAGAACTTGTGCAGATCCAGAGGCAGTCGTTTGAACAGAACAAGGGGACACTGGGTAGTTTAAAACTAGGAATGGTATGCAGGTTGTGTACTTTCACCATACTTATTCAATCTGTATACTGACCAAATAATCCGAGAAGCTGGGCTGTGTGAAGAAGAATGAGGCACCAGGATTGTAATATCTACATGATACAACCTTCTTTATGGAAAGTGAAGAGAACTTGAAGCACTTACTGGTGAACATCAAAGAACACAGCCTTCAGTATGGATACTGACTTAACATAAAGAAAACAGAAATCCTCACACTGGACCGGTAAGCAACATCATGATAAATGGAAAAAGATATTGAAGTTTTCAAGGATTTCATTTTCCTTGGATCCACAATCAACACCCGTGGAAGAAATAGTCAAGAAATCAAATGGAGCATTGCATTGGGCAAATTTGCTGCAAAAGAGGTTTTTAAAGGGTTAAAGTACAAAGATACCACTTTGAGGACTAAGGTATGCCTGGTCCAAGTCCTCATATGCATGCAAAAGCTGGACAACAGGTAGGGAAGCCTGAAGAAGAATCCATGTCTTTAGATTATGTTTTTAGGACATATTGAAAATACCATGAACTTCGAGAAGAAGGAATGATCTCTCTTGGAAGAAGTACATCCTGAATGCTCCTTTGAAGAAAGGATGACAAGACTTTGGGTCATGTGCTGTAGACGAAGAAAGGATGACAAGGCTTTGGGTCATGTGCTGTAGACGAAGAAAGGATGACAAGACTTTGGGTCATGTGCTGTAGACGAAGAAAGGATGACAAGACTTTGGGTCATGTGCTGTAGACATGTTGTCAAGAAGGACCAGTCCCTAGAGAAGGATACCATTCTTGGCAAAGTAGAGTCAGTGGAAAAGAGGGTGATCCTCAACAAGATGAACTACCACAGTGACTGCAACAACAGGCTCCAACATAGCAATGATTGTGAGTCTGCTGCAGGACCCGGCATGTGTCATTCTGTTGTACATGGGGTTGCTATGAGTTGGAACCTATCCGACGGCACCTAACAACAACAGAACTTAAAGGACTGAAATCTTCAAATGTATTTACAATATTTCACAATTGCAAAAAAAAATGCTTATCACAGGGGAAAAGTATTAGCAAGGGCAGAACATTAAAAAAACCATTTTTATTAATAAAACTTTTACAAATTTAATAAATTATAAATAGTGCACAATGACCCCCATGTGCCGTTGCTCAGTTATCCTCATGTGACCACTCTTGTTTTAGCTAAAGGCCCACCCATGTCCCCTCTGCTTCCTTCAAGGTGGATTATTTTGAGGTAAATCCCAGGTGTCATAGCATTTGTCTCTTACCGTTGTATTTTTGTGTTTTTCTCTAAAAGAAAAGTACTCCTTTTTGAAAATGTAAGTACTTTCCCATTGTCACACCTAAAAATTAGCACTGTTTCTGAAATCTCAGTGATCCTTTGATGATATCACAAGGTCAGGTCATGATCAGAATCACCTAGACACACTGCTGTCGAGTTGACTTCTACTTGTAGGAACCAGGAAACAGGGTAGACTGCCGTACAGAGTTTCCAAGGAGCTCCTGATGGGTTTGAACTGCTGACCTTTTGGTTAGCAGCTGTAGCACTTAACCCCTACACCGCCTTACCCTGTACCTCACAATTTTTTTTTTCCGAGTGTGTTTCTGTGAATCATGATAAAACAAGCTCCTACCTGGGGAGCCTGTTTTTATAACGGTAACTCTTGTGAGAACAAAAGATGCCTTTTGGAACCTAGAAATCCACTTTTACAAATACATCTGATGGCTCTGCCATATCTTTATAGATCTGGTTATCTTCCTTGAAAGTGTGAGCTTCTTCAGTGTTTTCCTCTGAAGAATCAGTCAGACTAAGGAATCTTTTGACGCATTAGCTTCCTTTTACAAATCCTATAAAAGAAATGCAACTTTCTAAAGTAAAAGGTGACCCACCTGTCTGATGACATTTAATTTGGGCGCTTGGCGTTTACATGATGGCCACAATAACCATGAGTCCAGAGCGTGTCCTTTGATCTCTTTTATCTTGACTTTGACCTTTTCTTTGCTCCACAATCTATGCATACATAGTAGAATTTTAAAAGTATTTTTGGAAATCAAGATTTCTCTGATCTTTGCGTGGGGGAAAAAAATTATGATCTTGAAAAAGCATATGTTAACTTCCTTTGAATTCTTTAGATCAGCTAAAAGATGAATTTGCCATTTTAAGACTATCATATTGAAAAGATCTATTCACAGGGAATCCATACAGGAATAGTGTTTTATCTTACGGCATTTATATATATTTTAAAGAAAACAGCAACCAGATTTGAAGACCAATGTGTACCCAATGGATCAGGTTTTTCAAAGAACTATGTCTCAAAAGATAGAGCCTTTGATTTCTTAAAATGATCTCTAAAGTCCCATCTTGAAATGCATACATCAACAAATTGAATTTTAATGGAAAATCAAGGATGCTTTCTGAAAGGCCCTTGAATGAAGCTTTGAAACACACGAAGGAAAGAATTACCAGTGTGCCATCACGTCACTGACTTCAATCTAATTTTATTTTTAACTAGGAAAGGATATGGCATCAAAGACAAACAGGGAAAGCTTGAAAATGACAGGACTGGCATACCTTGCCACTTCTGCTCTGTGGGTTTCTTTATCTGCCCATTGAGCCTCCTCAGTGTACCCCAACCACAAAAATTGCATTGACATGTTCTGCCTCCACTCCAGCATGGTATAGTTACCTCTTTGTTGCTGTCTTTATATATTCGTCTTTTGATTTCAACATAATGAAATAGAAGATTAGACCACCACTTTGTATACAGCATTCATCTAGACTTCTTTGTGTCTTTTTAACATAATGTTCAAAATGTGGAAAACACATGGGCTTCATGCACAATAAATCTTTGTCAGCAAACTAACGCTGTGAGATAGGTAATACTGTTCCCAGGTATAGCTGAAGGAAAGGAGCACTGGTGGTGCCGTGGTTAAGCCTTTGGCTGCTAATGAAAACATCAGTGGTTCAAACCCCCCAGGTGCTCCTGAAAGAGAAAGATCTGATAGTCTGCTTTCCTGAAGGCTACAGCCTTGTGAATGTTGTGCAGCAGTTCTGCTCTGCCCTTTAGGGTTGCTAGGAGTTGGAGTTGATGACAACAGCCTTGGTCTGGTATCGTTGATCGGGGGGCCCTATGAGCTGGGCTGTGTGGCACAGTAACTGGCTGAGGTGTGGGTGTTAGGTTGTTAGGTTGTGAGGGTGTTAGGTGTTAGGTGTTAGGTAAACCCTACATGCATTACACTTCACTGCTTGGCCCCCTCTTCCTTATCCCTAGGAAAGAAAAATACATGCAAAATAAAAATCCCACAATTTCAAGCTAAAGGAGAGCTTTCCTATGAGTGGGAATAATGGAAGAAGTAAGTCAATAAGCAAAAGAAAATTGAGAATAATTGCTAAGGTGCATGGAAATTTAAGTAGCAAATTTCTTCTAGAATGTGATCAGCCTTTATATTTATGATTGTCTTGTACAGTTTTCCATGTGATCTCATAATGGGGACAAGGTAATCATTTCAGCTGTTTGCTGATTTTCCTATATTGATAAGCACAAAGATTATGTAGAATCCTTGAGAAAGAAAGTTGCTTTTCTATTAAAGCTTTGCCAATGCATCCTAATGAATCAAAGATGTTATTAAATCATAAATTTAAATGAAGGTAAATAATTAATATGTTATATATTTTTGTGCTTTAATTTTGAGTGTGTTTTCATTTTATTCATGACCCAGTAGGAATACTTAATTTGTGTCAGAAAGTCCCAGAAAGAGAACCACTCTGCACCCCGTTAAATGTATAATCTGTTCTGTCAGGTTTTGGCTTGGTGTTCTCCACTCAATGGCCCAGTACCTTCTTCTTTTTTAATAATATTTGGTTGGGTTTTCACAGAGGTTTACACAGCAGTTTAGGTTCCCTTTCAGTGATTTCTGCACAAGTTGTTCAGTGGCATTGGCTACATTCTTTGTAATTAATGAACATTCATTACTTTCATTCAGATTGTTTCATTTCCATTAATCTGGTTTCCCTGCCCCGCTTGCATTCTCATCCTTGTTTTAAAGTAATTGACAATTGCTTGGTTTCATATAGGTGATTTTTTTAAAGGAGCGTAGTGTTTATTGCTCTGTCTTTGTTTCTCTCTCTCTCTTTTTCCTCCCCCCTCTCTTTCTCTTTTTCTCTCTCTTGTTCTCTTCTCTCACTCTCTCTCTCTTCCTTCCTTCATTTTTTTTTTTTTTTAAAAAAAAGGATTTGAAATTCTGCCTCACATTTTTCTCCTGTTCTTTCAAGTCCCGTATCCTGACTTCTTACCTTTCAGATTCACAGGATAGTTTTGTGCAGAGATGGGATCACATAGGATGTAATTGTGTAAAGACACTTTAAAAGTTTCTTGAATTTGGGTTGCTATGGAATGGTGATTTCATTGAAAATAATAGAAATTAATCATGTCTGGGACTATCCTGATAAATTTTATTGAAATATCAATTCATTTTTTATTTTTTGAGTGAGAAGGCCAATGACTGTGTTCTTTTATTTCTAACAGATTTCCCAGAATGAGCCTTCAGGAATTAAGAATCTTAACCACATTGTAGCTAGTTGTAGTCCCCAAAGGAAAAGAAGTGCGGAAAATGGAATTAAACAAAATCAAAAGTTTGGATTTGCATATTCAAGACTTTAATATCTGCCCTCCTCCCAAACCCATCCTAGGAGAAATAAGCAGGAGTGATAGCAGGTAACCACTCCTTGTCAAGCACCCAGCCCCTGGCTTTCAATAAACATTTGTTTCTTCTAGTCTCGATGGAGAGCTGTGAAGACTGTTCATAATCTGTCTTAATGTTTAAGTCATTCCTAACCCCTTGGATATCTGGTTACATCTGAATGCTCTTTGATTGTCATTCTTGTCCTTTGCCATTGAATTGACTCCGACTCATGGAGATATTATCTGTAACAGAGATAAACGTTGCCCACCCTGTGCCATCTGGTGCTTTGAGTCTATTGTTGAGGCTATCATGTCAGTCTATCCCATTGAGAATTTCCTCATTTTCAGTGATTCTCCGATTTACCAAACGTGATATCCTTTTCTAGGGATAGGTTTTTTTCCTGCTGACAGGTCCAAAGTGAGCCAGACAAAGTTTGGCCGTCTCTGTTTCTATGGAGCATTCCTGATTTATTTCTTTTGGGACTGATTTGTTAGTTCTTCTAGCCAGTCCATAGTATACTCAATGTTCTTTGCCAACATTACAGTTTGAATGCAGCATTTCTTCTATTTTTCATTGTTTAGCTTTCATATTGACACAAAACTATTGAAAAGACCATGGCTTAGGTCAGGCACTCTTCAGTCCTAAAGGTGATTTCTTTGCTTTGTCAGCAGTTTAAAGAGATCTTTTGCAACAGATTTGCCTAATGCAGTATGTCACTTGATTTCTTGACTGCTGCTTCCATGGTCATGAAAAATCTTTAAATTCTGTTTCTTCGTCATAGCATAATTTTACAGAATATCTAAATGATAGAATTGGCAGTGGGATGCTAGATTCTAAGCAAAGAATAATACTTCCCAAGGGACAATTCTAGAAGGCAAATATGAGTTGCAAACTTGTCTTCCTGAAAAAGACTTCTTATTTTTGTAGTTTCTTGGATATAACCTGTATCAGGAAAAAATCTTGTAGTTGTTTGTCTGGTCATTCCATGTTCTATGATTAAAGCATACAAATAAACAAAGATCCTTTGTGTTTAAGAAAGAGGTTGACAAGCAGAAGTCCATGTTTGTTTGTTTCTCCTTTGGAATTCTATTGGTAATAAATTTAGAGAATGTTGAAAATGATCAGCTTTATGAGATGCTGTTTTACTCAGCTAGGGCTGCTGTAACAGAAATACCACAGAGTGGATGGCTTTAACAAATGGAAGTTTATTCTTACACAGTCCAGTAGGCCTCAAGTCCATATTCAGGGTGTCTGCTCCAAGGGAAAGCTTTCCCCTTGTCAGCTCTGGTGGAAAGTCTGGTATTGTATCAGCCTTTGTTCAGGGAGCATCTTGGAGCAGGAACCTCTGTTCTGAAGGACACACTCTTCTCCCAATGCACTCCAGTTCTCTGCCTGCTTCCCTTTCCTTTTATCTCTTTCAGGATGAAAGGATTAAGGGTGGGCAGGCCATACTCCTGGGAAACTCCCTTTACAGTGGAGCAGGGAGGTGATCTTATAAAGGGATTTACAGTCCCACCCTAATCCTTTAACACACAGCATAAGAAAACCACAAAATGGAGGAGAGTCACAAGATACTGGGAATCATGGCCCAGCCACATGGCTGCACATATTTTGGGGGGACACAATTCAATCCATGACAGATGCCAAAGGACATAAATATTTATATCAATGAGTGATAAAATTATTGTTTAAAAAGAATGTTTCGCTGATATGATGACTTTTCAAATAGTTTTAAGGATGACCAAGAAACGATTTTTTAGGTTTGTTATAAGACTACCTTAAGAAGTTAGAAAAATGGTTACACAAAATGAATAATTAATAAAACTAGAATTTACAAAGATATTTTGATCAGTATCAGAGACGTTCCTGCCTGAGGTTGACCACACATGCAAATAGAAAATTGTATTACAAAAAATGCTTCTTGTTCTTATAATTGATTTATAAAAAGTAAAATCATCTACTTCTAGTCTTTTGGTAATTTTGAAATTGTAATATGACTGCTACAGTACTTTTAGCTGCCTCTTTTAGACTCTATCTTGCTAAATTGAGGATTTAGAAAGTAAAATGAGTTAAAAGACTGTACCGTAAGGTCCAAATACTAATAGAAGTTCCAATAGGATAGCTTGTTATTCTCTCAATCTATACCTACTTGTGACAAGATGCACTATGCCATCGAGTTATGCAATCTGTTTCAGTATTGATTTCTTATGTTTTATTTTGAGCTTTTGCTAAAACCAATTTTCAAGAGCGTTTTACTAAAGCATATTGGTTTCTTCTCAATTGCAGCAAGGACACAAAACTCAAATACCTTGTGTGTGTGAGTGTGTGGCCACACCTGTGTGTGTGCACACATGGATATGCAATAATGTATTTACATGTTAGTTTTCATAAAAGTGACTAGAGTTTTTATCTTAGATGTCGCTTGAAAATGAAGTCAGTGACATGCAATGTAAAATGAAAACAATGGTCCTAGTATAACAGTTTTGTAAGTAGTTAGAAGAAATAGAGAGGTTACTATTAGCAGTAACTGTTTGTTTCTGCAGTGTTCAACAGTCTGTCATTGCTTTGTTGGTTGAAAATAATATATGGATGAATGCTTAGGAGCTTTCTAATGGCCCTGGGTTATTGATTCATCTTACAAATCCAATCTGCTAACAGCAGTTTAAGAATCAGAGAGCAGAAGCAGCCGTTCAGTAAGACTCAACACGCTTCCACATATGTAACTCGATTATTGTGTTTTTGCCTATTTTTAAGGGATTTCAGAGTATATTATATGTGATAGAGGAATAGTAACAATACCCTGAACTTTATAGCACTTGAGACACGGCTACAAATCTAGGTGTCAAATGTTCCATACGATTTCATCATCCCAACAAAGCTGTTTGAAAGTATAGCAGAAGTTAATATTTTATTTAAAAAATTGCTAACATTTTCATTTTAGGGAGCACGTGTGACTATGGCAGTCTCCCCCCTTTTGCTCCCAGAGTCACTACAGCAGGAATTCAGAGAATGTAATTAGACAGTTAATCTGCCATCATTTTGTAGTTTCCAGACTGTCTACTAATTATAAGTTCATGGATAATTCTATTATTTTTTATATTTATTATATGTCTATTAATTATAAAGTTATGATTAACACTAATGTTATAACATGAATAATTAATTATAGATAGCATACGTAGTCATACAAATATGCACAGAGTAGAACTGCCCCATAGAGTTTATGGCGGCTGCCTGGTGGATGTGAACTGCCAAACTGTTAACAGTAGTAGCTCTTCACCACTTCACCACTAAGATTTCCCTCACACATACAAGTTGTTTTGTTTATTTACATACAAACTTGGATGGTACCTAATTTATTAGGAACATCTCTTTAAGTAATCCATGTTGTTGTTGTTGGGTGCTGCTGGTTGTGCTGAGCCTCTGTGTACAACAGAAGGAGATGACCCTTGGTCCTTCTCCTTCATGGTCGTTGGCGCGCCTGAGCCCCTTGTTGCAGCCACTGTGTTCACCCAGCTTGTTGAAGGTCTTCCTCTTTTTCGCTAACTTTCTATGTTATCAAGCATGATGTCCTTCCCCAGGGACTGGTCCCTCCTGACATGTCCAAAGTATGTGAGATGAATGAAGTCTTGCCATCCTTGCTTCTAATGATCATTCTGGCAGTATTTCTTGTAAGAAAGACCTGTTTATTCCTTTGGCAGTCTATTCTACATTCAGTATTCTTCACCGACGCAGTAATTTAAAAGCATCAGTTCTTTGGTCTTCCTTATTCATTGCCCAACTTTTACTTGCACACAAGGTGACTGGAAGTGCCATGACTTGAGTCAAGTGCACCTTAGTCCTTAAAGTGACCTCTTTGCTCTTCAACACTTTAAGGAGGGCTTTTGCAGCAGACTTGCCCAGTGTAATATGTCATTTGATTTGTTTCTGTAACTTCAGATTGTGGATGTGTGTAAAAGGGAATCCTTGGAACTTCGGTTTTTCTCCAGCTGTCATGATGTTGCTTAGGGGTCCAGTTGTGTGCAGCTTTCTTATTGTCACGTTGAGCTGTCATCCGTACTCCAGGCAGTAGTCTTTGATCTTCACCAATAAGCGCTTGAAGTTCTCTTCACTTTCAGTGAGCAAGGCTGTGTCATTTGTGTATGTCAGGTTGTTACTGTAAACCCAAGCCAAACCCATTGCTGTTGAGTCAGTTCTGACTCATAGCCACCCTGTAGGACAGAGTAGAACAACTCCATAGAGTTTCCAAAGAGCACCTTGTGGTTGCATTGCTGACCTTTTGGTTAGCATCCATAGCACTTAACCAATATGCCAAGGTTTCCAGATTGTTACTACATACGTAACATTAATTATTTAAGGTTTTGTTCTTTTATGTAAACACACTGCCCTCAAGTAAGGTCTGACTGACAGCGACCCTAGAGGTCAGATTTGAACTGCTCCATAGAATTTCCAAGGAGCACCTGGAGGATTTGAACTGCAGACCTTTTGGTTAGCAGATGTAGCACTTAACCCACTATGCTACCAGGGCTTGCTTCCCTTTTACTTACATGTACCCAGTTTATTTATTAATTCCTCTACTAGTGATAGATGCTGATTATTTCCATTCTTATTAATATAAAAGGCTACATGTGTTTCTCTCTATCTCTAGCGTTTTAAGGATATGTCGAAGCTTACTAGTACTAGTAACCTACTTCTATTAAGCTAGATTCTGAGAAATGAGATTTTTAAATCATAAAGTTTTCATATTCAAAATTTGTTAGCTACTGTGAAGCTACCTGCCCCCAAGTTATGTACTGTTTTACACCCAAATTGGATTAAATTCCACACAATGCGTTTGTTTGTTTTGCATATTTTATGTCACTACAACTCTAAAAGTATTGTTCTTGGCCTTTCCAGATGACTGATAAAATGCTGAGTATAGGATTCTAAAAAAGATTAGAGAGATTGTCTTACAGACTTTCCTATGATGTTTTTCATGAAAGTTTTCTTTATAATGCTCTGTTTCTACCATTAAATATTCACTTGCCTAGTCTTCTCTCTCCATCTATTGGTCACGTGTTTTATTAGGATTGGTCCCTGCACTTGTCTTTTACTCTCACACCTCCCTCCCTTCCCCCCTCCTCCCTCCCTCCATCCCTCAGCCCCTCCCTCCTCCCTTCCTTCCTCCCTCCTCCCTCCTTCCATCCTTCCCCCTCCATCTGTCCCTCCCTCCCTCCCTTTCCTGTTTCCATTCTTCTTTCTCTGTCCTCCTTTCCTCTCTTCCTTTCCTTGTTTGACATGTGGCAAAACCTTTTACTGTGAAACATCCTGTGTTTTCTTTCACTGAGGGGAATTCGCTCTTGTTTCTTTGATGATTGTCTCTCCTTTAGTAGTTACTTACTTTCTCATCTTGCAGAACTGCTACTATTTGAATATTATATCTGACTCAAAGCTGAATGCCTCTTATCTTCTTAATAAAAAATTCCATTATTTTCTTTTCCTATGTTATATAATGACCTTCCAGTTCACATTCTATATACTTTTCCACAGTGTCCATTCCAGTTTTCACTGTCCCTATTGGACTTTCATTTCTCAAATCATCTTTATTTCTCTTCCAAGTTCTTTTTTCTTATTCTCAAGTTGCTTCTTAATCATGGCAGCCTGGTTTGATCTATTAATGCGATATCTTCTTGCAGATAATGAGATGCCTGAGTGAGTGGCTTTTCTCTTTCTCTCTCACTTGTCAATTTATTTTTCTTGCATTGAACCTGCTTCACCGGAACTCACTTTTCCCTGATTGTTCATATCAGTCTCATTTTGTCAAAGTCTCTTCTATTAACTCTACTTTGGTGTTCACCCTGTCTCAGATCTGCTGGTGCTCTCCACAGATGTGAGCAAATGTCACTCGCCTAAGCAGCACTCAAGTCCAGATGTTGGGAAGTTAGGAGGTATAGCGTGTCTCAAAAAACCAATGTCAAAGCCTCGTAGCTAAAGTGTGCAGACAGACGCCTGTGGACTTTCAAGAGTCTCCAGATGCTCTTAGTTTGGACACCTGAATCCTATTGCAAGGGCACTCATCTCAACAGGTCAGTCTCCATGCAGGTATCATTGCCAGTGGAGACTGGGAAGCGTTGATCAGGACTCTGCACAGAAGGGCCTGGGGAGGAGGGGGCAGAGCTGGGGTAGAATTCTCCCGTGCAAGGGTCATGGGTTTAGTTCTGCCGGCGTAGGCTCATGCACAGCCACCACTCATTTGTTGGTTGGAGGCTTGTGTGTTTCCACGATGCTGAACGGGTTTCGGTGGAGCTCCAGTTCAAGAAGGAAGAAAGGCCTGGCAATCCGCTCCCCAGAATCAGCCAGCCAAAAAAATCTTAGGGATTACAACAATTTGCCGTGTGACATTCACTGAGTTCTCACTGGATTTTGAACAGTTCAGCCTGGGAAGGTTAAAATGGAAACACTGCTTCTTGCAGCCAAGTATTTTTTGAAAGTTTGCCTTTTGGCAGGAAACCACTTTTCCCTGACTACCTTTACTTAACATATCATCATCAGTGCAAGTGTTTAACCTGAATGTAGCCTGATGAACACCCATCTGTCCATAATCATCACCTGCGGGTGGTGTCCAGTCTGATCTGAGAGGACCTATGGGTGCCGACTGCTAAGTGCTTCAAGCATGACTCATGCAGGTCTTAGGAGAGGATGGAGGCTCCGTGTCCCCGACTTCTTCTGGTCTTACCGCGTCAACCCTGTTGGAGAATCACTGCTCGCAGCTGTGTACTGGAGTCAAGTGACTTCTGTAACACGTTAGGAAGTATTGGTCTTTCTTCTTCAACTGGGAACAAAGTTTGAAACATAACTTACTCATTCTTCAGACTTAAAAAAAATGAAATATTTCTTGTATGGATGCATAACAATCAGCAGAGAGGCTGTGACAGCCAGATTGGCCTTCCCTCTGGGATTCATGAAATGGCTTGGGGACTCACTTCATTTTAGGGCAGTTGGTCTGAGGGACCTGGTTCCATCCACCTACTTAGGGGATCAGTAGAACTGACCAGCTATTAGTTTCATAACAGCGTTACTTTATTTTTAAAGAGTGGTGTCGGAAACCCTGATGGTAAGAGTGGTTAAGCACGATGTCTGCTAACCCAAAGCTGGCGACTCAGATCTGCCAGGTGCTCCTTGGAATCTCTATGGGGCAGTTCTACTGTGACCTAAAGGGTCAGAATCGACTCAGTGGCAGTGGGTTTGTTTTTTTTTTTTTTTGCTTTGGTGTGTTAGAAAGAATAGTAAAAAGATTTCTGCAGAAGAAATCAGGCTATGAAACTATCTTCAGGAGAGAAAAACTCTAACTCCAAAGTTGTGTGACTGCTGGTCATCCTATTGTTTTATAATTAGTAAGGCAGGAGTATTCATAAATCTCAGCATGGGACTCTAAATATAATTTGATAAGATTCGGCTAGAAGTTGGAGAACTGAATAATGTTCAGAATGATCATGAATCCACTGATTCTTTCACTCATTTCATCCAACTGAGCTCCAATAGCAATATTTTTTAGGAAAGGTGATTTTCAAAATTTATGGTGAAAAGGTAGTGGTCAAGCCCAAAGCCAGCAAGCAGAACAGTCACTTCTGAATGTAACAGAAAATTCCTGACTCTGAAACTTCTTTTTGGCCTCTATCAAACAATTGTTATCCCACTCAATATCCTGTCACTGCTAATTAGACACTGTTTGTGCCACAACTGATTGTGTCATCTGCCAAACTCCAGTGGAGGGGGCCACGGAGCAGTGGATGCCATGGCTCGGAGCAGAACAAAAGTCACTTTTCAAAGGATTTAAAACACACTAAGTGGTGACCCTCTTCTGCTCCCTCTCTTATTACTGTTAAGCTGGAAAGCTAATTAAAACTCTCTTCTGGCACAAATGTTTCTTTGGTGTCTAAAATATGTCATCTCTGCTGGACTGACAGATCGAAACTGCTGAAGCAAGCCTTTGACTCTTTGTCTTCATGTAGTCATTGATTGTGACCTTAAAAATGCCAAAATCCTGTCCCTGCTAGACCCAGGTCTTGTTTGAGAAATTTGACTGTAGTCTGGAAATGTTTCTCATCCTCTGAAGAAAGCCAGCAAGGCTATTATTTCTAGTCTCATTAAGGACAAAAGAAAAATCGAGATAATTACCTTGACTTCTTTAGTTACCTAATTATCTATTTTCAAATCCTATTTTCCAGGAGCCTCAGCAGAAAACTCTTGAATAATTTTGCATCTGAAGGAAAGTTTGATTGTCCATGAAGGAAATGACAATAATCGGGCATTTTACAGTGTGATTTATGGAGGTATGACAGTGACAGGGATGGGGGAAGTGACCACGCCTGATGTATAAGGTTTTAAAAGTTCTTTCACTCTGCAACATATGTATAGACCACAAATATGCAACCAGTAGGTTATAGAGAGGAATTTTAACGAGTTAGTTAACGTTTCTGTGCTTCCTCTTGCAATAGCATGATAAATTCATTTCGAGGCAATTGCCTAAGCATCTTGTTAGAACCTACAGTGAAACTTTGCATAGTCTGTAATATCAATTATAGTATGTAATTATATTTGGAGAGCCTTGCTAGTACTCATGAACACTCTTGCTCCATGTAGTGATGCTAAAAAAAGAGAATTGTTAGTGTAGCTCCTGCTGAGTGCCGCATGAGCGATTTGGCAATATGGCACCAGGGAAGCTGCATCTGAGAACATCTGGGAGATGCTGAGTGAGCCTTAGCTACAGGCTGACAAGAAAATGACTCTATTGGTTGATTTCTGAAGATGCATGCGACAAATACATGTGCACATGGACCCTTAGAGAAGTATCAGGCTTTATGTTTCTATCTAATTTGCAAGAAACAAGGGAAAAATGAGGAAAGAAACACACTGAATGTTACTGTATTACCCATTGCCATTGAGACTATTCTGCCTCATAGCGACCCTATAGGAGACGGTAGAACTGCCCCAAGGGGTTTCATAGGCTATACTCTTTACAGATGCAGACTGCCACATTTTCCTCCCATGGAGTAGCTGGAGGGTTTGAACTATCCGCCTTTCTGTTAGCAGGTGAGTGTTTCACCACTGTACCACCAGGGCCCCATCTCTGTGCTGGTTTAATTAGTTTAACATTTAAACTGGTATGAAGACTGCAAGTGGATCTTTATAAAACACCATGCATAAATAAGTGCAGAGTTGCAAAAAGGAATTGAATAGGCTGGATTCCATGTGTGGCAGAGATACATAGCTGTGTAGCGTACTGGGGTGTGTGAACAGGTACACATTTGCACAGGGGCAGAGACCGTCAAGGAAAGGGCTGTGTTGGACACTTCCTCTTGTGAAATGTGATGTGGTGGTAGCTGTCAGTCTGCTCTCTCAGTGACCTTATGTAGAACAGAATGACAGTCTGCCTGCTCCTGTGCTAGCCTCATGATTGTCGCTGTGTTTGAGTTGGATGTTGTGGCTATAGGGTCAGTGTGTCTCATCAGGGCTTCCCTGTTTTCGCTGACCCTCCATGAAGAGAACTAGCCAGTGTTCAACATTTTTGTTTCTGTTTGGTAAAAATTATTGTGAATAGATACCGTTGTTGTTTCTCTTTTGCAGCAGGGGCCATTGTCCTGGGATCTGTTTCATAGCAGAGGCTTCAGGCCTGGTGAGGATTTAAATGATTAACAAACCAAACCAAAACAAAACAAAGCAAACCCACCCAAACTCGTTGCTGTCAAGTTGATTCCAACTCATAGTGACCCTACAGGACACAGTGGAACTCTTCTCCACAGAGTTTCCAAGGAGCACCTGGTGGATTTGAATTGCTGACCTTTTGATTAGCCAACTTAGCACTTAACCACTATGCCACCAAGGGTTTCCATGACAATTGTGCTAGAACCAGGCTGTTGCAGCCCTGATGTCCAGGCAGACATACACTGGAATGTAAGCTACCGGGGGCGGGGCTTCTGTCTGTTCTGTTCAGGGCTCCATCACTGGGTGCCTACAAACGTATCTGGCCCATGGACTTGAACATCTATTATGTCAATGAATTATGCATCATGGAGACATTGCTTGCCTTTCGTGTTGTATATTTGGCATGTTGTTACATTTTCACTTTGTTTCATAGCTGTAACTCGTTCTTTTTGCATTTGTTCTTGAAAGACAAAATCATAAGCCCTTTAAGAAAGATAAAGGAAAGTCAAAGCCAAGTGCTGTCGATTCTGATCTGACTCATGGCAAACCTAGGGGCCAGGCTAGAACTGACCCCCAGAGTATTCAAGGAGAGCCTGGTGGACTTGAACTGCCGACCTTGTGGTTAGCAGTGGTAGCACTTAACCCACTACACCACCAGGGTTTCCCAAATAAACGAAAATACTTTTATATTTATTATGTATTTGCTTTTTAGCATATATGTAACATCTAAAGATGTTTGCATTTTCTAGAAATATTTCCTAAGCATTTGGAGAAAGTGTTTTTCCCCCCTTTTCAGCAAAACACAAATTCCCAATGAAACAACAACAATAAAAACACAACACAAACAGAAAAGACAAGGCGGGAGTAAAAAAGAGCTTAGCTAGTAATCCTGCACAATTAATGAGCTAATGCTTCTCAGTACCCAAATCACCTCCTCCTGGCAACTGGGCACTGACGAAGGACATCCAGCCCCTGCCAGCCACCGGGACTGTTTCTCTCCACAATGTAGCAAGCATGTTTCCAGAGAAAGCAGACAGCAAAAGCATTTATTGAGGTTACTCAGGGAAACTTGACCAAACTCATCTCCTCACTGGACTTGCCTTTTTTCCCATGGTAAAGCCAGGGTGCTGGCAATCACATCAGCAAGATGATGCCACCCACACAAATTATCAGTGGCAACAGCAAAAAAAAAAAAAAAAAAAAAAAAATTACGTAGGGCAACTTGTTCCTACATTCTCTCTCCTGCTCTGAACCAAACCCACCAGCAGCAGGTTGATTTCAATTCACAGTGACCCTGTAGGACAGAGAAGAACTGCCCCCATAGAGTTTCCAAGGAGCATCTGGTGGATCTGAACTGCCACACTTTAAGTTAGCAGACATGGCACGTGACCACCATGCCAGGATTTCCTTCCCTGTGCTAGATCCAGGAGATACCTTTAATTTTCAGATGAGGACAGCTTCCAGATGATAATGACAATGACAGCATGAGCAAACATGTCTACGACTGTTATCACGGGTCGGGTACAAGAGACTTGACAGATGTGATGCTCATGAGAACCTTGGGGCTGGGGTGGCAGGAGGAATTTTCATCATTCTCACTTTGCAGATGAGAGAAATGGAGGCACAGAGGGGTTAAGAGAGCTGCTGAGGTCCCTGCGTCTAGTAAGCTGCAGAGACGGGATCTGGACTTGGCCGTCTGCTTCCAGTACCATGCTCTGAACCTCCAGGAACCTTCCTCTGTCTTCTCTGGTGGTGACCTCCCTGCTTTGTGCTTTTCACGCCCTGTGAAGTATTTCTCACAGTGTTTGTGTGCCTAGCTGGGTCTCACACTCCATGCCATGTTTCTTCTCTCTCCTTCCCACATACTTTACAATTGCCCTTTTATAAATGTGTCTAATTTTCAGATATCACAAAAGAAAAAAGACAGCTAAGGTATTAGGGAGATGCCCTCATGGCGTGGTGGTTAAGCGCTCAGCTGCTAACTGAAAGGTTGATCGTCTGAACTCACCAGCTGTTCCACAAGAGAAAGACACAGCAGTCTGCATCCTGTAGAGACTTCAACCTGGGAACACTGTGGGGCAATTCTACTCTGTCCAGTAGTGTCTGTTGTGTCCTAGAATTGCTGTGCCTCAGAATCGACTCCATGGCAGTAGGTTTTGGGGTTTTAATGTGTTAGGTCATGTTAATTTCTGATCTGCTTCCTCCGCAGAAGTAGCAATTTCAATACTGGACTTAATCCAAAAGAGGGGGCCTTGATGATTAAAGTTGAGGCATGTGGGTAGGACAGTTGTGTGTATATAATTTTGCTAATTTAGAACCACTCTGGCCCAAATGGAAACTCTGGTGACATAATGGTTAAGTGCTATGTTTTCTAACCTAAAAGTCAGCAGATCAAATCCACCAGGTGCTTCTTGGAAACTCTGTGGAACAGTTCTACTCCGTCCTGCAGGGTCACTATGAGTTGGAATCGACTCAGTGGCAGTGGGTTTGGTTTATTTGTTTTCTGGCTTAAATGGGAAACCTTGGTGGTATAGTGGTTAAATGTTATGGCTGCTAACCAAAAGGTTGGCAGTTGGAATTCACCAGGTGCTCCTTGGAAACGTACAGATCTACTATGTCCTCTAGTAGAGCTATCGGTAAGAATAGATTTGACAGCAGTGGGTTTGGCTTTTGGGATTAGGCCTAAATAAAAAGGTTCAGTTTGCAAGACCCAGCTGATTCCTGTAATCTGGAGACATCCGCATAACTGTGGTTGCACAGTGGTTAAGCTCTCAGCAGCTAACTGAAAGGTCAGTGGTTTAAGCTCTGTGGGAGCTAGAGATGACATTCTGTTTGAGTCAAGACTGCAGGCTTGGAAACCCTATGGAGCAGTTTTGATTTGTCCTATAGGGTCCCTGGAAGTTGTAATCAGCAACAATGGATTTGAGTTTTTGATTTAGAGACGTACGTAGTCTGTGTCTTCTTTGTGGACATACAATGCTTTGGTGGGGTATTTTTTCAGATTTCTCATTAATATAAAGTTTGTGATTCTTTTTAGCTTAAAAATCTTAGAAAAAACTAGTTAATGTTACTCTTACCTAATAATAAACAGCAAAATCCTAACTTTTATACTTGAAAAAAAATAAAATAAGGTTCTCTTTTCATTGAATTGAGAAATTTGTGGACTCAGCTTATCTGTTTGGCACTGTGAAAACATGTTCTACATATTAAAAAAAAAAAGAGAGAGATGTTTCCCAAGGTCCAATGCATTGATGTAGAGAAGAATAAACCATGGAATTTTCCATTATTCCAATGTAGTACAGAGAACTCCTAGGAGCAACAAGGTGCTGCTAAGTTCTTATGTTTGAGGGAAACACAAATCTCCTCTGCTCTAGGCCTCTGGAAGGTTCCCAGTTACCTGGTGGAGACTGTCTGTAGTATATCTTCCCTGCTTCTTCAATACTCCAATGAATTGGTGAACATAGCAAATTGTAACAAGTGATGTCTATGATCATGGTACGTCTGTGTGAATTTTTAATAGATTTTGGATAAAATTATTCTCTGTTTTAAAGTATACTGTAAGGAAAGTGTCAAAATAGATTAAAATTACGATCCTATCAAGCGGGTGGTTCTAATCAGTTTTCCTACCCTCTTGTGACGGTAAAAGAACATTTACTAACTAGAAGCTGCTCTCTACTGTACTGTCTGAACTTTTTGAAGGCTAGGCTCATAATACTATCTTAAATTGCAAAAACTATGACTCTAAAAATTATGGATTTTTGCACAGATTCACTGGAACTGTAATTGATTGTCTAACACGGAAACCATGCTATGTGAATTATTTGGCACAGTGCTAATATTGGCTAATTTAGAATGTAATTATAATCAGCGTGACTCCTTTCAACTTCACTTATGAACTTAGCCACAATGGGGAAGCTTGTGTGCACTCCCCACAGTGCAGAAATCACTGGGTTCTGGGAAAGATCTGTCGTCCAAATTTTTAATTATATTCAGCTGGAGTTCTGTTTAATTTTATCTTACTAAAAAGGGATGGATTTTAACATGACAAAGGTGATGCTCACGTTGTAAAGGAAGCACATTAACCAGACTTTATAACACTTCCCACTGAGGCAAGCTATACAATTTAAAATGAAGAGAAGGCTAGTCTCAGTCTGAATGATGAACTGAATAAAATTTAAACACCACGTTAATAGGATAAGCTTACAATATCAAAGACATGTACTATACTCACGGAATTATACAGGGTTTACAGTCTCCAAGAATTTGTTTGCTTGAAGTCTTAAGTACACAAGACCTTAACGCTCTACCCCAAGTTATGGGAAGAGAATATCCTTAGAGTTTTGGGTGTCTTCCCCAAAGACTTAGTATCAACCTTTTATCTCGAGTGGCAGTGGCAAGAGAAGTCTTCTGATTCTGTAGTGATATTCTGTGCGCAAAAACGCAAACCAAACCTGTTGCTGAGAGCTGATTCCAACTCACAGAGACCCTTACAGGATGGAGGAGAACTGCCCCCACAGGGTTTCCGAGGAGTGTCTGGTGGATTCAAACTGCTGACCTTTTGATTAGCAGCTGACTCACAACCACTTCACCACAGGAGCTCCATTTTATACATAGCCCATAATGTTAAAAAGTATTTAATATCCAGAAACATATATGTGATTTCTTTTCTTGGCACGTGACATAATGACCAGAATGACTTACTAGCAAAAAACAAACAATATGCAAACAGTTCTTTGCTCAACTGTGATTTGGCTCTTATAAAAAATGATGAATAAAAGAAAATTCACTGCACTGTCGTCTCTACATTTGTATTTCTTTAAATTTCCTGTATAAATAGTTTAAAGGCAGAAAAATGTTTACTCAAAGTTTTTAAAAAAATTTATTTAAAAGAAAGAAAGACGTGAATTTGGAAGATGTTTTCAAAATGGCTTTCAAGAGTATAATTTTGGAGAAGTTTTATTTATTAAGTAAAGATGAGTGAAAGAATTTATCACACGTTTCTTAGTCAATTCAAGGGCTGACTTCAGAAAGTTTATGATTCAAGCCAGTCATAAGCTTATTCCTGTAGCCAAAATAAGCCACTATTTTGGGGGTGGTTCTGACGCAAAGTGACCCTACAGACCTATAGATTATTTAAGTACATATGTAAATACACATTTCGTGTAATGTATAGACTATATGTTTCTACCTAAATTTTCTTATTGTGTCTGTCTTTCTGTCTGTCTATCTATCTGTCTGTCTGTCTGTCTATCCATCTATCATCTATCCATCTATCTATCTGTCATCTATCATCTATCCATCTAATCTATCTATCTATCTGTCTGTCTGTCTATCTGTCTGTCTGTCTATCTATCTATCTATCTGTCTGTCTGTCTGCCTGTCTGTCTGTCTATCTGTCTGTCTGTCTATCTGTCTGTCTGTCTATCTGTCTATCTGTCTATCTATCTATCTATCATCCATCTATCTGTCCACTCTAACTATGGTTAATAGCCTAAGTCCACTGAGTGCTCTAATAATCTCATGCACCTACAGACTAAAAACTGTGCATATTGGTGATGCTGAAAATATACTTCATAAGGACCATTGTTTTAATATTTAGCATGAATGTGACTCATTAAATGATAACACCTGTTTAAGTGATTTTTAGGAATGATATAGTGGTGCTAGATTGGTGTGTAGTTCCCTAATGCTGCCATAACAGAAATAGTGCAAGTAGATGGATTTAACAAACAGTAACTTATTCTTCTACGGTATAACCCCCAAAACCAAAATCACTGCCATCAAGTTGATTCTAATTCATAGCAACCCTGTAAGTCAGTGTAGAATTGCCCCATAGAGTGTCCAAGGAACACCTTGAGGATTTGAATTGCTGACCCTTTGGTTAGCAGATAGAGCACTTAACCACTATGCCACCAGGGTTTCTGTATAATAGAAGGTTAGAAATATACTTCAGGACACCACCTCTAGGGGAAGGCTTTCTCTGTGTTGGCCTGGGAGGAAGGTCGTTGTGTCTCTGAGCTTCTGGTCCTGGGCATCCCTCTTCCTCCATCTCTGCTTCCTTGATCTCTTCCTTTTATATTTTGTGAGAGATGGACTCAAGATACATCCTACACTAATCCTGTCTCATTAACATAACAAAGATAACCCATTCCCAACTGGATTATAACCACAGGCACAGAAGTTAGGCTTTGAGCCAAGCCAAGTGCCGTCGAGTCGGATCCGAAGTTAGGCTTTACAACACATATTTTTGGGGGGCACAATTCTATCCATAACAATTAGTATATTAAGATCGACACTGATGCATGATGAGTGCAGTTCTCCTTCTGTCTTCTTCAGTAACCTACCCAAGGCCTATCAAATGGGTATGATATTTGCATTTGCTAAGATGTTCCTTGCTAATTAGATGTCAACAGATTGTCAAAAGTGCAGTTATTGAACTTTCAGATGGAAGGAAAAAACAGCCTAACCGCCATGTAATTGTCTCCAAATGGTATAGACCATAAATATAAATTACTATGTCCTCAGGGCATAGGTGGGAGGCTTTGAATTGAAATGCCTGAGGCTTCTCAGAGGTACTGTGCATACACGATCATAAGAACTTCTGAATATTGAATGGTGATGTTTCACAGAGAATGAGGGTAAATGGCATTGAATGGTATTGTAGAATTTTACATTAAAATATTGATGTGATTCAGCTGAACAGATGCAATGTGTGTACTTGGTTGCAAGGAAGACGCAGACCCAGCCCTAGCCTCTACCAGCAGGGTGACCTTGGAAAAGTGATTTAAGTTTTATCCACCCCAGACTACAATCCGTGAAATGGGAAAGCTCCTGTAGAGAGGGGGTCATCTGCTGAATCTGAAAACAGGTTTATACTTCTTTTTCCATTAAATAAATTTCATATTTAATATTATTGATACACAAATCATGATGATAAATACTGTAAATTAACAAACTCATACTAAAAATTCTATTTTTTCATATTCTCTGTTTCTTCGGTGACTAGAAGAAACTGTAAGAAGAAGGAATTTTTTACCTAATAATGGTAGACAAATGACTTAGTAAAGGTTGGGTAAGTCAACTAGCAGGAAATCTAAAGCACTACATTTGTTTCTAGGGGCATGCAGCAGGCACTCAGAAATTTTGTTAGTGGGGCCAGTTAAAAATGGTTGGCTGCACTAGAGCACTTGGTGACTCTTAACCTAAAGGTCCTTGGTTTGAACCCACCAGCAGCTCTGTGAGAGAAAAATATGGCAGTCAGCCCCTTTAAAGATTATAGACTTGGGAACCCTGTGGGACAGTTTTACTTTTTCCTGTAAGGTCACTGTGAGTTGAAATGGACTTTTCAGCAGCACAGTATGGGCCATTTCTTTGACATTTCTCCTGAGAGGTGTGGGCTTTGTTGCCTTCTTGAACCCAGGTGGGCTC